>CM024565.1:21327292-23727292 GCA_014182515.1 Eucalyptus microcorys | reverse complement strand
GAAGATTGATTATGGGAGAATGAAAGCTCGAGACAGATGAGAAACATTACATTCAGACTCTTGTTTTCCATGGCTCCCCTGTGAATACAAAACAAAAGCATTATCACCGACAGAAAGTTGAAACGAAATCATAATCCAACTAATCAACAAATATGATGTATTGAGTATACAATTACACCATCAACTTAAACATCACCAAGGTAACACATACATGTTAAAATCTGGAACAGCCACAATATTAAAGAGATCCAAGTCATACTCGAGACCAAACACCTGTCACACGAAAAAATCACAAGTGAAGTCATAAATGGCAGCTGCTTACATAACCTAAAGACTGCAACAGAAAATATAGAAAAGCTACCGAAAACATACTTCCTCATCCCACTTCATAGCTGCTTTGAGTGAATACATGGCATGTCCAGTCTTAGGCACGTCTTGCGACGGAGTCCAAATCCTCAGGGACACTTTACGTCCAGAACGAGTAGTGAATGAGTCATCTCTGCTCTCCAACTTCCCAGCTACCAATGCGAACAAGTAGCATGGTTTCTTGAAGGGATCCTCCCAAAGGGCATAATGGCGGCCACCCTGCTCCAAGAGCGAAAATGAAATTGTAACTGATGATCCATTGACGGTCAAACTTTCAAATTTCATCAACTGGCACAAAAAAGTAAAGTCAACCTCAAGATCGCCTTGCTCTATAAGGTTTCCATTGGACAGTAACACAGGATAGAGATCCTTCTCAGCTTCAATTCGGCAAGTATATTTTGCCATAATATCAGGGCGGTCCTGTTTATATTAAAAATCATCCATTAAGATAATGAATTCACAATCATTTACTCGACAAATAAAAGAGTAAGGGAACATGCTAAATCAACTAATCAGACCTGATAATAAGTGATCTTACGAAAACCCTCTGCTTCACACTGTGTGCAGAAGTTCCCAGATGACCTGTAGAGGCCCTAATAAATATTAAAAAAAACAAAACATTAGAGACTATAAAGAGGAAATACCAGGAAAAAATTGAGCCAACAAGGCAATTTTCACCTCTAATGATGTGTTTTTCTGAGGATAGATTTCAGTAACAATTTCCAATGTGAATACACCGCTCGGTGGTGATGGAAGAATCAGATGGCGTGAATCCAAATGGTAATCCCCATCCTACAAAGCAGATACTTTGCATTAAAAAGACTGAAACAATACAACCCCCATAATGCTCTTCAATCCTCAGGGAAGAACTAGAGACATATTTTCCTTAAGCATTACCAGATTCACATTTTCCTTATGAAAAGTGAAAACAATTTAAGTCAGGCTTACAATTCAAGCACGAAGTGATGGTTTGGGAACATCTTAATGTGCTATGTAAATACCTTCAGCTCCGTCTCATTGACCTTGACAGAAACTAGCTTCAAATCCTGTCCATTCAGAACCAGTGGTGCAGAAGAACCTATTTGTTTACATTGTTAGTCATCAGATAGAAAACCGCAAGATTGCCTCATAAATATTTTGCCCAAAAAAATAATAATAATAAAACAAAAACAAAGCTCGCATTCATAGATAGTTTCTACTTTCTATGCATAACACATGTAGAGCAGGTCATGAAGCTACCTTCAACTCTGGCAACAATGCTGATCTTAGAATTGACATAGGTCTTCTCCTCACCCAGTGAAAATTTCAGATCCACCTGAATGGCAGTTTTACAAGGAGACATAATCTAGCATGTTTAAGCAGAAAATCCAAGAAGCTCACAATGCTTGGCTGATAAAGCGATCCATACCGTGTCAAAATAGTAATCTGGCAACTTGTAATCCTTCAGAAATATTTCTTTTGGGGCATCCATCTGCGATTCCTCAACTTGCTTAGGTGTAGCCTCTGTGGCAACTGAACAAATTAACCTGCTCGCTTGCTTAGTTCTCTGAGTCCACATTTAGGGGAAAATCAGGTTCAATCGGCAATAAACTAGATAATATTCTCTATGCCAACTATGACTACAGCGGCCAATGGCCAGACAACTATAGGTTGTATTGTTTCTACCACCAGTATAAATCCCAAACAAGGATTAGATTTAGTTGCAGCGACTTACACTCAATGAAGCACTTAAAATCCCATAATTCCTCCTGCCCGCAACCTACGGAGAAGCAATTACCAAGTGAAGCTCAATACCACAATTGCTTCAAAATAGATATCCTGCTCTATGAAAAGCGCAAAATAAGATCCATACCTCTGAGCTAGCGAAAGGCCTACACTTAATTATATTTCTTGCCGACTTGATGTGAGAAGTACCACGGGAAGCCTGAATAGAAGCAAGAAATCGAAACCCTTTAGCAAAAACAAAAAAGTAACGATAATAAGAAGCAAAAGAGATAAACCATTCAACTGAGAATAATCAAGATGACGATTCTCTATTGGGCAAACCAAGAAAATGGAACTAGACACACGCGCCTGCATATAATGAGCCGACACAAGTGCAGGCTCATTCATATAGACGAGCAAACTAGTCCCATCATTCCACTGGCATATTTAATCCAAAAAGAAGTCGAATGTCAATCAAAGGTCTGAGTTTGAGTAATCACAGGAGATAAGGAGATCCAACCGAACAGATTTGTCTTTGCAAAAGTCGAAGCTTTGTTCGGAAGAATCAAGCGAGCCATTCAGCTGGGTAAAAAGAATTGAAAACGAAATCCTACCCTAGACGTAATAAATCGAAACAGCTGGGATTAGTTCTTAAAGCATTCAACTTTGGAAGAAACAGAACGACCCAGAACAGGATCAGAGAGACCCAAGAAAGAGGGAAAAACAGAGCAAACTTCAGTCGCTACTCCTCTATCATCGCCGGGTCTCAGATGGATATATATAAACGGATGTGGATAATTCAAAAATATGGACAGGAAAATTTCTCGAACGCAGGGAAACGAATTAAAATCGAAATAAAAACCGAAAAGGGTATGCACTGACTCAAGCGTACAAGCAATGGAAACCGAGTTCTGTCAAGAAGATCGAGCGAAATTCAAGAACCGAGGCACTTCACCTCTGTCCGACGATCAAGATGGAGAGGAAAGGTCAAACAGTGAATCCCCAAAACCTAAGATGGAACAAATTGAAAGTATGCCCCACCACAGGAAGATATTTGTGAAAGATAATTATGGAAAATGATTACCTGGAAAAAAAAAAGGGAAATTATTAATCTTCTAAAAAAAGGAAAATTGGATGGAAAATCATTCATCCTTTAAAAATGGAAAATTGGTCTAAAATACCTCGGAAATTGTCCAGCAAATGTAAACTTTGGCTATGTTTGGTAAGAGGAATATAATATGGATATAAATATATTGTATGGGTTGAGATAAAAGAAGGATGAGATTTTCGTGTTTATATTACAAAAGTTATTTTTTTCGAATAACAAACTTTTATATTAATTAAATAAAAGTAGAAACCTTAGTAAAGAAAAAACCCTATGGTTGCGTTTGGCGATCGAGATAAAATTCGGGATCATATCCTACGTTTGGTGCTCACTTAAAATAGGATAAAGTCGGATATGATGGGAATTTAAACAGAATAAAATTATCCCATGGGGAAGGTGGAATAAATGTGGATAAGATTTATAATATTCATAATAGGAAAGTTATTTTTCTCAAATAACAAACTTATTAAATTAACAAAATTGAAATTATATTTCAATATAAATAATATTTGAATTCCAATTTAAGAAATTAAAAATAAAAAATAAAAAATTAGTTTTAATTAATCTTATTTTAATTTATATATCCAACTTTAATTCTATTTTATAATAAACATTCGATCTATAAATTAAATACTTCTATTTATTATATATTTTAGGTATTTTTGCAATTTAAGTATGTTAGTACAGTTTACTATTTGATAAAATTTTATTAAAGAATGATGAAAGGGGAAAAAAGAAATAATAAAGAAAATAATATAAAAAAGAGGAAAAATAAATTAAGGAATCGTGTTACGAGAGATTTTCACTATCTCCGTTTATGAACATTTAGGTTCATTAACAATGATACGCCGTTTATATTAAAAAAATATACATGATATGATGTGAATATATCCGAGTTTAATACTGCGATTCACCAAACAATTGATGGGATATAAAAAAATCTCAGAATTTCATATCCCATCATATCCAGTCCTATCCCAATTAAAAATTCAGACGACCAAACATAGCATATGGATTCTAATGGTCCCAACTCTTCCTTATACACACTATGATCACAATGAAAGAGATTATTTTCCTCTTCAGCAAGTTATCAAATGTTCTCGAGTATCGATTATGGGAACCCAAAGCCTCCTCATATCAAGAATCTCTTTTGGGATACAATACTTCACAAACTCAATTTAAAGTGGTGTTAGAAGATTCATATTTCAAAGTCTTAGATGATGAACTCATCGTGAGCCACATATGGGCTTTGAGGACCTCTTGATAATGAGGGTAAGCAAGGAGGAAAGCAAGGAGGAAAAGGAAAGATTGCATGACCTGTGCATCAATTTTTAATTGTCAAATTGTTAGGGTCAAACTATCTGATGCAATTCGCTTTATGAAAAACTTTCACATATTTGGTTCCCAAAAGTAGAATTAGTAGTGATTGACTTGGGTAAGGAATTTTTTGCAAAATTTTCCATGCCAAAGGGCTATAAGTTAGAAACCTTGGTAGAGAAAAAAAAACCTATGGATTATGACGGTCCCAACTCTTCCTCTTTCGCGCTATGATCACAATGAAAGAGATTATTTTCCTCTTCACCAAGTTGTCAAACGTTCTCAACCATCGGTTATGGGTTCAACTAAAAGATCCTCTTATCAAGAATCTCTTTTGGGATACAATACTTCACAAACTCATTTTGAAGAGGTGTTAGAAGATTCCTTCAAAATCTTAGATGATGAAGCCATGGGTGAACCACATATGGGGCTTTGAGGACCTCTCGATAATGAGGGTAGGAAAGGAGAAAAAGGAAAGCTTGTGTCGACTTGGCATCAATTTTTAATTGTCATATTGCTAGGGTCAAACTATTGAATACAATTTGTTTCATAAAAAGCTTTTGCATATTTCGTTCCCAAAAGTAGAATTAGTTGTGATTGACTTGGGTTATGATTTTTTAGCAAAAATTTCCATGCTAGAGGGCTATCAGTTAGAAATCCTAGTAATGAAAAAACCCTATGGATTCTGACGGTACCAACTCTTCGTCTTTCGTACTATGATCATGATGAAAGAGATTGTTTTCCTCTTCAGCAAGTTATCAAACATTCTCGAGCAACGATTGTGGGTTCAACTGAAAGATCCTCTTATCGAGAATCTCTTTTGGGATGCGGTACTTCATAAACTCGATTTGAAGCGGTATTAGATGATTCATATTTCAAAGTCTCAAATAATGAAGTCATGGGTGAGCCATAGACGGGCTTTGAGGGCCTCTCGATAATGAGGGCAAGCAAGAAGGAAAAAGAAAGATTGCGTTGACCTTGGCACTATCGAATACAATTTGCTTCATAAAAAACTTTTGCATATTTCGTTCCCAAAAGTAGAATTAGTTGTGATTTACTTGGGTAATGATTTTTTTGCAAAATTTTCCATGCTAGAGGACTATCAATTAGAGACCTTGGTAAGGAAAAAAACCCTATGAATTCTAATGGTCCCAACTCTTCCTCTTTTGCACTATGATCACGATGAAAGAGATTATTTTCCTCTTCAACAAGTTATCAAACGTTCTCGAGCATCGGTTGTGGGTTCAACTGAAAGATCCTCTTATTGAGAATTTCTTTTGGGATGTAGTACTTCACAAACTTGATTTGAAGCAGTGTTAAAGGATTCATATTTCAAAGTCTCCAATGATGAAGCCATGGGTGAGCCACAGACGAGCTTCGAGGACCTCCAGATAATGAGGGCAAGCAAGGAGGAAAAGGAAAGATTGTGTCGACCTTGGCATCAATGTTTAATTGTCAAATTGCTAGGGTCAAACTATCGGATACAATATGCTTCATAAAAAACTTTTGCACATTTGGTTTCCAAAAGTAGAATTAGTTGTGATTGACTTGGGTAATGATTTTTTTGCAAATTTTTTCATGCCAAAGGGCTATCAATTAGAAACCTTGGTAAAGAACAAACCCTATGGATTCTGAATTATTTTGCTCTTCAACAATTTATCAAACGTTCTCGAGCATCGATTGTGGATTCAACTAAAAGATCCTCTTATTGAGAATCTCTTTTGGGATGCAGTACTTCACAAACTTGATTTGAAGTGGTGTTAGAGGATTCATATTTCAAACTCTCAAATAATGAAGCCATGGATGAGCCACAAACGGGCTTTGAGGACCTCTCAATATTGAGGGTAAGTAAGGAGGAAAAGAAAAGATTACGTCGACCTTGGCATCAATTTTTAATTGTCAAATTTTGAGGGTCAAACTACCCGATACAATTTGCTTCATAAAAAACTTTTGCATATTTGGTTCCTAATAGTAAAATTAGTAGTGATTGACTTGGGTAATGATTTTGTTTTTTTGGCAAAGTTTTCCATGCCAGAGGGCTATCATTTTGTGCTTAGGGAAGCACCTTGGATGATCTTTGATCATTATTTGGCCATTAGAACATGGAATCCCAATTTTGATCCCAATGAGTCAACAATTATAGGGTCACAGCTTGGGTCAGGTTTCTAAATATCTATATTGAGTATTTTAATGAGAATCTTGTGATGCAAATTGGTTTGTTAATTGGAAGACCATTAAGAGCAAATTTTACACAGTGCTAGCTACTAGAGGGAAGTATGCTCTTCTTTGTGTTGAAGTTGATTTAACATGCCTTTTAAGGCTTTTGATTTTTCTTGAAGGAAAACTTAGACGTGTGGAGTATAAAGGTATATATCTGATTTGTTTCAAATATGGTCATTATGGCCACGTATCGAACGACTGTTAAAGGGGTAAAATGGCAAAAGAAACTATGAATGTAGCTCTATGCTTGATTCTCTTACTTTAAACATAGCATACAACAAGAAGTTCAAAAGGAGCCCTAAATTAAGTTTGGCCATGATGGTTGTGCACAAAACACGAAGGGACTAAAGACAACAAGTGAAAGATATGCCAGTTGATAGTTGAAAAGGAGCAGATGTAGTTGCTCCAGGGTCTCGCTTTTTGGTGTTACCTCAAGCAAACTTACGTGAAGATTTGAATGGTCCTTCTCAGCAAGAGATATATAATCACTGTTAGAACCAAAGATAAAAAGAAAGGTAAAGTTGTCGATTTTTACTCTAGGGGGCTTATTCACAAAAAATGAAAGTTTAGGATCGTTTCAGCTTCATAAGCATATAACAAGAGTTGAGTAAAACCTTCCTCCTACAGACAGTGACAAGGTCTTCCAACAAAGTTCTTCCACTCAAAATATCTTATCCACATTGTCACTTAATTCTTTAAATTTGCACCTTGACAACATTTTGCTTCCTAAGAAATGCGGTGGTCTTGGTTTTATATCTCTCAAACTGACTAATAAAGGTTTTATGATGAAGCTAGCCGGGAGCTTCAAGAGTCAACCTAATAATCTATGGGCACAAGTTCTAACTGTTAAATATTGTTCATCGAAAAGTAATTTTCATGCTAAACCTAGTGATTTGATCTTATGGAAGGTGATTGTGAATGTATGGCCGGCCTCACGAGAAGGAGCCTTATGGACTTTGGAAAATGACAAACATGTTAGGTTTTGGACAAATAGATGGATACCGAGTACGGAGCCACTCTATAATATTATTAGTACCCAACTATCTCCTTTTGGGATAGACGGAAAAGTTTATGATTACATGCTGAATGGGAAGTGGAATTTTCGGATATTTAAGGGAATTATACCAAAAAATATCATCTTTTGAGTTAGAGCTAGGAAACCTCCTTTAGCCTTTGGTGGGGACTATGCTCTTTTGTGGGAGGGTACTAGAAGCAAGTCTTTCTCTATTAAGTCAACATGTGATGGGGCAAACAATCAAGAATCTGACAATATATGATCCACCATTTGGAAATGGAAGGGATATCAACATATTAGAACTTTCCTCTTGCTAGCCATTCATAAGTGACCGTTGACTAATTAATTGAAGACATTTTGCAACTTGAGAGGAAATCCATATTGCTTGAGATGCGAGTTTCATGTGAACAACTTTACATGTTTAAGGAATTGTCTAATTTTCCATAAGGTATGACTTGAGTTGGTCCCCAACAATTCTTGGGAGAATTTTTCTCAATGAATTTGTTGCAATAATTGAATTCAAATCTCGCTGGCAAGGGACAATCAAAATTTCACCATGATTAGACCATAATTTTTTGAGTAGGTGTGTGGCTTTTTTAGTAATAGAGAAACAAGTCACTTTTCTAAGAAAATTTTGTTTTCCCTTCGAATTCGGTACAAGTAATTTAGTCATACACAAACAAAGGAAATCATTTTTGCTTCATCTATGAATAATTCGATGTTAATTGGATCATGTGCTTCTCCAATTTATGTCAAATGGGATCCTTTACCTTTCGGGTGATTAAATTGAATATTGATGGGGCTTCTAAAGGCAACCTAGGACTTATTGGTGCAAGAGGTTTATTTAGAAATGAAGGCCCCATTTGGTTCAACCTTTCAAATGGGCTTTTGGACTCTAAAATCCCTTGGCCAAATGCAAACACATTTGGTTCAATTTTTTGAGCGACTTTGATAAGATACAATTGCATCTCCAAATGGCTCTAAGGGCCCTTAGCCCAAAGCAGGTCTTGAGGTACTTTGGAAAGTTGTATCTTCGGAATGCAAGTCCTCGGTACCGTTCATCTTCTCCAAAACCACCACACGGAAGCCAATCAAAGGCTGACAACCGCTGGCCAAGGGGTCGCATGCGCCGGCGACCACCGGCCAAGCGTCGCTCGACCCCAGCGACCGTCGCCGAACCTCAGGTGATGCCTAGGTTGCGCAACCCAAGCAGCCATCGCTTGGGGTCGCGCGACCCAGGTGGCCAGATTTAGCCATCCGGCGGTCCATTAGCCGAACTTCAAAAAAGAAAATAGAATTTTTTTTTTGTTTTTTTAATTTAATAAAAGTCATTTATAAATGCAAATTTTACCAAACAGTATTTTGGCCAAAGTTGTTTCTCAATGCAAATTTTCCCAAACGTTATTTGCATTTCGGAAAACCCTTTTCACCCAAAGGTATTTGCATTTTTGCAAATGCATTCCCCAAAAGCCGAATTAAACAGGCCCGAAGTGGTGATTGGATTGGTAGTTTTGCCACATTCGTATGAATATATTCGTCGTCACAAGCCGAACTTAGTGCTTTGTGGTCTCCATGGTTATAATTCAACTTTGCAAAACAACTTGGATTTCATAAGATTAAAGATAGTCATCACTCATCTTCTTAGTCAAGATCTTACGATTGACAATGATGAACCTGCTTTGCTTAAAGATATTTAGATATTGTTGCGCTATCACTTGGAGTTTAAAGTACAACATAACTTTTGGGAAGAAAATAGCTCTGTTGACTAACTTGCTAATGTTAGATCGATAAACGATTAAATGCTAATTTCTTTTCATTACCTTCTATAGAGTTACTTCATGTTTTATTTGGCGATAAAATAGGGACAGTAGAGGCACGTTTGGTAACAATTTGTTCCTAAATGCATTCTCGATTTGAAATGATTTTTTTTAATTTTGTTCCCAAAAACAATTTCTAAACATTTTAAGCCGTTTGGTAACTGTCCAAAATTTCTGATTCTGGAATAGAATTGTGTTTGGTACCATGTCATTAATTCCGTTCCAAATCAATTTCTTTTAATTTTTAAATAATTTATTTACTTTTTTGCTTTTTTTATTTTCTTTTTTCCTTTTTTCCTTTTTTTTCCTTTTCTTTTTTTTTTTTTTTACCTTTTTCTCCTATTCTTCTTCTTCTTCTTCTTCTGCCGGTCGCCGCCAAACGAGGGTCGGCGACCTCACCGGAGCGTCGCCGACCCTCGGCGAGGCCAGCCCTCGTTGGCGAGAGCCTCGCCGGGCCGGGCAAGGCCCGCCCGGCCACCAACAAGACTCGCCCATCCCCAACGAGGCCGGGCGTTGCGAGGCAAGCCCGGCCCCGCGAGGCTCAACCTCGCGAGATCCGGCGAGGCCGAACCTCGCCGGTGGCTAGGCTTGCCTCCAGCAAGCTCGCCGAACCTCGCCCTAGCTCCGGCGAGCCTCCGGCGACCGACGGTGGCGGCGGATCGTGGCGGCGGGATGAAGAAGAAGAAAAGAGAAGAAAGAAAATAGAAAAATAAAAAGAGTTGGTTTTGATTCTTAAATTTGTTCTCGAAACAATAATCAACTTTTTTTTTTTTTATTCTTGATTCTGTTCCAAATCTCCTTCCTGGGAACAAAAAATATAAATTTGTTCCCTGAACAAAAAATTTTACCAAACGCAATTCGTTCCAAAACTACTCTCGCGAACAAAAAATCGGAATCCCAAGACTATTTGGATGGTTACCAAACAGCCCTAGATTTATGATATTAAATTTTTGTGTTACTTTTTAGCCCTTTTTCATACAAAAAATTAAATTAAATTAATAATATAAATGATATATAAATTTTCGTTTTAATTTGTTTATATTTTTATTTATACATTTAAATTTCTTGCTATTCTATAATTATATATTCTATCTATATATTTTTAGTATTTGCATTTGTTACATATTTTGGGAATGTTAGTATAGTTTATTATTTAATGAAATATTAATTACAGAATGACAAAGGAAAAAATGAAATCGAGAGAAGGGAAAAATACTAAAAATAAATAAATAAAAATGAAGTAGAAGAACCCAAATATAGTCTTTTCAAAATCATTTTTCTACTCTCTTTTTTTTCCAAATTCATCCATACTTTATAAAATGATTCGCCATTTTCCTTGAATCATTTTGATGAAGGAATTTTTCTTTTTGTCAAATTGATGAAGGAATTTGTTGAGTTTGAAGTTTTTTTTTTTCTCATAATACTCTCTCTCCCCGCCCCCGCATAATCAAATCTGCTCAATCACTTTTGTCATCTTCTTCATTCAAACAAAACTCCATTACAAGAACCTCAAGCTCAAATAAATCAACTCAATAGTAGAATAATAAGCCGCTGCCAAACCACTAGCGTCGAATCAACTAACTTTATCATTGAACCATCTCAGATCAAGACATGGTACCTCCTTAGCGCCACATAACCTACATCGATACTAGGGAAAATTTCAATTAAGGGCATGAAGTGGAACCATTTTCTCAAAAAATGGCCTAAAGTGGACATTGTATCAAATAAGGGCCCGAAGTGACTGATTTAGTCTCGAATAAGAGTTTCAACTTGAAAGTCAGTTAAATCTTATTTGCAACTAGGGGTATTTTCATCTAAAGACTTTTTTTCTTTTTCCTTTTTTTTTTCTTTTCTTTCTTTTTTCATCTTGCTTACCTCCTTCTTGACAAATGCATCAGACTCCTAATGCACGAGCTTGCTCAAGTGCAAAAAAATTTGAACAATTTAGGAAAAGAAGAAAACGAAAAGATATTCGAGAAGTTATGCAATTTTGCAAAACTGCAAATTGCGTGCGTGCTTCAGTTATGCAGCCTCCCCATCAGCAAACTTCAAAGCGCATGCTCTACATTATGCAATTTTGCATCCTCACCCAAGAACTCATCAATTTTGACATGAGCCGGTTTTTAAGTTATTCGCCGCCACTCACCTTCTCCGATGACGATAATGAACTTGAGAATCAAGAAATATCCATAAGTGGGTTTTGTTTTTATTCAATTTGCTTGTAAGAACTTATTATGGCAATTAAAGTAATAGTTTCATGCTCTCCCCACCAATGAAATTGCCTATTCCACGATAACTTTCACTCGTAGCTTCTTGGGAATGTTTTATTGGGTCTGGGTTGGATTATTCATAACATTCATAGACGTAGCTTGCATTGAGGTTAAATATGTGGCTTCTTGAGAGGGTCCAATTGTGTCATGCATGTTGGTTATTTTCAAAGGCTGCTGAATCATTTTGACCCGTGATTGAAGATACTCGCCTTTGGTGGCGATTCGAATCAAACAACACTTAATCTAAAAAACGAATGACTCCGGTCTACACATGTTCAAACAAATTTGCCTCTCTAACTCTTATCTACAGAGATTTGAGAGAGAATAACAAGATGAAAAAAGTGCAAAATCACTCAGAAATTCCCAAAACCACGTATTTCACTGAACAAATCAATGCACATGAGTATCACAGATATTTCTCAAAAACCTCTAATAAATTTGGCTTAGGCACTTCAATCTGGCTTCTCCTCGCTAAGATCAATCATAGCTTGCGTGAGCACCGATTTGAATTCAAGCATTGACGACAACAAGGGTAGCAAGCTAATGGCTTACATCTCATCATGCTTCGTGCTTGACCACAACCACAAGATGTGGGGATCGAATCGAGCTGAGCGTCACATCTTGGTCCACTCGTGCTCAATCTAGGGCTTGGATTGGCCTCCATCTTTCAACAAAGGTACTGGAATTGCTGTTGAGGGCAATGACAAATGAGGTTGAAGGCATTGATGGCTAATTCAGCAAGGAAGATAGAGATGGACTTTGGAGAACGTGATCTAAAGAGTGAAAAAGGCGAAGGCTCGATGATGATGAAGAAAAGAAAGAGAAGGAGAAAAAAAATTAAGAAAAGAAGGAAAAAAAAAAATCTTTAGACGAAAATACCCCCAGATTCAAATAAGATTTGGTTGGCTTTTAAGTTGAGGCCCTTATTTGAAACTAAGTTGGTCACTTCAGGTTCTTGTCTGAGACAATGTCCATTTTGGATCCTTTTTTGATAAAACGGTTATACTTTAGCCCCTTAATTGAAATTTTCCCTCGATACTATCTGTAATTAAAACCATTATATGTTTTTAAATTGGCCAACTCATCATCTCAATAGTCAGCTCAGTATTCTGATGGTCAGATTTAATTTAAGGGTTAACCGATGAGACCTTTTTTAAAATGTACCGAGAGATTTCGGAAGGGTAAAATTGGTAGAAGGATGGTTTTGATTTTTGTGGGGGTCTCATTATACCTTAGTTTAACCTTGACTATGAGGATAGAATATTAACAAGAGGGACATAGATTTAGGCCTGGGCTGTCATAAATGAATTGATTTTGGGCCAAGATGTAGTTGGACTTACTCGGCCCAGATAAGAAGGTTAAAAATTAACTAGATTTACTTTGAGCAAATAAATGTTGTTCTTCACTTGAAAAAACATTAGAGAAGATAATTTCAATAATGCCAGCTCTTTCTAGAAAGACCAACTCAACCGTCATGTAAGGCTTTATTTATTTCACAAAAAATAAATGATTGAGAAAACATCTTTTTAAATATAATCATTCGTATCTCTTATAAAAATAAATAAACAAAAAATATATTCATCATTCATAAAGATATTTAGATGTAAATCATTATCGATAATGAAAATATTTTTCATTGGCTAATCATATCAAATGATATAAGCAATCATTTATAAGAACAAGTTTTCCAAACCATTTATTTTTTATGAAACAAGCATAGCCTAAGTCTCGGACTTTTCATTTCACTTCTTACGATGAATTCACCAACTAATAACCTTTAAAGAGGGCAATTACGGGGGCCATCTTATCTTCTCCTCCGTAATTAATTATTGTCTGATAAAGAACCCCCCTTCCTAACTCGGCTCAATATTCAATACCCTCGCATGTTCTAGGGTACAATTGAAAATTGAGGTGCACATACCAATGTCCAACTAAGCACTAGTGATGGAAAATGTCTTTAGCAGCGGTAGATAATTTAAATTTTGTAGGCCACGGACTAGATCTGAGGCTAGCCCCCTTTTGCTCTCCACTTATAATACTTCATAAACAGCTATAAGCACATTTTTCTCCGCGAAATCAACTAATTTAATCATTGATATTTTACTTGAAAAAAGGCAAGAAGGGATAGACAACTGGATTATTAGGTTTTAGTACGACATAAATGTGGAGCAAAGTTGCTGATTATGGGCCTCATTATGAGTGATTGAGGCCGTTGGACTATTTAGACATCGAACTATCACTTTCCAGATGGAATGTTGCGCACGTATTGAAAAAGTGAAGAAAAGGTGACGCACCAAAGAGAAACACACCCCCAAAAATTAATGGCCTTTCTCTTTTCTTTTTTCTCTTTTTTTTGTCCCTTTGTGTCGCATTAAAATGTAATTTATTTGCATGAATAAAAATGGAATTTAGAGGGACACAAGGTCAATTTTAGAGACAAGAAAGTCAATTTTAGTGGTGGTGTTACGAGGAGGTTTCAAACAAAGGTGCGGAATGTCAAAAGGCGAGGGGCTTTTTGGTTGAGTTGATTTGACTCGATGGAACACTCCTTGTTATGTTACAGTGCGGGGTCTGACTGATTTTCAAGATGATAAGTTCGGAGTTTTTGTTCTCTAATACGGAGAAAACACGAACTTGCCCACTTAGATGCCTCAATAAAATCTTCCTCCACTCAATTTCAATCACTCATTTTCATTTGTTTGAAGAAATCTAAACGAGAATTACATAAGAGTGAAAACTCGAACTGCATACTTCTTCACTCGCAAAAACACACATCTTGTCATCGATCCCATTGGTACTACACCGCCATCCCGCAAGCCGCTAAGCAAGGAGGTGATGCTCCAAACTCTCTAAGATCAATCTGGAACTAAAAAATACATGACAACATGCATGTAAAGAGAACCAACCGGCCACAAAGAAACCCACATGTTCTTTCTTATTTATACATTTTCTAAAGTTGTTGGCTCGTCCACATCCCAGCAGGCATTCAAATGCGGAATAAAACTAGGGTTTCTCCCCCTCCATCTCAAACCAAGTTGAGCCAATCGGATGTCCTGTTGTGTTTCTTAGGAATGGACAAAGGGCCTATCAGTACCTCCCCCCCGGAGGGAAATGATTGATTAGACTCGGGATCGGGTGACCGTCCATCGGACCACTGTTGAATCGGGTCCACTTATCCTTTTTGCTCGCGCTAAGGAAAACGCCAACATGAGCACTGTCTATTGTCTAATCCTACAGCAACTCCAACAGCGGCATACCACACGACCTTCGATTGAAAAGGCGAATAGATTGACCGGTTCCAAGACGAGGGCTCTTTGCAAAAACTCTTTGTTTTTTGCCCGCACGAAATCTTGAAAGGCTTTAACGTCGCATCATCATCCGCTGCGCGAGCCATGGTTGGTGGGGTCCGAATTCAACCCGATTTCAAACCCCTTCTTTGGCGTTTCGCTCCACCTCGAGACCCATGACGTGTCGAGCCTAGAGACCGCGATCGGGCTTCGGAATCGGCATCGTGGGGGAGAGATCAGAGCCGTCGAGAGCTCGGGGGCGTTCACATGATCGCATGTGCTTTTGGAGTAGCGCCAGCCAAAGGGTCGTTTGGACTGATGCTGGTGAGGACACGGCCAAAATTGAACGATCGCACTAAGTCAACCGAACAGTGTGCTTCGGTAGACGAGGGAGAGATTATTTTACATCGATGGGGGGACCCTTGTCCCAAAAATAGGAGAAAAAAGAAAGGAAAATAGAAAGGGCATAGAGGAATTCGCGTACATTGCGATATTTTGTTTTCTCGAAACTCGATATTATCCAATCATGCAAAAATAATAATTGACATGAGGAGCACTTTTACCCACTTTGGACTCCACCAAAATATAGCTTCTTTTGTTGTTTCTTGAAAATTTTGCGGAACATGCTCCCCACTCAAAAGTCTCTTGGTCAATAGGGTTTTCACATTATAATTTTAGAACACAATCATAGAGTCCGTGAGAAGAATATTAAGATATTACTAATAATGCAACTATGTCTTCGACTAGATCGAGTTGATGGTGCTCGTGCATTTCTTTTCATTTCTTTTCTATTTTTCAGAAAATGAAAAGAAATTATGGAATCAATGAACATGATAAATGGATAGGGTAATTAAGACATGTAGAGTTTTTTCATTTGAGGAAAGAGCTGTCGAATTCAAATATTTTATTTTAAAAAAAAAGGTTAAGCAAGGTACTCATATTTAGATACAATAAAATAGGTAATTATGGTATCCTCACGACATATTATAATCAATTATCCTACAAATTGCTAACAAAACTCACGCATGAAACTAAGGGTGAAAAAAAAAGTTAAAAAAAAAAAAAAAAAAAGATTTCACTATGACCATATTGTAATTATAGGTGTGCAATCAGCCTGGGTCACCCGAGAACTGGATCGTAACACCCGAAAAACAGGTCTGGGAGCAGGTTCTTGTCTAAATCGATTTGAGAACCGATTTCAATTTTTTGAGAGCCGATTAAAACCGGTCCAGAAATCGATTACAAGTAAAAGCCCACCCGAAAACTGGACCAATTGGACCGGTTTTGGTATCGGTTTTTACTAATGTTAAAAAAAGAAACCCCAATTGCCTCCCTTTCTCTCTGTGTCTCTCTCTTCACGCGATTTGTCTCCTTCTCAGTCGCCTCTCTCCCTTAGTCTATCTCTATATGCCCAGCCACCATCGTTATCACCATCATCAATGCTGCAACTTACAGAAACGCAACCTGACTCGTTGTTGCCTCTTGTTCCGCTGTCGCGAGACTTGCCATCATCACCGATGCAGCACAAACTTGAGCAAGGTGAGTGTGAAATCGATTTTTTTTTTGTAGGGTTTTCGATTTTTTGGATATGGGGTTTTTACAATCTCTTTTGATTTTGACGCCGGCGTTGGGCTTCCAGGTGTAGGTGTTCCGGTGCTTGGGCAGGCCGCGCCAATTGCTCATGTCTTCTCTCTCTTTGACTCCTCTTTTATCTTCTCAATTCAAAGTAACGAAATGGGAGTAGGCGTTCTGGTGCTTGGGTTTACAAGTGTAGGCATTTTTGGTGCTTGGTTTTACGATAATTAGCCTTATAGATCCTTAGTTTTTCGTTTAGTCAAAAAGTTCATATTCTTATTGATTACATGTACTTAATATTTTAATACAAATTACGAGTATTATGTTGTTGTTTTTTTGCGTATTTATGTAAAATTCAAAAACATATAGGATATCGGACAGTTACAAAATAAGTTCAAATGTAAACACGATAGATTCTAGAACCAGACTGCAAAAATAGAGTAGGTTCCAAAAAAGGTTCAAATGCAAACAAAGTAAGGTACAGGGTTCAAAAAAGGAGAATTGATTATGATCGGATAGGATATAGGGTTCAGGGCTGAAACCTCCTTACTTTGGAATCGATTATCCTTAATTGTAATATAACTTAAACGTGACAAATCAACTTCATTAATATCGACTGAAATTGTAAGGCGAGTGTTACTGCATCTTTAATTTGAGTATCTTGTTAACAATTGTCTTCAATAAGGCCCATCTCGGGTAACAAGATAAAAGAAAGTTTAACGATCTTTGATGCACTAACAAATTTTTCAAGAGTCAACCAAACCTATTTAGGATAGTGAAGAGGGGGATGAAAAATACATGACGCCCATTAATGGAAAACCTAATGGTAGAGTAAATGAATGTTAATCAAATCGGATTCACCATGATGACGAGAATCAATTGCCAAATCAAGAATTAAACACGTCCGTCCACTTCCATATTAATTGAGATTTCAAGGGGGTTATGCCCCTGATTTTCTTCCCCTAGGTGTTGACCTCCCCCTTGCACTTATTACTTTGACCATTAGACCTTTCAGGCTATAAGAATCCATAGATTTTGGAACCCAATTTTATACTAGACAAAAAAGGCATAGATAAGACGGTATGGCCATGGGATTGCCGATTTTCCTAAAGTCTTTCACTAACCGCAAGAACACGGCCATCGGGATATATGAAGTTGTAAAGGTATCATCTTCACGTTCATTCTCCCCCTCGACACATGAATATTTCTCTTACACGTGTGCTTTACATATATGTCATATATATTTCTTGTAAATTTCGTTGGGATTTTACTGTTAGAATAACGAACAATCGCCTCCCTGATCCAGATATAACCGTCGATTTTCTTAATATCGCAAAAAGAGTGCATACCAATCAAATTCGAAAAAGATAACTCCGAACTATCTCATGAATCACACCCATCTTTTATTAGGGGGAGAAGAACATTTCCACTAGGAAATGAGTCATTTCTAATTTTGACCGAGCTGAAGATTAAGAGAGAGAGAGAGAGAGAGAGAGAGGAAAAGAGAGAGAAAGGAAGAGAAAAGAAAAGAAAAGAAAATGTAGGATAGGATTGGACCCTACAGCATGATAATACCATCATCATCTCCGTCAGATCCGTGGCTTTGGTGGGTCCCCACACGACTTCTCCTTCTAACGGTGTCCTCCCTTCTGCTCCCCCAGAAAAACAAAGAGGCAAAAAAAAGAAAACCAGAAAATTCACCATCACCTCAGCGGCAGCAGCAGCACAGAAAAATATATTTTCAGAGAGAGAGAAAGCGACTTTTGGAGAGAGAAGCCACAGCTTCTGCTCCTCTCTAGTAGACATCGAACGCAGTGTTCCCATCACCCTCTCTCTCTCTCTCTCTCTCTATCGAAAGATTTGCGAGTTTTCTCTCTCTTGCCCGTTTCACCACCTCGCGCTGAGTTCGCGTTCTTGCCATATTCTTCTGGCCTCGCGTCCGTTCGTTTCCTTTTCGAGCCAGAAAATCTTTCCTACCCATCTACCGCTGCTCCTCACTGTCGCTCTCCTCCTCTCTCTCGCGCGAATCTGGAACTTGGGTCCTCCGAAAAATCCTATCTTTACGAGGTACGACACTCGGATTGCTCGCTCCCGCTTTCGCATTGGGCCCCCGTCGCTGTCCGCCCTATTGAATTCCGACCAATATCGGTTTCGAGCGGTATTTTTTCTTCTTTTTTTTTTGGTGGGTTCTCTGTAATGTGCTTGACACCAGTTTTTACGTCTGTGTTTTTCTGGTCAGTCCCTCTGCAGACGTGAGCTGGATTGACTGCGGAAAAGAGTGAAGTGGGATTCTGGGGTTGCTTGGAATTCACGTCACGAGAGTGGGATTCATCTGGATTGGAGGCCGGTTCGCGTTGAATTTTAATCCGCCCAAAGCAATGATCGACGATTCCGGGCTCAGTGAGTCTCCAGATCTAAATTTCGTTGCTGGTTCTGTTTTATTGTTTCTGATGAATTCTTCGGCCGAGTTCTTTTTCTCTTTGTTTTTGAATTCGGTTTCGTGTATTGGATAGCTCGGTCGAAGCTGTGCTGTGGTTTTTCCAACGAGAAAAAACTGTACTTGTAGAGTGCCATTCCCTTTTTTGTGCTTTTTTCAGGTCTGCGATCTCATCTTGTTGATTTCTGTGCATCTGTTGCCAGGAGTAGGGACAAAAACCTTGACGTTCACCCATCATGTCTGTCCTGTTCTCATGTCTATGTTAATGGGATCATATGGAACACACTCATCTGGCTACTGTTTATCTTGTAGTATCTAGTTGATATCTTGTTTGATTTTTGAAATTTTTGCTTGTTGAGATGCTGAAAGGCAGTTGGTTTCAGTTGTTATGCTGGATAAGGCTTGTTAGATTGTCGATGGAACTTTTCTATTTTCGATAATAACGACAAGCCGTCGACGGAATTTGATTTGTTCTGCTTTCCCAGATTAATTGTTTCTATATATTCCCTTCATTTATGTGTCCAGGAAAACGGACGGAAATCGCCAAGTGACCTTACCTAATTCTGAGTTGTGCCTATTTCAGGACGATTCTCATAATTAATGTGGTCTAATGGGGCTTGACGCGTGTTGAGAATGGAAACTGCAAAGATATGGATTTTCGAGAAGATAGTTCCAGGTTCGGGCCGTTACCAATCACTACTTCGAGGAATATGTCGTCATCATCTTCAACATTCTTCTCGGCGAACCAGTCGCCCTTTTTCTCTCCGAGTTCTTCGACATGTCAGAGATCCAGCTCTATAGGATCAGATGTTCTGCTTGGCAGATTAAAACACCAAACTTCTAGTGGGGGAATTTCGGACCTCGAAGCTCTTGATGCAAATGTCGGATTTATTTCATCCAACACATCGCAAATGCCCGCTGCTGGTCTTTCTGGCAACTCCCACAAGTTCGACCGTGCATCTAGTTCGACCGGTTTGTCAAACAGCACTGTATCCGTCTTCAGCAACGCCAATGACATAGTCTACTCCGGGCAGCGAGAGAAGCAGAGTAGGCATGGGAGAAGCCATGGAAACCCATTAACTCCAAGTTCAGTCTCTCTCTCCACTAACAGATTGAGGAGCTGCGATGTCTTTATAGGTCTGCACGGTCGCAAGCCGTCATTGCTCAGATTTGCCAATTGGCTCTGTGCCGAGTTAGAGTGCCAAGGAATTAGCTGCTTTATATCTGATAGATCTCGATGTAGGAACTCTCGTAAGCGTGGCATTGTCGAGCGGGCCATGGACGTGTCGACTTTTGGTGTTGTGATCTTAACCAGGAAATCCTTTAGGAACCCTTATACCATAGAGGAGCTGCGATTTTTCTCAAGCAAGAAAAGTCTGGTCCCAGTATTTTTTGATTTGAGTCCAGGTGATTGCCTTGTCAGGGATATCGTGGAGAAGAGGGGAGAATTGTGGGAGAAGCATGGAGGAGAGCTATGGATTCTATATGGAGGTATAGAGAAGGAGTGGAAAGAAGCCATTGGTGGCCTTGCTAGGGTTCATGAGTGGAAACTGGAATGTCAGGATGGTAACTGGAGAGATTGCATCATAAGGGCCGTTACTTTATTGGCTATGAAATTAGGGAGGAGAAGCGTCGCGGAGCGATTGGCTAAGTGGAAAGAGAAGGCAGACAAAGAGGAGTTCCCATTCCCTCGAAATGAGAATTTCATTGGTAGAAACAAGGAATTGTCTGAGCTTGAATTCATTCTTTTCGGAGACATAAGTGGCGATTCCGAAAGGGATTATTTTGACCTCAAGGCTAGACCTAGGCGAAAAAATCTAACGATCGGTTGGAAGAAGAGCAACCTTTTAGAGGAAAGAAGGAAGGAGCATCAGCTAGATGAAGCCAGCTGGAAGGGAAAAGAACCAATCGTGTGGAAGGAGTCGGAAAAGGAAATCGAGATGTTCAGCTCGGACTTTCGCCCAAAGCAGTACCAACCAAGGCAAAAACCGGGTGGAAGGTATGTGAAAAGAAAAAGAGCTACGAAGATTTTGTATGGAAAGGGGATTGCTTGTGTTTCAGGTGACTCGGGCATTGGCAAAACGGAGCTTCTTTTAGAATTTGCTTATAGATACCATCAGAGGTATAAGATGGTTTTGTGGATTGGAGGGGAGAGCAGGTATATAAGGCAGAATTATTTGAACCTGTGGTCGTATCTAGAGGTTGATGTTGGTATAGAAAATACTTTGGAGAAAAGCAGGATCAAAAGCTTTGAAGAGCATGAAGATTCTGCTGTTTCTATGATTCGGAGGGAACTCATGAGGAATATACCATTTTTAATTGTGATTGATAACTTAGAAAATGAAAAGGATTGGTGGGATCATAAGCTTGTAATGGATCTACTTCCTCGATTTGGAGGAGAAACTCACATAATTATCTCGACGCGCCTTCCTCGGGTCATGAATATGGAACCTCTGAAGCTCTCTTTCTTATCAGGTGTTGAGGCACTGCAATTAATGCAGGGAGGTGTCAAAGATCATTCACTCACTGAAATTGACACCCTCAAAGTGATCGAGGAGAAAGTGGGACGATTGACCTTGGGTCTTGCTATAGTGGGATCTATTTTGTCAGAGCTCCCTATAAGCCCTAGCAGGCTCTTGGACACCATCAACAGAATGCCCTTGAGAGACTTGTCATGGAGTGGAAGGGAACGGACTTTGTTGAGGCGGAACACTTTCCTTTTGCAACTCCTTGAAGTTTGCTTCTCGATATTTGACCATGCGGACAGACCAAGGAGCCTTGCAACCAGAATGGTTCAGGCAAGCGGTTGGTTTGCCCCAGCTGCAATCCCAATTTCCCTATTAGCCCTAGCAGCTCATAAGATACCTGAAAAGCATCAAGGTACTCGGCAGTTCAGAAAATTATTGTGCTCCTTGACTTGTTGCTGCTCTTCATCATACATAAAGAGATCGGAGGCCGAAGCCGCATCAATGCTGTTGAGGTTCAACATTGCGAGAGCTAGCATCCGACAAGACTGCATCCATTTTAATGAGCTCATCAAGCTTTATGCATGTAAGAGAGGAGTTGTTGGAATTCCGCAGGCCGTGGTTCAGGCTATAATCAGTCGCGGTTTTGTATATGAGTACTCAGAACATTTATGGGCAGCAAGTTTCTTGCTCTTGGGGTTTGGTACTGATCCTGTAGCTGTGGAACTCAAGGTGTCTGAGCTATTGTATTTTGTCAAAGAAGTGGCTCTTCCTCTTGCAGTGCGGACATTTATCACATTTTCACGCTGTAGTGCCGCCATAGAACTGCTGCGCCTCTGCACTGATGCTCTCGAAGCAGCGGACCAAGCGTTTGTTACTCCAGTTGATAAGTGGTTGGACAAATCACTTTGCTGGAGACCTGTCCAGACTAATGCTCAGCTCAACCCTTGCCTTTGGCAGGAGCTTGCTCTATTAAGAGCGACAGTCCTGGAAACCAGAGCCAAGCTAATGTTGAGAGGGGGACATTTCGACATAGCGGACGACCTCATAAGGAAGGCTATTTTCGTCAGGACTTCCATCTATGGTGAAGATCATCCAACAACTGTATCAACTCGCGAAACTCTGAGCAAAATCACCAGGTTTCTTGCGACTATGCAAATCAATTCTTCTCCATAGATTTTTACTTTTCAGGCAAGCAAAGAAAAATCAGATTAGATTCATAGGAGAGTATCCAATAAACCCGCTTCGAAATTCCCCAGAGAAGTTTGTATACTGTTATCTTGTTATTCATAAGATGACTGACAAGTTCTCTGATTTTACCCCACCTTATCGTCTTGAGATTCACTAGCCTCAGTTTGACAGGAGGTTGTATAGCTTTTGACATAGAAAATTGTTGTTAAAGTGTTATACTAAGCTTCAAATCTTTTTTCTTGGTATCTGCTCTGAGAAATTGGTCTGTGCAAAGAAAAATGTTTCATTTTATTTCCTAGTAGAACCGGACTGAAGCACTTAAAGCAGCATCAATTTTTATTTAAAAAAAAAAAAAATCAGCTATCAACTTGCCTAAACAGCGGCTATCTATGCATCTATTTCTTCCTTCATGGCTAAAGCTTGTTGGAGACTCAATGGAGATTGCAAAGTGACTATGTGCAGTCTTCTTTTTGCCTTGTTGAATCGGTGGTAAGCTTTTATAAAATCAGGGATAGCTGATTATATGCAGATGTGAGAAGCTTCAGTTTCTGACAGAAGGGTATCAAAGATAGCAATAGAAATTTAGGGAAAGTCTAGTGTGTTTCTCGGTGCATGCACGCTACCCGGGTAACTATTTTCTGGGCGAGTTTCATTTTTGCTATTTCTTTTTATTTGCAGAAATTAATTATTGTTCAAGAAGATAGATAACCCTTCAATAGTTTCTGGAACCTACATTTAACAAGAGCTCAAGAGCATTGCTAAGTTGTCGTCTTGAAGTTGTAGTTCCAACCAGATCTCTAACTCTGAACTATATGATTGGTCTTCTCTACTCTTTGATCCCGCATAAGATCGATTTGATCTGTTGAAGTACGCCTTCTTGATTATTCTGTTAAAACTTACCAGTAGAAGAACTATCTATTATCATCATGTTCAAGAAGTACTATAATTACAGGTGAGAATCTGGGCCCGAAAATTTGGCAACCCACCTGTGATGTCAATGGACGGTTATGCAAATCTTCGGCCTAAAAAACCTCATTAGAAGATTACGGCGCAATAATGAGAGTTACAGACACCAAATTGCTAACCCATTTCAAAAGTTACTATCATGCATCAGAATATGCCGGTGACGGACTAACTTTGTTAGGATTCTGCGATTCGGCAGGGTGAACCGATGACCTTCATGTACTTCCAAATGCAGAATGTAAGCATGTGTGATGTATGAGAGGGTCAAAAGAGAGTCGGAAAGAACCCAAGGAGACACATGAAGGAAGCTTGAGGAGAAGATGGTGAATTTTGTGACCATTGGTTTCTTGACGTTGTTCTTCATAGCTCATAAGACATTCTCGAGTTTCGGCTTCGGCATCCACCGACAATCCTGTCCTTTGTACTATACCGATGACCGAACCAAAAAGAAACACGGCTTTGCCTGCCTTCCGATCTCACGCTGGCCAGAATGAATGGTGTGATATGAAAAATCTGCAGTTCAAAATATCCAGCACGGTGTCCTCAAATCCAATCTGAATTCGAGCAAAAACACCGAGAGAGAGAGAGAGACAGATACAGAAGAGAAGAAAACGCAAAAAGAGTGCCCTCACGCAGGATCGAACTACGGACCTTCAGTTTACAAGACTGACGCTCTACCACTGAGCTATAAGGGCTCGCTTATGCCCTTTTTCACCAAAATAGTTATTTAACTTATTATTTTTTTTCATCTTTAGGAATAAAAATAGTAAAAATATGGTTAAATTCCACGTGAATCGTAAGAGATGCCTTTTATTTTGATTTTCCGAAACCCACAAAACAAAATTAATTCATAAAGAATAGTTAGTTATAGTTTGCATAATTTTAACGGCAAAAAATTATCGATCCTCTCCCCAAGTTTGACGGATTAAAAACCTAGTAAGCGACGACGCGTCAAAACTCCGATTACGAGGGTCTTAAAACTCAAAATGCTCACTTGATTGTTGATGGTGGGGGCTTCACCTCCATGATACAGAAATTGGCCTCCTTTTAAGTTTCTTACGAGTCTTTGTAAAAAGCTTGCTCTCATAAAATATTACCAGAAGTGCGGGGGGAGGGAGAGAGAGAGAGAGAAGGTTCATCTAAAGCTAAACTTTAATTTGGGAATTGCACTATGCTCCAAAATCCTCTTTTGATAGCCAACAATAAGGACAAGAATGTCACATAAAAATTCGGTATCTTCACCATGTTTGGCCCGCTTAAAAAGCCCAACAAGGTCCAATAAAAGGGTCAATAGCCCTTAGCCCGTTAAATGAATATCTGAAAATAGTCCCTACTAAGTACTAAGCTCCTATGAAGAATTTTGTTGTATGGCCACAAAAATGATAAACAAATAAAATGGCTAACAGCAATAAAAATCTCAAACTGATACACCCATGACATATTTATCCCAAACTAATTTTCATATAACAAAAGATACCAAAAAGCCACACCAATGCCTCATTTATCCCAAACTCATTTTCGTCTCGCAAAATACCCAAATTGATATTTGTGTCGCATTTATCTTAAATTAATGTTCATGTTACATAAAATCACAAGCTTAATGTACCCTTGACAAATCTACCAAAATCTTAGGGCAAAATTGTGGCAAAATTAGGGATCTTAGCGGACTTTCAAAATGGGAGGGAGTTATTGGGGAAAAATTAGTAGATCTTTTCAATTTGGGTCCATTTTCTTCAAATCAAGCTTTTCCCTAAATCAACGTCACTTAAGAGACCCATTTATGTTGAATTTCCACGTTGGATCCACGTCACATCCGATCATCCAAGTTGTTTGCCACGCGTGTTTCCATATTGGCGATTTTATGGGGATATTGAATAGAAGTTAATGGATGGTAGATTATCATGAATATGCTAACTTGAAATTTTTTATGACACAAATTAATTTTGAGTAAATGAAGCATGAGTATATCAGTTTGAGACTTTTTTTTGTGGTGTTAACCCCATTAGGTAGTACTTTTTGTTGGGTGAAAATCAACATCTGAAGCTGAAGGATAAAAATGAGCATCATAATAAAATGAAGCTCAACATATCATCCTTTGCCAGAGACAAAATGACAACTAATACAAATTATAATAAAAACCTCCTTCGGCCTCCCAAAAAAATAAAGGGTCTTATGTTCATTCTTTCTCAGTTCCAGCAAACCAACAAAAAGGATAGGAATCCAATGACAAATGAACTACAAAAAATCTCTCTAGACTTCGAATTGGACTTTCCTTTCATGTCGATTTTGAAACTCTACACGGTATGGCAATAACTCATCATGTTTATTATGAAAACGACTCGATCGACGCATTTCATTCCACGCAAAGCTTTTGTCGTTCAATGCCCGTTTTGACGGGAGAGGGAGGGAGCTTTCGGAATGGACCCCGCGAGCCCATTAAAAGAGGGAAGAAATTTGGTGGGGGCATTTCAATTCCAACATCACATCATGTTGTCATGAGGAAAATGTCAACATCACCATCTGTCGCATAATGTCTCGTGACAGCCTGGCCTGTCTCCCTTGCCTTGGGACACTAACCTTCTTCAATGAAAAAAATAATTAGGGTGACAACGACACCAGTTAACCACGCCAATTATGGTAACATCATCCGGTCCGTCATGATTGAAAATCATGCTGAGGGACCTTAAATTGAGGGGAAAACGGCCTCCTCCAAGTCGCCATTCTATCGGCTAAGCATGTCACGAAGGATGCATCGGCATTTGTGTTTTGGATTCTGAGTCATCCCTTGTTTCGATGTTTTTCGAGTGCCGCGCATCGGAGGGTAAAGAGAATATTCGAATGATTAGAGAAGGGATGGGGACCGGGGGACCGCTAAAGATGGAATTAACAGTTAAAATGGAGTCACGTTGCATGAGTCTCCCAGTCACGACTAAAATGGGTTAGGATCTGCGAGAAGATAATGGGACATGGTTTTGCTCATATCAACCGTTTTCCACACATCATTCTATCAGTCAATCTAAAGGTGTTAGGGTTTTGAGGAGTGTACACTCTAATCACAAGCATCCCGACATTCCAGGAGTTCTCAGTAATCGCAGGTGCTGCCCGCTTTCTGTCTCTTGGCCAGACGGATGAAGTCCTTGATCACTTCTGCCTCGTTCACTTGCTGCAACATTGTACATAACATATGCAGATGGAGTAAGTTTCAAGTTTCCACAGAGAGAGAGAGAGAAAAAACACGCAAGCGCATGCAGAGAGAGAGAGAGAGAGAGAGAGAGAGAGAGAGAGAGACCTGTGATGCAAAATGGCGACCCACAGCTTTAAGCATTTGCTCCCTGCCAAGATGGGAACTGGTGTTCACCTATGTACAGAACATCAAGAGCAAAGCTGAGCAGACAACCCTCCGGATGTAACAAGTTATACATAAAAAATTTGCCAGATAGACTTACGAGTTTGTAATGTTTGCAATATCTCCACAGCGAATTCGTTCCTAGTTTCGCCAGGTTTACCCTCTGAAGGGCAAATAACAAAGAATTCGTAAACTTTCAGCAAAACCTTAATGTTAAAACCAACTATTACTCTTGTAATTGGCAGCTTAAGTAGTTAAGACCTAAAATGCATATTTACTTTCTCGCAGCTATCCATGGCTGAGGTGTGGAATGAACGGGTATCATCACATGGCCAGAGACCTAAACTTTTGTTGCTGCTACTGGAAAAGTTTGTAAGGTTTACAAAAGATTTGCTTCATGTTACTTGCACTATGATGAATATATCAGGTTACTTTCTTAAGGACAGAGATCAGTTTAACAAGGACAAAAAGTGATCCAAAATATCACATAAAAGCGTCATAATTTTCTTACCAGCTGAGGAGTCTGAATAATGGACTGCACATCTCGATAGCATCCTCGATTCACTGATTTTGCTGGTGCAGATGTGATCCATGGCCTTGTATGCCTACCTCTTGGCTTGCCGAATTTGTGGAAGTCAAAGCAACTGGCTGTTTGGATGAAAACAGCACCTTAGAAAGTTTTTCTAGAAGATGTGAGATTGACAATACCACTAGAGAAACAAGTTGGGACGACATAATAAAAGAACCAAAACACTACATACAGAAATCACGATCCTTTTCAACAGTTTCAGAGCCACTACTAGAGTCGAAATCATGATCATCGTCCTCTTCATTGCCCGTTGGATGTTCGATCACACTTAATGCGTTCCTTTGTAGCTTAACTTCAACCCCATTTTTCAGAACCTGCAGCACCAAGTATCCTTGTCTTAGTTATTTGTCATGAAACTTCTGTCCAAATGTTTAATTCCCAATCGATATCAGAGTCTAACATGACCATTTTAACTAATTAACAAGAAAAAACATGTTGAGTTTTGACAAAGACAGGTGTTGTCAGTAACGTTGTGCAGAGATAATGAGTGTCTTCGTGCAGAAGGTCAATGACAACTTAACAAATCAATTTGCTTTCCAGGAGTTTCTTCTGATGGAACTTTCATGATCAAGTGGTAGTATTAAATTAAATTGAACAATCATTGCGCTCCACAACAATTTGCTCCGTTCATCATCTGAAAAGGTGTAGTTAATATTGATTACCCACTTCACGCAATCCTTGATATTTGCTTAAAGGCCATATAGCCAACAATAAACAAAATATGCAATCAAACTTTGCAAGATTCGCTAATAAAATATTACACCACCATCATATTTTAAACAGAGTACCAACCATGGACCATCTCGTGGGACATTCAGATGCTGAACTAACTTTAGATTTACTAGAGTTCTAGCACTTTTTTCCAGCACTGTCATAGAAAGGACAAATTAAATGAAACTTTGATGAGTTATTTTTCTCACTCCATCCAAGCAGAAACAGGGCAGGCAAACATGTCCCAGACAATTCTCCTCAACAACCGATTGTTTCTGTTCATTGATAGGACGTCACAACTAGACACTCTAATACTAAAATTCAAAATGTCCAGATGATCACTTTCTTAATTCACGAGACAATTAGCCCAGACGGATGGATACAAAACCACTAATCTAGCTAGAGCAAAACTATGGATGCACAAGAGAGGAGATATACCAGCCAGTGCCAGCCACCGAGGCCGACCGCCTTCTTGACAACGCCTTGAAGTCCCACTAATACAGACTTGGTCCTGTTATTTCCAGTCACGATGACTTTGGTGTGCCTTGGAAGGACGGAGAGCTCCTCATCGCCACTTTCCTCGCGAAACGGCGACAAAACCCGAGAAGCACAAAACTGAGGCTCCTCTAACATTTCTCTCAAATTGGGTGCAAAACAAAGTTGCTTAATTTACAGGGAACCCAACTAAACCAAGTTTGATAGTCCAAATTCCCACCTTTTGGAGTAATGCCCAGAACCCCAATTATGCAAAAGGCAAATGCATTTTCTTGCGAACGAAAAAACCATCAATTTTAAGAGACTAATGATTCGTCTAAAGAGATCCCTCAAAATTCGAAATCTCGGGTCACGTTGAAGTTGGAATTTTGCAATTTGAATGGCAAGAAAGCAAGGTCAATGACAGAGCGGCAGTTCATGAAACTACAGGCTAACATCCTCCCCAAAGAAAGTTCCTTCGCTTCAGCTGGACCTCCTAAATAAGAAGAAGAAGAAGAAGAAGAAGAAGAAGATCAGAATGTGCCATTAAAGAATGCAGAGAGACAACACAGAGTTTGTGAGCTTCTTCAATTTCATGGCATCAGATATGGAAAGACCCGAGAGAGAGAGAGGGCTAACAGTAAATGGAGATGAATGAATCTGACACGAATTTTCCAAGTGCGTGCCTGAATAAAGGACGATTCCAAAGATGCAAAATTGGGTTCACAATGAATGCGTGAATGGATTTATTGGTGATTCAGCCATTTGAGCTCTGCTTCCAAGTCAGAGTGACATCAATTTACAGTACATTGGGTACGCGTACACTTTCCATAATTTTCAAAAAGAAGAGAAGATTAAAGAAAAAGGTAAGCACTTCACTAAATCTACGCTAGGTTCTTTCAAACTGATAATTTGCTTAATTTTCTGCGAGAAATAGGAAACGGCGACTTTTGTACACAGAAAAGACAAAAGCCCATTAGAATAAAGAAATTGGAGATTTGGTAACATATGCTTCCTCTTTTCTTTCTCTTTTTTTTTCCCCTCAGGTTATGGAACTTGCAAAAACATGGAGTGGCAATTCTCAATTTTTCTACTTCCCCTTCAGCGATAGATCACCAAATCCCTAAGAGGAACAGAGCATCAAGCAAAAAAAAAAAAAAAGAAACCTTTTCTTCAAATTTATAAAACCTGAAGTGAAAGGAGCGAAACCCAGAACAGAAAAGATCAGCAGAAACAAAATCGATAACGAGGGAGAGTCAAGTTGAAATCTTTTCGGCTTTCGTTTCACACAAAAAGAAGGGCAGAAGTCAAAAGAATCGATCAAAGGCGACAACGAAATCTTTGGAGCTGGGAAGAGCTCAATGGGGGGGAATGCCGGAAAAATCCACCCATTTTGGAAATTGTACTCCTTTTTTCGCTCGATAAATTCCATGAAAAGCTCGTTCCACAGGGAATGCGTGAACATGGAAGTCGACGAACCGTCGCGATCATGAACACCAAACACCACTCACTCACTCACTCCCACAGCCACACGCTTACCTGTACGGATGGCAAAGAGCAAATCCCGAATGCAGAAACCAATAGAACAGGGCTTGAGAGAAAGAGGGAAAGGTGCCTTCTTGAGTTCAATTTCTTGATCTGGGGAAGATCAAACGAGAATGGCGAGGATAGCGAGGCGGAGAACGGAGAGAAGGCAGATGGGGGATGGCTGCTTTGCATGGGGGAGAGTTTGAAATTTCCAAGCACAGCTTTTGAGGAGCCAACTGCTGAATGCTGATCAGTGTGGTCTGCTCTGTCCTCTCAATAATTCCAAACATGAATAGAGAGAGAGAGAGAAAGAGAGAGAGAGAGGAGGCAAGTGAACAGATGTAGACCACAGTGCATATTTGAATAGAATCCATCACATTAACTAAGCATAAGTACCAAGCTTAATATGGTCCTCATTAAATTTGATGATTTAATTCAATTTCTCATTAATATTGGGCTTTTCTTCTTTTGAGAAATTTTGGCGTATCCATATAATTACCGTGAATTTTTAACTAATAAATTTCTAGCGTGCATTTGGGGTATTATATGTAATTTTGTAGTAATTTGAAAAAAAAATGGTAAACAACATTTTATAGTTTTTTCTTCCTTAAAAGGGCTAAAATAATTGGCCATATTTTTTACATTAAAAAAAACTGTTTTTTTAGACAATAATAATGTTTGGAAGGGGGATAAGGACAGTTAATGCTGGCCAACTGCCAATGGGAACGGACCGCCGTGCGTGGGCAGCACGCTCGCCATCTTTCTCTTCGTAACAGTCACCGTGCTGACCGGTTTACCGGGTATTGCCCGTAACGCTCGGTTCTGGTCAAACTCCTTGCCCAAGTAACGAGCGTTTCATGCTTAAAGTCTTTTTGTCCCGTCAAAGGAGAACGTATTTCATGTGATGGACATGTCGTGCGACATCGATGCGTGAAGTAACCGATCAATCGAAGGTGAAATGCATGCACATACGGGCATCGATAGGGTGAGACTTGTACTCTATACGAACGCCAATGACCTGATTGGTCGTATAGCATCACCATTGCCGTGTGACATTGCATAAGATATTTTTTTTCATGTCAAGCGGTTGAAAAGTAATACACAGTAAATTGAAGTTGACTTGAGAGATCTTTTAAATGTTTCGGAAAGAAAAAACCCATTTTCTCAAATTGGTTTATACATAAAAATTGTTGTTATTTCGAGAAAAAACAAAGATTACTTATGATGCTTGATACAAAATAATTGATCTGAATGGATATAGAAATCATGATTGAAAAGTACCTAAAAAGCTTTCGTTATGGTTAGGATGGAGATTTGAGAATAATCCATGACAAGTTTTATATGATATATGTCAATTTTCACATAAAAATATAACCCACGTTTTTTTTCCCGATAAAATGTTGATATCGCTTTTTATTAATTGCCTATCTCAAAAAAAAATTTCTTGTGAAAAATATTTTATAGCATAAACTATCAATATAAGTGCTAATCCTTTTACGCTAGCATTTTATATAAGACAATCGGCATCGATGTTAGTAATTTTAAGTCTAAATTGATTGGAATGACTCTAATCGCCAAAAAGTTCAAATATAAATCGATAAAAGTAAAAGATTTATGACTAAATTGATCGCCGTACAATATTTTTATTATTTTTTGTACAATTATCCCCGTTCTCTACTAGCCAAAAATTGAATCTTTTTATAATTCACACGAGGTGCAATAAATGAACATGCCGAAATATATAAGTAGCGATCGAATAATCAAACCAAGCGTATTCTCTAATGCGCTTCTTAATAGATTCAGTTTTTTCATATCATGGTCACATCCATATTGATCACAATAATGTCCCGCCCCTGGCTCGACCACGACATAGGGCGATGGGACAAGGATCACGTGGAGGCATCACAAGGACGGATGGGGGTGGGGATTGTGTTTTCGAGTGTCCCACGTCGCCCATCTTGCGTACCCTTAATTTATTTTTGGGTGGGGCATAGCGCTAGTCATTCATCTTGTTGGTGCCATTTGATCCTTCATTTATCTGTATGCACCGATATGCCCAAACTATCTACATTTCTAGAACTAAAGCACTTTAGTTGGCTGCCATTTGAGGGGGTGCCATTTAGTAAGAATGGTACTTCTTCAGCGTTGAAATGGCACATGTAGACTTTATAATGAAGAAACAGAGGGAGAGAAATCGATGAAGTTAGTGCACGTGGAAAAACTCTAGCAAAGCTTTCATAAGAAGAGTGGAGATTGTGCGGTTGGATCACCCAGGCATGGCCACCACCAGCGGCCAAGGGTCAGTTGGCCTTCCTTGAGCTCTAACAATGGAGGAGGAGGAGAGAGAGAGAGAGAGAGAGAGCGTGGTGAGGTCTCAATCCTCACCTTGCCGCCTCGCGAGTCCTGCCGAAATTAGTTACAATCCATGGCGAGGATCACGACCCATGCCTTGCCCCTACTCTATGTTCCCCAACAAAGTCAGGTCAAAGTCCCCTACGGTGGTCGGAGATGGGGCAATGATCCTTGTCGCTCCTGTATCATTGGGGAAATCTTTGACTTTTTTGGTTGATTTTGAGTTCTAGAACTTTAAGCCTTTTTAACTCGCTTTCAAAATCTTTGATTATTTTTTCCCTTTCAAAACTATCCCCACTAATTCTTCATATTTCCGATTTTGCCCCTGATTTTTTTTTTTTAATTGAAAAAGGAGGCACCCCTTCGCCGGACCGGCGAAGGGCTACGGCCGTCGGTGAGCCAGATCTAGCGCCAGTAGCAGTCAACTGAGTCAACTGAGGTCGCTCGAGGTCGGGCGACCTCTAGCGAGGGTTGTGCGACCCAGCCGAGGGCCACCGGAGGTCGCCTGACCTCGGGCAACCTTAGCCGACGGCCGCCAGTGCCAAATCTAGCTTACCGACTGCCGTAGCCCTTCGCCGATCCAACGAAAGGTTTAATTCAATTTTCAAAAGAAAAAAAAAACAAAGATATATATATCAAAGTCCATCGCGAAAGTCTTTTTTACCAAACGCACATTCAACTCAAAGTCCAATTGCAAAAAAAATTTACCAAACACAATTGCATTTCCCCAAATAGTTTTGGGCTTTCAGCATTTGTATTGGACTTAAAGTCCCTTACAAATGCTGAATCAAACGCAATCACGTTGTCATCGACAACGACTTTCCTCTCTTTAGGTTTATTTCACATCGATACATAAAATTACATAACACGAGAATTTTTCCGTACTCGATAATAATTTATGCTTTTGAAATCGACACCTCTCCTAAAAATCCATCATTGCCTCCACCGATGCCGATAAAACCACCACCTTCTCCCATTTGGGTAGCGGTTAGGCCGGAATCCTCAGTAGTTGCAACCTAGGCCCTCTAGGCCCTCGTCGTCCACATCCGATCGCCGCGACAATCAGACCGAAGTCTTCAATACATCATACCCTAGATCTCAACAGGTTAAACCCTGAGTCCTAGGATCCGAACTTAAGGCAGTGCCTAAAGCCCTCGACAGAGCTTCAAAACCGGAAAAGAATCGCGTGAAAACGGGACGAACGGACTCCCACTACGTTCCTAAAGAGCCGGGCGATGGCGAAACGGGGAGCAAATTAAGGAAACCGGGAAAAACGAGGGAGGAGACGGGCACGTGTCGGTGAGTGGAGGCGGGGGCGTGAAAGGGACTGTCGGATATTCTGCTACCAAACTTCGAATTGCATGAAATTTGAATTTGGATTTGAAGTCCGCCCCCCTGCAGCTGGAGCGCACAACCTTTATAGCCTGTAGCACTCCCCCACCCCCCCCTCGCTTTTCTGATTTTCAGCATTCAAAAACATGGGCCCCAACCTCTCTCTCTCTCTCTCTCTCTCTCTCTTATCCACAAACCGTCTTGATTTTCGAGTAGTGTTTTTCAAGTTGGGCAAAAGTCACAAAAAGAAAATGTTAAAAGTATGTCCGACCATATATTTTATTAATAAAAATAGTTGAAAGTCGACCTACTTGAACGCCAAAAGGAGAATAATGTTGACAATTCAAACGAAGTTATTTTGGCCAAATAATTCATTTCAGGGAACCTTAACGCGGACTAAATATGTTACCCGAGTGCGGTTTAGAGTAAATGTATTGCCAAACGTGTTCTACTTAGAAATTTATACAAATAATAAAATATAAAAAAAATTATTTATGAACAAAAAATATTTTCAAAAACAAAAATGTTACCATATGCATCATGAAAGGCTGAAATCCACTTCAAATAAGCCCAATTCGTTTGGGGGTGATTTCTATTGGGGGATCACATGTTGTCTAGTTCTTCTTGTTATTACGACTGAACTTTAGTGAAACATCTTTGCTTATGAATGTGCAAATATCTATCTCTACATCGTACTAAATTTGTATCCTAAAAATTTATTTAAATTTGTGTCAACCGGTTTTCCTTAACCTCGAAAAATTGAGGAAAAAAATGATTGTCGTGCAGTAGTTTGATAAAGTGACAGCAAACACCCATTTTACATCAATCATATAAGAATAAACTTTGAATTTCATATTTAAAAAGGTTACAATGCGGATAGGTCTTGAGGGCAAGGATGACTATATTGGTATCAATTCATGTCACATAAGATAATTAGCGATGCAACATTAGCAATTTCCTATGTAATTAGCTAAAAGAATTACGTTCAAATTTAGCATAAAATTTTAGAATTGTATCAATAATATTGAAAATGTTCAAAATTGAATTAATATTAGCACATCAATTTTCCTATTGATAGTAGACTTCTGAAAACCGATGATATATAATATTTCGTTTGGCCCATCAGAATGCCTAGTATGTATTATATCATGTTCATTGAGTTGTGTCAGAATGCCAAATATCCTATCACGTCCATTCAGCTGTAATTGCTTGTCCAATGTCTGTCTGATACAGACCGGATTAACATTTACTTTTATTTCTTGTTTAATCAAAATATTGCAGTTCGTGCACTTTGACGTTGACTTTTAGAAAAAAATCCCAACCCTAGTACCTTCACAACAATTAAATGTTTGACACTTGGAACATATAAAATATTCTCATAGGTTCCTAATCCTGACGGGAATGCAAGAAATAATTCAAACCTTTTTAAATGCAACAGACAGACTTCAGCAGTTATAACTTCAAAATCAGGGATTTGTCCTGCAAAGAGCGGGCAACATAATAAACGAAAGGACGAAATTTATACTCTAAACAATAGCTTATTAAATATACAAGGCTTTTTTCATTTTATTTAGTCTGAAGGCACAGGACAGACAATCTTATCAATCAAGAAAACAGATTTGCTGCACACACCACACAAGCATTCGGAACCAAAATCCAAAGGAAGAGCACATAAGAGCAAATTTACTTATTTGCTACATAATTTGTCTTTCTCGGCCGCGTCGGCAGTTTACACTTTCTAAATGCAACAAACGATGGTTTAACATTTTGGAACACAACTGAAGTGGAATCTCCAGCAAAATAATTTTAGCTAAGCGATCTCGTTGGTACAATTAAAATCAAGTGTTTGGCCACAGTTTGAAAAATGAACACACAAATTACCAAAATCTCATGAGCCATTACGGATTTACAACACTGACCAAAAGAAGTAGAAACCAATTATGTAGAAAAAAAAACTTCTGGGGAGGTGAATCAACTCTTCAGGATTGTCTCCAAGGCTTCAAAGAAAACAGGTGCCATCTCGGGACTCGGCGTTTTTATCGCACACTTGACGCCTGGTACTCCAACGACCAGAGTGAGTTCGATCAAGAATGGGATGCCCTGTGGTATCTTAGCGGAGAAGTAGAACACATCCTGGTTCGCATGCTTGCGTTTCGCGATGAAGAATAAGTTCGAGGCAGCCATCCGGTCAAGAGTTGTTTCTACGTTGCTCACCGCAGCACCAGGGAAATCCTTTGAGACCTCATTAGAATCAGGAAGGGACCTCCATGTCTGCAGGGCAATAACATAGCATTGATATAAGGATGAACGGTTCGCAATCAGGACTATAGATACGAGGCTTGCTTTTTCAAAAAATAGTCACCAGAAATAAAAGATTTTTGGCATGTCTTGATTATACAGTTTCCACAGAATTTTCAGTATTGATGTTCACAACTCATCAATTTTCTTGTCATTTTCGTAAGGACACTGTGTAAAGTAGTATGTATACGTATATATACACACACTACTTTATCAAGAAGAGTACATACACATTCAGGCAAAGCAGGCATATTAATAACGGCAAATGTGCATATGCTCATACCAATCAATTAAAGAAAAAGCTACTTATGAGGAAGGCACCACCGATAGTTCTAGTAAGTGGCTAAATACCAAATTGCTCTGCGTTAGCATGCAATGACATGAAAACCCCAGAAAAGGAAAAATAATTATCATGCACACCAGAGTTATGTTAGCCCAATGCATGCGAGCCATCAGATTGGTCAGCCCCACATAGGACCCACACAATCTGATGGCTCATATAAATTAGGTTTCATCAGTTGGGCCAATTCAAGTATTGCTCCCATGATGTAGTAGCTGTTCATAACCAGTATATTCAACTCATGAAACTTGGTAAACAAAATCAGATCTTCAACAGCTCGGTTAGCTTTTTTGCACAATATGAATTGTTGAACCTGACTTGAATTTCAACAGAAAAGTCAGGACCGAAAGCAATCTATAATTTCATTCTCCCCTTCTTGGCAAAATTGATGGGTGAAAGGGACCACAGGAGCCAAACTCAAGCCTAACAACTGATGAAGAGAGGGTTCTGCCTTTAGGCCTTGAAGCTGAGGATTCAATAATCTGACTGCACTTAAACCCAGGCAATATGGGAAAAGAATTTACCTCAAGGAAATTTGTGCGCTCCATTTTCCCATCCTCTGTAAAGAATGGTAGCAGTGAAATTTTGTCATTATAGTACCATACTGGCTGTTGGTTATTTTTCACAGCCACCTGCAAAAGTGAGTTTGGAGGACCAGTGGACAAGTTCTGAAATAAAACCATAGGCAGAAGAGTCCCTGCCGATGTTCCCGGTTGCAATTGTGGAACCTGCAATAAGGGTACATTGTTTTATAATACAAGAAGCTCATAAATTGATCCAGCAATAACCAACTACTCACTACCTGCAAGGGTCCAGCAGCTGCAAGACCAAATGAATTCTTGTTGAACTGAATCATGAATCCATCTAGAGCAACTGGTGAGTTGTTCTCAAACAACAAACTATAAAATATTTGACCATCTCGCCGTATCAGCTGGGCACTAATTTGCAGACCTTGACCAGTCGAAGCTGGCAACAATACTGGGAGAGGAGGCCTGGAATGCACAATGGGAAAATCCATTCAGTTATCTTTGGAGAACATGCCAGTAAGTCTCAGGACGAAGGTGCCAAGTCACAATTAGAACAGAAGGCAAAAGGCACCAATATGTCTAAATTATTCTAATCACCAAGCTTCGGAGAAAATGACTGTCATTTACTGATGTTTAAATACTTGAGAGTTCAAAGTCAAAACAGCATTACACAGTGCAAAAGAACAGCGAGTATGAATTGTAATGCACATGTTTGCATATTTCCCTCTTCCAATTTTTTGTGCCATCCTGCTGGTAAACATATAGAGGTGCATTTTCAAAGGCTCACCCTGTAGGTTCGGAAGGCTGGTCAACAGGGACAATGGCATTGTTATCCAGGCCTATCAAGTCACCGAGTAAATCCGGCACTGGAGCTGGGGCTGGTGCAGGATCAGCTTGCCTTGCAGCAGCTGGAACACTGCTTGAACTGGCTGGCGGTGATGTGACCCCATCACCTACATGGGCAGATGATTCAGCCGATTCACTTCCATCAGGATAGTCATCGTCCTCCGTTTTCTGGACCGTTGTCTTGACACGGGTCACGAAAGTATCTGGAGGCTTGTGATACACAGAGGACAATGTAGCAATGTTTGCGAGAAGTTCATCAAGAAGAGTAGAATCGAGTTGGTTGGAATCATCAGTGATCACTGGTTTCTCAGCTAACACGACATCTTTAGCTGCCTGAGGAAATCAATTCAGCATATAAATGTGAAATTTTTTTATGGCATATTAAGAAAGGAAATAGTGCACATATCCAGGCACAAAGGGCCAAATGGGTGTATGGCTATCAAATATCAAACAAACATGAAAGAGAGAGATTTCTTTGGCGCCAGAAAAGAACAAGAGAAGCCATTTTACTTGGAGACATTGTCCTACTTAAAACCATCAACAATCCAACTGGAGAAAATATGTATACCTATGTGCAGGATATAAATGCTAGAAGCAGTAAAATATACAACAAAAGCATACCTCAGGGTCAGTTGATAAAAGTCGCCAGTAAATGTACGCACGGTCACGTAGATCTGGATTATCTGTCTCTACGGTGGCATTATTCAGAACAACCTGTAAAGCACAACAGCACATGCCGCAGAAATGTGAATTTGCTGCTAGATGAACTGCACAGCCCATATAGAGCTTCTCCGAAGCAACAGAAAGATTAATAGGTATCACCATTTTCAATAGCAAAGGAACAACTCAACCAGCATGTGAGTGCGAAATTCTATATTTTGCATTTTGGGTTGCAATGCAAGGAATATGCCAAACCTCCTACATGCTAAATAAGGAACTTCTGTATGACAAAGCAGATATGGATAATTCAGCCATACAATTGTCAGACCTGCCAAACTTACCTCAAAGCTTAATTTGCTATATGAAGGCATAAATTGGATAATTAAATGCCTTTGAAATTCTTATCACACATAGATTTGGCATTAAATTATGACAGCTGATTATGAATGGAGAGGAAATTGACGAGATTGGAGAGATTCAAACAAGGAAGTTTCCCAAAAAGCAAATGGTAGTCCCACAAACTTAAAAAAAGGGGATAGAACCCGTGCCTAACATGGTGTCAGAGCAAATGAGTTCGGATCTTAACACTCGCTTTATTTATTTCGTCTATCACGCTTTTTGTTCCCGGGTTACATCGCCAAAGCAACTATGTCCATGACTCGTATTTCACGAACAGGATTCAGCTTACAAGGCTAGGCGAGTGCTAAAAAAGTGTCACCAAACAGCAATGATGAGCTCAAAATGAATGAGGAACAACTACAGGCAGCATCTCAAATGATATATCCAAACTTTGACAAACAAAACAAATGAACTGACGATAGGCAGACATGTCAATACATATAAATATGGAGGAGGTCAAACCTGGATCATTTGCTGCGGGCCTTCAGTTGGCTTCTTCAAAAATAATTTGACAGTCGCTGTCAATAATTGCAACTGGACTTGTGAAGGCTCTTCAGGGAAACTCTCCAGAAAGCTCTCTAGCAGCTCATCAGCATTGTCAATTCTTTCTGCATATTCGCCAATAATCCAAATCATTGATGCCTGCCAAGTGAAAGAAGGAGAGGCACAAGGTGGTTAAAGTTTGAGTAGAATGAATCAAGGAAGCTTAAATGAACAGTGTCCATATAACATGGTTGGTACACTAAAAGAATAATGATACTTTAAAGAGTACCTTGGCCTCTGGCTCATCGAGAGTGTCTAAGCTCTCACATAGGGTAGCAATAATGGACTCATAGCTGTAGAACATAAAAAAGTTGAAAACAGAATTAAGAGATGAATGGAACTGCTTTTCAGTTCACGTACTCCAAAAATTACAGATATCAAGACTAACGTGTTAGGATATCTTCTGAATATGTCTTTAATAACTATAATAGCTTCTTGAACCACATAATTGACTTTAATCTTAATCAGCTCCAGCAAAACACTGATGCATCGCTCTGCTGCTCTCTCCAACTTGATTGCACAGCGACCAATAGCACGGACTGCCTTTCTAACAAAATCGACATCTACTTCTGTAGCATACTCCTTGAATTCCAGCAGAACCTGCAGCATTTAGTTAATAAGACAACATAAAATTAACCATTTTGAGTAAACAAGCAAATTCAACAGGTTAAATGCTCTTCAGTTTCCATGCCTGGTCAATATTTCTGTCCGAAGCAAGCTTTATCATGATTTCTAACTTCTCCATCTTCACATAAATTGGGTCATTGTACTTGCAGAAAAACACCTGGCAATGACGAGAGATCAATAAGCATGCCTTTCTTACTCATAATGCACCCAATCTGGGTCACTTAGAGTTGGCAAGACTAAATGGACCAACCTTAATTTCATGGGCAAGAATAGTAGGCCGCCTTTGGACAATGAGGTTGATATTTCTTAAGGCAACATACTGTATCTCTGGTTCTGCAGAGAGTAACGTAACAAGAGGAGGAGCCATCTTTTTGCAAAGATTCCGAACCACGTCTGTACTCGTTATCAGTTCCATTTGTTGGAGGATCATCTGAGAGAATAGGAAGGCAAAAGGTTATTAGAAACTGAAGATTATAGCTTAGGTACTGCACAAGTAATGATACAATGACAACAATTATAACTCCTAAGGATACCTTAACAGCTGAAAGTACAACTGCACAATTTGCATGCTGTAGTCTTGGAGTGACTCTCTCCACTATATTCTCAGCCTCCCGAGCATCAGCAGCTTTGTACTTGGAGAGGGCATCTAATATGAAAACTTGACCCCATCTAAACAAGTGGGTAGTATATGTAAGAAAACAGACATAGAAGTTGTAAATGTGTAGCATGTGAATATATTATTAGCTACTGTGAACGCGGGGATATGCTTAAACCTGATCAGGGGCACCTGTCACAGGTCCATTACATATTTAGGCAAAAATCCGCTTTTGGTTGCTATAGTTTTCAAATGTTTCTACTGTCATCTAATGATAAATGAAAATCCTGTCACTACGCTTTTCAAAGCTTCCAAATTAACAGTGTTGCTATAGCACCCATCGCTGATGCAAACTTGAATGCAGAACTTACAAAAACCAACATCCAAAAGAGCAGCTGACTTAACCATGTTAACAATTTGCAATTTTATCCATCATGCTAACAGAACTTGTCATGGAGACATCACATTGATCCACTGGTGAATTATCAATTGCAAGGAGAGGGACCAAATAGAAACATGCTGTATCCTCTCTCTCTCTCTCTCTCTCTCTCTCTCTCTTTTAATGCTGATTAGTTAGCCATCTTAGGTAGATAAATCTTGCGTAAACCTTATGGACAAAGTGAGACACAAACCAAAGCCCAAATGAGAGGCTCAAACATGGCATTGCATGCATTTGGTGGTGTGGAGAGTCGATCTTGTGCCACAGGCCTACTTTACACAAAAGTCCAAACGTCTGCTTGCACCTAAAATTCAATTCATTCTTTTCTTTCCCCCAAAAAACTGCATAACTGACATTATATGACTTCAAAGTCAACTCTAACTTTGAAAACTAAAAGAACGCTAAAATCATACAGCAAAATAAATCCCATGGCGTAAGATGGTACTAACATATCAAAATCACTGCCAGAGCAACAAAAAGCAATAGATGGCTAAGAAGTCCAATGAATGCACACACAAATACATAGACATTGACACTCATGGGAAGGCATGAATTCCCATGATTACGTCCTGTTCCAAGCCAACTTCTTGCAAATCCATTGTAACCTAGTTGCTTGATAGTCATGCTATAAATTTCAACTTATTCCAGTTCTACTTACATCATTACATGCCCATGAAACAAAGGCAACGCAAGATGGTCTGCTTAATACTCTCACACTCACATAATCAGTCATGTAAACTGAGGTGATAAGACATTCAATCACAAAACATGGATTTCAATTTTGGTCCCTGCATCTTTCACAGTAGAACGTACTCGTTCTCATAAAATGATGAATTAACATGTTTCATAGATCATTTTGCTAATGCCAGCGGCAAACCATTGATAAGCCATAAGATGACAAAACCAACAGATAGAACAAACAGATCATACCCATATTCAATAATCGAAGTATTGTCTAGAGGTACTTGTATTCACATTGGAAACGGGAAAGGAGGGCACTTTGGAGAAGTCAAAACAACTCGCAGCAGATATCTGCATCTGCTCACCTCTTTAGGGACAGAGGTAGAGGCAGAGGCACAATGTAGCATGAGGCACAATGCTTGTGTATCCGTCCAGTATACACGCGTCTTAATTTTATATAACTATTGCAATGAACATTAGCCAATTTTCCTCCATGAGTCGGGTCCCAACAAACATAATACAACCCAAATTTGATACCCGAATATTCAGTTTGATAACCTGCTACCTCGTTGAGTTACGTACTTACGTAAAAACGAATAAACCTCAATTCCAAGAAATTATATCTTCTACTAAAACATTTACTGAGGAAGCAGAAGCCCTTTTAAAAGAAGCTATCCAGGAACAGAAGGAACGCTTTCTACTTCAGGAACAAGGATAGTAGAAATAAATAAATTGATCACTCTTCAGGAACAAGAATATTCCTGTACTACCCCTTATTGGTCCCGAGGGACGGAGGAGGCTAGGTTAGCCGATTAGTATTACACAAAAGAAATCAATTCTAGACACTAATACAATTAGATCGGCTCTTCATAGACAAACTTGGGATTTGCGATCCTAGGTAAGATCGGTTCAGGATCATGGGATCCTTTTCTATCAGATAGGAAGGGCTGTTGCACAAAATGTACTTCTAAGTAATTGCCCCATAGATCCTATATCTATCTATATGAAGAAGAAATCATGTAACGAAGGAGATTCTTATTTGTACAAATGGTACTTCGAACTTGGAACGAGCATGAAGAAATTAACGATACTTCTTTATCTTTTGAGTTGTTCTACCGGATTGATCGCTCAAGACCTTTGGTCTCTACCCGGACCCGATGAAAAAAATGAGATCACTTCTTATAGACTCGTTGAGAATGATTCTGATCTAGTTCATGGCCTATTAGAAGTAGAAGGCGCTTTGGTGGGATCCTCGCGGACAGATAGATCGAGTTTAGCCTCTTGATTGACTTTAGGACTGAAAGAAGCCGGTAGCAAAGGAAGTGGCAGCAGTGCTTTATCTAACTGCTTTTAGGTATCGAGATTCATCCCCTAGTCTGTGAGGAAAAGGGGCTCTTGGAGAAAGAGAAGTAGGGGAGGAGACCCGGCAACAAAGTCCCCGGCAAAAGCAAAAATGAAAGTGCTATCGTGGAACATTATAGGCATGGTCTGTCGGAAGAAAAGACAGACCATCCAATTTGCTTATCACGGCAAGGCGAGTATATTTGAGTATAAAAAATAGACTATCGAGAAAGAGAAAGCCAGATATTTTCCAGGAATAGGCAGACTCCATATTTCAAAAAAAAGAAAGTATATTTCTTTTCCTTTGAAGCTAAGACAAAATCACAATCTAAGCCATTGGATTATGCAGTGATCGACATAGTTTCCTAATACTTAGTGCAGTTTCAACAGTACAGCACTTCACTGGTGGAAGAGCTGACAGGAACAGACAAAAACAAAAGCAAAAAAATTTTGCCCCAGCACTAAATGATATGCAGCACTTGCTTTAGACTTTGAAATTTGAACATGGTAGGTATAAACAAGTAAATCTCCATACTTAAAGTACAAGCTTTGTTTCTAAGGAAGATGCAAAAAAAGTGAGAGATGACATATAAAGAGTTGTTAAATGCAGACTTACTCGGTGCATTCATTAAGAGCCGTAAGAAGCTTCGAGAGTGTGTGACTAGTGATCTCAAAAACGGGTCTACTACTATTCTCTTGAATCTCAGCCAAAGCAGCAACGGCATTCGCCACAACCATTGGATTGTTGTCAGAGATCAAATCCTTTAGAGATTCTAGAAAACCACGGTCTTCCACTAATTCAGCATTAATGTCATAGAGTTTGGCAACACATATTGCTGCTGTTTTACGAACATATGGATCATCATCCTGATAAACAAACCAAAGATAAGTAAATGATCAGCAAGTCAGGAAGGAACAATAAGGGGGCAAACCAACCAATTAAAGGTCAGTACAAATTCATAGTCAGCAATGGCAGATGGTTCAGAAAAACACCCACGTATCCAACTTAAACATGCATTCTAGACTTCAATAGATATTAAAAAAGGACCAATTGAAGTGAAGGCTTCAAATTAACCTTAAGACATCGCTGAAGGGGATCACAGAGGTACTCTGTAATTTTATCAACACGAATGCATCCCATAGTCCGTACAGCCAAAGCACGAATCAAAGGATTTGGATCCTGTGAATCCTGCACAAATTCGGTAGCCAAACTGCTTCATAAAACAACATAACTTGTGTAATCTACAAGAATATTATGCGCATGTGACCGCCGGCACTTATCGTAGGATAGACTAAAAGACAATTGGAAAACCATTTTCCAGATATTGAACAAAACTAATAAAATGGCCATGCCAAAAGATACAGCACATTAACCACAATGCCTACCTTCACAAATGTATTTACTGCAAGTATCGCTAAGTCAGGCTGACTTTTCGCATAATTAATCAGATATAGATACACGAGCTTTTTCAACTCCAAGTTTTCTGTTTGCATGCAATTTACAACATCAGTGAATAAGGAGGACACGTCCTTTCCCACTGTCATTGCAGCAATTACTTTCTTCACGGCATCTTTCCTCTTATCCTGCATAATATAGTGAGGAATCACCGACATCAATATAAAGTAAAAGCACCGACATAAAAGCCAAACAACCAATAGATAATCTGAAGGATTAACATGCTGAAATAAATTTCAAAATGTAACCAATCTTTTGCTTGAATTCTCTGAAACTGCAAAACCCAACTAATTTTTAATTAGATATCAAGCTACAACCTATACACCAGCTCTAGCACACTAAGCAAGGGAAGTCAGTATGTTCGCATCAACTACATAAATACATACAACCAAATGACTTTGCTCTCTGGGGCATTGATAATTCCATCCAGCATCGGTATGGTCAAAGATCTAACTGCATAAAAGCTATTGACATAACTGGTTGCGCCGAATGGTTGAGAGTTCTCGGCATACTACATTATTGTAAAACAACCGCCCTAGCCACAAGAAGCCAAACAATAACTAGAAACCAAAACTATAGACACCATCGTGCCAACACAGAGAAATGCCGCATCCCCCAATCCCCTCGCGCATCATTGATCGATTCACACAAGTCCCTCACAGAGCAAAAGCATAAAGCTTGCGGAACGAGAAAGATCAAGATCCATCTTAGGCAAATCTAACTACACAAAGCTCCATAACGCTCCAATCAACAGCAAACAACACGACGGCCGAAATCAGACGGTAGCGGAGCTCGTACCGACCTAAATCCTAACTCATTTTCCCCGCGATTTCTCCCCAGATCAAACCGCACGGGCGAGGGGATAACCTCGAATCCCAAATCGGATCGACAATTCGACGGGATCGAGGGATCACTCGGAGCGCGAAACCGACAGATCTAGCCGAGCATAGTCCTAATCATCAAAATCGGGTCTAGGCGAGCACCCGCGCGAGGCGGGGAGGGCACGGAAAGGAATCGGCGGAGATCGGACTATCAATGGGAGAGGGGAAGGACCTTGTACTGGGAATTGAGCTCCTCCTTGAGCTCCGGGATTTCGCCCTTCTTTGTGGTGGAGAAGTACTTGGAGTCGTGCCCGCTCATCTCTCTCTCTCTCTCTCTCTCCCGCCTCTCTCCCTCTGCAGCCGAGCTCACCACCAAGAAGAAGATGAAGAAGAAGAAGATGATGATGATGAAGAAGAAGAAGAAGAAGAAGAGCAGCGCAGGAAGAATGGCAGAAGAATTTCCGAACGCCTTCAATACGAATCGAAGGGAGCCTCCGCGAGGCCGACGACCCTTTCGAACCGGGGGTTCGGGGGCCGGTTCGTGCTCTTCTCCGTACGGTTTGGTTGGGCCGAACCGGCTGACATCAATTTGGGCCTCTGAGCTTTGGGCCCCAGAGGCCAAGGGCCCAGTCCACATCAGCCACGTCCTAGAAAGAAACGACCCGCGGATGTCGTCCTGAAAATTCTCTCATAAAATGTTTTGGGGATTTTTCCATGTAACTGAGGCTCTGTTTTCCAATTAATCTCCATTTTGTTTTAGATGTGGATTGTGGACACGCTAGCATCGCCTTGTAATCTGGATTACTTAAAGGAGTAACTGATTCTCTACTTCAAAAGCATGGAAAAATCAAGGCCCGGCAACTTTTTCTCCTAAGTTAAAGCAATCATTTTCGCCCACTTTAGGATAGAATGCCATCACGTCTCCCAATGGACGTTAGCCATGCCAATTAGACCATGTAAATTTAGTCTCTGATCTATTTTCTTCTTGTGTTTATTTTATTGTTTAATTGCTTGTTTTCTATGGTGGTTTCCAATCATTATCTATGCATTATTTAGTAATCCGAATCTCACGAATTCCTTGAGATTTCAAATATATAGATTCGGTTTAATTTTGATTTGAAGTCTTATTTAACAATTTAAGCGGTCAACAATCACCCTTGATTGGATTGTAATAACTAATTTGAATCTTTGAGTTTATACCGACCAAAACTCTAGAAAATTTCGTGTGATAGAGATATCAAAATTTGTGGATAAAAAGTTGGATTGAATTATCGAAATAAAAAAAAAAATACACCATTACATTAAAAAGTCTCTGAGCAGATATCCATAAAAATATGTTGATCAAGTATGGGAGATTGGTCATTTCTCTTGTGCATGAGTTAATCCATCTGATGATTGTGGAACTTACGGGCACTCTTTATTTGTCTTGCAACTCCTTTTATCTTCAAAGTTATCATTTCTACTTTCTCGGCAGGTTTGGATGGAGCAAACGTATAGGCTCGGCCCAAGCCCAGGACCAAGCCCAGGTCCAGGCCCAAGACCACGTCCAGGCCCAAGACCACGTCCAGGCCCAAGCTTAATGATCCATGGTTTTCATGTTTTGTGCAAATAAAGAAAAATTAGAAAAAGAGGGAAAAGCTCATTGCGAATTTGATTGGAAAAACATAACCACAAAGTGATGAATTAAAAAATGAAAAATGATAATAATGAGGAGAGAGACTATTGCAAGAAGAATGTTGTGATGAAAAGATAAATAAATGATTATTTTAATGGAGTTTACTATGGTAGACAATAATAGGCCATCAAGACGATAGTGACTTTATGTAATGGATTACAACAGATTTAGGAAACAATTAATTAAGAACAAACCTAAATCATGGGTTGTCAATACTAAAAATTTCCCAAGTCTTGACTGGGATGATTGATTTCATGATAGGTTGATCTTTACCATGGAACTCGAAAACTAGACTACTGGATAGGATGCTTATCAAGTTGTGGAACCGGAAACTAGCCACTTGATCTTAGATTCAGATTGATCCATCTAGTCCAATTCTAGGGTTGATATCGAAAGTGGTGACGTTGAGTTGACTAGGACTGGAAAAGACCAAGCACGAAATAGACCATGATTAAGGTAAAATTTGCTAAATCCATTTTGGTAAGCAACTATAAGTAATCAACTTAGGCAACGAGAAGTTGCCGATAGGAGATATAAGAGAGCTCATTAAGTGTTGAGCCATGAGTGTTGGTAAGTGAAACTCGGTCCAGTTGACAAAAGAACCAGAGTTACAGTGAAAAATCAATGAAACAAGAAAAAGATAAGCATTCGGTCGTGACCCAAAGTTGCAAAGCTAAACAGATTCGGTTGTAATCATAATGATCCATTCAATCATGACACCATCACCGGTTCGTGAAGCCGTGAATCTTGAAAGCCACGAACGATAATGGCTGAGAAACACAAGCTGATGTAACCATCAGGAAGAGAAGCTACAAGTTGCGAAGGAAACCGTCGACGTGGGGCAAGTGATAAAGCCATAATTGCCGAGTAGTAGGTATTTTGGTAACCGTTTATAAATAGACATTGCTACATTTTAGAAGTCACCTAGGCTGTTATTTGTTTTTCTGTAACTGTTGTTAACCATCGCTATTAACTATAAGTACTGGGATTGTAACACGAGAAAAGGATTGCCAATCAATCAATGAACACTAGTTGTCCCATTTTATCTTCTTCTTATCTTTACATTCTAATACCTTTTTTACATAATTGGTTGCGATTGCCTCCAATTTTCTTGTCAATTCGTGTTTTTCATTCAAGAATCAACAGAGGACCCTCAACATTGTTTGTTGATTTTCACATCGATCCACGTTTTAAAAAGTGCTTTGTTGACACTTTTTGACAAACACATGAGTCTCGCTTGTATTCCTTAAAATAATGAATGAATGAAAAATGATTTCATTATCAACATTAATTTACATCTAAATATTTTTGCGGACAATAAAAATATTTCTTGTTAATTTATTTTTTTAAGTGATTCAAGCGATCATTTTTTAAAAATATCGTTTAAAATATTGATGTACTACAAAACAAATGCACCTAGACTTGAGTTTAGAAAATGATTAAAATTGTTGAGTTGGCAATAGATGAGAGGTTGTTAAAATCTGCTCAGAATGGCTATAACCCCTTGGGAAGTTTTCGTCTTCACTTATATATGAGATTACACAAAAGACTTGCATAAGAAAAATTCCTCACCCAATCGCTTTCTGCAAACCGTATCGATTTTTTTCTCGGTCGAGTTTCAAATCTAGTGGGTAGAAAAATTCAAGTCATATGGAAAGGTAAGGTTTGTTTATGATTTTAGTGTCACCGACAAATCATCCATGGTGTTTATAATATACTAACAAAAGTTCGTAGGGCCGCTTGTACGAAAGAAAAAAATTGTCATTCGAAAGATTTCGTAAAATCATCCTACTATGAAATATCCAACTTGTTGACTTAATGAAAAGAAAGTAATGACACAATATGAAGAAATCGAATACATTTATGTGGAAAGAGACAAAAATTTCGATAAGTGTATTCATTAAGTCAACTGATTTTAAGAGGGAATAAGACCAAACGTCAGTCATTTTCACGTGTATTTTTAACTCCTCCTAAATCCGTCCATATATAGAGGGGTTCGGAGGGGGTCGTACATCTATATAAGCAAACCTGCTTTTTTTTTCTTTGTTTTATATCTATTTCTAAATACATACATAAGAGGATACTTATGTCGTTAATACAAATTTTTCATTTCATTTTCCCTCGTTGGTATCCAAACAACTCTATAATTTCATCCCTTCAAATTTTTTGATACTTCTTCACGGCGATTAGTTAACTCCTTTATTTTTCTTACCAATCATCCTGATCAAAATAAAATGTTAAAAAGTAGAAAATCCTCTTTACTTTATAAGATTTAGATGAGGGTAATGTTTATTGTCCGTGGTTCGAATATAAATCTTTGTCAACCATGATTGGCCGACATCATAAGCCGTACCCAATTCTTGTCTTTTGGATGCGCAACTAAGGGCGAGACGGTGCAAATTCTTTGTACTTGGTCAACTTCTTGGGTCTGGCATTCAGCATGTTCTCGTGGAAGACCAAAAGAGCGGCATCATCAAGAACCTCGATGCTAATTTGCTCCCGGTAATCAATCTTTATTACCTCGAGTTGAATATGGTAGTCGGCGCCAAAGCGTCCAGGTGTCTTCAATATATCTACCTTTTCTTTTGGACAAAGGACACCAAAAATTCTAAATTATGTCAAATGTGCCGCATTTATTCAAAGTTATTTTTTTGACACAAAAAATTCAAAACCTATATATGTGTGACAAATTACCATTCGTCAAAGTTTTATCAATCAAAATCATTTAAAATTTTCCTACATAGATACTAGGAAGCAAATAACGTTGATATGATGCCCACATGGCTTAGATGAAATAAAAACAACGTTATTTTGACAAAAAAAATTATCAAACGGAATCCAAACGAGGGATAAATGTGTTGTATAGATACAAGTTTGGGGTTTTTAATATCATTAAAAATTTTTTATGGTAAATGTATATCAGTTAACATAATTTGGGATTTTTTATGTTATATGAAAAGTTCGTGATAAATATAGTTAAGGTTTTTTTTTTCGTTTTTTTTCTATTTTTTAAATGATGTGAGGTATATTAAATTGACGCGTTAATTCTAATTAATGATCGATACGACGCGCTTATTTACGTACCCGTTTACATTAAAGAACATAAGCTAATGTCTTTTATTCGGTAGGTTAGCTTTGCCTTTTAAATGTAACGAACATTTCTTTTAATTCTTTCTACGTGGTGGGTGAACCCACTTGGGGCTTTAAGCACACTCGAAGAAAAGAATGAGTTTGATGATGATTAGACCTTTTACAGATTCCACACACGTTAGCCAAAGTCTCATTTTTTTTCTTTTTTATATTCTTTGTTTTATTTCTATTTGTGAATACGTAAGAGGATATTTGTGTTGTTAATACAAATTTTTTCATTTCATTTTCCCTCGTTAGTATCCAAAAAAAATTATAATTTAATCCTTTCAATTTTTTTCTTCCTCATAATGATCAATTAACTCCTTTATTTTTTCCTTTTTAATTATCCTGATCAAAATAAAATATTAAAAAGTAGGAATCCTCTTTTACTTAGGTGATGTTAATGTTTATTGTCCCTGGATTGATGATCAGAACCTTTACAGATTCCCCACACGTTAGCCAAAAGTCTTATCCTTTTCTTTTTTTATTCTTTGTTTTATTTCTTTTTGTGAATACGTGAGAGGATAATTATGTTGTTAATACAACTTTTTTCATTTCATTTTCCCTCGTTAGTATCCAAACAACTTTATAACTTAACCCTTTCAAATAAATTTTCTTCTTCATAACGATTAATTAACTCCTTTATTTTTTCTTTTTAATTATCCCAATCAAAATACAATATTAAAAGGTTGGAAATCCTTTTTTACTTAGGTGATGGTAATGTTTATTGTCCCTGGATCGAATATGAATCTTTGTGGGCCATGATTGGCCGACATCATAGGACATACCCAATTCTTTACTTTTTAAATGTGCAACTAGGCGCTAGACGGTACAAATTCTTTGTACTTGGTCAAATTTGGTCTCGCTTTTTCTCGTGGAAGACCAAAAAAGGAGGCGCTAAAAGAACGTTGATGCTAATTTGCTCCCAGTAAGCAATCTTTATTTACCTCAAATTGAAAATAGAATCAGCTCCAGAGTGTCGAATTATCTCCTTCGCAATGATGAAGTCAGTGTGCATGTACCTATCATTTTCTTCTTTTTTTTTTTCTTTTTTTGTGTGTGGAAAAATCTATTGAAAACTCTAATTATGCCTACTGCTACCATAATATATTTACTCAAAACTATTTTTTATAATACAAAAATCTTAATTTTGTACATGTATGACTCATTAAAGTTTTGTTAATAAGAATCGTTAAAAATTGACTTACATGAACGTCAACAAGCAAACGATGTATGCGCGCGCTCACGTGACTTAAGTGAAATAAAAGCAACATTATATTAGCTAAAAAAATCATCAAATGAAATATTGACATAGGGTAAAATATATCATGTATATACAAATTTGAGTTTTTAAAGTCACAAGAAAAATTTTAGAGTAAATATGTCATAATTGGTATAATTTGGGATATTTTTAATGTCGCACAAAAAGTTTAGGGTAAATATGATGAGCATAGTTTGTGGTTTTTTTTGTTGCTTTTTTCCTTTTTTTTTCTAACTTTTTAAATAATGCTAAGTATATTGAATCGATGTGTTACGTAATGTTGACAAATTCTTATCAATGATCGAGACGCCTCCTTATATACATACCCATTCGCATCATAGAACATAAGCGGTTGGGTTTTATTCGGTAGGCTAGCTTTGCTATCTGATGCAAACCAACATATTCTAGCAAACCAACATATTCTTTTTGATTCTTTCTCGACGGTGGGTGAGTCCACTTGGACTCAAGCGCACTCGAAGAAAAAGGACGGAGTTCGATGATGATTAGACGTTTTGTAGATTCCCCACACGCTCGCCAGGAGTCTTATCCTAGCTGAAGACCTACGGAGCTACGTGAGCTCTGGCATTTTGACCACACTTTGAGAACATTCCTCTTTTCTCAAAATATTTTTTCAGATCACCTTTTTTCTAGTCAAAACAAATTGCACTCCGGCAGATAATTGCCCCTTCCGCACCGTTAAGAGAGGGTGGAACAGGAGGAAAGAGTGAACCCGAAGCCAACAACCCAATATTCACTCAATTCGAGTCATAGCAAATTTTCAGCTAACACCTCGCACGTTCATTGCTCTCGATAAACCCTTGGAAAGGCCCACGGAGCGAAAAAGGAGAAAGGAAGGACAGATGGGAAGAGAAGACGAAGCTAAGTTGAGATCACTTTTGATTCAGCGTGGACATCTCTCCACGGCCCTGGTAGTGGAGTGAGCGAAAAGAGGAATATTAAGGAGAGATGGGAAGAGAAGACGAAGCTAAGTTGGAGATCACTTTTGATTCAGCATGGACATCTCTCCACGTCCCCGGTAGTGAAGCGAGCGAAAAGAGGAATATTTAACCAAACTTTCTTTCTTTCGGTTTTCTTAGCAGCAAAGGAGGACTAATTGCACCAACTGTTGTCAAGGCCTACGAGGGTATCCTTCGCGAGACACGGTTTCTGTTCTTTGTCAACCACAAACAAGTCTTGTGTTCGAGAGTTCCGATGAAGACAACTGAATCAGGCAATCTCTATGCAATGATCACTTCATTGGAGTGACAGGGAGACACTATGGTGTCCTTGGAAAAATTGGTCGGGATTTTTCGAGTAGACGTGATGATTATCAATAACACAAAAGAATTGATAGGAAGAACAGCTCTTGAGCATTTTTCGATTATTTTTTTGAACGATTCTTTTATAATTCGCATGATGAATTATCACAACCAACGTACTTCAGGGCAAAGTTAGATTTAGTTCATACTTCAAAATCTACGTAGGTTTTCACTTGACGATCATTGAAAATGACACCAATTAAATTATGAAGAGCTTACAGTATCATGAGTTCTTTAACAAGTCGCGGTGTTTGATATATCATGAGAGGTTTAAACAACGATTGCTAAACATGCCGTGTCAAAATTGTTTAAACATTTGTTCAAGAATCTATTTCTTTTATAAATAGAGCTTTTTATTTTTTTATGTGGAGAATATTTGTGTCTCCGCCTAATTTTAGCAAATACCTAAATAAAATATAAACGGGATCAATCTTAATGGTGCTAATTTTCCAGGCTGCTGATTGGTCCAAGCATAAAGGATCTTGCTTTTTAGCTGTTTTATTATAAACGACATTAAATACCCAATTTCTTTTTTCCCTAGCAAAAGAAACAACATCAAACTTTACCGAAAAGTAAATAAATAAATTAATAAAAGAGCAGGCCAAAGACCTGTCAAAGGGGACACCTTTTGCTTTCTTGTTATTCCCGAATTTTCCTCCCTCTCATGATTTATGCTTTTTCTCTTGTTTGTCCTTGAATTACCATTTTGCTTCGTCGGTCCCATAGGGCTGTTGTTCTTGTCTGCTACAATGACATACCATTCGAGCACTCGATCATAATAATAATACTATCATCTTCCAATCGAAAATTAGCAATTAGTTATGTAAGAGACTATAAATATATGTCGAATTTTTTCTTGTACTAACAAAGAACCCCTTCATCTTGGACCGAACAAAGGGACATTTACATAAAAGCTCAAGCAACTTTTTTCCCCTCAGCCATTTATTTGGGGTTCTTTCTTCCGGCAAAATTCCTTTCTTGGGAATCGGTGAATAGGCCTACGGAACTAATCATGTCATAATCTATATCGTCGCAATGATAGGGTATTGGAATGGCGGGTCTTTGTTTATTGCATTATGCTGGTCAAAAGGGTTGTGTTGGAATCATTGCTTGTGTTTATGCAAAGATTAATCGAATATAATAAGCATTCTTTTCTTTACTGCGCTACCCATTAAGGCGTCGGCCTGTGGTTCTCTCTCCCCCCACAAATTTTGTAGCAACAGGAAGAAGCTGATTTTTCCATCATAATCAAGCAAAATGGCAAGTAGATTAGGGGAAGACAATGGAAATTAAGAAGTGAATAGTTACGTTGTTTAGTCGGCGTGACCTATACCCAAAGAGAAAATCGCGTAAGATTGATTAGAAAAATGGTTGGGGTTTATTGCATTAAATTTATTTACGAATTATGATCCCTTCCAAACCATCCATTTTTACGAACATTATATTGCTTTTATTTTCCTTTTTGTTGCATGATTATAAACCAAAAAGGGAACGATAGAAACCACACAAGTACTTTCAACTTTTGACGAAAATATTCGATGTACTTTTCAATATGGGAGTTTCCATAGTAATGCGCTAATTAAAAAGATTTATTAAAGACTCCAAGCAAGATGGAGGACAACATGGTTCATTTTAAGGCAGCTCTCACCAAATTTCCCGAACAATCAAGAAATTATCAGTTGGACATAATTTGCTCAAGTGAGAGAAAATTTGAGAATAAAGTTACATGTACAAGAAATGAATATGTTCACGCATGCATAGTATGAAATAAGAAATTTCAAATTAATGAAACATTAAGATCCGGCTCAATGAAGAGCAACTTGTCGGAGTAAAGAAATATTTAAACAAGTGGTTTTCATCTTCATAGATTTGAGGGTTTTAACTACCCACTCTTTCACTAACCATTATCAATCATCAATAAGGCCGTATATGGAAACATTTTTATACAGTGGTAGATTGATGGTATATGTTCCAATCCCTTTAGGAAAAAAAATATTATAAATTCGACGACATTCGGTTCATTGTAACTTCAGATTGCGAGCTACCGATCTGAACGGTGAAGCTAGCCTCTATTCAGTTTAGCTATTCAAAGTTGTGTTACTGTGGCCCTTTCAATGAACAGTTTTTAGCATCTTTTCCTAAAGGAGGTGGTCAAAGCATGAATGATGAAGATGCCAAGCTTAACGAAGACGATCACTGTTTGGGATTAATATAATTTAAGCATGCATTTCCTTTTTCGTTCCCCTTTGGTAATAATAAATTAGACGTGATTGCAAGCTTGATCATGAAAAAAAGGCATCTGTCTCCTCGCCAGATGTTGCCGAGGAACGCCACGGTTTAACGATTCGACAAAGGAAAAGTTTATATCTCCAGTCTTTGATTATATTCTCGTGTTTAGATGCTACTTGTCTCGTCGCAAATAGTCATCTTAAAATGGCAAAAACATGAACTGTAACTGGCCGAATTTGATGGCACAGTCTCGATTTTCCTGATGAATGCTTTTGACCATTATCTGAACATTTAGATGAAACTTCATAGCATTAGCATCTGTGTTCTTATGTCGGATGCAGAATAATCTTGTACGGACAATAGTCCGACGGATCTGCATGAGATAATTGGAGTTAGAAGAGCAATTAACATTAACAATGTTTTTGTCCGATGGGCCATAACCGCGATGCTTAAACTTTCTATTGGAATAAAGTCGAATTCATTATGTTAATAAGCTTGGATCTCTCTCTCTCTCTCTGTCCCCCATCATGAGATAGTAGACATTAGCCGCAACTTAGAATGATAAATTTATTCATAATTTGTTAAAACCGTCTCGATGTAACCATCTCGCATTACTTCAAATTATATACTACAAGATATATGATAAAATATAATTCGAACTCTTAGAAGTGGAATATGTTCTAATGTCCAACCTGAAGAGTTCAAATCGATGAGTAGAAAGATGCCACGTAAATATAAAGAGCATTTGAAATTTGTAAATGAGTGATCAGATTTAACAAGAAGGAAAGACATAATTAGCAATTTGGTGGCTCGCAGCTTCAAGGTAATTGGGAGCAATAATGGCTCCTTTAAATGATTTATGTCGTTGATTAGGATGGTGCCATTATTTACGCGAGGAACGGCAAGTGGTATTCCAAATTGTTTGAAAAGCAGATTCCTCGTCTGTCTTTTGAGATGTGAAAGAAAGGGACGGGTAAAGGGAGTACAATTCTTGGACCAAAAAAAAAAAAAAAAAAAGAGGAGTACAATTCCAAATGGTAAACATGAGACGGTTTGCTCATTGGTCTTTTGAATCAAGGCACTCAAACGAAGCTTCATTCCGAAAGTTTGATGAATGATTATTTTCATTGAAAAACAAAAAGAGCCATAGTCATAATGTACGGGTCCCTACATGAGCTCCTATTCATGCATATCACATGGGCCATTCCGTAGTAGTGGTAGCTCGTGACGGTCAAGACATCTAGTTCGATGCTATATGTGTCTACACATCGATTATGCATCCACGAACTTTGTGATATTTGGATGAGACCGGGAAGTTGCTTTACCTTGGAATTCTAGCTTAGGTATATTGAGTCAAATTTCCTTCGGTGCTCTAAAGTGACAATAGCAACCCTAGATATATAAGTCATCATAGTATGTAAAATGCACCATGATTTAAATAAGCGTGATGTGACAACATATATATACTTTGGAATATGACTATATAAGATTGATAAGTCATGCCATGCGTTCATCAAACTACTAACAACCTCGTCTTTTCTGTTCATCGTGACCTCAAAGAAGAATGAGAGAGAGAGAGAGAGAGAGAGAGAGAGAGAGAGTCAAAAGCAGACCTCAATTATATTCTTTTGAAGAATTTATCAACATCCAATTGGGTTTGAGTATTTAAAAATGGTACCATAGACTCTTAGTATGCGAAGCTAACATATTGCAATTAGGAGAAGATTGTGGTAAAACCTGACTTATATATGATGCGGTGGACAGACATTTATCATTTATTGTACATATATTATCTCAAAACTTATCTTTGATGTCCACCCCTATATTCATTGATTCTCTGAATATTTTATACCCTGTCAAACTTATAGGAAAGAGGGTCTCAAAGTAGGGACTTGCTCAGGTGCGCATTACTTGATGAAACGAATAACTAGCTTTCACGACGAGGAAGAGGCATGGATTTTCCGTGTAACATCGCTGAGAAAAATTATTTCGTGGATCTATTTTCATAAGACTCTCTTTTGCTTTTATTCTATTTTTCATAAACAGGTGCCGGAAATTAATAGCTAGAAAAGCTCATGGAATGTCAAGTCTAGGTCTTTGATATGGGCGGGTGGCCCCAACCTCAAACGATTTGGAAACATTGGTGGGATTTGCATTTTGCCGACTTTATTAACTGCGTGTGCTTCCTCATTGACAGGATGAGCCATCCTGTGATGCTCCTATGTTGTCATACCTTAATGTAAATTAACATAAATTGTCGAGAGAAATGATATTCTTACTTTTGGTATCCTAATTTTTTAGAACAAGATGGAGCTACGGGGCATGCCCGGTTTAGTGGATTCATCTTTTGTTATCAGCAAAGTGATGTTGTCGACCATTCTCAACTCTACAGTAATGGATTCCCGGGAAAAAAAAGCCAATAACAAATGGAAACAAGTAATCGAAAACATCTAGCAAAAGGCCACCACTTGAAGTTCGTTTTTTTATCAGGGTCAAAGATCAGCACACTCCAGAAAAGAGATCAGATGCTAATTGACGAACTCATTTATTATTCATACCACTATAGATAATACAAAGGATGAAAATACCCCAAAAATCTGACCCAAAAATAAGAAAAAATTAGAGGGGCAACAAGAGAATTCTTGGAATATAACGACCGCTACTCTTTGTCAATACCTACCAACTGCAAATCATTTGTCATCAACCAAAGACACTTGCTGTCTCTTTATTCTTAAAAAGCACCCGCAGATCGCTTCTCGATCGAGAGGGCTTTTCTCATGATTCCGATTCGGCACCGAAGCATCGATTCCTTGCTTCTCTGCGATTTTACGTAGTCCTTGTTGTCGTGTATACTTGGAGTCCTGCTTGAATTTAGATACGTAAAGTCCACGCGATCCAACCGTCCTTCCGTCGCGGACCCCTTCGATCCTTCGGTCAGTACCCGTAGTATTGGAATTGCGGTTGACTGTAAGTAGTGAAAAACGGACCTTCTCCTGTTCCTCCGTATTGCTCCTCCTCATGCATAGTCATCTACCATCGTCGAAACCACGAAAATCTTCGATCAAATGAGAGCTCGAACTCGAGCTAGAAATAAAGCAAATCGTCGCAAGCGTTCGTTCGGGAATCGCCTAGCGAAGACACGCGTGCACGACCGGATGGATGAATACGCTTTACGGACGGTTAAACGACAGACGGGGGGGAGAAGAGAAATTTACCCAGAACTCATCCTCGTCATCGTCTCTGCCGGCGGACGCAACCTTGGGAACATCGGTGGTTTCGTCGTTACGTGCGAATCTGCCACGGATGCGCGGCCTGTTGTCGGCTAGCGTCTTGCGGCATGCGTACTGTCGCATCATCAATTTCACCAGACAGAAAGAAACAAGCAGCCGCATTCAGAGTTCAGTTGGGACATATCTTTTTCTTTTGTAGTTGACAAATACAGTCGTGACACATCGTAAGTCTTATGTTAAAGAAAAATCAGTAACCATGTGAAGGAAGATGATATTAAAAAATGGGTCGTTTCTCGTTTTCTTTATTATGGGGGATCGATGCTTTACCTTGATCGTCTTGTTGAAGTTTCTCTGGGTGCGTTTGGCTCTGTACTTGAGGATCCTCTCCTTCCTTTCTTCAGCACTGTAACGTCCCACCTTGGCATTTGCTTCCTCGGTGAAGGAGCTCTCTGCGGCCAGAGGGGTCGAGAAGGATCGCGGTGCCGATTGCAGCGTCACGCTGCTCTGCTGTGTGACCAACAAATCGTAGATTCCTCTTCAAGATCGTGATTTATAAAAAGAAAAGGAATCGATCTCGGGCGAGATGAACACGGAAATGGCAAAATAGCGTAAATTTTCTCAGACATAGTCTAGGAATTATACCTGCAGGTCTCCTGTGCTACACGCCCTCCTGATTTGACCGCCCAACAGGCAATGCTCAGGCGAGCTCAAGCCCTGTTGGTACTGGAAATCAGGAGTCTCCATGACAGCATCGAACACGGCCTGATGAAGCAGGACAGACCTCCCATCCCCAGAATTGCCGCTATAGTTCCTCTGCAAGTACTTGGCCACATTCTCGGGCCCACTATAGCTACGAGCAAGATATGGGTAAGTCTCATAGCACAGTTGGGTTTCCTCGCTCTTGACCTCATAACCACCGAGAATCGGGACCCCATTCGACACGTTCGAACCGTTCGGCACCGGCTGCAGCTGGTTCGCCTGGCAAAGGCTCAAGCTTCCGAGCAGTTGACATGGAGGCGAAGACGAGAGCAAAGAGCCGGAGAGCTGGTGGTGAAGAGAATGGTCATCGGGTGGCGATTCGACGAGCGGGTTTTGGGCGTCGGAGATGGGTTGGAGGATGTCGATGGACTCGGTGTCCGCAAAAGGGAAGAAGGGGTCGGACAGGAACTGCAGCTCCGCATCGCAGGCGTAGAGATCGTATGGTGACGACGACATTGAAATGAAGCTCAAGAAAGGAACTTTTTGGGTGGTAATTGGAAGAAGCTCGGAATTCAGCGAGGCAACAGCAAGGAAAAGACGATCTTTTGTCTTCCTTTCTGCCTCCCTTTTTTTTCTCTCGCTGGACCTGTCTAAACAACTTCAAAGACAGCGACACAACTAGAGACAAGCGCACCCGCGTTTCGCAATTTATAGACGGCATTTGCAGACAAGTCCCTGATAACTTTTTTATATTCTCGAATTCTCACCCCACTCTGAAAAGTCAATTACGAAGACACCCTTCTGACTTCGAGGTACCCCCGACCCCGCGTAAAGACTCGGGCTTTTGTAAAAATTCCGTAGTGGGTCTACTCCCGAGACGCGTAAATAGTCTATTGGTCATCTTGGGGAGAGATAAAGCCAGTTGTTTTGAACAAAACGTGAACGAGGGAACAACGACTTGCGGACTTTTTTTTTCCATATACCCATCTTCGAATTCGTCGTCTCTCTTGAGATCGATTTGCAGCATCTCCTCGAGCCTCTTGCATAGAAGAAAGATTCTTGCTTGGCGTTCGATCTTCTGCCGGGAGCCGTCATGTCGTCTCAAGAGTACATGGATAAGCTGCAGGTCCGGCAGAATTACCGGAACCTGTGGCACACTGATCTGATGCACACCATTCAAGCTGATACTGGATGTGAGCTTCACAGACTCTTCGCTGTCTCTGTCTTTGATCTGATCTTTTTTATTTTATTTTTACCAAAGTTTGTGTTTTTTGGCTTACCCTGACGATTTTGGTTTTTGGGTCTGTGTTTGTTTTGTGAATACAGATTGCTGCTTTGCCTTTTGGTGGTGAGTAGCCTGGATCTGTGATTCATCTGTGCCTGTGGGCTGCAGATCTGGGTCTGAATAATTTCAACTTTGTGATCAGCTTTTTCATCATCTGAATTTTAGGGGTTATCGTTCTTTATCTGCTTGTGTTTTTGTTTTGAAATTGTGGTGATTGTCAATTTATCTGAAATTTTGAACTTGACGAAGGCGTGGATTTAATATTTGGAGGATTAAACATTCGGATACTCAGCAATTTGTTTTTATTGCGTTGTTAATATTCATTTTGGTGGACATGGCTATAGATGCGTTGACTTGTCATGCGCTGACTCTAATGTGTCTCTCCCCGTTCCACGGGATGCTCATGCACCTTAGAACATAGAAATGAGTCGTGATCCTGTCATGGCTTCGATTTTGTTTGTTGCTCTTTTTTTGTGCTCCTTCTCTCTATGATGCTGGTCTGCTCCTGTTTCACGCATGATTTGATCAACCGAGACTAATGTGGATCTTATTCAGTTTAGACCTTAAAGTTGATGCATGAGATTAAGTCTTCTCTCACAATGAGCGGTTAAACTGATCTGATAATAACACGTAGTTCTAGGTGGCAAAACTGCCATCATGTGTCTGGTCATATATATATATAACTGAGGAGATGTTATGAAATTGCAGTCTCAGTCGATTGCTTAAAGAAGCTTTTTCGGATTTCATAACTTGTTGTATGAAGTAATTGATGTATCTTATGCTTGCTATATTACCTCAGAGGGTAAATTTCTTCTCGCGCTATGTATTTGGTGTTTTCTTGGGTTTTTTGCTTCACTGCCCAATTAAGTGGCTCCTTGGCTCCTTTTCCTCTCGGTTGACTTGAATTTGGTTTAGCACCAGAACCTGTAGTATGATCATATCATCAGTAGATTTGCACTTCTTATTTTTTCTTTTGAGTGGATTGATGGTCAACTTCTTCAAGTGAGGATATCACTTTAAAGCTAACGTTTGTCTTGCTTGGTGTTGGCTTCCTAAGTGAAACTTGTAGTTGTTGTGTTCTATTCCTTACACCAACTTTTGTCTTATCACCGTATATATGTTTTGATATATCTGTATCATTAATTGAATCTCCGTAGCTATAGTGCTTCATTTTTGGAGTACCATCTTTTGGTCTTCTAACAAATTGGTTTCATTATAGTGGACCATGGTCTTCATACTTGCTCCGTAAAAGAGCCCTGTACAATGACATGTCAAGGTAATGCTCTGGTTCTCAAAATCTGTCTCAAAAAAAAAAAAAATGGCCTTTCTCAGGGGTGATAAATTTCTCTTGTTTGCTTTAGGTATGTCTGTTGTGCAGGTTACATGCCGTGTAGTGGTAGTTGTGGAGAGAGTCGATGCCCTGAATTTTGTCTTTGCACTGAGGTATGGAGCTTATCTAATATTTTAGATTGATTCTTCCAGTTCAGTCCTTTTGTTTTCTCCAGATACATTTTTTTCCCTCTATGTATGCTAACGATAACCTGTATGAGATCCGACTAAACTGATAAAGGCTCTACATTGGGTCTTGTAAGCTTCATTTTCTTGCTTGTGTAAACTTATTGTTCTGAGGGTCTTCTTATTGTCAATTATCAATCTTGCTTTGTAAAGGGTTAAAATCTAGAATAGCGTTCAATTGCTACTTCTGTGGGGGTTGTTAATTGGGCCCTGCTTGGCCACTGGACCTACATAACTTATGTGGAACCAGCAAGAGCAGATGGTCAGCTCCAGTTTTTCTTTCTTTTGCTAGGCAAGGACAAGAAGAGAAAGAGATGAATTGAACACTTGTTATGTTTATTAGTGTCTGAAATTTTCTGGAACTTGTAGATGTTTTGTCTAGATAATGCCATTACTCAACTTTTAAGTCTGGATATGGCTGCTTTCTTGTCTAAGGTTAATTTCATTGAGAGGGGAGTATTTCATACCTATCAGTGCCCTCCCTCCTGCTGCTTGCCTGCTCGTTCAAAATGCGAACTTTATGGTGTGAACTTAGGCAATGAATAGACTTACCTTCTGCAAATGATTTCATATCCATTTGTTGAAAGTATCTGCAGATATTGCAGCCCCTCACTCTAGCCTTTTGTTGGTGCTATGGCTAAAATGCTATTCACAGTGTGCAAAAGCTGATGCAGTTACATCTTGTGTTTGACATGAGAATTGGAAGAGGAACATTTGTTCTCTTAAATCTTATATATCCACAGGAGGGATGTTATATATGGTTGGATATTGGTTAAATAGAAGTGCTCTGTTGTTTTGGCACTTTTATTGCTAGATGTCTGCACCTGGCTATGTGCTTTCTTTGCCATCTTACTGATAAACACTAGAAAACTTCAGATTATGGGTCGTAATCAGAACTTTTCCATTAAAATTAGCTAGTAGTCAAGCATACATAAATATGATAAGCATGGGATCTTAATCATCTTACCATTCTGTGTTACTGAATCCAGGTTATTCTCTGCTTCGGAAATTCAGTGGCCTCCACTCGCTTTTTGTTGCAAGATGAGTTTAACATACAGACTACACAATGTGATAACTGTATCATTGTACATCCTCCTCTCTCTCGCTCCTCTCTGCATCCCTCCCTCTATACACGGTATACAAATCATGTCATTATGCTGATCTTGCATATCTAACTTTGATTTCAGGGCTTTATGTTCTGCCTCCGACAACTTGCCTGCATATTCTCAATAGTTGCTATGATAGTTGGGAGTGAAGAAATTTCAGAGGCTTCTCAATTGCTTAACTTGTTGTCTGAGTTGGTTTATTGCTCGTGTGTCTCTTTCTCCCTTTTCCTCTTGGAATTTTTTCTAATCAGATCAAAACTTCAAAGCATCTGACTTGCGATTGTTTTTTTGGCCCTTTGGTAGGGTTTGTGCTTGCATGCAGGTATGTAAATGAAAGACAAGAAAATATCACTTTGATGTTCTTGCTTCCTCTATCAATGGTACTCTCTCTTGTTGCTAATTGGTTCGTTCATATTCAGACACAACACAAGGTTGAGATGGACAAACGAGATGGCATGTTTGGGGACCGACCCATGGCTGTGCCTCCTGTTCAGCAGATGTCCCGTATCGATCAGCCTATCCCTCCCTCAGCTGGTTATGCTTATCCGCCTCCGCCACCACCACAGGCTTACGGCTATCCGCCTCCACATCAGGGCTATCCTGCTCCTAATTATCCTCCTGCAGCTTATCCTCCCCCTGCTTATCCTCCGCCTGGGTATCCGCCTACTGGCTATCCTAAGTGATCCATTTCTCTGCCTCACCCATTGATATACAGTTTCACCGATGTTCTCATGTCACTTGAGATATGTGCACTACGGTTGAGTAGATAAGTGTAGACTTGGTGCGGATATTTTGTTTCAGCGTTGCTTTCTCGTGGCCTCTTAGTGAAGCAGTATATGCACAGGATTGCGTGGGTTTTGCTGTTTCATCTTGTTCAGACTTATAGTCTGAATGCCTTCTCTTCTTGTCTGTCTATGAACCAGAACATGGGCATTAAAAGGACCCTTCTACTATATTTGAGCATATGATCTGTTATTTGGTCACTTGCAAATTTCTTGTTTGATCTTTCCGCCAATCTTTCTGCCATCCTCTGTTCTGTTAAATTACATGATTCATGTGGTGCTTCATTAAGCGTGGCTCTACTATCCTATTCGTTTCTTTCTCGCATGATGCATGCCTCTGCTGATCTATTTGCTTAGCTTTGCTGGTGCTGGTAGTTTTGACACCGCTTCGAAGAGTCGATCTTAGTCGGAAAGCAATCCAATTGAAAATGATGTTAGATTACATTACCCATATTCCTGGACATGTAAGCAACAATAATGCACTGAGGAACCAACTTCTAATCCAATTGGCCGGCACCAACCACGCTAGTGACATGCTACAGTCATGATTCATGAATGAGTAGGGAGGACGTTGCCCATATTGATAAACGAATGTGTCGGTTCTTGATAGCGCGATTCGGTCACATAGTAATCTTTGATGTTACTCAGGTCCTGAAGTTCATAAGACTTCCGCTTCGTACCCGAGGACTGAATTGCTAGACTAATTGCAACCGCGAAAGCTAAGGATTGCAGTGTTGTACTTTGTGATGTATAGTGCCAGATGAATCGTTGGAAGGAAGTGCCACACAGATTCTCGGATCCTTTCGGGTCTTCCCATCTTCAGTGTTCTCGGTGCTGCCGTTTATGCTCTTTACATCGGTGGCCTGGTCAGTGGTCTTTTCTCCTTGGTTCTTGATTGCACAAGGCCCTCGGCCACAAGTGCTGACGTTATCTGACCGGAACGCCTAGTTTAGCGGTTGAATCCGACTTTGATTGGGTTCGGATTTGATCTTAGATTAGCCCCCACGAAGAACCGGCTGAAGATCGTCAATAGAAATTAAAATAACAAAAAAATTGCAAAAAAAAAAATATAATAATAAATTGGCTGTAGAAAACTCGAAAACCTCATGGCCTAATACATCTAACAAAAAATTTGGGAGAAAAGTACCAAAAAACTCCTAAACCTATTACATTGGTACCAATTCAGTTATAAACTTTTCAATTGGACTGATTTAGTCACAAACCTTTTAATATTGGTACTAATTCAGTTCATCCTGGCCAATTTTGGCCAGCTAGAGCTGACGTGGACATTGGTTGGTGGCCGGACGCTGACGTGGCGATTTTAAAGATTTTTTATTATTTTTTCGAATTTTTTATTCTTTTACCTTTTCTTTTTTGGTGATGGCTAGCGAGCTCCGGCCATCGGCCAATGTCCACATCATCTCTGGCTGGCCAAAATTGGTTGGATGAACTAAATTGGTACCAATATTAAAAGGATTACGATTAAATTGGTCCAAATGAAAAGTTTAGGAATGAATTAGTGTCAATGCAATAGGTTTATGACTTTTTTGATACTTTTCTCTCATAAATAATTAGGCAAAGGTTACCACCGGCTGTGGTGGCCTAGCTGGATAAGAGCCCCCATGAAGTCTACTCAGGACGGAGGGGTTCAAATCCCGCAGGACGCACGGGATCTTAAGTGCGACGTCGGGGTGGTAGGTCCTCCGCTAGCGTCGCCTCAGGGTTTACCCGTCGGTTGCCGGCTGTACGGGGTTCCCTGAGTATAAAAAAAAAAAAAAAATAGGCAAAGGTTGAATTATTCTTTATTTCCATTTCTTTTTATTTTTATTTTTAAAGGAAGTTGTTGTAAATAAATCGAGCAGGCTTGAAGGAAACGCTCGTGGAAGTGGTCATTGTCCCGTTGCTTGTTTGACAATTAAAGTGACCAATTCATTGTGATTTGTTCCGGTGGTTGAGGCTTGTACTCAATTCTAGACATGCTTCTCAACTTTTTTGTGCTCTAGTGCCGTTTCTTGAGCTTTCAAAATTGTAAAAAGTATAAATAAATGATGATGATGATGATAGTAATTTGAAGAATAGTAATAATTTATTATTTGCTCATGAATTGGCAAAATGGGGACTTTCAAATTATATTTCCAAAAACCCCTGTGAGTTTATGTGCTGCGAAACCAATAAAAAAGATGACAAACATGAGTTTATGTGCTACAAATTAGAGATAAAAGCAACCAGGTTTTGAATGTTAATTAAGCTCTAATCCCTTTTGATTACATGTCCTTGTCGATGTGAACCCACTCATTGACTGGGAAACCATTTTAATGACATGAAACCAAGTTTTGTATATTTGACGACAAAAGGGTTCCTTAGCCGGTCGGGTGTCGCGATGTCGTGGCTAAGCAACCGTGCAAAAACATATTGTAGCTCAAAATATTAGGCCGTCCCTTTCTATGTTCATAGTTTATACGCCGTGCTCTTTGGTTTTACAAAAAGGGAAAATGTTCAAGTGACATTGCCATATAATGCCTGCAATCCTATAGACTTGTTGGGTAATCTAATGTTTTGTCGCATTGGATTGAGAAGAAGCGATTGCGACCGGTGCATTTTGACCACTGGATCAATAAGACAAGGGACCATGCGAGGTCCTCCTTTCTTACGTCCACGATCCACCTACTCCTTCGGCTTTTGACTTGTATTTCGACATCTCGCTAGCGGAAACCAGCGTAAAAGAACTTCTAAAAATCTGATTTGATTGACTTGAAATTGTATATTCACATTGAAAGCGTGAAAATCCGAGAGTAAGATCGAGTTTCTTCCCTACACTTTTAAAATATTTCTACTGCAAGACGTGGAAAACAATTTGAGTTGAAAAGTTAACACTCATCCAGAATAAAAAGAGCTTAAAAATCACAAAAAAAAAAAAAAAAAAAAAGAGAAAAGGGCATGTTTTATGTAATCTTCAAAGCCATAGTGGTCCCAATCTCACTAAGAAAAAGACTTATTAGGGATTAAAAAAGCCCTTCCTTTTTGTCCATTCCGAAAAAATAATAAATCAAAACAGAGAATGTAGCCTCTTTTTTTCTCTTGCCCTTTGAGATTGTGGGACTTAGCACTAGGATTAAAATAGCAGCTAATTTTTTCAATTAAATTCCGAAAAATTGGAAATATAAGAGAAACATAAAAAACAAGCTTGAAATTTTCTAGAAGGGTTAGGTGTAAATGATGAGTGAAAACATTGATGTGAATGAGCAAAGAGCAAACCGTGTGGGCTCTAGCTTCGGCGAAAATTAGAGACATCCGCACGCAATAATCGGATAGACATGCCACTTGGAATGGTACCTAATCAAGATCAAATTGTAATTTGTCCATGCTCTTTCCTTGTCTTCATAGTACACCCCGAAGCTTCCTTAATCCTTATCCAGCCCATGCTTTAGCCAAAAATTATTTCTCTCCTCAACCATAAAGTACCCATAAAAAGAGGGGAAAATTTAAGGGGAAAAAAAAAAAAACAGATTAATTTATTGCTTCATATAATTCACATAATTCAGCAATAATGTAAATAAATTCTTGTCAGCCGTTCCAATGATTAGGATCAGCAGGACGGCGGGTCATGAATTCTTGGCCCCTTCTATTTAGTTTTGCTTCTTTAAATTAGGAGAAGTGATATTTTTTTCTTAATTTCTTAATATTCAACAATGCCTTTTTCATCGCCAGCTGTACGGCGGTTTTCTCGGGTTATCAAAAAAAAAAAAAATGTCCTTTTAAATCGGGCGCTTTTTTGATCAAACGATTATCTTCTCGTAAAGTCATCTAAATGCACTTATTAGTGGCTTTGCTTGAAGGGTGTGCACAGTAGTTTGGGAATCTTGATAATTGATTGTTCCACAATGAAAGAATAAAAAGGATATTTAGGGGGTTAATGATAATGTCCTACGCTAACTTTCATTACTCATCACAGCTCGAGTTTCACTTAACATCTTGGCTATATCTTTTTTTTCCCCCTTTTTTGGACATCATTAGATAAGAAATCCTCTGAATTTTTCATCACAAAAATAATTACTGGATAATACCTAGACATTCCATTATTTTTGTAGGCTACCAAGATCAAGATTCTTGCTGCTTGCTCGGACCCAATCATCCCCAGAAGTGGAAAAAGCAAAAAGAGGAAAAAAGGAAAAAAGATGCAATTTGGGACCAGATGAGATCGCGAGAATTGCCACGAAACGCGCAAAGCTTTCAATACTCCTTTCAAAATAAAATGAGAAAAAAATGATAAAAATCTGAAAATGAAAAGGGTAAATAAAAGCATTAATGACCAATAATTTGTGTACAGTGTATTCATCAAAGAAAACAAAAGAAAAGAAAAACTAAATTGACCCTTTCCCGGTTTTCTCGGTAAGAAATTATTGGCGAAAACCGTAGAGCTGAATCGACAATGCAGATGCCCCCAGAACTAACAAGCCAAACCGCAAGCATTATTCTTTTTCTTTTTCAGCAAGATTTAAATATTACTATCAATAAATCAAGATCAAAAGCACTGAACCTACTACTCCATGCAGAGCTCAGAGAAACCAAACTTTCAATTTTACAAATAAAAAGAAATTAATAACCCAAAAAATCGATGGAATTGGATTCTTTTCTTAATCAAGTATTAGCATGGGAATTTATTGCAACGCAACTGATATCATGGCTCAAAATGCGGTGCCAAGTTTGATCAATTTCCGCAACTGAAAATATACAAAAATCGTACCAATTTCATTTCATTTCAATTTTTTTTTTTTACCTTTTGGGGTCGATCGATTTTTACTCTATCTACAAAGATCAAACCAACCCCTCCAACCCCCCCCAAAAAAAAAAGAAAAGAAAAAAAAAGAAGCACCAGAGATTTCCGGAAAATAGAAATCAAAACTTGGCCGTCCTTTTTCTATTGCTATAAACCGGTGACGTGAGCGTACTCTTCGAATCCGTGGAACTCCGGCACGAACGACGCCGCCCAGAGCCGCTCGTTGATGGCGCCGACCACGTCGTCGGGCACCAGCGTCGTCCGGCAGAGCGGGCACGTCATCTGGTCGTACCCCATCCAGCGGTCCAGGCAGCCCCGGTGGAAGACGTGGCTGCAGTTCGCCAGCCGCCGGGTCTCGTCCTCCCCGTCGAAGTCGTACAGGCAGACGGCGCAGCTCTCCGGGGGGTCCGCCAGGTCGGCGAACCGGACCACCGGCAGGATCTCCCGCATCAGGGCCGCCGACACGGACGGCGCGGGCTCGGGCGGGGGGCGGGACACCGGGTCGTGGTGGGGGTCCGGGTCGAGGAAGCCGGAGAGGCCCGCGAGGCCGAGGAGGGCGGAGATGAGGCGGCGGAGGACGGTGAAGATGGAGAGGGTGTCGAGGAGGAGCTTCGGGAGGAGGAGCTCGCTGTAGCACACTGGGAAACCCATGAAAAAGATCCGAAATTGGAGCCGAAAATGGGGGGGAGAGAGAGGAATCTGAGATGGTGGGATTGGTGGATCGAGTGAATGAGTGAGTTCTTTCTGAGTAGCTTGGGTTTCTGGTTTTTCTGGTTGCGTTCTTGATGGAGGTGAGAGAGAGAGAGAGAGAGAAGAAGAAGAGAGATATATAGGAGAGAGAGATGGAGGAAGATGGATCTGGTCTTGCTTTATGGGATTCTTTTCTTAACATAGATTAATCATTTTTCTTTTTAATTTTTTTATTTTCTTGCAGTGGGAATAATGAGGAGGAGCATGAGGTGAAGGTGTGGCCTGTTTGAGTTGTGTCCTGTACATGTACATGTCGTTTTCTAGTATCCAGGTTTTATGTAATAAAATTAATTACTTTTTATAATTTTTTAACAGATGGGTGAAAAGTCCTCTCTCTTTTTTTTTTTAAAATTATAATATCTGCTATAAATTAGATTTTATTTCTATGTACAGGGAGGGATTGGTGTTGGGTTCCGGTTGGTGAATTTTTCATTGGCTTTGAGAACGAGGAGTCCATCATACTTATCCTCCTCCTGTCGATCGCCTTTTTCTTATATCATTCCTCCTGAGGGGGGTGATGTGAAACAGGGGAAAATGACGGTGTTGAAGTTTCAAAGAGTTCTAGATAACACTTGACCAACGACTCCTCACACGTCCCTCTAGGGAATCCATATCAAGAGGACATGGTGGGGTTCTTGGTCATTTACTTTGGAATGTAGTTAGGTTTGAAATTTGGAAAAACTCGATTTTTAGAATAATAATTTCTTTTGTGCTTCATGTGGGCGTCCGGTGTTTTGGAAATATAAGTTTTTGAGTCCTCATTCGTCGTGCCATCTTTGAACTTTTCTTGATGTGCGGTATCATCTCTGAATTTTTCAATTGACTCTATTAGGTCCTTGAACTAGTATAAGATATTCAACGTCGTCTATGCCTAAAAATTCAAGAGCATCATTATACATTTAGTAAGATTCAATAATTAGAAAAACTAAAGTAGAGAACAAGTGCTTTAGTAAAACTCATATGAAATTCATTTAAATTTGTGAAATCATAAAAGAGTCGTTTCAAACATAATTCTTTATACGCCATTTTAATTAAACGCACGGCAATATGATTGAATCTAAAATTTTCATGTTGACTAATCTTGACATATACATTCGAACTGCTTCTTGAAGCCCTTTATATGCCATTTAGTTGGCATTGATGGCAATAATTTTTCAACCCAAAATGGAAGTTAAGTGGATGTCGTTGTAGCAGTAGAATATGTGACAACCCTCTTATTGAAAACCTTCCTTTTTTCTTGCTAAGGACTTTTCATGCATTATATAATGGGAAAATTGTTCAAAAAGTTCTATATCTAATATACTTTTACTAATTCAGTCATAAACATTTTAATTTTATCAATTGAATTATAAATCTTTTCATATTTTGCTAATTGAGTTCATTTGGCCAATTTTTGTTGGAAATCGCTAATGTAGATGTTGGCTGTCCTATACGTGGCATGGCCCAAGCTGACATGGATAATTTTAGTAATATTTTTAACATTTTTGAAACTTAATTAATTTTCCTATTTTTCTTTTCTTCTTTTTCCTATTTTTTCCCCTTTCTCCTTTTTTCCTCACCCAAGAGAGGGTGGCCTCGCCAGGCCAGCGAGGGGGTGTCCCTACATGAGATTGACTGCCTCCGCTAGCCATTGAAAAGGTTCGACAATTGTCAGCGAAGGGAAAAAGGGAAAAGAAAAAATAAGAAAAAAGAAAAGACAAAAAAGAGAAGAAAAGAAAATTCTAAAAATTAAAAAAAATTGAAAATATATTAAATTACTATTAAAAATTATTTACATTAATGTCGGTTGTGCTAATAGGATGACTAGTATTTACGTTAGTAATTTCTGGTCAAAATTAGCTAGATGATTCATTTGGTAAAATGTGAAATAGTTTAAGATTCAATTGATAAAATTGAAATATATATGATTAAATTGGCAAACGTGCAATATATTTAAGATATTTTGGACAATATTCCCATTATATAATTGAATATATCTGAAAATATTAATTTCTCAAAAATGCATTTAACTTATCCGACATACTCGAAAGCACATCATGGTTTTCTAGGTTTTCTTTTGATAAAGATAAAGCTTATATTATAAACCCTTCAACTGAAATAGGCGCGTGTCTCGACTATATTTTATGTAAAACCATCTTTTTCATCAGCCTTCTTGGTCCTTTGTATTTTTTCAGTGCACAAACGTATCACAAACTAATAAAATGAAGAAGAATGCAAATCATGGCAAGATTTGAATATTGGCTAAGAATTTCTTATTCAATAGTTTTGTTGGCTATTCGAAGCTTCATAGCAGTACCAAGGAATAAAAGAACTAAAAAGCTCCTTGATCATCATTAAAATTTGTCATGAGGAATATTGTACACACCTAGCCGACCCACCCTTTTATTTCTCCCTTAAACATGTGACTTTGGACAAGTATATGAGTTAATGTTGATGTTATATTATAATGACGCTGCTCTTTCGGTTGCTAATTGATCTCGTCTTAATTGGAATGTGGTGTTAGGCTTAGTTTATGGTATGCTGGGATGGATTCGAGCGGCAAAAGGTGAGAGGAAATAATGACAAAGAAAAACATTAAATATATGTGTGTTTTGCCCATGCATTTGGCTAATAATATTGGGAAGGAAATAGCTAGAAAGAGGTAGAAGCCTGAGTGAAAACAATTCCTGATGAAATAATTACTCTATGAAAGAATTTCATTAACATCCTTCGCCTTTTTTTTTACCTTCCAGCAAGTAGATTAATAAGATAAACATAATATATTAACTAACTTCTTTTGTTAGATAGAATGGATAATTGGAACACTCGGGCTCATCTGTACCATGACGCAAGCCACTCATCCATGTGCACCGAGTGCTGGGGTGACTCAAAGGTTTGTATGAATGAATAATATATGCGATTTGAATTTCAGATCTAATATATCTAAATTAAGCGCTTGATCACTTAATCGATCGTTTTTAATATTATCTATTAACCGACCTCATTTTTCCATCTATTCTTGTTTTTCTTTCGATTTGCATTAGCAAAGGTGAAGGAAATCATCACCGTTCATTCCTATTTAACTTCAATTCAATTCCCCTCTCTTATTTTTCTCTTCAATCTGCTCCCCTACCATAAATATCAAACATAGTGACCAGCTGAACATGGCGCCAGGATGGGGACGATCCTTTTGAAAGAGATGGACTAAATGGTGGGGGAGAAAAGTACGTCTTACAAGTGATTGAAGTGTCAGAAGGGTTTTACTCTCTTGGTCATAGAAGAGAGATAAAAAGCGAGAGGAGAAAAGCAATAAATGAGAGAGGGGACCGAGAAAGAGGGGGAGATTCTTCTCACGGTAGATCAAACAATTGAAATGCAATAATTGAAGTGTCCTAGACATGAGAAGTGGGCACCAAATGGAGGGTCACTAGATCAAATCGAATGGGAGGAAAGGGGGTAGCCCCCACGCATCTAGACCAGCCGTGCCCAAAGGAAGCAACAATTCAATGGCGCAAGGGCCATAAGTCATGGCCTTGGTAGGTGATATTTGGTGTCTTTGGCACATCATTAGTGTCCTTTTCCAAATTCAATTGATGGGGTTCGACTATCTCTCCCTCTCTCATGTCCCATCATATTGTAGTAATTACGGCAAAATTACTTGTTGGGAAGTGCAACTTTTTCCAACATGGAAATGGATCCATCCATCCAAGAATTTTTCAAGCTCTTGGCTTTTCCTACGTTCACACATCACTAGCTAGGGTCCAAAAGAAATAAATGAACTTTTTTGACAATGCATGTCCTGGGAAGACTTCTTTGCCTGGTGAGTTTTGATCACTGTGCACGACTTCTGACTTGTGGATCTACCATAGGAAGAACAAACCCTAGATAGATCAAGCCTCGATCCAATGTTTTCTGGAATACCTGATAAGAATGATTGCTTGTGTCATGAAACAACTAGTGCTTGCACGACTGTTCGCTTTCACCATTGTATACATTGATGTTTGTTTTCTAAAAGCTGGGGCCTTACAAAAAAAATTTTGGTCTAATATTGTATCGAGCGAAATGTCACATATTCTAATTCTTATGCTCCGTTATGATATTTATTTATGCGCGTGTCAGACATCTTTCTCCAACACCCTATCCCTACGTTATTATTTGACATGGTGTGGGATGGGCATAGAGATGGAAATCCTGCCCCGTCCCACATATGTAAATGTTCATATCATTTATATTTCAGTAACTGTGCACAACATTTTTCTTAGTTTTTTTTGTCTCTTAAATACCATCATAACTAGATTTCTCATTTCAAGAATCTCCTGAAAATTAAATTCCGATAATCATTGTAAAAAATAACTCTGCCGGCATCATATTCCCTATTAAACATTTTGAGCGCAATTGCAATTGAGTGAGCGTGCGTCAACGGGTTATAAATTCTTCTATATATATATATATATATATAACATGATCTCTTGTTATGAGGCATGCCATTTGTGTGCAAAGGACTTCAAACACACACTCCAACCAGAAAAAGAAAGAAGAACGGCGAGTGAGCTGTTCAAAACGAAGAAGTAATTCTTAAAATGTTAAGGAAATAGGTTTTCAATCATGGACAGTCGCATCAGGTAAATCAATCATTCACTCGATATAACTCTCCCCATGAAATTCAAGAGAGAGAGGACAGAGAGTGTCGGCCAGATGGATTGAGCCTTGACAACCAGCCCGGCATGAAGACTGGGGCAAAGTCCGGAGTCACATGAACGGAACCGAACGGCGTGGCAGGCTCTGATCCAGAATCAATGCGTCTGATGTTAACATTTTCAATGCCTCCTGACATCTAAATTATAATGTCCTTTGTTACTAATCTGAGTAATGTTTCCATCTTCCGATCATGTGAAGATTACCATGTTTGCCCTCTCTTCGCATGGTGAAACATCCTCATGGTTGGTTTTTGCCATGAAAGCTCCAATCTAATGCTAATCTGCTAGGACAAGTATTCATTGATCTGAAAGCGACACGACTTGATGCGTGTTGACCGACTTTTGTGACAAGCAATTCGTCGTGATGTTGTGGAAAATTGTGGCTCCTTGATGGGACGATCGACATGGGTAGATGGGAGTTGGGCTGGGAGCTGAACCTGGTTCTGACATGTGTCCGAATGCGGCCGCGGCACGGGGTGGCCCACCCGTCCTCTGCCCCGACCGCAACAAGCGGAGCTCTCAGTGGTCAGTGGTCACCACCACCACCACCACCACCACCACCCCCAATTGCTCGATCACTTCTTTCTCGCCACTCTCTCTTGTCTCATCCTCTGTCTCCGAGTCCTCCGATGCCTAGAAGTCCCAATCCGAATCCCAATCATTTTATTCTCTCGCCTCTACTTATGTCCTTAGCCCCTTTTCATCTTTTCCCCTTTTTTTCTTTCCGATGATGTTGTGCTATCCAAGATAAAATTCCCAAATTTCGTTTTGTTTTTGGTATAAAAAAGAGAAAGAAATGCAATGTTCTATTTGTCTTTGCCAAAAAAAAAGAGAAAATTCATCCATATGATGTGCACCTAACAAGCATACACTATCTAGTGAAAAGATATTTATTTTTTTCTTTCCGATGGGAGTAACCTTTTTTTTCACCATTGAATAAAGAAGCGAAATTGTTTCGAGCAATTGAATTTTTCAAGTGTGTTGTGTGAGAACACAATCTTATACAAACCTCTAGGCTCTATTTGAATTATATACGGACTAACTGTTTATTCAATGGAATAGATGAGAAATGATGTTGAGGGTTGGACTTTCGCATAGTCGAAGCGGCTTGTAGCGTGTTTTCTATCTGTGGCTGGATATATTGACGTTTTTGCATTCAACATAAAAGGTTATAAGAGTCCTAATGGCACTTGATAATAATGCAAAAATAGAAAGAACAATTCTTAATGCATATTAAAGAAATTGAATATTTTCATAAGTAAAAAATACAAATTTGAAAGTAAATTAATGCTATTCATTAAGTGCTTTTGAGGGGCGGTTTTCAACAAGACCCATGTTCATATTTGAAAATATTAATACCATGAAAAACCCCAAACTGCTACACCTATAATAAATTTACTTTTCGTTAGTTTTTGTTAAATTTTATTATCAAATTATTAAGTTCGATGACACGTGACAGTTAATGGGTGTACCGATTTGAAATTTTACCTTCTGTTGGTCATAGATGTATTCGTTTTTGGTATTTTGTGGCATTAATTCAATTTAACAAAAATTAATATATGGTAAAATGATAAATTTTTTTTGATGGTTAAAATATTAGTTTGAGATAATTTTATCATAAGTATATCGGTTTGATTTTTAGAGGTGAAAAAAATTAATTTAAAATAAATTTATTACAGGTATACTAGTTTAGGGTTTTTCGTTATATTAACCCTATTTGAATCATATATAAGAAATAATGCTTATGACTTCTTTAATTTTGAGTAGTCGACTTAGTATGAAGGGTAGAGAAAGGAAAATTTTATTCGATAGAACAAAGGGTTCTTTTCTTTTTCTCCATTGTCTCGCGGCATTTTCTGGCTCTCGATTTTTCCTTTGCACGTGCTTTAACCTTTTCTTTTCCATGTCATATCCTCCTGCACATTGCTCACGTTTGTCTTTGCTTCGCCCCAGGATAAGGACGAATCATCCAGCAAAACGATTCAGAAAAAGCTCAAAGAAGGCCACCAAATTTTCACAGTGCGAATCCAAAAGTTCACCCCGGAAAATTGAAAAAGATAAAAAAACCCACTTGAGAGTACGAAATTCTGCAAATTCTTGCTGTCATTTCCTCACGTTAGAGGCAGGTTAACTTAATTAACAGGTGAAATCCAGCTAGGTTTTCTCTTCATCCCAAGCGCACTTCACTCAAAATCCATAACAGCAGAAAGATATCGCTCTTAAAGCTTTTTAACCTTTAAATTATTCAATCTTTTCAGAACTTGGCTCCTCTTTACCACCATGTTTAGCTACAAGAACCCTATAAACAAATCCTTTTTTACTGCAAACGATTGTGTTTTTTCATTCTGTTCATGTCCTAGCCACTGTAGAAAAAGAAGACAAACCGAGACCAACCTGTCTCGCTAGGCAATTGCCTTGAACTACACGTGAAAAATTATTCATCCAGCATTTACTTGTCAGAAACTGTCTCCCAAAAACAAAGAAGAAACCCTAGGAGCAAGTTGAAGAGCTGAGAATTAATAATGCAAAGATGGGTTCTTTAGGGGGAGCTTGATTTTGGACATGTGAGGGCACGTTATGATCGGGGTTGCAGTCGCGAAGTGACTAGGAGTATTTGGACCACGTATACGCATATCGGCCTTGTCTTTTTCCTTGTATCCCTTTCGTCTGGTCTAGGAGAATCGAAGACTAATCATTAATCGTTGTTCGTCGCACGTTCTTTCTGTATACTTGTACATTACACAGATACGCGGAGGAAGAAAAGAGAGATGAAAACTAATCCTAAAAGGTTGCAGAAAGTTATAATGAGGTAGGCTTGCTCAGTTTGGTTTTTTGCATACGTATGTATGTGCACCTTCCTCCTCGTTTTGTAGTTCTTAACTCCTCAAGGCTAAGGGGGAGAGGGGTTGAGAGAGCAATCCAAAATCTGCAAATCGACAATGAGATTACAAGTGACCCTCCTTTTTACCATCCTGTGCCCTTGAATTCAAAGTCGATGCTAGGGTTTGCGAATGAAACTAGTAAAATTAATGACGAAAACCAAAGGAATATGAGCTGAAGCGGAGGCAGCGTACAAGGGCCTTATCTGAATAATTATCAACTAAGAATCTACCACGGATAAAGAAATAACGATAAAACCCTACATCCAAATTACAATCCAAGTATCACCGATAACTCAAAGAATAAGCATGCAACAAATATCGACGTCATTTTGGCGAAATCCCATGTCGCTGCAAGACTGATTGCGCAGCACGCTTGGCTAATTTAGGCGATTGAAAAGCAGAACATGTCGAGACAGTGTAGCATATAAGAAAAGCCTACTGGGGATGTTTAGCTTTACTTACTAAAAAGAGAAGAACGTGGTTTCCAGACAAAATGGCCCCAAAATAGCTCATCACTCATTAAACAGGTCTTTTATTGGAATTACTCACTGTATATCCACGTTTTGTTCGCGTCAGATGGTGCGGATCAACAGAACTCCACATGCCCACCTCCATTATTATATCGTTGACATGTAAATCACGTATGACTTGAGCAGTGGGAAATCACATGCGGTCACCACCGAGGTTGGATTGAGAGAAATCGTGAACCGCAATTGCTTGCTTTCAACCGGTTTGAAGGCAATTCTCTGATGCGACTTCTGCTGCTGTGTTTACACGCTCATGTATCATCCTCACGTTATTTTAACTAACGAACCCCATGGCCCTTCCATCATCTCCTATGCCCTAGCCGTCCACCGGTCGCCACAACTGTTGTTGCTGGGGCCATCACCGCTGCCCCCCAGCCCGGCGGTTATAGGGTTTTATCGATAAGGATAGAATAGTTTCTTAATCCGGTCCATTAACAAAGCAACCGTGATTCTAGCAGAGATCTCTTTGTCTAGAGATGTAAGTGGAAGAGATGAATCCTCATCAATCTTCCCTTTTCTTTCTTTGTAAGTAAAGAATTGCAGGCGGACCAAATCCTGCCCTCTCTGCAAAGTACATCCTTTGGATCCGCGATCGTTTGATCATCCATAACTAATCACCCTTGCCAACCTGGTGCACGTTTTCACTTTAATCTTCTACTTTGTCTTTAGTTAGGGATGTTCTTTTTCCAAGCCCTCATCATTGGTCAACTTTTTTCCAATTCTTTAAATGGGAGGAGTTTGATGCCTTTCGGTCGTTCATGTTGCTTAATATATCGAGCACCCAAGAGAAAATGAAGGTGCAATTTTAGGCGTGTACGTCATAATCACACCCTAACAAAGTAAAATATGTACTTGCGTCAACTAATGTTATTTACTCAATCTGGGCCACATAACCACAAAATCATTACACAAATGCCAAACTCAAACTGACCGACACTTTTTTTTTTTCATCACAAGGGTATGCAAATCATAAAAGACGATTATAGAAAATTATCAAATCGTCTAAGCTTTCTATATTTTTGTACTCTGTACTACGCTAGTCTGTGAGAGCAACTACCTAGCTAGCTTGAGAAGCTTTCTTTAAGTGGACCTCTCTTCTTGCTAACTAATTAGGCCATGCCCTTTGCGGTTGAGATATAATAAAAGAAATTTATTATAAATCTACAGCTAAGTAGCAGTTAATTTGGGACCCACGCAAGAGGGAAGCCCTGTGCAAATTACGAGACTTTCGTACTCAGAAGACGATAAAAAGACATTGGCATCGACATAAGTCAGAGGATGGGGTCATTTTGGCATGTGGGATGTCGGGAATTTTAGTTTGATTTAATTCAATAGGTCATTTCCAAATGTTATAATAAATGGGGGGGACAGCATCAACATAGTCAGATAATAAAATGAGCATAGTCTTTTTGTTTAGACGTGAGCGTGTGACTTTATCACTTAATAAAATGCTTAATGGTGGGAATGCGCAAGAGAAGCACAACAACTTCGTCGGCGAGATTGCTAAAAGAGAGAGCAATTTCAAACCCGACTGATCCACACCATATTAACTTTTCTAAGCGAAACTTTTTAACCTAATGCATCTCACACAAGTTACATATGCATCATAACAATTTTTTCCTCACGTGTAAGTTCAGTATTAGGTTTGCCTTCCACTTTGTATTCCTTCCTTGAGATGCCACCACAACGCCCACTTTCACTCTAGGGTTTTGGATTACAAAATTATGTTCTTGAGACATTCACCAAATATTGATACATTGAGTGGACCACCAATCAACCATTGACTTTGATATCATTTGTTGAAGTGTGACAACACTAGGTGAGATCCCTAAGTTTGAAATCATTAACACATTCAGTTCGATTCATATTCACTCAAAAGTTTAAATCAATGAGTTATTTGCCAATTAGGATATATCAATTGATTTATACCACACCAATTTTCTTATGTAAGATTTTTTAGCATAATTCACATGTGCATCTCCGCACTCAAGAGGCTAAATAGTACCAAAATTTGTTTGTTGAGGGTGAATTCTCATCATCGACTCTTAGAATCTTATTCAACTTGTGTAGAACTAAATAGGTTCTAAAACCTTATATCAATAGTAATCGAAAGAACTCTACTAAGGCTGCGTTTGGTAGTCGGGATAAAATTTGAGATAGGATATGATTTATTCTATCCTACGTTTGGTGCTCGTTCATGATAGGATAAAGTCGGATATAAGAAAGATATATGCAAGATAAAATTATCCCATGGGGGAGATGGGATAAAGGTGGATAAGATTTCTAATATCCAGAATAAGAAAGTTATTTTTCTCGAATAACAAACTTATTAAATTAAAAAATTGAAACTATATTTCAATATAAATAATATTTGAATTCTAATTAAGAAATTAAAAATAAAAAAATAGAAATTTATTTTTTTAATTAATCTTATTTCAATTTATATATTCAACTTTAATTCTATCTTATAATAAACATTCCATCTATAAATTAAATATTTATATTTATTGTATATTTTAGGTATTTTTGTATTTTAGGTATGTTAGTACATTTTACTATATGATAAAATTTTATTAAAGAATGATGAAAGGGAAAAAAAAATAAAAAGAAAATAATATAAAAAAGGGAAAATAAAATAAAAATAAATTAAGTAATAGTGTTACAAGAGATTTTCACTATCTTTGTTTATGAACATTTAGGTTCATTTATAATAATATGCCATTTATATAAAAAAAAATTTACATAATATGATGTGAATATATCCAACTTTAATATTGTGATTCACTAAACAATGGACATGATATAAAAAAAATCATAGGATTTCATATCCTATCCTATCCAGTCATATTCCGATTAGAAATCCCGGGGTGCATGACAACTCCATATTTTTGTTCCAAAAACAAATTTTCTATTCCGACTTGTTTTTGGAATAAAATTTGTTTGATAAAATTATTATATTTTTCTATTTTTGAAATAGATTTTTGTTCTAAGTTTTGAATAGAAATCGAAGTAAAACTTTTATACTTTTTTATTTCGGAATAGAAATGAGAAATAAAAATTCTTCTCATCGTTTGTCCTTGTTATGAATCGGTCCTCCATCCGTTGCCGCCAACCATTGTCCACCACGCCGCCACCGGAAAGAAAGAAGTTTTGTATCGTTATCAAACGAATTTCTATTTTTAGAGTAGAAATTTTATGTTGTTATCAAACGGGTATTTTTGCTTAGAAACTCATTTAGAAATAGAAAAATCTATTTCTCTTCCAAAAATCAATTTCTGGCCGAATGGTGGTTATCATTCGCACCCTAAGTGATTAAAATTAAAATATTTTGAACTTAACTATGGTAATCTGGTTTGGCATTACTAATTAGTTGTCACCTGGATGATTCAATAAAAAAAAATTTTTATTTAATGTGCTGGTTAAGGAATGGATTCCACCATATTGAGTAGAAAATTATTTTAATGGGCATCAAAATGTCCAAAGTTTTGTTGTTAAAAAGCTAAAAAAGTAATATATGAAATTTCACCTTTTTTTGAGAAATCAATACTTTTCAATATTCAAAGTTTGACTCTTGTAAATTTTATGTTTTCACCTCCAGCATTAACAATTGGCGGTACTTAATTTGAACTTTAAATATTTTGACACATTTTTGATCTTCATAAAAAAAAAGAGAGGCTAATATACAATTGCAATGAGATCAAGTTCAGGGAGGACCTTCTAAGCATATTTTGCAAGGATGTCCGTATTGCCATTTCAAGATTTTTCTTTTCTTAATCCTATCACTCTAATAAATCTAGAGGGAACGAGTCACATAATGATAGATCATCAGTTCATCACCACATCAAAAACATGCTTTAATCTAAAATTTTAGAACTTTTAAACCGGTGGAAAGTGGTTTCTCACAAGTATAGTAGCATCATATGGCAGGAAGTCATGCATTACATAAATACACGTATAACAATTCAGGAGCACGGTGTCGTAAACAGTCGGCTACCTGAAGGAAGTCATACATACATATGTACGAGTTCCCTAGGGCCGGTTTTGGATTAACAATCATTCACTGCTGAGATCAAAGAATGGGGACACCCTCAAATTTAAATTTGATTTCTCGAGCCTTATATGGCGGGTTCATAAGCAGTGACAATTTCCTTACGAAGACTCACCCGGGATCAGCGGGTAAATGCATTAGAAAATGGTCGCAGGCTTTGTGGGCCGAGGAATGGTACGATTTTTTTTTTTTTTATTTTGAGCAAAGAGGAATGGTGCGTTCACATGTCAAAGTTTGCTCTTTCCTGTCATCCGAGATGAGCTTGCACAAACCCAATTGATCAAATTTAGGTAGAGTCATATGGACCAAATAATTAGAGGGCTTCATAGGCCCATAAGACTAGTAATGGCTCGTGAACGAAGAGCTTGATGACATTAATTCTGATTGGGCCATTGATAAGCCGAGCAGTCGAACCCATCAAACCATTCTATAACCACATCAAAGCCCAATGGGCCTCAAGTCCATCACACGTTAACAAACTTCAAAAGAACCGACACGATCCAGAGGGACCAAAACCTAGACTCTGATCAAGGATGAAAGTATAGATGAAGTCACTCTAGGTGTCTTGCGCATAAAGATGGTTCTCCATATTTGGGCCGAAGTCCAAGATAATATTAGATGGCTCTAAATTCGGTACCACAATCGCATGCATTATGCACCGACTACATGTTTGCACAAAGCACGTAAGCGCTTAAATTTACGTAAGTTTATTGAGTTTAAAGGCTCATGATTGGACTTCGGTGTCAGCAAAATCTGGGCCTAATTAACCTAGTTCGAGCATTGGTTGCGGGTATGAGCAATGCATGTAAACAACCCTTTCGATTTGGTGATAGTTGTTGAATACCTTGTCTTTGCCTTCGAAGCAAAAAACTCTACACAAAAAGGTAGGAAAAAAAGGCCAAGACTAGACTTTTGAGTTGATAGAACTTTTCTCGTTGGCACATACCAAATCCACGAGACTCGATTCCTAATTGGACGAGAACCCTGAAAATGACATCCCATGGAAAGTTTAGTCAGTGGTTGAGCGAGCAACGATTTAGACTTTCGATCGCAATTAGTTTGATAATGGCCTTTGAATGTGAAGCTTTGGGAAGGGGATTAGAAAGCACACCTAGGTTTTGCTGGCTTTTTAGTATGGTCCTGAATCGTCCTAAGCTTTTTAGAATTATTTCACGCGTGAAAGTCAAAGTTCACACTAATTGCTCCTTGGAAAAGTTGGAATTATTCGTCCTCGTTATTTTTGCATGGGAGGCCACAAGGCGCAAGTACATAAGATTAGGTCATTAATTAAGTTTTTAGCATGAAAATGGGGGTGGCAATTATTGACCATAGAGAAGAAATTACCTATAGCGGTGGTTTGGACCGCCTAAAAAAAATGATAACCTTAGGTTTGCGACGCATTAATGTTAGGACGACAAAGGGTCTAATCAATAATCTCGTCGCTAACGGGGAGCAATATGAATGCTGACCACAGGCCATTCATGCGTGAAAACAAGCTTTTTTTGATGATGCCTTTTAATTAGAAAGTCTCCAGTTTTCACTTTTTTTTTTTTTTTTTTTTTTGGGATGTTGGTTCATTCGTAGACTTACCTGTTCTGTAGGTGTTGCGACGAAGGTTAGATGACGATTAACGAAGTCACCCTTCCGAGGGACCTACTAGGGTGGTTGTGGTTTTTTGGTTGCCGTCTTTTAGCTTTAAAAAAAACAAGGGCTTTCACCTATATATCTTTTTTTCCCTTCCCTCAACGAGGTGTATTTGAACTCCAATTTGGATCCGTAGATGCATGCAAGCTGTCTAGTCCGTGCGTATTGGATAAAACTCCACTCATTGAAAGACATCGGCCAGCGATGTTATCATTCGTACTCAGAATTTGTCATACCCAAAAATATCAAGGCTTTACTTTGATATTATATGAAATAACTCCATGTACTAGCATGGGAATGGCTTCCAATTTAACTATATATGCTCAGAAAAAAAGTAACGCGCTTATGATTTCAAACCCTTGAATCTCCTACTTATAACTTATCATTCGAACTCGGAATTGATTATAAACTTATTGTATGGATGTCAATTTAGTCATAAAATTTCTAATTTTACTAATTTAGTCTTAAACCTTTATAAAAAATTCCACTATAATTTTTTTGGCCAACTAAAAATGAATAGCACTCAAAGGCGTCGAGCTTAGTGGATCTCGGACGTGGCAACGCATGGGGCATCTTCCGACAACCGTTCAAGCTGAATTTCAAGGCCTGGTTCATTTGAGGGCAGTGAGTCAGGTAGCGGCGGTTGTTTTCTGAAACGAGTAATGGAATGGTCTTGAACAACAATTTAAGCTGCGGACTTGGCAGAGAAATGTGAGTAACATGGCTCCTGTGCCTGGCGACATAATGATCACCGCTGAGTAAACTCGATTGGCGCTTCCTTAAATAACAAATATTGTTTTGATATCGAGTTAGAATGTACAACCTAGAGCTTAAGTTATTAGGTAAAAAAAGATCACATGTATATTAAGTTTTTAAAACAATTAATATCAGTCCTACAAAATTTCACATAATATTAGAGTGAAACTTTACCTTAATTAATTCTCCATGTATGTTCATCTCGTTCATTAAATTCCATATATGTGACATATGGATTTTTCTTTTGACAAAAGAACAAATCTCGAATGCGTAACGGTTCACGTCATGTCAACAAGCTCGTCATTGGGCCATGTCGTTTGCACCACCGCAAAATTTGCCATCTCAACCTTGTCTTCGCCACCATCAAGACACCTCGCTCTGCCAAGTTGACATCGTCGCAACGCATCACCGCCACTTCATCATCATGCCATGTCATTAAGCCTCCATCCGAACAAGTCACCATGCCTAGCCACTGTATCACGTCGCCAAGCTCGCCATTGAGTTTTGCCACCAGGTCTTGTCGTGCCTCGCCTCAGCCGTCCCCGTCGTTATCAAACCACCTCAGACTCACCACGACACCAAGCCAGCACCCCCGCCACCTCAGCTGCCAATTGCGCCACGTCAACCTGAGCCACCTGGCTTCTTCTCAAGGCGCCACCTACCGTTTTCCCTGCTGGCGCACGTCTCCCTCACGGAGTCAACAACGACGACCAAGCTTCGTGTCGCTTCCCTCCTCAGCCAAAACCCTCAACCGGCGACACCTCAGCATGCAATGAAACTGTGTAAAGTGAGTGGAAGGAGAGAAGAACGGAGCCGCACGCCCCTCTTTGCTTTCACCGTTAAAACCCTCCGTTTCTTTCGGTTTCACTTCATTTCACCTCTGCCCATGCTATTTCGCCAGAACACACCCCTTATTCCCTTTGTTCTTCTGTGTTGTGCACGGTTGCTCAACCAGGGCGACCACCGGCGGCCCTTTTCCCCCTCAACTCAGCTGCTCACATCGCCGCCCGTCAGCCACACTGTCGCCTCAGCTCGGACAGCAACAGCTCAGGCGACTGCCGAACTGTGATCGCAGTTCCTCTAGGACTCGAGACAAGAAGATATCCTTCGTTCTGACCTTTATCAATTGATTGTTGTTCGGCGAGGAGAGTTTCCTTAGAATTTCCACGAATTATGTAACCCCGTATATGCTCATATCTAGTCGGAAGTTTCGGAAAAAGTCTACCTAGCCAAAATGTTTGAATCCATAGTCATCGGGTCCGTACGTGTGTCATGGAAGTATTATCTATTGAATCTCGTACATACTCAGGCTTGATATGTGGAAAGTTGAGCAAAAAATCGTGGATATTGTCTAGGTCAGGTTTGGACCTGGTACGACCTCAGTTTTGCTAATTTTTGTACCGACTTGTGTGATGTGAATTTCTTGGGGCGTCCTACACGAAAGTTGTCCCTTATTGGCTTTTCTATGACATAATTTAAATTTGGAATTTTCACAATTCGTATGACAATTGAAAAATGACCGGGTGAATAACCTGTTTTTGCGGACGTGAAACCGACCTTTTCCTGATTTTCATTTTCGACAGAATTTTCGGTCAAGAAATTTAATGAGTCGTAGAGTACATCCTAAAATACCACTTACAAAATTTCCAGGATTTTTCGAAATTGTTTAGTTGGCTAAACAATTTCCTTTTTTGGTTCTGCTATGTGCAGGAATACCCTACTGTTTTAGTCCAGATTTCTATAAATAATATAGTATTGTATAAGCTGAATTAGACTTCGGTTCCTTCACAGAAAATGTTCTTTTGGATCTTGTCTATTCTATGTTAAAATTTCATAATTTTTGAAACCCATTTACTTAGACAACATTTGTAATTTCCAAAGGTGTATGGAACGCCATTATAGGGCAAGTTTGGGGACTTTGGGATGGAATTCTTCTTGCAACTTGTTTGATATTGTGTACGAGTGAGTTTATATTAGTCTAGTGGTTTATAAGTGAATGAAGATTTGTTAGAATCACAATTGAGTTTCTTTGGTAGCAATAAAGTTAATGGTATTTTAGTCACGAACCCAGGGTCGGTGCAACCACTCTTCGTCTCGCACTTCCAAGATCTATTGGCGCCGTGTGATTTGCCTATGAGACCGGAGGTGCTGGAGATTCGGGAGATCATTCGGTGCCCCCTGGATGAGGAGCAGGTTAGGTCTCTCTCCCGCCCTGTGTCTGATCTCGAGATCCGTAATACCTTTTTCTCCTTAGCTCGTGGCAAGGCACCTGGACCGGATGGGTTCAGTGTCGAATTCTTCAAACATAACTGGGAGATTGTAGGGCCCTTGGTCCTTGAAGCAGTTAAGGACTTCTTTGTCTCAGGTAGGCTTCTTAGGGAGGTATACAACACCATTTTCGTGTTGGTGCCAAAAGTACCCAATGCGTCTTCAGTTTCCAACTACAGACCTATAGCCTCCTATAATACCATTTATAAATACATTACAAAAATTTTGGCTAACCGTGTTATAGCAGTTCTTCAAGCCGTTATCAGCCCTTATTAGAATGCTTTTGTTAAGGGTCGGCGGATCAAGGATAATATACTCCCGGCTTAGGAGCTTTTTAGTGGTTTCCACAAAGACCCTTATTTGCCAAAGTGTGCAAGTGGACTTCCAAAAAGCCTATGATACGGTGGATTGGGACTTTCTCGAGCTAGTCCTCCATGCTTTTGAGTTTCCTGATCGGCCGATTCATCTTATTATGGTATGTGTGTGCACACCTAAATTCTCCATTACTTTGAATAGGGAGTTACATGGTTTTTTCTCTAGTGGTCGAGGGCTTAGGCAGGAGGACCCCATGTCTCCGTATTTATTTACTTTGGTTATGGAGGTTTTCTTGGGGATTCTCGACCGTTGTTCAAGACAGCTAGAGTTCAGATTCTTTTGGAGATGCAAAGCAACATGTTTATCACATCTCTTCTTTGCAGGTGATGTATTCTTGTTTTGTGAAGCAGACATGGCCTCGGTTTCCCTCCTAAAGGAAGGTCTTGAGATTTTTTCCTCCTGGAGTAAGCTGAGACCAAATATAAACAAAAGCGAGGTTTTCCTTGCTGGGGGGACAGCAGCATCACAAAACCAAATTGCTTTAGCTCTTGGTTTCCATGAAGGGATGCTTCCAGTTTAGTATTTGAGGGTTCCCATAATCACCTTGAGGCTTGGGAAGGCGGATTGTTGCTCCCTCATCAACCGCATCACGGAGAGGGTTCAATCCTAGGTCAAGCGATTCCTTTCTTTCGTCGATCGTCTTCAGCTGATCAGTCTATTATTCACTTGATCCAAGCTTTATGGGCTAACGTATTTGTTATACCTAGAGCTGTTTTGGACCGGATTGAGCAAATCCTAAAGCAGTTCCTCTGGAAAGGCCCAAGCCTAGGTAGAGGTGGTGCCAAAGTGTCCTGGGAGGATGTATGCCTTCCAAAAGATGAGGGAAGACTCGGTATTCGTAGACTTTGGGATTGTAACAAGGCAGCCATGCTAAAACACATATAGATCTTTTTTTACTTATAAAGAATCATTATGGTGTAGATGGATTCATTCAACCTTTTTAAAAAGGAAGAACTTCTGGTTAACCAAAAAGCCTACTATCTGCTCGTGGGCTTGGAAGAAGATTCTTCAACTTAGAAGAGAATTTCGGAATTCCTTTCAGTGGAAGGTTGGGGATGGCCTTTCCATATCCCTCTGGTTTGATCATTGGCACCCTAGAGGCCCTCTGAACTTGTATTTCATAGACACTCTCATTTATAGCTCAGGCTTATCCAGGCTCGCAAAGGTTGCAGACCTTTACTCAGACTCCGGACAGGCTATCAAGACTATTTTGGAATCTTGGGAACACCCCCTTATTGTTCTTTCTCAGAAGCAAGATTGTTTTTGCTAGATGAAGAATCCTTCAGGTGTGTTCTCGATTGCTTCTGCATGGGAAGATGTCAGATCGAAGAAGGACTTGGTGCCTTGGTCTGCGCTTATTTGGAGTAATGTGATTATTCCTCGGTACCAGTTCAATCTTTGGCTGATGGCTAGAAACCGGCTACCCACCCAGGTTCTATTACTTTCCTATGGAAGAATTGAGAATGCGACTTGTGCGTTTTGCAACTCTAGACCTGATTTTATGGATCACTTATTTTTTGGTTCTCACATTACTGCTAGCCTTGCGTTTTTTTTTGGGTTGCGAGATGCAATCTTCCTTGGCAAAACAAGTCTTGGTTTGAAAATCTCCAATGGGCTATGAAGTATCTTTCAGGCAAAGAGTTCCATCATTGCATCGCTTAGTTCTCCTTTGGAGCCCTATGCCATGTGATTTGGAAGAAGAGAAATAACATACTCTTTAGGGAAGAAACTCTAGTGGTTCTGGCTTTGAAGAACCACCTCATCAAAGTAGTTAAGGATAAGGCCTTGACTTTTACCAATGTTGCGAACACAGCTAGGAATCGGAGGCTTCAACGCAATTGGGGCATTGACCCTTCCGTTTTTGCTCCTTTGGTGGCGAATCATCCCCCCTAATTCTCCTTGGGTGGTCTTGATTTTGGTTCCGACTCTATTCTGGCGGAGGAGGGTCTACTTTTTCTTCTCAGTGTAGGAGCTAGCGTTGGCCTTCGTCCGTGCGTCTGTTGCTACTGGTCCCTTAGGTGTTTTTGGTGGATTAGGCTTTCCTTGGAGTTTCTCTTGACTAGGATTTCTTTGACGTTTGGAGGGGAGGCCTGTTTGGTTGCTGTCTGGTTTCGTCTCTTCTTCTTTGCTGCCTTTTTGGCTAGTCCTTCGTTGTTTCTTAGGTTCGGTGCCGTTGTTTGGCTGCTTTGTTTCTTGGTTGTTCTGCTGTCTTTTGGCTGTTCTGCTGTCGTTGTTTTTGGCAGCTGTTTTGGTTTTGTCAGCACCCTTCCACTCGTTCTTAACAATCCTGTCATTATGAGTGTAAGTTTTTTTGGTGTCGATCCTTTTGTACAAGTTGGTTAAAGCTCAATATATTCTTACTTTACCAAAAAAAATAAAATAAATAAAGTTAATGGTATTTTTGAATTAAATTATGAAATTGCTGTACCATGCTATGAATGCGTGACTTGGGAATGCCGTCATCCCTTGAGATGACGATGCCTTGGGGTGTAGTAGGGGCGCCTAGAGGGGTAACTGGGTTCTTCTAGATGCCTGGGGGATGTAACACGATTCCTCCAGATATCTTTGTGATGCCGGATGGGTGTGAGATGCCTAGGTAGTCGAAAGATGGTGGCAGCATGAATTCCTATCGAATATGGTCCTAGCACTTTCAAATTCCACTTGAATTTTTGTTTAGAAAAGCTACCTTTCTTATTAATCTGCTATGCTGCTTTTGAAAAGGTTCTTAGGCGAGTTGATTTAGAAATGATTCCCTATGCTTTACATTGAAGCTTTCTTTGTGAGTATAGTGATTGGTTTATGTAGTATAGACTAGTGGACTTTTTGCTTGCTAGGTTTAGGCTCACTGGTTGCTAATTATCCTTTTTTTAGATCAGTAGTAAATATCTAATCCTTCCTGCCTCTTCCTCCTGATAACTCTACAAAAATAGAGTTATTTTACCTATTTTAGGCAACAATTAATGCAATAACTATGAAAAAATATTTGGATTTCCTTTTGATTATTCGAATTTTCCTTGTTTATGCATAATAATGAGATATAGAGAAGATAAGGAAAAGAATGGCAAATATCAGGAATTCAAATAAAAAAGCAGTGGAAGATGGATATCAAATCAGGAAATCCTTGATTTTGTTCCATAATGTTATCTGCAAGCGTTGAGAGATAGATATCAAATCAAAGATATTTTGATTTACTCCCTAATTTTATGCGCAATTGCTTGGAGATAAGGATTTTTTGATATATCCTATTAATAGGAGAACGTTGAGAGAGAGGGAGTAGCTAGGTTTTTGTTAGATCGTATTTTTATTGTTCTAAGAGTTTTTCAAGTATTTTCAAGAGAAAACAAAAATGGTGACAGAATTCTTGTTCTTTGATTCAAGATGCTGGGTTTGATTTATATTTTTATTTATTCTTCTACCATTCTAATTTTATTTTGTTAGGGCTATGATGTAGTCTAACCATGATGATGTGAATTTTATGATTTTTATGTTTTGCAATTGATTTTATTCATGTGAGTTATATATTATTGTGCATAATGCTTTTGAGTGACTGGTCATCATTTGAATGCTCTGATATGCATGTTTGAGACTGAGAAGTGATAATATGCAATTGCTCATTATAATATATAACTATGAATTAAATATGGATAGAGATATACCGCGTTATTTGTGTAACTTTCGGTGATAAGGTGATCCAAAAGACTCATTGTGAGCCGGGAATATTCATAATTTTTAATGCACTCATGTTTATTTTAATTCACATAAAGATATAGTGGATTAATAAACTGAGTAGGTTTACTATACCTAGAGATAGGATAGTAAATAGATTAGGAATTTCTGCTATCACATGTTTTATATCGTTCTTGTACTCACAACAATATGAAATTCATATCTAGTGGTTATGGTGAAATCGGATACTCTAACATATTTATCTGATCGATTTACTGCATTTAGTTTACAAAATTTGTTTTTAATTTATTCTCAATTATATTTTGATATGTTAGATAAATTTTATAATTAATCTATTTTAGTATTTAATTAGTTTATTAATCATCGATCTGCGTGGGACGATACTCTTTCTTATCATTATATTACTTGTTCGACACGTTTACTTGTGTTTAGAATTTTATGAACACCTCCATTAGTTAAGGTGTCCCAATGGACCTCACTTGGGATTTTTCTGAGTTCGTAGATCCAGATTTTCCAAACATCACTTTCATCCGGTGCATAGCGATACTGTCCGTTGATGTAGGAGCCCTGACGGGCCTAGTACTCATGGGTTTCTTGGCGATCTACTCACGCGTAGGAAGATAGCAGTTGGCGCCCAAATTAGCTTATTGGGCTTTGGAAGCCGAAGAGAATAAAGCAAGTCCAGAACACAGGAATCCATAAAGAATGGGCCGGGATGCAAGCGGTTGATAGATGAAGATCTTGAACAATGCAACAAGGGGCTTTACTAGAGTCAATACTAGTGGAAACATCAGCAAGGCAGGACGATTATCGACAAAGAGCCGAAACTTCTGGAACATTATGGATGTCGAGATAGTAATCGCAAAACGGCAATTACCTTTGGAGTAATACTATAAATAGTCGAAAAGGCACCACTATAAAGGACCTTTTGCCAAATTGACAAATGATCATTCAATTTCAAGTTGTTATATTTTCATTATAGCACTTTTACATTCAATTGCACCTTTTATTTTCTCCTGTTATTCTTGTACTTTACTTTTGCCAGTAGTTTAGATCAGTAACTTCCTTTGTGGAGCGACACAAGACCTGTTGAAAATAATAAAATCAAAACTCTACCATCTTCGATAAAAGATTTTGTCGAGGAAACTTTCCTCGGTGAATAACAACTTGTGGGGCTGATCCCACATCCAGGTGATGATGGAGATGACGATGGTGATAGTATGATTGATTGAGGCAAGGGTAGGAAAGTGAATGAACATTTTTGGGATCCAGGCGATGACTTTCGAGCGTACCAATGTTGAAGGATGGGTGGCTGGGCATGTATAGACAATCTGAGGGTCAAGATGATATCATTGGTGTATGTGTGATGTAGTTTGGGATGACAGGCCTTTTTGAAATCCTCAGTATACTCAATCATGTCACCTAAAGTAAATAAATAAAAAATGAAATGCGTTACCCCAGTTTATGTTTCCGCGTGCAATCTTTGAGTTTCCTATGTTCTAGGTTATTATTGGTCTGAAAATGCTTCAGCGTGCTTAAAAAGTGGAAAGAATTGGATAACTACGTTAGCGGTGACATGTTGGGGACGTCACAGGACATCACCGCATACCATCCTAAATAGACTAGCATATGAGGGGGTGTTGAAATATCATAAATCGCTTGACTATGTAGTTTATGTGCTCTTTTTATACGTGGTGCAGGCATGCGACGTTAGGATAATAATTAAGGTTTATGGTATGAAGATGGGGGCAGCAATTGTTGACCTTAATGAAGAAATTACCTCTAGTGGCGTTTCGGACCGCCTAAAACGTGATTCCTTAGGTTTGCCGCCCATTAATATTAATATTGAGATTGCAAAGGGTCTAATTAATAATCTCGTCCCAACGAGGAGCAATATGAATGCTGACCAAAGGCTATTCGTGCATGCAAACAACCTATTTCATTTCTACCTCTTTTGGGATGTTGTTTCATTCGTAGACTTACCTGTTCTCTAGGTGTTGAAACGGAAGGAAGATGACAGATTATAGAAATCACCCCTTCCATGGGACACATTAGAGCCTAAATTAGGGTGGTTGGGATCTTTCGTTGCCGCCTTTTAACTTTAAAGGGAAGAGCTTTGACCTTTCTCAATCTCAATCCCCTCAACTGATGGTGAATTTAAACCTTCCGGTCAATCAATTTCCGTGGATGCATGCAAACCGTTTCGTCCACACGCATAGGGTGATAGATCCATTCGAAGGCTTGAATTTGTAAAACCTGGGATATCAACCTTCCATCTTGATGTAATGTAACATGAACCCCATATACTTTAGAGAAGGTTCCCGGTTTAACTCTTTTATGCCTAGAAACCGAGTAACGCGGTCTATGATTACAAACCCTAGGAGCTGCTCCTTACAACTTATGGTGTCTTGTTTCACTAGGATTACAGTTGATTGCGATGCGGTCTCAAAAGCGGAATCTCGGCCTACTACATCTGAACAATCCCCATAAGAACACACAAAAGACTATCGATCATTCAAAGATGAGTCGCTGTGGTCAATCAAATTGCTTATTGCTATATCTTTCATGTTTACTTTAATTGGGCGAAAACATTGTTATATATATATTTTTGTCAATATTCAGAAATGTTTGGTAGTGCTTAGGATATACTTTCGCAGTTTCTAAAATCAAAGCATTCCAAATTCAAAGATGGAAAATCTTGTTTTTTTTCACAAGAATGGAGCCATGGAGTACACGGATTGAGATTTGAGAGGAATCGGTGTCGGTCCATTTAAATTTAGTATTGTAATAATGGAGTGCAAATATTGCTGTCCGGATATCTAAATTAAAGGCCAAAAAAGAATTCTCTAATTTATTACTCAAGGACGAAGGACCCCTTTGATGAAAGGGATGGGTTAGCCGACTCAAATTATTAATTTGCCTATTTTATTCCTTTCAGAGCTTACGTCAATCATTTATTCACCCATTTCATTTTGTAATATTCAACCTCATTACATACATGACTCTATAAGTAGAGATCATCAGCACCAGGGTAAGCTAATTACCACCTTGAAACTGGGTACCGGATCAAAATGGTCACATTTCAATTTGTGGAATTGAGAATGATGGTTTCGGAATTGGTCCAATCCGGCTCTATAGTGGGTCCAAGAATTGACGTGATTTCTTTTTCTTTTTTTATCCTATTCCTTCACAGGGAATGGAACACTCGAATCGGACAAGAGATTGGAAAGAACTTTATTTTTGCTCTTGCAGAGCATGGAACACTCTTGCAAAGTGCAAGTGCGTATATAAATGTTGCTTTTGTTCGCTTCTCTGACCTTTTGGCAAAAAAAAAAAAATTTATTATTGATCCGATCAAGGTGATTTGATTCAAACCTGAAATCGGGAATGAGACTAACTTTCACTGATTCAAAGTTTTAGAAACTGGGAACCGCCCAAAACCAGCCGCCCGTGCTCATCCCTGCCTCTAAGCATTTGACCTTGTTACAATTTGAAAAGCCCAAATCACAATTTGTGCTTTTTTTATAAATTTTTTTCCGTGATTGATGGCACATGAATTGCATCTGGGGAATTCGCAAGCCAAATTGGTATAGTTATCAATTCACGCACGAGGAAGAATCTTGAATTGCAAGTGACTTGAAACCTCACTCCATCCTTAAGTTTGACTAAATTTATTAAATGGACAGAAATAATCCCATATGGCAACCTCCACATAAAAAACAAACGAATTACTCGGCACAACTTAGTGTACGCTCTGAGGGTATGGCACTTTGTTTTATTGTCAGCTTTTGACAATCGCTAATGACGGACAGAACAAGAAAAATAGTATATTCACATATGCATATAATGTATTATATGTGCCCATTTATTTAAAAAGTCACACCAAAGATCCTCGAAATTATTCTCACAAATTAATTAGGGTTTTTGGGTCGAGCCTTATCCGGATGGAGTGAAAACATTGATGGGATATTTTGACGGTAATTTGTTTTACTTGTTGCTAGTACATGACTTTTGGTCAATAAGAGCGTAAGTGCTAAAGAAAAAGAACCTCAAATAATTAGAATTAATGAAGTGATGAATACATTCATTTTGCTCATAACTCACTCATTTCAATTTTTTTTAGTGAAATTAGGTCCGGCTAGGAGTCATACTTATAATAACTAGTCAGAAGAATATATCTAGTTTGCTTGTAACTCGATTGACTTGATCTTTCGAGTTGAATCGAATCAGACCATTATATTGAACTTCCAATCCCCATTAAAGAGAAACCTAAGCTATGTTGTGTTACGTTCACACACATCTAGGCTAAGGTGTAGCTTTCAACAGATTTTGTCTCTTGCGCAAAAGTTTATTTTATTTTATTTTTAAATAATCGTCCAATCAAAAAAGTTGCAAGTTCTTGTAAGAAACTTTTTGTAATTGACAAATTAACGACTATATTATCTTTTATCCGTGCAAGTTTAGTGAACTCAGTATTGGGAGATCGGCCCCAGTCAGAGTGTGTACACTTCGAGGGGACTAGAGAAAAAAGTGGGAAAGAGAAACAAAAGGGTTTTGGGAAACCATAAGCTGATTAGAAGATCCAAAAATATATATATAAATTATTTCTTTTATTTAATCGTTTGTTTGTCATTTGCATTGACTTTAGTCCTTTAGGCAACTTATCTTCCGTGTGGGAGAGGGAGATGAAAATGATGCAAAGATTGATTATGGAATAAGATAGTGTTTATTCTCTTTTTGGATTGATATGTGCTGCAATATTCTCTTTTGGCTTCTTTCTTTCTTTGAGCATTGGCAAGCATGTCCCGTGAAAGATGAAACCCTAATCATGTTTCCCCACTTTTGGGGAACCGCTGAGAGCATTATCTACGTTGATTAAGAAAATAGATTATATCATCTTTCTTCCCGATGATGTAATAGTTTGCAATAATCATTTCGTCCAACTATTTCCCGTGGAAGCAAATAGGAAAAAAAGAGAGATTGCATGCATTAATTAGAGCTTTTACTTATAATGATTATGCCTTCTTTCTCGATATCATAATATTGGGATAAGATAATTGTGCCGTCCAATATATATCAATCTTTGAGATGTATTGAAAAAATTATATGATAAGTCATAAACCTTATATATGGAATGCATTTGGTTCCTAAAACATTCAACTGATTAAATTAAATTCTATATCTTCATCCAAAAATGAAATTGAGTTCTAAACTTTTGAAGCGATCCAATTAAGTCCTAAATTTATATTAAAAATGCAACTAAGTCCTATAATTTATGCTGAAAAAAGAAATTTAAAGATGCCGCATACAGACAATTTTTACTTCACAAATGGAAAAATTTTAGAACTTGTGTCGTTAAAAAGGAGTTAATTGCACTTTTCAAAGAATATTGAGAACTTGATTGCATTCTGCGCATAAGATTTAGGCCTTCCCAGATACTTTTCTCAAGATTTAATTATTTATTTTTTATGGCGAAGATTCGGCTTAGCTCACTTTACGGGAGTACATCATTGACTATATCTCAGGGGAGACTAGCCTAGCAACCCACCAGCTGGGCCCCCCCGCTTAAGTCACGGAACTGCTCTGGGAGTTGTGGCGGACTCCGGGAGTCGAATCCCCGACTTGGCGGTCAGGAGGCCAGGCCTCAACTAACGCAGCCATGTATGGGTGGGTCTCGAGATTTATTTGTCATCCTTTTGACCAAGAAAAATAACGTGTTCCCATAATTAAAATTTGGCATTGGGTGTTGACAATTGGGATTTTAATTGATTGAATGTTGCACTTTGACAAATCAACGATTCCCGACCGACGAGTAGATGAGTTGAAGAACTAGAAAAACTAACAATTTCCTTAATTTCAAACCTATTCGTATCATAATTAAGCATCACATATGAACATGAATAATTAATTCCAATATTGTAAAACCTTATAAGTCCCAAAGAGCAAATTATAACGCGCAATACTAGGGATATTAAAAATTCAGTTACAATATTTACTTAGCAATTTCAAAAAAAATAAAATAATTTGGATGTGTAAACAAATGGAAATCAATGCACAATATGATTGTTCTCATTAGTTATTTTAGGGCATGAAATTTTATGGTATCTTTAAGCATTTCTAATAAAAGAATATGTCCTTGCCTTTTCCTTTTTCTCCAAGGCATAAATTTTATTCAACAAAAATATGGACTTTTTGCTTCTTGGAAAGGGGGATTAGTCCCAGTCCAAGGCACCCAATGGGCAACTGAAGAATGACATGGAGGTCCTGCCGGTCAAGTTGTGCATTAACTTGCACTAAGACTTGACCCTTTGGATGAAGAACAGGGCATCAATTTTGATCCAGCTAATCTTCTAGAGCTCTTTTCTTATGATCAAATTCAAGATGAACATCCTTAAGTCGACATGTAAATCTTTGAATACGCATTTAATTTTTCTGATTATTTGCCGAAGAGAAAAAAAAATGTAACAACTTTGTTTGGAAAAACTCACTTAAAGCGAATTGGTACACTCTTATTTAGGCCTCATTGAGTTAGGAGGTTGATTTGTGATCTTATCGGTAGTATCCACGAACATGCATCACATATTTAGTTGTTGGCGTGTCGCTATTAGGATTCGATGATGGCGAGGCTTCCAACAATGGTTGAAGCTAATGCTCTGTGGAATTCACTTGGTTGGACCACATAAATTGCTCCATGTCGCATGCAACTTTGTGCACTTGAAATTTACTAGCACTGCGTGGGGTATTCTCGATTGCATTGATTCTTAATTAGCAGACACTATGAAATTATTATCATTTAAACTTTTGTCTCTCAATCAAATCAATCATATGTCCAAGTGCGTGATCCATTGATTTATTGAGCAACTCTTTCTTATCACTAGAGACCTTATCTTATTAAGCCCTATCAGACCTTCGATCCATCTCCATTTTTTGCCGAAGGAACTAAAAATAAGTTTCGAGATTCAAATAATTGGATCTTGGAATAAGAATATAATAAAGCCGAAAATATTTCTTGCACTACAATCAGTTTTCTCTTTACGATATCATGTTTAGAAGAAGTCTAAATGGTATATGCTTATTTATTTTTCCCTATGGGAGGACCATATGTCTCTCTCTCATGCAAAACTCACAAGAAGGAAAGAAACTCCACTTGATCATAAGGATCGAAACTCTCTTTATACACGCGCACTCCCATTATTATGAACCTTTTTCTAGGTTTGTGGCCACCACTTTGGTGATTGATCTCAAACCTTCTTTATTCTTTTTTGGCATTTTTGGTTGTTTGCGAGTGTAGATGGCCCCAGCTTCAAGACTTCTGCTCTTTCTTTTCTCTTTTTATGTGCATACTTTTTAACTTCCCTCCTTTTGGTCAAAAATTTAGGATGGTGAAGTTCTTCAAGGACCCAAGAAGAAATTCCAGTAAAATAGTGATAGCAGTTGAAGTGGCAGTTAATCTCGACCAAATAGATTCCGGGTGCATTGAATTTTAGGGTTCTTGTTCACCTTTCCCTATCTTTGTTAGACGCTAAAGTCGAGCCCGAGAAATTTTTCCCCAAAAGAACTGGTGATGTAACAAATCATTTATGTGCGGGATTCAGAAAGAAATTATTTGACTAGCTACCTACGAATTGAATGCAGTTACTAAAATGAACAACATGCGTGTTTTGCTAAATGCCTTCTTCTTCTTTTTTAAGCCTTCGCCTCAGTGATTAGAATCCATCCTTTCACTTTCAATTTCAATAGTCGATTCTGTTTTGAAACAAATGCTCAGTCCCCTCAGCGTCTCTTGACTACTGCTCTCTCTCTCTCTCTCTCTCTCGGTTTGCAATCCAAGACCGTTGGTACGAAACAATGACTCCTCGGATTAGGTAAGGTTTAGGGCAGGGAAAGAAAGGGAAACCGTATCATATCCAAGACGCACGACCGTCCCAATCTAAAGAAGCGAGGGGAAGCGGGTGGAGATTCTGATGTTGCAAGAGGGAAACCTTGTTTTAACGGCTTCGAAAACAAAAGCCCAATTTTTGACTATTTATCGAGGGGGCATAAGACATTATTTTATGCAGAGAAAAGTGGGGCCGCCATAATTGCAAGACTTTTCTAATTGGTGGGCCGCCTCTAGAATGGCGTATTATGCATCGGACTAGTGCCAAATTGCGAATGATGCCGACCTCTCCCGCGATGGTGGGAACAAGAGATCATGAGGTGGGGAAAAAAAAATAGAGGGGAATGTTGACTACATGACCATGCCACCCAGGGAAAAAGCTTGGTTTTACTATTCTATTCACGAGGATTACCCATGAGAGATCTCTGTCAATCCCCACTTAGCTATTTAACATTAGGGTGGTGTGCTAGACTCCATCTTATTTCTTCCCTATGTAAAAGTTTTAGTGGAAAGTGCGTGGATGAGTTGACTTGGTCAGGGACACGCGGTATACTTTCATCCTGAGGATATCACTGAGGGAGAGCTCAAGCGTGAGCTCACCAACATAGCTAGTTGGACCCGCTTAAAAGTTTTAGCCAATGTGTTATCTCTACTCGAGAATTCTCCTTCTTGGCTAGCCCATGTTGGTGTAGACGACATCTACCCTTTAGAATTCACCTTGACATCAATATATTTAGTTTGATCAATCTTGATGAAATACTTAAGCCATTGAGTTACGAGTTAACTCAGTTATTAGCTGGTCCACATTACATGGATACTTATCCAAGAAGTCTTAAATCTATTGTATGCGGCCATTTTAGTCATTAACCTTTCACTTTGACCAATTAAGCGTTAAAATGTTTAGGATTGAAGTGGCCAAACTAGAAAGTTTAAGACTAAATTGACTGTTGTATAATATGTTTAAGACTTTTTGGATCATTTTCTCCCACATGACATCACATCTTCTTGTGAAACTTCTTTCGCATACACTCTCACACATGCAAATAAATTAGCATTGCTGTTTATAACTCTAACTCTATTGTTCTAAATATCGAAGCTTTTAAGACATACGTGCCAGGATTGAAGTCTCATAACTCATCTTTAAAAGGATGCATATCTTGAAATGACGATCGTTAAACTCAAGTCAACATTTCATCTTCATTAAAAACCATTGATAACCCTTGTCTATTAGATTGAAAAGTCTCTTTCATTCATCGTATAAGGAGATTGACTTGAGGTACCCTTTGACGATAACCAACGTAAATGGTGCTGTCTCACGTGAAAAAATCGAAGAACGTTTCAAGCTTTCCCCTATCAATTATTCAAGTCTAATTCACACCAATTGAAATGCAGAAACCATAGCGCGATGGATCGTTTCTTTCTGCGTTCATTGGTTCCTTATTTGCAATTTGACTTTTCACAACACAAAATTTAAAGCCAAAGAGGAAAATATAAAGTTCGTATTGGAAAATCATTTGTCCTGCCAAAATAAAGACAGAAAAAGAAAGTCGCGGGGAATCACATTATTGTCCACAACCTCTGCGTGGCTCTGGAACGGACCACGTCGGGCATTGCTTTGAAAGAACGGTTGACCAAAGGTCAAGAGTCCTTTTGGCCTGGGATGCACACAGAAGGATTCTTGCCTAAAAGGTCCCCCTACTTTCATGCATTTTTCTACAATTAAATCTGGTAATATTTCGTTTGGCTATATCCGAAATACGACGACTAATTATGATTTTAACTAGTCATTCTTGCAATTTAATTATTGTGTTTCATTCGGCAAACTCAAGTCCAATTGAAAGCTCGAACAATCAATAAGAAGTTCATTGTTCTTCCCTGTAAAGAAAAGCAAAAAAGGCAAAAAGAAAGAGACAACAATATGATTATAAAGTACATTAAAAAAAAAAAAACAAAGAAAAGGAAGGAGAAAGGATCTAGGTCTAGGTCAGACCATGATTCCCAAAGATCAGAGGGAAAAGTACACCTTGCAGACAGACACATACACAGAGAGAGTCCCACGTACAGAAGAGAAGTTCCAGAGGATTGGCCCCCACCATCGTGCAACACGCATTATGGCGCACCAATCCCCAGGGCCCAACCAATAATTAAGCCACTTTGCACGCTTAAAACCTATGAATTCTACTCTGAACTCGACTTCACATGGATCAGATTCATAACGACCGTTCAATACATGGACTAGGCATGTGAATTTCTCGTAAACAGTTATTGTGATTGCATTGATTTTGGCAAGAATTTCTCCGCTTATAAATCCGATATTCATGAGTTGCTCTTTTGACATAATTCTGCCGCGTTATATTATATGTGTAGATGTATTGAATTTGACTACATTGCAAGTATATGGCAAGATAAATGAACTTTTCCAAATTCTTATGTAAGAAATTACAAAAAAAATTCTTTCAAGAAAAATGCGAATTAGGAATGATTTATAGAGGCATTCGCCTGTAGACATTAGTTAAGCATGTCTAAATGTGTGCTTAAACGGTTTGGGAGAATCAACTCAATTATGTAAGCAAATTAATTCGGCCATATATATATGTATACATATTCTTAATCACCTATTATACATATGTTGTAAATGCTTGCAATCTGAAATGAATTCTCAAGTGCTTCCATAATACTATGTTTTTTTTTTGGTAACTGAGGATTCGCCTGAGATCCTTTCGGGGTCACACCGCCCGCCAGTGCTCGGTGGCACCATCAGACGTCGTCGCAAGCCACTCTTCGGCGTCAATATCTCGAGGGAGATTAGCACAGGACCCCATCACCATGGCCCCCCACTCAAGATGTGTATTGACAAAGCAAGAGTTTGAACCCTCGACCTCATTGAAGAAGGAGAGAATGCCCAACCAACGCAGTTGTCCACCGGTGGATTGAGCGGTGACTAATAACGCGCCAAAAACATCATCAAATTCCTTTGCTTTTCTTTTCAAGATGTGCGACTTGGCAAGGGCTGAGCGGTGACAAATCTAAAGCCTCACCACCGTCGCACATCGGTGAGGATAGAGCCGCAATTCCGAAAATTTAGCGATGGCGAAATTGAAAGGAAATGGGAAAATCATTAGCATTCGGGAAAATCGCTCAAAGCTAGGGCCGGGCAGGACTCACATTGAGTTAAAAGACTTGGGAAATATTAATTTTACCTCTAAGTGGTATGGAATTATGGAATTATCTTATCAAACGCCTCTTAACGTTGGCTTAAAAGATCTGTGGAAGTGCAAAGAAAAAGAGAAAACCATTTTGAAACGCTGGCGTCAAAGCCGACCGTACCAAATCCCAGGGCGCGGTCGTCCCCAATTCCCATCAGTTCCCTCCCCTCGTAAAAGCTGCAACCCACATAGCCTGGGAGGGCAGTACAGTAGGGCAGAGCAGAACCCCAGCTAAGGACGGAGGACGAACGGAGGGGGGGTTGCTGTGCAGAAAGGGCAACGTAGAATGGTCCCATGCCATGGCAACAAAGCCAGCAAGCTCCTCTGTAGCAGGACCACCGCAACCTCTTCCCTACCTACGAACCTGACCGAAGCAGCACGGCCGAGAGAGAGAAGAGAAGGCGCGCCCGAGTCCCGAGCCGGACGACCCGAAATGTGGACTGCTGCTGACGCGAGGCCAGGCCTGACCGCACCCCGCCTTTTATGGGTGGTGGTGGTGGTGGGGGTGGTGCTCCTGCGTATTGACCCCGGTGCCCTCCCCATGCTCTTGGTTCTTTCTTTTGCTGAGGTGGGATTGGTATGCGTGGGGCGGACGTCACGCCAGGGTTCTTTTTGAGTTTGCTTGGGGGTTATGCTGGAGCTAGGGGATTGATTCCGTGTTTACCCAGCTCTTGCTCTTGGGATAGCGTAAATGTTATGTAACGTTCGTGGAATTCGATGATTGACATGAACCGAATCATGTCGTGATTCCTCTGCGTTCGAAATGCCCGGATGGGGTTCTTGCTTAGCTCGAATAACTTAAGTTCGAAACGGTTCGTGGGTATCGGCCTGTTGCTTGTTTTCTCTGAATTATGAGATAAATCTAGTGAGTAGCAGTATCCGGCTAATTGTCACGCTTGATCCCGAAATATAACAAAAAATTTCCTTGATTAGATGAGGCATGAAAATGGTTAGTGTAATCTATAAAATATATGAACCACACTATATTCCCTTTTGACAGTTTGAGCTTTGTTGAGCAATATTAGAGTTTAGAGTCACAAGTCTACGTCCTCTTTCATTTGTCTATTAGATTTCCATTTTTATATTTGACGCGTGTTTTCATGGTTTGTCCATTCACACATGAATCATGCATTGAGCTTGAGCTCAAGTTTGATTTCGAGACGAGATGGCTCAATCTCTATAATTATTATATGTCAACATGATGTCCACATGAAATTCACGCTTTCCCATCGATCTCCAACAAGCACAAATACATCAAGGCGGTTGTACGTGCGGGCTCGAACTCGCCCACCATGCCGGGTCGCCTCTGAACCGAATCCGACCCGACCCAGATAGACTTTCTTATCATTGGGGGATCGTTTCACGTTTAGTATATTGCGCGCGGGTGCGCAGTGTGCACCCTTGCAAGAAAGTACAAGCCGATAGAGGCCAAGGAATGGTGACCTCAGGGGTTACATATATGTTTATATATGATTTATATTTATTTATATATAATATATTGGGGGAGAGAGAGAATAGAATTGGGGGCAAACGGCAAGAGAAGCCAAAGAGTGGGGGGCGAGAAAAACACTAAAAAAAGCTTTTGGACCACCTCCTTCCTTTCCAATGGACAAAAATTAAAGCTTACTATTATATGTGTTTGTTTCTCTCTCTTCAAGAGCCTCACTCTCTCGGGTCGGCGCGTGCACGTAACGCACTCCCCCTCCCAAAACGCTAGGGTTCATTAGTTCATTTTTGTGGTGGCGTTTGCGTCCCCAATTAATTCGTACCCACAAATTAGGGCTCCATTAGTGTTCGGAGAGCATCGAAAGAATATAAGGACGTATTGATGTAATGTTTTCTGGTTCTAGAACATGCTGACTCGACGGGTTGCATGTCGTTGGGTGGAGAGGTAATGAAGATCTCAACTGTTTTTGTCTAAGTCCATAATATTTTAGAAGGCAATTTGGCCAAGCAAAAACATGCTAATAAGTACTTGAACGCTACGTTTTAACGACTTGGAATGTGAATGAACTTAATGAGGTTTGGAAGATTTTCATCTTTGATGCATAAATCATGGAAGGATTAAATTGTAAATGCATGAACGGAACTCAGCTGGAGCGGAGCTCTTTGTATAGCTTTCATGCAGAAAAGGGTAAACTAATCACTACCTTACTAAGGTCATTATGGATATGAGCATAGAAGGCAATCAACTATTTTAAATAGAAAATGTTGCCCGCATAAAGAAAAAAAAAACACCATTAACTTAGAAAGAGAAAGTTTAGGAATGCAAAGTTATAGGACACATGAAGTACGACTAATGAAACTTTGCTTTCAGGACAACGATGAGGAAGAAGAAGAATCATGTCCTTGGTGTACGCAAGTTCCTACATTAAAGCTTCTTGGTGCCGATATAAAAAGAAAGGAACACGAACTTACTCATTGAGACATAATTATTTAATATTTTTTTTTTTGTACTATCAAAAACCTTACATGTACTCACTTTAACATAAATGCTCCAAACTTTTTTTTGTATCAAACTTATACACGTGTGGTGTATATACTCTCTATTTCAGTATCTTTAAGATACATTTATTGACTAGTATAATTTTAGAGTTTTTTAATCACAAAAAAAAAAGTAGGGAGTGTTTAGAATTTTGGTGAGACAAAAAAATTCCAGGGTAACCACCGGTCTTGGTGGCTCAGCTGGATAAGAAACCCCAACCTTGAGGGAAAGGTCGGGGGGTCAAACCCTAGTGGAAGCATCGGCGTCTTAAGCGTGACGTCGGGGTGGTGGGTCCTCCGCTAGCGTTACTCCAGGATTTACTTGGCAGCTATGTACGGCTGACGGGGTTCTTTGGGTATCAAAAAAAAAAAATTCCAGGGTATTTGTATCGAAATGAAGTTATTGACCTTTAATTTATGAACAATTGTAGTTGAGAAAAAAAAGAAAAGTCCTTGGTGATGGAAGCTCCACCATGAGGCACGGCGCGCGTGGATTTTAGGCATACGCCCACCAAAATAAATTGAAAGGCGAAGAAAAAAGAGGAGGAGGGAGAAAATTAAAAGGGAGATGCGGTCCCATCTTTGTTTTGTGGGGAGCGTCTAGAGAGAGAGAGAGAGAGAGAGAGAGAGAGAGAGGGATGGGAGGGGGGGGTAACTTTAATAGGCGAATTAATTAGGAATTAGATGGGAGAGGGAGAAAACATTGGACCACCTCATCTCCTCCCATGCACAGTCCCTTATTTTGGGAACATTTTGAACAACCCACCAATCGCATCTCATTCTTTCCCCCTTTCTCTCTCCTCTCTCCCAAACCCCATTTCCACCATAATTCCCCCAAAAAAATAAAAAATAAAAAAAACCCATCTTTCTCTCTCTATCTCTAGAAGTTGAGTCTCGGTGAAAGTTTTTATTTCTTTTTGTGGGGGCTTTGGGGGGAGAGAGAGAGAGAGAGAGAGAGAGAGAGAGAGTACACATGAAAGAGAATGCCCCCACCAAAAACCAAGATCCCAAGAACCCCAAAAGAAAGTCACACTGAAAACCATCTGAGAAAAGCCTGCCACAACTCCCCTACTTAGGTACTCTCCCCTTCCTCGGGATTTGTGACCTACAAAGATTTGCCCCCCCCGCAATTCTCATTCCCATTTCGACCTTTTTCTATGCATGGGGTGTCATCATTTCATGCGCTCTCCCCCTGTATCTTTTCTCATGCTTCGGGCGTCCGAGGGCCGAATAAAAAAAAAAAAAAATTTGACTTTCTCATTGTTCACAGGGCTCTTGTCACACCAAAGGGTCTCGTTCACAGCACATATAAAACCCAAAAAAATTGTGCATTTCACTAAGCATATGTGTTGGTCATGTGGCGGCTTGTGGGTTGTTGTTCATCTGGGCAAAACCTCCCAATCATAAGGTGAAGAGGCTGCCGAATGCTTCCTAATGCAGAGGATCGAAGCGCCTCCCCGGGGCTTATTTTTTTCTATGCTGTTGGGGGCGTGGAAAATAATTGAGGGCAAATAGATCATTTCGGTTCCTCTAGGAAGTCTATTTTGGACGTATTTATGTCGTGGTGCATTGACCCACTCGAGCGAAGAGAGAGAGAGAGAGAGAGAGAGAGATGGAGAGAGAGTGTTTGTGTGGGTGATGATCGTGCCTAGGATGGAGGACATCATCATGATCATCGACCTCCATCATCTTCTGATCTCTCTCCCTCTCTCTCTATATTTGTGAGACCCAAATCATCTGATAAATTCCCTCTCTCTCTCTCTCTCTCTTTTACCAGGTTGAGCTTTCCATGGCGTACCAGCGCCATACCATGTTTGCTCGTTGACAGTACGGCAAAGCAGCTCCCACTCCTTCCTTTTTCCTCTCTCCCGACCATCATCACCATCATCATCACCATCTTAAACCCCTCAATAATTCCCACTCCTTGTTTAACTGGTAAGAACTCTCACTTCTCTCTCTCTCTCTCTCTCTCTCTCACAAAAGGGTGTGAGCTGCAGGAATCAAAAGCTCGGCACATACCACCTGATCGAATCGCCAAAGGACTTGTTTTTTTCCATCCTTTCTCGATCTTTCACCTCTTTGAAAGATCTGGGTCTCTCTCTCTCTCTCTCTCCCCACTCGTTAGTATTATTGGGAAGTTTCTTGCTCTTCCCATTTTCCCCACCCCACCTTTCCTGAAGAGATCAAAAGTCGCAGCAGAAAGGACAAACCTTTTGCTATCAGAAACTCCAGAAACAGAAGGCAACTCCTGCCGATGCACTAGCCCCGGAAAAAGAAGCAGGAGAGAAAAAAAGGGAGAAAGAGAAAGAGAGGGAAAGAGAGAAAACAACATTTTTCGGGTCATCTCTATATGCCCATGCGCAGTGAAGAGAAATCGAGCGACATGGTGGTCTCGTCCTCAAGCACCGGTGGGTTTTGCTACTCGGACTTGTCTTCTTCCCACAACCCGGCGATCCAGGCTCAGCCCCATCTGGTGAGTCAAATCCCGAGTTACGACTCCGGCTCGGAGATCTTCAACTTGGCCTCCGGTATGGACATGATCGGCTTCCCCAAGGACGGTCTGCCGAGTCACCCTCCCCAGAACCACGTCGCGGCAACGAGCGCACTCTTGTGGAAAGGCAATGACTTCTTCGCCAAAACTGTGAGCCCCAACAACAATAACCAAAGTGGACCTTCATCATCGAAAACGGTGGCAGCGGCGGGGCTCGATGACTCGGCGGCCAGCGAATTCTACCGGCACGAATTCAACAAGACCGATTTCGTGCCGGCCAATCAGAATCTGATGACGGCAGCAGCGGCGACTTCGCAAGACGAGTCCACTTGGCAAGAGAGCAACAAGCTTGTGGTGGACGATTCTTCTATAAGGTGCGTCTTTCCGTGCGAAGGGAACGAGAGGCCGAGCCAAGGCCTCTCCCTCTCGCTCTCCTCGGCCAACCCTTCAAGCATCGGACTCCAATCCTTCGAACTAAGGCACGCCAACACTAGTGGCGGTGGCCATCACAGTGATCATCATCAGCACCAAGGCGACATGAGAATGTTTGCTGCTTCGACTTCGAAAGAAGGGTTCTTCGGGAAGTCCCATCTGGGGGGTCATATTCACCCACAGCAAGCGATGATGATGATGCATCAACAGGCCGGGCAGTTTCAGCTGAGGAATTCCAAGTATCTGGGTCCTGCTCAGGAGCTACTGAACGAGTTTTGCAGCCTCGGGGCTAAGCAAAGTGACTTGACAAAGCATCAAAAGCCCAACAAAAGCAAAGCTTGGGATGATCAAGACGGTGATAACGGCGGACCAAGTGGGTCTTCAAAGCAACAGTCTCTCGGGTCACTCGACTTCCTGGAGTTGCAGAAGAGGAAGACAAAGCTGCTTTCAATGCTTGACGAGGTTTTTTTTGTGTTTTCTGGGGTCTTCTTTTTTTTTTTTTTATCAGTTTGCTCTCTTATACAAGCAAGGATGAAACAAACACATGATATGCACGATTTCATCAGGTTGAGACACAGAAAAGTTCGAAACTTTTTTTAAGTGAGTGGGTGCGTATGATTGTTTCTTGAGCTAAATAAGCAACTGAGAGGGGCCTTTCAATTAATGCTCGCATCCTGCCAATTCTTTCGGGGTGGGGTGGGGGTGTTCCCCCTTGTTAATTACTTCAGAAATTTTTATTCCTTTTCCTTTTCATGGCATATGCATAACTGTTTAGTTGCTCTAACAAGTATCAGCAACTGACTTTTCAAAGTTCCATTTCCTTTTCCCTCCCCTCTTCTCCAATCTTCAGCTGATTAATAATCTTGGACTTTATATAGGTGGATAGAAGATACAGGCACTACTGTGATCAAATGAAGGCAGTGGTATCGTCCTTCGAGGCCGTGGCAGGGAGCGGGGCGGCGACGGTCTACTCAGCGCTGGCCTCGAAGGCCATGTCGAGGCACTTCCGGTGCCTAAGGGACGGGATCGTGGGCCAGATCCAGGCAACGAAGAAGGCCATGGGGGATAAGGACCTCGCTTCCCCTGGGACAACGAGGGGTGAGACGCCACGGCTGAAGATCATCGACCAGGCTCTGAGGCAGCAGAGGGCATTCCAGCAGATGACTATGATGGACAACCACCCCTGGCGGCCCCAGAGAGGCCTGCCAGAGCGGTCGGTGTCGGTCCTCCGTGCCTGGCTCTTCGAACACTTTCTTCACCCGTAAGTACTTCCATCCATCCATCCACCCATCCACCCATCCACCCGTCTGTCACCCGTCTGTCGATTTGCCTAGGCGCGAAAGTTTCGAGCTTTACCTGTAGGAGAGGATACTGTAAAGTGGTGCCGTTCTATTTTAGCAACTGTTTGCGGGAGAGCAAATTCGGGTTTTCAATCATTAGCTTGCCTAAAACAATGCTATTACCTTTTGGTAGTTTGTGTCCAACCATCTTTCAGGTTCCACAATTCTTTTGTCATTTTAATCACACAAACACATATTTAGTCTCTCTTCTGGATTGCATATTTCTCTCCAAGCTCTCTTGTTCCTCCATGATCTTCATCCTGACGCATTGGACCCATCTCTGTGTGTGTGCGTGTGTATGTGTGCGTGTGTGTAAGTCTCTAAGTCAACAAGCTGAGAATGTGTTTCATGGGGGGCTGTGTTTTGCAGGTATCCAAGCGATGTTGATAAGCATATTTTGGCTCGCCAAACAGGCCTATCGAGGAGCCAGGCACGTCCACATCGTTCTATGTTACTTTCTCTTTAGTTTCATCCGGAATACTTTAACGTCCTCAAATAAGATAGGGATTAAAAAAAGAACATACCTCATCATCATCATCAACGTGTACCCTAAGAACAAAAACCCTAGCGCTTATAATATCAATCACGATAATCTATCTTTTCCCCTACGCGATTTCACATATTTCTTTATATACTAATGCAGGTGTCCAATTGGTTTATTAATGCGAGGGTGAGGCTCTGGAAGCCCATGGTGGAGGAGATGTACACGGAAGAAACAAAGGAGCACGACAACATGGGATCCTCCGACGGGGCTGCAGATCTCGAAGATGATGGCCGGCCAAATAACCATAACCGTGAGGCGACACGTGTCGAGGATCAGAAGCCGACCTCGGATCAGTTGGTCCGGATTGACTCCGAATGCTTCTCCTCCATCATCACCAGCCCCGACAAGAGCGACCAGCACCACCACTCCAAGATGGCTGCCACAAGAGCCCCGCAGAACCACCACCACCACCACTTGCACCCGCAGAACTCCGGTTTCGGGCGTGTTGGCGATGCGTACGGGGGCATGGAGATTGACTTCTCGTCCTATAATCACCACCCCGTGACCTCAGCGGCCCCGTACAGCAATGACGGCGATGCCAGTCATCAGAATTTCAATGGGAGCGGCGGTGGCGTGTCGCTGACGTTGGGGCTGCAGCAGCACGGAGGGCCGAGCCATGGGGTGAGCCTGGCGTTCTCCTCGGTATCGCAGAGCTCGCTGTTCTACCCTCGAGACCACATCGAGGATTGCCACCCGGTTCAGTACTCGCTTCTCGATGGCGAAGGGCAAACTCTGCCCTACAGGAACTTGATGGGAGCTCAGCTGCTCCACGATTTGGCCGGTTAAAATGGAGATAGAAAAGATGAAATTGCTTCATTGCAATATGGATATATCTGGTAGGGGTTTATTATCATGAAAGATGACAATATATATATTTATTAGATTATATATTTAGGTATAGATTGAATACCCCATACATGCAAAAAAGAGGAGAAAGAAAACATGGTGTTCGAGACGTACTTTTGACAGGTGCTAGATGCCTATTATGAATCTTTTTTCCCTTTTTTCCATGCATAAGGTTGGTAACTTTGGCTATGATTTTGATCTTTGTTTATAATTTCTCTAATGGGATTGGAAGGATGGATTACAACATTTAGCTCGCGACACGCCACTCTTTCGGAGCTGCGGTTTGATTAAATTTTGCATCATACATAAAGATTTTTATGTGTGATTTGTCCTCTCTTGAGGCAGATTCATGTTTTGTGGCTGAATTTTCGACTGGTTTTCAAAGGGTTATTGGCGTTCACATACTCTTCTTTAGATATTTGTTCTTGAGAAGAAATTTAAGCACGAAGAGAAGGGTCATTTGGGGTTTTTTGGTCCCTGGAGATTAAGACATTTTGTGGTGTTTAGAAAGCAAAATATCAAGATCCTTTCTTTGTTTCTTGAGTTGTGGTCCCTCAAGATAGGTGATCTTTCATGCCAATAAGTTGCTTTGCTTTATGATTTGTCCACTTTAGACGGTTTATGCTGTTGCCTTGGCTATGGAAAAAAAAGGTGCTTTTTAGTACCCCTTTTATTTCTTTGGTTAAAGAAACCTGCAATTTTTTATTTTTTATTTGGAGGAACAATAGACAGATTTTCCTATTTTTTTCTTCTGGGTTTCGTAATTTACTTCTTGCACTAGATTTTTTTTTCCTATTATACTCTCCCGTGAATATTGATGTTTCTGATCATGCGGGATTCTTTTTTTTTTTTCCTCATCATTCTAGTATAACATTCTACTACAACTACTTATTAATGTTGATAACTGGATGTACCATGTCTTCCTCAACAGTGGTTTCTTGTCTTAATCACAAAATCAATGCTCAAATTCGCTCATCTGTATCATAGCGTGGCTAAAGCAAACAACATCTGCTCGTCGTGTCGACACATGTATTCATTCGATTGAATGACTTATCGTTATGGATTTCAGTCGTTTAATTAAACAATAAGGGGCTTTTTCTTAATACCGGATCTTATATCTAACCTTCAAGTTCATGTTTCTCCTTCATCTATCACTGCGCACTAGTGCTATGCAAGTAATGTTTGGACTCTAATTTCGCTTGGATGAACATCTAGTTTAATTCCAAGTTTTTATGTTCATTTGTTGCCCCACACAAGCAATTTTAGGGGATTAAACAGTTAAAACATCGACAATCTTCTCGACACGGAAAAGTTGTGAATCTAAGTTTTTCTTTCTACCAAAACTCTCTAACTTGTCGCAACTATGTATAGCCATGGATAATTTTCTACATAAAGATAGTACTTATGTTCGTGTTCGGGAATATGAAGACGTATCATCAAGTTCGTTCCAATTTAAAGAAACTTCAATATATGACTATTAGGGAATGGATATATAGGTATTACTAATTTTATGAATCATGCAGACAATTTTTATCAAGCAAACAGGGAAAAGAATCAAATGCAAAAGGGGAATATCCAAGATTAGTTTCTAAACTTCTTATGCTGGATTTGTTAAAAAAAAATGACCAGTGAAGGAGCAAGAAACTGAATCTGGTAGATGGAGCCAAGCAATTACACTCACCGACATTTTTCCAGAGAAACAACTTAATGAACGATGTGCGGTGCGAGAAAGTTTACTTAGAATACCATCTGATCTCAACATGAAAATGATAGGTTTGATTACACTTTAGATACTGCCAGTGACGTATAGGCCATTCCTAAATATTATATTTACATATACAAAAGGAAAAAAGACCTAACATAAGTCATGACCGGCTCGTGCATTTAATCGACGGACATAGCTCATAATGATGGAGACAGATAAATCACGATATGATTGTTATGATACAAAGATTGACTCTATAAAATTGATTATCAAGCAGCATGTGGCAGAATATTCTTGTTGCACGCACACTTCGCTCGATTCAGCCCCTGGTTGTGCACGGGCGAAGGAGGAGCCGGCATTCAATTTATCATATTGAGTATACGAGTATGCAAAGTACGAAGACGGACTCTTGTAGCTGGAAACCATCTAGCGCCCCCCAAACGTCCCGATCAATTATCGAAAATCGACAAGAAGTACATCATAAACCCTGGTAGCGATGCGCTTTCTTCGGGCGAAGCAGGCTCTGAATCATGCGCAGATGATCAAACGACACTCATCCGAATACAGATCGATCACTCAGAGCCGATTGATCCTCAGGCTCTTAGCACCGGCCCTCGGCCCTACTGAAGAGCTTGTTCAGTACACATGCAAACAGACGCACGGAGGACCACCACTATGAATATTCTTTCTCGACGTGACGTCCGGAACACGAACCCCATGAGCTCGAATCGATTCCCCTAAATTCACTCACCGCAAATGTCCCCATTCGGAGCATCGTCGGTAAGGTAAGATACACCTTCGAGTACGAAACCCCGGTGAGCGATGTGGACCTTTCATTTGTGTTGCTTCTTGCGTACTGAGTTTTGTTGGAGAAAAAGTCTTTTCATCAGTTTCAGGTCAATGCGTCCTTTGCCTGCTTAGTTTTTCACCTTAGCTACACTAAGTTAATTGATCATAAGAAGCAAGAGAACTAATCCCAACACGTATGTGGAACCCAAGTTTGCCAACTTTGGAAAGGTTGGTCCGTGCATAAGTACAAAATCTACCGTATTCATCTTACTCAGTTGATTTCGAGATATTCAACAGGTCAAAATGTTAAAGTTAGCTAAAGTAGTGATAAATCCCGTTGGTAAAATAGGTCCTATGAAAAGTGTTATAAGCTAATGGGGTGATAATTTACCGCTTCTTAAAACTCCGAGTCTAATGCTTAATCAAAACATATGGCGAATCGGTGGGGCATTATGTGATGTAGCAAGATGCGAGGTGGGCCGTTAAACAAATGGACCATATTCAATGTCCCATAAAGATCTACCACATCGTTTAGTATATCAATTTTGTAGATTTTTGATGAACTTATTAGGGAAAATTATTCAATATGCTTTAAACTTATTGTACATTTATCAATTCAAATCTAAATTTTTGATTTTGCCAATTTTCCCAAACTTTGCGCGAAATTACAAGACTTTCATTCCAGTTAATTATTTACCAAAAATCGCCACATGGTAGTCCAGTCATTACTGGCCATCCTACATAGTACACCACAAATTCAGCAGTCTCTAACAAAAATTGGTCCTAAGGATTGCGTTGAAATTTCACGCAAAGGATTGTGGTTAAATTGACAAAATTGAAATATTTAGAATTGAATTGACATTCATTAAGTATATTAAAGACGGATCGGACAATCTCTCGAGACTAAACATTTCTTTTGTTTTATCCTAGAGATTGAATCTCGACCGTAGATAATCACACCCGACTCATCGATTCTCGAGAGGTCATGACCATGAGGACGATTCTGGGGGTTCTCTTGTCAAATATGCTATGGATCCATCAATTTGGCCTCTCTATCTGTTGGATCTTCATTAGATGCATGTACCGTCTCACTTGTCCCGTGTTGCCAACCCAAAACATTTTTCAATAAACCTTCCGACCCCATCCATGGTGCTAGTACACGCCACACAAGCACAAAAGGGGAAGACAAACTAAATAAAGAAAAAAGACATAAACTACAAGGACAAGATAATGAATGATTGCATCGCACATATTTTACTCCATCGAACGACAATTTTGTCCCATCGGTAAAAGGAGCTAACCTAGATCTTGCCCCTTACGTGGTGCTTGCTTGCCCTAGGTAATTTAATAATTGCGTAAATTTCTCCTCCGCCAATCGTAGTCTTCCAAGCAGTGGAGAAGAGCTAGCTGAAGACTTCTTGATCCATTTTGAAGACTACCGTATTTTTCTAACTTGTCCTACTTTATTTCATTGCACTTTTTGAGTGAATTAGTGACAAAGAAAGTACATAGTATCACAATAGAGATGCTTTTGGAGCACGATCGTACCTTTTCATGAGGGAAATGGGAAAGTCGATGTAAGAAAGACGGTTCGAAAGTATACAGAGCCCGGCATACATCCTAGATTGACGTGATTTCCAACCATAAACGATGCTATTGAAGATTATGTCGAAATGAATGGTAATATCAATCACATTCCCTTTTCATCTTATTAAAATATTAAAATAATAAATTATACTTTCATTTAACAGTTTAAATTTTTAGAATAGTTAGTAGTGGTCTTACAAAATTTTACATTGTTTCAGAGCTGAAGCTTCTAAGTTCAAATTTTATCAAGCCCTATTTGTTTCTCTAATTTAGTTTTTTCACGCTTAGTAGCAAGCAGACAAAAAAACCACACTAAGCGTGAAGAGGAGTGTAAAAATATTTAAATAATAAATCATGTTTTTATTTAACAACTTAAGTTTTTAGCACAGTGGGCAATAATCTTACAAAATCTTACACATCTCCTCACCTTGGTTCGGATTGGGCCTGGATAATGGATAATGGGGCAAAGGATGGACCGACGCTTAGGGAAATAGGTGAATTTCTGAGGAAACAGCCCAGATTATCGGTCTGCGAGAATGGTGTTCGAGCTCGGGAAGGCTGCAACAATGGCCCAAGATTGATTTTGGGCCCAATTTATGACCTCAAAAGCAAACCCAAATATCTGGATTTGTATAGACCAAGATTCCTCGTTCTACGATTTGTGTAAACATGGATTATCTGGGCTAATGGATAAGTACCCATACGGTTCGCAAAATTCTCGTTGAGTTATGAGAAACAGAGCGGGGAAGACAATTCGCATTTTCGGTCACGCAAAGCGATAGATTTCTGTATATCCTCTAACTCTTTGCCATTTTTGCAATGTCTAGCTAAGAAGATCGTGATATGAGGATGGGGTGCCGGTTGTGAGTTTGTGCTACGACGCACAGAACCGAGTTCTTGTGGAAGATACTTTCTCGACATAGAGAGGACAAATTGGTGATGGTGAAGAGAGAGTAGTCCGTCTTTCGCCGAGGGTGGCTGGTTCTCCAAATTAGCACGCAATTAGACTCTGCATTGCATCAGATTCGGTTGCATTAGATGCTTTCGTTTTCTTTTCTTTTTCCTCTCTGTCTCGGTGACAGAACAGTTCAATGAGTATCATGCATAGTGACGTTTCCTCTGTTTGTCTTAGTCCTGAAATGCCTCCCACTTTCTTGGTCACTGGACATGATTCTGCTCAAGAAAAGGTCCATCTCTGATCAGACTAGAAACAGATGTAGCCAGAATAGTTTCATGACAGAAGAAGAACCTCACAAAACTATTCAAGAATTTCACAATGAGATTACAAACGAGGGTGCTAAACATATATCGACATTATTTATACATTTCCTGGACAAAAGTCTTTCAAGATTCTCTAAAGCATTCTTTCTTGCAACTGGAAGAGTGCTGGCGATGTGATGAAGAAGCAGCTCTGGCGATCACGGTGGCGATGGAATGAAAAGCCGTTGCGGCAATTCGGTACTTGATCTGCCCTCTTTTGGGGAGAGGCCTGCCTCTGATGAAGCAGCCCCTGTTGCCCAACATTACCGATGATGGAGCGACATCCCTGACCTTGCCGTTCATGGTGCTGGTGCTGGTGCCGGAGTGAATCTCGAGGCTGAAAGCTTTGATGGGTTTTCTTCGAATTGGAGTTTGCTTTCGGTTTTGCTCGAGTTGCGTGTGTTTGTGTGGATGTGTTTGAAAATTTTGAGAGCGTAGGTTTGGTTTATATAGCAGAGAAAAATGGGATTTGGCTAAGGCCGAGAGACTTAAGTCATTGGGGGTGGGTCGAGGGGGCATTACAGCGAGGACGACTAGCTGTACAAGATTCCTTTCTCTGACTGATCCTCCACTTCAGACAACTTGAGTCGTTTGCTGATTTTGTAAAGATAATCTGGCCTCAGCTGGGGCACACAACCTCCTAAACCGTAGGTTTTTCATTGGTGTGGCATCATGTTTTGAGCCTCTCTCTTGCTCATGAGCCCCTGTGGCCTGGCTTCGATGATTTTTCCTTGCTGGCCTCCTGACCGGAAGTGGTAATTTTGGATTCGCCGGGGCGATATCTTGATGCGAATATGAGAAGGCATGATGGCAAGAAACGCGAAATTAACATTGATGAGAATGAAAGTAACTCAGGAAGTACACAAATTGCAATGTTTATTCCGAACCATCCTTTTAGAAATGTGCTTGAATTTCTATCTCACTGATAAATGTCGAGTTGTTGAGTGGCCAAAAGAAATGACATTGTGATGGGTAAACATTGTGATGGGTGACTAATGGTGTTCGGATTCAATTTAGCCTAGGGAGATAGAGAAATAGAATGGTGGATTCAATTTTCATGCCAATGAATTCATATAAGATTCTAATTTTTATGGTGTCCACGTTCCAATGACTGCAGTTAATGATTAAATTGAAGTTCACATAGTTCGATCCATTTTAGGTTGTGCTCCACTTGAATTTAATGGATCAAATTTCTCATTGAACCTTACCGAATCATGATGTGAATCCTGAACAACCTTTTTGTTATCCACAAAAACACGAATCACTCGATTACTAAGGCCAAGTTGTAGCAACTTTTTCGGCAAAACCTGAAGAACTAGGCTGCAAAACAATGGGTGGATAAACAGAAGCAATGAAAAGGCATCCTTGGTGCTGGTTTCTGGATTTCCCTTTGGCTATTCATGCTCTTTAGAAAAAGGCAATAGCTTGCTTTTATGTGCAATTTGACAATTGAAAATTGGCAAAGTTGTCAATGCCGCGCATGCTTGGACTCTAGCGAGCATATAGGCTACAATAGCATGATTCTGCGATCTCTGCATGTCCTTGTTTTCAGGGAGGACCTCCTCGGTAATGTCAAATGGAGGGCTTATTGTATTATTTTTCTCTTGGGTTTTGTCCCCATCGACTGAACGCGCTTCGTTCCCTACAATACAAAAATACAATGCAGGGGTTCATCACGTGGCCACTGGTCGAGCTGTGTACTTGCTGCTGTATCATCTCGTGGCGGACATCATCTGAAGATAAGAGATTGCGAGAACCTTCTGCAGGTTCATAGATATCCAATTAATTCGACCCGATGCACGATGCCATAGATGAACGCCCAAACGTGCCGACGAAGGAGTAAATTTTATAAGACGAATTACAGGGCTTCAACATTTCCCCTAATGAAATTGGCCATGACAGTGTGATTTGCCTTTGGCAAAGATGCATCTAATACTTCTTGATGTACTTCATCAGACAGTTTTCTCGAGTCCTAAACTTTGGTCACGGCTCATGAATGGTTAAATTACGTGAGCATCTTTGCTCAGATTCGGGACTCTTTTAGTCCTAAAATGGTCGATCATCGATTCTCAGAGGGAGGACATCAAGTAACAGGGTCGAGGAAGTACGGAAGCATGAAGTGCTAGTCCATCTCACTCAGCTAAGCTAATTCCATTTATGGCAATCCACGAATTTTTATAGTTTGAGGAATGTACGTGATAACCTCTACTTGAGTAGGAGTTAGGGAACTTCCTATTACTGTAGGTAGTATTGGAGAAAATATCTCTCAACAGCAAAATAATTCCAAAAATTGCTCTCAATGTGATCAAATCAATCAAGTGATATACTCTCGACAAGTGTAGCAAGAGTTTTCAAAGTCTGACAAATTCATCTTGTCTTTCTCTGCACAAAGGATTTTACCTTTCCATATATAAAGGCTGTAACTCGCAAGTACTCGGTCCTTCCTGGGAAGCCTCCTCCTCTATTCTCACTGCTGTGCATACGTGCATCTGCGTTGAGAACATGGCGTCATTGATGATGGGATTGATTCAATGATTTGGAGTCATAGTCATCTTAAAGAATCGGTGCACGGTCATCTCAGAGGGAATAAACTTAAATATCGTATGCTCCTTGCCCTGCACCAACCCATCAATGTTCAGACAGTCCAACAAAACGAGTTCCGGAAACAGGCCGCTGTTTTGCAACAAGCCGACACTGTAGAGAGAGAGAGAGAGAGAGAGCTATAATAAGATATTTTTTTACCCTAGAATAATGAGAAATTGAATTGGATAACCCAATGACATAATAAGATATTTTTTTACCCTAGAATAATGAGAAATTGAATTGGATAACCCAATGACATGCAAAAGTGTGTCCCTAAAGGCTAAAGCCACTGGAGTAGCATTTCTGGTGGACAGCTTTGCTTCTCTAGGCCTGCCAACCCCCAAGTTGGGCAACTCATTTCTAGGCTTTTTCTTCTAAAAGAGCATTACAATAGATTGGTAATGATTAGGAATGATGATTCAGAATAGAGCATTGAATTTAGGGAGGGTGGGCTTCTCTTTTCCCCCACTCTTTTGGAAGTTACAGCTTCGGCCCAACTCAAAAACCACTGGGAGTGATGACTCCTTTGTTCTGTCCTTAATTTCTTTCCGAAGCGGTAGATTTTTGAAATTATTTGTAAGTATAGAAGATGTTTTCATGAAACATGTTAAGAGCGCACAATAGAAGTCTCTGTACCTTTGCATTAAGATACCATAAAAAATAGTTCAAGTTCGAGCCTATCAACATATTTAGTTGGATTTATCCAAATACAAAAATTTAAGCTAATGACTTGTGAGCCACGTAGGATATATATTAATTGCTACACACCTTACTAATTCTTTGATGTGGAATTTTTTAACATATCTCATGCGTACATCTCAATAATCTCCACCTCACATGTGAACTTAGTGTTAGGCTGTCTCCCCTTTAATTCATGTATCATTTCTACATTAAGATATCCCAACTTAAATCTTCAATGCCCACCTTCCTCCCTAGTACTCTCTTTTTCTAGACCGAACTATGAAGGTTGTGATCAGGATGGCGTTACTAGAACGCACAATTGGTACACTACAATGTCCACCACCCAAAAACCACATTGATCACCAGATTCATTCCTTGAGATATTCACCAAGTATTGGAACAGATTGGGGGTTCACCAATTTATCATCAACTCTAATATCATTATTGGAGATGCGTAATAGGATTCCAATACATTTGTCGAGGAGATAGTTAAGAGAGAGTTCAAGTTTGAGTTCGTTAATATATTCAATTAAACCCATCTTCACTCAAAAGCTTCAACTAATGAGTTATGAGTCAACGAGGATATATTAGCTACCTTATTCCTTACCAATTCTCTGATGTGAAACTTCTTTGATACAATTCACACTTACATCTCAATAAAACTATTAACTCATTTTTACTTCTTTACAAATTATTAGTCTCTCTCTCTTTTTTTTTAATAAGAAAAAAACTTTCATCCTTCTTTCTACTGCTTTAACTTTATGAACTCCTATATGAATTTACCAGTCTTTATTATGTTCAATGATTTAATTGCAGATATGGAATCATTAGTAAGGGCACATTGGCAAAGATTCCTTGATTCCTCGCAATGAGGCAGGGATAGGTTGATAGTAGTATTTGATGATTTTGTCCTCCATACGTTCAACAAATTTGTCTTCAATTTCACTAGCAATAGTAGTAGTAGACACATGAGTATCGTCATTGGCGTAATGCTACAAACCACATCCCCTCAAAAAATAGACATTTCTTGAGCCTATATAATATAGTTTGATCCATTCAAAATGGTTTGAGAGGTGGTGACACTTCCAATTTATCCATTACAGGAACTTTACCAGTGAAAAAAAAACACTAGAATGGATAAAGGATGTGGAGCAAATAGCATATTGGAGGATAGATAAGGAGAAAATAATGCTGGACATAGATTTAGCACGTGGAAAAACTATCGAAATCGGTCCACACTTGTCAAGAAATTGTCTGCAAATATCCAAACCAGACCGATGAAGATACTGCAGGCAAATCGATCTGGCTGAGGACAAATTGGTGGATGAAGCGTACGGGCGGTAAAAGAGAATCATTTGGTCTAGTTGATCAGGCGAACTAGCTAACGTGGCTCACAATACCACAGAATAAATTATGTGTCGCTGAGCAGGCAGATGACATGGCAAAACAAACGTTTGAGACTTAGGTGACAATTGACGTGGCCGATAACACGGCGGAAGACAAGTTAGACATGTCAAATGACGTGGTAGAATTCGACCTCGGAGCTTAGGTGATACTGATGTTTGGCTGACGTGTGGGTGAAGTCAGCAATACGCATGAAATAGCTTCTGGCGCGTGAAGTCTATGTGAAGGCGTGTGAGGCAAAGCGGATTCGAGGGGTAGCGATGAGTGGTGACGCATGCAGTGTTGAATCGCGTTGAATTGGTTTTTGGAAACAAGGTCGGGACAGTACTTAAGAGCAGCGGATTCGGTGGAAAAAAGGTTGCTTCGACCGCCATGTAACGAACTTGATAGGTGCTTCCTCCGGCTGTGATGCCAAGATAAATAATAATGCAGAAGAAAGAGCTGTGTAACTTCTAAATATTTCTGTGTGCATTGATGAAGAGTACATTGACTTATTAATAAACTTCACATGATGACTATCTAAGGTTATAAGTTGTATTGATTACATTTAATTAGTATCAATCAATGATATGCACATTCAAAGACAATAATGCGTAACTTCAAAAGATGTGAAGAGTTAATGAGGATATAAGAAATCTTTCAGATATTCTTTTATGATCCCTAATATTATTCTTATCTCTGACAGATAAAAATATATAGAAATAACCCAATTTTCCTCCTCCGCATTATTTCTTATCTCTCTTTCCTTAAATTGTGTTTTGGTCGTTTGTGCTAAGAAAGAGGTTATCGGTGGAAAGATAAAAGGGCACGTGCTTTCAGCTGTATGGACGTCACATGGATATATATACGCATCAAAGCCGACACTTCTATTACTGTTGTCTCGATCCTACGGCCGTATATGACGCAGGATGTGATGTGGTGCTGGTATAAATACACCAGCAACAGCAAATTCCAGCAACGAGGGGATATTTAAAATATTCACGTGAACGTCTCAATGTCTTTTGCTTACACGTCTCTCCAATAACTTCTTCTCCCCGGCCTCTTTTGTCGGAATTCTATCTTCATCTTCCGAATGAACAAAGAAAAAGAATATCGCAACGGACTTGATGAATATGGCTTTCCTAGACAAAGGATATGTTGGTATCGTATCGTGGACTATCTTTCCCGAACAACTCATCAATTATCTTGGTTGATACCGCCATATTATGTCTAAATCGAAGCAGATATTTGGGTACCTCTAGTACGACTAGTCGTGTTTATGAATCAATCTTCCCTCTCCTTCAAAGCATAGCAAATGAGCAGAAATATAGAACGTGTGAGTGTATACATATGATCAAACTCAGCAAAGTCACTTTAACTCTGAATAAAACCCATCGATCAAATAGAGAATAAAGAAGCATTTGAATATTCCTGATGGTTTTAATTGGTGATGGGCTTAAGGCTCGTCCGCCCATGCTGGGCCCAAAAGGCCCGGCCCACGGGAATAGGGCCCGTGGATGGGGGAAGGTATAAAAGGGAGGAGAGAGAGGAGATGACACCGGTTGGAAACAGAAAACGAACGTACGTCTTCTCCCGCGCGCTCTCTCTCTCTCTCCAAAAAGAAAAACAAGAAACAGTAAGTGTAAGGCATGTTCTTCTTCCCTTCAAGGTGTCATCGGATCGAACAGGGCCAAGTTTCTCTTCCTCTATCGGCGTTGGTGTCTAATCTGTGGCTAACAAGGTACGCTCGAATCCGTGGTGTGCTTTAGGATCGGTGATACGTGTTATTCCCGGGCTTCGTCTTCCGCATTGATTTAGGGGTTCGATTTAGTGTCGAATCCGGTTTTCGGGGATCGATTATTCCCAACATTGGTATCGAGCCCTAGTTCACGTTTTCCCGACCTGTTTGATGTTTTTTGATTGATTTTTCGCGAAAGTAATTCGGCCGTACCGATCGGGGCGAGAAATCCCGACACCCGAGTGCTGTTCGCCCATTTTTCCGAGTTTTCGTAAGTCAAAATCAAATTCTGATGGCATAGGGAGAAAGGGGTCGTCGAGACGAGTTTGGCGATATGTCGAACGTCGCCGGGAGACACCGCACGCGCGCACACGCGCGCCGTGGCCGCTGCGCGTGGGCACGACGCGCCCGGAAGCGCTGGCTCGCCCAGCGCGTGCGACACACGCGCCGGCCGGCGAACCGGCACGCGCCGATCGGCGAACCGACACATGCTGACGTCAGCATGACGTCACCCAACGTTCAATAACCGCTGGGGTGACGTCATCGATGACGTCAGCACGACGACGGTTGGCCGGGCGGTCACCGGCTGGCGACCCGACCGGAGACCCGACCCGACCTAAACCGTAGACGCCCGGCACGCGTGCGGCACGTGTGGGATGACGTCTGCATGATGTCAGCCCGTGCACGCGGGCGGCACGTGCTGTCGGTTCGCCCGAACCGGCCCGATCGGTCTGTCCGGTCCGATCGGTCCGTTGACCGTTGACCGTTGACCAAAAAAAAAAAAAGAGGAAAAGAATGTGTTTTTTTTTCAATTAAGTCTATGTGGATTATTTGTGATCCCTTATTTGTTCTGCATTTGTTGAAGGAACAGTTCTGCCTTTGTTGCACGAACAATGCCTCCCCTAAGGTTGCGCACACCTATTCGCGCAGTTACTGATGAACAAAAGCATAGGCTGTCTAAGTTGATAGCTGAGCTGACTGATCATCGATGGGAGAGTGGTGACTTAATTGATCACGTCCTGGAAGTCAACGGGAAAATTCAACAGTCATATGGAATGGTCGTCCTATGCCACGATCGAGAGATGGTGCGATTTTTTATAAACACTCTTCCACCCGAATGGCAAGATGTGTTGAATCGCATATGGGATGTCAACGGAGCTGCTTCATATAAGAAAATTGTGATGGATTTTGTAAATGAATATTACTGCATTGTTACAAGGGAAAAGATCAAGAAATTGAACAAAAGAGGATCTTTCCCAGTTTAGTGTGCTTTTTTGGTGTTAGATGTATTGGTTGTTTTCTTAGTTAAGTGTGCTTTGTGGACATCTTATGTAATGCTTACTACCTGATTGTTGTTGATGTAGCAACCTATATGTTAGTTGTATTATATGAAAGTATTATTATATTGTATGTTAATTATCTGTTGATTTCTATTATTGCTGGTTGCTGTGGGTAGTTAGCTGTGGGTAGTTATAGAAGTTTTTGTAATTTAATAGAATTTATTTTGCATAAGACAATTATATTAATGATAGTTTTAAGTTAGGATTTTGGAGGATGATTGGAAATATAGTGACCTTTTGATTCTGAAGCCTTACTTGAAATTATTCATTAATATGATGGGTCTATGCAAATAGGGATGCATAAATGATAGGCATTAATAATTCGTGGATATATGTCGATGTGTTCGGATCAATGGCTTCACCACGAAGAGCATAGTTGCCGAGCTGAACAAAGGTGAAAAGCTCAATGGTGACAACTATGAGATATGGCACATGAAAATCCAATATGTCTTTGGAAGAGCAAGAGGCACTTGAGGCTCTTAACCTAACCATGGTAGAACCTAAAAAAGGAAATACTGCACAGCACAAAAGAGATAAGGAAGCTTTTGCTGCATGGAAACGAAAGAACTCTCTTGCTCGCATCACGTTGCTGAGTAGCATGGAAAATGACGTCATGCGAGAGTTTAGGCGTTTTGACAATGCCAAGGAAATGTGGGAGGCATTGGCAGCTAGATTTGGTCATACTTCGGTGACCAGACTGAGACACTCACTATTAGGTTTGACTCCTATAAGAAGCCTCATGGTCGAGACTATGAAGCAACATCTTAGAAAGATGTCAAACATGATTAATGAGCTGAAAGATGCTGGCCATGTCCCGACCGATGAGCAGCAAGTGCAAGCGGTGATTCGTTCCTTGCCTCAGAGTTGGGAGCATATGAAGGTGCACCTGACCCATAATGAGAATATCAAAACCTTTGAGGATGCAGTGCGTCATCTTGAGCTAGAAGAGGACCGCCTCTTGGCGGCTAAGCCGGAAACTGAAATTTATTATGCTGGTTTCAGCTCACATGGAGCTTCGAGCTCCAAGCGCAAACATCCTAACTGGTTTGGTAAAAGAAAAGGCAAGGGAGCAACTTCTTCGGGGAAGAAACCAAAGGTTGACCAACATGAAAGAGGAAAGCGTCCTCGAATGAAGAAGCTGACAAGGGTGAAGTGTTACAATTGTGACCAGAAGGGTCACTATGCCCGCGACTGTCGCGAGCCAAAGAAGGTACACACCCCTTGTACTTTTGAGAACTTTACTTATATGTCAAATTCTGTATTCTTAACTAAGTCTAATTCTTTGTGGACTGTAGATTCAGGAGCAACAACCATGTAGCGAAGGATAGAGAATCCTTCATGGAATTCCGACGAGTACCAACTAGAACTAAGTGGATCTATGTGGGAAACAACTCTAGAGCTGAAGTAAAAGGAATTGGCACCTGCCAACTAAATATGCGTGGTTGACGCACTTTGTTCCTACATGATGTATTGTATGCTCCGGAAATTCGTCGGAATTTAGTGTTTGTTTTAATGTTGGTCAAGCTAGGTTTTAATATGAACTTCCATAATAGAGGTGTGGATTTGTTTTTGGATACAAATTTCTATGGTTGTGGTTATTTTCTGGATGGTTTCATTGTATTAGATATTGACTATGTTAATGCAAATGTTTGTTATTCCCTTCTCACGTCTCCTAATTCATATGATACTGATGTGAATGTGTGGCATGCTAGACTTGGTTATATTAGCCAACAACGTATGAATAGACTAGCCAAAGAGGGCTTGTTGGGCAACATTGAACAAGTCGATTTGCCCATATGTAAGCATTGCCTAGAAGGGAAAACGACAAGGAAACCATTTGGAAAAGGAAAAAGAGCTGAATTTCCTCTGCATTTAATCCATTCGATGTCTCGTGGTCCAATGAATGTGAAAGGAAGGCATGGGGCTGTTTATTTCATCACTTTTATAGATGATTACACTCGATTCGGATATGTCTATTTGATTTCTCATAAATCTGAAGCAATAAGTTGTTTCAAAAGGTTTATGAACCTGGTAGAGAATCAATTAGACAAGAAAATAAAAGCATTAAGATCCAATCGAGGTTGTGAATATTTATCTGATGAGTTCAGAAAATTATGTGATGAAAAAGGAATAGAAAGACAGTTGTCTATTCCATATACTCCTCAACAAAATAGTGTTGCGGAGAGAAGAAACAGAACCCTACTGGAAATGGTTAGGTCCATGATGGCGCATGCTAACTTACCTATTACCTTTTGGAGTGATGCGTTGTTAACTGCTGCCTATATACTTAACCGTGTGCCTTCCAAATCAGTTACTTCCACTCCATATGAATTATGGACAGGTAGAAAACCGGACTTAAGTTTTCTTAAGCCATGGGGTTGTGCTGCCTATACACATGAGTCCTCTCACAAGTTTGGGAAATTGGGTCCCAGAGGAAAGAAGAGTATTTTCATAAGATACTCGGAACACTCGAAAGGGTATGTGTTTATAGGTGAGCAAGAAAGTGGGAGTATAACTGAATTTGAATCACGGGATGTCACATTTTTAGAGGATGAATTTCCTAAGAAGGGTGAAATAGGGGAAGATTACTCCCTATTTGAAACCATGGATCAAGATAATAATATTAGTGGAGTTCGTCCAAGTGGGAGTAATATGAGAAGTGATGAATTGAATTCAACTCATTCTCAATTACAACCACATGATGAGACGACATCATCATTATCTAATCCTAGTGGGAGCATAATGAGGAATGATGTACAAAGTGTACAATCTCCCATATGGAGAACAAGTCGCCAAAGTATTCCCCGTCGACGTTTTGGCATTGAAGGGGAAACTTTTATGGTTGCTCCACAAGATGAGGATGAGCCAAGAAATATTAATGAGGCTCTGAATTGCCCTAGTAAGGAAAAATGGATTCATGCAATGGAAGAGGAAATGGAGTCAATGAAATCAAACCAAGTTTGGGAACTTGTTGATCTTCCAAAAGGACGCAGAGTTATTGTGAACAAGTGGGTTCTCAAAATAAAGCGAAAGGCTGATGGCTCGATAGAGAGGCATAAGGCTCGCCTTGTGGCGAAGGGGTATAATCAACAGGAAGGAATTGATTATGAAGATACGTTTTCTCCTGTAGTGAGATTTACCTCGATTCGCATTATTCTGGCAATAGTAGCTAGTATGGATCTTGAGTTACATTAGATAGATGTAAAGACTGCTTTCCTCAATGGAGAATTAGAGGAAGAAATATATATGGAACAACCTGTTGGTTTCATAGTGAAAGGCCAAGAAGAAAAGGTATGTCGACTTTTGAGGTCGATATATGGTCTTAAGTAGTCATCAAGACAATGGTATATACGTTTTCATAATGCCATAATGGCATATGATTTTACGATGATTGATGAGGATCATTGTGTATATATCAAAAGATCCAAGGATCAATTTGTGATCATATCATTATATGTTGATGATATACTGATTGCCGGAAGCAATATGGAGTTTGTTAATACTTGTCAAGAGTTGGTTGTCTTCCAACTTTGAGATGAAGGATATGGGTGAGGCTGCATACATTCTTGGAGTTAAGATTTCAAGAGATCGTTCGAAGAGATCGTTATCTCTTTCACAAGAAACTTATATAAATAACGTTCTTGAACGATTTCGTATGCAAGATTGTAAACCCATAGACACTTCTATTGCAAAAGGTGAAGGATTGAGCCATAGACTGTGTCCAAGGACTCCACAAGAGAAGGAACAAATGAAACATGTTCCTTATGCTAGTGCTGTTGGGAGCTTGATGTACGCTATGATATGTACAAGACCCGACATATGTTTTGCAGTTGGAATGGTGAGTAGATACCAATCCAATCCAGGTCCAAACATTGGAAAGCCGTTAAGAGAGTACTGAGGTATCTGAAGGGAACTGCTGATTTCAAGTTGAATTACCAAGGAAAGGATCTGCGACTTGAAGGCTATTCAGATGCTGATTGGAGAGGAGATTTAGATGAAAGAAAATCTACCTCGGGATTTGCTTTCTTATCGAACAATGGCGCCATATCATGGAGCAAAGAAGAAGCAAACGTGTATAGCCTTGTCCACGATGGAAGCTGAGTTCGTGGCATTATCGCAGCGGTACAAGAAGGAGTTTGGATTAAGAGATTTTTGGATCATTTAGGTGTTAATGAGAAAGTTGCGAATCCATTGTTGGTTAACTGTGATAGCCAAGCAGCTATAGCGTACACCAAAGATCCAAAATATCATGGCAAGACCAAACATATAGATACCAAGTATAACTTTGTCAAGGATATGGTTGCACAAAAGGATGTGAACTTACGGTACATATCTACGCATAGAATGGTAGCAGATCCTATGACAAAGCCAATACCTAGAGATGTGTTTTGTGGTTATGTAAAATCTCTAGGATTGCGTAGAGTCGATGTCTTGGATTGTAATTTCCCGAGTTGTTCACATTTATGAACTAGTGTTTTTTCATCATTAATGCCTATGAATCTTTGTTTGATCTTTATGCATCTTAATGCTCGGTGCATTATTTTAAGTTGAGAAAGTATGTCGAGACGATATAAGATTAGCCCACTCACACGGGTAATCGCCTCCATTTACTGTGTGATAAATAGAGATGAGACTGTTTTAAGCTTATTATCTAGGTGATAATCGAGAGCTAAAGCTTAAAATACGTATGTCGCCTTAACTGGGTGTTAAGATGAGGACATAATACTTACTATGTCCGAAAGTAAAATACCCAACATATTTTACTTTATCTGTCTATGATGCCAGATATGAGTTCTGATGAATTTTGTGAATGAGTAGATACGTGAACTCAAGTTAGACATTGGGTATGTCTGAAGTATCATCTGTACGGTATTGAAAGGTGTAGACATACGCTCCATAGGAAAGGAGTTAATACCGTAATACGTATTTCATACTACGTATGCATAAGCCGACCAATAAGAGTGGCAAAAAGTTTGATCTTAACTTTTATGACGTGTGAGACTCTTGAGGAAAATAGTTCCTCAAATTTTAGTGCCCTCATGACTTTTACTTATTCTCAAGGTTTCTATTTAGTGTTTGCTATCTTAGGATGTTGCCAATGGTCATGAGTTGATTCGATCTAATGGGATATTTCTAGAAAAGCAAGCTGAACTGAAATTGAGAGTTTGAAGGAAAGAGGAAGGTCGATTTTGGGGAGTCACATTGTAGTTTTGTATTCACCGTCGACCAATTATGACTGTCTTTGGGATAATTATAATTGTGAATACAATATATATATCATGTTTAAAAGAGATCAAGAGAGATATAAAATGTGATCGATCGATCTAGGGTACTACATACTAAATCTACTCAAAGTGTGACGCCCATTATAAGCTGTTATATATTCCTAACAAATGTATAGCAACGAGCTCTCAAAGTATGCTGGTCGCACGGATTATTCACCGGTATGAATGTTGAAGAGAGGTAAAGAGAATCATGTTTCAGCCCACCATGTGTGAGTGGGAGATGATGGTTTTAATTGGTGATGGGCTTAAGGCCCGCCCGCCCATGCTGGGCCCAAAAGGCCCGGCCCACGGGAATAGGGCCCGTGGATGGGGGAAGGTATAAAAGGGAGGAGAGAGAGAGAGATGACACCGGTTGGAAACAGAAAACGAACGTACGTCTTCTCCCGCGCGCTCTCTCTCTCTCCAAAAAGAAAAAGAAGAAACAGTAAGTGTAAGGCACGTTCTTCTTCCCTTCAAGGCGTCATCGGATCGAACAGGGCCAAGTTTCTCTTCCTCTATCGGCGTTGGTGTCTAATCTGTGGCTAACAAGGTACGCTCGAATCCGTGGTGTGCTTTAGGATCGGTGATACGTGTTATTCCCGGGCTTTGTCTTCCGCATTGATTTAGGGGTTCGATTTAGTGTCGAATCCGGTTTTCGGGGATCAGTTATTCCCAACAATTCCAATAGGATTAGGAATAATCGTGTCATTAGCAGCCACCCCCACGTTCGCATATAATGCAAGTCGGCAAGTGTTTTTTTATTAATCCTTTTCTTGGTTGCCCAATGACGAAAGCTCTTACGCTCCTAAGCTCTCGCGACAACCAGGCCCACCCCCTCCTCCGTTGGCTACGTGTTCTTCTCCGATTTCCCTCCAGATCACATTCATTCGTGGCGAAAACACGTAAGGCCAGTGGTTCCATGCGCTCTTTATTCTTTTCATCAATCACTACTGGTTTGAATCCAAATCAGATGATTCATAAAACTAGTCTGACCCCAATGCACGCATGCGACATCTGTTCAGCATGGCGCTTTTGAGCAAGACGCCGAAAGGGGTCCATCATCTTCCCATGAATTATGAATTGCAGATTCATGCATCGTGGCACGCTTCGAGACGGGGTCGATTCAGCTCGTTTAGCCTATTCGTTTTGAGATGCTGGCGGGGTCGGATTTGCGGGGCCTTCCTTGGCGACGCGTTGAACCACTAATAGCTGATGGATGATTTAGGTCTTCGATATTTCTGGAAATCGGTCAATAATTAAAGGTTTCCGAAGCTAATAATTAGCATCAAGTCAGTTCATCAAAGCGTGATCATCTATTCATAGCCACTAGTCAAAGGTCAAAGATTAGTGAGCTGAGAATCCCCCCAAGGTCGGACCAAATTATAATCGATTAGATAATCTTGATTGACCTCTTTTAGTCCTCTTTCGTTATTGGTAGGTATATTGGAGAGGTCGCTTTACTCCTTTGAAAGGCTGCACGCGCCATTTTCTAAGAATCCAATGAAATATTACGTATTAATATACTTTGAAATTCAAATCAAACGTTAAATAGTTAATCTCATTAGAAAAGTACCGAACTCATTTTAATTTCTTTTATATAATCTTAAAGAAAATGACTCTCTCATGAGGGTTATTGAGAGACCCAAATCCCAAGAACGCGTCGGTTTCTCTTTCCCTCAAAGATGAATGTAAATGCAAGAAATCTCGGCCAGTCATGCTTTGAAAAAGATATTTAATTTGGACAATGTTGAAAAAGTAAACCCAAAAAAAAGATTTTTAAATTGGACAATGTTGAAAAAGTACGCCCAACACACTTGTCAAGAGTCATTAATAGCGCCTTGAACTTGTATCCAATTCTATTAGAAGAATTTTACCGTCTTGAGATACATGCTTTTCCAATTTTAAAAGCGCTTTGATGCGTGCTTTTACCATTTTTACTAATCTTAGCTAGTGTCGTTAAAGAACTTGTCAACAAGGCTTCTTTTTTTATACAATAAAATCGAATTTACTAAAGTGGTTGACAAATTTTTTAATTTGGTATTAATTTGGACACAGCAAGTAGCATATATATCAGCTTCAATAAAGTCTTGATATTCCTTTCCATTATTATAAATTAACTTATGTGGAAGAGACATCAAGTCTTTTCTCCTGTAGGCAGGGTTAACATAGGGAGATTAAATTATGCAAAATAAATGACCAGCAGTAGTTGACCAATCGCAAGAGCCAAAAGCAAATTAGTTCTCTCTCTTATTTCTCTGTCTTTTTCTCAATTTTTTCAAAAGAGGCACGTTAGCCAAATCGACACGTAAAATGAACATGCATGATACGCATGCACCTATATTCTATAAAGCAATTTCTATCTGGATCCGCCACAAGAAAGTTGGGTAAACCCACTAAGAAATTGATGGAGAAAAATGACCTTCTAGCTCCCAAAATCATTAAATAAAGCATAAATTCTTTTGTGCTTTTCTTTTTTACTTTCTCTTTGATGGACATAATTACAATGAATGGATCCTATGATCTATTTGAAGCTTTGGACATCTTGATCCGCTTCTTGATCTCCTTTTCCAACTCTTCCTTGCCTCCCACCTCTTCCAGTTCCTGCTCAAACAAGAGGGAAACAAAATCATATCTTCTTTGATCCTCTGCACTTTGGAATTACTTCATTCGCTCGATTTGCATCTCCAGCAAGCAAAGCAAGAAACTCAGGCCTACCTTCGGTCCCAAGAACAGTCCATACGGCACCCCTTCGAACTTATCCGAGTGATGAAGCTATCGACACAATCGAAAATCAGAAGAAAAGATAAAGCAAATCATCCAACGATTCATTAAGGTAACAGAAGAATTTGATTTTCTGAAAATTCAATGAAAATTTACTTGGTGAGCGGCAGCAACTTTTCTCAAGTAGGGCACGTTTGCAATTGGCCCTACCGGGAACCGCCGATGCACTAATCCATCGTGCACGAACATGTAGGCCATCCCGAACGTTGTAATCCCTAGACCCTGCAAATTCAAAGTCCATTTCAACCAACCCGAAAGAAAAAAGGAAAAGCAACTTTTATCATTCGGAATAAATCAGATTAAGATTATGCAAAGTCGGTGTAAACGTGTCGGATGGTCGAATGGGAAGTTCTTGGAAGGGACATGGGAAAGTGACATGGGAGGTGACATGGGGAGGCTTACCGCACCAAAACAGAGTCCCGGAAGCAAACCCCTGTTCAAGAATCCGTAAGAGAGCAGAGCTATTGCGGGAATAGCGTTGATGATCACGAAAACGTCGTTGAGCTCGAAAGGGCCGTCTCTCGGTTGATGGTGAGACTGCCAAACGGAACAAAAGAGAGAGAACAAAATGGGTGACCTCCATGATGAATGTCAAGTTCAAGACAGAAGAAAAACAGAGTACTCTGCTTTGCATATTCTCATGGCCAAATTGACCCACCTCGTGCATGTGCCACAGAGACGCATGCCAAAGTTCTCTATGAGCCCATCTTGCCCAAAACTCCATGCCCACCTGAATTTTTTTTTTTTTTTTTAACAAAACGAATTTTGGTTGCGGCAAAATGACAAACGTATTTTACCACCTGATGTAGAGAGAAGAGTAATTGCATCAACAGAGAAACAACGTCAAGCTTTCAACTACTTACCGCAGCCCCCACAGAGAGAGCGAAAGTCCCACACATTTCCAGAATTGGAAACTCCCCACCCTGTGCGGAAAAAGAAAAGGCATACTATGATTCAGAACCTCCTTTTGAAGAAATAATTACATAAACAAAACAGAGTATCATATTTGCTTCGGATCATGGAACTTTATTTATGATCACCTCCATTTGCCATGAGAACCGGTAATAAACGGACATGGCTGCCATCGAACTTATCCCGAGGCTTGACATGATCGCCGCAACGAGGTACGTGTGCCTTTCGAGCCGTTTCCTGGCGAGCTTCTCGGCGACACGCGGGATGATCACATGGTTCTCGTTCTCTGCAGGCGCTTGCTCTGTTTCTGTGTTCATCACCATGCAGAGTCTCCGGTTCTTGTTTTCGGCAGAGCGGTCATGTCTTTGCAGGTGAATCGCGAGAGAGAAAGGGACTATCCGGGTCTGATTGGGCTTTAGAGAGGGGAAAGGTCTTCGACCAGAAAGGGAAGCTATGTTGGTGGTGGAGGACGAAGTGGATGGTGATATTCCAATAGCCATTGACTCAGAGCTCAAAATTCAGAGCGAGAGCTTCAATGAATGATTTTATGTTCAACTGAAAGTTGAGACCAAGATATATATATCCGCGAGAGAGAGAGAGAGAGAGAGAGAGAGAGAGAGGTAGGTATGGGTTGGGTCTTTGAACTTGGTTTGCGGAAGGATTGTATAACTAACACAAGTGAGATGTATTCAGACACATTCCGAGTGTTTTTCCAACATATTTTCCTAAGGCTTTCTCACGTGCTCTCCCCTTGGCGTCATGTTCTTATTTATATATTATATGTGAATTCGCTTCCTCGAGAAGGTATCGTCTATAATTTTCCTTCACATATAAGTTCATGAATATCAATCTCGAGGGCTTAATTAGAGAACATCATATCCCCTCATCCAAATTTAACTTTCTTTTATCTTTTTTGACATCGATGAACTTAAGGATCCTACATGCATTGACCAGTGCAAAGATTAGGATGCAGTGATCGTACTTGAGATAGATCTATATGACGATCGCAGTGAATAAATGCAGAGGGGATTGTTTTCTTTCGCTCGTCCTTCGTTCAAAAGCGCCGACTTCCCTTTCTGGTTAATAGACGAAAAAACTCCTTTTATCAGCAACTTCGTTTTGTTTAGTTATATCTGCTGACGTGTCTTTGGAGGCATCTACGCATGGATGGATACCCCATGTTATGAAGAAAGTTACTGTAAATTGTCGATCTCTTTTGTACCGAAAAAACAGAAGCTTGATTTTGAAAATGTTGCACTCTCGTGACTCTTCTGATTGTTACATGAAGCTTATACTATGACTCGGTTCAATCTAACAGATGAAAAATATTGTTAGTTCGAACTCCAACTCAGTACTTTTTGAAGAAATCTTTGGTGAAATCAGAGAAAACGTATTGAAGGCACGTGTTCAGTTTGATTGTACAATATGAATTGAAGCACAATTAATGTGTGGAACGTGAACGATTCAATTGGGGTTTGAATTACTAATGAATCTTGTAATCTCTTAATGATTTTTGCAGCATCTCAAAAGTTTCGCATCTAATGGAGTGAGTTTTTACATGTAATTCATTGATAAAGAATTACCTCTAGATGATCATCAATTGAGTACTTTTGTGAGAGACAGGTCTACTTTGAACGAGTCAGCGGGTTCGCTCGAGTAGATTTGATAGTAGATTTGAACTTCACTTAAAGTGTCATTCTTGACATGCTTTTAAAATTGCGAAAGGAGAGAGCATATTGGATCAAGGGAAAGTTCACTAACAAAATGGGCCAACACTGAAAATACTACATTACTTTTAAATAGAATGAATTTGTTACGCCTTTTTTTTTAATCGGAAATTTGTTACTGACTCATTACTTTTTCCATCAAGTAAAAACACCACTCAGAAGTCCTTTGAAACCATTGAGGGTTGCTCCAATGGTCACCATTCCCTCATGCAAAGAGAAAGGTGGGGGATTCAAATATTCACATTCTTAGGAGGATTGGAGTGGGAACAATTTAGTTTCAAGTGTGAGTTTCGATTCTCACGTCCTGTAAGGAGGTGAGATAAAAGTTTGAGAGTGAAAATATTTTAGAACCGATAAAAAAAAAAAAAAAAAAAAAAAAAGTAGTCCTTTTGAGGTATAGCTCTCTTAAAAATGGATTTGATCATTATTATTCGTTAATGGAAATTTCACGAATCTTCTATTCTAGGAAAATTGCCCAAAAAGTATTACATTTATTACATTTTTATCAATTTAGTCCTCAACATTTTAATTTTGTCAATTGAATCCTATACCTTTTAATGTTTTGCCAATTGAATTCATCCCACCAATTTTGGCCGGAAATAACTAACGTCAACATCGGTTATCCAACAAGGCTTGGCTAGCCCTTTTAGACATGTGTTGAAAAGCATCGATAACTAAGAGCATCAATAACCAAGGAAATTATCGATAACAAACATCAATTATCTAGGTATTTTTGGATAGGTAAGCTCTTTTAGATAAGAGTTGACATGTTGAAGAGCATCGACCACTAAGAAAGTTATCGATCGTTGGAATGAAGTCATTGACATTGACATGTAACTACCTAATAGCAATATTTTTGGATATTTTAAGCTCTTTTAGACAAAGTAGCTTCTTGTAATAAATTATGAAGTTATTTATTTATCTAAATTTATTAATCGTTTGTAACCAACGATTGTAAGCTTTAAATAGCCACATTGTACTCTTTGTAAGCCCCCGATCAATAATAATAAAAAAAAAAACCTATTATCTTTTAATTTTTGTACTTTAGTCAAAGTTTCATATATCTCGTCATTGATTAAATTTTGGCACGTGTCTTTATTGTAGTTTTTAGATCTTCATCGTCAATTAAACTATGGCGTTGTATCTTTTTGTTATCGCACTTTGTCGTCGATTAAATTCTGGCAAAGCTTTTTACGTTATCGGGTTTCATATTAAATTCCATTGAAGCTTATTTGTTCCTTGTGTTTCATTGATATAACTCTTGTCTGAGATCGCCACAAAACCCATCTCCTCTTAATAAAATGGAAAAGCTAATTTCGATGAAAGATATCTCATTGTCGAATAAATTCCGGTGACGCAGAGATTGAGGAAAACAAACTAAGTATGATGGAAGAAATTCTTGGAATCATAATGATTTCAAACATAGAGGAAATGGTTAAATGACAATCATTATAATTTTAATCTATCAATAAAACTACATCAACACGAATGAAAAGATAATTTCAAGCCTATCCCAAGAGAGACAAGTGCAGTTCGCAACAAATTTGTCAGTTTACACATGTACATAGAAGACACGCCCCAAGAGGACACAAGCACATTAAAGACTACTTTTATTTAAAAAAATGAATGATTTAGAAAATATTTTTCTAAAAATTATCACTTAAATCACTTACTAAAATGAATAAATGACAAATATTTTGATCGTTCACAAAAATATTTAGATTTCAATAATGAAAATATTTTTTATTAACTAATTATTTTGAGTCAAGCAAGTGATTTTTTTTTAATAAAATACTTTCAAAATCATCTATTTTCCAAAAAACAAACACTTTTAATTATTTGAAATAGAAAAATGAGGACCATCAAGGTAGAGACACCTTACAATGTTCTCATCCCATCCATACAACCAACAAAATAGCCTAATGGAATATGTTAAATGATAATATTAATCTAAACACCAAAACACCATTTTTCAAAAAAATATTAAAAGCGAAACGACCTAAATATGTAACTTTGATGGAAAGAAATTATTCATAATACGATATGAAGAAATTGTGTAAGTATATATGGAGTGAGAAAATTACTTCAAGATTCGAAATCCTTTTAAAAGGTTATTCTAGGATAAAATAAATTTTATTTTTAATATGGAAACATGAGAGAGATAAGATAAAATTACTATTTCACACATTTGACCATGATAAAATGCTAGTAAAATAGGTAATTGACATCACAGATTTGACCATGAAATTCGTGTCATCAGAATATCATCCGGATCCGTGAGATTAGAAATGGAGTACTCCATATTTGCTGGTGGACTTTTATAATGAAAAGTTCAAGTAAACTTAGTGGAGGTTTATGACTTAATCAATATTTGTAAGCATCATATACCGGTTCGCGTAATAGAAAGCCTGATTGGACCCCATACATTATTCATTGTTTGGAAGGTGTTCTATGGGCCCAATGGTAAAAAAGCTAATGGCCCAAATCAGGTCATGACAAGACACTTAAGCTATAAGACCCAATCAATGAAAATGTCGATGAGCTCGTTGGCAGACCACTGGGATGCCTAATGAACCCAAAAATCACGGGTTGCCAATAGACAAAGTTAAAACAAAGCACACAACCATGTAGCGACGATCGGCTGACCTCGAAGCATGGATAGAGAAGTGAATGACCGAGTAATGGAAGATTCATCAACTAAGGGATAACAGTAAGTAAGGAGTCGTGAAGCAGTTACAAATTATCGTTAGAGTAGTACGCAAGTCAATTTAGTAAGATATACTAGTGGAGGACGATCATAATGTATAATTGAATTACCCTAAAGATATAGGTTGAATAAAAGGAAAAAGAAAAGGATGAACGGTCCAAGACATCACAAAAAACCACACTAGAACATCATATCTTGACTCCAAAGAAAACGAAGATTAGATCACGAATTGCCTGATATAAATTTGAATTTCAACTTAGATTTGGATTCCTGATTTTGATGTTCATCTTTGTTTGTAAAATCATTTCACACATATTGTATAAGTTGTTTTACTTTTTTAGGCATTCAAGTTATATCAATTAAAAGTTCATGTTCAGTTTCAGTCATTAAGCAAGCATAACCTCCCCCTATGTAACCATCTGTTCTAACTCACTAATATTTTATGCAACTTCCTTGTCTTTAGTAATTCAATAATCGTAAAGTCCTTGAAGTTCCAAGGGATATTGGAATCCATCTACTTACGATCGGAAGTCAAATTTAATAATTTAATTGGCCATCATCATCCTCGAGTGGATTTTAAAGTGAAATGATTGAGTTTATGCGGAGATCCACGTGACAATAACAATGACAGTTTCTGCATAATTTTTCACTCAATTGAGACTTACAAAGATGGAGATCTTATTCGTGGTAGACATGACTCGTTCCATGATATAGTGCTATACTACTCTTTACATTGTTAATTGACCTCAATCATAATTTCTTTATTAATGGTCCTTAACATACGTACATACATCAATTTATGAGAAGATGGTGCATTTCTCAAATTTAAAAAGGAAGTCTACACATGATTAATTATGGACTTTGCTAGCATAATGGTTTTTGGGATACTATGAAAATAACAATTTGTTATGAGTTACAAATTCTTGAAGGAGTGGGCCTCACAATAAATTATAATTATTTATTATTTGATTTTTGGTAATCCAGAATAGATTGTTATTCTAATAGTAGATTAAATACTGTCATACAATCATTTTTCTTAATTAATAAGCAATCGAGCCATGCGAATAAAAATTTAACCTGATGATGAATGGGGCCCGTCGATTGCATGCTTATATGTAAGGACTCATTGCAAAAAGTAATTGGCAATTATTCCCTATAGATCTGGTGATTAGGATCCATCAATCGTCCATGTTATCATATTATAACCTATGTAGTACCGACACGGACATGCGACACGTGACACGTCTTTTCTCAAAAAATAGAGAATTCCGACACGTTTCGATACGTTATATATTAAATATATATTTTTATATATAAATGCAAAAATAAATAATAAAAAGAGCATAGAATTAATTTATACTAAAAATATTAATTTAACATTTGTTAATATCATTCATTGTTTTAATTTGATTAAGATTGAATAAGAAATTCAATAATTGCAAACACAAAAAAGTAAATTTGAAGGAACATGTCATGTTTTCTTACACTTGTCAGAAATTAGTGAGATTTTTTATAGTCCTAGACAAAGTTTGGAGTTCATGATATAGACTAGCTTGAAGCTCCTCTACAAAACAAAGTTCGAGAAAAATGAAAATTTAGGATAAGAACTCTCGAAGTACAACCAAAGTAAAAGGAAAAAACTAAATTCGTCATGGAAAATGTAAGAGATAACCCACAAGCTAATGACATAGACCAAAAAAGATAACTCATAGGCGATGCCTGTAAGAGGCAGAAAGAAGCAAAAAAAAAAATCACAACCCGGTGAGAAGAGAGGCATTCCATCGTCACTCACGGAAATGTCAAAACTTATAAGTGAGAAACTCAAGAGTGAGAATTTTCTTTTTTTCCCTTTATTTTTGTTATTTTCATTATTTTTCATATATTTATATTTGGACCATCAAGTTGAAAATTTTTAAAATTGATCTCGTGTATGTTAAAATCGCGTGTCGGAATTTTGGACTCGCGTGTCGGGAAGAGTTGACCATGTGTCAGATTTCTTAACACTCGTTGAACGCGTGTCGGAGCGTGTCGGACACGACACGAAAGCTTCTAGAGAGTATCGATGCTTCTTAGATTATAACCCATACATAAAGCCCAAGTATAATTCTATGCGAGTTCCATTATCATGCAAGCACTACTTCATGCAAGCCCAACTATAATTCTTTTAATTTCTTGATTATTCTTCATTTCATGGGCATAGTCCATAGATCGATTCTCTACTCTTTTCCCGGGGGACGGATAAAATGGTTGGGCTTCGGTAGACTAGGAATAGGATGCATTCTAAAGAGAAAGTGACACGTCGCGGCCTACACACCTGCAAATTTTCTGACATTCAGCCAGACTTCATGGGCTAAAATGCACTTGTCGGCCACTTGATGGACTAGGAATAGTCCAATGTAGATGTCGTACTGGGTAAATAGGGATTTTTTTGGAGCAACTTTCTATTATTTCAGGTGACTTTCTTTCAGATTAGGTAATAATTAGCCATCGAAAGTCAATCGAGATTCTGTTTATCCGCGCGTTCGGGACACTTCCTCATCAATTCATTTGGGTTCGATCAGCATCACGGTTGTGAAAATTCATGACGCAGTACAGGAATAAGATTATTGAGCCAATAATATGATTTTGTTCACACATTACTAATTCAATCTTAAAATTTTTGATAATTTGTTAATTCAGTTTATTAAGTCAATTTTAATCAAAAATCATTTATGTGAATACTAATACTAATATGGTGACCCTCTCTTGTGGTTGGTGGTGGCCTAGGCAAGGGCTGTGATCCTCGCCTACGGCCAACGACCCTTACCCGCTGTAATGAAAAAAAAAAATACTGTAATAAAAAATTCAAAAAAAAAATTAAAAAATTATTAAAATTGTTATACGTCGACGGCGGTGCCACTTTAGGATAGTTGATATCGATGTCAGCGATTTTTTTTGTCAAAAATTAATTAGATGGACTGAATTGACAAATTATCAAAATGTTTATGATTAAATTGACCAAATTAAAAGATTTATAACTAAATTGACATAAATGCAACAAATTTAATACTTTTTTAGTAATTTACCCGATTCTCCTGTTCATACAATCAAGAATCACTTTGCATGTTTGGCTCGGCTTGGAAGCAATTCTATGTTTCAATCATTAATGAAAACTAATCTCCTGAAATAATTGACTCACGAGATCTGTTTAACACATCTTTGTGACCAAATCTCCAGAACATAGACAACGTTTGCCTTCATTCTCTCTTCTCACCGGACCTGATAAGAACACCAGATTACTGATGTTCTTCTTCTTCATTATTTCCAATTGAAGGTTGGCAATTTCTCTTTCTTTTTCTTCTTTCTTTTGCCCCCATCTTGACAGCTGATTTGATGCACCCTTATGGACTATGCTCTTGAATTTGGAATAATGTGCGCATAAAAAGGAAGTAGCAAGTAAGGACTACATGTAGGTCTCGAGTGTTGCTTGCCAGTCATGCCCTCCTTTCCATTTGATCCCCACCCCCATCATCTCAACTTTCTCTTTATTCACTTCCTTTTCTACCTCTTTTCACCAGATATCCATGTCGATTTGCCCTACCTTCTTTTCAATTGTCTAATCCTTGTTCATGAGGTCCCCAGCTAAAGATTATTGGCCACTGACGAATTGCCATGTTAACAGATCCTGTGGATTGATCTTCCCATGATTATGCTCTGCTGTCTGTTATTAAAATGTTCTCCATGGCAGTCAGTGAATGGTAGGTGCATTTGCAACAGGTAATTCAAAGAGGTGATTATGTGTACTCTGCTCACTTGGAAGTCCAGATACTGCCGGGACAAGTGTCATCTTGGATTTTACAACAAAGAGCACGTTGAACGACTTAAATTTGATGCTCAAAGACGATGGATGGAAATTAGAAGTTAATTTTTCTTAGGTTAATATAAGGTACTTTGGATAGAAAATTGGATAATACAAAAAAAAAAAAAAAAAAAAATAACATTTGCCTTTTATTTTTGGATATCTATTTGTATAATTTCAAGAAATTTTATAGTTTTAAAGAGTTGTCAATTGTGATCATGGTAGACTATTAACTACTTTCATTAAAGGTGTCTACAGTTTTTTTGGAAATTTTTTCAAAAAAGTCCTAAACATATTATATGGTGGCTATTTCAATACCAAACTTTTCAATTATGCCAATTTAGTCCTAAACCTTTTAATAACTTAACAATTCAATAATAAACATTTCAATTGTATCAATTTAGTGGTAAACCTTTTAATGATTTGCTAAACTAATCTCAAACCTTTTTAACGAATTGCCAATTTAGTCATTTTGGCTACTTTTGGCCGATTATCGTTGACATGTTGCTCTAGTTAATGTTGGCAATTTTGCGCGATGCATTTGACACTAAAATGTTTAAATCTTTTACCTTTTTGAATTTTTTTTATTGATTTTTTTCGTTTTTTATTTTCTATTTTCCCCTCTTTTTATAAAGGACTAGTGAGGCCACTAGCCATTGAGCAAGGGTCAATGAGGCGAGAGCCATCAAGCCCTTGCTGGTAGTAGGCAAGTGTCGCGGCACTTGCTCTGGTCGTTGAGGGCGTCACAGCCCTAATCGACCCCAGTAAGGGCAAGGGAGGGCCGCAACGCCCTCGTTGGCCACAGTGAGGGCTAGCACTCTCACCCACGGCCAGTGAGGGCTTTGTGGCCCTTGCCCAGAGCTCGCCCAACTCTGCATTGTCCTTGCCTAGTGGCTAGTGGAGGTCGCTGGCACTTGGCCAGTGGCTAATGGTCCTACTAACCTTTTGTAAAAAGAGATAAAGAAAAAAGATGAAAAAATCAATAAAAAAAAGTTAATAAAAAATCAAAAAAGATTTTTTAAAAATGTCTACATTAGTTTCAGTCGCGCCATGAGGATAGCCAACACCGACTAGATGGCTACATTGGCAATATCTTACCAAAATTAATTAGAAAAACTAAATTGGCAATTTAGTGAAATGTTTATGACTAAATTGACAAATCATTGAAACGTTTAAGACTAAATTAGCATAACTGAAATATTTAAGATAAAATTAGCAAGTCGTCAAAAGGTTTATGATTGAATTTGTACATTTCTGACAGAAAAAAAAAATTCACACAATTGAAAGATTTTATGATTGAATTGGCCACCATAACCTAGCTTTATGACATTTTGGATAATTTTTCCCTAATTTTTTTAATGGCCAAAAGTTCGAGTGCCTATCTTTACATATTAGAATTTAGAAAAAACTTAATCTCTTTTGCACTAATACACCCTTCACAATCAATTTTCTATGCAGAATAAAAGAAATTCTAGTATTTGTTGCCTACATTTTCTTGGTGTCTTTACTTATACAACCTTTGAAATTCAACTTCATTCTTCTTCATAGGTCTCATTAAATTCTTGATTTGTCTAGAGAAACACCTCTCACGCACCGACGTTGTAAGCTTCGTAACCATAGTATCATATGGATGTACTCATAGAGGATCTTTAAGTGTGGTGGCCAAGAGCATCATGAGCCATCTTTCATGCGTCCATAAGTCAGCTTCTCGATCAAATCAAAGACAGGTCATTCATGACCAGATTAAGAGATTTGTAAGAAAATAGTCTGTTGTCACTTCATCCTAGATGATAATTCTGATTAAGAATCAAAATATATATAATTAAGAATGCGCTGACGGTAATTCCCATTAATTTCCTCGAAAAATTGTCAATCAAATGATTGATCCATGCAATCATGCCAAGCATATGTAGTACTCTCCTCTCATTTGCTTTTCATGGGTGACAAAGACCCAATTTATGCCTTAACACTGGAAAATTTCAGGAGCTGGCTTAATAAAACTTCATTAACTTGTTAAAAAATTTTATTGTTTAATCAGTCCCCACTTTCATCTATTAAAACAAATGATCTGCAAAGTTTTTCACCATTTTCAGAAGATCCCTAATTGTCACTTCATGAATGGAAACAAAACAAGGTAAAATCCAAATGGGCGTTCTCTGGAAATGACTGAATATACATCTTTAGATAGGCTCAATTATAAAAGGCCACCAAAGGAAAAACCTAAGGTTGAGGCTCGACCACTTCTTTACATATCAAGTACCATCAAAGACACAGTACCTTGACATCCAAGACGACATTTGAGGGCCATAGGCATTATGTCTCTTGCCCCATCACCAAACCACAATGCTTCAAGCATGTCTGGGCACTAAAACCCCTGACTAGACCTCCATGGTTTCATGGCTACTTGAACACATATGGAACTACTTTCCATTATCTGAGCTGAAAAGATGCCTCTACCTAATTTAGTTTAATATCATCACCCCCTTTCGAGAGCTTCAACTTTTTAATGAGCACCACTTTCGATGAAATGCCACATACTGTTCAAGAGCATCGTCAAGGGTCATGAAGATCCTGTTGAGTATGTAAGCGACAGACAAACCATGCCCATGATAACCACTCTCATGAAGTCATTTTGCCCTACCAGATTCCTTCCCACCGGACTAAATCTTTATCTGAATTGAGCTAGCTCCATTTCTTTCTCACTTTCTCTCTTAAGATAATATGCCACCCATTGGCCCACGAACATCAAATTGGCCTAATTTTTTCCTCCTTTTAATATAAATCGCTCACCTAAAGGTACCCATTATCTTCATTTAACCCCAATTGATTGAAATCCCCCTTTGAACTCTGAAATTAATATGATTCACCCCAATCCACCTAAGCATTGTTGATATTGATTAGTAGCATCTCGTGGACATTTCAATGTGGACTCATTAGATTCTGACCATGGGATATGCCACTTAACTACTTCTTGTGGTTCCTGTCTTCATACCAAATGGTTGCTGCTGGCATCTCGGGTTTGACTCGATCTTACGAGGAAGCTTTGATTGACATCGCTGGCTAGTTTGTCACAACATGTTGTCGAGAACCACCTAGCTAATCATACTTTATGGTTAATATTGCTCTGAATAGTTGATCATGGAGCCCATTTGATTAGGACAATTAACCAACTTGTTCTACTTGGTGAACCAACAGATTCCAAGTCAATTCTGTCAAAAATGCCAATATTTCAGCTTGACCTAATAAATATATATTATATTATATTATATTATATTATATAAATGTACCTCTATAAGAATCCCAGTCTCTCATGTTAAATCGAAACCCTCATGCTATGTTTGGAGAGAATTTAACTTAAGTTCTACAAACTAATTCAAAATTTATTGAAAGTTGAAGAGAGAATAGCAAGTCTAGCTCACATAATAAGAATAATTTCCAGGCTCCAGCTAATAGGAGCTAGGAACAGCTTATGTTCTAAATTATGGCGTGGACTAGTTGACGGTTGCCCACTCAAGCAATGATATATAACTTACTTCCCTCATTTAAGCTTTTCACCAACAATGAAGAATTTTTACCTGATAGTAAGTACTAATTGAACTCATTGTCTTTGGCATTTTTGTTTTTATTCAGGCCACAGCTCATTGTCTTTTGTTAAAAACATAATATTGAGCATATGTGAAGTATCAACGTGTTTGATCTTACATTGCTTCTGGAAAACTTGCTCAAATTAACACAAACGACACATGGTCCAGTTAACAAAATAATCATGGTATAGAAGGCAAATCATATTTTCCAGCATATAATATACAAGTGGAAAAAGGGAAAACTCTTCGCTGCAATCAAATTGAGGTCAGTTCTCGATCCGTATACACTCATGAAGAGAAAAACTAGTGTCTATACATATCCGTTGCAATCTTTGACCGTATGTAAGATCGGCACAAACAGAACTTGCTAAGAAAATCACCAATCAGAGAATTTCTCCCTTTCTCTCAACAAATATGCACTTTTGCCCTAACAAGTTTAGCTAGTTGTTCTCTTCTACTGATGTAAATCAGTAGATAATATGTCATTTTGTTGCTCTAATAGATTAGAGATGAGAGCGGAAGCTTGCATTTTCCTCAACTACCAAAAGGGCACACGCATAATTACATTTATATACCAAAAAGAAAATTTGAAAACCCACTCTAAATCTGTCTATATATATTAGGGTTTCACCCGTCCTTCCATTTTGGTTCTATAAAACTTGCAGAATAGATCTGAAAGGGTGACCATGAGTAGAGGGAGTAGCTATGGCGGAGGGCAAAGTTCCCTAGGCTACCTTTTCGGATCCGACGAGCAAACACCTCCACCTCCAAGTCCACGGACTGCAAACCCACCACCGTATGGAATTGACACGATCATGACAAACGCACCACCACATCGCGTTGATAAAATCGCAGAGAAGAATCAAGACAGCCGTTCTCCTTCTGATGATCGAAAGCCAAACATTTCCAACAATTACCACAGAGCTCAAGGCCAAAACTCGGGGAACTTCATCACCGTAAGTGATTTTCTCTTGTCCAACTGTGTACTGCCCCAAGTTCATGTATCTTCTTCTCATTCTTAAGAAGTTACTTGCAGGAGCGTCCATCGACCCAGGTCAAATCAGTTCCGGGAGGAGATTCATCTCTTGGGTACTTATTTGGAGATAAGTGACTGATGCTCAATCCCTTAACCGAAATGCATAGTAAGTGTTGTATTTTGATTTCTGTAATAAACCACACAATCCAAAAAGGGGATCTTGCAACTTTTAGGGTTGGATTTGAGTGTAAGGAGTGGATTATTTATGTGGTGTTTCAGCTTGTTGTTACTATGATTTGGCTTTGTCCTGTGTAGCTCAACCACTTCAGTCTATGGTGGGTGTAAGATTGCATGATTGTGTCTGAATCTTGATATGCAAAGAGTTGTTTCCCTTTATGGTACGTTTTCTTTCCAAATTCCCAATTTAGAAATTTAAAAGCGACACTTGCTATTTCTTATTCGAATTGGTGTTCTCTTTATGAACACTCTTCTTAAACTGAGTTTGGGTGTAAGATTGCATGATTGTGTCTGAATCTTGATATACATCGAATTGGTATTCTCTTTAAGGCCACTCATCTTTAACTAAACTAAGTTTGGGTGCCCCACCTTTCAGTTTTTAATTCAAGAAGGCAAACATACCTCATTTGAATAATCGTGGTCGTTAGATCATTTTCCTGTCTTAAAAGATGGGTTTCATCTCACGTTTGGCTCCATCGATCCTTCATCTCAAAGTCCTAATGCACAAAAAATAAAATAAAATATTGGATTTATGTCAAGGTAATAAAATTGTATACTAGCTGATGAATTTTTAGTGTACTACTTCACGGTCATGCATAAAATATTGCACTTTGGATTTTGGAGATTCGTTCATGGGTCCTGATAGTTCTTGGTTTCATGCTTCGTTTGATATATTTAAATCTGCTGTTGGCAGACAGAAATAATCACAACCCAGTTTTTACTTTCCTTTTTCTTCTTAAGTTTATTCTTTTTGTGGGTACCTTCAAGAATCCTAATTCATTCTCGAGTCAATAGAAATTTCAGCAAGATTATCACCATTCTTTTGCTTCTCATGAAAAATGAGAAGCACAATAAGTACCAAGCGTTGCATGGAACTTCCCTCTGCGAGCGCTCCTTCTCTCTTCTACATACTCATCTCTATATGAACATTTCCTTCATTTCTTTGGCCCTATGTAAGATTTTCAGTTTCACCTCATTTCATACTGCTTCTGTCCATCTGGTGGTTAATTGTCTTGACAATCTGGTGATTTCTTTACTCTAAAGGACTCCAAGTTTCCTTCTTTACCATATTGGAGAGATGAATGAAAGAGAAGATAAAAACCACAGTGTACAGTACCTGTAGGCGGTTGTTTCGCTTTTTTTATGTGGGTATTAATATACACTAGTATACTAGCAGTTGGTGGTCATCTTCTAATTCCAGACATGCATCTCTCTCTCTCTCTCTCTCTCTCTCTCTCTCTCTCTCTCAAAATACACACTGGCACTGGTAGTTGATGTAATGCCCACCTGTGTGAGGACATACATGCGGGAATATGATGCGCACTACTTCCTTGCATTTTCTCTTGTCAAAATGCACGATGTACCGTCGGGGTAAAACTGTGCGGGCATTATACCTCTCACCAAGAAAACCCTAAAGAGTAGGCCGTCCTGAGCTCTCCGTGTTCCTAGCCCCCGTCTTCTGTGACCGCGAGCTTAAGTCTGACAAATTTCTAGGCCTTTTGCTCAGTTGAATTTACCCATGAAGACATGGGCCCCGAGCAGGGATCGTACCCCACTTCGCCTTGGCGTGCGCAGGTTGCCCAACATAAGACCCTAGTTTTGCAAGAGGGGAAATCTTCTAGACTTCCCTAGACTTCCGCTCTTTGGCATGGTATGCTCTTCATGTCTCAATCTTCCTCCCCTATAAGTGTGAGCTTTAATCTTGCTGATTCTTTAAGCGGGAGAGAGACTAAAGCGAGCGTGAGGTCTCATTTTTGCAGTAGATTTTAACTTATATTAGCAAAATTGCTATGTTAAGTCAATTAGCAAAATGCCTAGTGCAAACTTTTGATTTAGGAAGTAGAGGATGGAAAAGGGAGCGGATACATAAAGTGAAGATGTTGAAATTGTTGTACTTCCATATGTTGTTTATGTTAAGATCGAACACAAGGTGTTTTGAGCTCTGACAACACTAGGCTTATGTTTCCGCTAATTTTAACTTAAAATGTTTTTGACATTTCTGAAGATACAATCAAAATGCAACACAAGATGAACTCTCAGAGTTTACATAAAAAGAGGGAAATAAACGGATAGAAAATAGCATATCACATATAAAGTGAAAAAATGAGTTAATGGATTATTCAGTTATGATACTTTAAATATATTGACATGAACATAAACATAAAAATGATGACATTAGTACTTTCAAAATATGTGTCAAGTTGAATATAGCACGCTATATTGCAAATGATATTTAAAGAGTAGAATCAAAGATTTTCATGAGTCTTGATGATGATTGGATCCATTAAGCCAATTCCTTCTTCCCACATTAGCTGCAATCTACTATTCTTTGTAAAAATGTCAAGTGAAATTGATACCATCATATGCAATGAAAGAACTAAATCAGAAAAATCAGTTATTATGGTTGAAAGTTCAAATTCCTACTTATACTTTTCAGATTTTGATGTATCGCCTTATATACTCTAATTCTAATTTTCCTTTAGAACGATAGCATCTTAGGCCCAATGAAATCCCAAAAGAAGCTATGGGCTTTGGAGTGTGCAAGTCATCTAGATCCAATAAGAAAGAAGGCAGAAAATTATGAGAAGTTAAGATCTATTCTACAATCCGTTTCATTTTTGGCTAGCATGGAGTGTTCAGGGCACTTTGAGCACTAGATTAGTGATCACAGGATGTTGCATCCCCATCCCGACCATATCGTTTGACATCGGTATTATCGATTAGAATGTATCATTAGAAACGAAAAAGTTTATATACACAATCCTTGAAGTTAGTTCAAAAGAGAATCCGCAAGTATAGGTATTCCATTTTATACTCAAACCAACAAGACTCCGCATATTGCTTGAACAATCCTTAGAGTTGGTGGGCAAGCTTGATTTTTTATGCCCTTAGGGCTTGGACTTCTCCCGCATACTATGACTCTCTAAATCCGCCAAAGTTGAACAAGTTAGGCCTGAAAGACTCATCTAGAGGGATTAATACACCAAAGAAGCACATGTTTCATAAAATAGGACAAGGTCATAATTCGACCATAATCTTTGAAGGAGCGTGTCTTAGCGAGCACGTGTTGAAAAATAGGAACAGTGTATGGCATAAACAATGAACGCGGACAAGTCAATTGACAACTTTCTCTAAGAAAGCCAAACACTTTACGGTCAAATAATGCTCGACCCATTTGCACATATTTGACATGCCGCGGCCACTTCACATCTCTATGTTAATCAATTAATCATCTTCCGGATAATAGTGCTTTGTCCAACAAAACGAGCTGATAAATGTTTTTTTCTAACAACACAAAAATTCCACATTTTGTCCTATGAATCAGTTTCACCTTTGATAACATCCAAATATATTGCTTGTAGCTGGTGCTCTCTCTTTTCTGGAAGTGCATATACTTAGAAGGACCATACTTGTTAAAGCAACACGAAAGGCACATACATATATATATGATTTGCTTGGGTAATGGGATGCGGTAGCTTTACCTAAACATATGTTCGATCCCTTGGATGACTCGATGATAAAGCAAAGTCGCGTGCTCGCATAAAAATAGCAAGAAAGTTCCGGTCCCGTGAAGATTTGTCCATGAAAATGGGGCCCAACGAGCAACCCAAAAATACAAAATTGGCTCACGAGGAGGCAAATGACATCCGTGTGTCGACGATGTGCTGTGATAGAATAGAGACCCCACTCTCCATCGCCCTCCCATGTCCTGATCAACCATTTGGGGTGCTCGTGACCCCCTTTTCAGTGAGGAGGAATTATGTCTAAATACATAGGAATGATTCACAAGGTTGGACTGAAAATGATAGCGTTCTGTTTTTTTTTTTTTTTTTTTTATATAATTTAAATCAAAGAAAATTTTCATTCATTACAAAAATAATGCATGAAAAGATCTAAAAAAAAAAAAAAATCTCAGAAATCACTACAATAAAGCAAGCCCATAAAACTGCAAAATAAACAAAAATCCAGAAATCAAGTATTTCATCATAGCAGATTAGTAGACATGAGCACACGTTTATCCTTCGAGAATAGATTTGTGACTACATCTAAGTAAAATGATTGACGGTTGATCACGGACTCACACATCAAAATCAGTGATGAGCACACGGCAAGATCTCCAACTATAACTACGGTTTTGCCTTTTGACGGCGTGCGCTTAGGTTCAACGTCCTTGACACCATCATCATATGCAAGCGACAAAAATATGTTGAACAAGTTCCGATTAAACACTTGTGAGAGGGAGCCCTTTAGCAAGTGTGAAATGCTGCAAATTTTATTAAAATGAAAATAAATAAAAATATGTTGAATGGGCACAAATATGATATTGAAACTATTGTGAACATCATCGACACTAGCGGTGGAGTACTTATTCATTAAAATTCCTAGACCTAGAACTAGATCAGAAGATAAAAGCTCCCAAATTTACAAGATCAAAAGAGCAGAACTCTAAAATCTAAATCTAGATCGGGAGAATATAGCAAAAAAACAAAAGAAAATAAAAAGAAAATCAATTAAAGAGGGAGGGGAGAAAAGATCTAGGTCAAATCCCTCCAATTCAAAAGCCGATGAAGCAAGGAAAAGCTAAAACTCAGAGAGGGAGAGAGAGAATCTCATAGGCTTCGATACAGATCAAAAGTTACAAAGATTAAAATGATGCCTTGCCTTGGGCGAAGCAACTTGAATGACATAAGAGTAATCCTTTCTCGACGGCCACCCTACATTCGACATCGCTTAGGTCCTTGCTCACTCTTTGAGCGAGCGAGCGAGAGAGAGAGAGAGAGAGAGATCAAAGAAGTTCAAGGGGTTCATGGCTCAAAATCAACAGCAACACTGCATACGATGAGAAACCTTATCGGAACTAAATTATTAGGTGGCGTGGCAATTATCTATTGGGTTAAAGAAGTCAATCATTCAATTCATGGGTCCTACCTGTCTGAATACCCACCAAATCTTGTCACGTCTATTCTTAAGATGGTTATAATGGAACTTCCTAGTATATGTAGCATTTCCCCAAATTTGAACTCTGAGATAATGAAAATATTTGATTCAATGAAGAAGCGTCCTTTATTATGTGTTGCTCGACTTTATAGATGTAGATCGATTGATAATCTTGAATATATTGAATGACAAGATAATTAATAGCTTGTTTAGTCTTGACAATCAAACATGAACATGGTCACTAGAGGATATCTCAAACCTGATTTCGTATTTTATCCTCCATTGGCAATATAATTATTGATTTCCTCATTTCTTTTATTATATTACTCTCTAGTGCACATTGCACTGTCTATAAGTTGGATCTTCGTCCTTGGGATATCTTATCTTCAAGCATCCACTCACTCATGTTAATTGGCAGATCTTTTGTCCCTCATCCAACTTGTTTACTTTCTCTTTCTCTCTTTTAGAGTTTCCAAACTTGAAACCCTTAAATTATAATTCGTTCTGACCAAAAAATAAATAAAAAATCTAATTCGAGCTTGACCAACATGTCCTCGAACATCGTTCGTGCACGTACTTTACCATGTAGTTCAACTAGTCTAAAGAATCGGATTACTTAAGAAACTATCGCTCCATGATTGCCCATCATTGAGCCATGTGGATGGGGAGAATTACCAAAAAAGTCCTAAACCTATTGCAATTGTGCCAATTCAGTCATAAATTTTTTTTTTGGCCAATTTAGTCTTAAACCTTTTATAATTGTGCAAATTCAATCCATCCGGCCGGCAAATGATTTTTTTATATTTTTAATATTTTTAATTTATCGAATTTTTAATTTTAAAAATTTTTAAAAAATTTTTCTTCTTTTTTTCCTATCTTTTTCTTCCTCTGGCCGGCGAGGTCAGTCTCGCTGGCCACTGGCGAAGGCGAGCCTCGCCCGGCAACGGCGAGGCCGTCGTCGCCGGATCTAGCGAGGCTCGACCTCGCCATGGCTGGGCGAGGCCGAGCCTCGCCATCGCTGAGTGAGGCTCACCTTCGCCAGTGGCCGGCGACGCTGACCTCGCCGACCTTCGCCTTTGGCCAGCCGGCCGGCGCTGGCCAGAGGAAGAAGAAGAAGATAGGGAAAAAAAATTAAAAAAATTCAAAAAAAATTCGAAAAAAATTCAAAAAAAAATTAAAAAATCATTCGTCGGCCGGCCGGCGTCCACGTTAGTGCCGGCCGACCAATTTTGGTCGATGGACTGAATTAACACAATTGTAAAAAGTTTATGACTAAATTGGCCAAAAAAAAAAATTTATGACTAAATTGGCACAATTGCAATAGGTTTAAAACTTTTTTGGTAATTCTCCCCACGTGGATGATCAGCATGTGGACAGGCCTGTACATGCATCGATATAGAGATGCACACACGCATATACAAGGGTTACCATGATTTGTATCTCCCTGAGCTCATACTGTGTAATCCGTGACGAAACCCCCCACGTGCACTCTCCATTACCATGACTGTGCTTTGAAAACTATTTTTGACTTGGATCTCTGAGTTCAAAACTGAGCTGGTAGACATAGCTATCATGGAGATTGGACCGGGCAGTGAAAACGTGCAATTAAAACACAGACCTCGAGTCCGTAAGCTAGTCTCACTGATCCTATGATCTTTCAATCATAGGAAAGAAAAGGGCGTCCTAGTAAGGATTTCCTTATTTGGATGTGCACAAATGGAGTTGCACATGACCCCGGATTTCGCAAATTCTAAGGTTGAATGCTCCTCTGGAATCGTCTTTGCTTTGTCCCATTTCCATCTGACAAATTTGGGGATGTTTCTCTGAAAAGTCACTCCGCTCAACCAGCGCCCGCCCTCTGTTTTCTTCCATATTTTCTCTTTCTTTTCTTAAAGAAAGCTTGAGAGATTGAACTGACGAATCTTTACCAACTCCTCTGTTTATTCTCTGCGCTCAGGAAGGCGTTCATGCCGACCAAAAAGAGAGTTGTCCCCCGAATAAAACAGAGAAAATTCTTAAACAATTTGCAGCAGAAAAAAATCAAATATTTTCTCTCACGACCAAAAGGGAAATTATTAAATATGACGTAGGAATTTCCTTCTTGTCCCCATTCATGACACAAGCAAGAGGCGGTTTTCGAAAATACCACTGTCCTCGTCATCTGCTGCTCCTCTATATAAATGTCGTGCTCATGAGTTCACATGAAAATATTCAAAGCACAAACCAGAACTAATCTTGAACCTGCCCTCCTCCGTGAAAATGGAGCTTCTGCCGAACCCCTGCGCAAAAGTTGAGGTAAACCATCTCATATCAAATTCTTTCTCACCTACAATTTGCTTCAACACATAAATTCCAGCAGGCACAAAACAGAGCAACCTATAACAATCTGGTTTCTTGGCTCAGAACCCATCGATTGTTTCTCGGGCCTAACATGATCCGTCACACGTTTCAGGGTCTGAAGAGAGTGCTAGCGATTGTGATTCTTGTGGTGATGTTGTTCGCCACTGGAGCCGAGTGCAGAAGGAAAAGACACTTGGACACAATCCGCTACAGCGCCATAAGTTGCAGAGCATACAGCGCCTCGGTGACAGAGTTTGGAGGAGTGGGAGATGGGATCACGCTGAACACCATGGCTTTTCAGGCTGCCATCAATTACCTGAGCCAGTACGAGGCCCAGGGTGGGTCTCAGCTTTTTGTCCCTCCAGGAAGATGGTTGACCGGGAGCTTCAACCTCACCAGCCATTTCACTCTCTATCTCCATAGAGATGCTGTTCTTCTTGCTTCTCAGGTCAGAAAACTCTCTCGCCGACCAAAATTCTTGAACGAAAATTGATTGGAGTTTTCATGTTCTTAGGATAGGGATTTTTATATTATAATCCCAAACAAATCCGAGTTTTTGCTATTATCAATATCATCATCATCATTATCCCATAGAGTGGAATGTTTGATGGTACTTAAATGAAGTATAACTAAAGATGCTACATGGGTCTTTCATTACTCAGGTCATGTGATGGCAAAGTTGAGCATTGATGAATTTGCTTACAACCTATCTAAACTTCACCAATTTTGTTGCTTTAATTTCAGCGGTTGCCGATGCGGACATTACTTTAAACAAATCAATCATAACGAAAAAAAAAAAAAAATTGTAATAGATCTTAATTTTTCCTTTCCGATATTAAGTTCTAAATAACACAGTAGAAAAGAATGAAATAGTACATGAACCCAGAAAAGGCTGAAAATGCAGGTAGAGGCTAGGCGTGCAAGAAGTTGGAAACGTGTTTGAGTGGACATGGACCATCCAAGTGACGTAGGGATGAAATTTAGGCAAGACCCCTATAAGCACTTTTACATTCTTCTTCCGTGACTAAAAAAAGTGCAGCAATGGGATGCTGCCGAACTGCCACAAACCAGAATTCTATTGTAATTAAATATTGAAAATTAGTTCACGGGTTGGTTTTTGATTCTCAAGCCACACACAAGTGTTCCTGTCCCTTTTCTAGCCATGCGAAAAGTTGTTTTGGCTTTTTTCGCTCTTTGCCCAGCTGCTGAGCTCGCAGGTCCAAATCAAAAGTTAAGGAATAGGAAGACTATAGAATATTGATTCTGTCATGTGGGTCAAGCGCAGACCGCTAGGTCTTCTCAGCCACACACAAATGATCCTGTCCCTTTCTGTTGCCATGTGATGTGATTCACAGTCCAAATCAAGGTTAAGGAATCTGAAGACTATTGAACATTGATGCTTTCATTTGGGTCGAGTGCGAACCGCTCCATTTCACGCACCGAGTTACATTGGAGAGAGCATGAATAGGGTTTGATGTCTTTATTAAGGGAAGCACTTATACTGATTAGCCCGTCGATTTTGCCTGCAAACAGTAATGTCCTATAATGAACTCATAAGAAAGTGAAAGACCATCGGTAGTTTGACTGAGATTAGTCTTGGGGTTGTATTGCTCTGTAGCTCATTGGACGTTTTACTGGTTATGTAGGATGAGAGCGATTGGCCGCTGATAGATCCATTGCCGTCCTATGGGCGAGGAAGGGACGCAGTAGGCGGAAGGTATGGCAGTCTGATATTCGGAACCAATCTCACCGACGTCGTAATTATGGGTACGAAACAGAACATAGACCTCTTGTCAGATGATCATACATAACATGACACGCTATAGTGTCTCTGACCTGCTTCCCTTGGTTAGGGGATAATGGCACGATCGATGGTCAGGGTGAGCTCTGGTGGAAGAAGTTTCGCGGTGGACAGCTCAATTACACAAGGCCTTACCTCATCGAGATCATGTACTCTGATAAAGTTCAGATCTCCAATCTTACTTTGCTCAACTCTCCATCATGGAATGTTCACCCTGTCTATAGCAGGTTCTCTCTTGTAAACCGTCAGTCACTCTGGTATTTGTCAAACTAAGACTCGTAATTTTGCTGATCTGTTATTTGCAATGCGATGCGCAGCAATGTGATTGTTCAAGGCATCACCATCCTTGCCCCAACAAATTCGCCGAACACCGATGGGATCAACCCAGGTAAGCATTTGAAAATTGGGAAGAAGTCATTAGCATTCACAATCATCATTTCACTGACACCGAAACCGTTTGCACATAATGCAGACTCCTGCACAAACACCAAAATAGAAGACTGTTACATAGTGTCTGGGGATGACTGTGTCGCTGTCAAGAGCGGTTGGGACGAGTATGGCATTGCATACGGGATGCCGACGAAGCAGCTTGTGATCAGACGGCTCACGTGCATTTCCCCGACCAGCGCAGTGATCGCTTTGGGGAGCGAAATGTCAGGAGGGATCGAAGACGTCAGGGCAGAAGATATCCTGGCAATCAATTCGGAGTCTGGAGTGAGAATCAAGACAGCCATCGGAAGAGGTGGGTATGTGAAGGACATATATGTGAAAGGAATGACCATGAGAACCATGAAGTGGGTCTTTTGGATGACGGGAAACTATGGCTCCCACGCCGACAACAACTACGATCCTAATGCGCTTCCACTAATTCAGAACATCAACTACCGCGACATGGTTGCTGAGAATGTCACGATGGCAGCTCGGCTGGAGGGGATCGCAGGGGACCCATTCACAGGGATTTGTATATCGAATGTGACGATTGGTTTGGTGCAGAAGCCGAAGAAACTCCAGTGGAACTGCACTGACATCGGCGGAATTTCCAGCAGCGTGGTGCCTCCACCATGCAATGCATTGCCTGATCAGGGGCCGGAGAAGCTTCCGGCTTGTAATTTTCCGGAGAATAGCCTGTCCATTGATGAGGTTGAAGCTCAAGTGTGCTCTTACGAAAGGAAGCACTGGTGACAGTAGAGATTATCCATTTTGTGTGGAAATTATGCCTTTCTACTGATCAAACTTCAAAAAGATATGAACTCATTACTAAAATGTTCTTAACCTCGCTAGAGGATCAAAGCTCCTACATCTCGCAATGCTAAATCAAATAACAGAAACTGCAAGTCCAAGTCCAATCTCTTGTGAACGTGCTCCTGTGTTTGTCTAACAAAACATGAATTCGATGATTGAACGTCCGTTATATCAATCAAAGACTTCAGCTAATTTAACAATGACACAAGATAGACACAAACTATCACTTATAATGGAGGCATGACAGCTAAAATCTTGTCAGTAAGTTAGGTTAAAAACCTCGGTTACGAAGTAAGAGGTCAAGAACTTAAACATCGATCATATCACCAGACGGCAAAAAGCCAGAGAGAGCCTAAGCTAAAAGAAAATTATGCAGCATGATGAATTTTCTACTTCTGCACCGAACAGGATACATAATTAACTTCTTTGTCACAAACACAATCTTAACAACAATTATAAAAGACGATCTTGGCTGAGCTGGTATAGTAGCAAAAAGGACAGAAGTATAAAATCTCTCGAAAGACACCTAATTTGAAACTATAAGGAAAAACAACCGCATTGACTCAGTCCCCCTTCCTATTACAGCCCTACAAAATTCATGGCTATTGATCTTGTCAACCATTCAAGCCAAATCTGAGCTAGCTGATGCAGCACCATATCCACCACCTCCACGACCGAAGCCTGGTCTTCCACCAGGTCCCTGAAATTTAAAATAAAATAAAAGACATAAGTTTCTCCATGGATGGGCAACATGGAAGACAGATACCTAACTTGTAAAAAAGGCTATCACTTCCTCCTAATAAAAACGGTCGTTCGTGAGTTCTCATCTAAACAACAAAATGATGAAAGCAGAACAAACAGGGGAAAGTCTGCAGTCCTGTCGGCAATAGTGTGCCAAAACCACAAGATCTAGTATAAAGTGCGCATGTTTTGCTGTTCCCTTTCAAAAATACTTGCCAGAGAAATATTAATTATATATATAGCCCATCAAACCTAATTAGATTACGTGGACAAATAAAGTCTGGCAAGAGAATCACAGTCCAAAGGCAACCTCTTTTGCATGGACTATCAACGTAATAAAACAAGGGGATACAGAATATCATCATACAATCTCAATGGGCTAAAGATATTATCACAAAAAGCATTCAGCAGATCTACGTCATTAAGAGTCCGTAGCCAAGCTCATATAATAAATAACCAAAATCCGCAAGGAGGACCATTGTTCGGGTGATAATAACATGTGAAATCTGAAAAAGCAATATCTTATTGTTCCCTTTAAGAAATATCTCACCCCAAATGAAGGGCGGTAGTCAGCAGGTGCTCCACCCTTGTCACCGAACTCACCACCAGGTCCTCTAGGACCTCCACGATAACCTTCACGGTCACCAAATCGTCTTTCTCCCTCAAATCTTGGTGGGCCACTGTTATCAATCAGCAAGAAATGAAGCAGAGTAAGCAAATCTCATTATGTGAAACTTATGGAGCAGAGTTCACAGTTCACTCTTTACAGAAGTCTGATTGGCCAAGGATTCTAGAGAAACCACAGATGCAGAAATCTGATAACCAAAAGCGTGACTATACATACAACTTCCCGACAACAATAACAATCACTAAGCCTTCTTCTGTTAACTGGGCAGCAAAATAGATCCTTCAACCCTACATTTATTCTAACATCATATCTTTGCAGCTGAACATCTAACGGTAGTCAAGTCATTTGTCCAAAATGACCTTATGAAACTGCCTTGTTATCAATGAAAACCACACCAACTTTCCCTCGAATACATTTGGTTATAGTACTATAGTTTCTAAGTGTCCACCATCAACCCCTTAGTGACAAAACTAATGAAAGGTTATATTAACAACTTTACTGTGTAGTATACATACCGGGGACGATCACCAGGTGGACCACCCATGGGCCGACCAAGTGGCTTAGCTTGTTTCTTCAGGGTGGCGGGGACAATTTCAGAAGGAAGGTTGAGGTAGGTTCTCAGAAACTCAATCCCGTCATTGGTGAGATACCAATAATAGTGCATCCAAGCGAACGTCTCCCTTACATACTCCTTTGATTTGAAGCTCTGCATAAGCTTTATCACCTGCAGGTTCGGGACATCTATTTCCGGGTGCTTTGCAAGATTGTAGTCCTTCTTTGCAAAGCAACTCCCTCTGAAATGGAAAAAAACAAAAGAAAAGGAGCCCATCAAGATGTGAAATCCACTTATGAAAGGACTAATCAGAAACCCAATTCCAATATCATACGAAGAATCACGCACCCTAGACAAACCCACGAATCTAATTGCCACGTACATATATATCCACACAAAATGCATAACTATGAGATCCAGATAAACGCTAATTAGGAGGCCAGCCGTCATCCGCTAATCAGAAAGGAGTTGCAACTATGGAGCAAAGAACGGGCAAATACATATAGGATCACACGACTACAAAACAAGCAAATTTCAACGGAAAGCAAGATCCACGCATCACAAACGAATGACGACGGCGTGGGATGCTCAGCAGACATCATCGTACTCACAAAATAACCACATGCCCATGTCCAACGTACCTTGGAAGAGGTACTTCGAGATCTCACGGCGGTTCTTCTCAGGAATAATCTGAAAAGAAATTCACCAAAGGACGACACAAAACAAAGAAGTGAGATTTCCCAATTCATCCTAAGAAGCCAAGAAAACAGGTGGGGAAGAGCAGTCTGATGTTCTGTAAATCCACGGAGCTCCCAAATCAGAAACGACACTTCAATTCAACAAAACCCACAAAACCCAGGAATCCCTTTACATGTTATCCACAGAAATGAGGTTAGATAGAGAGTACCATGTTGGCGATGAGCAGAGCACGGTCCACACAGGAAGCGACGGCAGCAACGAGCGAAGACCCAAGAGCTCTGCCGCAGAAACAGGTGCAGCTGTTGCAGGAAAAAACCCTAGAGATTAATTATCAAGGGGACGAAATCGATAGGTCCGGTGGGGGTTTTAGGTTGAGGGGTAGTATGGGTATTGTCCATCTGGGCTTCCTTAGTTCTATGGAGTTTTTCTTTTTAATTTCTTTTTGGGTATTACTTAGATTGCATTTGGTCATCTGAAATTTTTTTGTTGAATAAGATAGTCAAATATGATAATAATGGGATTTGTATGATATTTGGTATATGTTTGAATATGGATATAGGATGATGAGAGAAGCAAGAAGAAATTGTCCGCTCTCAATTATCGTCGATCACTTATTAGTCTTCATACCGCACCCTAACGACATCACTCGGGCATAAGTTCTCCAAAGAGTCCAAGAGACCATGGCTTTTTGCCAGCATCACTGACGAGGCAAATCTCAGCATCCTCCTAATCAAATCATCAATCTTACTCATTTTTCATAGTTCTTTTGGTTGAACCGTCTTAGACCAGCCCTGTTTCTCCCTTTCTTGCTACCTTTCTTTCCCTTCTCGCTCTCCCTCTCTTGCAAAGATTTTGTCACCTCTATGTAGATCACCTATTCAAAGATCCAAATCAAACCGAACCCCCTAATTCAACAACAAGATCATGTTAGAAAAATCTCAACTTGAGCCAATTCTTACACACACATGACTCAACAAGACAAGAACATGAAAAAGGAAGGATTGACGTTAGCCAAAATTAGTATCACCCCCAATTGTGAGAATGGAGATGCTAATGAAGGCGATGGAGAGCAGAATTAAGACAATGGTAGACAATGATAATAATTATATTTGTATTATCTTATACGATACTTGGTATATGTTTGGATATGAATATAGGATGATCAGAGAAACAAGAAGAAATTACTTGCTCTCAACCACCGTCAATCACTTATTAGCCTTCACACAGCACGCCGATGACATCTCTCGGGAAGGTTAGTTCTTCAAAGAGTCCAAAAGACTATGACTATTTGCCAATGCCGCTCAAGGGGCAAATCTCAGCATCCTTCTTATCAAATCACCAATCATACTCATCCTCATAATTCTTTTGGCCAAACCGTCTCAGACCAGCCTTACTTCTCCCCTTCTTCCTACCTTTCTTTTCCTTCGTGGTCTCTTCCTTCTCGCTCTCTCTCTTTTGCATAGAGGTGATGGACTTTATGTAGGTCACCTATTAAAAGACCCAAATCAAACCAAACCCTTGATTAAGCAACAAGCCCACATTAGAAAAAATTCAACTTGAGCCAATTCCTACACACACATGACTCAACAAGACAAGAACATGGAAAAGGAAGGATTGACGTTAGCCAAAATTAGTATCACCCCCAATTGTGAGAATGGAGATACCAATGAAGGCAATAAAGAGCATAATTAAGATATTCAGCATCATTGTCATAAAGGACTTTGGTAAGCTGCTGCCTATTCCAATCTCAAGTGTTCTCATCATCAAAAACAATATCCCTATTAGTCACAATCTTCTTTGTTAGTGGATTGAATAATTTATATGCTTTGGATGCTTCACTTATATTAAGAAAGACACATTTTTCAGCATTGTCATCAAGTTTCTTCATTTTCTCATCCGAGACATGGGCATATGCGATGCATCCAAAGATTCTGAAGTGATCTATCGCCGGTCTTCTCTCACTCCAAGCCTCTTCTGGTGTCATAATTTGAACAGCAAAAGTTGGACTTCTGTTCAAAACATGAATACTCCAATTTATTGCTTCTAGTTAGAAAGTCTTTGAACTCTTCCTCTTGCCAATAAGTTTCTTATAATGTGAAGAATGATTCTATATTTCCTCTCAGATACACCATTCCATTGTGGTGTATATACAGCAGTAAGCTCTCTTCAAATGCCATGTTTTGCATAGAAAGCTTCAAATTTTTTTGAGCAATATTCACCACCACAATCAGTTCGAAGGGTCTTAATGGTCTTTCCTACTTCATTTTCCACACGAGCTTTGAAGCTTTTAAATGTGGAGAAAGCCTCTGATTTTTCCTGTAAAAAATAAACCTAAGTTTTTCTGGAAAAATCATCAATGAAGGTAATTAAGTATCTTTTACCTCAATTAGAAGATGGGTTTATAGGACTGCAAATGTCCGAAACAGCATTTGCTCTCCATGAATTTTCTTTTGAAAATTGAGAACAATGTTGTTTGTTAACAACATATTCTTCATAGACTTGGGAATAAATAGTAATTTGAGGAAGACCTGTCATCATATTTTTCTATTAGAGGGTCTTCAATCCATCAAAACTCAAGTGACCATAGTGAAAATACCACAACCATGAGGGATCTTTTTTTTCAGCCATTAAACAAGATTGAATATTTTCAATCTTTAATGGAAACAATCTATTTAAACTCATAGGAATAACTGCAATAGCATCTCTAACGAAATCATAAATTTCACAAGCACCTCTCCGAATGGTGATTACATGACTCTTTTCTTGTAATTAGCCAACACTCAATAAGTTACTTTTCAAGTCAGGAACATACAACACATTAGAGATCGTTTCCATAAAACCATTCTTGGTTCTTATCTTAATATCACATTTTCTCATCACTTTCATATTAGAATGATTCCAAAAACTTACAGTGGAATGAAAATTTTCATTTAGATAAGAAAAAAAAGACTTACTTCCACTCATGTGGTTATTACAGCTTGTATCCACATACCAAATATCTGACTCGGGCTTCTTTTCATTTGAACAGCTATCAACAATGTTTCTACTTCTTTTTCTTCAACAAAATTTGAAATCTCTGCATTTTCTTTATTATTAGGCAACCTAATATAACATTCAGATGCATAATGACCAAATTTATGATATCTAAAACACTCTACCTTGGATTTGTTAGGATCTCGTCCTCTGCCTTTGTCTTGAAATTGGTCATTATTGGTTTTGAAATTCCTGTTAACATCTTTATTTCCTCGATCTCCCATTCCTCTACCTCTACCTCTACCCCTTCCTCTGAAATTGTTGGAATGAGTATTGGTAGAAGCCTTCAAGACTTGCTCCTATACTATTGAACTTCTGTTTATCTTCTGTTCATGGACTAATAAGAAGCTTTGCAATTCATCAAGAGAGAGTGCATCTATGTCTTTCGACTCTTCAATTGAGCAGACAACATAATTAAACTTTGGTGTCAAAGAATGCAAAATCTTCTCCACAATGGTGATGTCGTCTATCTTCTCACCATGGAATCGCATCTTGTTGCTAATCTCCATTGTTCTGGCACAATAACTAGTGACAGATTCCCCATCCTTCATCGCTAGTGTCTCAAAATCTCTTCTTAAGGCTTGAAGCTGCGCACGCTTCACCTGAACAGAGCCTTGATATTTCTTCTTCATAGAATCCCAAATATCCTTGGAAGTTTCTTTGCAAAGAATAGTCTCCAAGATGGGACGATCAATAGCTTGAAAGAGATAATATTTTGCCTTCAGGTCTTTCAACTTTCTAGCTTCCAATTCTGCTTTATGGGGATCTGTCAAAGCCATGTTTGCTGATGGCTCTTAAATTCCAGATTCGACAACTGACCAATACTCCTTTGACCGTAAAAAATTCTTCATCAGCATTCTCCAATGGTCATAGTGACCATCAAAGCATGGAATTGCTAGTTGAACAAAATTGTCGGTGGCCATTGGAAATATTGCTGCTACAATTATCTCACGAAAGTATCTCACACCTGTAAACCTTCCTTTTCTTTTAAAAACTCTCTCACTCTTCTCAAGGCTCTGATACCACTGTAAGAAAAACTAAAGGGGAGGAGAGATGAGGTTGAAACTTCCTCTTTTACATAACGTAAAAACACCACTAAAATAGGGCCCATAACTACCCATGTTCTGCATAAAGCATTAACTCCACAAACACCTAAAAACTAGGACAACTAACACACAAATTAGCTAAACATGACTCTACTAACTCCAATAACTGAAAAACCAAATCAGTAAAACGTGCAGAAAAAAAACAACTGTTATTTCAACAAGATAATGGTAGACACATGGGCGTCACCACCGCCATTGGACGACACTATCTCTTGCAAACTCTCTGTGTATATTCAATAGTTTCGACAATGACAGACACGCACCAATTTCGAGAGATGCGAGCTTGCGGTTGAGACCTCCAACAGTGGTCGCAATCTCCAACGTAGGAGGTTGAGGCCTAATTTGAGGCAACCCTCAATATAGGGTCCTCTAAGGCTGGCAAACTTCGATCTAATGTCACGCGTTAGTCTTTAACATTCTCCGATGGTAGAAGCTCGCATGTAGTCTATCTATATTGAGTCTTCCCCCTCTCTCTTAGCTCACATTTTTCTTTTGAGAAAATTGTCCAAAAAGTCGTAAATCTATTATACTTTTTTCAATTCAATAATAAATATTTTAATTTTGTTAATTGAATATTAAACCTTTTAACAATTTGCTAATATAGTTCATTTGGTCAAATTTTGCCTGAAATCACTAACATGAATATTTATCGTTTTACATGACATGTTTGACATTAATGTAGATAATTTTTTTTAAAAATTTTTAATATTTAGTCTTTTTTCTTTTCTTTTTTTCTATCTATTTTTTTTCCCCTCCACCGATTGCCCTTGCATGGATCCAACAAGGACAACCTTGCCAATCCTAGGCAAGGCTCGCCCTCACTAGATTTGGTGTCACGCCCCGAACCTCGAGCGCGCCAACATCCCACCATGGTCATGCAAATGCGACATTCCCAGGTAGTGTTGCCGACCCCATTCATTTATTATTGTGCAAGCGGAACGTATTATAAAACCCCTGACAATAAAATACGGGATAGAAAAGTAGGAAGCAAAATCACAACATAACACTTTCATAATTCAACAGAATTACAAACAGAGGTCTACGGCCAAAAGTCTACAAAAGACCGGCTCTTAAAAAGGAACTGTCCTACGATCTACAAGACGGACACGTTCTCCAATCCTCATGACTTCACCTTTGCAACTCCTCAAGGTCAACCAGAGTTATCTAGCCGCTCCGTCCACCAGAGACCTGAAATTGTAATCCCTAAACCGGGATGAGATAATATCTCAGCAAGTTCAATTCCCTAAACCCTTATTAGAAAAAAATACACCCCGGTGGCCTAGTCACATCATCACACGAAGACTTACCTCGTCTTAATTCATTCATGCAGATTAGCACAATTCATATCATTCAATCATATGCAGTAATAAGAACTTAAACAACCGGAACGCATTCACTTTCATATAACCAACAACCGCGGGGGTCCTGATTATAAGACTAAATCGTTATGACACGTCCCATTTCATGCCACACAATTCCGTCCCATAATCCGACACATCAACAACACTCAACATGCATTCCAATTGTTATTCATCCACACAAGGGCATAGCCTACTCGCAGCTCGGCTATCTACGGCATATAGCCAGGCATCGCCTCCCCCATGGAGTGCGGCTTCGTCGACGTCGACGGCATTCCCGAAGGAGCATGGGCCCGAATCTACTACGACCCGCATCCGTTGTAAGGGGCATCCCATATAGGGGCAAGTCCGGCTCAACAGCCTAGGACGATCTCCTTTAATTATCACACAACAATTCATATTCGGCCCTGCGACACTTTGCATTTCACTCAATACTTCCACTTAAAATAGTGATCCCGACCATTTTTCTTCATATTAAAAATATTTCAGAAATTACTCACGTGTGTGGGGACACGCTAATTTCAAACCAGAAAGCCAATATCTCACTTTTTCAAACCCCACTATTTAATATAATCATTAAAATCCAATTTTTGCATCAAAACCCGACACTTGGGTTTTTATAAATAAAATTCCTATTTATCACAATCAACACTCAATTTTCTACATCCATTCATCAAATTCAAATTCTAAATGCACAGCAGCGATCGACGAAATTCTAAGAGAATAAGGTCCCATGAAATTTTAGGAATTTAATAAATAATTAAATTTATTCCGAAAATTAATTAAATAATAATATCCATATTTTTCGCCATCCACACTCAATTTATAATATCCAACCATCAATTTCAAAATCCGAATACACAAAGCAGCGATCAACACGAAATTCTCGAAAGAACCGGAGTCAAAAATAATTTTTCTGTTTTTTTTTAAATAATAATATTTTAATAATTTCGGAATATAATATAATATTATAAATTCCAGAATTCGAAATCATTAAATAATTCAAAAATAAAACCCTATTATGTCACATCAAGGCTTTATATTAAAATAAACACACTTAACTTTAAACTAAACACACTTTAACTTAATTAAACATCCTAATCTAATCCTCAACCAAATAAACTAATCTAACCACCTAAACTTATTTAACTTAGACTAAGCACACTTAGGGCATCATTGACCATCTAATCGAAATTTAGTGAGCTAAACTCACCGGATTAGCGAGCCGAACGGACCAAAATGACGAGGACGACGCGAGGATCGACTTTCCTCAAGGCGGGCCGAGCATCCGGGCTCGGGAAGGCGGCCAAAACGGGCCAAACATGGGCTTCCATACCCATTTTCTTGGCTGCTGTTCACGGTCGGACGAAGGGGTTCGGCGGCTGATCGAGCGGAGGAACGGCGGAGAAGGACTAGCGGTGGCTTGGACGGGCCGGTGGGAAGGTCGACGACGGCGGAGGGAGCTCCGGTGAAGGCCCGAGCTGCTCGGACGAGTTGCTGGAATGCGGGCTGGCGCGGATGAGGGCGACGTCGAGCGGAGGCTAGGCGCGCGGGCGGTGGCGAAGCGCACGGCGTCGCGCGGGCGTGCGGCGTGGCGGCGGGACGGGCGGCAACGGAGCTGCGACGGCAGCTGCTGCTTCGGCTTCTCCGCTTCTGGTTCGCACGCAAGAAACAGGGAAGAATAAGAAGATGGAGGAGAGAGGCGACAGGGGAGAGAGAAGGAGAGAGAGGATCATTCCCTTTTTTTTTTTTTTTTTTAATCCACAAAATGGCCCACCATGACATCATCAAGTGATGTCATATTCCACTACCTCCAAACCTTCCACAACATTTTCCAATGGGTCCATTTTAGTTTTCCGCCGAGGCATGAAACTTTGTACAATGATTTCTTTAATTCCATTCAATTCTCTCCCAATTGAAGTCCATAAAATTAATCCAATGTCACCACATTTTGATTCACATCTTCACTTGTCCATAACCAACTTAAGTCCTAAAAGCAAGACCAAAGGCAGGCCTACTAATTTCTCGAGCCAAATTAGCCATTCTCTGATTTAATCGCTGGAAAATTCTGATTACATGAAAAATCTTTTGAAGATAAGTCAATATTCCTAAAATGATTTGTGACACACCTAGACTTCCAATTTCTGAATTCGATCTCAATTCCACGGTTAATTTCACTTTAGCACGATACTAGCGCGGCCCAACCTACCGGGTAGCCTTTAGAAATTTTCATGCATTTGACATGTGGTTAATCAAGCCATGATGTACATCTTTGACACATTGGCGACTCTCGGTTGTCGGGGAAATCTCAAGGTTTCAAATACAGACACAGGGTACCCAATCGATAGAAAAGTCGGTCCAGTGCCGATCGATAAGAATTGTGTGATCTGGTGTGACCTGATCACATGCTTCTGTCGAGTCGACCTATCTCCGATCTCTAATCGATTTTTAATTATGCCGTAATGATCCTTGCAGATTAGCTCGGTTGAAAGATCGCTTCCTGGTCAAATTCTCGAGTCTGATGCATTAGAATTTCTTAACCGCTTCACCTGATAGACTAGTTTTCACATGAGTGGCCGACTCAAGGAAAAGAACTATATGCGTGCCAACGAAATGCCCGTCTCAATTTATTGAAAATAGAATTGGAAAATCGGGATGTCACATTTGGCAAGGTTGAGCCTTGCTAGAGGCCGACGAGGGTGAACTTCCCTAACTTTGGGAGTGGCTCTACCTCGCTGATTGGGCAAGGGTGAGCATGGCTCCGAGGTTGGCAAGGTTGGCCCTTGTTGGCCTTTGGCGAGGACAAGCCTTACCACAAGCTAGCGAGGCTAAGCCTCACTGGTCGTTGCCTTAGGCTGATCATCGACCATCACCAAGGCCAGGCTACCAATGGAGAAAAAAATGAAAAAAGAAAGAAAAGAAAAGAAAAGATAAAAGACAATAAAAAATATATAAAAAATTAAACAATTAAAAAAATTTCTCCACATAAGAGATTTCATGTCAAAATTGACTAAATGGACTATATTGATAAACTGTCAAACTATTTAAGACTCAATTGGCTAAATAGAAATGTTTATGACCGAACTAATAAAAGTGCAATGAGTTGATGACTTTTTATACAATTTTCCCTTTTCTTTTCATTTTATGTTTTAAAATCCTTATCCTATCAAACTACATCCCACCCTCTCTGAGGGAATTTTTTATCCAAATTATATCTAGGTATATCTTAAGTTCGTGTAACTCTAAACACCATATATGATATAAGTTATCATATCTGAGGCTATATCGTCCACCAAATGTAGTCTTAACAATTTCCTGAACTTTGCTGTGGTTGTTAGCACACATTTACCTCTTAATTCTTAAACTGGTACATATTTCCCAAATTTTCATTATGTTGTAACCATGAAGCCCACCGTTATATTATTATTAACACATGTAATGTAAATGACTTTTAAGGGGTAAAAACATATTTTCATCTTACTATATTGAAGGGAATCTTTTTTTGCTCTTAATTTTTTGTAAAATGAAAAAAAAAATAGGGAAAATAGGGAAGAATAAATTTTCTAAAATATTAACATGGCAGAAAAAGTAATAAATATCATAATAACATTAAAAACCTTTGAAAATTGATGGATATAATATTAATAGAACTAATGGGATATTAAGTAAATTTAAGAGGATAATTATTGCCAAAAAAAATTATTGGTCAATAAAAATAAGTTAAAACAGAATCACCTTATGTGTCGATGAGGTCACTTGTGATGAGATAATAAATTTAAATTATTTCAAATATCATAGGGAGGGATTTGCCATGTTGTAATGTAACACAGAAGCAAGAGAGCAACCGAGTCTCTCTCGTTCAAATCCCCAATTTTTTCATATTTTGGACGTACGTCGCATCTGGGGATCACATCAAGTACTACATACGCATTACTTCACAAACACAACTCGGAAACTATATAAAAATCTGGGCACGATGGAAACGCGAGAAAAGGACATGTTTTTTTCTGTTTCCCAAACAATAATGCATGCTTTGCAGAGAATATTTCGTGGACAAGAAGTGTCCGGATACTTCAAAAGAGTGCTTCCCACACATTCTTATCTTATCTTTCAAGCATACAATCCGAAAATAGTTGCATAATTAGGAGTTGCCGTCTGAATAACACGGGGTCGCTATCAGCAGATTTCCATTTCGTATACTTGCCGGAGCCAGGAAACCAACCCCTCTGCTACATCATGGAACAGCAGTGTACTGTGGAGAAACCATGACATGTGAAAGTTCCTAAGTTTACGAACTCTTTCAGATTTTTCGCTCATCATGGTTCAGAACAAATGACGGTTCCGCTCCGAGTACGTAAAGAGCTCAAGACTTAGATGGCCGTGATGATTAGGGGTGCTCGGGTGGAGAGCACTGAACAATCCCTACCCTTAGATTGCATGGGTTTGTGCAGGGCGCCTGCCAAATTCAAGGCGCTGAGGAAGGTTCGGGCTTGCCCATCCACATGAGTCTGATTCAGATGAAATTTATTGCAGCACGAATATGATTAACTGTAGAGTGCATAATTGACGATTAAACATTTGATGTTTGGGTTATATACACTTAACGCTGCTCAAAGGCGACACAAATTTTCTAGCTTACTGTAACAGACAGTTACTTATTTGAAGTTGCTTGTGCTTTCATCCTGCGAAGACTGTAATCGTTATGCACAATTGAGAAGGTGCCGCACGGTGATGACTGATGACCTCAGCATGATAAATGTGGTTTAGTCCTATTGCAAACTAGAGGAAATACCAAACACGAAAAATTACAGCTTATGAGTCGATCGCTTGTAACATTAAAGGATTGCATAATCTATATCAAATAGTACTACATGCATAGGAATTTCAAGAAAATTTACATACTTTGATATCGCATATTGTTTGTTTATGGAGTTTCAATGAGTCTTTTTAAATTAGAGTTTTAAACATAAAATAACTAGTTATTGATAAATGTTGATATGTTGTGTGTATCCACGGGGTTTAATCATGCCGAAAGGTTTAATACTATCCACAAAATCAATTAAGTGCAAAACAAAGCTAGTATTCAGTACCACCCAAAACTAGTCGCAAAGAATGAGAAAAAAAATCCAACATTCACCAAAATCAAGGTCAAACCGCCGCTGTTGCGTTGCTTTTATTCTTCTCTGTTTTCATTGTCCAAAACATCACATGCATTTGTGGCATGCCTTCCTCATCAATCACAAGTTACATAAACATTCGTCTTCAGTTCAGTTGAACAGACATGAAAGAAATGAAGAAAATGAATAACCAAAAGTCAAAAGCCAAACTCAATTCAAGCCTCAAGCATCATTTTCCGGAACTCTTCGTCAGAGAGAGAGAGAGAGAGAGAGAGAGAGAGAGAGAGAGAGAGAGAGATAGACAGAGAGAGATTAGAGAGATGAAGGGAAGGAAGACATAGTAGAAGCTCCTGCAGTTGATGAAGCCGGCACAATGTCTTCTCCGCCGAAAGGCCCTTCCACATTATCCCACAAGAGAAAATTTGGGCACTGGTGGGATTCGACCCATTCGTTCAACTCCTGCCTCTGAAAGCATTCTAGGGCTATTCGATCTCCTTCCTCGTCGATGTTACTAGATTGTGCTCCGATATTCAACATGTTCTCTACATTTTCTATCAATGGTGGCAAATAATTAGCATCCGCGCTTCCACTTGTATAAGGCGGGGGAGGTGGCAGAAGTGTGGTGTGGAATTGCTGGTGATTCAAGTTCCAGGTGCCAGCGGAATTCACCGTGACTGCTTCAGTGAAAAGCTCTTGTTGTTCGTTACTCTCTGCAAGCCCTTCGAGCGAGGCGGTATCGAACATAAATAAAGGGCAAGGGGAAGAAAATAGGGTTTCCTGTACAGGCATCTTCGCTGCCATTAAATCCGGCATTGCGCAGCTGAGTTGATTTGAGCTGTTGCTCAAAAGGGAGTGCTCGGAAGACGTACTGGGAGGAACATTTGTCAGAGAAGCTGGGGAAGGCTTTCGAATTTTCTTCTTGATCCATGAATTCCAGTAATTTTTAATCTCGTTGTCTGTTCTTCCAGGCAAGTGGCTAGCAATATGAGCCCATCTGCATCGATAACATTTCACAATCAAACATGTGGAGCGAGAGAGAACCATAAACTATCATAATGAAGTGTTTTTTTGTTTGTTTATCTAATCAACCTATTTCAATTCTTCTTGTATTTCTTTCATTATTTTTTAATGGCGTTGTATATGTAGAGTAGAATCACAAGGGAGAAGAAAATGTAACTAGTGGGCCCGAAATGTGACTGAAACTTATGTCTCAACCTATGAATATGTCCTTCTAACGCCTCCCATACAATGCAGGTGATAGGGGCTACTAGGAACAGATTTGACTCTGAGCTTGTTTCTAGGTATTTAATCAACATATAATACGGAAACTTAAATTAAAAGCTTGTATTGAAAAAGTTCAGTGGCGAGTCAATTTCCATGGAAGTTTCCAAGGACTCCACTGTATAGTGATGAGGAAAAGAATTGTCCATTTCAATAAAGCCATGACACACAACGCCAGAATCATGAAAGGTTCCCAACAAAAGGCCAATATGCTTTCATTTCGAGATGTAAATTTGGCAGGACGATATTAGGGTTTGTAATCTATTTTTTTGGGGGTTGTTTTCCATTGATTTGATGTATGGTTTGGAAACAAATGAATAGGAATCTTAGAAATTAAGAGATGATGATATGATGGTGCTGATGAAGGAAAAAACGATGAACCTGTTGCCTACGACCCCATGGAGGCTGATGATCAACTTCTCCTCCTCAGGAGTGAACCTGCCTCTCCTGATGTCGGGCCTCAAATAATTTATCCACCTCAACCTACAACTCTTCCCACATCTTTGAAGCCCTGAAAAAAGGTGAACGACGAGACCCGTAAATCATGTTTGATGAAGCCCAACATTAGAGAAGAAAAATTCATGAGAGAGAGAGAGAGAGAGAGCAAACACTGACCAGCTTTCTCAGGGACTTCGCTCCAACAGCCATAGCCATGAGTGGTGATGTATCTGATGAGCTTCTCGTCTTCCTCAGGAGACCAAAGCCCTCTCTTCACCTTTTGCTGGTTGCAGCATGAGTGGTGACCCATGTTAAATATACTTGCTAACTCTAATTTTGTTAAATGCTTTCGCACTCCCTCTTTCTCTCTCCCCCTCTCTGAAGGTGTGCTGGGATTTTGTTTGCACAGAATTAAATGAGGGGGTTATATATAAACGAACTCAACTCAACTCAACTCACTCTCTCTTCTCTCTCCTGTGCGTAGGGTTTTAAAGAACGACAAGAGAGGGAGAGGGAGAGGGAGAGGCAGAGGCAGAGGCAGGGAGACAAGACACAAGTACAGGAAGGAAGTGAGAGCCGACATTTGCACCGGATGAAATGCTTCCGAGTGGGGTCCATGTTTCCATCTAACCCTAAAACGACCTGCCATCAAACTCTTACATTCCCCTTCTGATTTAGTGTGTCCCCGTGTGGTCACTTTTTTCTACGTAGACTTGGATCATTGTAACAAACTCCACGTACGTCATTCAGGCTCTCATGCCATTACATGTTGTTTCACGAACCTCGGCCCCTCTCTCTCTCTCTCTCTCTCTCTCTCTCTCGCTAGAGTTCTCTATTGAAGTCTGTTTCTTGTTTTTTCCGTTCTTTCAAACACGCCAAACGGCGCTAGGATAATCCATGTTCATATTAGTTCATTCTAGAAATAAGATCTTAGGTACATAATAGGGAATTTCTTGTCTCACCAAATTCGACCAAATGGAATATGGATGATCAAATGCAGCCTCCGCTGCTTATCAAATGAGACCTTACCTATCTGTGAAGGAATCGAGGGATGCCCTCATCAAAGCAGAAAAAAACCAAGGTGTTATTGAGTTAGAATATCGCCATATTTAACTATCGCCTTCCGTATTTGTAAGGCAGCTGCAGCAACAACAAGTTATCAATAATAACCCATGATGATGCTTATGTTACGGTCTTCTAGAGTTTAGCGGGATCGGATGGTTTTTCCTGTTGCTAAGCAACATTGACTGGCGGTACCATCCGCAACTCTTTCTGCAAAATTTTCTGTCTTTTCAAAACATATTGGACACGTTTTATGAATGCAGTGTTATAGTTCCAGTTTCTTTGGTATTTCTAAATAACACGAGTCAACTATCTCGGCTCGAAGGGTGTTTGGAAAATCCTTTGGTTATAACTTTTCTTACTCTATCTTTTAAAAGTAAATCTCTTGTTTAACTTTGGTTATTTTTAAATACTACAAAAATAAAAACTAAGATATAACTTAGCGATTGAAAACATCAAATTCGCTCAAATTCAATTTATCAACAATCAATGTGGATCGGAATACCGTTACTTGTCAACTAATTATTAGATGTCGACTCATTATTAGATCCACGGCTATAGTGCACCTCAACACAACGGCAGCTTTTCATCACAAAAGGCATACAGCCCAAAACAAAATTATAGTAATAGATTCAGTCAAAAGACAAGTCATCCACATCGAGAGTATAAGATTAAAAAAGTAATTAATTCCCCTTGCCCTGAAGACAAAATGGGTTCAATTCACCCAACAAAGCATACACCAATGATTGAAAATGTGTTTCTTGAAAAAAGAATAATTGCTACTACTTTCTTCGCATAGGAGTCCAGGCATGTCTATAAGCTATGTATGATTAATTCTCTTAATTGCACCCGCAAATATTCCACCCGATGATCTCGTAAAGAGTCATCTTCAAATTGCATGACCCTCTTCCTCGTGGCCAACATTTAAAATTAGCTTCATATAACAATGAAGAAGAAAACGAAAAAAAGAAAAAAAACGAAGAAAAACCAGATGACTTAGGCAACAATGCAAGCTTCAAACATTCAAGGAAGCTGTAGATTAGAATATATAAAAAATTAGTCTATTATTGCTTTCAATTAGTTTTGACTTATTACGTCCTTTTAATTGCTTGATTCAAAAGATATAAACGCATTTGGTGGTAGGAGACGACAACACCCCCACCAATTCCCCCTACGTACGTAGCATGGTTTGACGTCACTTAATCATATTGGTTGGTTGATTACGTCATGTCTTGAGACGACCCCCTCCAATATGATATGTTCTTAATTTTTTTTATTTTTTCACCTTGCTTGATTTTAGATGAAGATAAAGTTTTCAATTGGGTGGATGATTTAGCAACTAAATCCAGAGCATCAATACTGGGTTACGAATTTTGTTACGAATTAATGAAATTTTGGTTATTTTCTTTTAACCCTATTTGTATTAAATGATGGGGAACGCTTGTCTAATGAAAATTCAAATTCAACGTCGTCTCCACACACATGACACGTTCATTTTTTTTCGAATTTAGTAATTGCAACTGCTATATTGATAGGTGGAGTTCTTATACTTGTTACGGAAACAAATATTAAAGATACTCCTATTAAAGTCTTTCATATCGTTTCATGTATATCAATTTTATCCTATCTAGTGGTATCCATAACATAATTCCATTCATTAATAAGCATGCTTATTCTCTAATATTTTTATTATACTCGAAATATTTATAACTAACATCTCTGTACATTTTTACTTGGTCCTGATAGCTGCTCCGACGGTGAGAAGTTGTGACAACCACCCTAGGAAGAGGAGACCTCAAAGTTTAATTTAAGACTAACAAATGCTGACACATTACATGAGAACACCACTCAAGCATGACACAAATTTATTGAGAAAGATTCGAGTTAGATACAACACAACATAATTTGACATGTTCTCATCGATTTTTAATGACATGGATAATCGATGCAAGCATCACATGAGAATGCCAATTGCCAGCCCTAGTATTGATTTATCTTTTGAAATGCTTCTTTTTTATTTTTGGATAATATGGTTATGGAGTCTCCCGCTTCATTTCTTGAGGTCTCGCATTATTGCTGATTAATGCGCTAATAAAAGATAAATTATTTGCTGACGGGTATTAAACAACTGTCATACATCTCTCCTGATGAATGAGTTGATTTGTGCAAAGTGGACAAATTATATCTGGATTGCAGTGCTTATAAAAATTATAAATACTTGGGTTGCAATATCAGTAGCTTTCTCTACGTAAATTTCTCCGATCTTCAAGTTCCAAAGCTTTTCAGTTCTTGTATAGAGTATCATCTATTAGCTTAGAAACAGCCTCATCATGCAGCCAACATTCATCAAAGGCTGAAGCACTTGAGGAACCTATCGAAGTAAAATCGCACATATGTCCATTTCTAAGCGCTTAAGTTTTTCGTAGCACTCTTAAATTCATTAAAATCCGGCGTTGCAATACATACTTGACTTGAACTCACGCATTAAATTCACAAGTCTCATGAACTCGAGGTTCATCTTAATTTAGACTTCTTCCACCTCCTACAGGCTTGTAAAAGAAAGCAATTGGGTCGTTAGGGGTGAAGTTAGGTGCTTGTCTTGAGATATTTGGGAAGCACCGACGCATTTCTCTTTATGAATAAGCTGGATTTGTAAAGATAGAAAAGCCACAATCTAGATTTTACTCAATGGCTGGCACAAGTTCGGAAAACCAATCTTCCGATTGTCTCTTTTCAAACCCTAGGCTCGGACACAGATCACAACGACAAAGCATGTATATGAGGTCATCAACACATGCGAAAGCTACCAAAATTCTTTTTATATAATATGCGCGCATGTGTGCCAAAGTCACAAAAAAGATGACCACAACCCTATTTAATTACTCAAATCGTCATGACATGGAACTGGAGGTATTTCTAAGAAACCCTCATCCTCAAGCCATATCAAACGTGCATATACGTAGATGTCTTTTCCAAAAATGGGGAGAGAGAGAGAGAGAGAGATGCGAAAGCGATGGGGTCTGTTGATTGATGCAAATCATCCACCACACAATGATAGTGAAGATCCAAGAAGTGACTTTTGCTTGGATAAATCGCAAGCCCGCTTTGAAAGTAATGCGATTATCATTTTATAAAGAGACCCTTTTAAAGAGAGGGATTCGATGATTATCATTATAACTTAACTTTAAGGAGGAGCAAATGGGAGTGGCCAGGAACGGGCCTACCACAAACACAAATATATCGAGAGAAGGGAAGAAGTTTTAATTGCCGATGAGGGAGAACAGCTGTGGGGACTTGGCCTTATAAAGCATGGTTGGTTAACTGATTAAGTCATGGATGTAATGTCACTGCTTCGCGAGCTTGTCGAATGGGATTACATTAAATTAAAATCGAATTAATTGTGGTCCTCACGATCTCCTGCTTATGCTGTCCGTGCTCTATCTAATTTAATAATGCCGTGCTACATCACCATGATTAAGAATGATTTCAAATCCTCCCCCTTAGTTGTACCCCACCATGAATCTTCACATGGACCCTTTCGCCTTTTTCTTTTGCTTCCCTTTATATGAGGTGATCTTTCTCGTCCCCACCATAAATCCTTGGACCCCATTTTCCTTCCTTGGAAATTTGGCCTCAAAATTATTCACACACACACACACATTTGGCCTCAAAATTATTCACACACACACACACACACACACACACACACATATATATATCAAAGGAGAGATTATGAGTAACAAGTGTAATTTAGCTAATTACTTTAACCTAATTCTGCTTTTGAGAAAAGGCGGAATGATGAAATTGGATTGTGCTGTAGATTGCAATTGTATGCTTGATCTTTATATCGCCGAAAACTAGGGAAAATTGTCCAAAAAGTCCTAAACATATTGTACTTTTGCCAATTCAGTTATAAACCTTTTAACTTTGCCAATTGAGTCTTAAATCTTTTCACTTTTTGCCGATTAAGTCCATCCGGCCAATTTTGGCCGGAAAATGCTTACGTGGACGCGGCGGTGCCACGTAGGATCCGCCCACCGACGTGAACAATTTTTAATAATATTTTAATATTTTTGATTTTTTTTTTCTGTTTTTCCCTTTTTTTTTTTTTTTTTTTTGGCTTTTTCCTTGGCCTTTTCCGGTGGCTGGCCACCGGCCACAACCGGCCGATTGGCCTCGCCCACCACAGGCGAGGCCCAGTTGAGCGAGGAGGAGCACCGGCGAGGGTCGCCTGGGCGAGGCCGACCCTCCCCCGAGCTAGGGTGGCCTCGTCGGGCGTCGGCCGAGCGAGGCGGCCGACGCGAGCGAGGCTGCCCTAGCCTCGGCGAGGGCCGCCTCGCCGGATCCGGCGAGGGGCCCTCGCCGGGCTCGCCCTTGCCGGGGCTCGCCCTCGCCCGGGCGAGTGTCGGCCTCGCCCGGACCGGCCCTCGCCCTTGGCCGGGCGGGCGTCGGCTGTGGCCGGGGGCTAGGCCGACGCTCGCCCGGGCGAGGGCGAGCCTCGACGAGGGCTCCCCGCGCCGGGGCCGGGCTAGGGCGGCCTCGCCCGGCCTCGCCATCGCTCGGCCGACGCCCGTGAGGCCACCCCGGCTGGGGAGGGTCGGCCTCGCCCGGCGACCCTCGCGGGCCACACACAGGCGAGGGCTTCCCTCGCCGGTGCTCCTCCTCGCCCGGCCGGGCCTCACTTGTGGCGGGCGAGGCCAGCTAGGCGATTGTGGCCGGTGGCCGGCCGTCGCCGTGGGCCGGTGGCCGGCCATCGAAAAGGCCAAGGAAAAAGCCAAAAAGAAAAGAAAAAAAGAAAAGAAAAAAAAGAAAAAAAACGGAAAAGACAGAAAATATAAAAATAAAAAAATTCAAAAAATTCAAAAAAAAAAATAAAAAATTATTATTAAAAATTGTCCACGTCGGCGTCGGTAGTCCTACGTGGCACCGCCAGCGTCCACGTCAGCATTTTCAGGACAAAATTGGCCGGATTGACTTAATCGGCAAAAAGTAAAAAGGTTTGGGACTCAATTGCAAAGTTAAAAAGTTTAGGACTGAATTGACAAAAGTGCAATAGGTTTAGGACTTTTTGGACAATTTTCCCCCAAAAACTATGTACAGCACGACTTCATTTGGCATGCCGATAGATCAGGCCTCAGATCTTTATCCTCTCAGTTTATTGTTGGTTAATTGGTCGACCCCATAATGTCTAAACATTCTGGTGGTACATTTTGGACTTACTTATTTTGTTCGACATTGATTAGGTGAGTCGAACTAAAGGTGATCACTCGAGTAGTAGTTTACACAAGGTCGATTCGTGGGTCGTGGAAATTTTATTCCAAATGGTAAAGTCGGGCCCAATGGTGGCCCTAAGGTGTAGAAAGCATCGAAGATATAAATGGAAAGCAAAGGGTACGTGTGGGTCTAGTCGTCGGGCTGGGTGGAGCTCCTAAGTGAGCCATTTCTTAGGCCCATGAAATTTGATCCTTTTATTATTAATCGGGACTAGGCAAGCCTAATACTGGGCAGGCTGTCGAAGCCATCCAGCCTCCAAGTCAATGATTAACACTAGGTTTCAATTAGAGGCGATCAATGGGCAGATTCGAGCTAGCCTAACCAGCCATTTCAATTGTGTCTAATTGGTTTATCCTAGGCTACCCATAAGAATAAATATATAAAATTCTCGGGTCGGGTCGGGTCAATCTTTATAATAAGCTTCGTCCACGCCCGCGCAAAAGTGTCCTCTGGGCACATGTGGCTTGAGCGGGCCGATATGGTGTCAAGTCTAAGCTGAACCAACGCTCTTACAACCAAACCTTAACTAATCAGCATTAAAGTTTCATTTAGAGTAGTAGGGCTGAGGATATGCAGTGAGAGGATATGTAATCCGACTACTTGCGCCATTTTGGAAGGCATCAATTGCATTGTTAATTATAATAAGAATTTTGTTATTATATGCTCTATGATTGAATTGAGGCTTCGTTTATTTGTGGAAAATTTAATATATTCGGAACATATATTCCATGAATTCATTTTTAAAAAAAATGATAATATTTTTTGATGTTTAGTTGAAATTTAAAAAGGAACCGGAAAATACTTTCCATCATTTTAAAAGAAATTTTTATGATATATATATTTTTAAAATGTGAATAATTCGGGCAATAGTAACATGGGCACGTGGAACTAACAAATCAGATAGAGGCATCGAGATCCATAGAAGTCGAGCTTGAGACCATGATGCCCATACTTGGGCTGCCTAGCTTTTAGGCAAGGTCCACCAAGGTCGAGCCTAGGACCCTAATAGTGCTTGTGCCCAAGTACTCGGTGCCTAGGTCCATGGAGGCAAGGCCTGAGACCCTAATGCCCATGCATAGATCCTTGCTTGTCCAGCCTCTAGTCTATCGAGGCCGAGCAAAAGGAATGAGCATTGAGGTTCCCGTGCCCAAGCACAAAGTCTTTAGTCCAAGTGCGGTGTCTTGCTATATTTTGAAAAATGATTTCTAATTTTTGAAAAAGAAAGTCATTTTCCTGTATTTAAACATAGGTTTTTTGTGAATTAGGAAAAGATTTTATGTTGATTCATTTTCTTAATCGATTTAAATGCTGAAATTAAGACAATTGATTTTCTAGAAAAAGTTTTTCGTGAAACAAATGAAATTGAAGTCTGATTTTATTTTTCTTTTGAAAATGGAAAAAGTGAGGCTGAGAGTGCTTTTAATGTCTTATGTGTGAAGTTACCACAATATACTTATTTCAGAAATTTTGGAAACGTAGACTTAATCATACATGGTGGATTCAACTATGGTAGTCAATTGTATGACTTGATTACAAGTGGTAGAACGCTATTTGCCTTTCCAAAAACAATGTTACTAAATATCTTCAAGCGGTCCCATGTTGAAATTAAAATCAAATGCGTTAACATAAAGTCGCTAGTCTAGCTGCTGTCCTTCGAGTGACAAGGACTAATCAGTTATTTCTTTCATTGCCCCAAACATGCCAATATTAGCATTGATAGTACGTAAATGTAACTCGTTGTTCAAACAACTATTCAGAGTTCCTAGAGCTCCTTCTAAGGCTTGTTGGAAAACCCGTTGTCGGACTTGATTAATCGCTCTTTGCTGTTCAAAATGAATAGTTTCGTTTTTGTAATTTTCTAATTGTTCCAAGGTCTTATAAATTGAGTTAATCAGATTCAACTTTTCTTGTTCTATCTCAGAATATCCATTCACTCGAAATTGCTCTGCTTCCATTTCCACTTTCCGTAAACGGGCCCGGGCTTTTTCCAGCTGTTCAATGGCCCCGCCGCGTAATTCTTCTGAGACACGGGAATTAGTGATGTGATGACAGAAACATAATTACATTGAATAGTAATTTGGGTGTTTGTTTTCTGAGTTAATAAACACTCTGTCTTTATGTTCCGCTTATTTGAATGATCATCATTGATTTTAGGAATTATTTGTAAAACAACGTCGTGAATTAATTGTCACAACCTTGTCATCCCCCTTAATAAGGAAAAGGTATATCTCGGTAATCTCTATTTATGAGTATTATTCTAGTGATCGTAATACATGCATGTCATTCAACCTAATAATGTCTTCTACGTATTGCATCAAAGGTAATTTTGCCTTGATGGATCTCCCTCATCGTTTAATAAAAGCCCTCGAACGTTGGTCGCTAATCTGGTGGAATAGAAACTACCTTTTTAAATGGCACGAAAGTCGTCGTGCGAAGACCTCCGATTCACGCGGCAAGGGAATCTATCACTTCCAACAGTGGTGTCTTTGACACAACTACATATGCATGTAGCGCAAGTGTGATTCGCTCCACTAGGTTTTGTCAGAAAATTTCTGCCCTGCTTTTTGGACATGTAGCAACACGTTATGGTCTTCGATAAGTTCATGACAAATCACACGAACACAGATCGTTCGGAAAGTTGAAGGGCATCACCTCCGCCTCTAACGTTTGGGAAAAGATAGGAAGAATTGAGATTGACTCATGTGTGATGGACTGATCGAATTGATTTGCATTTATTCTTTCGATGCTAATCCATATGATGTTCTTGCTCATATATGACACGGAAGTAGGCCACATTTCTCCTCTCCTTTTTTCACATCGAGCCCTGTGATTGAGTGACCGAGTCCCCCGATCTTTACTTTTCCTTTAGCCCCCGACACGATAAAAGGAGAGTCGCCATTGACGAAGCTCAGGCATGCAGTAGAGCTCCACGGACATGGACGAGCTCCCTCTTTGCTTCTTTCCACGACCTCTCGAAAAGGAAGACAGCGACCCATAACCGACTGATCTACCGTGTGGCCCGTGGAATTTTTTAACTCCCAGATTCTCTATTTTTTCGAAGCAAACCCTACCATCTCTAGCACTGAGCAGGAGGACACGAATATAATAATGAGGGTTGCCCTACCAAAAAGAGAACCCCGATGTTAAACGAGCAAGGATTTCTTTAATCTAACGTTTGGTAACGTTGATTGAAATGCATTCACGCTGTAGGTATTGACTAAATGAATTTACCCTTTCTTCAAGTTAGAGGATCTGAGAAATTTTCGGGAAAAATCGAATTATTAGGATGCTCTCGAGGTGGACGGTGTGTTGGCCCATCTTTGGCATACGCCTCTGGCGCTGCTGCCAACGATCCTCCATGTTCCCCTGCGCATTTCCAAAATATTATAAGGATCAATTTTACAACTAAGGACACTCCTCTTATCTATATCCGTAATGTCCGCAATGAAAGTAAATCAAATGAATGCCTTCGTATCTGAGATTCGACATCCGAACCTCGTGGTCCCTACTTAATGGAAAGAGAACTTGTCGTGTGCTTTGGGTAAAATTAGAGAAATCGTCATATTTTAATGTTATGCGGTCTCGCGAAGGATAAATAAGTATAAAATTCACCATTACAAGTGTTGAGAAAAGGGATTTCATTGTCCAAGTTTCCCTTCGATGAAACCTCGCAAGAATCCATATGGGTTTCTTGTCGATCATCTATCTACCTTCGAGGACCATGCGAACACACCAATCAGCTTTTGTTCTCTCTCTTTTGGACATATTTCATGTTGTCGAATGAAATATCATTTCATCAGATAAATCACAGGACAATTCATTCCTCATTCCTATACGGGAAAAGGCAAGAAGGAAATTATCAAAGAAAAATGAAACCATCATATCATATTAGCTTATCCATGATGAGGAAGGTATCTTCGGGGTTCCAGTGGCCAAAGCAAGAAACCGCAAAAAGGGGTGATGTGATGATACCGACCCCAGTCAATTGCTTTATTTGTAACTAAGGATCTCTCTTTCTCTCTCTCGCTAAAGTCGGGTAGCGATTTGACTATTTTCAATGACCTTTTGTGGCCTGTGCTTATTCTGATTTCACGCCACGATCAACGCTCCGAATCAGCGTGATGCGCAGATGAGATGATGATGATGATGATGATGATGATGATCCGAACTCTTGCAAATCCCATCTCCACCCTCCGAACGTGCCTTGAATGCGGGCCGGCCATTCTCGAGCTCTTCTTTCTTCCTCCCTCATCCTCTCGTACAAGTCACAGGTCACCCGCGAACAGTGTCCTTTCGTCATCCTCTTGGTCATTCGAGACTCTTGACTTCTCTCGGCCACGACGTGCGTTTCTGCCTCCATCTTATCCGGGTTTCATCAGGAATTTTTTTAAGGATAATCACTCAAAAAAAATCTTAAACTTATTGTGGGGCGTGCTAATTCAATCCTAATTTTTTTTAAAAATTTTTTTGGCTAAATTCAGTCTTAAATTATTTGACGATCTATCAATGTAGTCATTTTGATCAATTTCAGCCGAAAATCAACAATTTTTGCAATTTTGTCAAGATTGGCCAAAAAGACTACAATGAAAATTCATAAATGAATTTAACACTAAATTGACCAAATTAAAAATTTTTAGGAATAAACCGTCCTCATATAATAAATTCAGGACTTTTTGGCAAATTTTCTTTTCTTAAGGTAAATGAAAAAAAAAAATAACCCAAGCTATACTTACTTTGACACAAATACCCTAAACGTTTTTTGTGTCACTAAAAACCCTAAATTTGTCCATTGTGACATAAAAACCCAACTTTTTTGTCACAAAAGAACTCTAACTTATACATATGTGACATATATACCTTTATTTTATTTCTATCCAGAATATATTTATCACACTAATATAAGTTAAGTGTTTCCTATAACTTAGGGTATTTATGTCATAATAGGCAAGTTTAAGGTTTTAATCACTTAAAAAAGTTTGGATATTTCTATTACAACAGATATAGTTTTGGATTTTTGTGATATTAATCCATCTTTTTTATATTTCTTTATTTCTTGGTCAACTAGGGTGTTTTTGGAAAATCCTTGAACTTTAGGGAGAATTTTTTTCAGCTATAGTATAAAGACCATAAACTATGCGGGGCAGACAAGCATAATTCTATTTTAATATAACGGGCAAAGTGATAAATGATAGCGCCAAGCTATTTTATTTATCTAAAAGATATTTCTTATAATATAGCCGGCTTCGCGCGGACGCACATATCTAGAGCGATTTTCACCTTTAATTTTCCTGCAATCTTTCACTCTGGATGAATTTTCCATTTAGGGTTGTTGAGCACATGATTTTTTACTCACGACATACAACGTCATGTGAGACGTCTTGTTAGATCTTTTCTTGATTTTTCGATTACTTTGAACTTTCGGCAGGAAATAAAGACATAATTTTTTCCGTCCCCTTTGAAAATGTCAAATTCACATATGCATCATCAACTGTTTTTGGGGGGCCTCGAATGAAAAAAAGAAGAGATTCTGCAGAGACAATCTGGTCGTTGGTTAGTGGGGCCCACGAGGTGAGCAACCATCCCCTCACTTATATATATATATATATAGCTGGCAATAAAAATTTGAACTTTTTTTTTTAAATTAGTAAATTTTTTATGAAAGTTGATACAATTCAACAGGAGCTCTAAGCCAATCAAATGTCATTGATCATAGTATGATATGTGACTATCAACCATTGTTAGCGACCTTTATTATGTGGAATTGACGAAATTATTTTATCAACAAGTACTTCCGGAACTATCGTTGAGTAATAAAATAGAAAATATACACATCTTTTTGTGCACTAACAATTTTGGGAAGAAAAGAAACAAGCATGCCTAAAAGGTATCTTGTTTGTTTTTCTGTGTTCAAGTTGCCACTGCCTTTAATTACTGAATATTCATGATCATAAAAAAATAAAAATAAAAAACTGTAGTTACTAATTGGAATTTGATCAACTTGAGTCATGTTAAGCGAGTTAGCATCAAGCTCGAGCTCAACTAACCTCACGTGCTCAGATTTCGAAACTCCACTTGTGCTCGATTTGAATAGAAATTCAAAACACTTGAGCTCGACCTAATTGTACTTGAGTCAAATATAAATTTGAGCTCGAGCTTTATAAGATGGGCTATTTTCATTGCTTGTGTGTATATATATGTGGGAATAGCATGTATGTTTAAGGATTTTTTTTGTCTTTTTTCTTAATTATAACATATCTTTTGAAATGATAATAAAATTTATTAAAGCTCGGAAGCCTATCGAGCTTAGTAGCAGCGAGCTAGAGCTTGACTTGACGAAATAATTCAAGCTTTAGATCCACCCAATATTAAACGAGTCAATCTCGAGCGATCATCTAATTGAGTTTTAGCTATTCGAAAGCGACTCAACTTGATTAAGATATTACTTGTTAGGGTGCCTGGCATTAGATGCAAAAAATTAAAATGTTCCATCGAGAAAATGAATCATCATGAAAAGAAATGGTAAAATTCAACGGCCCAAATTTTTTTAACTGTATCGGGTAATACGAGATATATTATATATATATATATATATATATATATATATATATATATTTTTCCCGTTTGGGGGATCGGGAGGCCGGCGTTTTCTCTGGCAGACATCCTTAAAAAAAGTCAAAAGACGTGGTCAGATGGAGAGAGAGAGAGAGAGAGAGAGAGGTGGTGAGGGTGCAAGAGATGGTCGTGCGGTCGCGTCGTAGGGAATCGGGAAGCGGACGACGACCAAGTCAAACGATTCCTCTCCTCTCCCGCGATGATGTTGATGTTGGGGCCCAGCACCGTCCACGTGGCTTCAGACAGCGCGTTCGACGGATCGAAATCCGGAATGGGGGGAGTCGGGGCTTGCTGACTCAGCAACTGGCTCGTGACGTGGGATGCCGATGATACCGGAATTGACGAGTAAAGGCCCCCCGGGCAGGGAAAACCACCGTAATGCCACTCGCCGGTTATCTCCAAGAAAGTTGCCGTTTCTCGGCCACGAAAATAACGATAAAATTTGATATTACCAGGGAAATATATCCTTTCATCCACTATTCCAATCATATATACTCTCCCTCGCGATAAGATGTTACATGCGACAGATATTCCACATGGTATAATCAATCCATTAAAAGTAATATCAAGTTAGATGAAATTTGTAAAGTGTGAATAACAATAATTAACCGGTTACACCATGTTATTATTATTACATGATAAATAGGTTCTCCTCCCTCATTCGTGATTGTTGCGGATTCAATTGTTACTCCTATCTTATTTGAATGTAATCCGAATAGATTGACCTTATGGATATTTAGAGGTTGCAAAAGAATAAGATATTATGAGAATTCTTTGGCTAGTTAATATATTTAATTATGAGGTTGGAGCACCTTGAAAAAATTAGCAACTATCCATATTTGGGATGAAGAAATAAATAAATAAATATTTTGTATTGCTATTTTTTTTCCGAGATATTGCTATTTAATCATACATTATATGCTCATTTTATTATATCTATACAAAATTAGGGCCTCATAAACGTTTGCGGAGCACCAAGTAAGGTTTCGCAACTTTAAATAAAAAGATACATGTTTTCAAAGGCAAATTTTGCTCATAGTATAAGCTTTTAGTCATTTTGAGATACTACCTCCACCTCGCAACCCATAGAAGTCAATGCATGTTATTGAGAAGCTTATTCGTTGTATTCAAATACATCAAAGTTGTCACATCGTGTGAATTTTATGTGCAGCTTACTAAGATCTAAGATTGAAATGTACTCGATTCACATAAATTGGACATGTCTTATTTACTTTTTCAATGTTTCTTGGCCTCTTCCATCACAAGGGCGTCTATGATACCATTTCTATGATACCATTTAAGACCAAAGTCAATACTCGCAAGTGCTAAACATCAAAGTAAGGCATTCTCATTTTCAAATCTCGTCGAACAAGACTAAAAGGCAAAATCTATCGACTACTAATCTTTCCATCACACATTTTCTTGCTCTTTGCTTTGCATCACCTTTATCGTAGGTTGACGTGCAATCCACGCGGAAAGGTCGATTGATATGACCAACAAGCGAGAAGGTCACCACGCGAAACTCACCTGATAACTATTCGCGACCTACAAAGAGATGACCACATATGCTTCCTCTCTCTCTCTTCAATGATTGAAAACACAAGTCTCTTCTCTTTCTCTTTCCAAGACAACCATCTCCTTTTACACCCACCACATGTCATATGCATTGGACGGAACCTAGGCCAAAAATTCCTTCCACATGACGTTCATGTGCCGCTAGGCCACGCTCCCAAAACATCCCACAAGCCACCACCATAATACAAAACCCTAAACGGCAAAGGTCCTTCCAATAATTACGGTGCACGTGAAGGGGCAGATTGGGAAAGAAGCTGAGTAGAGAATATAGTATCTCTACTCAGTACAAGGAAGGAAAGAAAGGAAGAACACGAAAGCAAAAGAGGAGGAGAAACGGTCGCATGCCTTGACCACCACCCATCTCTCAAACATATAACTGCCCCAACCGTCCTTCTTTAACCCTTATTATAATCCATCTCTTTTGTCTTCACTCCTCTCTCTCTCTCTCTCTCTCTTTCTCATTCATCTTCGTCATCGATCGTCCATCCTTTTGGGTACCTGCAAAAGAGAACAAGCGAGAAGAAACGAGGAGACCCAGAAACGCCATGCCTGCCACCGAGTACCAGGGCTCCTTCCTGGGCCGCATCAGCATCCGCCGCAACCAGGTCGTCTCCATGGACGGCCACCACGAGCAGGAGCTCGAGGACCTCGACCTCTTCCAGCGCAACATCGCCGAGCGCTTCTCTGAGCTCCTCCCCTCCTCCCCCAGCCCCCACCCGACGGCGGTGGCGACGGCGGCGACCCTTCCGCCCCCGCCTCCGCCGACGCCCCCTTCCTCTCCCTCGCGTGGCTCCGGAAGCTCCTCGACGTCTTCCTCTGCTGCGAGGCGGAGTTCAAGGCCTTCCTCATCATGGGCCGCGAGCGCGACCCCTCCGTCGTCGCCAAGCCCCCCCTCGACCGCCTCCTCCCCGAGCTCCTCGACCGCTCCGTCAAGGCCCTCGACGTCTGCAACGCCGTCATGCATGGCGTCGACGCCGTCAGGCACTGCCAGAAGCTCTCGGAGATCGCTGTCGCCGCCCTCGAGCAGCAGCCGATCGGAGAGGGCCAGGCCCGGCGGGCGAAGAAGGCGCTCGGATCGATGATGGCCGTGCTGGCCGCCGAGGATAAGGAGAGCAGCGGCCACAAGTCAACGGAGAGGACTTGGTCTTTCGGGCGGAGAGGCAGCAGCGCCGGCACGAACAAGGATCGATCGGCAGCTGTGCAGTTCCGGACGCTCTCCTGGGGCGTGTCGAAGAATTGGTCCGCATCAAAGCAAATTCAAGTACGTTTTTTGACGCTGAAATCAAAATTGAATACTTTTAAGATCGTTTAACCCGAATTTGGTGCGCATTGACTCGTTTTATCAAGCTATAGATTGGTTATTCCACAAATCGAATGTGATTTTCAGAGTCAAGTTTCTTCATCGTTTGTCTGAAGCTCTGATCGGTCCGACTTTATTGGCTAATGATCGATTTCCTAATCGTCGAATTCAGGCCATGTCATCGAACCTGGTGGTCCCGCGAGGTGCAGAGTCATCTGGCCTCGCCCTGCCGGTGTACATCATGGGCGCGATCACGGTCTTCGTGATGTCGGCCCTGGTGGCGAACATCCCGTGCCAGGAGAGGACCGGGCTGGCGATGCACCTGCAGGTGCCGAAGCAGTTCGCATGGGCGCAGCCCATGACCGCGTTGCAGGAGAAGATCGGGGAGGAGTGGAAGCGGAAGGAGAAGCGGGGGACGGCAGGGCTGATGGAGGAGGTGCAGCGGATGGAGCGGCTGGGGCAGGGGCTGGCCGAGTTTGCGGACTCGTTCCAGTTCCCATGCGAGGGGGAGCGGGCGGAGGAGGCGGCAGTGAGGGCGGCGGAGCTGGCGGAGACGTGCCGGAGGATGGAGGAGGGGCTGGTGCCGCTGCAGATGCAGATCAGGGAGGTGTTCCACAGGATCGTAAGGAGCAGGAGCGAGGTGCTGGATGTTTTGGACCAGGCTGGTAAACTGCCTGCTCCCACCATGTAAAACGCCGTGGCCAAGGGTTTCTAATCAACTTCTTTAGGGGATTCAACCCAAGTTTACATTGGTGGGAATTAGGTTGCAGTTTTGTTTCAAAGTGGCATCCATTTTTAGGTCAATTTCTAGGAGGTTTAGAGGACATATGGCTTGGCCCTCGAAAGCTGTATAATTGAGGTGCAAACACGTCTGAAAAGTGTTCATTTTCCGTCCGTTTTCTTTGATGCTGAGGATCTTCTTTTGGTGTTGTGTAGCAGCTTGTCATCTTGTAATACAAATGTACATATTCTGATTACGACCACTTCCTTGAAGATGGTTTTTCTCTTCTGGGTTTTCATCATATTGTTGTGTGATTTCCGTTTCGGCCGGGAGAGAGAGCTTGATTGTGGAGTGAGATTTGGGTTGCGTTCTGCAATGGGTTTTGGAGTCTTCGGACAGGTCGCTTTATGGTGTTGCTCTGCTGTCTGGAAAAGAGGGAGCAAAACTTTGCTTCCGATAGAAAACCAATCCCTACTAAGTCTTCCTTATCAAGATTTTAAGACCCCATTTCTCACTTGTCTAAATTACCTGTTGGGACTTCGTTCAAAAAAAAAAAAAAAATTACCTGTTGGGACATCTCTGAAGAGTGAAATTATGCCTTTTTTTCCAAAGTCAAATCGGCCATTGAATATAACAACCCTAACCCTTTCCCCAAACCGAGGAGATTATCCCTAGAATGAATGCGAGTTTTTTCTATTTTGGCCTACTCTTTTTGCTGTGATCACATGAGAAGGGATAAGAGGCTTTTTTGCTCGTTCCAATCCTTTTGTATTGGAGTTTCTTGGTGTAAACATAAAAGGTGGCGGCCAATTAAGGTGTGGACTTACAAATCACTTAATAGGCTATTTGCATCCGATGTGAGATTTTGGAGTCTCGCAAATTCCCCAACTTAGAGAGCAGACGCCTTTGTCGGTGTTGGCCCACAATGCATGATAATACTTTTCATTCTTCATGTGTGTAAGTAGATATTTTCCCCCCTTTGCTATCCTGAAAGTCGATGAGAATTGCATCCCGTCCGAACCCTCTCGTCCCGAGCAATGAGGCCCTATCTTCATTGGGTCGTAATGGGACTAATTGTTCAAAATTTACATATTTACCAAAGTGGGTCACACTTTGATATCTTTTGTAACGATTCAACTCGTTCTGTGAGGATTGATCTTTTTGAAGGTAGATGTTTATTTATGAGTTACACTACAAGATGTCTCCCATTTAACATGGGAATACAGGACCTCACACTAAAAAATTCACAAAAATAATAAATTTTTTTAGGATTATTCCATGAAAAATCTCTAATGTGGTGGAATGTGAAGTAGTTAATATATATCTTAATTTTAAAAATTATGTCAATGCTTCGCTATGTGCCTATACGTAAGCAGAATTCCATTTCCCCACCTTAGCTAAGAATATGTATGGAAATAGAGGTTGCATTATAGTGGTGGGTGACTCACCGATTATTTTTACTCACTATAACATATTCACAAAGTATACTCTCCCTCATCGAGTGACAAAGTAAGATATAAGGATCGTCAACGGGTCATATTATAATAATCTAAATGGGAGCGCATCTTGCCCGGGGGAAAAGGTTATATCCGGCACCGGACTAATGATTTGAGTGATACATCCTAGATCCTTATAATTTAAGTGTGGAATGTCAATAAATTTCACCAATTCGCGCTTGAGACGTTACGTTTTAAGAAATAGACAAACATATGAACCAAAAGTGGCCGTCCTTTCTTTTGATTTTATTTTTTTTATTTTTTTTCCTCCCAAGATTGCCCATACACAATTTAAAGAAGAGTCGACCTATTTTTTTTTTTCATTTGCTTCGAATGCAAATATACTTCTTAAAATTTCAATGCATATGAATTTCTTTATCATACTTGTCAAATCGACACGCGAATCAGGAATCAAAATTTTGAGAATCCAATCAAACCCTCTTAAAATTTCATTTTCTCAACATGTAAGTACTTGAAAAGGTCCAAGATTTTTTTATTTTTTTTCCTTTTAGCCAGAGACAGGATCATTTACACCACATCATATGCTCCACTTCGGGAGATTCAAAGAAATCACGAAAATATCAAGAATTTCTGAGTCTTTAGTCTTAACCCCATGAAGAAGGAAAAATCCTGGCGTTTCCCTGAGATGACTTGTTCAAAGTTCTCACGCCATTGCATGTCCGGTGGAATCCAACCTGGTTGCTTATAGATTAATCCAATTTGACTATAAAAGAAATGTGACCCACGGCAAGTTCAGTGCCAGCTCAAATCTCTTCAATTTCCGAACCACACCAAGAGGTCTTTTCTTCCTTTCATTTCCCCCCCAAAAGCCACGACAAAAGATTCAATACTAGGATGATTGATGATGAGGTCAAATTGCTGGGCCTGATAAGTTTTGGGTTCATTGGAACTGGACCTGTCCTCTGCATCTGGGACGCCGCCGGCAATGTGCCGATCAGGCCCAATCAACATGAGCGGAGCTTCCAAAAGGGCTATTAATTTACGTATTCAACTTCAACGACAGAAGTGCCGGCGTTAATTGCTGAACTTTGGACAACCACCTCACCAGACAAGGCCCTAGCCTCTTTGGACGCATCTGCAACAAATGATGCGAGCCAAGGCATCCGGGTATAGGACCCGGAAGAGTCAGGAAAATTATTGAATCGGTCCTAAATTATTGTACGGATGCTAATTTAATCTTAACATTTTCAATTTTGTCAATGTAATCCTAAACTTTCGCATAAAATTTCAATAAATCATTTTTGTCTAATTTTTGCTAGAAATCGCTAACAGAGTTGTGTGCCATGTAGGATAGCTAGATATATCAGTGATTTCTGACAAAAATTAGGTGAAAAAACTACATTGAAATTTCATACAAAGTGTTTAGGAAGAAATTGACTAAATTGGAAAGTATATAATTAAATCGACATCTGTAGAATTGGTTATGGCTAATTGGACAATTTCCGATAATTAAATTAGAATTTAAAAGAGAATGGGGATGATGAGTGTTCAGATAAGGATCCTCAAGAGTCGAACCCGTCACTTGAATGAGCCTCTTTATCTTACATAGACATTCTTAGTAGCCGGTAGTCGGGTCGTAATTGACAAGCGGCAATACATGGTAACAATTGTTGATGCAAGTGGACAAATGTCCACCGTTAAACTTACCATTCTGATAATATGTGATGCTTCACAATGATCAAATGGGAAAAGTACCTAAAAAGTCATAAATCTATTGTGTTTGTATTAATTTGGTCTTAAACTTTTTATTGGACCAAATTAATCTTAAACATTTTTATATTAATACCAATTCAATCTATCTATCCATTTTAGGCAAAAAATTATTAACGTGAATGTTGACTATCTTACATGGCATGTTCGACACTAATATAAAAATTTTTTAAATTTTAATATTTTTAATATTTTTTTTTTAATTTTTAAAAAATATTTTTTTCTCCCTCTTCTTTGCTTTTTACTTTTTGTGCCATTGGACATAGCCATGGTTGGTGAGCGCTGGCCTCGCTTGGGTCACCCTTGCCGACCACAAGTAATGATCGGCCTCAATGGGCTGCCCTTGGGCAAGGGTGAGCATCGACTGTCCAGGCATGGCAAGGCAAGGCCCCCTTGCTAGATTTGGCGAGGCTGACCATCACCTAGGCTAGAGCGTCCTTGCCGCGCCTTGCTCAAGTGAGGGCTGGCCTCACCAAGGCTCACTTGGGCGAGGGCGAGGCCTAATGAGCCTTGCTTAGGTGACAATGAGGCCCAACCAACCTCGCCCTCGCCCAGGGGAGGCCCGACAAGGTCGACCATTGCTTGCGACTGGTGAGGGCGAGGCTAGCCCTTGCTAGCCATGGATGTGGCCCGTGGCCAGTGATGGCCATTGTCAAAAAGAAAAAGCTAAGAAGAGGGAGAGGAGAAAAGAAGGAAAAAAAAAGAGGAAAAAAATTATTTTTAAAATGAAAAAAATTAAAAAAATATATTAAAATATTGTCAAAAATGTCCACATTAACGCTAGCCATCTTATGTAGAATGATCAGCGTTCACGTTAGTAAATTCTAGCTTAAATTGGCCATATATCACTAAATTTAAGTATAAATGTAAAAAAAATGTTTAAGACTGAATTGATATTAATGTAATAAATTTAAGACTTTTATAGTACTTTTCCTAAGATCAAATTATTTCATGGACTAGTATATAATTGGTTTTTTTGTTAATCGAGGCAACGTTGTGGTTGCCAATTAGATGTGATTTAAGGGTTGCCCCACCTAAATTTTAGACTGTTGAGTATGTCCGATATGTTGACGGCTTGCTCCAACAAGTGGAACCTATTTTCTTGATACATACGATCTTTCAACACATCAATAAAAATTACCATCGTCACCCGGAGATTGGATTTCTTGATCAAAGAAATTTATGCATGTCGATTCAGATGGGAATCCACAACCGGCTATTTCATTCAAGCACCGGAAATGCTGTCCGGATTTTTTTGGTTTTTCCGGTGGAATACAATGTACAAAGATTGAAATTTGGATGTATTGTCATGGGAGATTCATATACAAACAATTCGTGTCACTTAGGTTATATCGGTTACACAACCTTGAAATTATCATGGACCATCTTCAAGTCATCTAAAGGTAAAGACATCGGGGTCGCTGAGTTGCAAAATTCGAGGGAATATAGAGTCACCTAAATACATTCATATACAAAGATATCTCTGCAATCCTAAGATTCTTTAATTTAACATCTCCCATAATTCTAGCCGGTTGCAAAGAAACCGATTGGAGTTTGGACAACAAACTTGAGAATGGCATGGGACAGACTGCCTTCGTAAAACCGTCCGCAGTTTGATCGGCAAAAGAGAAATGGACAAGATCAAGGGTAAAATTTCCTTAAAAAGTCCTATATTTATTACGCTAATCAATTTGGCCAATATAACCTCAAATCTATTGCATATTTTGATAATTAAGTACTAAATCTTTCAATATGATTAATATTAGTCCTAAATCTTTTAACAATTTATTAATGTAGTTCATATGATTGATTTTAATTGAAAATTGATAATATGAACACTAGTCATTCTATGTAGTTTGTTTTAAAATTTTAATTTTTTGAATTTTTTTATTATTAATTATCTTCTTTTTTTTTCTTTTTTATTTTTTTTTTGGCAATTGACGACCTTTGCTAGCCACTAGAGTAGGGCTATGATCGGCGAGGGCGTGCTGCCCTCATCGATGGCGGCCCTCACTCATGAGCCCTCACCCGGTGGCCCATGAGGTCACCCGGTCTTGGCAGTGGCTAGTAGCCCTAGCTCTAGAATTACATAGAGCTTTTACATAATTAAAAAAAAAAAAAAGCCGCAAAGGTTTTTCGCTGAACAAAGATGAAGAACAGAGTATGGAAATTTATATACAGAGCCAAGCAAGCACGCCAGAATATAGACATGGACATTCTAATTGCGAGGTTAGGTGCTCTTGCAACAAGTCAACCATGATCATTATTGCACTACTTTTCTGTCCCCCGTGGGGATTGACTGACCCTTGGCATGGACTCATCTTCAAACAAGGGACCTTCTAGATCTAGTTGAACGAGTCCATACGTGAAAGTTCGACGGTCACAAATAAAGGGGGAAAAAGAACAAATCATTAAAGATATTCGAAAATCACATCAACTCTTCTAAATAAAAATTCGAAAATCATGGGGATACGAAAAGATATGCATAAAACCTTTCATTTTCCATAAATTGAACATAGGGAGGGAAAAAAGAACTAGAAGTGAGGAGGCAAAAGACAAAAATTCTGATGATTTATCTTTCTCTTTTTTCTTCACTGGCATTATTTATGTGGATACAATTCCAAAGGAGATCACATGAACCTGTCATCGACCTCGACGTAGGCCAAAGTTTCAATCGCTTGCCAATTTAAAATGAGTCCATTTCCTTTCCTTGTTCCATACGCCTGTTTCTCTTTCCACCTCTCATCCGTTTTGTTCGACTCTTCTTGTCAGCATTATTGTCTGGTTTAAATTTGCAAAAGAGAAAAAGCGACTAGTGGCTTTTATAGGTCCATCCACCTTCCTCTTTGATTATTTCCTCACTTTCCTCTTCTTCCTCTTCCTATAATCCGTGCTTCTTCATTTCCCGGGTCTGATTCATTCCTCTCTATCTCCCTCTTTTTTAGTGTTATCTTTGACTTTCTTTAGAGTCCCTGCAAATTTCCAGGTCACTGCTCTGTACACAACAGAAATGAAGGTGAGAGTTGGGACCTTCCCTTTTGTTGATTCAGTCTGATGGTCTGATCATGATGAGTTTCGTAGAAGATACATGTGTTTTGATTGATATGATTTACCTCCACTCCTTACAAGTTTTGAAAGTGTTTCTTTTCCAGAATCGGTTCAGCTTATTGTCTTTTGACTTTTACAGGATTTTTTTTTGCTGTTCTTGTTTGCGTACTAATGATCTTTTTGTTCTTGTGCAGAAGGTGGTCCTGAAAGTGGAGGTGCACGACGACAAAGCAAAGCAGAAGGCCATGAAAGCAGTTTCTGGCCTTTCTGGTAATAACAAGACTTCCCTCTCTTTTTGGCTCATGGGGAATATGTAGTTAGATTACTTACTTCATATAAGAAACTAGTCGGAATTGGCTCAGATAGTGATGAAGCCATTGATCACTAGAACTAGCTCAAACACTTTCTTAATTCCTTTGATGGGTCATAAGAGAATTCATTCAATGTCTTTTGGTCTCTCAGACAGGCCTGTAATGCTATTGCTCCATTTTTTTCTCTTTGTGGCATCACCAGGAATTGATTCTATAGCCATGGACTTGAAGGAGAAAAAAATGACAGTCATTGGGACTGTTGACCCAGTCGAGGTGGTGAGCAAGCTGAAGAAGAAATGGTACACCGAGATTCTAACGGTCGGGCCGGCCAAGGAACCTGAGAAGAAGAAGGAAGAGCCGAAAAAGGAAGAGCCCAAGAAGGAGGAAGGCAAGAAGGAGGACGACAAGAAGAAGAAGGAAGAGCAGCAGATTGCAGAGCTTGTCAAGGCCTATGAAGCCTATAATCCACACCTCACCAGATATTACCACGCGGCCAGCATGGAAGAGAACCCCAATGCTTGTGTCATATGTTGAAATTAAAATCTTAAGTTTCTTTGAGGCTTGAGACAGCAAATAGTGGGATTGTGATGTTAATAAGTCTTGGTTTGGTTGATGTTCCTGATTGAACAAGCCTCCAAGATGTACCTGAGAGCCAGGGCTTCTTTTTGTAAAATTCTAACTTCGTAGGGGGTCCATTTGTCATCTTGGCTTTCGCAGTTTTCACTGTTGATGAGAATATGTATAGATATATAGAGAAGTAATAAAGCATTGGAGGTAGGGAGAGGAAATAAATGTACAGATTTTTCTGGGCATCTCTTGAATAACCCATGTGCTTCTATGCCTCCATTTTTGGCTATCAACTGCCTTGAACTGCTTTCACTTGGATTTGAGCATCATGCCCTTAAGACAATGATCAGGGGCATCAGCCCATAGGAATTTGATCACTTGGCTTTTGGGTATGCTCGGACTAACTTGATCACTTGGCTTTTTCAAACTCTTCGGGTTTGAAAAAGCTGCATATTTAAAGATTACTAGAAGCGGATAGACATCCGTGAGCAGCTCAATGAAATTATCTCTTTCTCTAGCACTTGCCCTTAGCTGGGTCAGTCAATGTACTGAACATTGGCCACAGTTAGCTTCTTGGATTGTATAACAAATGCGTGATAATGTGTTTGCTCATATTTGCACCGCACTGTTCTATACGGCAGTAGATCAACCACGATTAGTCAACTCGCTTGAATGAAGTCGAATTCCTTTTTCCTACTTCTTGGTGTGTATTTGTAGGCCGACCCTCCGGAATATATGACCTTGGTCTGTCTGTATGCCAATCTAATCTCCATTAGTCTTTCTTTTGATCACCTAATGGAATTAGAGACTTTTTGTACATTATCATCAGGTCAACGTTATCGTTCTATAACAATGAGGCAATGAAGCATCAATTGAGTAGAGATAACATGCCAACGCGACTGAACCCACTCCAAAACATTATTCGTTGATATGTGTCATCCAAGCACTACAAAAAAAAAAAAAAAAAAAAAAAAAAAAAAAACACTCTGATGATGCCAAGGATGATTCTTTTCCTTCACCCCCGATGTCCAAGGACAAATCACCATTAGTTGGCATTTGAAAATTCTACTTGAACCAACCGGATCAACTAGACCTCATTGTTTAATTATTATTATTTTTTTGGTAAGGTACTCATTGTTTAATTTTTAATGGCTGCTTGTATCTAAGTCTCACTCAGAGTTTGTCCAAAGGAGAAAATCTCCCAAAATTCCACTATCTTCTTTTAAATGTTCTTCTAAACATTTCTCCTTTGGACCTGGTGATATTTAAAGGTTAGAATAAAAAGTTAATACAATAAGATGAGCTAGTTTAATAAGTATTCTCTCTTCTCGATATCCTATAAATCAGAATGTTTTTTTCGAGATCATAAAATCTTAAAGTGGAGATTCATGATATTCGAAAACTAAATGGCGGTTCCATTTATCGGTTCGAAGCAATGCCTCGAGTGTCGGGAAAGTATACCTCTTACGCTACATTAATTTTCCTCTTAATCACTGCTGCGCCAAGGATAATTTGCACATGTCCACATCCCAAGTCCCAGCCGACGCTGCCAGCCTCCTGCCAATATCAATTTTTTTTTTTATCTTTCTACAACTAGTGGTTCTGGTTGGTCGCCATTGACAGTTAAATAACGAAACGAAACCATGTCCCGGTTTAATTTATGCTCTGCCGGACGACAGGATGAAAAGAAGACGACAATAATCAATGTTCTTATCCTTGCCTTGGAGATTAACATTCCCTTGAAGGACAGTGACGGCAATATTACCCATGAGCCAAGGCGGAGCCGAACGATGACCGAGTCCGGCAGAAGCTTCCGTCGTTGGCTCCAGTTACAGATCAAGTTCCGAAGTAGGGTGGTGAAAAAAGAACTGGAAATGAAGTTGAAGATTTTACGATTCAACATGTTTGAAAGTTTTAACAATTTTGGACTATGACTTCTGGACTCGAGCGAGTCAAAGTCATGGTTAAAATTCAAATTTTGACTAAGCACGATCAGAGTCAAAAGCCTTAGCAGCCGTGAATCGGTACGTTACTGTGGGAAAGTTAGTCAAAACGTACTACCGTCACAAAACCACCAATTTGGCTACTTCCCTAAAAAATCCCAAACTTTATGTTTAGTCCTAATTCTATCCCAAATATTTTTTATCTCAGAAAAAACTTCAAACTTTGGATCTAATTCCAAATCTACCCCAAATTTTTTTGTCTTAAAAACAAAAAAACCTAAAACTTTAGGTTTAGTCCCAAATCTGCCATAAACTTTTCTTTTGTAATACCCCAAACTTTAGATTCAATTGCAAATCTACCCCAACTTTTTTTTGTCAAAAAGAAAATTATCAATTTTTACTTTAGTCCTAAATTTGGTCCTATTAGCCCTCAGTCCAAAAGTCGCGGATAGTCATCCCTAATTTTTGTATCCTAGAATGGTTTTATTTTGAAAATAAATTTCCATGTGATCTTACTGAATTGTATTTATTATAGAGGTGGAAATCAGGGTAGGTTTGACAATAAATTAAAAGTTGGTTATTTTTTTTAGACAAAACAAAATTCGGGTTATATTTAGGATTGTACCTAAAGTTTATGGTTTTTCCTAAGACAAAAGAAAAAGTTCAAGTACCCACTGGCACATGGCTGAGTTGGTGAAGGCGTTCCCTCCCTCTAACGCTGGAGGTCAAGAGTTCAACTCTTCCCAGCTCGGTTTCATCCTTTAAGTGGGGGGCCACATGGTGGTGGGTTCTTGTGCTAGTCCCCCTCGAGATATAGTCGTGGATACTCGGGCGTAAGCCTTACGGAGCAATGAAGCGGATCCTCGGTCACCCAAATAAAAATAAAAAAAAAGTTCAGGGTAGATTTAGGATTGAACCTAAAGTTTGGAGTTTTTTCTGAGACAAAAAAAATTGAGATAGATTTGGGATTGGACTTAAAGTCTTGGGATTTTTTAGAGAATTGGCCCAATTCTTGGCACAATGGCTGCTTTTGATAGTTCATATTTGAATCCGAATATGATCTCCAACATTTCTTTGGATTGGATAAACTTGGATATGTTTGGATAAAGCACCAGATAAAAAATTTGGAAGAGGGAGTGGGATAAAGTTGAATTGAAAAAGAAAAAAATTATCAAAGAAAACTTAACAGAATGAGAATTGAATATCACTAATCAATCACAAATCTTTCCAAACCAAACCAGCCTGCAAATATCTTCTATAAAAATTTGTTCGGTCAAATTCGAAAGTTTGAAGTAGGATAGCCCATGTAAAGAAGAATCTTCTTCGGCAAATTTGGCGCCTTCTGTAAAATCCATGTTCGTCGTCCCAATGTTAGTTTCTCTCTTGTAAATAGAACTGACATTTGGCCAACATTAGTGTAACAATATCTTGGCGACTGCAAAACCATACTTGATAGAGTAGATACAAAAGGTGACAAGTGGTTGATCACAAGGTCACCATCTGAGCAAATTTTATTTATTTATTTATTTTTTGAACAGAGCCATCTGAGCAAATTAACGTGCCTTGAATGTGGAGGAAATCGGGTGGACACTAATTTAGAGAGAAATCACATATCACATAGCATCAACTTATGGCCCCGTAAGATTTTTATTTTTTTTTAAATTCGAGTCATAAGCATCAATTCTTTTGTTTTTCTTGTTGAAGCAAAAGGCTCCAATCTGCTCTCAGTAAGCAAGCGACATAGGCTCCGTTTGGTAACATTCATATTTTTTTATAACTTTTGTTCTTTTGTTTATCAGAACAAAAAAAGAACAGAAATCAATTTAATAACGTCAACTAATTTTTCTATTTCTTGGAATAGAAAAGTAGCCATGGAATAGATCTAGAACAGAAACATGAAGTGAAAAAAATAACAACTCTTGTTCCTAGGAATAATTTCTAGAAATAAATCATTTTTTTTTTTTTTCTTCTTCTTTCTCATTGCCCGCCATTCGCCGCCCCCCCACCGCTAGTTGCTAGCCTCCTACTGTTGCTCATCGGCCATCACTTGGCACCACCGGTCGCCGAACACAATCGAATGCAGGCCACCGCCGCCGCCGCCATCATTGACTAGAGGAGCAAGAAGAAGAAGAAGAGAGGGAAAAAAGAAAAATATAAAAAATGATTTAAAAATTAAAAGAAATTCTATGTTATAATAAAATTTATGGATCATACCAAACACATACCTATTTTTTTATTCCGAAAATAGTTACCTAACACGTTAATTTACTCAGAAATTATTCAAAGGAATATAATTTTTTTAAAAAAAAAAAAACTATTTTTGAAAAGAAATTGTTTCCCGAAACAAAAATGTTACCAAATAGATCCATAGTATCAACACTTTATTCATTTATAGATCATTTTAGGCCACAATCCTTAGATCTAGATTTTTCCATTTCACTCTTTTAATCTAATTAAATTGTTTAATTTTCATTTCTTTAATAAAATTGAACTTTTTCTTTATTTATTTCATAGTCTTGTTTTGAAGTGTACCAAACACTTGAAAGGATCAAATATGTCCACATTAACTATACAGGGGATTTATTATCTCATTTTATCTGGTTCAATCCCAGTCCTTGTCTTGACAACCAAATGCAATCTATAGAATTAGTCTCAAAAGGCCAAACCCCGAGGGATTAGCCTTTTTCTATTGGGATCTGACTTGTGCTGTGATCAATCAATATGCTCAGGTTGCCATAATGGAATACAATATGACATTATCGGCTTTACACTGAAAGGGGATTTTGTCTACCAGTTCCATAACTAATTTTGGATTGTTTAAGATGAGCAGGTAAATTCAATTCAAACATCAATATTCAACTCTTGGATGGCGGCTACATAAGAAGGAAGAAAATCAGATTGCTTATCATATTTGACTAGAAAGATGGGATGACATTGAATCCTTACCTACTGTATTAATTTAGTATCCTCACAAAGATTGGTCTCAGTTTTCTCATCTTTGGTAGTTGCAGCTTCCAGAAAGTGAACAAAGGGGTAGATAAACAGAGTTTAATGCCTCATTACCTTGAATAACAAGAGCAGCCTTGAAAGCCAGAGTACTTTTTCGTCACGTCGCTTCTGTATCCTTTTCTTTCCTGTTTTCAGCTAACATCTATCGAGAAGGAAAGACAACATCTAACAAAGCACAAACTCATTGGAGAGAAACACAAGGATAAGCTGAGAAAGGTCACAGGGAATACCAAACTGTGCGACGCACAAGAACTCAGACATCCTCCTCCAGAAAACAACAGAACAGTCTATATATTGTCGAAAAAGTGAATCCTGATGGGTTCCTGCGTATACCCTATTGGGCAACTTGGGGCTATCTTAGGGATGATACAGGAAGGAAAGAATTAAAATTCCATGCCTGATGAAAAAATGAAATGAAAGAATGAACAAATTAGGGTGCAGAAAAATTAGGATGCATTCTTTACCGCACCCAGTTACAAGATACTAGTCCTGACCTACTTTTGAGCTTTTCTAGTTTTTTCTTTTTCCTACCAAAAGAATGTTTGATCCTGTCTACTAAGCACATAAGGAATCCAAATTCCATATTCTACATTTGGACAAATTTTGCATTTAATGGGAAAAATGCAATAATTTTTTCACGTTTGTAGAATCACGCGATTGTCAACTTCAAGTTCTGGCTCGAACCAGTGGTGAGTGAGGGATGGGCGAGTGAGGGGACATAATGCAGGGCGACCTCAACACATCGTCCATTCTTCGGAACGAGAGTCTGAGCCTTAGGTCGCTCTGCCAGCACTTCTCCTTCCTGTTCAGCTTATCGCCATTCCTCAGCACAAAATTTTGGATTCGTGCTAAAGCGACCTTCATGGTCTCCTCATTCATGTTGGCAATGCAAATTCTGAACCATCCTGGCTCTGAGCAGTGAAAGGAAGAACCCGGTGAGACATTGAGCTTGACATCGTTAATTATGACCCGCCACAGGGCCGTCTCTGCCTCTACTGTGCTCTCCCTCAGGAGCCCCCTCAAATCCATCCATAAGAAGAGACCCGCATTGCTGTTCAAGCACTTGATGCCTACTTGACGAAGTCCATCAGTGAAATCCTTATGCCTCGTGGCTAACCTCCCCGCACTCTCCAACAGGAATTTTCCGATGAACTGATCATCCGATAACATGGATGCAATTAGGTACTGGGTTTGGGAGGATACTAGACCGAAGCTGGACATCTTCCGGCCACACTCCACCACGGTATCATTGTATGAATACACAATGCCAACCCTGAAGCCGGGGAAACCCATATCCTTGGAGAGGCTATAAATTATATGCACCAGGTCACGATTGTATTCTTGATCTTCCTCGATTATCTCCGCAATGCTTATGAAATCGGGCTGACGAAAGACTGTAGCAGCATATATCTCATCGCAAACTAGGTGGATGTTCTTCTCGTTAATGAAGCTCATGGCTTCTCTCAACGTGTCTCGGTCTAGGATGGTTCCTAGTGGGTTTGATGGATTGGTTATGAGCAACCCTTTTACGTTGATGTTGGCCTCAACAGCTTTTGCGTATGCTTCTTCCAAAGCCTTCCTGGTGACCTTGAAATTGTTAGAGCTGTGACAGACCACGGGGAGAAGTCGCGCTCCCGTTCTCCAACACAAATCTCGATCAAATCTGCAAAAAGATCATTTTTTTTTTCAATTAATTTGAGAAGAAACAAGCTGTCATTCATAAAAATAGAAGATCTGTTTCACCATTCATGTTCGAACTCGGCCGTGAAAACTCTTCTTTGTTCTTCTTGGTGAAACATAAGTCATGTGAAACTTTTAAGTCTTTATCCCAAAAGCTTGTTAACAGAGATGCCATACTGAGTATTAAACATGCCCAACACTCTCTAGCGTGTGAAAACTGAACCTCATTCGGCACTTTCATTCTTCAAATTCACCCGAATCACTCACCATTGCATTTTTGGACAGGTTAGATTAACTTTGAGATGAACAAAAAATCATAATCAGTCTTAAGACCCTCAAAAAGCAGTTATATTAAGCATTTTTTTTTTTTTTGCCGGAGTCGAGATAGCTAAAGGCCCTAATCTGTCCCCTGGAAGATGTGTCCAAGAACTATATCGAAGAAAAGGACTTTCACTGTTCAGGGAAGAGCGGCCTCTAAAAATGGCCTCATCTGTTTTGTCGGGGCACTGTATAAATTTCTCCCAAAATGGTACCCGATTTTAATTATTGTTAAGGAGCCAGAGGTGACAATTCACAGGAAAAAGGCAACTTGCCCTGTGTCTTGATTCAGCTCCCCAACCTCTCATTGACTGAAACAAGTGCGGGCCATATTGACCAATAATGCTTGCTGGTCGGTAACCTTGCAAAACTATTATGGATACTGTGAGAGAGATGGAGCGAAGCAAAACAGCTGGAAAATGATCTAACATATGATTTTAGGGTTGCCGACATCTGTCTTCAACGATGAACACGGATTAAATTTGGTGTAAAATTCCCATGGAACAGTCACATCGCAAGCATAATGAGGCAAACCAATTATTTTCTTGTTAATAAGATACTTTTGTGTTATGATTAATAAGAAAACCGATAACTCTCATATGGATAATATAGTTTTTTTTCCCAGTGGTAGGCAAGCATTATTTTAATCTTTCCTATGCCTAAGTTGGAAGGTGTCGCTGTCTAGTCGAATCTCCAATAATGTGAACAGTTGAAGCGCACCGAATCCCATCAGTTTTGCATTTATCATATTAACTAAGCCCGTGATGTATTAGCCTGAAAAGCAGAAAGATGATGAGAGATCTTACCCTGGATAATAAGGGGTTGGCACCAAGAACGCATCACCAGGATCAGCCAGGCAGAATGTGATCAGCTCGTGAGCTCCTGTGGCTCCCCCGCTCATGACAATCCGGTCGGGATCAAACCTGACCTTGTCCCCTCTCACTCTCCCCATGAACTTCGCCACAGCCTGCAAAAGATCACGGCTTTAAAATTCTATCCGTCGTCAAGCTCTCATATTTCTTTCACACATCGATTTATGGCGTAATGCACAGATTTGGGTACTGAAAAAGAGGGCGAGAGAAGTTGAATTTGATTCACCCAGACATACGTTTCTGAACTCGGGCAAGCCATGATAGTCTTGAAAGATGGCAATGTTCCTGAACTTGTCCACTCCTTCCTTAGTGCAGATGGACGCTTCTGGGTTGTTCACGAGCCATTCTTGAACCAAATTGAAACAGAGCTGGACATTGCAGATAAAAAGAAAGTTCACTTTCTGAGCTTTCGGCACAAGACCCATGCGTCGAAAAAGAGGAACTACGAGCATGTTCTTTTTTTTATTTCTTTTCTTTTACCTGATGTTCTGCAAGACCCATTTGGATGACTCCACTGGGATTCTGCGTAGGATGAAACGGGTCACTGTCGTACGCCTTCCACCCATCGAAATAGGGAGAGTTCTCGGCATGGCCGTCGTTGGTTGCTTTTCGAGACAACAGTGGCTTTCTATTGCTCGAAACGTAACTCATCGTCTTCAAAGAACAAAAGGCTTGTCGGGTTTTTAACTTGGTAACTTATAATCTAGCAAGAAAGATGGACAAAGATGGAAGGAAAAGTTGGCCGGAAAAGATTAGGAGATTGTTGCAGAGACGAGCAAGAGAGAAAGTTGAGTGATCCATGACCGGAAGAGTTTCATATATATAGTCATAGACCCCCGTAAGCGTTGGGGTTGGTCCGAGCAGCGAGTGAAGTGAAGCTTCTTGGAAATTATTACCTTTCTTGGGTCTTAAACGCCGATTTACACGCACGAACTTCTTTCAACACGGCCTTGGCCCTTGGACCAGGTTCAATGAAAAACCAGTGGCATGTTTATTAAGTAAATCGTGAACTGCAAGAGTGCTGTTTTCCAACACTCCTCGTGGGCGGCTTAGTTATGAAGATTTTGTCAAGGAGTCGTCCGAGGAAAATCAATGAAGAAAACTCTACAGTTTTTATGCATCGCGTGTTATTGTATCACGCGTAATCGGCGCTTTGAGAATTAGGTTATAACATTGTGCATTAGGTTACCAAATAGCTTGAGGACGCCTGTCAACACGATATCCACAATAATTAGCTATTTCCTTCATTCCGATGATAGACCTAAGGGTTTGTTTACTTCCTAAAAATTGGATATTATCAGGAACAAAATTATTTCAGAGATGATGGTTTTGTTCTCCTATATTTTGGATAGACCTTTCAGTTGAGCAAGAAATTAATTTCCAACTGCTGTTATCGAAAAAATTTAAGAAGTACTTTCTGACAAACAAATCCACCTCTAACTCAGAATCCCAAAATTGATGACCTCAATGAACGATCTTGAGACCCCGGTGCTCACAACTAGGACCCTAAGGAATGGACCCTAACATAGCGGGTCTTGGGTCTTGGCAACTAGAATTCGGGGATAGTGGTGAAGATGAAGTTGAATATGGAAAACGAATTCCAATTATTGTGAAGCTTTACGAAAGTTAAGCATAAGCTTCAATGCAAATCTTTTTTAATTAATTTATTTTTTAAGCAATAAAAGATAATAAAAAATGAGAAAGTTATTTTGAGTAGTTGAGGCGTTGCCTTACAAGTGGACCCTTCTGAAAAAAAAAATTATTGTCACCATTTTCCATTTTCCTTGGTGAGGGGATCTTTGGATGATTATAGGGAAAATTACCTAATCAGTTCTAAAGTTATTGCACAGGTGTCAATTCAACGTTGAATTTGTCATGTTTGTCGATTTAATCATAAACATTTGCATGGAATTTTAAATGTAGTTATTCCAACCAATTTTCGCGTGAAATGGTAACGTGATGATCTAGTTATCACCGGTCGTCTTATATGGCATGTTGCCATGTCAGCTATTTCCGGCAAAATTGGTCGAAAGAATTACATTGGGAATTTTGTGCCAAAATCTATAAATGAATTAAAAAAAAATCAAAAATTGAGTACCGAAGGTTTAGAACTAATTAGACAATTTCCCCGATGCTTGTATATAATGTGTCGGTCATATGAATAATTTCTTATCAAATAATTTTGTGTTGAGTGTTTTTGCTAACACTAAGGGTCCATTCGTTTCACGGAAAATGGGCAATTTTTGGAAAATATTTTCCTAGAAATCATTTTCCAGGAAAATGACTATATTTTCTAGCGTTCGGCTGAAACTTGAACTTTCAGTGGAAAATATTTTCCACTGTTCGTTAGCTAATTTAATTGTTTGGGAAAAATTATTTAAAAAATTAAATTTTAATATTTTTAATTGACCAAAAAATTAGTCTTATTTTTTATATTTTTTAAAATGAATTTTTAATTATTTGTAATTTTAAAAAATCGAAATTTTTATTATTTATTATTTTTTCTTTCTTTTTCTTTTCCTTCCTCCTTCCTCCTCCTTCTTCCTCCTCCTTCCTCCTTCCTCCGCCGCTACACGCCCGACGATGGCGGCTACCCAAAGTGGCCGACCAAGACCCAATTGCCGATCCGGCGAGCTCGAGGCTCGGGCCGATCTCGCTTGAGCTCGCCAGAGGTTTGCCAGGCTCTGGTGAGCCGCGAGCTCGCCGAATCTAGCGGTGGAGCTCGGGCTCGCTTGGATCGGGAGCTCGAGCTCTACCGCCAGATCCGATGAACTCGGTCAAGGCCCAAGCCCCGCCCAGCTCGCCGGATCTGGCGAGGCCAGAGTTTCGCCCTAGGCTGGCGAGGTCCGAGCTCAGCTTCCCCAAATCGGGCTAGGCGGAGCCTCACTGGTCTGGGGCGGAGCTCGAGTTGGCTCGCGACCGCGGCCGGTCTCCAGCCGCCGTCGTGGCCGGCAACCGTTCAAGGCTAAGGAAGAAAGATGAAAATGAAAGAAAGAAAAGAAAAAAAAGAAAAGGAATAAGAAAGCATAAAAATAAAACAAAAATGTGTTGGTGAAAAGAAGCAAGATAGAAAAAGCAAGGTTGAAAAGTGGAAAACATTTTCCTCATCTTTAAATGTTGTTTTTTCCAATGATGGAAAACATTTTTCTTGAGTAGTTTATTTTCTGTGAAACGAACACCGGAAAATTTGGAAAACGTTTTCCTAGAAGTCATTTTCCGTGAAACGAACGGAGCCTAAAGATGCATGTTTGGAGTAGGGATCCTTTTCGTATGGCGAAATCTGAAATTATCCAGTGCCAAAAATTATCGTTTGGTGATCGTATCAAATTTGGCTTCCCCAATTCCTTTACTCGGAGGGAACAAATCGGTACATTGTTCTTATGTAACACGGTGCACTCGGAGATTCTCGTGTTCGGACAGAAACAGCTGATTCATATGCGCTGCACTTTCGGTAGAAAAAGGCAACGATCATGGTTGAAATCTGTGTGGAAAAAAGATTGACTGAATCTTCACCGCCCTTCCCAGAACTTAAAGCGAACTATATTTTGTCCTTATGTCTTTGGGATCATGGCAATTTGTATTCTTCTTTTTTATACAAGAATATAGAAAACCTGAAACTTTATCGTCCTTAAAATTTCAAATAGTGTAACCAAATCCTAAATCGTGAGATTTGAGATGCGAGATTATAGAGTGAGTAGTGATCGCAACGCTTGACGTTGTAGCTACAAGCACCTCCATATGGTCGCTCCACCTACGAAGGCTTTGAGGTGGTCGACGAGCTTGGTCTTGAAAAATTCCACGTCAAGTTGGCATAACCAAAAAGAGATTAAAAAATATCTATACGATTTGAAATCAAAAGAATCCTAGATCGGCATCTTGTGGCATCATCATGTCCATTTTAGCAAAATCCATACTCAAGGATGTCAGGGAGATCTCTTTGAGAACTATAATGACTATTTTAAATAAAAAGAAGGTGAATGGTATATTTTAAATTTCGGATAAGAATATAGTAATCTTTTGTGATATTATCTCTTTTAAGAACGACGAAGAGCATTTGCATCCTTCCGCGCGTCTATCAATTGTAATTCATCTAGGACCTAAGTGCAAACCCGCCTCCCTTTTTCTTTTTTTCTTTTTGGGGGTGGAGCGCCCACCTCCTTTAATAATTAGTAGTTAGGATAGCAAGTTTCACGGATTTAAGTAGATTTGACGAATGTATATCAATGTTTTTGCACTTGCACACATGGAATGTGTGCATGAAATCAAAGTGAACATAAATAAAACGATGGCAGCCCGGGAATAGAAAAGTCCATCCGCTTCATCATCTCGTGTTGTAACCGGCGGAATCGTAGATTTCTAGTATAGTAGCGATGGCAGAGGACTTCTTCGACCCAACAAACCTAGCTTGTACGAAGGAGGTAAAACTTTGGACCATGCGAAAGGCCACAAACACGACAAAGGTCCTAAACATTGATTTTCTAGGTCAACTCTCATCTGGTGGTCGGATCATTCTTTGTCTCCCTTTGACAGGTTGAATTCCATTCTTTAAGTTACGATTTTCCTCAAAGTCAGGCGTAGAAGGAGGACTCATGCTAAAAATCGTGTGCAATCTTCTCTTTCCTTAACTCTCTTTAATTAAACATGTTGCAATATTACAAGTTATTGTAGAAGTTTGTTCCATCACATAACAGATTTTGACCATTTATCAGAAGTATGGTGTTTCGCAAATCTAATTTTGTTTCTTATCCAGACTTTACTTACAACTTATTTTATTCCATGATTATTTGTTAAGATTTCTTTTAAACACCTATTCACCCCCTACATGATCTTACTAGCATTATCAAGAGTCACCGCCAACACCATTAGCAATGATAGTGTTCTTGCCTTTATGAAAAAAAAAAAAAAAAATCGATTACGCTTCGCCGTCAGTGACCTCATGGAGGTCATCACCGGCCAAGTTATGAGAAGTGATGAGTAAATAACTTTTCGGTGGATTGTTTAACGTACGCTGAACTAATTAAAGAGATGGATCATTATAGGTTATTTTAAGAGAAAATAATGTATTTTACTAGTGAAGGGGTATATACATACCGAGAAAAAACTGCATCTTTAAAGCTTACTACTAGTGGACAGACATTTGTGAACAGCTCGTTGAAGTGATCTCTTTCCCTTGCACTTGCACTTAGCCGGGTCAGTCAATGTACTGAACATTGGCCATGGTTAGCTTCTTGGATTGCATAACAAATGCATGATTTGCTCGTATTTGCACGTACTGTTCTAAACGGCAGTAGATCAATCACGATTAGTCAACTCTCTTGAATGAAGTCGGATTCCTTTTTCCTACTTTTGGGTGTATATTACCCTCTAGAATATATGGCCGTGGTCTATCCGCACACCAATCAAATCTCCATTAGTCTTTCTTTTGATCACCTGATGGAATCAGAGCCTTTTTGTACATTATCATCAGGTCAATGTTATAGTTCTATGCCAATGAAGTGATGATGCATCGGTTGCGTAGAGATATACGCCAACGCGACTGCACCCCCTCCACAACTTTATTCGTTGAGATGTGTCATCCAAGCCCTATAAAAAAAAACTAGCGACCCTGCCTACTCTGATGTTGCCAAGGATGGTTCTTTTTCTTCGCCCCAGACATCCAAAGGACAATTCACCATTAGTCGACATTCAAAATTCTACTTGGTCCAACCAAATCAATTAGACCTCATTGTTTAAATTTAATGGGTGCTTGTGCTAGATCTCACACAGAATTTTCCCAAAGGTTTTCAAACCCTTTATGGAAAAATTTTGTATTACCCTTCAACCTCAGTCATATAAGGCATTGTGATGTTTGAATAAATAAATAAATAAAGTAGAGTCAAGAGAAGAGAAAATCTCCCGAAATTTCACTACCTTCTTCTAAATGTTCTTCTAAACACTTCCCCTTTCGACCTTGATATTTGAAGGTTAGAGTAAAAAATTCGATATGATAAGATGAACTAGTTTGATAAATATGCTCTCATCTTGATATCCTACAGATCATAATGATTTTTTGAGATCAGAGAACCTCAAAGTGGAGATTAATGATATTCGGAGACTAAATAGTAGCCCATTTAATGGTTCGAAGCGATGCCTCGGGAAAGTATAACCATCTCAAATATACATTAATTTTCCTCTTTATCACTGTTGTGCCAAGGATAATTTGCACATGTCCACATCCCAAGTCCCAGCTCCTGTCAATATCATTTTTTCCTTTCCGCAGCCAGTGGTTCTAATTGGTGGGCACTGACAGTTAAGAAACGAAACGAAACCATGTCCCAGTTTAATTTATGCTTTGCCGGACCACAGGATGAAAAGAAGACGACAATCATCAATGTTCTTATCCTTGCCTTGGAGATTAACATTCCATCGAAGGATAGTGACGGTGATCGAGCCAGGGCGGAGCCGAACGACGATTAAGTACTGCAGAAGCTTCTATCGTTCAACAGTCAAGATCAAGTTCCGAAGTGGGGTGGCGAATAAGGAAATGGAAATGAAGTTGAAGATTTTACATTTCAACATGCTTGAAAGTTTTAACAATTTTGGACTATGACTTCTAGACTCGTGTGAGTCAAAGTCACGGTTAAAATTCAAATCTCGACCAAGCACGGTCAGAGTCAGAACTCCCAGCAGCCGCGAGTCTGTTATGTTACCGTGGAAAAGTCCGAAAAATGTACTTCCGTCACAAAACCACCAATTTGGCCAATTGGCACTATGACTACATAGGACAATCCAAATTTGAGACCGGATAAGGTAATATATTTTATACGGTGTTTGGGAACATCATTTGGATCAGATAAATCTGGATATGTCCGGAAAAAGTACTGGATAAGAAATACAAAAGGGGATGGGATAAAGTCTGACTAAATTAGAATAGATTATTGAAAAACACTTAGCAAAATGAGAATCGTCATTTATTTCATCTGTAATCACTAATCAATCACGAATCTTTCGAAACCAAACTGGCCTATAAATACCTTCTATAAAAATTAGTTCGGTCAAATTCGAAAGTTTGAAGTAGCATAGCCCATGCGAAGAAGAAACATCTTGGGCAAATTTGGCGCCGTCCTGTAATATCCATGCTCGTTGTACCATTGTTAGCTTCTCTCATGTAAATAGAACTGCAATTTGGCCAACATCAGTGTAACAATATCTTGGCGACTTCAAAACAATACTTGATAGAGTAGCTACAAAAGGTGACATGTGGTTGATGACAAGGTCACCATCTGAGCAAATTAACATGCCTTGAATGTAGAGGAAATCGGGGGGACAATAACGTAGAGAGGACTTGCATTTCGCAAAGCATCAACTTATGTTCCCATAAGAATTTATATATATATAAATATATATATATATATATATATATATATATAAAAGTGAAGTCATAAGCATCAATTCTTTTGTTTTTCTTGTTGAAGCAAGAGGCTCCAAGCTGCTCTCAGTGGGGGCAATGAAGCCATATAGTATCGACACTCTACTCATTTGTAGATCACTTCAGGCCAAAGTTCTTAGACCTAGAGTTTTCCATTTCACTCTTTTAATCTAATTAAATTGTTTAATTTTCATTTCTTTAATAAAATTGAACTTTCTTTATTTATTTATTTTACGGTCTTAATTTGAAGTTTACCAAACACTCGAAAGGATAAAATATGTCCATATAAACTATACGGGGGATTTATCATCTCATTTTATCTGATCCTATCCTAGTCCTTGTCCTGACAACCAAATGCAACTTAAAGGATTAATCTCAAGAAGCCAAACCCCAAGGGATTAGCCTTTTTTTGTTGGATCCCGACTTGTGCTGTGATCAATGGATATGTTCAGGTTGCCGTAATGGAATACAATGCGACATCATCAGCTTTATCCTAAAAGCGAATTTTGTCTACCAGTTCCACATCTAATTTTGGATTGTTTAAGATGAGCAGCCAATTCAATTTAAACATCAATCTTCAACTCTTTGACGACGGCTACAAAAGAAACAAGAAAATCAGATTGCTTACCATATTTGACTAAAAAGATGGCATGACACTGATTCCTTACCTAGTGAATTAATGTAGTATATTGACAAAGATCGGTCTCAGTTCTCATTTTTGGTAGTTGCAGCTTCCAGAAAGAGAACAAGGGGTAGATAAACAAGTTTAATGCCTCTTAACGTTGAATAACAAGAGCAGCTTGAAAGCCTAAGTACTTTTTGGTCGCCTCCCTTCTGTATCCTTCCCTTTCCTTTTTTCCAGCTAAAATCTATCGAGAAGGGAAGAGAACATTAAACAAGGCACAAACTCATTTGAGAAAAAACACAAGGATAAGCCGAGAAAGGCCACAGGGAATACGAAACTCTGTGATGCACAGGAACTCAGACATCCTTCTCCAGAAAACAACAGGACAGTCTGAATATTGTTGAAAATGTCAATCCTGATGGGTTCCTGCTAATACTCTATTGAGCAACTTAGGGCCATCTTAGGGATGATACAGAATGAAAGAATTAAAATACCGTGCCTGATGAAAGAATGAACAAAATGGGGGTGCAGTTATGCATTCTGCACTGCACCCAGTTACAAGCAAATAAAGAATCCAATTCCCTATTTTACATTTGGAAAGCTTTAAATTTAATGGGAAAAATCCCCGTTTGTAGAATCACGCGATTGTCAACTTCAAGTTCTGGTTCGAACCAATGGTGATTGAGGGATGGGCGAGTGAGGGGACATAATGCAGGGCGACCTCAACACATCATCATCCGTTCTTCAACGAGTCTCGAGCCTTAGGTCGCTCGTGCCAGCACTTCTCCTTCCCGTTCAGCTTATCGCCATTCCTCAGCACAAACTTCTTCGGAACGAGAGTCTGAGCCTTAGGTCGCTCTGCCAGCACTTCTCCTTCCTGTTCAGCTTATCGCCATTCCTCAGCACAAACTTTTGGATTCGTGCTAAAGCGACCTTCATGGTCTCCTCATTCATGTTGGCAATGCAAACTCTGAACCATCCTGGCTCTGAGCAGGCTGGAAGGAAGAACCCTTAATGAAAGAGGAGTTGAGATTGGTTTAGACTCGAGACATTGAGCTTGAAAAGGAACAAATGTTCAGGGGTACGCTCTTCAATGCCAAGGAAATTAATTATGCCCCGCCACAGAGCCATCTCTGCCTCTATGGTGCTCTCCATCAGGAGCCCCCTTTAAATCCATCCCATAAGAAGAGACCCGCATCGAGCTTTCGCCTAAACTCCCATCCGGTGCAAGCTTAGTTTTAAACACATAGTAATGAAATTTCTGAACAGATGAAATTGGTGATGGTCCCCATACATCACAATGTATCTTGTCTAGGGGAACATTAGAGGTATATTCTGAGAGAGGAAAGGGCAAAGCTGAGCTCTTAGCAATTTGACAGCTGCTACACATACTTAGAGCATTCGAATTATATTGAATTAGATGCTGGCTTTGCAGAATCTTTACTGTTTTTAAACTGGTATGAGCAAGTCTTTGATGCCAGACATCTTCGCCTACTTGATGAAGTCCGTCAGTGAAATTCTTAGATTCCACGTCTCCATTACCAATACATGAGATTGATAAACATGACCCATCTCCTATCATAACTGTATCATTACCACTATATGCAGCATAGTTTCGAATCATACCAGGTTCTGCAGTAATGTGTGATGTAGCCCCTGTGTCTGGATACCATTCAGAGCCATACGGTTCTTCAATATGCATAGCTGCCAATGCAGTTGGTATTTCATCTGTTTGATATGAATTATCAAAGCGATACCAACATCTAAGTGCTGTATGACCTGATCTCTTCTGATTTGACATTCCGGAGGACCATTATTTATTGGCTTTGTATCCTGTACGTGCTTATCACCATTTGAACCTTGTGGTGGATAGGATTTAACACCTTGATATCTCTGAGAAGAGTTTGTGTATGGTCTAAACCCTTGTCCATAGTTAGACCAATTACCCTTATTGACCTGATATTGCTTTGTTAGGTTCAGAGTATTCATTCTACTCTGTTGATTCCTTCTTGCTCCAGTAAAATTATTTCCACGACCTCTTCTATTAATGAACTGTCCTCTGCCAGAGTTGTATCCCCCTTGAATACTTTCTCCTTGACTACTAGAATTAAACCTCTGCAGACTTGTTTCAGTCTGTCTTTGTCCATAATATGCCAGGTTAGTATTGTATTGGTTCACAGAATATGTTTGCAATCTAGTTTCAAATCTCTCAAGTTGAGAGATAACCTCATCATACTCTGGCTGGGGTTTGAGACAGTACATGGTTGTTCTAAAGGTTTCATATTCAGAACCTAACCCTTCAAGTATGCCAAACATCCTGGTTATATCATCAACAGGCTTTCCAATTGCATTCAATTGATCACAGATAGTTTTAAATTCTCGAAGATATTCACCCAATGGTCTATCTCTCTAACTACAAGCCTGTAATTTTCCTCTTAACTCAAATTCTTTTGCTACAGACTTCTGAGTAAACCGGTTTATAAGAGCCTGCCATACCTCGAATGAAGTTTCTAAGCCAATTATCAAGCTTAGAATATTCTCTGATACTGCACCACTTATCCATGATGAGATTAGTTGATCGCTTTTATCCAATCCAGGTGATCAGATTCATCACTTCCCCAATCTCGTTTGCATCATTTGAGCAGGTGGTAATGTTTCACCATTAATAAAGCCAATCGATCTTGACTTTTCATAAACCTGCTAAATTGCGCTTGCCATAACAGAAAATTCTCTTCATTCAACTTGATTGTAACAAAGTTGGCTATATTCACATGGATAGGAAAAGGATACTTTTGCAATCTTGTTGCCATACTATTTCTTCAGGAAACTTTAAAGATGCGAAGAACAATCAAGTAAACTTCGAAATATCAACTTACTAAGAAATCAGCAAGATCTTCGTAATGTCTTGCTCATGTGATCTTTCACACAAACTTTCAGTAACACACATTAGATCTAGAACTCCCAGGAAATTGCTCTGATACCATGAGAAGAAACAGAATCTAGAAGATAACCTGTATACAAGAGATTTCTGTAATCTGTAGTTGCTGAACAATCAATTGCAATACATCGTTGAACATTTCCTAACCTCTTTTCCGAAGAAGAACGAAAATACAGAGAGAACTTGAGAAGAACAGAGAGAAAATTCAGAGAACAGAGTGATTCAAGTTTTAGACACTCTCCAACAGGAATTTCCCAATGAACTGATCGTCCGATAACATGGATGCAATTAGGTACTGAGTTTGGGAGGATACTTTAGACCGAAGCTGGACATCCTCCGGCCGCACTCCACCACAGCATCATTGTATGAATACAATGAATCCCAACCCTGAAGCCAGGGAAACCCATATCTTTTGAGAGGCTATAAATTATATGCACAAGGTTGCGATTGTAATCTTGATCTTCCTCGATTATCTCTGCGATGCTTATGAAATCAGGCTGACGAAAGACTGTAGCAGCATATATCTCATCGCAAATGAGGTGGATGTTCTTCTCGTTGATGAAGCTCATGGCTTCTCTCAACGTGTCTCGGTCTAAGATGGTCCCTAGTGGGTTTGATGGATTGGTTATGAGCAACCCTTTTACGCTGATGTTGGCCTCAACAGCTTTTGCGTATGCTTCTTCCAAAGCCTTCCTGGTGACCTTGAAATTGTTAGAGCTGTGACAGACCACGGGGAGAAGTCGTGCATCGGTCCTCCAACACAAATCTCGATCAAATCTGCAAAAAGACAATTTTGTTACTTTTCAATTAACTTGAGAAGAAACAAGTTGTCATTCATAAAAATTATAGGTTCTGTTTCACCATTCATGTTCAAACTCGGCCATGAAAACTCTTCTTTGTTCTTCTTGGAGAAACATAACAGTCTTATGTGAAACTTTTAAGTCTTTAGCCCAAAAGCTTATTAACAGAGATGCCATATTGAGTATTATACGTGCCCAACACTCTCTAGCGTGAAAACTGAACCTTATTCAATGCTTTCGTTCTTTAAATTCACCCGATTCACTCACCAGGTCATTTTTGGACAGGTCAGATCAACTTTGAGATGAACCAAAAGTCATAATCAGTCTTTAGACAGCCCTCAAAAAGCAGTTAAATTAAGCATGTTCTTTTGCAGGAGTAGAGATAGCTAAAGGCCCTAATCTGTCCCCTGGAAGATGTATCCAAGAACTATATTGAAGAAAAGGACTTTCTCTGTTCAGGGAAGATTTAGCCTCTAAAAATGGCCTCATCTGTTTTGTCCCTACATTGTAAAGAATTCTCCCAAAACGGTACCCGATTTCAATTATTGTCAAGAGCCAGAGGTGACAATACACAGGAAAAAGGCAGGTCCTTTCGGCCATAGCGTTTGGATGGTGACAATGAAATTTCGAGGCAACTTGCCCTGTGTCTTAATTCAGCTCCCCTAGTTATCATTGACTAAATCAAGTGCGGGCCATATTGACCAACAATGCTTGCCGGTCGTTGACCTTGCCGAAGTATTATGGATACTGTGAAAGAGATGGAGCGAAGCAAAACAGCTGGAAAATGATCTAATATATCTTATTAGGATTGCCGACATCCGTCTTTGAAGATGAACACGGATTAAATTTGGTGTAAAATTCCCAATAGATGGCCAGCATAATGAGGCAACCCAATCATTTTCCTATTAATAAGATCAGTTTTGTGTTGTGATTAATAAAGAACACCGACAAGCCGCATCATATGGATAATATAATTTTTTTTCCCAGTGGTAGACAAGCATTATTTTAATCTTTTCCATGCCTAAGTTGGAAGGTGCCGCCGTCTAGTCGAATCTCCAATAATGTGAACAGTTGAAGCGCACCTAATCCCATCAGTTTTGCATTTATCATATTAACTAAGCCCGTGACGCATTAGCTTGGAAAGCAGAAAATGATGCGAGATCTTACCCTGGATAGTAAGGGGTTGGCACCAAGAACGCATCGCCAGGATCAGCCAGGCAGAATGTGATCAGCTCGTGAGCTCCTGTGGCTCCTCCGCTCATGACAATCCGGTCGGGATCAAACTTGACCTTGTCCCCTCTCACTCTCCCCATGAACTTCGCCACAGCCTGCAAAAGATCATGGCTTTAAAATTCTATCCGTCGTCAAGCTCTCATATTACTTACAAACATCGATTAATGGCGTAATGCATGAATTTGGGTACTGAAAAAGAGGAGCGAGACAATGAATTCGATTCACCCAAACGTACGTTTCTGAACTCGGGCAAGCCATGATAGTCCTGAAAGATGGCAATGTCCCTGAACTTGTCCACTCCTTTCTTAGTGCAGATGGAGGCTTCTGGGTTGTCGACGAGCCATTCTTGAACCAAGTCGAAACAGAGCTGGATATTGCAGAAAAAAGAAAGTTCACTTTCCGAGCTTTCGGCACAAGACCCACACGTCGAAAAAGAGGAACTCCGAGCAAGTTCTTTTTTTTATTCCTTTTCTTTTACCTGATGTTCTGCAAGACCCATTTGGATGACACCATTGGGATTCTGCGTAGGATGAAATGGGTCACTGTCGTAGGCCTTCCACCCATCGAAATAGGGAGACTTCTCGGCATGGCCGTCGTTGGTTGCTTTCCGAGACAACAGTGGCTTTCTGTTGCTTGAAACGTAACTCATCGTCTTCAAAGAAAAAAGGCTTGTCGGGTTTTTGACTCAGGTTTTTGACTTGGTAACTTATAATCTAGCAAGAAAGATGGACAAAGACGAAGGAGGAGTTCGCCGGAAAAGAGCACGAGATTGTTGTAGAGAGGAGCAAGAGAGGAAGTTGAGTGATCCCTGCCTCCGGAGATGGAGTTATATATAGATATGCACACACACGAAAGCGTTGGGCTTGACCTGAGCAGTGAGTGTAAGGGAAGGTTTCTTGGAAATTAAGAACACTCCGAGTTTGGTAATAATCCTCTGGCGCACGTGGCCGGTTTGAAGGGTTGAGTTGGATGGTTGCTCCGACCTCGAGTTTCAACGCGCGAGCGAGAACTTTTGAAATACGGCCTTGGACGCGGTGCATTATGAAGATTGTGTTGAGTCTTCCAAGGAAAATCAGTGAAGAAAACTCTACAGTTTTTGTGCATCGCGGGTTATTGTATCGCGTGTAATCAATGCTTTGAGAATTAGGTTACTGTATTGTGCATAAGATTGCCAAGTAGCCTGAGGACACTGGGCGACATGATGTCGACTATAGTTAGCTATTTGTCTTTTTTTCCGGATGTAGACCTTAGGATGCATTTACTTCCGGAAAATCGGATCTTACGAGGGAATGTTCCTTTTTTGGTTTTCATTAAAGTAATTTCGGAAATGATGGTTTCATTCTCCTATAATTTGGACAGACGTTTCAAATGAGCGATAATTAATTTCCAATTGTTGCTACTGAAAAACTTTTTTTTTTTATTGGCTGGGAAATTGCTATTGAAAAACTTAAAACGTAGCTTCCAACAAACAAATCCAGCTCTAACATAGAACCCTAAGACCATGATGCCCCATCTAAGGGACCTTGCACTGGGACCTTGAGGGACAAACCTGGACCTTATAGTCTAGTCTCGGACTGTATGCATAAATTGGAGACCTTGATGAACAAGCTTGAGAACACAGTGCGAGCACCTAGGACCCTAATGAATGGGCCCTCACATATCGGGTCTTGGTTCTAGGCAACTAGAAGTTGGGGATATTGGTGAAGATGTAGTTGAATTTGGAAAACGAATTCCAATTATTATAAAGCTTCACAACACTTGAGCATAAGGTTTAGTGAAAATATTTTTCAATTCATTTATTTTTTAAGAGATAAAAAATAATAAAAAATGAGAAAATATTTTTGAGTAGTTTTTCTTTTGTCTAACAAGTGGATTCTTTTGAAAATTTGTATGGTCTCTAATCAATCATAAACTTATGTGATGTTTGGTAACCATCCCAACAGTGACTAATTCTGATTTTTTGTTCCTGAAAGCAGTTTGGGAACAAAATCACGTTTGGTAAAATTTTTGTTCCCGAGAATAGATTTGGAGTAGAATCAAGAATAAAAAAAAAAAAAAAAAGTTGATTCTTGTTTCGGGAACAAATCTGAGAATCAAGTCTTCTTCCATTTTCTCTTTTCTTCTTCTTCATCTATCGCCATCCTGCAATTGCTGTGCACCGCCACCGTCCGCCATCCGCCATCAACCATCTGCTACTGCCACCCACCATCCACCACCGCCATCGTTTGCCAATTGCTGGCAACTAGTCCGACGAGCTCACCAGGGCTAGGCAAGCCTTGCGACGCCTAGCCCCACCGATTGCCAGCAGGCCTCACCTAGCCCCGGCGAGGCCAACCTCACCCAACTGCCGGTGAGGCTCAGCCAACGAGGGCTGGTGACGCTCCAGTGAGGTCGTCGGCCCTCAGTCCGGCGACTGGCCACAAGAAGAAGAAGAAGAAGAAGAAGAAGAAGAAGAAAAAGAATAGGAGAAAATGGAAAAAAAGAAAAGGAAAAAAGTAAAAAAATTATTTAAAAATCAAAAGAAATTGATTTGGAACATAATGAATGAACACGGTACCAAACGCAATTCTATTCTAGAATCAGAAATTTTTGGACAGTTATCAAACGGCTTAAAATGCTTAGAAATTATTCCCGAAACATAATTAAAAAGAATCATTTCTGATCAAGATTTGTTTCCTGGAACAAAATCGTTACCAAACGTACTCTTATTGTGCGGATGTCAATTCAATCATAAATTTTTAATTTTGTTGATTTAATAACAAATCTTTGCAAGAAATTTCAATATAGTCATTTCCACTAATTTTTACTAGAAGTGGATGATGCAACAATTCACTCATCACCGGTCATCATACGTGGCATGTCACTGTGTCGGCCGTTTTCGGCAAAAATTGGTTAGAAGAACCACATTTGCATTTTACACAAATGTGTAGGATTAAATTGGTAATATTGGAAAGTCTGATTAAATTAGCATATGTACAATAGAGGTTTAGGATCAACTGAGCAATTTCCCCGGTGCTTGTATCTAATGCTTCATGTTATACGAATAATTCCTTATGATATAATTTTGTGCGAGTGTTTTTCCTAGCGATGAAGATGCATGTTTGGGGATCGTATCAAATTTGGCTTCCCCCGATCCCTTTTTCTCGGTGGGGAACGAATTGTCACATTGTTCTTATGTACCAAGGTGCACTCGGAGATTTTCGCGTTGGAAGAGAAACTTCTGATTCATATGCACCACGCTTTCGGCAGAAAAGGCCACGATCACCTGTGGAAATCCACGTGGAAAAATATTGAATGTTCGCCGCCCTTCCTGTAACTAAAAGTGAACTATATATTCTGTCCTTATGTCTATGGGATCATGGCAATTTCCACTCTTTTTTTTTTTTTGTTTTCATAAGAACGTAAAAGTTCCCAAAAATTTATCGCCCTTGAAATCTCAAATAATGTAACCAAATTTTGAAACATAAGATTTAAGATGTGTGGCTAAAGAGAGAGTAGCAATCACTATCGCCTCCAGCTGTAGTTACAAGCCATATGGTTGCTCTGCCTATGAAGGCTTTGAGGTGGTCAATGAGCATGGTCTTGAAAAATTCCACATCAAATTGGCATAACCAAAAAACAATATTAAAAAAAATCCAGATGATGTGAAATCGAAAGATTTCTAGATCAGCATCTCATGACATAGTCATGTCCATCTCATCAAAATCCATACTCGATAACGATGAGCAGATATCTTTAAGAAGTATAATGACTATTTCAATAAATAAAAAGATAAATGGATAATTTTACATTTCTGGACAAAAAAATAAGAATCTTTCATGATATTATCTCTTCATCTACCACCAAGTGCAAGCCCACCTCTTCTTTTTTCTTTTCTTTTTTTTGGGTGGAATGCTCACCTCCTTTAAAGATTTGACAAATGAATATCATTCTTTTGGCACTTGCACACATGAAATGTGTGCACGAAATCAAAGTAAACATAAACAAAATAATGGCAGACCAGGAATTCGAAAGTCCATCCCTCATCACCTCGTGTTATAACCGGTTAAATCGTAGATTTCTAGACTGGTCTAGTTGCAATGGCAGAAAAATTCTTCGACCCAACAAACCTAACATGTCTGCTTACGAAGGAAGTGAACTTTGGGCCACGCGAAAGGAAAAAAACACGACAATAGTCATCTAAACAACATTTATTTCCTAGGTGAGCTCTCATCTGGTGGTCGGATCATTCTTGGTCTCCCTTTTGACCGTTTCAGTTCTATTCTTTAGGTTACGATTTTCCGTCAAAGTCAGGTGTAGAAGGAGGACTCGTGCCCGCGGAGGGATGAGAAGTTCGGATCCTACACGCACTCTCTCCGCCCAAACGAGAATCAAAATCGCGATTTGCTGCAACAATTCACACTTCGATTTCTACAACAATACCACTTGATAAATTGCGGGTGATGATTTCATTTGACTCTAAGTAGTCTTCGGCTTTTTTAGTAGAAAAGCATTTCAAAAAACTTATTTTTCATGCTTTCTCATATTTCATATCACTTGAGCTATCTTACTCATTTTATTAATGGGTTCACTATACTAGCTTGGTCACAATAAGGAAAAGATATCGGGCTCGCATACATGAGCTTGGATCGAACCAAGTGTAAGATTGGATTTTGCCTCAATTTGCAAGCGAAATATACAGGGAAAAGTACCAAAAAAGTCCTAAACATATTACATTGGTACCAATTCAATTCTAAAATTCAGTCATAAACCTTTTAATATTGGTACCAATTCAGTCCATCCGGCCAATTTTGGCTGGTCGGCGCTGACGTGACAATTTTTATGACTTTTTTATTAATTTTCTTTTCTTTTCTTTTCTCCCTTCTTCCTCCTTGGACTCACCGGAGGCTCGCCGGCCACTGCTAGAACAATCCAAGGAGGAAGAAGGGAGAAAAGAAAAGGAAAAAGAAAAAAAAATTAATAAAAAAATTATAAAAATTGCCACATTAGCGTCCGGCCACCAGTCGACATCCACATTAGTACCGGCCGGCCAAAATTGGCCGGATGAATTGAATTGATACAAATTTAAAAGATTTAAAATTGAATTGGTCCAATTGAAAACTTTAGGACTGAATTAGTATTAATGCAATAGGTTTATGACTTTTTTGGTACTTTTCCCAAATATACATCAAACCCGATTTGAGTCATCTTTTTATTAAAATTTTTGTTTCATCTTGAGCCCTCATCCGGAAAAGCTTATTTACATGTAAACAAAATTTCAATGCTAAAAACTGAAGATGGATCTCGGGTCCGAGATGAAGGGCTATTGCACCAGATGACTACAGATTTTTTCAAGAGCCTAAATCAAATTTTAGGGCCCGGGGACTTCCTTCCGGTATTAGATAAAATTCCCAGCTTGGCACCTGATGAAATGAAATAGTGATTAATAGATGAGGTGGCCATGGAAGACGTTGAAAATGCTGTTTTCCAAATTAGCCGCATTGTTACGACCAAAAAAAAAATTGGGCTCATTGAGTTTTTCTGGTCCGGACGGATTTAATGGGAAGTACCTTCCACATCACCGACAGGAACTATAGGATGAAGTATGTGCTGACGTATGTTTTTCTCCATTTGTTTGGTATGAAACAGAATTGAACATGACCCCAAATACCTTAGTCCCAAAAGCTCCAAACCCTGAGACACTGGTACCGTCCCTTGGACTTTTGCAACTTTTATCGTGACCCTCCCAACACAAGCGTTAGAGGAAATGATTGGTTTGGAAGTAATGTCGAGTTGGAAATCAATGATTCTCAATTGGCGTGAATTCTCCTAAACCCTTATTTCACACGACATAGAGATTTACATTTCAATTTGATTAACCTATGGGAATTTTGTTATAGATGAAGCTAAGTATTTTTAGGGATTTTTTTTTTTTTCTTTTCTATTAGATTTGCTTTTAGGTTAAAAGTAATACATTTATATTAGCGATCACAAAACGCTAGCCGTCAAGACGCTGAAGAAGAAAATCAAAAGGCAAGAAAAAGAGAGAAGAAAAAAGTGAGTTTTTTTACTTTGACGAATATCTTTGGTTCTCAATCTCTTTGTAACCTGATCTTGAGAGAATATCATCGTTATATTTCACCTTTTTTCGAAGTCTAGTGGATTTACAAAATGCCTCTACGCGGAGACATAGCCCAGGTTTGGGTGAATTTCATTAATAAATTTCCTGGCGTGTTCTTCTGATTTCGTTCTTTTATTATTATATCCTGCTTTGGTGAATTGTTTGCAAGCATTATTTTTCTAGAATCAACGTGCAATTTCGTAACAAATTTTATATGGGAAGTCGCAAATAACTTATTGGAGTTGGCTAGAAATCAAGTAAAATATGTAATAATATTTCACTTCTCATACAACCACAGACTTAGGGTCAAGAACTTAATTACACTAATATTTAACTAGTGCCCTTTTGGTATATAAATTGAATATTTTTTTAACTAAAATGTCCACACTTTTCTTATCCAATTATGAGTCCTAATGTTTTATCCAATTATGAGTTCTAAAGTTCTTATTTGGTTAGTATCCATACAATATTTTTATACATTTTCATCGTACGTGAAGTCTTTGCTCTCCTCTTCATTAGAGTCATTGCCAAGAGTCACTGCCGACATCATTAGCAATGACAATGTTCTTACCTTTATGAAAGAACCAATTACGCTTGCCATCAGAAATCACAGTGACCTCATGGAGGTCATCACCGGCCACTACGCTCCGGTTGTTTTGCTTATGGTTCTTGATGCTACTGGAAAAGGAGAAAAGTCATAAGATGAAAAAAAAAAAGCTAGGAGATGCGTTGACCTTTCCTTTTTTTGGGGCGGGGGGAGGGGAATGCAGATGTTTCTCAGGCAAAAGAGTGCAGATCTTTTGGCTAAGAGTAAGATACACACCTAAGCTTCTTTTTCTTCTTGTTGGCTCGAAGAAAAGAGAGAGAAAGAGGGAAAATTTAAGGGAGAGGGGTGAGAAGTGAGCAGCTTTCCGGTGGATTATTTGACGTATGCTGGACTAATTAAAAAGACGGATCACTATATGTTATTTTTAGAGAAGAAAATGAATTTTACTAGTGAAGAGGTAAATGTATCGAGAAAAAACAACAAACAAGAGGTAAAGTTTTTGGCTTTTTTGTTGCACCAACACATTTTGACTCTCTAAAGGTTAAATAAATGCACGTCCAAGAGAAAGGGACTAGAAAAGAGCAGGCCGAGAAATGAAATCTTCATTTTTTTTTGGGCTCTTTTTACATTAAGATCCTGTGCAAAGAGAGTGGTGGCCTCCGGATGCTCGCCCTCTAGCGGCAGACGCACCACCGTAGGCCACGACCTCTGCATAGCAGGTCATCAAGGCGCCAAAGCGCGCTACGACGAAGTTAAAGCAAATGAACCAAGACTAGAACGAACGAGAAGACCTGAGGAACGAACATGGCCGAAAGAACTAAGTCATGCGTTGTTTACATAGATGTAAAGATGGCCACAAAGAAGAAGCAACGTACCATTTGTTTGGAGCTTTTTTCGTCCCAAAAAAGTCCTAAAGAACCAGCAACCTACATCCTCTTTTGACTCGATGTCTTTGCTATTCTCTTTATCATATTCATCACCTACCTTTCAAAGGGCCACCCTCGACGAATAGGTTTAAGGTGTTTTACTCAAGAAACAATCATAATGGCTCATTTGAAAAGATGGTTCAAACATGTCATATTTTCCATCGCCCAAAAGAAGGATTGTCAATCAATAGCATGAACTCTCCCGAGTCCATATCTCAAGTGACATGAGATTTCTTTTGAGTTCTTATAAACCTAACTATTTCAAGCAATCACCTCTAGCTATTTAGAGTCGACTAGAAACAAATCAAAAAAACAAAAAAAGGAGAACTTTGTTTCAATTTCTACGAAACTAGAGATTCTAAGCATGAGAGTTTGATTGCACTAATATTTCCATTAGCATCCTTTTGGTAATTAACTTGTTGTCGTTCAATTAAAATAGTCACATACTCTTGATTAGGGCGATTACGATCACAAAGATCTTTCAAAGTCCTCAAGTGTTCATGCAATTATTTTTGCAGGGTTACTCTTATCAAAGTCTAAACTAGACTGAGCCTAATCTAGAAAATAAATTAACATACAATTTATTGAGAAGTGATGTGAAAAAGTAAACTAGCCACTAAAAAATAAATGTGATAAATAAACTTGAAAGTAATTATCTAAGAGCGAGAGAAGAAAACGCAATGCAATGTTGAAATCCACTAAGCTCAGTTGCCTCTCAAGGTTTCGGTACTCGTCCGTCCATTCACCATCGATCAAAGCATGCCATCAATCAGAACAAGAGATCAGCAAAGTTCATTGCAATTCAAAATTCAATTTGCCTTGGGGTCGGCTTTGGAATTAATCATGCAATTCGATTATCCCAAGACATCTCCCGATCCACTGGGCATTCGTTGATTAAGATGAGTGATAATAAGCCCCCACTTGTGTTCACAAAAGCAGAAGACTAACTCGCTAATCACTAATTAAAGCTAATCAAACCCACTAATATACCTGCTGATACGTGTTAGACCAAACATTCATCTAATCAAACACATGCAGGCTACATTTAACATGCAATTAGGCCAATTGACCTTGGTAATCAAGAAAACAATCGGTTGGCCACTAAGGGCAACCTCTCCTCTTTTTTTTTTTTTTTTTTTCCAAAATCAAGTATGTATGTAATTAAAAGAAACTAGACTAATTCTAGGACTAAAAACTAACATCCTAAATAGGATTTTACTTTCCTAACCAGATTTCTACTTTTTTTAATTTTCAATTTAAAAAATTATAATTTTTTACTTTTTCTTTAATAGAAATGGGAGGGGCTCTTATGCTGAGCCTGGTTCACTCAAAGCCCAGTTCCCCTAAAAGCCCTCTTGTTTCTTTGTTTGGGGCCAGCCCAAAACCAGCCCGAAGCCCAGCCCTACAAGCCCCCGACCCAACCTTCTACTTTCTCAAATAGCCGGCCCAACGGAGGTTAGCCCTGGTCGAGCGGTGACGTTGTCCTTGGCTGGACCAGGCTCCAGCTTCGCCATTGCCCGACCCCCACCGCCGGCACCACATTAATATAGAGACTAATCTCATTCCTCCATGGCTGGCACATTAGCCGTGGGCTGCCATGGCTTCTACCCTGAATGGGCCAATTAATTCCTTTCCCCCCAAGGAAAGGGTGGATGTGTGAGTTTGTGAGACAAATCCTCTCATGGAATCTCGAACTTACAAGGGCAAGGGGTGTTGAACTCCCCACGTCTCATTTCTCATGTGAGAAGATGGACGATTTAGTTTCAAATAGAAGTTTTATCTCTCACGCCTTGTAATGAAATATGTCAAAAATCTGAGAGTGAGAGTTAGAATAGGAAAAGAGAAAAATCAATAAATAAAAAAAAATCATTCGAGCAAATGGATAGCTTTTTTGGGTGAGATTACTTCTTAACCAAATACAAAGGATCCAAAGGAAGTTCAGGATCACGGATTTGGAGTTTTCGGTGGTATTAAGGCTTCATGTTTTCACGACGGATTATTTCTTCGTCCATAGATTTGTGTCTATACTTTGTAGCGTCTCGTGTCGGGGGCATATTAATGAGCTTTCGTCGTAAGGTCATCCACGACCGTCCTGTTTCCAGGCAACTCCAGCACCAGCAGCGAGGCTGATTCTAGAATTTGAGGCCATCGTCTCTCTCTCTCTCTCTCTCTCTGTGGATTCGAGGGGGGCGCACTGTGCAGAGGTTCTGCATTCACTCTTTCATGGGTTCTATCCTGGGCGACTTGCCGTCGTTCGATCCTCACAACTTCAGCCATTTCAGGCCCTCCGATCCCTCCAACCCTTCCGTGAGTTCCCCGTCTTTCTCTTGGCACTGACCGTTAAGAAACGAAACCATGTCCTAGTTTGATTTGTGCTTTGCCGGACCACAGGATGAAAAGAAGACGACAATCGTCAATGCTCTTATCCTTGCCTTGGAAAATAACGTTCCCTCGAAGGACAGCGATGGCGATATTACCCCTAAGCCGGGGCTGAGCCGATTGATGACCGAGTCGGGCAGAAGCTTCCGTCATTTGCTCAGTTACAGATCAAGTTCCGAAATGGGGTGGTGATAAAAAAAACTGGAAAAGAAGTTGAAGATTTTACAATTCAACATTTTTGAAAGTTTTAACAATTTTGGACTATTACTTCCAGACTCGAGCCAGTCAAAATCACGGTTAAAATTCAAATTTTTATTAAGCATGGTCAGAGTCAAAATCCCCAGCAGTCACAAGTCGGTTATGTTACTAGGGGAAAGCCTGTCAAAATGTACTTCTGTCACAAAGCCACCGATTTGGCCGATGCTTGAGATATTTGGTAGTCTGAATTTGAGCTCATATTCTATCTCGTGTTCGGAAATGTTCTCCAGACTGAATAAATTAGGATATGTTCAGATAAAATGCTGGATAAAAAATCTGGAAGAACGAGTTGGATATTATTGGATAATAAAAAATTGTTAAAAAGAATTAACAAAATGAGAATCGCCATTTACTTCATTGGCAATCACTAATCAATCATGAATCTTTCCAAACCAAACCGATCTAAAAATAAACTATGCGAAGAAGAAACATCTTGGGCAAAATTGGTGGGGTCCCATAAAATCCATGCATGTCGTCCCGACATTAGCTTCTCTCTTGTAATTAGGACTTCAATTTGGCCAACATCAGTGTAACAATATCTTGGGGACTGCAGAACCATACTTGCTAACACAGCTACAAAAGGCGACATGCGGTTGAGCACAAGGTCACCATCCGAGCAAATGCGGGTCTCTTGTTATGGATGGATTTGAGGGGGCTCCTGAGGGAGGGCACCGTAGAGGCAGAGACGGCTCTGTGGCGAGTCATAATTAACGATGTCAAGCTTAATGTCTCGCCAGGTTCTTCCTTTCGCAGTTCAGAGCCAGGATGGTTCAGAGTTTGCGTTGCCAACATGAACGAGGAGACCATGAAGGTCGCCTTAACAGGAATCCGAGAGTTTGTGCTGAGGAATGGCGATAAGCTGAACAGAAAGGAAAAGTGCTGGCAGAACCACCTAAGGTTCAGACTCTCCTTCCGAAGAATGGACGATATGGTGAGGTCGCCCTGCATCATGTCCCCTTACTCGCCCATCAACCACCACTGGTTCGAGCCAGAACTTGAAGGTGACAATCGCGTGATTCTACAAACGAGAAAAATTATTGCGTTTTTCCAGTTAAATTCAAAGCTGTCCAAACGTAAAATAGGGAATTTGGATTCCTTATGTGCTTAGTAGACAGGATCAAACATTCTTTTGGTAGGAAAAAGATAAAACTAGAAGCCTCCACGGGGTTAGTGGAGTGGTAAGTGCACGGGCTTGTGGGTGATTGACCCAAGTTGGAGTCTCTCTGCCCTTCATCTTACAATATCCTTGACTTACATGGAGGCTAGTCTGTGGAGCTGGGCTAGTTCTTCTCCGGTTGGTGCTTGACCGGTTGGACCCTTGTAGTGCGGCCAGTGCGGGAGTCTGGGTTATCAAAATAAAAAATAAAAAAAAGGCTCAAAAGTAGCTTAGGACTATTACCTTGTAACTGGGTGAAGCACGAGAGTCCAAGCCGCAGGTTGCTCTGCCAGCACTTCTCCTTCCTGTTCAGCTTATCGCCATTCCTCAGCACAAACTCTTGGGTTTGTGCTAAAGCGACATTCATGGTCTTCTCATTCATGTTGGCAATGCAAACTCTGAACCATCCTGCCTCTGAACAGTGAAAGGAAGAATCCGGCGAGACATTGAGCTTGACATCGTTAATTATGACCTGCCACAGAGCCGTCTCTGCCTCTACGGTGCTCTCCATCAGGAGCCCCCTCAAATCCATCCATAACAAGAGACCCGCATTGCCGTTCAAGCACTCGATGCCTACTGACGAAGTCTGTCAGTGAAATCCTTATGCCTTGTGGCTAACCTCCCCACACTCTCCAACGGGAATTTCCCGATGAACTGATCGTCCGATAACATGGATGAAATTAGGTACTGAGTTTGGGAGAACACTAGACCGAAGCTGGACATCTTCCGGCCACACTCTACCACAGCATCATTCTATGAATACACAATCCCAAGCCTGAAGCCTGGGAAACCCACACCTTTTGAGAGGCTATAAATTATATGCACGAGGTCACGATTGTATTCTTGATCTTCCTCGATTATCTCTGCGATGCTTACGAAATTGGGCTGACGAAAGACTGTAGCAGCATATACCTCATCACAAGCTAGGTTGATGTTCTTCTCGTTGATGAAGCTCATGGCTTCTCTCAACGTTGTCTCCGTCTAAGACGGTCCCTAGTGGGTTTGATGGATTGGTTATGAACAACCCTTTTACGTTGATGTTCGCCTCAACAGCTTTTGCGTATGCATCTTCCAAAGCCTTCCTGGTGACCTTGAAATTGTTAGAGCTGTGACAGACCATGGAAAGAAGTCGCGCTCCAGTCCTCCAACACAAATCTCGATCAAATCTGCAAAAATATTATTTTGTTTATTTTTCAATTAACTTGAGAAGAAACAAGTTGTCATTCATAAAAATAGAGGTTCTGTTTCACCATTCATGTTCAAACTCGGCCATGAAAACTCTTCTTTGCTCTTCTTGGAGAAACATAACAATAGACCCATCAAATGGGTGGGTCGAGTCGAAAATGGGTCAACCCATATTTGACCAATTTAACCCATTTTAACCCATATTCATATAGTGTAAATCAAGTGACCCATACCCGACCCGACCCATACCCGACCCGACCTATATTGCTAAAACCTATTAATATTCTAGGAAAACCCATTTCTACTAAATGCTAACTTCAAATTAAATTTAAGATAGTAAATAAAATAAAATAAAAAAAAAAAAAAACCTATAAAATTGAAATATTTATAAAAAAATTAGACTATGCACATGCTTCTTTTATTTGAAGTGAACATACCATTAAATAACTAAAAACTGTAACATGAAAATTTTTTAAATAAACCTAAAAAACTCATTTTTATGATTTTTTTATTAAAAAAAATTGTTATTTTAAAACATTTTTATGCAATACAAATTTAATGAAAATTTTTTATAATTCTTTTTAAAATATTTTTAAAAATCGAATTTTTATTTTTTAAAATATAATTTTTAATTATTTTTATATTTTGAAAATATAATTTTTATAATTTTTATTTTTAATATAATTTTTAATTTTTAATAATTATTTTTTCTTTTTCTCTTTTCTCTTTTCTCTTTTTTTTCTTCAATTGGCCGTCGGCCACGACAACTGCGACGACCGACCACGGGCGAGATCAAGCTCGCCGATGTCGGGCGAGGCTCGATCTCGCCGATCCGGCGAGGCCGAGGCCCCCCCCTGATGTCGGCGAGCTCAAGTCTCGCCAATCGTCAGAGAGGCTGAGGCTCCGCCAGCGTTGGGCGAGACTCGATCTCGCTAATCTGGCGAGGCTGAGGCCACGCCTGACGCCGACAAGCTCGAGCCTCGCCAGTCGTTGGTGAGGCCAAGCTTCGCCGGATCTGGCGAGAATCGAGCTTGCCGGCGTCGAGCGAGGCTAGCGAGTGTCACGCCCGATCCTCGAGGACGCACACATCCTTCTACTTGGTCGATTTTAGAATGCGATATCCCAGGACTATAAATCGCCGACCATTTCATTTATTAAGCACATACGGAAGAAGTTATAAATCCCCAGACAATAAAACAATGGGATAGAAAAGTAGGCCATATTTTTCATATTGAAATTCACAACCACACTTTTATACATTAGCATAAAACATCGTATATTCCACAATACCATGTACAACTTCCTAAGCTCACACTTATCTACACATGGATAGGGTTCACAAAAGAGATGGGATCTTAATCCTCATCTAGGTCATACTCGGGATCATCCTGATCCTCCTCCGATTCAGCTCCACTAAGCTCGTTTCCTTTCGGCTCTTCATCTTCTTCCTCAGGCTCATCCTCAGCTTCAGATGCCAGCTCATCTTCAAGTACCTCCTTTGCTACACCCCAGTCCTCGTTCTCCTCCGGTCCTTCCACCTCCTGCTCTTCAATCTCACCACCCTCGTCATTCCAGTTGTCATCGTCAATTGAGTACACAGGAGTATGGGCTTTAGCCTCGAGTGCCAGGTCCTGGACATTCACAACTGACCCATCCGCATGGTCTGCTGTACCCTCCCCAAATGCTTCTTCCAAAACATACACTGGCACGTCGTTCTCTGGAATGGGTCTTTCTCTTCGCCCGTCATAGTCTCCTGGTACCATGACCTATAATGATGGGGCCTCAGGGCATTCTCTCCTATGTCAACCCAAACGATTGACTTAACCAGGACATACTCTAGACCTTCTAGGTGAGGGTGAATATGGTAGTGGATTTCTAGCTCAGTCACCTCCTGGGGAATACTGAAATGCATGGCGGAACAACGAGGTGGAGGAGGTGGAGGTGCTACCATCTAGGGGCCTGAAATGTTGTCCCACAACCGGGATGAGACTACGTCTCAGCAAGTTCTACCCCACTAAGACCCAATTAGTAAACCAATACACTATGGGCTGCCTAAACACGCACAGGTCAGAGAACTTACCTTAACCTTAGATTCCACCTGCAAGTCAGTACAATTCATAATAGGCACCCACTTACTCAAAACAAATCGAACCAGTCGATTACATGTCACCCAAATCATTCCCCACGGTGGAATATCTAGAATTCGACCACGTGCATTCTCTAGGACGACATTCCAAGTCTTCGAGCCACGTGCAATCTCCAGGATGACATACTCAAACCTTGGGCCCACGTGCATTCTCTAAGGCGACCTTTTCGCCAAAGTGATACATCAAGTCACCGAGCCACGTGCCCTTTTAGATGCCATTCTCAAATACTGGACCCACGTGCATTATCTAAGATACTAGTTCACCAAAGTGACGCATCAGATCACCGAGCCACATGTCCTTTTAGATGCCATTCCGGAACGTTGGGCCCACGTGCATTCTCTAAGGCACTAGTTCGCCAAAGTGACGCATCAAATCACTGAGCCACATGCCATTTTTAGATGCCAATACTTAATCACCGAGCCAACGTACCCTTCTTCAGGTGATTTACTTTCTACCGCGATTCCACTATGAGACAACGCATTTCTCTATAGTTCGACAACTTACTAACGATACCCAATTATTTCTCAATCAAAAAATCAAAACAACTCAATAGGAATATATCCTAAAATTCACAATTTAAATCAATTCCATACAAATTGAAGCTCAATTAAATAAACGGATTACACTACGATGATTAGCATGAAATTCCGGTCACCGGCCATCCCAGGTGAATTTCTGGAAAAATAATTAATTAATTAATTTCGAAAATTAATAATTAATTACTAAAAATCTAATTTAGGCTCGTATTGCCTAATTGAAGCCCGATAAGGGTTGGGAAAAATCCCGAGGTGCATTCAATAATTAGTAGACTAAATCTACTTGCTAATTGCATAATTAAAATGTCTAATATGCATCTCAATTAATTAATAATCACTAATTTACTCTAATCTAATCACATAATTGTACTTAATTAAATCTAACCAACCCCTAAGCATAATAAGCAAACTAAGCAGGAATTAATGAGACTACTCACCGGAATTTAGCACAAAAGGTATCAATCCGACATGGACGACACGAAGATCGATTCTTCCCAAAACAAGTCCTGGGATCAGGGCCCAGAAATGCTCCAAAAGCGGGCCGAAGGGGGCTGGAAATCCACTGACCAGCAGTTGTTCTTGGCTGGCCGGGGCTGGTCCGGCGGCTGAGATGGCGAGGCAAGGCTAGTGGAGGGCGAGGGGAGCCCCGGTGAGGCCGAACGGTGGCCAGAGGTGGTCAGGCAGCGGCCTGAGGTGGCCGAACGGGGCTGGACAGAGACAACTGGAGGCTGGACGGCGACCAGATTGGCGGAGGAGGGAAACAGACGGCAGCTCGGTGGGGGCGGCACACGCGTGAACGGCGGAACGGCGGAACGGCGGGCGGCTGCTGCTCCGGCTTTAGGCGACGAAAGTCGCTGCTTCTGTTTCTGTTTCCACTGGGGCTTCGCACGAAATAGAGAGGAAGAGAAGGAGGGCGGCGACAACGGCTGATAGGGGGTGAGGGAGAGGTGAAGGTGAGCGGTGAGCAGCGAAGTGCACGGATGACGTGCGGGTGGCGGAGCGCGGGCGGCGACAGCGAGCTTCTCCGGATTTCTTCACTCGGCGATGGCTGTCTCTGTTTCTGCTTCGGTCTTCGTTCGAACAGGGGGAGAGAAAGAGTGTCGAGGGAGAGAGAGAAGAATAGATAAGGGAGGTTGAAAAGTCAAAAAGTAAAAGGAGAGAGGGAGAAGCAAAGTTGGAACCGGCAAAGGAGGAGTCGGTGGGGGATTCTGCACGAGGGAAAAAGAGGGAAGGAGAGAGAGAGAGAAAGGGGGAAAGATCACGTGGGGGTGAAAGAGAAGAGAGAAAAGGGCGAGAGAGAGAGAAGAAAGAAAAGAAAATAATAAGATAATGATATTATTCTTATTATTATTTTATTTCCCTTTCTTTTTCACTTTTTAATTTCTTCCGGTCTTCAATTATTCCTTCGATAATTTCTTTTCCGAAATTTCGGACTCATCGATAAACTACGAACGATGAGACGAGGTCCTAAAAAATGAATCATGACACGCTCGAATATTCGATTTCCAAAACCGAATTAAATTTCATGGTTTAAAATTGACCGGACGCAATTTTAGTCCAATCCAACTAATTAAGTAGCTTTTAGGGATTTTACCGCGGATACATTCTTTAATAGCTTTACTTAATAGATTAGTTAACTCGTGAGTGATCAGCTTAAAGAAAAAGGACCATAGGCACGTCGACAAAATGTCCATTTCACTTTATCGAAACGAGGTCGAAATTCAAGATGTCACATCAAGGCTCAGCCTTGCTAGATCTGGCGAGCTCGAGCCTCGCCAATCATCGGCGGCCTACCGACGAGCTTGAGCCTCGCCTCGCCTGTCGCTAATTGGCCGCCGGCTATGAAAGGAAGAAAAGAAAGAAAAAAGAAAAGAAAAAGAAATTTAAATATGAAAAATAATTATAATTTCGATTTTTATAATAAAAAAATATTTTTATAAAGTTAAAAAAGGCCATGGGTTTAAAGTGAATTTCCTAATAGCCCATTTAGACTCATTTTTTTTTTTTTGTATTTTACTTTCTCATACCCATTTCTGATCCATATTTAACTTTCACTTGACCCATATATGACCCATTGTTGACACCTAAATTTTACAATTTTATTTAAGACTTAATTGCATACAAGATTAGGAATTAGCCACTAAAAAAAAAACAACAAAACAAAAGAAAATACAAAAAAAAATTAACTAATTAAAAAAAAAAAAAACGAAAATGAGAGAGGCCATTCTCTCTTTCTTTTTTCCCCACGCGCAGGCCCTTGTGCGGCCCATCTTCTTTTCCCCCTTGCGTGGCCCACGCGAGGCCCATCTTCCTCTTCTTTCTCCTCGGCTCGGCTCATGCCCAGCTTTCTTCCCCCCTCCTGCTGGTCTTCGCTGAAAAAGACCTGCAAGAACAGAAAAAAAAAAAAACAGAGCAGTAGAAGTTGCAGCAGCACAGCGAGAACAGGAAGATCGAGGTCCGGCGTGATCCGCGGGTCGGGGAGCAGGCCGGGCGACAGGCTGGCGAGGCAAGAACCAGACACACCGATCGTTGATCTTGGAGAGCTCGGTAAAAAAGAAAGGAGGGGAAAAATAGGGGGAGGAGAGAAAACAGAGAGGAGCGGGTGGAGAGAACCAAAAGAACTCGAAAGAGAGGGAGCAGTGAAAAAGAGAGCTTGAGCGGCTCTGCCCCGCGGCCGTTTGAAGCCTTCGCCGCGCCAGCCGCCGCGCGGCGGAGCCGCTCGTCCGCGAGCACGGCGCCACCCCTCGCCGCACAACCTGTAGCAGCCGAGCCCGCCCACTCACCGTCTCCGAGCACCGTCGCCGTTGCCCTCTGAACGCCGACCACCGGCAGCTCGAAGCTGTGACGCCGCTGCAGCACCAGCAAACCGACCTCTCCGTCGCCGTCGCAGTACCAGCTGAGCGCCACCGCTATTCAGCCCCGATGTCGTCACCGCCGTCCGCCGCAGTACCTCTACCGAACTGAACCATGTAGGTTTTCTCCGGTCATGTATGCTCCATTTTTGTAGGGCGTCGGACCAGAGCTCATGGGCGACCCGTTCGCATGAGCTTTGGTCCCTCTGACCCCGTAGGTTTTTATCGTTTTCGGAGAATCCCAATCTCATTTCAGGTTCCGTTTGAGTCGGAAATCTAAACATTTGGTAATGCTCGCGGACTGTTTGTATAAATGCCTGAGTGAAGCCCCCGTAACTATCTCTGAATCTTTGTTTATTATAGGCGTCCGTTGTTGCTAGACATGTATTGTTGTTGTTCTACACGCTTTTGTTTCGTCCATTCCGAGTTTACATTGTCGTGGTTATGACTTATGGCCATATGTTGTGATTTGGGCTTATTTTCTGCGCGAGTTGTGTCCTGTCTTCCTCCCTGTCCATTTATGTGAGAGAGTGGGTGTCGGCTTGGTGGTGGCCCGAGTGCGGGCAGTGTTAATGCCGATGACGAAAGATAGTGAGGCTTGTTTAAAACGGCGCTAGTTTGATCGACGAGTTTTGGTGAAAGAGGGTGTAGGAGAGAAGGTGGCTTCGGCGTGCAGAGGTCGCAAGAAGAAGAAGACCAGGGGAGAAAAAGAAGCAAACAAAAGAAAGAAAAAATGGAAGAAAAGACAATAGATGGGGATGTTCAGTGAAAAGCCAGAAGGGAAGAAAGAAAGAATAAAGAAACAAGAAAAAAAATTAGAAGAAAGAAAAGAAAAGCAAACAAAAAAAATAGAAAACTAAAATGGCAAAAAAATGGCCTCGGGAAGGACAGTCGAGCAGAACGTGCAGGGGAAAGGACGAAGTGAGGAAAAGACCAAAAAAAAATCATTTAAAAAAAAGCTATAAAACTTAAAAAAATTAAAAACTACAAATTGCAAATTTATTTCGACTGAGTTGGATCATGGTTTGGGTCGGGTCAACGGGCCGGATTGGGTTCCACCCGGTCCGAACCCGTTTTCCCGAATATAATAATATTAAATATTAAAAAATACATTAAAAACTAAAAAAACTTCAAAAAAAAAGAATAAAAAAAAAGGTTCAAAAATAATAAAAATTCAGAAAACTTCCGAAAATTCAAACAACTTTAAGAGAACATAATAAATTTAAAAAAAAATTAAAAATTAAAAATTTCGAAAATCCAAAAATGATGGGGTTTGGTCGGGAATTGCTACGTTTTGCATTCTTAGTGTAATTAGGCATTTACTTGCTCATATTTTGATTATGTCGGACGTTTAAGTTGCATATCAAGTTATGTTTGATTGCAGATGTTTAATTTTATTGCAATTAGGATCTTGGTAGTTATGATTGTTACTTTGATGATTGCGCACTCGCATGATCACCTCGCATGTTAGTGGATAAGTATAAAATTAATCCAAACTGCTGGATAAAAATTTTTACTCTTAAAATGAACAAGATTAGGTACCGAAAGGGCACTAATTGGTCAATTAGTGTAATTAAGTCCCCGATCCTAGATTCTCTGGTTGCGTAGGAAGTGAGGTACACTCACATGCCTCACTTGGTTTCTAGCCGACCCCAATAGGCTAGTGGCGACTCCTTTTGTGCAAAATTCCTAAAATATATCCCAACGTCACGCGGGGTATGGGCTTGGGAGAGCCCACGCCTAATCATAGGCCTTAGGTTCGTGATTTAGGCAATACCCCTAAACCTGTTCCCTCCCCCCGAGGGTAGGTCACGACACCCATTTAACTAAAAATTAGTCATAATATGGGTTTATGACCCATTTTGCCAGCTCTACATAACAGTCATGTGAAACTTTTAAGTCTTTGTCCCAAAAGCTTGTTAGTAGACATGCCACATTAAGTATGAAACGTGCCCAACACTCTAGCGCGTGTGTAGTATTTTATTAATTAATACGTCCATGATGGGGTGCGATTGGCACGCACCATTCCGCCTTGATATGCTATGATGAAGGGGTGTGTTGGGGTCATATAAAAGACCTCTGAAGACAATTGTTGGACTGGTTGGAATAACGTACGTTCACAAAGTTTTCTTCTTTTCTCTCCCCTTTCCATCAAGGCGTTCCATTTTTCTCCTTTACAAGAACAATCGACATTTACATCGTGGAAATTGGGTGCTTTCCTCGTGATCGCATCCAGACCAACGTGGAGTAATTTCGTTCGTGATTCATCCGCAATTCAACGTTTGTTCCAAGGTTAATTATTGTTTGCACATCGGAATTAGGTAAGTTGTCTTCCGCCGACTTGAAATCCAACATTGGTATCAGACTCCCCCGTCATGATTTCTGCCTTGTTTTTTCAACGAATTTTCTCGTTTACCATTTGATATCGAGATCAAGAGATTGTATTCTACACTGTTTTGATATTTATTGGTCGGAATTACAATATGAAAACTCGAAATCAAACCGAAGCGAAGAATGGGTTCGGGGTAGTGTGCATCCATACGATTTTGGCCAATTTTCGAAATATTTTTTCGGCCAAAATCAAATTTTAAATATACAAGGTGAAAGTGCTCGTCAAGATGAGTCCGACGATGGGTAGAGCACCGCCGGAAGATGCCGGACGCGCCCACACATGCGGCCAGAAGCCGCTGCGCGTGGGATCCACGCGCCAGACACGCTGGGCACGCCAACAAACCGGCGCGTGACGTCACCCACTGGCGTCGACGAACCGACGCGTGAGCATCATGCGCGCGTCGGCAAAGCGACGCATGCTGACGTCACGGATGACGTCACTAAACGGTCGATAATCGCTTGGATGACGTCATCGATGACGTCATCGCTGGCGGAAGTTGGCCAGCCGGTCATCGGCCGGCGACCGACTCGTGACCTGACCCGACCCGACCGTTGATCGGTCAACAGGTCGGACCGGTCAACCAGTTCAGCGGTCAAACCGGTCGGATCGGTCCCCGGTTGGACCAGTCGGACCAGCTAGGAGCCGTTTGGCTTGCTGGCACGTGTGGGCGCGTGGATGCTCCGATTGGAGCGTGGTCAGCGGCGTTTGGTTCGTATGGGTGTCCTCTACACTGTGGTATATTTATTTTGGATATTTGAATTTTATAAATGTATAAAATTGAGTATGGAACCCTTTGTATGCGTATTTTGAGGTACAAATGCATAGTTTATTCATTTTTTAGCTTGTATTTTCTTAAGCTTGCCTGTATGAAAATGATATCATATGTGATGTGTAGAGCTTGGTTTGATAGTAGCATGTATACAATTTAATATACTTGCAATTTTCTAATTCCAAGAAAATTCGAACAATTGTAGGAAATCCATATTTTTCTATTACATGTTGAATTACGATTTTGATTATAGTTGAAACATGATTGTTGTTTGTACGTTGGTTTACATCATGCTATGCTTATGTGTTAATGGAAAAATATATAAATTACATGAGGTCATGTAATTATTTTTCTTAGTGGAAGTTCGTAGAATTCGAAGGAGTTCTCACCTAGAATTTAAAATTTGCGCAAATTAAACTAATTAATGATAATAGAACAATCGCACATAGAAGTTGATTGGGAACATAGTGAACTTTTGCTTATGTGTCTTTTGTTGAATTATCATTAATTTAGTTTGTCTTTACTGCAAATTAAATATGTGTGTTACTCCGTAAACTGTGCTAGTATTGATTCTGCATTTATTATGTCATTGTGTTATAGTAATTAATTATGGCTTCGGCATCCAAGACCATTGTGGCTAACCTCAATAAGGGTGAGAAGCTGAACGGTGATAATTATGATATTTGGCACTGAAAGGTTCAGTACATCCTTGAGGAGCAAGAGGTTTTGAAAACCCTCAACCACACCATGGATGAACCCGAGTGTGGAACTTCAGCTCAACACAGGAGAGATATAGAAGCTTATCAAGCTTGGAAAAAGAAAAATAGCATTGCTCGCATCACGTTGCTGAGCTGTATGCAAGATGATCTCATATGTGAGTTTGAAAGTTATGATAAAGCTCAAGTTATGTGGGTTGCCTTGAAAGATAAGTTTGGGAATACATCTGCCACTAAGCTAAGGAGACTCACAATCAAGTTTGACACATTCCAAAAGCGCCCAAATATAACAATGAGGCAACATCTTCGGGAGATGTCAAACATGATTCGTGAGCTGAAGTCGGCAAGTTACTCCATTACTGATGAACAACAAGTTCAGATTGTTATAAGATCTCTTTCTGACAATTTGGAGCATATGAAAATCAATATGACGCATAATGAGAATATTGTCACTTTTAATGATATAGCGCGTCATTTGGAATTAGAGGATGAGCGCCTAGAGGCTGCGAGATCCTCTACTCATGCTTATGTTGCTGAATCGAGTTCGCGCAAAGCTTCGGGCTTCAAACGCAAAAGGAATTCTCAATTCAACAACAAAGGGAAGAAGACTAATCAGACACCTAAGAGGGCTAAGACCTTCCAACATAAGAAGCGTGGTGGGAAGAATGACAAGGCCAAGATGAAGTGCTACAATTGTGGCAAGATGGGTCACTTTGCTCATGAATGCACTAAGTCGAAAGATGTACCCTATTACTCCATTACTTTAAGAAATGTTTTCGTTTCTAGCACTGTAATACTTGCTAATTCTCATCCAATGTGAACTATAGACTTAGGAGTAATAGACCACGTAGCTAGAGACCGAGAAGCATTTGTGGAGTATCATTAGATTCAGCCTGGAAAAAGATGGATAAATGTTAGGAATAACTCAAGAATTGAAGCGAAGGGTATCAGCACATGTAAATTAATTTTACATGGTGGTCAAAACCTATTTCGACATGATATCCTTTATGCTCCAGATATTCGACGAAACTTGGTCTCCGTAGTTGTTCTTCTTAGCTTAGGTTATGTATTGAATTTCCATGGTGATTGTATTGACATTTTGTATGGAACAGTTTATTATGGTTCAGGTCATATATCAAATGGTTTTATGGTGTTAGACATTGATTATGATCAGTACAATATTAATGTCGATAGTTTTTTTTCTTTAATTACATCTTCTAATAATGTTGAGATTGATGCAAATACTTGGCATACTAGATTAGGTCACATTGGGTTGCAAAGAATGCAAAGATTAGCTAGAGAAGGCATTTTAGGGTCACTCACTAATTTTGATCTACCCATATGTGAATATTGTCTAGCGGGAAAAGCAACTAGAAAACCATTCGGTAAAGGGACTAGAGCCGAATTTCCATTGCAATTCATACATTCTGACATTTGTGGTCCTTTAAATGTGAGGGCGAGGTATGGAGCCTCATATTTCATCACTTTCATAGATGACTTTACGCGTTTTGGTTATGTTTTTCTGATCTCCCGTAAGTCAGAAGCATTAGACTGCTTTAGATGATATATAGAAATAGTAGAGAATCAGTCGAACCAAACAATAATGGCATTGAGAACCGATCGCGGACGTGAGTATCTATCTGAGCAATTCAAGGCTCTTTGTGATGAAAAGGGAATTGTACGACAATTAACTATTCCTAGTACTCCACAACAAAATGGGGTGGCTGAGAGAAGTAATAGAATCCTATTGGAAATGGTTAGGTTTATGATAGCGCAAGCAAATTTACATATCTCCTATTGGGGAGATGCATTATTGACTGCTGCCTATGTACTTAATCAAGTGCCCTCAAAATCAATCACTTCCACTCCTTATGAATTATGGACTGGTAGAAAACCGGACTTAAGTAGTCTATGTCCATGGGGATGTGCAACTTATATTCATAATTCTTCCCATAAATATGAAAAATTAGGTCCTAGAGGAAAGAAATGTATCTTTATAAGATATTCTGAACACTCCAAAGGGTACGTGTTCATAGGTGAACAAGCTGATGGAAGTGTGACCGAAATGGAGTTACGAGATGTCACGTTCTTGGAGAACGATTTTCCTAGTAGAGGTGAGATTGATAAGGACTTCCAATTATAAGAGATGGAAGATTCTAATAACACACCCACTGATATTGTAAAGAGAAATGAAAATTTACCTCAACATACAAGACCTAGTGGGAGTGTTGCATCACCTGATGAATTGAATTTAAGATAAATTCAATTGCGTAAAAATAATCGTAAAAGTATTCCCCGTTGTCGTTTTGAGATTAAAGGGGAAACATTTATGATTGCTCAAAAAAACGATGTCGAGCCTAAGACTATTCAAGAGGCTCTCTCATCCTCTGATAAGGAAGAATGGAGAAAAACTTTAGAAGATGAAATTGAGTCAAAGAAGGCAAATTATGTCTGGGACTTGGTTGATCTACCACCCAACCATAAAGCCATTAGAAACAAATGGGTCTTTAAGATTAAGCGAATGGCGCATGGATCCATTGAAAAGTATAATGCTCATTTTGTGGCGAAAGGTTATACTTAACAAGAAGGTATAGACTATGAGGAAACATTTTCACCAGTTGTAAGGTTTGTCTCAATACGCCTTATTCTAGCCATCGTTGCACATTTGGACCTTGAATTACATCAAATTGATGTAAAGACGGTATTTCTCAATGGAGAACTAGATGAGGAAATCTATATGAAGCAGCCAATAGGTTTCATAGCTAAATGTCAAGAGGATAAAGTTTGCAAGCTTCATCGCTCAATATATAGCCTTAAGCAATCATCTAGACAGTGGTATCTTCATTTTCATCAAGTCATAACAACTTTTGGTTTCACGATGATCGAAGAATATCATTGTGTATAAGTCAAGCGGTCCGAAGATAAATTTGTGATTTTATCACTTTATGTGGACAATATTCTATTGGCTGGAAATTACAAGGTTTTAGTTATCACCATAAAAGAATGGTTGTCCTCCAATTTTGAAATGAAAGACATGGGAGAAGCTGCTTATATATTAGGAGTTAAGATCGAAAGAAATCGATCAAGGAAACTCCTTACTTTATCACAAGAGTCTTATATAATGAAGATTCTTGAGCGTTTCAATATGCGGTATTGTAATCCCATTGATACCCCTGTCATGCAAGGTGAAGGCCTAAGTACTGAGATGTGTCCTAAGACTCCAGAAGAAATTAAAGTGATGGAAACTGTTCCTTACACTAGTGCAGTCGGAAGTTTAATGTATGCTATGATATGTACTCAACCTAACATATGTTATGCCGTGGGATTGGTAAGCCGATATCAATCAAGTCCCAGTGAAGCACACCGGAAAGTAGTGAAGAAGATCCTGAGATACTTGAAGGGCACCATAAACTATCAACTTTATTACCAAGGGAATGATTTACGTCTATTGGGCTATTTAGATGCTGATTGGGGTGGAGACCTCAATGAGCGTAAATCGATTTCTGGATATGCGTTCTTGCTCAATAGAGGTGTGATTTCTTGGAATAGCAAGAAACAGACATGCACGGCCTTATCTATGATGAAGGCAAAATTTATTGCATACTCTGCCGCAGTGCAAGAAGCAGTATGGCTAAAACGTTTCTTAGAAAATTTAGCCATTGTCACTGAGGTTCCAAGACCGGTGATAGTTTATTACAATAGTCAAGCAGCCATTGCCTATGTGAAGAATCCTAAGTATCATGGAAAGACAAAGCACATTGACATAAAAAAACAACTTTATAAGAAGTGATCATACAATAGGTTTCAACCAATATAATGGTTGATGATTCATTTATGAAGGCTGTTCCTAGAAACATATTCTTGACTCACAGGATGTCACTAGGATTGCGTAGAATGTGATATGTATTATTGTAGAGGATCATTGGTTTATGTATTTGTGAACATATATATTGTACTTGTTTATTTATTAGTGACTTGATGTTTTATCAATAAGTATGAATATAGTATAAGACTAGCACTACACACATATATTATTAAAAAGTATGTCAGTAGGCAATGATTGGCTCACTCACACGAGCAATTGCCTCAAGTGCTGTAGTTAGCATGTTGAGATGAGACATTATGTACAAATAAATGCTAAAGAGCAAGTTTAGTACATAAAATATGTTGCCTTGATTGGAGTCAAGATGAGGTCTATGATTTGTTTATAATAAGACCGAACATGATAGTCCCACAATCATGTATGCCTGTAAGATGCCAGATGCGAATACTTAATTGGGCGCTATAGAAAGCGAGCTAATATAACACTCGAGCTAAACATGAGTACGTGAGAAGCTCGTGACTATGTTTAGGCTAAGATCCGTATAGTGGATATATTTGATAAATGACATACACTCTTATAGAAAGAGTAATCCACTATAACATGTAATTCATACTACATGTGCATTATACGACCAATAATGGAAGATGAGTAAAATTATCCCTATTTACTCATTGTATGAGCCCTTGAGGTAATTTATAATTTACCTCATTTGTGTGCCCTATGTTACTTCTGACTATGTTCTCGAAATGAAAGATCAATGTTGCTACTTTAACATGTTATCGGCGGTCATAAATAGATATGGCCTTATGGGACGTATCTAGGAAAGCAGTTATTCTGAAATGAAGAGAGACATGAGTGTGAAGGAAGACTATTGTCGTTTTACATCTATCACATGTATTTACCGGTCAACCAATTATATCGCCTTATATGGTTGCAGATATAATTATAAATACATGGTGTTTTGAGAATAGTCAAGTATAGCCTTTAAGGGATAGGTATACTTGGACTGATGTAACAAAATATGTCTAGGGCACTGTGAAACATCGATTGTTTATTTCTTTTTAGGGTTGTAGCTATTATGTCATCCCTAACAGGTGCATAATTTGAGCTCCCAAGTGTAGATGTACTCACTGGTCGCACGGCTTACTTGCTAGTATAAATTATTTTGTAAAGTTAATGAATGTTGAACGCCTTATATTCTTAAAAGAAAGCTATCAAGCCCATCATGTCCGAGTGAGAGATGTAGTATTTTATTAATTAATACATCCATGCTGGGGTGCATTGGCACGCACCATTTCGCCTTAATATGCTACAATGAAGGGGTGTGTTGGGGTCATATAAAAGACCCTTGAAGACAATCGTTGGACTGGTTGGAAAAACATACGTTCAGAAATTTTTCTTCTTTTCTCTCCCCTTTCCATCAAGGCGTTCCATTTTTCTCCTTTGCAAGAACAATTGACATTTACGCCATGGAAATCGGGTGCTTTCCTCATGATCGCATCCAGACCAACGTGGAGTAATTTCATTCGTGATTCATCCGCAATTCAACATTTGTTCCGGGGTTAATTGTTATTTGTGCATCGGAATCAAGTAAGTCGTCTTCCGCCGATTTGAAATCCAACAGCGTGAAAACTGAACCTTATTCAGCGCTCTCGTTCTTTGAATTCATCCGATTCACTCACCATGTCATTTTTGGACAGGTTTGATTAACTTTGAGATGAACAAAAAATCATAATCAGTCTTAAGACACCCTCAAAAAGCAGTTGAATTCAGCATGTTTTTTTGCAGGAGACAAGATAGCTAAAGGCCCTAATCTGTCTCCTGGAAGATGTATCCAAGAACTATATTAAACAAAAGGACTTTCACTGTTCAGGGAAGAGTAGCCTCTAAAAATGGCCTCATCTGTTTTGTCGGGGCACTGTATAGAATTTCTTCGCAAATGGTACCCGATTTCAATTATTATCAAAGAGGCAGAGGTGACAATTCACAGGGAAAAGGCAGGTCCTTTCGGCCGTAGCGTTTGGATGGTAACGGTGAAATTTCGAGGCAACTTGCCCAGTGTTTTGATTCAGCTCCCCTAGTTATCATTGACTAAATCAAGTGCGGGCCATATTGACCAACGATGCTTGCTGGTCGTTGACCTTGCAGAACTATTATGGATGCTGTGAGAGAGATGGGACGACGCAAAACAGCTGGAAAATGATCTAATATATCTTAGGAAAAAGCTTAGATGACTGCACCGTTACCCTGCAGAGGCAGGGTAACAGTGTAGGCTTGACCCCATATTTTCCCAAGGAAACCGGAAGACTTGTTTGTCCGGTTTCCTTGGAAAATCTGGGATTTTGAGTGGAATTTTTCAGATCTCACTACCTTGGGTTTTAGTAGTTTTTTGTCGGAGAATTAAAATTTGCTTTTCAAATTTGCTAGGTGGATTTGAAGTTGTCTTATATGAAATAGATTTTATATCAATATTAATATATTAAATTAAACATAATTGTTCATTTCACTCTTCCATAAAATACCTGAAATCTTAGACTAATGAAGCTAAATTATTAATTAATGAAATCTTTGATAGCACATTGCTTCTAAAGTGATACTAAAGGCTCAAAATGCACCATTATTTTGAAGTATTTACAACGTTGTTAGGCTAGCATTGTCCTTATTATTCTCTCTTTGCTTTACCGGTTTCATGTCACACTTTAATTTTTTTTCCTGTTGTTGCAACAAAAATGATATTTAACATGATTTTCACATAGCAGAATACAAATTTGCTATCTCAATTCAATAAAAAATAAGTCACCTACAAATAGACAATTAACGAGAAAATTTTCGATGTGGGCTAATTCTAAATAACTCTAGATAAGTCATCTACAAATGGACAAGTTAGATATCTCGCTATTGAGTTGCTTTCCTCCTTCTCTTGTTTAATAATGGACGGATCATTTATTTCTCTATTTGGCTTTTTTTCCCTTTCTTAGTCAATGGTGACCTCAACTTACTCAGCCTATTGCCTTCTCTTGGCGTGAGTAATTGTGGTCGAGAGGCCACCGTCATTCCCACTAATGACAGTGGCTGTCATGCTAGCTTTGCTCTTTTATCTTATTAGGATTGCCGATTCTTTCTTTTGAAGGTTTAAAAAAAAAAAAAAATCTTCTTTCTTTAAAACCTGTATAACTAAAAAAGAAATCTTTTGTAATTTTACAATTTTTTGCTGAGTTCTTTAAAAAAAGGGTTCAAAAAATTAACATTGTTTTCTGGGAGAACCAAAAGGAAGTTCAGTTTCCATTCCCCAAATTGTAAAAAAACAAAAATCGTTTTTTGCTCTTTATTTCTTAGCGAATCTTTCTGGGGGGTGGCACCTTAGATCTGTTCGAAGATGGACACGGACTAAGTTTGGTGTAAAATTCTCAATGGAACAGTCACATGGCAAGCATAATGAGGCAAACCAATCATTTTTCTTATTAATAAGATCATTTTTGTGTTATGATTAATAAGAAAACCAATAACTCGCATTACATGGATAATATAGTTTTTTTCCCCAATGGTAGGCAAGCATTATTCTAATCATGAGTTTTGCTAGCATAACAATATATGAGGTTATGAAAATAACGATCTATTACAAGCCATAAATTCTTGAATAAGTGGGCTTACAATAATTTATAATTATTTATGATTTGTTTTTTTGTAATGCAGAATAAATTGTTATTCTCATGATACATTAAAAACGGTCACACAATCATGTTTCTTTAATCTCTTCCATCCTAAGTTGGAAGGTGCTGCCTTCTAGTCGAATCTCCAATAGTGTGAACAATTGAATCAAAATACTATGGCAGGAAAAGTACGTTTGGGACATGCCAACTCTTGGGACAAATGTTAGTGTCCCGATTCTCAAAAAAGCAAAATACTATGGCACTTTCAATGGCAAAAGCAGAATAAGTTGCTCTTAGTAGTTGTTGTTCTCAAATTCTATGGATTAGACAACAATTAAGAGACTTTGGAATAAAAGAATCCTGAACTGAAATCAGATGCGACAACACAAGCGCGATCAATTTCACCAAAAATCTCATTCTCCATTCAAGAACAAAGCACATTAAAATCTGACATCATTTTATAAGAGACAATGTACAAAATGGTGAAATCAATGTTCAATTTATTCATTCAAATAATCAACTGGCAGATATTTTCACCAATCCCTAGGAGAAAGGTTTGTTTAAATTCATTCTTGAAAAATTGAATATTACTTATATGTTTGGTTAATGTTTATGCAAGGTAGACTCATCAATTCGATCTTCTAGAAAAAAAAAAATCCTTATAAAAGCATTTCCAAACTCAGGTAGTTATATTTCAAATTTTGGCACATAAGTTTCCTTCATTCTCAAATAGGTATGAATATTTTAAATCAAATTTTTACTTGCCATTCATTGTTTTTGGAAATTGTTATCTTTTATTTACTTCCTGATTTTTCGGATTCAGTATTTCCAAATTTTTACGTTTTTTTTTTAATTTCCATAGTGGAAATTATATTCTTCGTTATGTCCATTCATTTGCTTCAATTCAGTTCCTTCAAATAAATCTACTAGTTTTCTTCTTCCGACTACAAAATCTTTCACAAACCCTAATATTTGTAAACTCTCTTTTCTCTCTCATTCTCGATCATCTCTTTCTTTGCAAACCCAAGCCTCGATCACTCGCCATCATGTCTTCAAAATCCTCCAAGCCTGTCTCGATCTCTTCATAGTGGAAGTCATCCCGTATTACCAGTTTTTGGCCTCGTTTCCTGAAGGATACTCAGACACACTTCAATCTCACTGTAGAAGAATCTCCATGGAGCACAAATTGACCGTCTGTTGAGGAAGAAGTCACTCAAGATGCAACTCCCATCTCGAATGGTAATGAAGGAGAAAGGCCAGTTTCCTTACACAACATTGATAACTAGGCTCTTTCAACACTTTTAAAATCAATCTCCTTCTAGCCTTTGCTCCAAAACCATCCTTTCTATGCAAATTGGACTTAAAATGATATCGAAGATGAGATTAAAGGATATCTCTGGTGTTTTGAAGCTTATGAAAAAGGAATCTACTAGTTTGACTAAGATAGGATCTACAGCAGAGAAAAAAAGGAAAGGAAAAAGTGTAGTCTCTCGTACCCCCAAAAGAAAAAGATCTATCTTTCTATTATGAGATAAGGATGAAGAAGAAGATGAAGACGAAACTATCTATGATATTGTGGTAAATATTGCCATGAGAGACCCTATTGTAGGTATAGCGGATTCTAAAGAAGAAGTTGAAGAAAGCGAGAAAGAACTAGAAGATAAAAGCGAAGAAGAAGAAACTGGAGAAAAAGAATGAGAGGAGGACAACCTAGATGAAGCAAAGGAAGATTAGGAACAGGAACATTCTAACAAGGAATGAGATAATACAAAGGAACATACTGAAGATGCTACTAGAGATAAGAATGAGAGAAATGATCAACAAATCAGTTCTAAAGGTACTGGAAAAGGAAGTATTCTAGAAGGTGGAAATATTATTCCTTAGACTAAGTTACTGAGACAGAGGAAGTTGGTGAGAAAACTCCTCTTCAGGACCTGATTGCAGAACCAACCATAAGAGATGGTATCAGTTGCTTTCCACCAAACACAGAGGACATTTACATCTCTCATTTCCCTGAGGAATCTCTTAGAGTTGAGGAGTAATAGGCTGATGTTTAGGGGGAGAACATATTTTCAAAATGCAGACTGATCTTCCTTCAAATTTATAAATCCCTCTAGTTCACTTTGCAGAAGCTAGTGCTCAGACCGAACTAAATTTAAACTATTATCGGATAGTCGAGCTCCTTCTGCATATTAAGATATAATTGTATGGAATGGAGATTGAAATCCAAAAGTAACATGCCTCTCTTGGTACTACCGCAAAATCTTTTAATGTGAAAGTATAGTCTCTTGATAACAAAGTTCAGACCATCAACCAACAAGCAGTGCAGAATTTGACTAAGGTCAAGACTATCTTTGGTCAGTGCTTGACAAAGCTTGAGAAGACCATGCAGAATTTAGAGGATTTTCGTCTTATTTGTGTTCCTAAAAACCCCTGATCTTTCTCAAAAACTTCATTTATGTTTTTGTGCTAGTTTGGTTTTCTTCTTGTGCATATTTTCACAAACTTTTTGAGTTGTGATTGCTTTCACTAAGTATTATACTTATATAATGTTTGCTTATTCATAAACTCTATTTCTTATGCTGCTAAAGTGTTATTTTGCAGGGTAACTTAAAGTATTGTTCTCTAAATTTGCATGAAAGTTTTGTCATTATCAAAACGGGAGAGATTGTTGAAAAAACTTCTACCAAGATTTTGAAGTTGACAAAACTTTTTGTTTCTAATGCTTATTTTAAGTACAAATTGCTTATGAGTTGTTTCTAAGGACTTATCAAGATTCTATCAAAAACTCTTGCTTAAGTCTATTTCATCCCCAAAACATTTCCCATTCTGATGAAGTCCAGATTGAGATTGTGTCTAGAACGAAAAGAGTCCAGAACTAGACTCAGCGATGTGCAACACAAATGAACTTTATTTGGAAACAAAAGATTCTTTCAACAACTATCTTCTGGCCAAGGATTTCACTTTCCTTATATACATACATACATACATACATACATACATACATACATACATACATTGATTACGTCAATCATAAATTTGACAAGATCAATCTTGAAAATAAGTTCCTTATGAGGAAGTTCTACTTAATGAAACCTAGATTTTGATTGTATGGACAATCAGAATCAATTGAATTTCCATCTCTATCTTCAAACAACTACAAGATCTCTTTAATAGATTATGTTCAATAGATTGATTGAAAGAAATGCCTCCAGAGAATGTCAACCGCTAGTGTGGCATGGTGGAGTATTTAAAGGAAGTCATTCGGTCAAGTTGAAGAAGGGGACGTGAAAATTAGAATTCCAAAGTCTAAAACTTCTCTCAACTACTTGTCTTCTTCAGTGTGCCTTACAAATTGTGTTCAAGAGAGAAAAACACAAAAAGAGTGACTTAGTGAGTTAGAAGGTTCTATCACTAAGTATTTGCACTCACAAGTTGTAATTCTCTTTTGATATTATAGTGAAATCTAGCCAATATGTTATCAGCATGGGAGAGTGAACGTGGGCTTAATCTAAGCCAAACTATTATAAAAATCGTGTGCAATCTTCTCTTTCCTTAACTCTCTTTACTTAAATCTGTCGCAATATCACAAGTTATAGTAGAAGTTTGTTCCATCACATAACAGATTCTGAGTATCTACCAGAAGTCTGGTGTTTCGCAAATCTAATTGTGTTTTTTATCTAGATTTTACTTGCAACTTATTTTATTCCGCGATTATTTGTTAAGATTTCTTTTAAACACCTATTCACCCCCTAGATGATTTTACTAGCATTATCAAGTGTCGCCACCAACACCATTAGCAATGATAATGTTCTTGCCTTTATGAAAAAGAAAAAAAAAATCGATTACGCTTCGCCGTCAGTGACCCCATGGAGGTCATCACCGGCCAAGTTATGAGAAGTGATGAGTAAATAAATTTTCGGTGGATTGTTTAACATGCGCTGAACTAATTAAAGAGATAGATCATTATAGGTTATTTCAAGAAAAAAAATGTATTTTACTGTGAAGGGGGTATATATACCTAGAAAAAACTGCATGTTTAAAGATTACTACTAGTGGACAGACATTTGTGAACAGCTCGTTGAAGTGATCTCTTTCCCTTCCACTTGCACTTAGCTGGGTCAGTCAATGTACTGAACATTGGCCACAGTTAGCTTCTTAGATTGCATTACAAATGCACGATTTGCCCGTATTTGCACGTACTGTTCTAAACGGCAGTAGATCAATCACAATTAGTCAACTCTCTTGAATGAAGTTGAATTCCTTTTTCCTACTTCCGGGTGTATATTTGTAGACCCTCCGGAATATATGGCGTTGTTCTGTCCGCACACCAATCAAATCTCCATTAGTCTTTCTTTTGATCACCTGATGGAACCAGAGCCTTTTTGTACATTATCATCAGGTCAATGTTATAGTTCTATGCCAATGAGGCGATGATGCATCAGTTGCGTAGAGATACACGACAATGCGATTGAACCCCCTCCACAACTTTATTCGTTGAGATGTGTCATCCATGCACTATAAAAAAACTAGCGACCCTGCCTGCTCTGATGGTGCCAAGGATGGTTCTTTTTCTTCGCCCCAAACATCCAAAGGACAAATTCACCATTAGTCGATATTCGAAAATTCTACTTGGTCCAACCGGATCGATTAGACCTCATTGTTTAAATTTAATGGGTGCTTGTGCTAGATCTCACACGGAATTTTCCCAAAGGTTTTCAAACCCTCTATGGAAAAAAGTCTGTATTACCCTTCAACCTCAGTCATATAAGACATTGTGATGTTTGAATAAATAAATAAAAAAGTAGAGTCGGGAGAAGAGAAAATCTCCCAAATTTCACTACCTTCTTCTAAATGTTCTTCTAAACACTTCCCCTTTTGACCTTGATATTTGAAGGTTAGAGTAAAAAATTCAATATGATAAGATGAACTAGTTTGGTAAATATGCTCTCATCTTGATATCCTACATATCATAATGATTTTTCGAGATCAGAGAACCTTAAAGTGGAGATTAATGATATTCGGAGACTAAATAGTATCCCCATTTAATGGTTTGAAGCAATGCCTCAAGTGTCAGGGAAAGTATAACCATCTCAAATATACATTAATTTTCCTCTTTATCACTGCTGTGCCAAGGATAATTTGCACATGTCCACATCCCAAGTCCCAGCCAACACTGTCAGCCTCCTGTCAATATCATTTTTTTCTTTCCGCAGCCAGTGGTTGTAATTGGTGGGCACTGACAGTTAAGAAACGAAACAAAATCATGTCCCAGTTTAATTTATGCTTTGCCGGACCACAAGATGAAAAGAAGACGACAATCATCAATGTTCTTATCCTTGCCTTGGAGATTAACATCCCATCCAAGGATAGTGACGGTGATCGAGCCAGGGCGGAGCCGAACGACGATTAAGTACTGCAGAAGCTTCTATCGTTCAACAGTCAAGATCAAGTTCCGAAGTGGGGTGGCGAATAAGGAAATGGAAATGAAGTTGAAGATTTTACATTTCAACATGCTTGAAAGTTTTAACAATTTTGGACTATGACTTCTAGACTCGAGTGAGTCAAAGTCACGGTTAAAATTCAAATCTCGACCAAGCACGGTCAGAGTCAGAATTCCCAGCAGCCGCGAGTCTGTTATGTTACCGTGGAAAAGTCCGAAAAATGTACTTCCATCACAAAACCACCAATTTGGCCAATTCTTGGCACTATGGCTACATATGATAATCCAAATTTGAGACCAGATAAGGTAATATATTCTATACAGTGTTTGAGAACGTCCTTTGAATAAGATAAATCTGGATATGTCCGGATAAAGTACCGGATAAGAAATCCAAAAGAGGGGATGGGATAAAGTCTAACTAAATTAGAATAGATTATTAAAAAACACTTAACAAAATGAGAATCGTCATTTATTTCATTTGTAATCACTAATCAATCACGAATCTTTTGAAACCAAACCGGCCTATAAATATCTTCTATAAAAATTTGTTCGGTCAAATTCGAAAGTTTGAAGTAGCATAGCCCATGCGAAGAAGACACATCTTGGGCAAATTTGGCGCCGTCCTGTAATATCCATGCTCATTGTCCCATTGTTAGCTTCTCTCAGGTAAATAGAACTGCAATTTGGCCAACATCAGTGTAACAATATCTTGGCGACTTCAAAACAATACTTGATAGAGTAGCTACAAAATGTGACATGTGGTTGATGACAAGGTCACCATCTGAGCAAATCAACATGCCTTGAATGTGGAGGAAATCGGGGGAACAATAATGTAGAGAGGACTTGCATTTCACAGAGCATCAACTTATGGCCCCATAAGAATTTTTTTATTTAAAAAAAGTCAAGTCATAAGCATCAATTCTTTTGTTTTTCTTGTGGAAGCAAGAGGCTCCAAGCTGCTCTCGGTGGGGCAATGAAGCCATGTAGTATCGACACTCTACTCATTTGTAGATCACTTCAGGCCAAAGTTCTTAGACCTAGAGTTTTCCATTTCACTCTTTTAATCTAATTAAATTGTTTAATTTTCATTTCTTTAATAAAATTGAACTTTATTTATTTATTTATTTTACAGTCTTAATTTGAAGTTTTCCAAACACTCAAAAGGATCAAATATGTCCATATAAACTATATGGGGGATTTATTATCTCATTTTATCCATCCTATCCCAATCCTTGTCCTAACAACCAAATGCAACTTAAAGGATTAGTTTCAAGAGGCCAAACCCCAAGGGATTAGCCTTTTTTTGTTGGATCATGACTTGTGCTGTGATCAATCGATATGCTCAGGTTGCCGTAATGGAATACAATGCAACATTATCGGGTTTATCCTAAAAGCGAATTTTGTCTACCAATTCCATATCTAATTTTGGATTGTTTAAGATAAGCAGCCAAATTCAATTCAAACATCAATCTTCAACTCTTTGATGACGGCTACAAAAGAAACAAGAAAATCAGATTGCTTACCATATTTGACTAGAAAGATGGCATGACACTGATTCCTTACCCACTGAATTAATTTAGTATATTGACAAAGATCGGTCTCAGTTCTCATTTTTGGTAGTTGCAGCTTCCAGAAAGAGAACAAGGGGTAGATAAACAAGTTTAATGCCTCTTAACGTTGAATAACAAGAGCAGCTTGAAAGCCTAAGTACTTTTTGGTCGCCTCCCTTCTGTATCCTTCCCTTTCCTTTTTTCAGCTAACATATATCAAGGCACAAACTCATTTGAGAAAAAACACAAGGATAAGCCGAGAAAGGCCACAGGGAATACCAAACTCTGTGATGCACAGGAACTCAGACATCCTTCTCCAGAAAACAACAGGACAGTCTAAATATTGTTGAAAATGTCAATCCTGATGGGTTCCTGCTAATACTCTATTGAGCAACTTAGGGCCATCTTAGGGATGATACAGAATGAAAGAATTAAAATACCGTGCCTGATGAAAGAATGAACAAAATGGGGTGCAGTTATGCATTCTGCACTGCACCCAGTTACAAGCAAATAAAGAATCCAATTCCCTATTTTACATTTGGAAAGCTTTAAATTTAATGGGAAAAATCCCCGTTTGTAGAATCACGCGATTGTCAACTTCAAGTTCTGGTTCGAACCAGTGGTGATTGAGGGATGGGCGAGTGAGGGGACATAATGCAGGGCGACCTCAACACATCATCCGTTCTTCGGAACGAGAGTCTGAGCCTTAGGTCGCTCTGCCAGCACTTCTCCTTCCTGTTCAGCTTATCGCCATTCCTCAGCACAAACTTTTGGATTCGTGCTAAAGCGACCTTCATGGTCTCCTCATTCATGTTGGCAATGCAAACTCTGAACCATCCTGGCTCTGAGCAGTGGAAGGAAGAACCCGGCGAGACATTGAGCTTGAATTCGTTAATTATGCCCCGCCACAGAGCCGTCTCTGCCTCTATGGTGCTCTCCATCAGGAGCCCCCTCAAATCCATCCATAAGAAGAGACCCGCATTGCCGTTCAGGCACTTGATGCCTACTTGATGAAGTCCGTCGGTGAAATTCTTATGCCTCGTCTCTAACCTCTCCGCACTCTCCAACAGGAATTTCCCAATGAACTGATCGTCCGATAACATGGATGCAATTAGGTACTGAGTTTGGGAGGATACTAGACCGAAGCTGGACATCCTCCGGCCGCACTCCACCACAGCATCATTGTATGAATACACAATCCCAACCCTGAAGCCAGGGAAACCCATATCTTTTGAGAGGCTATAAATTATATGCACGAGGTTGCGATCGTAATCTTGATCTTCCTCGATTATCTCTGCGATGCTTATGAAATCAGGCTGACGAAAGACTGTAGCAGCATATATCTCATCGCAAATGAGGTGGATGTTCTTCTCGTTGATGAAGCTCATGGCTTCTCTCAACGTGTCTCGGTCTAAGATGGTCCCTAGTGGGTTTGATGGATTGGTTATGAGCAACCCTTTTACGCTGATGTTGGCCTCAACAGCTTTTGCGTATGCTTCTTCCAAAGCCTTCCTGGTGACCTTGAAATTGTTAGAGCTGTGACAGACCACGGGGAGAAGTCGTGCTTCGGTCCTCCAACACAAATCTCGATCAAATCTGCAAAAAGACAATTTTGTTACTTTTCAATTAACTTGAGAAGAAACAAGTTGTCGTTCATAAAAATATAGGTTCTGTTTCACCATTCATGTTCAAACTCGGCCATGAAAACTCTTCTTTGTTCTTCTTGGAGAAACACAACAGTCTTATGTGAAACTTTTAAGTCTTTAACCCAAAAGCTTATTAACAGAGATGCCATATTGAGTATTGTACGTGCCCAACACTCTCTAGCGTGAAAGCTGAACCTTATTCAATGCTTTCGTTCTTTAAATTCACCCGATTCACTCACCAGGTCATTTTTGGACAGGTCAGATCAACTTTGAGATGAACCAAAAGTCATAATCAGTCTTTAGACAACCCTCAAAAAGCAGTTAAATTAAGCATGTTTTTTTGCAGGAGTAGAGATAGCTAAAGGCCCTAATCTGTCCCCTGGAAGATGTATCCAAGAACTATATTGAAGAAAAGGACTTTCACTGTTCAGGGAAGATTTAGCCTCTAAAAATGGCCTCATCTGTTTTGTCCCAACATTGTAAAGAATTCTCCCAAAACGGTACCCGATTTCAATTATTGTCAAGAGCCAGAGGTGACAATACACAGGAAAAAGGCAGGTCCTTTCGGCCATAGCGTTTGGATGGTGACAATGAAATTTCGAGGCAACTTGCCCTGTGTCTTAATTCAGCTCCCCTAGTTATCATTGACTAAATCAGGTGCGGGCCATATTGACCAATAATGCTTGCCGATCGTTGACCTTGCCGAAGTATTATGGATACTGTGAAAGAGATGGAGCGAAGCAAAACAGCTGGAAAATGATCTAATATATCTTATTAGGATTGCCGACATCCGTCTTTGAAGATGGACACAGATTAAATTTGGTGTAAAATTCCCAATAGATGGCAAGCATAATGAGGCAACCCAATCATTTTCCTATTAATAAGATCAGTTTTGTGTCGTGATTAATAAAGAACACCGATAAGCCGCATCATATGGATGATATAATTTTTTTTCCTAGTGGTAGTCAAGCATTATTTTAATCTTTTCCATGCCTAAGTTGGAAGGTGCCGCCGGCTAGTCGAATCTCCAATAATGTGAACAGTTGAAGCGCACCTAATCCCATCAGTTTTGCATTTATCATATTAACTAAGCCTGTGACGTATTAGCTTGGAAAGCAGAAAATGATGCGAGATCTTACCCTGGATAGTAAGGGGTTGGCACCAAGAACGCATCGCCAGGATTAGCCAGGCAGAATGTGATCAGCTCGTGAGCTCCTGTGGCTCCTCCGCTCATGACAATCCGGTCGGGATCAAACTTGACCTTGTCCCCTCTCACTCTCCCCATGAACTTCGCCACAGCCTGCAAAAGATCATGGCTTTAAAATTCTATCCGTCGTCAAGCTCTCATATTACTTTCAAACATCGATTAATGGCGTAATGCATGAATTTGGGTACTGAAAAAGAGGAGCGAGACAATGAATTTGATTCACCCAAACGTACGTTTCTGAACTCGCGCAAGCCATGATAGTCCTGAAAGATGGCAATGTCCCTGAACTTGTCCACTCCTTTCTTAGTGCAGATGGAGGCGTCTGGGTTGTCGACGAGCCATTCTTGAACCAAGTCGAAACAGAGCTGAATATTGCAGAAAAAAAGAAAGTTCACTTTCCGAGCTTTCGGCACAAGACCCACAGGTCGAAAGAGAGGAACTACGAGCAAGTTCTTTTTTTAATTCCTTTTCTTTTACCTGATGTTCTGCAAGACCCATTTGGATGACACCATCGGGATTCTGCGTAGGATGAAATGGGTCCTTGTCGTAGGCCTTCCACCCATCGAAATAGGGAGACTTCTCGGCATGGCCGTCGTTGATTGCTTTCCGAGACAACAGTGGCTTTCTGTTGCTTGAAACGTAACTCATCGTCTTCAAATAAAAAAGGCTCGTCGGGTTTTTGACTCAGGTTTTTGACTTGGTAACTTATAATATAGCAAGAAAGATGGACAAAGACGAAGGAGGAGTTCGCCGGAAAAGAGCACGTGATTGTTATAGAGAGGAGCAAGAGAGGAAGTTGAGTGATTTCTGCCTCCGGAGATGGAGTTATATATAGATATGCACACACACGAAAGCGCTGGGCTTGACATGAGCAGTGAGTGTAAGGGAAGGTTCTTGGAAATTAAAAGAGAACTTCGAGTTTGGTAATAATCCTCTGGCCCACGAGGGCGGTTTGAAGGGTTGAGTTGGATGGTTGCTCCGACCGCGAATTTTCAACGCGCGAGCGAGTACTTTTGAAATACGGCCTTGGACGCGTTCCATTATGAAGATTGTTTTGAAGTGTCTTCCAAGGAAAATCAATGAAGAAAATTCTACAGTTTTTTGTCCATCGCGGGTCGTTGTATCACGTGTAATCAATGCTTTGTGAATTAGGTTACTGTATTGTGCATAAGGTTGCCTAGTAGCCTGAGGACACTGGGCGACATGATGTCGACAATAGTTAGCTGTTTGTCTTTTTTCCGAATGTTGACCTTAGGATGCATTTACTTCCGGAAAATCGGATATTACCAGGGAATATTCCCCCTTTTTTTTTTTTTTTTAAATTAAAGTAATTTCGGACCTTGCACCGGGACCTTGAGGGACCTTGAGGGACAAACCTTGGACCTTACAGTCTAGTCTCGAACCGTATGCCTAAATCGGAGACCTCAATGAACTAGCTCGAGAACCCAGTGTGAGCACCTAGGACCTAAATGAATGGGCCCTAACATATCGGGTCTTGTCCTCTAGGCAACTAGAAGTCGGGGATAGTAGTGAAGATGTAGTTGAATTTGGAAAACGAATTCCAATTATCATGAAGCTTTACAACACTTTAGCATATGATTCAATGAAAATATTTTTCAATTCATTTATTTTTTAAGAGATAAAAAATAATAAATTAGAAAATATTTTTGAGTAGTTTTTCTTTTGTCTAACAAGTGGATCCTTTTAAAAAATTTTATGGTCTCTAATCAACCATAAACTTATTGTGCGGATGTTAATTCAATTATAAATTATAAATTTTGTTGATTTAATAACAAATCTTTGCAAGAAATTCCAATATAGTCCTTTCATCTAATTTTTATTAGAAGTGGACGACGATTCACTCATCACCGGTTATCATACGTGGCACGTCACTATGTTGGCGGTTTTCGGCAAAAATTGATTAAAAGAACCACATTTACATTTTACGCAAATGTGTAGGATTAAATTGGTAATATTAGAAAGTCTGATTGAAATAGTATTCGTACGGTAGAGGTTTAGGACCAATTGAGCGATTTCCCCGATGCTTGTGTATAATGCTTCGTGTTATACGAATAAGTCCTTATGATATAATTTTGTGCGAGTGTTTTTCCTAGCGATGAAGATGCATGTTTGGGGATGGTATCAATTTTGGCTTCCCCCGATCCCTTTTTCTCGGCGGGGAACGAATTGTCACATTGTTCTTATGTACCACGGTGCACTCGGAGATTTTCGCGTTGGAAGAGAAACTTCTGATTCATATGCACCACGCTTTCGGCAGAAAAGGCCACGATCACCTGTGGAAATCCACGTGGAAAAAGATTGAATGTTCACCGTCCTTCCTGTAACTTAAAGTGAACTGTATTCTATCCTTATGTCTATGGGATCATGGCAATTTCCATTATTTTTTTTCTTTTTCATAAGAACGTAAAAGTTCCCAAAAATTTACCCCCCTTGAAATTTCAAATAATATAACCAAATCTTGAAACATAAGATTTAAGATGTGTGGCTAAAGAGAGAGTAGCGGTCGCTATCGCCTCCAGCTGTAGTCACATGCCATATGGTTGCTCTGCCTACGAAGGCTTCGAGGTGGTCAATGAGCATGGTCTTGAAAAATTCCACATCAAGTTGGCATAACCAAAAAACCATATTAAAAAAAAATTCAGGTGAAATCAAAAGATTTCTAGATCGGCATCTCGTGGCATTGTCATGTCCATTTCATCAAAATCTATACTCGAGAACGATGGGCAGAGATCTTTAAGAAGTATAATAACTATTTTAATAAAAAAAAAGATAAATGGATAATTTTAAATTTCTAACAAAAACATAAGAATCTTTCGTGATATTATCTCTTCAACTAGCATCCAAGCGCAAGCCCACCTCCTCTTTTTTTTTTTTTTGGTGGAATGCCCACCTCCTTTAAAGACTTGACAAATGTATATCATTCTTTTGGCACTTGCGCACATGAAATGTGCGCACGAAATCAAAGTAAACATAAAAAAAAAATGATGGCAGGCCAGGAATTCGAAAGTCCATCCCTCATCACCTCGTGTTAGAACCGGTTGAATCGTAGATTTCTAGACTGGTCTAGTTGCGATGGCAGAGGAATTCTTCGACCCAACAAACCTAACATGTCTGCTTACGAAGGAATTGAACTTTGGACCACGCGAAAGGAAAAAAACACGACAATAGTCATCTAAACAACATTCATTTCCTAGGTGAGCTCTCATCCGGTGGTCGGATCATTCTTGGTCTCCCTTTTGACCGGTTCAGTTCTATCCTTTACGTTACGATTTTCCGTCAAAGTCAGGTGTAGAAGGAGGACTCGTGCCCGTGGAGGGATGAGAAGTTCGGATCCTGCACGCACTCTCTCCGCCCAAACGAGAATCAAAATCGTGATTTGCTGCAACAATTCACACTACGATTTCTACGACAGTACCATTTGGTAAATTGCGGTTGATAATTTCATTTCTCTCTAAGTAGTCTCCGGCTTTGTTGGTAGAAAAGCATTTCAAAAAACTTGTTTTTCATGCTTTCTCATATTTCATATCGCTTGACGAGTTATATTACTCATTTTATTAATAGGTTCACTATACTACCTTAGTAACGATAAGGAAAATATATTGGGCTCGCATGCATGAGATTGGGCCAAACCCAGTGTAAGATTGGATTTTACCTTAACTTGCGCGCGAAATATAACCCGATTTGAGTCATCTTTTTATTAAATATTTTGTTTAATCTCGAGCCCTCATCCGGAAAAGCTTATTTACATGTAAATCAAATTTCAATGCTAAAAACTGAAGATGAATCTCGGGTCCGAGATGAAGGGCTATTGCACCAGATGACTGCAGATTTTTTCAAGAGCCTATATCAAATTTTAGGGCCCAGGGACTTCCTTCCGGTATTAGATAAAATTCCCAGCTTGGCACCTGATGAAATGAAATAGTACTTAATAGATGAGGTGGCCATGGAAGACGTTGAAAATGCTGTTTTCCAAATTAGCCGCATTGTTACGACCAAATAAAAAATAAAAAATAAAAAATAAAAAATTTAGGCGATTGAGTGTACCTGCTCCAGACGGATTTAATGGGAAGTACTTTCCACATCACCGACAGGAACCATAGGATGACGTATGTGCTGACGTATGTGCTGACGTATTTTTTTCTCCATTTGTTTTGTATGAAACGGAATTGAACATGACCCCGAGTACCTTGGTCCGCTCCAAACCCTGAGACACAGGATAAATACCGTCCCTTGGACTTTTGTAACTTTTATCGTGACCCTCCCAACACAAGCGTACGAGGAAATGACGGGTTTGGAAGTAATGTCGAGTTGGAAACTAATAATTTTCAATTAACATAAATTCTTTCAAATCCTTATCTCGCACAACATAAAGATTTACATTTCATTTTTTGATTAACTTATGGGAATTCTATATGAAAAGTCACAAATAATTTATTGGCATGGACTAGAAACATCCCGTACAATCATAAATCTAGAGTTGAGAACTTAATTACACTAATATTTAACTAATGCCCTTTCGGTATATAAACTTGATTATTTTGTCAACTAAAAGTCCACACTTTTCTTGTCCACTTATGAGTCCTAATGTTTTATCCAATTATGAGTTCTAAAGTTCTTATTTGGTAAGTGAGCATACAATATTTTTATATATTTTCATCAGACTTAAAGTCTGTGCTCTCCTCTTCATTAGAGTCACTGCCGACATCCTTAGCAATGACAATGTTCTTACCTTTATGAAAGAACCAATTACGCTCGCCATCAGAAATCACAGTGACCTCATGGAGGTCATCACCGGCCACTACGCTCTGAGTGTTTTGTTCATGGTTCTTGATGCTACTGGAAAAGGAGAAAAGTCACAAAAAGAAAAGAGAAGCTATGAGAGGCGTTAACCTTTCTTTTTTTTTTTTTGGGGGGGGGAGGGGAATGCAGATGCTTCTCAGGCAAAAGTGTGCAGATCTTTTGGCTAAGAGGGGAAGAAGAGAAAGACGCTAAGAGTAACTTACACACCTAAGCTTCTTTTCCTTCTCGTTGGCTCGAAGAAAATAGAGAGAGAGGAAATTTAAGGGAGAGGGGCGAGAAGTGAGCAGCTTTCCGGTGGATTGTTTGACGTACGCTAAACTAATTAAAGAGACGGATCACTATACGTTATTTTTAGAGAAGAGAACGTATTTTACTAGTGAAGAGGTAAATGTACCAAGAAAAAATGAGGTAAAGTTTGTCTTCTTAGTTGCACGAACACATTTTGACTCTTTAAAGGTTAAATAAATGCACGTGAAAGAGAAAGGGACTAGAGAAGAGCAAGCCCAGTCTAACTAGAGAGATAGAATCTTCATTCTTTGTGGGCTCTTTTTACTTTAAGATCCTGTGCAAAGAGAGTGGTGGCCTCCGGATGCTTGCCCTCTTGCGGCGGACGCACCACCGTAGGCCATGACCTCTGCATAGCAGGTCATCAAGGCGCCAAAGCACGCTACGACGAAGTTAAAGCAAATGAACCAAGACTAGAACGAACGAGAAGACCTGAGGAACGAACATGGCCAAAAGAACTAAGTCATGCGTTGTTCACATAGATGTAAAGATAGCCACAAAGAAGAAGCAACGTACCATTTGTTTGGAGCCTTTTTCGTCCCAAAAAAGTCCTAAGGAACCTGCAACCTACATCCTCATTTGACTCAATGTCTTTGCTATCCTCTTTATCATATTAATCACCTATCCTTCGAAGGGCAACCCTTGACAAATAGGTTTAGAGGTATTTACTCAAGAAACAGCCCTAATGACTCATTTGAAAAGATGGTTTGAACACGTCATATTTTCCATTGCCTAAAAGAAGGATTGTCGATCGAGAGCATGAACTCTCCTGAGTCCATATCTCACTGTCACATGAGATTTCTTTTGAGTTCTTATAAACCTAAGTATTTCAAGCAGACGTCACTAGCTATTTAGAGTCGACTAGAAACCAATTGAAAAAAAAATATGACAACTTTGTTTCAATTTCTATGAAACCAAAGATTCTAAGCATAAGAGTTTGATTGCACTAATATTTCTATTAGCATCCTTTTGGTAACTAACTTATTGGTTGTTCAATTAAAATAGTCACACACTCTTGATTATGGCGATAACGATTACAAAGATCTTTCAAAGTCCCCAAGTGTTCATGCAATTATTTTTGCAGGGTTATTCTCATCAGAGTCTAAACTAGACCGAGCCTAATCTAGAATAGAAATTAACGCACAATTTATTGAAAAGCGATGCAAAAAAGTAAACACTCAAGCTACTAAAAATAAAAGTGGTAAATAAACTTGAAAGTAATTATCTAAGAGCGAGAAAAGAAAACGCAATGCAATGTTGAAATCCACTAAGCTCAGTTGCCTCTCATGGTGTCGGCTCTCGTCCTTCCATTCACCGTCAATCAAAGCATGCCATCAATCAGAGCAAGAGATCAGCAAAGTTCATTGCAATTCAAAATTCAATTTGCCTTGGGGTCGGCTTTGGAATTAATCATGCAATTCGATTATCCCAAGCCATCTCCTGATCCACTGGGCATTTGTTGATTAAGATTAGTGATAATAAGCCCCCACTTGTGTTCCCAAAGTGGAAGACTAACTCGCTAATCACTAATTAAAGCTAACCAAACCCACTAATATACCTGCCGATACGTGTTAGACCAAACATTGATCTAATGAAACACATGCAGGCCCAGTTAAACATGCAATTTGGCCAATTGACGTTGGGAATCAAGAAAACAAGTGGTTGGCCACTAAGGGCAACCTCCCCTTTTTTTTTCCAAAATCAAGTATGTATTTAATTAAAAGAAAGTAGACTAATTCTAGGACTAAAACCTAACATCCTAAATAAGGCTTACTTTCCTAACTAGATTTCTATTTTTTTTTTAGTTTTCAATTTAAAAAATTTATAAGTTTTTACTTCTTTTTTTAATAGAAACGGGATGGGCTCAGCCTGGTTCACTCAAAGCCCAATTCCCCTGAAAGCCCTCTTGTTTCTTTGTTTGGGACCAGCCCAAAACCAGCCCGAAGCCCAGCCCTACAAGCCCCCAACCCAACCTTCTACTTTCTCAAATAGCCGGCATAATGGAGGCCGGCCATTTGCCTGGTCGAGCGGTGACGTTGTCCTTGGCCGGACCAGGCTCCGGCTTCGTCAACGATCGACCCCCACCGCCGACACCATGTTAATATAGAGACTAATCTCATTCCTCCATGGCCAACACATCAGCCATCGGCTTCCATCACTTCTACCCTTAACGGGCCAATTGATTCCTTTCCCTCCAAGGAAAGGGCAAATGTGTGAATTTGAGGGACAAACCCTCTCATGGGATCTCAAACTCACAAGGGCAAAGGATGCTAAACTCTCCACCTCTCCCTTTTTCACATTTTCTCAAGTGAAAAGGGGGATGATTTAATTTGAAATGTAAGTTTCGACTCCTATGTCCTGTAATGAAATAGGGCAAAAATCTGATAATAAGAGTTAAAGCGGGGAAAAAGACCAAATGGACAAACCGAGCATGTCCTGAATGTCAAACGAACATGTCGTAGAAGCCCTCGTAAGAGTGCAAGTTCCGCTTTTTTCGGTGAGGTTACTTCTTAGCCAAATACAAAGGATCCAAAGGAAGTTGAGGAACACAGATTTGGAGTTTTCGGTGGCATTAAGGCTTCATGTTTTCACGACGGATTATTTCTTCGTCCATAGATTTGTGTCTATACCTCGTAGCGTCGCGTGTTGGGGGCATATTAATGAGCTTTCGTCGTAAGGTCATCCACGACCGTCCTGTTTCCAGGCAAACTCCAGCACCAGCAGCGAGGCTGATTCTAGAATTCAAGGCCATCCTCTCTCTCTCTCTCTCTCTCTCTGGATTCGAGGGGGGAGTACTGTGCAGAGGTTCTGCATTCACTCTTTCATGGGTTCTATCCTCGGCGACTTGCCGTCGTTCGATCCTCACAACTTCAGCCATTTCAGGCCCTCCGATCCCTCCAACCCTTCCGTGAGTTCCCCGTCTTTCTCTTGGCCCTTCGCCTTGTTCCCTTTTTATTTTTTGGGTGGCGTGTGCTACGTTTAGTATCCTCAATTTCTGCTGCTGCTATCGATGCGCGTGATTCTTTTTCTTGTCGCTGTCCTTAGTCTAATTCTTCGTGGTGGAAGATGATGAAGAATTTGCATAGGAGAAGTGAGGTTTCCTCAGCTTCCATGTCCGAACTGAGGGGTTTTTAGCAGTAGAGATCGTTTGATGGAGCTGGGTTCTCCCGTTTTGCGGCTTAACTGGGGCAAAATCACAACTTTGTTCCGGCTGAATGAGTTCTTGGCTTATATCTTAATTCTTCTAGTTGATTTTTGCCGGGTCTAGGATTCGGATTGATTGGGACGGTAATGCTTGTTCTTAGAGATGTGTTTTTATACATTTTGGACGCATTGAGTTCCTCAATTTCTGCTACCGATGAGAATGATTCTTTTCTCGTCTCTGTCGTTAGTCATTTTTTTGGTGGTGAAGATGATGAGGAATTGCATAGGAAAAGTGAAGTGTCCTCGGCTTCCATGTCTGAACTGAGGGGTATTTATCAGTAGAGATCGTTTGATAGAGTTGGGTTCTGCACGTTTTGTGGCTTAAATGGGGCAAAATCACAACTTTATTCCAGCTGAATGAGTTCTTAGCTGATGTCTTAATTCTTCTAGTTGATTTCAGCCAGGGCTAGGATTCGGACTGGTTGGGACAGCAATGCTTGTTCTTAGAGAAGTGTCTTTATACATTTTCGACACATTGAGTTCCTCAATTTCTGCTATTGATGCGTACGATTCTTTCCTTGTCTCTGTTCTTAGTCTATTTTTCAGTGGCCAAAGATGATGAAGAATTGCATAGGAGAAGTGAAGTGTCCTCGGCTTCCATGTCCGAACTGAGGGGTTTTTATCAGTAGAGTCATTTGATAGAGTTGGCTTCTGTGCGTTTCGTGGCTTGAATGTGGCAAAATCACAAGTTTATTCCATCTGAATGAGTTCTTAGCTTGTCTTCATTCTTCTAGTCAATTCTTGCTGGGGACCAGTTGGGACAGCAATGCTTGTTCTTAAAAAAGTGTTTTTTTATACTTTTTCGACGCATTGAGAATATGTTGCCTTGCCATGGCTTACCACATCTTATCTATCTTGTGATGAGATTTTTCTGGTCTTCTTGGCTCTGCCCTGCTCAAGTGCTAGTTCTAAAACCTGAGAAACACTGGGAAATAGGGCGGTCACGAGAAGTCTTTAGCACAAATTTTGCTGCTTATGTCATGTCCTTTGTAACAGAGCCATAAGCTTTAAGCCAACGAGCCACTGTAGTTTGGCCAGATGGGCACACAGCGCTGCATCTTTGTGACTGGTTTGGAACATGGTGTTTTATAGTTTGTAGGGATGATTTGATCTTGAGGGGATGTAGAGTAACTTCTCCTTTGAAATTCTGGCAAATTAGTTGTACTTGTGCAGAATTCCTGAAGTACTTTAAGAAACTATAATCACATAACAAGTTTCTGGTCTTTTGAATAAGTTTCCTTCTTGGTTTAGAGAATTCTTATGGTAGTTCTTTTCAAGATTAGGAGGTTATGTCAGGACATCAACTGATCTAAGCTACACCTATCAAAACTAAAGGGCCATACATTGTGTTCGAATTTAATTTTAAGTTATTAATGACTGGACGGAACCAAGAAATAACACCTCATGTGCAGTTTGCTGTTGGCAATTCAGCTGTCCAACAAATGACACAGCTTATGTCTGGTGACTGGTGAATAAAGTGAGCTCGCTTCAATTCCTTCTAGGTCGAGGAAGCTAGATTTGGTTAAATCGCCTTGTGGATGGCAAGGAACTCTTTGCTTTATAACCGATGTCTATTGCAGGAACGCTGTCTTGTTACTTTTCGATTGGAACAAGAAATAGCATGGACCTGAGATAAGATGATTTGAACATAGCTTTACTTACAATTTTCAAATGTTATGTGTAGAAAATGACGCCAACAACCTATCATCCCACCCACAGCAGGACTATTCCACCACCTGATCAAGGTAATAACGAATTAGATATGCATTTCCAGCACTTTTTGCTCATTGAGTTAATGTCGATGTTGAGCTCTTTAGCTGATTGAGAAGAGAATGTCACTTTTATGTGGAAGATAAGCATTTTTTCCATTTCAGTTTTTGGAGATGTGGTTCTCATCCTCTTATTGCGATGACCCTGACTTGGTTGCAACTCCTTCCAGTGATAACTACTGAATCCAAAAATATTCTGATAAGAAATTTCTATCGGCGTGCTGAAGAAAAGGTTAGTCATTCATATGAAACCAGAATTTTGATGACCTACATAGCACGTGCCTCTCGCATGCATCCTTTGCATTTCACATCCATAGACTACACATGCTATGTGGATGAATGTTCGCATGCATTTGCACTCTTCATTGGTGGATGTCTGCCTTACACACACACAAACACACAGATGTTTTCCATTGCTGATTAGTTTTTGTCAATATCAGATGAGACCAAAACGAGCTGCCTCTGAATTTCTTGCACAAGAACCAGGATGCAAGCAACCAAGGGCTTCCATGACCACCTCAGATACCCCATAGTGAGCTTCTGCATCGGGGTTTACGACATGAGAAGTTCAGCAGTCTGCACTCATTGAGTGTATATATACTGCTGTAATATCAGACTGGTCTGTAGGCTTGGCATCTGCCTATTTTAATGGTATGTGGTTGCTGACCTCGTGTCTGTTATTTGCTGATGCTGGTTGGTTTTTGTGAAGAAAGCGCCTTTTGGGGGATGCACAGCCTCTCCCACCGTGTACATTGGAAATAATCAATCCTTGATTTTCACTATCTCGATAAATATGTTACAAGTACCCTTCGAGTGGCACAAAATCCAAGGGTAAAGTCATTAGTACAAAAGTAGTCATATTCGTACATTCATACTGTCTTTCCAGTAGAAAAAAGAAATCCATTTTCTTTTTCCATGGCTAAATAAAAGAAAAAGGAATAGCTTTCATGTTACTGTGTCTAATCTGCCAATTAGATTATGGATTAGTGTTTGCATGAAAGGTGTGCTTGACTGATGGCTTTATGTCATCTCCTTCCAGTTCATAAATGTTGCTCTTTTTCAAGTCTCAACTTTGCTCATCCGCCAAACAAGCATTTCAGGTTAGCTTGTCCATGAACGGTTTATCTCAAGTTGCCCATTTCACCAACTTGTGCGAAATCTATGTTAGGAAATGGAAATTATTTAGTTCGAGTTTCTTTCTAGCAATGCAACGGATAGGGGAAGTAAACAAATTCTTATATCATTTATGTCTTTTGTTTGACCTTTTTCTTTTGGTTTAGTGATCAGCTCGATAACTTCTTATTAACATTCTCTACGAAACGTTAGTTTCTGAGATTTTGGAAAGGTGCAAGCCTAGGACTGTAGCCTAACCATAACCTGGAGATATTTTCAGTTCTTTGAGGATCATGTCTGTAGTATGATTACATTTCATCTCTGTGATCATTAAGTAGATGACGTTGTTTTCTTGGAGCATTTAGGATTCTCCTGGACACATACACAATGAAAGGTTTGAGATAGAACTGAAGGAGCTCTGGAACGGGCGAATGCAATGTCATAACGCTGCCGACATGGAGGTTTCACATCGTTTTATGTAATATTTGGGTTTAAAATGGCAGGGAGGTTAAGACCCTTCATACTGCTCGTAACTTGCTGGTTAAGGTGAGTGCACCCGTCACCGTAGCTCGTCAAGAAATTACGGGCTCGAAAATTCGCTCGAAATTTCATATATCAAAGCGAGATGCATGCATCGAGAAGACAAGCAGGTTCGAATTCATGATATTGCTTTAGAAAATAGCAGCTCGTAGACTAGTACCGCTATGTCGGAACCATCAATGGTGATCTCATAGGAATGGATACTTCTATAGACCCAGAACCAAAATCCGTTTTCAAGCCGTAAATTTCTCGAATTTGCTATAATTTATCTAACCTTGCTGTGGGTTTAGTTCTTTCTTTCTGGCCAACTCAAAACTAGAGAATTTTTCGGACCTGAGTAGGTCCTTAAAAGGGAGAAGAAACAGGCGGGAGAGATCTTCTCTGATGTGGAAGATCTCATAATGTCACATCTTGAATTCCCACTCACTCGGGAAGAAAAGCTTGAGTGAGAATATAGTAGCTCTCCGCGCCTAAGTTGGGGTAGAGTGATGCTGAGGTCACTACAAAGTGAGCAAAGCTTCTGTCAAGCCTATGAACCGGCTGCTCACTTTATACCCCTGGTTCATAGGCTTCAATAATAACAAAATTCCCCAAACAACAGAAATGAGCAATAAGCGAAAAAGGAAAACGGATTAGAACTTAAATTGCGGGTCTTGGACATGCTACTGTTCATTTTATAATGGCGTGTAGTAGGGTCCTCTGATGTCCCCAGTTCTGCTGTCCAGCCGAGACAGTAATGTCCTCCACGAACTGCGGCTTCATCCATTTCAACGACAGCCTTGTCCCATGCTGCCAAAACCTCAAACCTCCTCGGCAGGCTCAGCTCGACCACCAAATCCCCTACATCCCATCAAGTCTCCCTTGCCAAAAATAAATAAATATAATTTACAGGTGACTATAAAAATAATTCATTACGTTTAACGGTTGAAACGAATATTTCTATGCCACATAAATTACAAGTAACTATGTTGAGTTTGATTAAGAAGATATATAAATAAAATTTGATGTGAAAGATCTTTAACAATATGGATGTAATTCACTTGTAATTGATAATTTATCTTTGTGTATAATTACTTATCTGTAGAGTTTGTAACATGCAATGTTCATTTACTAGTTAACCGGTAGCATACTAAAATGCCTCAAATCATAGTAAGTGACGGTAGCTATACTTAATAATTGTTCTCGATGATTGTAGTTATCCCATAAGTCATTGGAATGATAAGTTAGTAACAATACTCGACATCAATATCATAAAGTAATGTGCCTTACAGTCTTGTAAGGTCGAATATCCCGAGCATCGGAAACTTTTCGTGAAAAAAATTACTTGTATTAATCATTCCTCTTCATGATCATACGAGTAATTGTCTTCGTGCGTCATAATCTTCCTTAATCCATGGTTACATGACAATCTTATAGTCGATAGTTTTTCTTAAATGTTTGAGTTGCTTCTTTTCTGAAATCTTTTCTGAAATCACCTAACGGTTATTAGTAAAATGGAAGAAGGGAAAAGAAAACTCAACATATTTCACCTTCTTCTTTCTATAAGTAAAAATCTTAGTATTATTAAAAATCTCAAATTAGTATCTCATGAAACATTTCCCTAAACGTTTGTGAGTTGCTACTTTCATGAAATCACCTAATGGTTATTAGTAAAATGGAAGAAGGGAAAAGAAAACTCAACATATTTCATCTTTTTCTTTATATAAATAAAAATCTTAATACTATTAAAAATCTCAAATTAGTATCTCATGAGACATTTGCCTAAAAAAAATATTCATCTCACAAAAAATTTAAAATTGATATAACATGACACATTTACCACAACTTAATTCTCATTTTATAAAAAAATCTCAAACCAGTACATTATGACACGTCCACTCTAAATTAATTTTATATCTCACAAAAAAATTCCAACTAATACCCCTGACCCAAATCTCTCCTTCCTTATAATGCATGCATGTCAACAAACACGGATTTTTCATGTCATATCATTCTTGTAGTGGTCTATCATGGGTGTTGCCATGGATAGATTTTAATGGGATATTGGGTCAAATGCTAATGAACGATAGATTTCAGTCAAAGATACCAGTTTGAGAATTTTCGTGAGATGGAGGATCTGTTTGCTTGTAATTTGTTTTAGGGAATTGTTTTTCAACTTTTCGATATTTAAATAATGAAAAACTAATTGATTTACTAGAAAAAAATTTCCATAAACTAAATATATCAAAGCTTTTACTCGAAAATTAGCTTTAGATAAATGCGTCATGGATAAATTATTTGAATTTTTTTATAAAATGAAAATTAATTTGGTATGAATGTAATAATTGTAAGCATAATGAAAAAAAGGTATTTTATTGTGTGAGAATCTTTGATTTGTTATGAAAATAACAGTCAATTCTAAATTACAAAAATTAAATTATAAATAATTATAAATTATTATGAGCTTCACGTCTTTAAGAATTTGAACTTTTTAGGGTATTCAAAAACTATTATACTAGTAAATTCTTAACTCAAGAGGGAAAAAAGAAAAACATCAAAAAGAAAAGGTGGGAACTCGGAATTTCCAATGAACGCGCAACAACGTCAACTAAATCTGCCGGAAACACGTGTACACTCGGACCGAGTTTCGGTGCCAATATAAATATCCCGGATCGAATCTCGACCGGTCGTGACCGCACGCCCACTGAGCAGCGATACGCTCCACCGCATGCGAAAATCACCCTCCTTCTCCTAGGTTAGGTGGAGGGAACCCTGTCTCCAAACATCCTGCGGACTCGTAAGCATCCATCCCCGCCGGCAGAGAGACGGCTCTGGATCATCCGCCGAAGCAGGGAGGCGGAGGAGAAACCATGGCGGCGCCGGAAGCTCCTCTCTGCTACGTCGGTGTCGCTCGCCAGTCCCCCGCCTTTCGCCTCATGAAGCAAATGGTACGCCCGGTGTTTGTGTGTGTTCGCGAAAGCGCGGTTTTTGGTGATCTTTTCTTTGCTTATGAATGGAGTTGAGGCTTGGGGAGTCGTAAAGGAGGGATTTTTTGGTTGTTTTGGGATGTTTTCCGTGGTGGGTTTTTGATTGTTCGGCGCGGTGTTGATAGGGCTGGGAAGAGGGAGAAGGTCTCGGCAAGGACAAGCAAGGGATCAAAGGCTACGTCAAGGTCAAGAACAAGCAGGATACTATAGGTTTGGGCCTGATTTTCCGTGTTCCATTTCGCTTTTGGTTGATGGCGATCGGGGTTTTCTCTTGTTGTTGTTCTAATTTCGTGTGTGTGTGGGTGGTGTGCTCGTTGGTTGACCTCGATAGGGGTTGGTCTTGAGAAGCCGAATGAATGGGCGTTCGACACGGCTCAGTTCGATAGCATTCTCCAGAGATTGAAAGTGGTAATGCAATTTTCCTGCTTTTTCATGTGTGCCATTTGTAACCTGCTTCTTGCGGTGTTTAGTATTTGTTTTTGATGTTTCTAATTGGATTTCGTGCTCTTGCATGATGGTTTGCAGCAAGCAGCGAAACCCAGTGATGAAGGTAAGATAAGACAACCTTATTTATGCTCAATAACTGTGCTTTATAAATATATGGCATAAATTTGCGTTGCATTTGTTTCGCTGGATTGTTTTTTGGGACTTGATTTGAGAAGCAATGCAAGTTAGTCAAAGTTCTGTGTTAACTTTTTCCTGGCAGCTACTGAGAAGAGAACTGAAGTGGAAGGTGATAAAAATGATTCTAATGATGCTCAGGCCCCAGTGCCTAAGGCTACTCGAGCAAGGGGAAGGTGTGTAGCATTTACAATACTGCAGAATTGCTCTGCAGTGTCTGTATCTTTTTGTGCATATGAAGTGAACTCTCTTTTTAGTAATTTCGGCTATTCTGCTGTATCTTGATAAACAGGTATAAGAAGAGAGAAAGGGGGAAGCTTGTCCATGCTTATTCATCACAAGATCTTGAGGGAATTCTTGTACGTTGAAAGCCAAAGCTGTCCCTTTTATCTAATGTTTCTTGATTTGTTATCATGAATTGTTCATGATGTTCAATAAATTGCCATGCGTTTGAGTCCCTGTGTGCAACCAAGGACAAGCACCTTTTAGGAGGAGGCTCCTTCTAATCAAGAACAAACTTTTTATCATTTTTTTTTGGACAAAGACTGAGTACAGAATTGCGATCAATCAAATATTGCAAAGTCCAGGTATCTATTACCGGTCAGAATTGGACCATAACGGAATTCCGGTCTATACCGGGACCATAATATCAGATTGGGGAGGAAGATTAGAATTAGAGATTGATCGAAAAGCAAGGATATGGGCTTGTGTGAGTAGGAAACAGAAAATATCTATTCTAGTGCTATCATCAGCTATGGGTTCAAATCTGAGAGAAATTCTAGAGAATGTTTGCTATTTCATAATGATACCATGAGTGCTTTAGGGCGACCCCAAGATATGTTTTCCGATACCGCTATACAATTACAACCCGTCTTTGCTCAATGGATACAAAACACCCATGCTTTGGCGCCTGCTGCAACCGCCCCAAAGCGGAAGTGAAGTAGAGTAGAGTAGAGGAAGATGAGCAATTTGAGAAAGGAGAGACAAGATGCGCTGCTTCGTGAAGGAAAGGCACTAACAACCAACACCGGATGGGTGACATAGCAGAGCAGCTTTGAGTGAGAGAGGAGAAGAAGGCGGGGAAGGCTTTCTATGGAGTAGGGGGTGCTAGAAAGAAAGGATTAGGATAGGAATGAAAGGTATTCTCGAGAAGAGAGGAGCCGTGGGGGTCCCCCCAGACCGCCCGGATCCCACAAGTGAATAGAAAGTATCGTTTTAATAGTAATTACCATTTTTTTGAGAAGCTTATCGGTCGATGAAATCGTAGGACTATATGATTCGTCAGAAAAAGGCATGATAGCTACCCAAAACCTCACTAATTGATCTTTACGGTGCTTTCTCTATCAATTAGATCCTTTATCCATAGAATAAAGTATCTAGGCATATCTATTTCTTCATATTTTGCCGTCTTTCCAATCCTGTCAGTGAATGTTAGCTTTTTTAGTCAACTTACAAATAATTACAAGTATGGCTATAATAAATGGAAAATACTTACTGGGTGGGGAATTACTTTAAGTCTTTTAGTCAATAAAAATATTGACACAGTCAATGTGTTCTATTTAAGATTTGGTTGTCTGTTTATTACCCCTATTTTGATGTTCATAATGGTACTTTTGTTAGAGGAGGGATCTACACGTGCTGCCTCAGATTCAAGAACAAGAAACCCTTCCTTCAATATTTTTTGGTTCCCGGTTGGATGTAGCTGTACTTGTTATATGAGTTCTCTATTTCCTCATCTACTCGGTAATATTTACACAGGTGAAAAAGGTAGAGGAGTTGCCACAAGAAGATCTGGATCCCATCGAGGAAGGTTATCTCATTGATGCCTCCGAAAGCCCTGTCCTTACCACTGAAGGTAATTTTCTTGGAACATTAATGGTCTTTTTTGATGTAGGAGACCAAATAAAATCTTGAAAAGGCTAGGCTTGAGAGGCATCATCTTATCACTGATCAAAGCATGTTAGGACTGCCCAACTTGATTAAAAGGCTTAAGTTACAGTTACGGCTGTGGCATTTGTCTTCAACGCATGCAAGCACTAAACCACCAAATGCAAAATGACCCCCTGCATCTCACTCTTTTCTGTTGCAGTTCTTCATTACTATAATGTTCGGCCTAGAGAATAGAAGAAACTGTATCAACTAAAAATAATCGATAGTGTTATTAGAATTACCTTTTGACCCTGATTTTTTGGTGATATTTTTGGGACATAGCATCCTGCATTAGTTATGCTAACTGCCTGGCACTTGTCTAGCATATCTGTTCCTTAGCCAACTAGTTATTGGTACTTCTGTCTTGTCTTTATCAGACTCATTTCTGATGAGAATATCTACTTTGTCATCAATCTTAACTGTTGGATGATCAGTCCCTAACTTATGCCCCCCAAATGTTAATGCTCTCTAGCCTTTGAATAGTTGTAACAGCTTTCCTGCCTTTTTTTTTTTTTTTTTTTTTTTAATATGCACATGGTGGTTTTGCTTTAGAGAAAGGAAAGTGATTCCATATTGTGGCCTGAACTTGCTTCCATGGTTATGACATTAGCTTCTTTTTACAGGAAAGCCAGATGAGAATTTGCCAGAGTGGTGGGGCTCCAAATACGGTTTTGTCTCTGGAGGTTTTCTTGGAGCAGGATCTACTCGAAAGAGAATAGTTGGCAGCAAGGACACTGGGAAAAGTTATGAAAGAACTGCTTTTTTTGAAGAGGATCAAGAGAATCTCTACAATCTAGTCCAGGTACATGATTTTGTATCTTGCCAAGCTCCTGGCTGTATGGTGTTTTGGCCATTTTTTTTGTTTTTCTAGATGAATTTAGTCCATTAAATGTACATAGGCCAATACTTTATATATACATAAAAATTGATTCCTACTTGTTTTGTCATGAAATTTGGGATTGGTGTTATTTGTAGAAGATGCAATGCATTTGATACCTTTTCTGGGTCCTGGATTGTTAGTGTACCCCTGATACTTCAAGTGATACTTTGTTTTATCATCTGTACTATATGAGTGAAGAATGTTATATTTGAGTAGTGCAGAGTAGAAATATGGATCTTAAGTTAATGTCAACAAATTTTGGCATGGGTTTTGTTGGGTGGAGCTAATCATTGATTTATCTTCATTAATATATGATTGTCTCAGGACAAGGCAACTTCTGGAAAGCAAGGACTTGGGATTAAGGACAGGCCCAAGAAAGTGGCTGGCTGCTATTTTAAAGGGAAAAAGACGTCATTTGATGACAGTAGTGATGATGATACCTCAAATACAGGTTCATTAAAGCGAAAATGTGATGATTTGATAGAGAGGGGTAAGGCCAGCAAGCAAAAATTGAATCTGAAAAAGTTGTGTAAGCAACTTCTTCGTCAGGCAAGTCTTCCCAAATTAGGATAGGTTTTTAACTTTTAAGGTCACAATATATGGTTTATTAATTATCATGTTGATGTGGTCCAGGTCCCTGGGAATTCACTCAAGTTAAAGAAGCTGAAAGTCCTTGTCGAGGAACAGTCATCTTCTGCTTTTTCCAACTTTTCTTCCAAGAAAGATGCCATTGCTCACTTGAAAGAAAAGGTATTTATTACCTCTTGGAGATTTTGTAACATGGGCTTTCTAGCAACCCTTCTAACCTATTCTTGCAGGAATTCCTAAAAGTAGTCCAACATTGATTACTTGATTATGCCATGAGAGTAAACTCGTCACCCTCATGATAAATTTAAAATTTGTCTTGGTGCTGCTTCTGTCTGATTTCTTATGGGACTACTGCTTTGCCACAACTTGTGAGTTGGTCTTTGAGTTAGTTTGAACAAGTTTTGGTTTGTCGCTGCAGCTGGGAAGCAGTGGGAAATTCTCTGTGGAGGGGAAGAGGGTGAGCCTTGTGTCCAGGAAACGCTAAAAAGTTTTGGTAGAGATTTAGTTGCGTGCACCGATTTGTACATTGCAGCTGAGTTTTAGAGGAGAGAAAGGGTTTCCAGGCGGCTGTACAATCACTAGCTTTTTTGCCTGGTCAGCTGGTACAAGATATATTGTTCTCTCTTTCCTTATCATGCTAAAATATAAACAAAATATATATTTTCTAGTGTTTCTCTTTTAGAGCTGTGGCGTTGAGATGCTCGTATTGACGATGCACCAGAGGCGATCATTGAGTAATAAGAGTTTGGAAAGAGTTGGTGTTGTAGTTTTTTGAGAGGATGATTTGTTTGTTTTGGCACATTTTGGAAGACTCCTATCATTGTAATTTGACACTAGCATTATTGATACGGTGACTGATTCTTGGGAATGCCAAACGAGGATCTCATACTCTGCTTCTGCTTTCGCTGGGCCTCAGTGGAAGCTGACACAATGCAAAACTGGAACTAGCAACTTATTTTCTTTTCGGGTGAAAATGACTACTGGAATGGGAATGAGTCTTTTCAGTTTTTTCATGGGGGACTGATCTCTCCACTCTATTCCTACTCTCCCATTAACCCATTTGCGTCGTACCCGAGCTCCTCTCTTTTGTGATGCTGTCGACATCCTTTGTCCAAATGACCTTTCGTCGACGGAGGGCGATGGAGCCCCCTTGTTTGTGTGTGGAAGAGAGAGAGAGTAAATTCTACTCACATATAGAACTCATTCCCAACTCATTAGGTTCATCTGGGGTTTGAGAGGATGATATATGTGGGAGCCCCTAATATTGGAATCCGTTTGATTCAAACGGTGAATGAAGTGTCCACACAAAAGCGCTAATTAATGAGGAATATACTCAAGTGAACTTAGAGATGCCCTGAGATTGATTGTTAATATATTTTCATTTAGAATATGTTCATCTGACCTCATAAGCCATGACGCTGTGAGATTGATTGTCAATATATTTCCCTTTAGAACATGTTCATCTGACCTCATAAGCCATCACATCTAATCGTACGTCTTTTGATTCTGTCTATACTCAATCGCTATTTGATCAGTGATATCCCTGACAATATTTACGCGCTTTTAGTAGAGTGTTGAGATCCTTGCAACCCAAGTCGCAGAGGGTGAATAGATGTGGTAAGTGCACATCATCAGGTCATTGAATTGTATAATTGGATCTTTTCATCAGGCGGTTTTCATATCAATTCTCTCTTGGAGAGAGGACCTTACAAAGTTCACGAACAATATTTGCTTTTCCCACATAACTAAACAAACTAGAGAAGCTTCCCCCAATCCTCCAAGTTGTTGACTAACCTACAAAACTAGAGTTTTGGGTCCATGCCATGCAACCCCCCCACTCCACCACCAATCCAATTTCACAATGAATATCTTTCCAGCATTCACTGTTTTTCATGAGTAGATCTTTCTAAAATCTCACTCTAGCTAGGAATAGCAGTCTCCACTCTAATATTATTCCCTAACACATGGCCCAAAGATCTAAAATCACTATCTACATCATGATGGCTAATAGGAAAAGAGAGGAGTATGTACAGATATTGCGCAAAGATCATGAAAGAGATGGGATAGTGCCCCATACTGGACCCAGCTATATCCCTTCTCAATTTACTTTCCCTTGGGTTTAGGGTCATGTGCACCCATTACTTCCCCTTGTTTTTTCCTTCGTGGCCCTCAACCATATTGAGGATTCGTGAATCTATTTGTAACGGCTGAAAAGACGTTCTTGGATGATGTTCGCGCATGCTGTTGTATGCCGGATGGAGATAGTGCGATGGATGGTTCATTGGATCGTTGACTTTGTTAACCGGCTCACATCGACAAAACCGCAGAGTTTCGATGGACCTGTTACTTGGCGGGTCAACAAGCCCCTTCTTCTATGCCTTGTCCGACTAATCACCGCGCAAAAACTATGGACGTCATGATATTGATCTTCTTTTCTATTACTCAAATACTATAGGATCTTATTTGTCGGAATAAATTCCAGCAATCCCTTCTCATTCTCTCCATCACTGAAGAGGATGTTCAGGCCGGCACTAGGGTTGGTGAAACATGCTGATCACCTTGTCGCTCGCCCACCTGAATAGGTGAAATATAGTAAAGATTGGCACTCTATACCTCATGCGTGCCAGGGCCAATCTCTCTCCTACCTAAACTGTGGACATGGGCAATATCTTTGTTTTTTAGTACTTTCTTCTTTCCTTACGCCAAGGTGCTCATTTAGGGTTGAAGCTGGGGAATAATTCCGAGCCGCTTTTCTTGAATCCGGGCGAGATTCCAGCGTCCCCGCGGAGGCGGTTCAACTATCCCCTCCATACACGCTTGCGGTGGACTTTTTCTCCGGTTCCCTTTGTTTAATCTTTTATCCTACGTAAGATGAAGACAACTTGGCTTTTGAACCTATCGTGACTTTAGAGGAGTCGGACGAGCCTCGAAGCTAAAAGCTAAGGCCAAGTTGCCCGTGGGAAAGGGAGAAGACGGGGACCGCCCATTGAATGACCGCCGCTCTGAAAAGAAAAATTGCGATTTTCTTAGCCTTTTAAAGAACTTGTTGGGTTATTGCTCATGCATAGGTGGGCACGAGTAAGATCCTCTCTGTTTCCTTCAACCATACGCGGTTCAATCTGAGCTGAAGTTCCCTCGTTCGATCATTAACACTGGTCGCATTCCATCGTGACAGCGAATTAGCTCATCAGAATCTTTCGAGGGCCTGGTTAAATCTTCTAATGGCCTGGAAATCTAGGCCTATAGGGCAACACGGCGCCGGTGCAAGAACATAGGCAGTGTCTCACTTTATGGGGACGACATAACTTGTGATTTAATCAATTTCAAGATCATAAACTTTAGTGTGAACTCAAATCTGAAAAGACACTGCCTCTATCTACTAGACTTTTTAATCCGGATTGTGTGGTCAATCTTTTCAGCACATAGTTGGTTCGCAACCAGAAATGGCTTCGCCAATCATAGACGGAGACAATCTTCAGTCCTCTTCAATCATTTGTTTTTTTTTTTTTCGACCAAAAAAAAAAAATCATTTGTTTTTCTTTTTAAAGTTTTGACTTGTCAAGGATGTTCAAAGAAATCGACCCACTTTCTTCTTTTTCGGGGTGAACTGAAATAAGCACAAAGACAATATAATCTCTGGCTTTTTCATTTGAAATGGTCGCGCCTGTCCTACAAGGATTTTAGTTCGGGAAAAATACCAAAAAAGTCCTAAACCTATTGTATTTGTACTAAGAATTTTAGTTCGAGAAAAATACCAAAAAAGTCCTAAACCTATTGCATTTGTACCAATTCGGTCCTAAACTTTTCAATTGACCAATTCAGTCCTAAACCTTTTTACATCGGTACCAATTCAGTCCATCCGGCCAATTTTGGCCTGCCGACGCTAATGTGGACATCGGCCGGTGACCGAACGCCGACGTGGCATTTTTAAATATATTTTTGATTTTTTCCTTTTTCTTTTCTTTTTCCTTTTTCTTTTCTTTTTCTTTTTCTTTTTCTTTTCTTCCTTCTTCCTCCTTGGACTGTTCCGGCGGTGGCACCAGCCAATGTCCACGTCAACACTAGCAAGCCAAAATTGGCCGAATGGATTGAATTGGTATCGATGTAAAAATGTTTAAGATTGAATTGGTCAAATTGAAAAGTTTAGGACTAAATTGGTACCAATGTAATAGGTTTATGAATTTTTTGGTTGGAAATTGGAAACTGGTATACGAAAGAAATTCTTGCTTAATTACGTATTGATTTTGGAATTTGTATTTTTTGTGGTAACTGTGTTGAGTATTGTCCAACAAATTGTTTATCAATGACTGAAGAATATGAACTTTCTACTTATGATTGTCACAAATTGAATTATAATCAAATCGCATTGGGTCGTTTACCAATGTCAGTAATTAACGATTATACAATTCGAACAATTTCGAATTCACCTCAAATAATAAAAAAATAAAAAAAATGTGAAAACCCTTTGATTTTTTTTATTAAAGAGGAATCTCCACCAATTAGTAGGGTTCAATTTGATCTAATCTACAGGAATGAGTTCTTTATTTTTTTTTTGTTGGTCAATAATTTTCTTTTAGTTCTGGTGCCACATCACGCTGTCAAAAAACTTACGTAATTAATCTGCTCAAGTGACATAGAGACTAATCCACGAGGAACTCGTTTTTAGGTCGTGGCAGGGGGAATGCAGTGATGGAGTTAGAAATTCAATTTAAGGCAAGAAATTTTGGTACAATTGAATTTTAATTGTCCTTTTGTTATCAATGATTGGATCAACTAGGACTGGCTTAATTAATTAACTGATAATTAAAAAAATGAGGTTATATATTCACAAAATTAGAATCAATCAAAATGTGATAGGAAACGTTATATAAGACCAATGTGGGGGCGGAAATCGAATATAAAAATATCTTCGCGTCTACCTTTGGTTTGTATTTATGAAGGAGTATTTTAATTACTAATTAGTAAGCCAAAAAGAAAGAAAAGAGAATTACAAAAATGTAAAATTTTATTGGTACCATTTCTTTATCTATTGTTGAAACTGGAATGGTCAAACCCCATAGAATAATTGACATGAAACTTACTATTCCGACGTGGAGGAGGGGGTGGGATTCCCCCTTCCCTCCATCACTTGGTGTATGGTAAATAATTTGCAAAATAATGCATTTTCAAAGGATCGAATGGATACCTCCCAACCCCCTCTCTCCTTCCCTCAGAACCTTTCTTCGTCTCTCCCACTTTGGTCGAGAGGGACTTGACCTAGATCTCTTCCTCCCTTCTTAATTGTTTTCCCTTTTATTTCTTTAAGTTTTTTTCCTTACTCTCCCAATTAAGTTTTACATCTAGGAGTTTTGTCCTCTCAATTTTATATACGGAAGCTTTTCTCTCCGATCTAATTCTAGATTTTGAAATTTTAATGAATAAATACTCCGTCACCAATTTCAATGGTGTTCATAGTAATTTCAGTGCCAAATCTATGCTCATTCAACGCAACAATGTCGCAACTAGTCGAGCCTCCATCCTTATCGCCACAAGCCCGACCTCCCTCTCTATCTATTGACTTTCGCCATCCCCATCCCGAGTCATTTGAGGTCTTTTCAGAGTTGGGATACCCTTTAGGGTTTTCTTTTTGGGCCTCAAAATCCTCCGTTTTCGTAGGTTTAGAATCACTTTTTCCTATTTTAACTCCAAGTTGCTGCATTTTGTTCCACCTCTTGCTATTTATTATCGTTTTCAGATTTCTGTCCTTCCGCTTAGAATTGATTCCCTAAATTCTTAGGTTTGTGTTGGTATTTACTTGTTATGTTCAAAATATGCAGACAACTTTCGACCCATTATCCACAACATTGAGTAAAAAAAGATTTCTCTTGAGGGTTGGCCTTTCAGACGATCCTTTGCGCTTGTGTGCAAGCTTTTTGCAAATCGTGAAATTTTTGCCAATCAGTTCTGCCGCGTAGCAAACGTTAGAGAATTATGAGGAAGAAACCTCAGCATTTACGTGTGCGTGATGTCAAAGGTGTCGGACTGTCTCAAGCTAAGCCTTTTTGGATCCACATCGCAAATCGCGTTTGCAACCACACCGCTGGATAAGCAAATTATTTATTTATGGATACGGTCGCGTCGCATGCAAGAATTCCAATTAAAATTCGCAGCAATCCCACTAGTAACTCTGCATGTGTGTTTATTTTCTTTTATTTGTTTATTTTTCCCTTTGACTATCTCCATATGACAACGATTAAGTTTGACATATTTAATGAAACCACTCTTATATCCCATAAAATATTTAAGAATATGGTGTTGTGATTACTTAATTTATGAAAAATTGTATGACTCTAAGCTGGAAATTTCCAAGATTTTTCTTTTCTTTTTTTTTTTCTTCCCCTATTGTGGACTGACCCGAAAAGAAAGGCAGAGAAGTTTTCAAGCAAGATCTTCCCCGATTTCCCGAGTCCACAACCGACTTGTAAAATAGTCCACGAAAGGCAAAAAACTGGAGCATTTCATTTCTTAAATGCAGAAAGTTCAAAGTCGTCCGCGAAAGTGAAATGCAATGAAAAGATAGAGAATAAAACTTTAGCTGCAATGGATCCAAAAGAAGGTCCTGTTGTCTTGTGCAACTTGTATATAAGAACGACTGCTGCATCATCTGCTGATTCACGCGTTCCTTCGTTCAATGCCTCTTCTATCATTTGTGCACAGTCCCATTGTTTAAGGATCGTCTGACTTTTTGAACAAAGTCAAACCCAGAATATGGATCCAAGAAATGGATTTGAGGCGAAACTGAAGACTTCAAGCTCGCAACTTTTGAACTCGTGACCCGAATCTCTCCTAATATATAAACTACCTCCTGCCTCACCTTTTTTATCACCCTTTGATACTTTCATTCTTTTCGGGAGAAAATCAATCTCCTACAGAGAGATGAATTCCGTGCGCGTCGATGATTGGGATCTGCAGGCCGTTGTCCGAGGGAGCGGCGTTGGCAAGAGTTCTTACGATATCATGGACTGGACGTCGTGGCAGTCTGATGCCGACCTGCGACAAGAAGAGATTCTCTTCGGCGGGTTTTCCGACTTTGCCGAGACGTCAGTGCTCTTGGATGATTTGGAGCAGCTCTACAAGCCATTCTATCCAGAACCAGAGGCCGTTCGCGATGCGGCGTTGATATCCGAAGAAGTGATTGAAGAGGCTGAGAATAAGCTGAAGGAAGAAGAGCCCTTGACGGATGCTTCGACAACAAGCCAGGCGGTTCACTATGAAGAAACTAAACAAAGGAGGAGGTAAGAGAAGTAGTTCTTGATTATGAGGATTGGTTTGTGAATTGATGTTTATCAATGAGATTGATTTGGTTTAATTGAACGATTAGGAAGAATCAGCAGAAGAGGGAGGTGCACCATGTGACGGCGGCCAACGGGGTGTCGTCGGACATGTGGGCTTGGCGCAAGTACGGCCAGAAACCGATCAAGGGTTCGCCCCATCCTAGGTCGGTCCTCTCTCTCTCTCTCTCTCTCTCTCTCTCTCCCCCCTCTCTCCCTCCCCCCCTTGATCGATGAAGTTATTCCTGAGTTTTTTTTTGTTCTTCTGTAGACACTTGGAAAAGATTTCACTTGAGCTTCGATTTGCACTGTTATACAAAAATAAAAATCTCCTTATCTTTTGCTGAAGAATTACGAATGAACTCATTCATCAGATAGAAGCTGGTTCTTGGTATCAAGTTTCATGATTTAGCACCCAGTATCAGCAGCATGCTCGTGTGCATATGTTTTGCGAAGAAAAAGGCGATTCTGAGTGCTTGTGTACACCATACGGATAGTTTAATTCTTGTAGGCATGGCATGTCGTAGTTACATGATTAAAACTTGACAGATTATGTCATACTTTCATTCTCTCTTTATGCTGAAACCGAATTTGCAGCGGCTCGAGTGTACGGTCATAAGCGGATCTTGTTAGATCCGCAGACTGAATGGCTGTGTTTAAATTAATCTCAGTTTCACTAATTTTTTAGGCTACATATTCATTTGTTTCTCTCGGGCACACATGATTTCAGTTGACCTAACCGAATGTGTTGCTTGGGTTGGAAAAATTGTGCATCCAGGAGCTACTACAGGTGCAGCAGCTCAAAGAGTTGTTTGGCAAGGAAACTAGTCGAGCGGAGCAGCTCCGATCCCAGGGTCTTTGTCGTGACCTACACCGGCGAGCACAGCCACACCCACCCGACTCGCCGGAACGCGCTCGCCGGCAGCACCAGGAACAAGTTCGCTTCCCCTAAAGCAAAGCAATCTGCCATAGATAAAGGCAACCGGCACGCGCCTCTAGCCGACGGCCCGTGCGACTCTCCGAGCTCGACTGCTACTCGATCTCCAATGACTCCTCCGCTCGTCGTGACTCATTCAGAAGAAGACAAGCGGCAACTGTCCAGCAACGAAAGTGGGTTATCGAGCGGGAGTGACGAGAATAACACCGTCCCAACGATGTTCTTCAGCGATGAAATGTTCATGGGGTTTGAGGAATTGAACGACATGGTTATGGATCCTGGCGTCGCTGGCTACAGCTAAAATCACCATCGAAAGAAGCACTAAACGAAGAACTCGCTTGACAGAACGAGATTAATCGATGACATCTTGTACTACTTTTTGTCTAAATGATGATAGTTTTTTCGAGTTTGCTTCTCAATTGTAAATATGACGTGCATGAAAGATAACGTTCGATAGCATTATCAATTTTGGCTTACCGGAAAAGACTGCTCTAATTAGGGAGTTTAAGCAAAGGATCGGTTAGGTCTTGATCAGCGAAGCATCAGCTAATTACCCAAAGTACAAAGTGACGAGCATAGATAACGTCGAATGCTACTTAAACCTGGTCTTTTTTCGCAAATTCTCAATGGGAACTTTATCTCAACATGAATATGTCCGAATTCCCTGAGATATAATCAAGATTGAAAGATGTATTTCGCAGTTTAATTTCTACAAGGATCACGCAACGTCATGCCCATACATGTGTCACAATAATTGAGAGAGACCTAGACCTAAATTTTATTTTTCTATGCATTATGCGATCAACATGCGATCAACTTGTGCACGTTTCGAAGCGTTTTTGTCAACCGGGTGACCAAAGCACCGCCCCCATCCTCTTCCCTACTGAATAAATAGGAAAAGGACGGCAAAGAAAAAAAAAAGTACAAAAGGAGGATAAGCAACGATAAAGTCAAAATGGACCAAAAGTTCATTAGGGTTCTTTTCCAGATTTCTTTTCCTTTTCCCCCATTCCTAAAAAGTCGTTTGTCCTCTTTTTTTTTTTTTTTTTTTATGCCGTTAACGAATGGAGTTTTCATGCGGCAATTTTGTTGAACGCAACATATAAGGGATTATTTCACACATTCAATGACTCTCCAGAAATAACCTAATGTGACTAAGTGATCCATCTCACACGAGCCTTATTTGGAATGACTTGAAGTGAGGAGTTGCCAACATTTGCTCCTCTTTAATGTAAAATCGTTGATATTCCCTAGAGAAGAAAAATATTCACTTCCAACAAAGGAGGGTGAGGCTTGTGGGTACCAGCAAATAAAAATAAGGAACACAATCCTGTTGGGCGCCTCGCTAGGAGATTACTAGGGACAACCCCCATCGGGTGGAGACACCCTCTTGGCTACCACCTTCAGCCAAATCAACCGGCCGGTATTCCAAGGTACCCCCGGTAGTCTATACATATAAACAAAATCAATCTTTTAAAGAGACATTATAGTTTATTCAACACGCTTTTTTGGCTAGGATTCAATTTATGTTAACCTATATTTTTGAGAAAATCTTTCATGCAACGACGGTGTATGAACCATCCGCAAGCGGGTGGATGATTTCTGTGAATCAATTACGAACGTGAAGATTACTCTGTAGTCTACACAAATTTTAAGATAATGTGAAAATGTCTTTCTTTCAGTGAATTATTTCACATGATTTCTGTGCTTTCATTCAACGGTACCAAAGTCTTAGCAGTAATAATATCTATGATTTTAAGGTAAATTTCATTCGGGATGATCCCGCTGTTCTTTTGGAGTCATTCTCACTTAGCACTCGATTTTTGAGTGAATGCATATGTTTCTATCTTTATTACAATGAACGAATCTACATCTTCTTCGTCCCCACGCACTCTTCTTAGGTTCCAGGAACCAAAGCAGCCGCCGCCCCCACGAAGGCTGCGTTCATGTACGTCGCGGGCTCTGAGTGTGAGTAGTCCGATCTTAAATCACCAAACCGGTCGTTCGAGTCGGGCCCGCCCACGATCGCCCCCACATGGGTGTTCGGGTTCGGATTGGTCGATGAATAGTACGTGGCGAGACCATCGTTGCAGCCCACCTTGGCAGGGTGGACGTGAATGGATGGGATTGACGCACCGCGGTGGTGCAGCCGCCTCGGGTATCTGGAGCCCCAGCCCACCATGTATGACATGTTCATAGGATTCTTCCCCAAGATGTAGTCCACCTGAGAAAACATTCACATACCGTGATCACAAAAGTGTTTCCTATGTTCTTAATTTGCGGTGACTGAGTGTATTCTCATTTGTCTTCAACTGTAGGATTAAACTAGATTTGTATTTCGAAGTTCACAAAACGCATTGATCCATCGCCTGCTTGGTTTCCCGATTCGATGGTATCTTCTGTTCAAATAATCTCGTTAGGTGTAGAATGACTTAGGATCTCTGTCTTTGTCCAAGGACAAGGAGGTATCATTGCGTTTAACCTGTGATTTCGCGAATTCTCTGATTTGGGAGGCAGAGAAATGTGCAGACCCGCATTGGACTCCATCGACATGAGCCTCACTCAACGTCTTCGAGTGTATCAGGAGCACCATCGATGCGCTCGTCGCATACTGCAGATTCGAACTGTCCCGAGTATACAGCAGACCACCTACAAACAGGATATATCCGCACTATTCACTCTCTTTCCCTGAGAGGCTAACCATCACCAGAATGAAAATTTGAAAATCCCGACGGACTAGGAAATCCAAAAGAGTGTACCGGGCGTCGTCTTGATCTGGACAGAGCTACTTCCAGGCATCAAGGCACACACAAACGATACGCCGTCATTGTTGAACTTGGCCAAATTGCTCTTGCCACGGTGGAACTCCTGATCAGAGTAGCTCGATAAGTGGATAATTTCCACTCCGGGAGAAGGTAATAATGTTTTCAATTGACTGATGAAGGATGTTACCTCCGCCAAGAGCATTTGTGCACCAGCGAATTTGTTGTCCCAGCTGAATTCGGAAACCGCCTGGCTCCATCCCTGGTTGCTCAATACATAGTTCAAGTAGTTGCTGTCTCCACTTGCCTTGTATAACCAAACACTAGCCCATAGAAGCTCATCCTGCAAGAATTCAATCTTACTCAATAATTTCAGGAAAAGAAAGATTTTGTAGGATTTACCTGGTAGCCTGAGTAAGAGCAGTAGAAAGGGCATGAGTCCTGGTAAGATCCTCTGTACTTGTCTGCCAATTCAAACAGCTGAAACAATGACAGTGTTCCCGCCTTAGAGTGACATTATGACTTATGAGGTAAGAGGTATCTATATTTCTCAATGGATGAACATGGATTTTCGGCCCTCACAGATTTCGATTTACTCAGAAGCAGTCTGGAGTAGTTGGAGTCAACCGATTTAAAAACAATTGAAGCTGCAGAAAGAGCAGCAGCAGCTTCAGCTGCCGCTTCGGTTCCTGGCGAACTAGAGGTGATCTTATAGAGCGTCCTTGCCGTGTCCATGTCTTCGGGGCGTTCCCAGCATTGGTGATCCGAGTTCCCATCTCCCACCTGTGAAAGTGACGTGCAACATTTGACCACGTTACAATGACTCACAATGATCGAGATCGGTGAGAATAGATGGACAAGTCCTAATTCAGACGGTAAACCAATTTAGTATGCTATATATATTTGATGTTGTAGAACGGAAAAGCACCGGACCTGCGTATATAGTGTGGTAGGTGAAGTGTGAGCTCGTAATAGGAAGTCGGTCCCCCATTTGATCGCACTTCGCAAATACCGAAGCTGGTTGGTCGCCGAGATCTCCCTTTGGTACTCTGTAGCAGTCCAACTCAACAGGGTGACAGCAAATGCCATCGGCCAACCAAACTTGACGTTGTCGCCCGCGTCGTAGTATCCTCCAACCAAGTTAACCTGCCAAAAAAGCACCATCATGTCTCTAATTTGAAGGACAAGTTTTTTGAGTTAATGATAAGGAAATTTCATATCTATTATGATTGTCAGCAACGTAGGACGATGCTCTATCTCAACAATAATGAACTATAAGACAGGAACTGAGGATCTTTCGTGCAGATGATGAGTAATTGACGTGTCGGATAAACAATGATTCAGGAAGCATCACATTATCAGGCCTGCCGTCCAATAGTGCAGAGTCTCCCCTCCATTTGACTCGCTGGCCCGTCGGCAACTTCCCCGAGCGCTGGCCTTCGAAGAACAGAATGGCCTTGCTGAGCACGTTGCCATAGTCAAAATCCCCGAGGCACAACCCTTGGTCTGCCTCGGCTCGAGGCATTTCTTCACGAGTCACCATCACACACCAAAAGAACAATGTCAAGAACAACATCACCCCGCAATGCCACTGACCCATGATTTTCTCTCCCGCTACAGAAGTTCGATCAATTGGAAGGAATGTGCACAGTTCTGGCTCCATATATAGAAGCACATTACCAAAAATGGATGAAATTTGTAACATGTCAGAAACAAAATTTGCGTAACTTCTCATGATGTGTTTCTCAGGAAACTGAGATTAACATGTGATAGGTCCGGACCGGAATTCGCAGGCGTGTTAATTGTGGGAATGATGTAGCAGAGTGGACGTTGCGTGAAGTGTCTCGGGAAGGGATCGTGTAGAAGATAAAATCTGATCTCCCATCCCTCAACGTGGGCAAGAGCATCGAGCTTCCCATAATTTCTCTGCTTTTTGGCCAAGTAACATGCACATTTTTTACCATTTTCTAGCAAACTTCTACGAATTCACTCCTTGGTTTCGTGTTTTAGTTGTCAACTCGAAAGCTTTTAATCAGACTTATCAACTTATCCGAAAGATTCTCATCCTTACTTTTGAACTCATCGCATTCAATGCTGCTGTGCTTTTACATAGAAGGAGGATAGAATGGAAAAAGAACGAGGAAAAAGCCAGTTTCCTACGCAAAACTTATGCTTCTCCAAATGGTAATCTAATTTCCCTAATCATTCGTTTGAATGATTACCCACACTTTACCGTTCAATTTACTATCTTGCTTGAGGTTACCAATTCTCATATGAGTTAGTTATCAATTTTTATTTGGCTTTTTTAGTTATCAACTTTTGTTGTTTACCAATTTTATTTTATTTTTATCTGTCTTGTAGACACTTGAAAAATATCAACTTTTATGCGAACCTACTGGTCTTTATTTGTGTAACTTACTAGCTTTTCTCTTGTTAGTCTACTTTACCAAATCTTATTTGAGTTGTTTACCAATGTTTTTTAGATTTTTTTTTCATTTACCAACTTTTCTACTAGTTACCACTTTTACTTGCGTTACTTAAATTTTTTTCTTTTAATTTACCAGCTTCTTTTTAAAATTATCAATAACACTTAGAGTGATTAAAAAGTTTTCTCAGATTAATTTATCAAATAGTTTTGCATTACAAATTCTTATTTTCTTAGTATCTATTTCAATTGTTTTTGACATACTGACTTCCCTTACTTCATACAAACAAAAAATTTGTCCGATTGTTTATCACCTTTTTATTTACACTCCTTATCAAGGATTAAATTTCACCATGTAATATAAAAAAAATATATCAATTTTTATTTGTGTGAGTTACTAATTTTTTTTTTTTCCAATTAAGTTACTAATTAACTTTGAGGTACCAACTCTCATTTGACTTACATACTAATGCTAATTTGTTTTCTATTAATTTACCAAAATTTTCTATTGAATTGTCACTTTTATTTGACTTACATTCCAACTATTCAAATACACCCGACTATTGTTAAAATAAGCCATCCTCAATTAGAGTGATTACCAGCTTTATAATAGATTTGCGTCATCAACTCTTATTTTAGTTAGCTACCAATGGTTATTTGATTTTTATCCAGTCACAAACTTCTCTTATCTCCTACAAAAAGAAACCCCCCTTTTCTTTTTTTTTTTATTTTATCATTTACCACCTTTCTTTTATCTTTTCGAAATCAACGGCCTTCTTCTACCAATTAATATATGAAATTGTCAGCCTCTGTAGTGTGACCTAAAAAACTCTCCAAATCCTAGGTGGTGGACTTAGAGTTCTAGCCAGAGGGAAAGATATAAGTTTTAAGAGGGCGAAAGGATTTTCTACACGAAAATTTAAAATATATAACGGACACTAATTTCATACCAAACACTTGGCTTGTTTCTGTGGAACAATTGGAGAATAATTTGACTTGCAATAGTGTCTACTACAGTGTTCTTCCTGCTCCATTCCCGTGAACATGAAGAACGTGTGCTGTTATACGAACAAAGCGTTAGAGCAAGCAAAGGTAAGTTGCAGGAGAACCTCTGTGAAAGGAGAGATCATAGCAATGGGAAATATCAGATTGCGACGTAGAAGAAGAAGAAGAAAGAGAGGGTTTATCCTACAAAATCCTTGAAAGCCCCCTCCGTTTCCTCTCAATATCTTGGTTTCTTTGCTGTGATCTCTCCTTTTACTGGGAAATCAAACGTCCAGTGAAACAACTGCAGGCACATTGCCCAATCACATAAATATGTGTCCCTGTTGTTCTCCTTATTGCATATTTAGACTCCATTTGTTTCATGAAAAATTAATAATTTGAAAAATTACTTGCCTAAAAATGGTTGCACATATTGCTTGAAATAAGTAGCCAATTGAAAATTTTTTATTGTGAACAACGATTCATGTCTTTCATGTCTAAGCATCTTCATGAGCAATGAAGATATTTTTGGTTCATTCATTTTAAATCATAGGCAATTTCTCCCATATCGATGGTCTCTCACTATCCTCTTCAACCAACCACATTTGCAAATCCAATCACTAGAAGAGACATGATCAATCGAAGCAAACCTAGTAACTAGGTCATTAGTTGGTCTCCCCTCTTGTGTTGTCGATTCAACAAGGTTCAACGTGCGGGTCACTTCTCGCCATTGAGGGATGAGTTTATGTTTTTGAAGCTTTCTATGCTTGTAGAGTCGCATCAGACGAAGATAATAGGTGCGGAGAGGACGAGGACGAGTTTATGCCGGTGTTACATTGGATAATGTTCTTGCGTGAAATCAATATAGACAACTTGCGGATGTTTAAATCAAATTATTTGGAACCTTCTCTTGCTTTCATCAATGTCATTCAAGTTTTGGCTATAATTAGTTTCGCGTATATGAAATGCTTCCCAAAAAATGGGATGTGTAAACAGAAACTTGACTTTGTCAATCCCAGGTTGGTTTAACTATAGGAAATTTAGTTTGAGGATTAGACGTCACATATTCAAATTCCACAAATTATGAACAAACTGCTTTCGATCAAAATTACGTGCATAGGTTAAAAGTCCGAATTTAATCAATTCATAAGACTTATAGAATGTTTCATGGATTTTTAAATATCCAAATGTCTCTGTTTGTGCTCTAAACTATGAACTTTGTCTCTTCATGGCTTAAAGGAATCGTATATGACCACGCAATCCTTTGTAATTTCTTTACCACTTTAAGAACATAGAGAGAGAAAGAGAGAGAGAGAGAGAGAGAGAGAGAGAGAGAGAGAGAGACGTGATCATCAAGTAGCCCTAGCTTGGTTTTTTGGTACACGCAAGCTTGTAACTGAGCAGGTAGCTTCTTCGGATAATTAGCCTAGAATAATTAATTTTTTTGTCACATAACGCACCATTAATTAAATTCCGGTGCAAGTTGAGGACTACGTTTGCCCTCCACACAAACACGCTTCCATTCACGTGGTTTTACAATGGACAACTTGCGTCCCTATCTCTCGTTTCATTTGTATCATAAACATCACTCGAGATGGGGCAAAACAACAATGATAACCACCAAATCGAGTTTCCGAAGGCCAAAGCGACTACCCAAAAATATAGCTCAACAGACAAGATAAAAACGTATTACTATTCCTAACTCGGGGGGGGGGGGTGCGAAGCTGTAAATTCATACGAAATAAGGTTTACAAATGATATAGCAAACTATCATCGAGCGTGACAAAAAACTTTCGAAATATCTAATTTGCAGGTCTGGTGCGTGAAGATAAAACATACCGTCAATTGACCCCATGCATGCTATCATTTCATCTCCAGACCATCAAACGTCCGCCCCCACATCCTTGTTCTCCGACCACAGATATGACAATGTCCACGTGCGGAACACATCCGGGCACGACCGCGGTCAGTCTTCCTCTTGATACTTGGAGATCGACACCGCCCTTATTCCAACCCACCGCAACCGCATTACATTGGTCTCTCTCGTAGTTTAATTCTCATCCGATCAGTTGTTTAACAAAACGTAAGCCTGCGTACTTCAAGACATCCAACGCCCAATGACATTGCGTTCCCCTCTTTCATCAGGAGAGCTTAGAATATTCTCAAGGAGGGAGGAAGAGTGTGCCTTGTGCCAAGTGTCTTGCCATGGGGGACGGTTGAAGTAGTTGAATGCAACTTGTCTCTTTCGTGTATTTAAGGGTAATTGGACCAGCCCTTAAAGCTCGAGTGGGGTTGCATGAAGGGGGGAGTTTTATTCCAACCTGTTTTTACTGGCATCCCAACACCTCTAGAATCCATCATCTGCTCATCGAGATCTTCCCTTTGCCTTTCCGTTTCTTAGGAGAGCCGGATGGACGGAAGAGTCCCGGCTGGGCCGCTACCGCCGCCCCCACAGCTGCCGCTAGCTCCGGCTGAAAATATGTTCCCATGCATCAATCCGCACTTGCTTCCATCGACCCCGTTGTTACACTCTCCTGCGCTAATGCCGCCGCAGGCATTAGACCCTCAACAATTTGCCATGGAAGTGGACTGGTTTAGCCTCCTGTCTGGCTCCAGTAAATTTGCGGAGCACCACCCTTCACCAACAAACGCGTTCTCAAGCGTTAGAGGGGATAATAATCGGGGTGAAGATGTGAAGAATGGAGGTAAGAAAGTCGGTAAGACCAGGAAAGCGATTCCGCCGAGGGTCGCATTCCACACAAAGAGCGCCGACGACATTCTCGACGATGGTTACAGGTGGCGCAAGTACGGCCAGAAAGCTGTGAAGAACAGCGGCCATCCAAGGTAAACCAACCTTGCCCTTTTCGAAAACTTCTGCTTGATTAGAGTTTCTAAAAAGCCTCAACATGATACTTCTAGTCGTAACCATGTCAACTAAAACAATGTAAATGCTGCTTATCTTTTCGACCTGGAAAAGGTCCCTGAGATGTAATTTAGCTTTAGCTCTCATTTGAGAATTTAGCGTACCCGGGAGATCGATACCAGGGGCATATAAGCAGGTCCCATCCCATCTTTTGTACGTGATTCGTAGCACTTTTAGGATCTTTAACTGCATAATCCATCAATATTATCCCAAACTATTTTGGAATTATGGGCTTGTTGAAGTCCGAAGTTAGCCACGCTTTCAAGTCAAGCTTCTGACGGTTTTATTTTTACTCGACATGAACTAGGAGCTACTACCGCTGTACACACCACACATGCACTGTGAAGAAGCAAATCCAGCGACTCTCGACAGACTCAGGCATCGTGGTCACGACATATGAAGGCATTCACAACCATCCTTGCGAAAAATTGATGGAGACCTTGACTCCTCTTCTGCGGCAACTGCAACTGCTCTCTGGTTTCTAGTTCCAGTTCGTTGGTATCCAGAGGGCAACAGAATTAGCAGAATCTGGGGGAGAAATTGTGTGGATCGGATGTCCTAAGATGAAGACTGACAAGATGCAGGAAAAAACCTTTTGTAATTATTGGTAAAGAATAGAATAAGCTGGCAAGCCAATCTGCCTTTCCAGGCAATATAATACCACTCAACTGGTGGGCATGTGAAAAGAATGTTATTATCTCAGCTTATAGCACAACATTTGTAGATCTTACAGAATGTCGGAGCAGGTACACCGTCAAAGTTGAAGATTGAAATTGGAAAGAAACGGAAATTTACAATTGCAAAAGACTATATTAGTCTCACAAAATACCTGTAAACATTATCAAGTTGGCAATGTGCCATTAACGACAACAATTGTACTGAAGTAACAAAGACAACGATGAATAAGAAAAGAAACAAAATTTGTGCAGAACTTGCTTATGTTCAGGTATCTTCTGATCAATGGCATCTATCAGCCTGCCAAGTCCCCAGCTCCAAAGAAGTAGTTGATATCTTTCCTCCTCAACCCTATTTTCATATGCCCAAAAAATATAAATTGGATGTATATCACCTTTGACCGCCTGTACAGAGATCTTGTTCAGCCCAACTTCAAAAAACCTTGAGCATTTAACTGATGATGCCATACTGATGGAGGGGAAGTTCTGTACACCCGATTGAAGAAACCCATTGTGACACTGCCTGATGACGATGCTAGAACCTTTCAGATTGCATTTTCATCTAAAGCAGCACGATCAGGCTTCTTAACCGCACAAGCTTGGGAACAATATGATGTAATAGCAATTTCATAATGGAAAAGTTCCCAGCTCATGGCCATGCCTTGAGAGAATAACTTTTCTCTCACCAGCCCACTCTAAGCGATAGGAGAGGTCGAGATTATGAATCAAAATGTTCAAACTGTCCTCGCCTGCACCCTTCAACTTTTCCTACATTAGAAGTTTCAGGTCAGAATGGATCAACAATCCATAAATTGTAACATATGTTGTTACTGCTATTCTTTGCAAATCCAAGTAACAACTTTATGTTGCACGGAATCCTAACAATGAACTGATGTGATTGTATAGGTGCATTTGACACATGACATAAGCTCAACCTCTACAAAATGTGGTATGCCATATGGTTCCAAGTTCCATATGTTGGGACAAAAGCCACGCCACATACATAACATATCAACCGCCACTTGTACTAGCTCGATTGCTATGTGCTAGGACTTAAAAGCTGAGTCTAAGCTATGAGAGCAGGATACACCGTACTTCATTTAAAGTTTGGGCAGAATACAGAGTGGAGACGAATTATCTTTTAAATATGGTAATAGTAACATTATCCTTAAGCGACCGTAATAATAACATACATTAACGGTAAAACTAAAATGACCCAAAATTTGAGAGACCTTTCTTTTTAAATTACATTTACCACATTTGTAACCTGTGTAAACTGGAAAATCGTTTCAGGCCGTTAAACTTGACATTTCCTTTTACATCTCACGTGGAACTAAACCAGTAGACAATACCTTGGGACAAGAACGGTAGGAGTACCAAAACTTTCGTACAATACTCACTTGAGTGCCAGGAATTTGGAAAATCGATTACTTGAGTGCCAATTCCAATTTGCCTCGCCAGAAAATCAAACGTGGACGCCAATTGTGCAATGTGGCTTTGCCGGCATTGATGTAAAAAAATTTTTAATATATTTCTTTAGAGCCAGCGAGAATCACCGACAAACCTTGCCAGCCGCGAAATCCTCACCCAATCTGGACGAGGGCTGCCTCAATCTCGTAAAGGTCAGCTTACTCTCACATCTATAAGCATATATCTATGAAAATTATGCTAACCATGGCCATTTAATAAAGTTGTGCAAAGTCTGTCAATTTCAGGGTGGCCCCTCAAACTTCCCCGTTAAGAAAAAATAGCATGAATTGACTACTAATGCGTCCTTAGAGAGAGACACAGAGAGAGAATTCTTAACGTTACAAACTAGAATTTTGTTATTAGTGGAGTCAATTAATGAGAGAATCCTTAAAACAAAAAGAAAATTAATATAAGCCCAAGAGTGTAATTTTGACTTTTGCTAAAACACGTCATATAGAGTTTTCTTTTATTCAAGAACTTACCAACTAGATTATCGTAATCGAAACCTAGAACTTCAAATAGGAGTCAGCCGCTCCTTTAGATTTCTATATCATTTTAAGTTTGTTCATTTTCAAGACAAAGAAAGCTTTTCACTCAGAAGTTCACCTTTTTATAGAAAAATAGTAATACATATGCATCCATACCCATGCAATTCATGCCCAGGCCACCAATACCGACATGCTACCATAATCAGGGCACACTACACGAAGCAGCAAAAGTGAAGGCATGTAAGCAAGGCCAAAAGAAAGCACGAGATCATATCACCAACATTACCTGTGGACTGGATGGCCCACCAGGTCCCATTATGCTCGCCATCACACTTCTCTGAGCAGTTTTAGGTGAAAAACCTTCCCAAGGAGGAACGAAAATCAATTTGGTGCATTGGACGGGAACATAGTTGCGGCTAAGTTTCTCCCACCAAACTGATCCTAATGACCACCATCTTATCATCAACCCATGCTCAGAGAAAGCAACTAAACCCTGCAATTGAAAGCCCAATAAATGGTTGAATAAGAGTGAAAACTCATTCAGGCCACCTAGGAGGAGGACATGATTGAAGAATACTTTAGTGTGACAGTATCAAAAGGTTCGAATGTAAAATTATATTACCTCTCCATCTGGAGAAAAACTCAACGCTGAAATCACAGTCGTTACTGCCATCCCAGAAGACCCTGTAAGAAAACTCGGTAGTCCAAGAGGTGCACTTGCATCCAGAACTTTGATTTTTGTCACACTGTTTAGACAAGGAGTGGCAAAGAAAAATGATGAATATTCTAATCAGCGAATAACCATTAACATTAAGAGTATTTCAGAGGCATCTTTACATAATGTTTTGCACTTCCATGCATGTTTTGTGAACTTCCATAATAGAGACTAGCAGCTAACTGACGTATGTTACTCAATCAAAAAGCATCAATGTTAATTGGTTCATTAAAATAAGATTGCTACAGAAAGAAATAACACCTGATTGGGAACAACCATTGTCAGCCATAATTATCTAATGATCTAGTTGGCACACTACACAAATATATTATTCAGAGGAAAAGTGCATTCAATCATAAACATGGAGAGTGAAGATCACATATGAATGGTAATGAAGTCCAAGAGAAAAATGCCATCCTATCCCTTCATTTGCAACAGAGATGTCATTGTTGACAGACAAATTCTCTTATATACCGTTACTCATTGTTTTCATCACTTTTTTCTGGATATCCAGTAATCACAATTAAAGGGGGGGAAAAAACCTTCATCTGAAGTCCCTTGATTATGTTGCATCATACCTTGGCATGTCATACACACGAATGCTAGCATTGCTAGTCTCTCCAATGGCATCACCAACGGCTAATCTGGTCAAATTGTCATTCAGTGCTACCATGGGAAATACGCGAACAACTTCCTTCAAAGTTGTCATTGAAGTCTGGAGGCAACTTTTCCGCATGATTGAGTTGCCAGGGTCCATGGTTTGTAAGATAAAGTTAATTGCCTGCAATTCAGCACGAAGCTTAAAGGGCATTCCCAAAACAGGATTTCATATTTTCATCAAGCCCAGGGCAGCACATTTGCAAGAGCATGGCACATTTCATAAACTAGCATACAGAACCTAATAAGAGAATCACATGGTTTGAACCCATAAATGAGGAATACCACTGAAAAGACCAGAAGGCAAAGGCATTAAAAGAAGCAATTGGGCACTTGGAGAAAAAAGGAAAAAGAATCATGACAGCGCACACTCACCATATGTGGCTTACATGCACCACTATTTTTGGACATAGATAAGCAGAAGCAGAAAAATTTTCAAAGTGAACTGTAAAAATGGGAATTACTTATAAAACCAGTAGGCAAAATCAGCCAAGCACCCATATAGTCATAGTTCAAACACCCCAGAAGACAGAGGAAAAAAAACATTGAAAATAAGAAAAAAGCATGAAATAAGATACTAGTCTGCCGACATATATATACATGACCCAACTCCATTTTAAACTCTTAAAGAATTGGTTTTGTGATACAAAACTTAAAGGTACATTTTACTAACCTTATCAAGGAACTGAGCCAGATTCTTGGGAGCTCCTCGCACAACTCTAATAAGTGTAGTAAGGGATACTAAGTGAACTGGTGAATCAGATGCAGTAGACCAGATTTGGCTTTCTATGGAATTAAGAAACCCATGAATGTCAGCCATTGCAAGACTTGGAAGAAGAATCTCAATCAAAGTCTCCCGAATTTTAGTGGGTATGGCTGGACTTGCGGATGTACCACTTACACACTCAATTTGGAAAAAGATATCTCCAATCAAACGGGGGATTTCAGATCCAATGCATGCCTTCCATATGTCTGCCATACCTTCAGCCAACAGCTCTGCTGCAGTGGAACTATATTTTTCATTCATAGCCATGACCAGTTTCACTAGATGATGAACAACCAGCGGGGCCAGACTTGGTTTTACAAGACTGGGGTACCAAATGGCTAATGCAGCTGCAACAATAATATGAGATGTCATTGCATCTTGCCCTGTTCCTCCAACACATGAAATCCAATCCTGCACTTCATAAGATTCTAGCCATATCAGAATATTGGATTCCTCAACCTGCAAGATCTCTTCTGTTTGCTGTTTTTCCATAACTGCTATATCAGATACCATCTGTTCCTTTGGATTTTCATGTTCATCTTCATTTTTCCCAGCCATAGAACTCACAAACTTTATGTGATTAGTCACCTCTTGACTAGACAAAGGGAGAGGTATTGCCCGGGAAGCAGCACAATGGAACAAAGATCGTGCAGCCATCCTTACATGTTCACTATCATCTTGCCAGAAGCTTACCAACAACTGCATAAACAGAGACAATGTCAATATGATGGACAAACACTTATGCTATGTAAAATTTAGGGGAGAGTTCCAGAAGCCTAGGAAAAGACTAATATTTGCAAGACCATATACTGGGCAGGAAACATTAAATATCGATAAGTCACTCTCGCTTAAAGCCTCTAAGTCTCCTCTGTATAATCGGTTGAGTTTATATTTTCAACCTTCATGAGCTTACTCATTGAAAGTTTGATTCTAAATATTGACAGTCAAAACACTAACCAAGCAGCTTCAATCCTTCTTGGGGATAATGCATTACCAAGCAGAAAAACATTGCAATACTAAACTGCAAGAAATAGCCAAGAATTCGAAGAATAAGATAAATGATATAGTAAGTATCAGCTTCTTTCCGGATTTATCAATGTAATTCCCAAATTGACATAGTTTATATGTTTTTTTTTTTTTTTTTTTTTTTTTTTAATCAGTTAGATTGGATAATGAAAGATATACTGAGATGGTTTACTAGATTGATGCACTAAGTCATGTGGTAGAATTTTATTGCATTTCAAATATGAACCACTTCTTCTAAAAAATTTGCAGTCTACCACATTACTTAATATACCAAATTAATAAAGCTGCTTTAGTATACCTAGCATTACTCTTAGATTGTACTCCAAGATGATAAAACCAAACAAACGACATTGTTTATATGAGTGCTTGTGTGGGCTTCCACCATAAGGCAACTCAACTTGTCTTCTTGTATTCACTTATACTTAAAAAAAAAAGGAATTTACACGTAATTAGATTCTCATCCTCACACCAAACCCACCCCACCCCCTTTTCTTTTTCCTGAGGACAGAACGCCAAAGAAAATAAAAAAGATCCCAACAATTATGCTGGACTGCTGGAAAAGATACAAAAAATGGGCTGGTAGGGCAATAACAGAAGATTAAGTGAGTTTACACAATCTTGCCTCTGTTAAATGTTCTTATACAAGTCCAGAGTTCAATTATGCTGGACTGCTGGAAAATATACAAAAAACGGGCATCAAGGAATCCCAGAAATTGCTATAGATAGACGCAAAACATAATAGCAACAGTGGAACAGAGTCTGACCTGGAGGGAAGGTGGCTTAATCTCTGGGACTTTCTCTGCAAAGTTCCGAGTATAGAATGCCGCCAGGGTACTGCAAATTAAAGAAGAGGTAGACCGTTCATTTTTAAGATGGAAAGTGGACAGAATAGACAATTCAAGAAAAAAGATGATTTGATGCCAGATGCTTCAAGAGAAATACTGAACGCATAATGAAAAATCCTTGAAAAGTAGATTAACAAAATTTACAAAAAAAATTTGCTACTAGTAGCATCATTGGACCCAACTTTAAAGAGTCGTTTGAGAAACTGTATTCCCATGCTGCAAATATAATGGTGCATCCACCAGTAAGTCCTTATTGATTTGTATAACTAAGAAAAATAAACTATCGCAGTAGATCGATCTTTGTAGACAAACTATGATAATGGACACTGGTCTAGATCAATCTTTATAGATAACCCATGGATCTCTCACAATGCTACCACTTTTTATTATTCATATATGGACTTGCAATACAAAATTTATCAGTATAACTGGAAGCTAGCTTTTGCTTTTAAAACCAGGTAGTTAACTACTGTTAAATTCATCTAATTAGATGAAAACATCTTGTATGAACTTCAGTATCAGACTACAGTAAAGCTCCTTAGAGCACTCCAATGACAAAAAGTACTAAAGAAATCCGTTGGTCAATTGACCGGACTAGTTAAAAAAAATCACACAGACTTCAATTGAACAAAAAAGCTTGAATTTTTGGATGCTTAAACCCAAAAAAATAAAAAATAAAAAAATAAAATCACGAATGTCAGTCATTCAAATAGAATGCTGCTATTGAAATGCAGCCAAACTCAGGATGTACTATTAGGTGGGAATGTTTAATAATCAATACCTGCTGGCAACCGAGCAGGAATGGCACAGGCTAACCATGCGTTGGGCAAGTGATACCATGGTCAATGACCTCATTGCACAAAACTCGGAGGACAGTTTCCATAACTGAAATGTGTTCATTCAGTGTCTCAGAAAATATATAAAAGTGCAAAGAGAAAACATGCCCCAGGGGTAAATACAGTTCATCAAGTACCTCAAGGACAGCACTTGTACAAGGAAAAGTCACTGTAAAGGACCCTTTATCCCCTGGCAAACCTGGTCCAACAATAAAGTTCTCAGGTCTTATCAACTTCATGTCAGTAATTAGCAATTGATCAAGCCCATCGTCTACCCCCCATGAATGCAAAACTGACAAGCTAAACCGTACAATGCTCTCTTCAAGCGACCTAATGCAGTTGGACTCCATGTGACTGTTTGACGTGTTTGGACCAGCTCCATTATCTGCAAACTCAGCAACACCGTCTCTCTTCACGGGAGAGCCAGCTTTCTTAATTTGAATTCCACATAACTCGTCCCCTTGAGGAAGAAGCATCAGTGAAGTGAGATCAAAACAAAGAGTTGCTACCCCAGGGAATGGACAAGAGCACTTAATGCAGTGCTTGATGCTTTCGACAATAGATGAACCGCCCTGAAAGGATTCAGTAGAGCTCTCCTTACTCAGGAGAGCTTTATGAGTGGAGGACTCAGTTCTTTTAGTTGACGTTGCCATTGCACCAGCGGAAGAAAATCCCTTTTCTGAGTTTTCTATATGAGGTTTAGAAAAACCAATATCCTCAACGATGGGAAGAAGCAGGGAGGAAACAGAAGTACTTCCATCCCTCACAGATCCAGAGACTGATTTCATGCTAATGCCCTTACAGAAATGATCAAACATCGAATGAGAAGCTACTCCCCGGAGGATCCGCTCTCTGACTCCAGTCTTGGTGTCCCATATGAATAAGACATCACTAGTATCAGATGGTCCTAAATGGCCTCGGCAAAGACATGCAACATAACCTCTTACACCATCCCAAACAACCCTATCAGGATAAGAGGGATGTCCAGGAAAAATTCTCTCCACCCTTAGAGTTTCAAGTGAAGCAAGAGCCACACATGAATCCTCTCCAACAGAGAGAAAGCAATCACACCAAGGACGCTCGGTCTTATTAGGAGGGAGAATAATTTGGCGGACAGGAGCCGCATGATGGTGCATTACAGTGATGAGATTGCCATTGTCAAGATCCCATATTCGAACAGTGCAGTCTTTGCTTCCAGACAGCAAGACCTTACAGAAATCCCATCCTTTTGCATTGCCTGCCATGTGGTGAGCTGCCAAACAAAGTACAGCACTCGTGTGCCCTGTGAAATATCTCCTACAAACATCTGAATTAACTTCAAGAGAAGAACTTTCACCATGATAACCCGGCACATGAATCAAATCAAATTGTACAATTTCAATGTCACCATTGCAGTAGCCATAAACAACAGCATAAGGTGCACATGAATCACCAGAAATAACCATGGAAGAAGATACAATACGACCATTAAGTGAAGGGCTATTGTTTCCTGCATGTAGACTATTTGCATATTTGGAATTAAGTATATCACCCTGCTCCAGACCATCCCAATCCTTGGACTCATGGAATAGAGAAGACTCTGAAATCAAGTCGAAACAAGAAACACCTTCCCCAACAAATTCACACTGTTGAAAGAGATTTGATTGGTCATGATTCCTTAAAAGTGACCAAATTGAGATGTGGGGTTTCCACTGCAAAAGTTCTTTTAAACCAAAGCAAACTGACTCAATGCGGAGAAGATAATTTTTCAATTGAATGAAATGAACTGATAATCTTAAACGCTCTGGATGAGAAGCAGCAGATATTGAAGAGAGAGGCCTACAATCAAATAAGCTATCCAAATACGAAACAAGATACAGAGTTGCGGAACCATCAACATTCCAAATAATAAAATTTACTGTGCACATTCTGTTGGATTGCCCAGGCAGAATCTCATGGTGACCACTTTCCAGAAACGTGCATCCTGCAGCACCATGAAAGTGACCAGTAACACCCTGAGGACAAAGATCATTTGTCAGAGAAACCTCTCCGATAGTGACAGCAGTGTCCACTACCCTGAAGATGCAGCGAGTAGATAACAGAAGAGCAATAATGTTTCCTGTGGTGGCACATGACAATACTACCCCATCCTCCATAAAACCATTTGTACAATCAATTATCCTAGGCTCAGAACCATTTCTGGGCAAGCCACCCCTATTCTCCCCATCCGGATGAGAGTCTTTTGATATTGGAACCTGTTGCATCCCTCCATGTGAATTAACAAGGACTGCAGAATACTTCTCCCCATCCTCGGCAGATGAAAATAAAGTCATATACCTTGGTAACCCAGTTGATAAATTTCCATGTAAAATCGTCTGTACAATGGTGAGGGTATAAGTATCTACTATAACTACAGTGCACTTGGGAGGCCTCCTATGATGATACTCCGAGTCCAACAAAAGCTCAACTTCCTGCGTGGATCCAACAGCCTGATGCTCAACCAATTGGCTAGCATCGAGGAATGAACAACCGACACATACATATCTCCGATTAGATGGTAAAGTGCACAGATTCGACGGACTCCCAGCCCAAGGCGGCAGTTGTCTCCGGCGCCTGCAGTGTCCACTGGCCCTGCTCCAGACACACATAACACCGTCTTTACACGCGCTTAATAGAGCTCCGCAGCTCGAGCTCTCCGTCTTTCCATCTCCGAGCACCGCAGAAGGATGACAAATGGCTAGGTCAGCTATCGATGCAGCATGGCCACACAACATAGCTACCGGCTTAATCTCCTGCACATCAAAGCACAAGGAGACATCATTTGCTTCGATTCTACGCAGTTCTTGCCTCGGCATAGGTTCGACAGAAATCACACGGAGAACACAACGCAACGGAATGAAATCAACGGAAGATACGTGATCATATTAACACCAAACACAAGGAAACTTCGAACAGAGATCGCCAGACGGTAGAACACCTGGAAGACAGCATTTTCGAAGAGACTACAGATCGTACGGATCAAGCGAGGGCCGAACGAAGAGAAGTTGAGTCGACTTACCGGATTGGCTTCGGAGCCGGAGAGGCTCCACCAGAAAACGGAGCCATCGGCGCCGCCGGTGTAGAGCGTCGGGGGCTGGTCGAGGACGGCGGCGGCGGTGACGCGGTGGAGGGAAGGAGGCGCCGCCGACCATATGCACGCCACGGATCGGCACTTCATGGCCTTAGAGAGAGAGAGAGAGAGTTAGAGAGAGAAAGGGAGAGCTACATGGAAGTGGTTATTCAGAAAGATCGAGCGCCGATCTTCATCTCTCTACGTTTTCGACGAACGACGAGAGCTTCGACCGCCGGTGGATCATCGGCCCGATCCGGCCGCATTGATTCCATCAGAAAGCCGACCGGTTCGGGCTCGAAGAAAGAAGCGTCGTTTACCTTTGGCCGGAGAGAAAGCAACGGCGGTTTTCTCCCGAACCGAGCCGTCGTGCCCGGTTCGCCGCGGTTCGCTATAAATCTTGAGATTGAGGATCTAATTTTTCGAGGTCGTGGGGACAACCGGATCAAATAAGAGTAGATCTCTTGTATTGATCACGAAATTTTTCAAAGGTCTTATGGAGTAGGACAGTTGTGAGAGTGTCACTAGAAATTATTCGATTACGATGACTTGTGATAGAAAAATCGATGTTTCAATGATTGATAAAATATCATTAAATCATTAGGAGTGTATAAAGGGATTGAGAACCATTCATAATCCGATCAAACTTACCCAAAATCGGTGGTTCCCAATTTCAATGGAACATATGAGTATTGGTTTGATTCCCAATTTTCAAATGTGAAATCACCGCTCAAATTGATAATATAATTTTTTTTTTAAATTAAAATGTTTAATCCATAAATTCACTTGTAAGTCTCATCTCATTTCATCTCAACCCCCTCAAGCAACTCCCTCGATCTCTCTATCTCTCGACTCTCGGCTCCGATCGACTCACGGCCATATCTTCAGCCATTCCTCGCAAACACAACTCACAGGTTGGCATTCCTCTCTCGCTCTCGGTCACCTCCATTTGCTATAAGTGGCCCCTTTTAGTTTCTTTAATCTACTCACTATTCGAAGTACCGAGAGAAAAGTGAAGCATTCTTTACACGTGTTTGAGAGGAAACTCTTTGGGATGCATGGACACTAGAATCTTATTGTGACTTGTGTTTGTATTAACTGCTCAGGGTTCATAGCTTGTTGAAAAACAAGCCGTTCATCGTGTGAAGCTTGGTGGGATTGGTGATCTGGATCCTAGGTAGGTCCATGAAACAAACAAGTGGTTCGATTTTAATTTTTCTAAACCAATCCTTAGTGGGCAAATCATAATTCCAAGTGAGAACTGCTCATCTTGAAATCGATCACCCCTATAATTCACTCTTCATTTAAAAAAAATTTGATAAACCAAATGAAAGATATAGTCAAATTGACTTTGTTTGACCACATTTTTATTTTTGGCAAAAGTTGCATAGTCAATTATCAATCCCTAATGTATTTAACTCCAATGGGTTAGAGTTAAATTCCAATGCTAGAGGAAGCCTCAAAAGCACAATCATGCATTCGGGGAGAACATTACAAAAAAAAAATCCCAAACAGATTTTATTCGTGCTAATTGAGTCTTAAATTTTTGAATTGTACTAATTAAGTCATAAACATTTTTATGTTTTATTAATTGAGTCAATCCGATCACTATTAACTAAAAATCACTAATGTGGACTCTAGTAATATTACATAAGAAGTTTTTTTAAAAAGAATGATTTTTTACAATTTTTATATTTCTTTTTTTTTGCCAAGTTTGATGAGGGTCACTAGAGATGACCCTCACCAACCATAGGCAAGGGCCAAGGACTCTCATTGGCCACTAGGCGAGGGCAGTGGAACTCTCACCAGTAGTAGGCGAGGGTCCAACCACCAAGCGAGGGCCCAACCACTAGGCAAGGGGTATGACTCATAGGGTTTGCAAGGAAAAGAAAGAAAAATAAAATAAAGAATTCAAATTTAAAAAAATATATAAAAATTATTCATGTCAATGCCAGTCATACCACGTATAAGATGATCATCATCCACGTCAACAATTTCTAGTTAAAATTAGCCAAATTGACTCAATTAGTAAAACATGAAAATTTTTAGAACTCAATTTGGCACAATTAAATGGTATATGACAAAATTAGTTCAAGTTGAATAGATTTAGAACTTCTTTGGTAATTTTGCCTCAATTAAAGTATTGACATGGACACTTTTACAGGCTGTCCCACCCAAAGAGCTATCACGAATTTGCTAGTAACATTTAAACGTGACTAACAACATTTTTCAATAGAATAGTAAAGTGCATTATAGATAGGAGTTTAAGTTTTTCACATTAATTTGTCATTTTTCCTATTATGGATGTGATTTTTTTTCCTACCACACAAAATAATCAAGAAAATTATTCAAAAAAATCATAAATCTATTACATTTTTATCAATTTAGTCATAACATTTCAATTTTATTAATTGAATTTTAAAATTTTCACTTTTGCCAGTTGAGTTCACATTATCAATTTTGGCTGGAAATTACTAGTATTGATACTAGCCATCCATGTGATATGGTTGGCACTAATATGGAAATTTTTTAGTAATATTTTATTTTTTCTTCTTTTTCCATTCTTTTTCAATTTTTCCCTTCACCTGACCACCGTTGGACCTCGTTGATAGCCAGTGAAGATCGCTAGCCTTGATGAGGGACTCTTTGTTATGACTTGACACTATCAAGTGATTTTTCTGCTTCACTGTATTGGGAGGGACGGAGAGAGAGACATGCGAAAGTCGCTCCAATGGAGCCTAAGCCTCCAACATTAAAACAAAAGTTTAGCGAAATGCACCAAAAAGCTTCTCTTGTTCTATTCTCATTAGATTACGTGCTTCAATAATCTATAGGGATAAGTGTATTAAAAATCTTAAAATTTATCATGAATGTGTAATTGAATTTTAAAACTTTCAAAAGTACAATTAAATCTTAAAATTTGTGAAATTGTTATAACCATTAATTCTATCCAACTTGACTAATGGAAAATATTGACATTACTTTTTTTTTTTCTATTTTATGTCACATTGACGTGGCTAAAACAATGTTGTTTTGATTTGAATTTGATTTTTTTAAAACAAATTTAGTTTAACTTATATTTAATAAAAAGCAAAATTTAAAAAAAAAAAAAAAAACAAAAAAGGAAAACTCATGCAAGGACTGCACTGCCACCCCAACCGATGATGAATAGGGGATGGATGGCGGGGGGTCACCAAGCGCTGGTAGGGATGGTGGGCTGGCAACGGCGAGGGTTGCAAGCCCCCAATATGAGTTTTCCTTTTTCCTTTTTTTTTTTTTTTTTTGCCCCTTCTTTTGTATTTTTAAATTTTTCCTAAAGTTAAATAAAATTTATATTAAAAATCATATTTGGATCAAAATAATGTAATATATTTCATGTTTTAGCCACGTCATCATCACGTGGGAGAGCAAGAATGATAATAAAAAAGGTCACATCAATATTTTTTATTAATTAAGTGGATAAAGTTAACCGAATGACTTGATTGTACAAATTTACAAGTTTTATGACATTTTTGAAAGTTTTAGGATTCGATTGTATTTTCATGATAAATTTTAAAATTTCCAATGCATTTATCCCTAATCTTTATTGAATGGATAATAAGAAAATATTTAGTAAATTTTAAAGAGAAAAACTATTTGTTTGAGGGCATAATAATTAAGTTATATATTATTGACTTACTTTGTTTCACTGAAAATTTTATGACAAAGGAAAACATTTTTATAAAAATTAATTTCAAGGAAAATGATGAGTTTTCATTACTTTGGTGTTTTAGAAAAAAATAACTTCCTTCTTGCCAAAAGAAAAGTCATTTTCCCACAATTTAAGTTTGGTATTTTCAATTCATGGAAAATATTTTCCGTAAATTGAATAGTTTTTTGTCATCCAAACACCAAAAATTTTGAAATTTTTCTGAAAACGATTCTTTTCAAACAAATGGATCCTTGTGTAATAAGACTTTGTTTTCCATTGCCACAATTATTGTACTAGTGCTGCGATGAATACACCATAAGCAAAGCATAGAGCATAGACTTGTCACTTGAGGAATGCTTTAATCTACTTTGAAGTAAAGGATATACTTTTTAGTTTTGGGCTTATTCTTTGCTTATCCAAACAAGGTAAGGACATAGTTCTTTACACGTAGTGGGATATAAAAAAGGGGAAAGAATAGAAATCAAGTATAGAAATTATACATTCATTCTCCTTGTTAGAATAAAATGAAATCCAATACAAGTAATGAAGTTTCTAAAATATCATGAATTATTAAATCCGTGCTTCAATACATTTCCGTGATTATTTCATTATTACAAAAGTGCCATCCTAATTTGAGCAAATTGATTTATTCTTTAGGAGCAAATGAGAATAATTAATTGACATCGTTTGAGTATATAGAAAATCAACCACATTTCAAGATGGGTGAATTGGATCTTATTAAGAAAATAGAGTCCTATATTCTCTAAACTGTGATTCAACTTCACCCTACCATACTTAGTTGCATAAATTTCACACTATTTATTGAAATTCGATGGATACTGACTTGGATTTTAATCTCACCTAAATTAATAATCAAATTTATTCTTATTTCAACTGTTATAGGGCGAAAGTGAATAGATTTGTGATTAATATTATAATGTCGAGGTTGAAAATTTGGATAAAATTTGTATTCCACTTACGGAAGATAACTGACAATGGCTAGATCCTTGGAAACATTACCTTATTTGTGCAAGTAAATTTTAGGACAATGTCTTCTTTTACGTGGAAGCTTTCCAATCTTCTCCTCCTCCTCCTCGTCCTCCTCCTCGTTCGGTGGAGATTGGGCCTGGTTTGGGCCTGTGGTTGACTTGACTTTGGCCTCTTTATTTTGCCATTTGTGCCATTTGTGCTTGTACATTACGAAACAAAACTACATTTGGTAAGAATGGGCTATTATCCTATGCTGCGCGGCCGGGACTGCGGAGGCTCGTTTAGAATGTAATTTGGACCGCCAGATTGTAACGGAGCAACGTAAGCCGTCCGATCACATTAGAACGGGAAGGACCCACTGATTGGTAAAAGCCGGTGGTCACGGAAAAGGCGAGATCGAAACGTACGCATTGACGAGAAAATTACTGATACGCCAAGTATTTGTATAAATTGTGTAAGGTTCGAACTTTTCTTGTGAGATTCAAATTTCACAAAATGAAAAGGCGTGACAGTTAATACAGAAATTCACGAATCCGTCCTCAATGGATTATTTGTAAAATAGCTAATTGAGAATATTTCCGATATTTTAAAAAAGTAGGGATTGCGATCTTTCAGGGGGGAAGAAGGATCCTCTTTGTTTATTTTATATAGATAATTTATTAGACAACTTTTCAAATGGAGAAAAAGTTAATATTAAGAAAAATCACAAATTGATATAATGATAACAAAATTAAATTTTTTACTATAAAAAATCTTAAATCGGTATATACACGATAAATTTACCAAATATTAATTTTTTAACTATAAAATTTACTTTTTATTAATTTTCGTTAAATTTTATTAATATCACGAAAAATCACAATCTAGTAAAATTCCAAATAATATATTTATCAACTGTCACGTATCATACTACTTAGTAATTTATAATAAAATTTCATGAAAGCCGATGGAACTTAAATAGATAAATAGTCAATTTGGGATTTTTTGACCATTTATAAAATAGTTAATTGAGAATACTTTCCACGTAGAAAGGGATCATCGTGACCCAATCAAAGGGCAGCGGTCTTCTTTACACGTTATAATTATATTCAGATAATTCGGGCGGACACTTCTCGAACCGGAAAAAGCAAAAAGGGCGCATCCGGCGCATCAGCAAACCGATACCTTTACCCGTATAACACTCGCTCTCGTTCCGGCGACGTACGTACACGGAGACGGAGACGGAGACGGAGACGACGGGGGGGCGGAGTCAATGGTCAACTACGGCCCAGATCCAGCCAACCACGGTGGAGGAGGGAAGATTCCTTCCATTTTCACCCCTCTTTCCCACCCTTTTCCTCCCTCTCTACTGAGAAGAAGTGTCTAGAATTCCCTGCCCTCGGCTCCCTTGCTTTTTTTTTTCCACCGTCCCTTCCTCCCGTCAGTCAAAAAGTCTCAATTATTAATCGTCCTTCCTTTAAATCGAGCCATCCACGCTCTCGCACTCTCGCCCTTGTTCGCACTCCTTACTTGCGCTTCTTCTATTTCTTCTTCGTCCTCTTCTCGGTTGACTTCGCGACGACCCGGCGACCGGAGGCTCCTGCGACCGGCGGAATGGCGGCGAATCTCGCGGAGAAGGCGAAGACCGCGTTCCTCGACGACGACTTCGAAGGGGCCGTCGAGCTCCTCTCCCGGGCCATCTACTCGAACCCCGGGAACGCCGATCTGTACGCCGACCGCGCCCAGGCCCACGTCAAGCTCGGCAGCTTCACCGGTGAGTCCCGGGGGGTTTCGATTTCCCTTTTCTCTCGATCGTCTCGTCTTCCGTCTGTTCTTCGAGGCCTGCTGCGCCGTGCGCCCTACGCGAGGCGGAGGAGGGGGCCGCTCCCTCGCCGCCGATGTGTGCGCGATCTTCTTGGCGAGTGTCTCGTTGAGTAGTTCCGTTTGTGGCGCGTGCTTTTCCTGATTATGGCGTCGAATTGAACTCTGCGTGTTTTTGCCGGGAAAAAGCGGTTTTGAGTTTGGCCTGCTTTTCTTGCCCGCTTGTCTTTTGCACGTTCATCGTCGACTTGTTCGTTAACCCCAAAAGAGGGAAAAGAACCGAAAAAAGTATTGGGTCTGCTTTGGGGAGGCGAGCTTTACTAGCATTTGCTGTCCAGTTTGGATGATCTCGATGCTGCTTCTTTGTGACTTTTGACCCGAGAAAATGTTTTTCCTTTGGTGGGAACGCTACGGATGGGTTTCGGATCTTTTTGTCGCCGTTTTCGAACGGAAGTGGTTTCTGCTTTCTTGATCGAGATGTTCTTTTGCAATGCCCTGGGTGACGCGCTTCTGATTAACGTTTATGCTGTGTTTTGTTTTGATCAGAGGCCGTTTCCGATGCGAATAAGGCGATAGAATTGGATCCCTCGATGGTCAAGGCATACCTGCGGAAAGGGTGAGTAAGCTTCTTCGCCCGACCCAGCTGGAATGTTGTCTATTTTATTCGGTCTATTTAGTCAGAAAGTTTTGCACTTTCCTTTTTCTCGTATCTGAAGTTTGAGCAGTCGATCATTTGATGATGCTATTTTAGGTGTTTCTGCTTCTTTTTACGCAGCTTTAACGATGGCTCGTATGTTTGTTTGATAATCCTTAATCCAATTGCACTGTTGATATTGATCCGCTATAAATAGGATGGAATATGATTGCTAGCTTGCATTCGCTGATCTAGGATTATTTACTTCCATTGCTCGATATTGCTTCGGAGGCATTCAATGAATAGTCCTGAGTGCGTATATACAGATTCTTTTGATCTAGTACTTCTATGAAGTATTAACCCTAGCCCCCACATGTTTCATTTGTACCTTTTGTTTCCAGTTCTGCCTGTATGAAGCTTGAAGAATATCACACTGCCAAGGCAGCTCTTGAAAAGGGTGCTTCTCTGTCAGAAGATGATTCGAGATTCACCAAGCTAATTGAGGAATGCAAGAAGCACATTGCAGGTTTGCACTTGTGACAGCCTCTAGTAATCAAGATAAGGTTTCTCTGATTGAGTGACTGTTCGGAACCTGTCTATACGTTGTGGTCATCGTGTTGGCATGCTGGTCTTTGCCTACTCCAATGCAGCTTGTTGGTTATTTCTAACATGGCTTTCAACCCCCCCCCCCCCCAAAAAAAAAAAAAAAAATAAATAAATAAATAAAGAAAGAAAAAAAGAGACTGCGATCGTCTCTGTCTTCAGTGTTTTGTTATGAGTTTTTAGCGTTTATTTTATCATAGGCACATTGACCTCATGAGGGCTTAAATCTTTGCTGAATTATTGGAGACTTGAATTATGGAAATGTACTGGAAATAGTTTTCACTGAATTCTGAAAATAGGAGCTTCTACGGGTTTGAGGATTCTTTATTTCTTTTATTTCTTTATTTTATTTCATTTTTATTTTGCTTTTGGAGAATGGTAGTGGTGAGTAATGCATGGTCTGGCTCTCTATCATCTCCTTTAGGACCAAATCAGCTTTACCTTCCTATCTCTTTGAGCTAAGTCTAGACTCCAGCATAGTGAGATGGATATCATAGCACCTCCTTACATGGCTCTAATCTTCTTATAAGAATGCTCAGAAAGTTGTGTGTCCCTGTTATATGGAAAAGATTTTGGTGAGACTTCCTTTTTTGGAACTTCAGAGAGTTCCTAAAGATGTGTACTGTTGTACTCGTAAACAGACTGTGTCATGGTGATACCTATGTCAATTTTTTTGGGGTCTCACGGTTGTCTTGACTGAGAAAGTTGAAGAAGAACAGCATAAAATGTTAATTCAACCAACATAGTGCTGGTTGTTAACCAGGTCAACAGAAGAATCGGTAAAGATATGAGACGACTTTTTTTCATTATAATGTGCATGGCACATATTTAATTAGTTAATTTTGCTGCCTTTATAGTCTTAGAATCAGAATCAGGCTGTTGCCCCTGTTTTACCATCATTCTTGGATTTTGTGAATATTTTTCTCTGTGCTGCGTGTTGCGTTGGCTTGCATGCTGCCCTTATTGTCTATCTTGTCCTTGTCTATGCATTTTAATATTTATTGTCCAAGAAGCTAACTTACCGGGTGAAGTTTGCTTATATTCTTGAATTTTGATTTTGGGTGCTTCCACAGAGGACGTAACTGATCAGAAGGCACATGATGGTGCCCCACCTTCCTCTGACACTGCCCTGCCATCTGATCAAAATGCTGAAGCAGATGAAGACATTCAGGAAGAGCATGGAACGGTACAGCAGATTAATGCAGTCGAACCAGTCAAGCCCAAATTCAGGTTCTTGCAATATTACCTATGCTGTCTACGTAAAACCTGGCTTTGCACCATGATTATTGAGTGCACATGGCCAATTGTGAAGTTTCTCATTGTTAGTTGAAAGTCAAGATATTCTCCTGGTTTTAGTCATTGATGTGCGGATTCGAAGCTTGCATGCGAACATAAGGAAGAATCAAGTTAGTTGCTGTGACCCTACTACACAAATCTTGAAAATAATAAATTCAAGATGATGATCAGCTATCTTTCAAACTTGGATAACTAATAAACTTAGACTAGAAATTGGAGTTGATTTGAAGCTTTTCTCCTTGCAAATGTGGTCTTGTTGTTGTCGTTGTCTGTAAGTAGCTGTTCCTCATCATCGTGTGGCAGTTTACATGATATAAGTTTGTCAATATTTAGTGTGGCTTTTCATAGTTCATTTTCCAAAAAGTGCTTTTCCAGTCACATGACGGGACAATTCATTGTTCAACAGACATGAATTTTACCAGAAACCTGAGGAAGTTGTTGTGACAATATTTGCAAAGGGTGTTGCGCCAGAGGATGTACTCGTTGAGTTTGGTGAACAAATTGTATGTTTCATCTCACAAAGAATTTCTTTTACTGGATGTAGAATGTATTTTTTATTTTACCATTTCTATTATATTGATGACATGAGGGAATATAAATATTTTGCAGTTAAGTGTGAGGATCAATGTGCCCAGTGAAGACGCTTATTGCTTTCAAACTAGATTGTTTCACAAGGTACTGCGAAGAGCTCCTTTCGGTTTCTAATTAAAATGCAGCTCATTTTCTTATTTTGCATATGATTTAACCATGTGACAATAATTCGTTTTAGGCTTCTGTTGCCATAGTGCTTGTTGTAGCACTTGCTTTTGATTTGATTGGCTAATTGCCCTTAAGTGAAGCTTTTGCAAGTGCATATTCTGATCTTTTGTTTGGGGATATCCTCAGGAATATTTGAATCAGATTTTCTCTTCTGAACCAGCTCCCTTTGTTCAGTCTCCATATGGAAATGAATTCTATTTTTCTTTTTTTTACTTGTCTTTCTATTGTGAAACGGTAAGCTTTGGCTTGCCGACATTTTGCTTCTACTTCATTGTAACTACTGTTGGATGGTTTATATGATGCAAATCAGGTAGTACCTGAAAAGTGTAGATACCAAATATTATCAACTAAAATGGAGATCCGTCTCGCGAAAGCTGAAGCAATCCATTGGAAGTCTCTTGAATATAGCAAAGAAGCTACAGTTCCACAGAAAGTTACTGTGCCATCAGGTAGGTGCCTTATCTTAATTTGTTAGCTAACCCAAAATTAACTGGTGTCCCATGTTTTTGTTGAATGAGAAAAACCATCTACTTTTCTGGTTAGTTCCCCCCCCAGCTAGCGAATCAGCTATTTTTTCCGTTCTTATTTTTTTGCAGTTGGACCAGCCAGACCTGCATATCCATCTTCGAAAAATAAAGTTGCAGACTGGGACAAGCTGGAAGCCGAAGTCAAGCGGGAGGTACTGGACACTGCTAATGATTTCTTAATGTCCATGGCGGTTTTATTCTTTGTTTGCTTTATCCAATGTCTTAACTGCATTATTGCATAAATTTTAGGAGAAGGATGAGAAGCTTGATGGTGATGCAGCTTTGAACAAGCTTTTCCGAGATATATTCCAGAATGCAGATGAAGATGCGAGAAGGGCTATGACAAAATCATTTGTAAGAGCATTACTTCTCTGCTGCATCTCAGAAGTTATGCGGATTAGTACATTTTATAATTACTTTACATTTGATTTGTTACCCTCCACAGTCTCTGTGGAGACATCCAATAATATTTCTCAACCTCCATTTCTTCAGGAGCTTCTCTCTCTCTCTAGCCTGATCTGAAACTTTATCCTTTACCGGGTCCTGCCATTTTCTCATTTTCTCTCGTGCTTGCAATATTTCCAGAGACTCAAGATCTTTAATTTACTTTCTGCATGTTAGCTCCTCAAATATGCTTTTCTTACTGGGTGCATTTACCTTAATCTGCATTTTGAAATGGTGCTGGTTAAGCAGATGATAAGCGTCTCCTCAGACTTCAGACTTCTTATTCTCGAGCTCCACAGCATTCAATCCTGTGTCATTAGGTGTTCCATGAAAACAACTGTACTTTTGCTTAATATCTTGACCATTTATGTAGGTCGAGTCTAATGGGACAGTCCTCTCTACAAACTGGAAGGAAGTGGGTGCAAAGAAGGTCGAAGGTAGCCCTCCCGATGGAATGGAGCTGAAGAAATGGGAATACTAGCTCAGCTGTGGTGGATCACCTGTATCTTTTGCTGGAACTTCATGCCTGTCAAATTTGCTTAACAAGAACATCTCCCTCATTCAATATTTGTCCCTCCATGTCTATAACGTATCTTTTGGGCTGTGGGTTACTTCTTTGGTAGTGGATCTATGAACGCTAGTAATGCGCTGTTGGCATTTTGTTTGTTGTTTTTGGCAGTGAGGAGTCTGTATCTTTACGTGAACATGATAAGAATATTTGGCAGTTCCTATCACTTTGTCCTGGGTGAATTGTATGAAATTAGTTTGCTTTTCGTGTCAGCGTGAAGAAGCCGAGGCAGACTCTTTGGTAATATTCAGTTGTGAAATGCAATGGGACGATCTTTCTGTTTCTATAAATAAGTCATCAAGGAAGGAAGTAGCGCAATAGTCCACTGTGTGCACCCTATCCAGCGCAAGCACGGGCCGGTGGCCTCAGCGGCTTCTTCCCACAAATATGCAGCTGAAAATTAAGATATGGTATCGGTGACGGTTACTGTTGGAGAAATAATTCCTAGCCAGAAGACGATTCGATGATACTTTTTTGCTTGAAATGGTAACAATCATGGGAAACAAATACAGTTGATGTTTTTATGTAGAAATGATATTTTAGGGTATTAGCTGAGACAAATCCCTCGGTGGTTGTCCCAAAAAACAGACTGAAAGAAATAAAGTTTTTCTTCGGAGGTGGTTTGAATACTGAGTGATTGGGAAGGTCCAAGGAAGAGAAGATCACCACTTGCAGCTTGTCATCAACCCATATAGCATAAAGAGGTCGTCTTTGAATAGCTTATTCATTCAAATACAACTTCCCACTTTGTCACTTTACTTACTATGTCATTTGCATCGGTCGGTCGATTTTAGGCTCTTGAATTATGTCATAACACTAAAAAGTAAAACGAGTTCACTTGAGTCACATTTGCCGATCTCACAATGGATGTGTCAAATGAGGTCATTCTTTTTCTCGAAAGGAAATTCTCAAATCTTAAGTTGGGGGACCTCTCTAGTCTATCAAATATATAATGTTGTGCAGTTAATTAAGGAAGTTTGATTGTCGTAGTTAATGGGCTGCGTGAGGAAAGTTGGGGAAAATTATCAAAAAGTTCTAAATCTATTGCAATTGTGCCAATTCAATCATAAATTTATTTTTTTGATCAATTGAGTCCTAAACCTTTTACAATTATTCCCGATCAGTTCATCCGATTAAAATTGGTCAGCCGGCGTTGACGTGGCAGCCGGTTGGCGCTAGCGAGCTTTTTTTAATAATATTTTTTTTGAAATATTTTATTAATTTTTTTTATCTTTTTTTTCTTTTTTCCTTTTTTTTTTCCCCTTCTCCCTCTTCCTCCCTCCTCCCACCTCGGATATGTATCGGTGATGGTTACTGTTGGAGAAATAATTCCTAGCCAGGAGACGACTCGATGATGCGTTTTTGCTTAAAATGGTAACTGTCATGGGAAACAAATACAGTTGATGTTTTTATGTAGAAACGCAATCTTAGAGTATTAGCTGAGACAAATCCCTCGGTGGTTGTCCCAAAAAACATACTAGATTCTTGGGGGTTGAATACTGAGTGATTGGGAAGGTCCATGGAAGAGAGGATCGCCACTGTTTTGCAGCTTGTCATCGACCCATATAGCATAATGAGGTCGTGCTGAATAGCTTATTCATTTAAAGATGACTTACAACTTTGTCAAGTCACTTATTACGTCATTTTGTATCGATTGGTCGATTGTAAACTCTTGAATTATGTCATAATACTAAAAAGTAAGATCAGTTTATTCGAGTCACGTTTGTTGATTTCAAAATGAACGTGTCAAACGAGATCGCTCTTTTTTTCGAAACGAAATTCTTGAATCTTAAGTTGGCGGACCTCTCTAGTCTACCGAATATATAATGTTGTGCAGTTAATTAAGGAAGTTTGATCGTCGTATCTAATCGGCTGCGTGAGGAAAGTTGTCTCTCCAAGACGTGTTTTTAACTTTTTATCGAGTCTTGTTCCATTGACCCAGTCAATGCCCAGCAGAAGCTTCCTCATGAAATTTGTCAAAGAAAGGCGGGGTCGTCTTGTCCGCACTTCAATTAATTTTCCCCTATGTATATGCGTGTTCTTGTTCTTGTTCACTTCACGCTCCCAACGCATAAACACATCGAAACTTGACGTATTCTTCTTCAACCCTTCCCCTGTTTCTCATCGAAGGAACTTGTGAAACAATCGCACGCGACCCATTTTCGTAGCACCGATGGCAGGTGGCGGAAACAACACGAAATGCCTCGCCAACATGGCGGCCTTTTTGATCTTGCAAGCCGCCATCATCTTGATCTTGGCCTTCACCGTGATGCGCGTGCGTGGCCCCAAACTCCGCCTCGGCATGGTGACGGTGGACAGCTTCAGCACCAGCAACGACACTTCTTCTCCTTCCTTCAACATGAGGCTCACCGCGGAAGTCACCATGAAGAACACCAACTTCGGTGGCTTCAAGTACGGGAACGGCACGATGAGCCTCGCGTACAATGGCACGGTGGTTGGAGACGCTGCTATTGCGAAGGGTCGTGCCAAGGCCAGGGACACTGCGAAGTTCAACGTGACGGTTGACGTGACGTCGAGCCGGCTCACGAGCACAGCGAGCCTTGGAACGGACATGAACTCGGGGGTCTTGACGCTAAGGGGCAATGCGAAGGTGAGAGGCAAAGTCGAGTTGCTGAAGGTGATGAAGAGGAAGAAGAGCGGTGTGATGGATTGTGCGTTGAGTGTGAATTTAGCCACTCGTGCTGTGACTACTAAGTGCAAGTGATGATATGGTGTTTCCAGACAATATTGGATTGTATATTTTACCTCGTGTATGGTTCTCGATTCCTCTATTGGTTGTATTGTTGATTCTTTGTAGTGACATAAATGAGTTTTGCTTTGTTTAGGACGTTCGGCTGATGATGTTTCTTACGTGCCTTTGAGGTTGAATTTCCCGTCTCTATCTTTGGCGCACTTGCACTAGATTCGTTACTGCCACGAAAATACCAAAGACCCTCTTCACGTTTTATACCTCTACTACTTTGCATCCTGCATTTCTTTGTATCCTGGATCAAGGAAAGTACAGGGTTGCCTTCGTCTGGAAGAGACCAACCTTCAAAATGTCTCACGAGACGGAGATGGCCCGGAGAAGAGAAGGGGCGAACAAGAGACACACGGAGGAGGTGGGGCAGAGGCCGGCAGTGGCGGTGGCTACTGTAGCTGCTTCGGGGAGACGGTGGAGGGTTTTTGAGAGTTAAAAGATGTATATAGGAAAGTGGCAGGGAGATTTTGGAAGAGAAATGACGATTTGATGAGTGAAAGTCTGTCGTGAGTTGGGTTGTAAAGTGAGGATAAAACCTGGTATCGAAGGAAAGGATGGCTTCTTCTTTTTTTGGGTATTGGCCAAAGTGGATGCCTAGTCTCAATAATCACACGAAACATGCAGAAAAGAGTAGAAATCCGTGTGTGGATGGAAACAAAAGGCATTAGAATCCAAAGAATCTCAATCGATGGAAAAAGGAAGCCTTTTTTAATTCGGTTTAATCAGATAAAGAGATAATCTGCACCATCCTCGAAGTCACAGCCGATTCGCGTTCATGGCATCCATCGCTTTTTCTGCAGAAAAAGTTGGCACCTTGGCCGTGTCATCAAAAGCTTCATCGAAGAACAACCTTGATTTCGTTGTTCCTTCTTTTCTCCTTAAAAAAGCACTGTTCTTTTGGACACTTGCGAACTTTTGACCGACCAGAACATGCTCAGATCCACGTTATGTTCTTTCCTGAGTTAAGGATATTGTTAAAAAAGCATCTATGCAACCACGATTATATGACCAATCCTATATCATATTTCTTATTATGTCCCCTAAAATTCCATTAGGACCTCTTTTAAAAACGAATTTAATAAGTTCAAATTTTGTAAAGATGAATAGATAGGTTTATATAAAAAAAAAATGTTATAAATATTCCGAAAAGCCTTCTAGGAACTTTAAATAGTTATTTGAACAACGAGGTACATTTACGTACTATCGATGCTAATATTGGCATGTTTGGGATGATGAAAGAAATAATTGATTTGTCCTTCTATTGTATGCATTATTTTATTTTTTTCGTATAAAAAAGAATTCATAAATACTCGTGGTAACCATTAGAGTCGACGAAATTAATAATATTATCCGCGAATGACAGATAATTGTATTGATGAGGAAAATAAGAATCTCCACTGGATAAAACATATTCAAAAAAACAGTTTGCACAGTACCCATGCGCATTTTTGAAAGATCTCTCCTAGAAATCTCACGTTGCGAACGGAAAATTAAAAAAATAATAATAATAATCGAAGCTTCCGATGACAAGTTGATCGGTCGCCACGACGAAGTCATTACGTTTCGAGAAGCTCTCCCCAAAGTCAGCATGACTTATCGAGAAGAGTCAAAATATCCTACCTGACTCAACGCGTTTGGCATCTGAAAGAGACGAAAGAGAACAACAGAACACATTAAATATCATTCCCCATCTCTCCTTGTTGGATACGCATCTTCTAGGACGGACTTTTAAACACGCCCGAGTTTTCAAACCCTACGTACATAAATACCCCGCCAAGAGACCATCCACTCATTCAATTCACAAGAAGCTCTCGTTCAGAGAAAAGAGAAGCATAAATCATCGCCAAAGAGAGATCTTCCATAGATTATTCCTTGTTTTGCTCAGCTCGAAACCCTGATATAGAGAAGAACCAGCAGGTGGATCCTCTTGCGCCAACCAGTGGCCAATACCCTAGAAGTGACCAAGAGTCCTTGAGCAATAACATGGAACAAGAGAAGCGCCAGAAGAGGCTCAAGTGTGCTGCGTACATCGCCGCCTTCGCCGTGTTTCAGGTTATCGTCATTCTCGTCTTCGTCCTCGTCATCATGAAGGTCAATACCCCAAAATTCCGCATCGGGACGCCCAGCATCGAGCCCCAGGCATCCCTTGTCAATTCGTCCAGCTCAATTTTCAAGGCGACCCTCGTCGCACCCTTCAGGCTCAAGAACCCCAACTTCGGCCCTTACAAGTACGACTCCACCACCGTCTTCTTTAAGTATGATGATACCATCGTGGGGCAGGTTGATATCCCCAAGGGCAAGGCCAACTTCAAGTCCACAAAAAAGTTCGATGCCACGGTTACGGTGGACTCCAACCCTTTGTCCGACGCTTCGAAGACGAGGCTTGGGGAAGAGTTGCAGGCCGGGAACCTGACGCTGAAGAGCTCGGCAAATCTGAACGGTAAGGTCGAGTTGATGCTCATCTTCAAGAAGAAGAAGTCCACGAGCATGGATTGCACCATGACGATAACAGGACAAACTGTTCAATCGGTGACTTGTGAATGATCATCCGTACAAGCTAAACTTTCTTTCTTTTAGCCATTTCTTTACGGGCCTTGATTTTTAAGTTTGAGCGATGATACGTTTATACTATCTCCGTGTAATATATTTCATGTATTGGTATACTTGTTTATATATGGATTGTTGTCTGTGCAACTTCAGTGGATGCTCCGTCGCCCGTTTTTGTCCCAACCTCTTTCTTTCTCCCCCATGAAGTTCCTCGTAACGAATAGCAATAGCGCATCGCCGCGACATTAGAGAATTATAAATGAAGGAATGAAGAAAGTTTCTAAACCGTTGAAAAGTCGTTCTATCACACACTAAACGAATGTATCCAATGATTCTCCCAAGCCCATGTTCATGACATGTCGCTTAAATACACAAGAGTGTAGGCCATTAGTCAATGGATCTGCTAACATATCGTCGGTGGAAATATGCTCTACTACAATGTTACCATTATATACAATTTCTTTTATGATAAAAACTTAACCTCCATATGCTTAGATTCCTTGAGACTTCTGTTGTTATTGACAAATAACACATTTAAATTATTATCACAATATAATTGTATGGGTCTATTCATAAAATCAAATATGGTCAATTCTCTAATAAGGTTCTGGAGCCAAATAACTTGAGTAGCAGCTGAAAAACATGCTATAAACTCCGCTTGCATGGTAAAGGATAATATAAATTTTTGTTTCTCGCTTTTTCACAATATTGCACCTTATGCTAACATGAAGATATATCCTGTTATTGACTTTCTATTATCCTCACAACTAGTAAAGTCTGCATCAAAATATGCTAACAGTCGGAAATCATGGACATATCTATAAATCAACATTTGATCTCTTGTTTCTTTTAAAGTATCTCAAGACCTTTTTGGTAGTAACCTAGTAATCACGTCCTGGATTTGACTGATATTTGTCCAGAAGTCCTATCACAGAGGCAATATCTAATCTGTGCAAACTTGAGCATACATGATATTTTCAAGTACACTAAAATAAGGTATATCATGATGGGAGAACAGTAATAATTCGAACAATATCGAATTAACGCAGCGGAATAAAAGAATCTCCCATTTCGTGTAAACCTAATAAGAATCGATATAATAGAGTAAAATAAATACCAAGCACGCAAACACAAAATGATTTTTTTATGTGGAAAACCTCCTTGATGTGAGGAGATCAAAAACCACGAGATCGGAGTCCACCAAAATTCTTCACTATCAACAAAATTGGGTGAACAATATTCTTCTCTAGCAAATACTAGAGGTACATAGTAGCAAAGACCTCAAGAATATAATTCTTGGCAATACACATGAATTTCACAAGAGATCAAAGATAAATCTGACAAAAAACGCAGGCTTTAATCAATCCATGAAAAACCTAATGTAGGGAGCTTAAAAAAAAATCAAACCGTTCAGATTCGAGAAGATTGCGTCACAAACATGCTGACAAAATTTCAGCTCAATCGGACCACGAATCGACTTTCGATGCCAACTTGATGTAAATCGACTTTGCCCCAACCCTAGATTTTTTTGCTTTCTCTTTTTCTCTTGTTACTATGTCTTTTTGCGGCTACCATTTTAAAGATAGTGAGAAACCTTATTCTCCATATGACTTATCATATGAGCTCAAGCTCTTTTTGGGCTTGCAACTCATTGGGCTTCCTCTACATAGGAGTGAACCCAGCTAACAAATCTCCCCATCACAACAATGTGGAGGAATTCACCATCCCTGCTATCAATTGGCAATGTTCAAGCTTCTCTCTTGGTAGAATCTTCATCATCATATCAGAGCCATTATAATCCGTATGAATTTTCTTAAGTTTCAACAACTTTTCATCTAGAACATCCCTTATCTAATGAAATCTAACATCAACATGTTTCAATATAGAATGAAAAGATAAATTCTTACCAAGATGAATTGCGTTTTGATTATCACAAAATGGCACATACTTCTTTTGTTTGAACTCAAGTTCTTCTAAGAACTTCTTCATCCATAATATCTCTTTACTAGCTTCAGTTGCTGCAATAAATTCAGCTTCGGTTGTAGAAAGTGCAACACACTTCCGCAATCTTAACTTCCATGACACAGCTCCATCCGCAAAAGAAATCAAATAGCTAGAAGTAGATTTACGAGTATCAATATTTTCTGCCAAGTCGGAATCTATGTATCCAACTAACTCAAGTTTCCTGGTCCTGAAACTGAGTTTCAAATTTGAAGTTCCCCGAAGATACCTCATAATCCACTTCACTGCATTCCAATGCTCTCTGCTGAATTTGACAAATAGCGACTAACAACGCTAACTGCGTGTGCCAAGTCTGGACGTATACATACCATCGCATACATTAAACTTCCTACAGTTGAGGCATATAGAACACTTTCCATATCTTTTTTCACTTTATCAGTCGTAGGACTTTGCTTCATATTTAACTTAAAGTGAGCAGTAAGAGGAGTACTAACCACTTTAGCCTTGTCCATGTAAAATTTCTAAAAGATCTTCTCGATATATTTCTCTTGCGACAAAAACAACTTCTTAGCATCTCTGTCTCGGGTAATTCTAATGCTAAGAATCTGCTTCGCTGAGTCCAAGTCTTTCATGACAAAACACTTGCTCAACTGTTTCATCAATAACTCATTCTTAAAGCATTCTTGCCAACAATCAACATATCATCAACAAAAAACAAGAGAATAATAAAGTCATCATCAAAAAATTTTGAACAAACACATAGTTATCCGAGGAAGTCTTCTTATAGCCCTGTTTTGTTATAACTAATGCAAACTTTTTGTACCACTACCTCGGTACTTGTTTTAGGCCATAGAGACTTTTCTTCAATTTGCATAGATAATTCTCTTTCCCTTTCACTTTAAAACCCTCAGGTTGTTTCATGTATATCTCTTCCGCCAAGTCACCATGTAGGAAAGCTATTTTGTTCATTTGCTCAATTTCCAAATATAAGGTAGCTGCCAAGCCTAGTACCACATGGATAGAAGACATTTTCACTATCGGAGAAAATATATCATCAAAACCAATACCCTTTCTCTGACCGAATCTCTTAACAACCAATCTAGCTTTGTACCACGGTTGTGAAATATGTTCATCTTGCTTCAACCTATATACCTACTTGTTCTTCAAAGCTCTTTTACCTTTAGGTAACTTCACCAACTCAAAAGTATGATTATCATAAAGTGACTGCATTTTATCTCGCATAGTATCAAACCAATTGCTTTTGTACTCATCTTCTATTGCTTCTGCATAGCACTCCGGTTCACATGCATCAGTCAATAATACGTACTTATCTTTAGAATACCTAGTGAAAGGTCGTCGGTCTTTAACGGATCTCCGGACTGGAACATCCAGTGGAACATCTAATTGAGCATCTAGTTTAGGAATAGTATTATTTATTTCAACATGTTCAGGCTCATGTGCATTATTTCGAACATTGACTTCCTGGTGCTCTTCATCAACCTGTATAGAAATATTTGTAAGAGAAACTAGATTCAAATCAACTAAATTATCACTAATATGAAGTGCTGAAATCATCTCTGCTTTTTCAATATCATCTATTGTTTGATCTTCCATAAACACAATGTCTCTGCTTCTTACAATTTTCTTTTCAACCGGATTATAAAATTTGTAGCCAAGCATTTCCTATCCATAACAAATAAATATGCACCGTCGTGTTTTCACATCAAGTTTAGACCTCTCATCTTTGAGAATATGCACAAATGCTTTGTATCTAAAGACATGCAAATAATCATAAAAAACATCTTTACTTGTCCAAACTCTATTAAGAACATCAAACTCTAAAGGAATGCATGGAGTAAGATTTAATACATGCACAATTGTACTTAAAGCCTCACCCCAAAAGGATCCAAGTAGCTTTGACTGTAAAAGTAAGCATCTTACATTTTCAAATAGTGTTCTAATCATTCTCTCGGCTAAGCCATTTATCTGAGGTATCTTGGGAGGTGTATTTTGATGTCGAATACCTTATTGTCTGCAATAATCATCAAAATGTCCAATATACTCCCCCCTCCCCGGTTATCAGTTCTGATGCATTTCAATTTCTTTCCAGTCTATCTCTCAACTGAAGCCTGAAATTACTTAAAATCATCTAATACTTAATCTTTAGTTTTCAAGTAATGAATCCAAATTTTCCTTGAAAAGTCATCTATGAAGGTAACAAAATAAAGAGAGCTACCAAGTGATTTTGTTTTCATAGGACCGCAAATATCATAATACACTAAATCTAGTATACTTGACTTTCTTAAAGGAGGGGAGATTTTAAATGCAACTCTGTTTTGTTTTCCTGCTAAACAATAAGCACACTTCTTTAGCGCAGAACTTTTCAATCCTAAAAGGAGCTTCTTCTTGACCAATATTGACAAATCATTCTTAGTGATATGATTAAGCCTCTTATGGATCTTCGCTGTTTACTGCATTAATTTTGTCTGTGGACAACTTTGCCTGCATAATGTACAATGAAGAATATTTTTCATTTCTAGCCACAATAAGAGAACCTTTGGTGAGCTTCCATTGATCATTACTGAAGGTACCGTAATACCTCTCATCATCCAACTTACTTGTAGAAATCAAATTCAAGCAGATATCATGTATATGTTTAACATTATTCAATACTAACCTTGTGCCATTGCTGGTTTCTAGGCACACATCACCGATGCCTACAACTTGAGCTAGCCCATTGTTTCTCATCTTTACAGATCCAAAGTCACCTGACTTGTATAATATAAAGAAATCCCTACGAGACGTAGCATGAATAGATGCAACACTATTAATTACCCAACTGGTCTCATAAGATACAAAATTCACCACATTACCATAAAAAATGATGAGAATGTCTTCTTTAAGTGCAGCAACATGATTATCATCACTATTATTATCACTTTTCTTCTCTTTACCTTTCTCATTTTGTTTCTTCTTTTTTAATTGGCGACAAAATATCTTAATATGTCATTTCTAATGACAATAATGGCACTCAACATTATCAAATTTATTATACTTACCCCTGCTTTTATTTTGACTTTTATCTCTATTTCTCGGACCTCGAGACTCACTTCTTCCCCCATTTCTCAACAACCAAGGCATCAGAATGTGAAGATGACTATTCTTGTGTCTTTCTTCTCATCTCTTCATTCAAAATACTACTTTTGTCCAAATCCATAGTAATCGTACCATCCAGGGCAGAATTAGACAAAGATGTTCAGAACGACTCTCATGAGTCCGGCAAAGTACCAAGCAACCATAGTGCTTGTATCTCATTATCAAACTTGATTCCCATTGCAGCCAACTGATTTATAATTTCTTAAAAAGAATTTAAATGATTAGTCAAATGAGTATCATCTTGATATCTCAGAGCCATCATCTGTTTTATAAAAAATAACTTATTATTCCTAGTCTTTCGAGCATATAACTATTCGAGCTTATCCTATAAACTGTGTGCATGTGTTTCCTCAATAATATGGTTCAAAACATTATCATCCATCCACTGCCTAATATAATAATACACTTGACGATGAAATATAGACCATTCAGCATCAATTTTATTCTCCGGTTTCTTCTTGGAAAATATGGACAAATCTTTCACATATAAAAGGCAAAATATGATAATTCAAACCATTCAATGTAACCATTCTACTCATATTCGTTTCCATTGTTTAACACAAGACAGAAAAATTAAGCAATAACCAGAAACTCTGATACCACTCTGATGGGAGAAAATAATAATTCGAACAATATCGAATTAACGCAGTGAAATAAAATAATCTCCCCTCTTGTGTAAACCTAATAGGAATCGATATAGTAGAGTAAAATAAATACCAAGCACGCGAACACAATACAATTTTTTTACGTGGAAAATCTCCTCGATGTGAGGAGATCAAAAACCATGGGATCGGAATCCATTCGACAATCTTTACTATCAACAAAATTGGGTGAACAATGTTCTTCTCTAGCAAATACTAGAGGTACATAGCAGCAAAGACCTCAAGAACATAATTCTTGATAATACACATGAATTTCACAAGAGATCAAGGATAAATTTGACCAAAAACACAGGTTTTGATCAATTCACGAAAAACCTGATGTATAGAGTGTTAAACGAAAATCAAACCGTTCAGATTCGAGAAGATTGCACCACAAACATGCTGACAAAATTTCAGCTCAATCGGACCACGAATCGACCTTTGATGCTAGCTTGATGTAAATTAGACTTTGCTCTAATCCCAAATTTTTTGCTTTTTCTTTTTCTCTTATTACTACATCTTTTTGCAGCTACCACTTTAAAGATAGTGAGAAACCCTATTTCTCCATATTACTTATCATATGGGCTCAAGCTCTTTTTGAACTCGCAACTCATTGGGCTTCCTCCACATAGGAGTAAACCCAGCTAACATATCATTTATTTGATTTTTCTCAAAATCTGATTGAAGACATTGTGAGAGACTTAACTTGTCACCCTTAGCAACAGGGACGGTTCTTGACTTGTAATACTGTATATTTAATTTTTCCAAAATACGATTAACATATACCCTTTGAATTGAGATAAACCTTACATATGGCTAGAACGATCTCTGTGGATCTCAATGCCAAGAACAAAGGATGCCTCACCAAGGTCTTTCATGTTAAAATTTTTCGACAACATTTGCTTTGTCTCATGTAATAATCCTATGTCGCTACTTGCAAGAAAAATGTCCGTCCACATAAAGTATGAGAAAAATAAATTTCCTCCCACTAACTTTACAGTATATGCACTGATCTACTTTATTCTCAACAAAATTGAAATATGGTGACATAATAAAACTTCAAATACCATTGTCTAGAAGCTTGTTTGAGACCATAAATAGCATTCTTCAATTTACATAAGAACTTATGAGAATCATATGTCGTAAAACCTTCGGGTTGCACCATATAGACTTTCTTATCAAGGTCTCCATTTAGAAAAGCAGTTTTAACATCCATCTAGTGTAATTCCATGTCAAAATGAGCTACTGACATCATGACCACTCTAAAAGAGTCTTTAGAAGAAAGTGGAGAAAATGTTGCTTCATAATCTATTCTTTCTCTTTGAGTAAAGCCTTTGGCCACTAACCTAGCTTTGAATTTCTCAATTTTTTCTTTAAAATCCCTTTTAGTCTTATAAACCCATTTGCAACCTATGGGTTTACTACCTTCTAGTAATTCAACAAGCTCACACCATGGATTGCATTTTGTCTTTCATCGCATCCAACCACAAATCTAATTGAGGACAAGAAACAACATTTGTATAAGTCACTAGATCTACAACGCATCCAATATCGTAGTCATGCTCTCCCAAATAAATTATATAGTTTGGTGGTATAGCTGAATGTCTTTCTCTAGTAGATCTCCTAAGTGGGGCTACTGCAACCTCATTATGAGTTTAAGGAACTTGAAGAACTTCATTTAGGACCGTCTCATCGATAGGATTCTCAGTGTTAATTGGTTCAGTTTGCGGCAATAGGTTCCATAATTGTTCACATAGGTAGGGAAAAAGACATAGTAGGTCTCATCATATTGTCATCTTCACTAATATTTGAGCAGCCATGCTCTTCGGCCACATCGAATTCTAAAAACTTCGCTGTTTATGATTCCACAATCCTTGTGCCTCCACTGGGATTATAAAACCAATATCCCTTCGAATAATTTGAGTAAGATACAAAGTAGCACCGAGTGGTTTTAGGCTCTAACTTACCTAATGTTGGATTGTACAACCTCACTTCTGCAGGACATCCCCAAACCTTGAAATGATTCAAACTTGGTTTGCATCTAGTCCATAACTCAAAAGGAGTTGATGTAATAGCTTTGGTAGGAACACAATTAATATATAAAGGATTGTTTTTAAAGCCTCACCCATAAAACGTCAGGCAGATTGGCGAGCTCCACAGCATTCAATCCCGTGTTATTACGTGTTCCATGAAAACAACTATACTTTTGCTCAATATCTCGACCATTTATGTAGGTCAAGTCTAATGGGACGGTGCTTTCTACAAACTGGAAGGAAGTGGGTGCAAAGAAGGTCGAAGGTAGCCCTCCCGACGGAATGGAGCTGAAGAAATGGGAATACTAGCTCAGCTGTGGTGGATCACCTGTATCTTTTGCTGGAACTTCATGCCTGTTGAATTTGCTTGACAAGAACATCTTCCTCATTCAATATTGTCGCGTCATGTCTACAACTTCTCTTTCGGGCGGTGGGTTACTTCTTTGGTAATGGATCTATGAACGCTAGTAATGCGCTGTTGGCATTTTGTTTGTTGTTTTTCGCAATGAGGAGTCTGTATCTTTACGTGAACATCGTAAGAATATTTGGCAGTTCCTATCACTTTGTCCTTGGTGAATTGTATAAAATTAGTTTGCTTTTCTTGTCGGCGTGATGAAGCCGAGGCAGACTCTTTGGTAATATTCAGCTGTGAAATGCAATGGGATGATCTTTCTGTTTCTATAAATAAGTCATCAAGGGAGGAAGTAGCGCAATAGTCCACTGTGTGCACCCCAGCCAGCGCAAGCACCCGGTGGCCTCAGCGGCTTCTTCCCACAAATATGCAGCTGAAAATTAAGATATGGTATCGGTGACGGTTACTGTTGGAGAATTAATTCCTAGCCGGGAGACGACTCGATGATGCGTTTTTTCTTAAAATGGTAACTATCATGGGAAACCAATACAGTTGATGTTTTTATGTAGAAATGAAATTTTAGGGTAGTAGCTGAGACAAATGCCTCGGTGGTTGTCCCAAAAAACAGACTGAATTTGCTCCTGTGGGGTGAATATTGAGTGATTGGGAAGGTCCATGGAAGATAGGATCGCCGCTGTCTTGCAGCTTGTCATTGACCCATATAGCATAATGAGGTCGTGTCTAAATAGCTTATTCATTTAAAGACTACTTACAACTTTGTCAGGTTACTTACTATGTCATTTTGTATCTGTCAGTTGATTTTAGATTATTGAATTATGTAATAACACTAAAAAGTAAGATCAGTTCACTCGAATTACGTTTGCCGATCTCAAAATGGACGTGTCAAACGAAGTCACTCTTTTTCTCAAAACGAAATTCTTGAATCTTAAGTTGGCGGACCTCTCTAGTCTATCAAATATATAATGTTGTGCAGTTAATTAAGGAAGTTTGATTGTCGTATCTAATCGGCTGCGTGAGGAAAGTTGTCTCTCCAAGACGTGTTTTTAACTTTTTATCGAGTCTTGTTCCATTGACCCAGTCAATGCCCAGCAGAAGCTTCCTCATGAAATTTGTCAAAGAAAGGCGGGGTCGTCTTGTCCGCACTTCAATTAATTTTCCCCTATGTATATGCGTGTTCTTGTTCTTGTTCACTTCACGCTCCCAAAGCATAAACACATCGGAACTTGACGTATTCTTCTTCAACCCTTCCCCTGTTTCTCATCGAAGAAACTTGTGAAACAATCGCACGCGACCCATTTTCGTAGCACCGATGGCGGGTGGCGGAAACAACACGAAATGCCTCGCCAACATGGCGGCCTTTTTGATCTTGCAAGCCGCCATCATCTTGATCTTGGCCTTCACCGTGATGCGCGTGCGTGGCCCCAAACTCCGCCTCGGCATGGTGACGGTGGACAGCTTCAGCACCAGCAACGACATTTCTTCTCCTTCCTTCAACATGAGGCTCACTGCGGAAGTCACCATGAAGAACACCAACTTCGGTGGCTTCAAGTACGGGAACGGCACGATGAGCCTCGCGTACAATGGCACGGTGGTTGGAGACGCTGCTATTGCGAAGGGTCGTGCCAAGGCCAGGCCCACTGCGAAGTTCAACGTGACGTCGAGCCGGCTCACGAGCACAGCGAGCCTTGGAACGGACATGAACTCGGGGGTCTTGACGCTAAGGGGCAATGCGAAGGTGAGAGGCAAAGTCGAGTTGCTGAAGGTGATGAAGAGGAAGAAGAGCGGCGTGATGGATTGTGCGTTGAGTGTGAATTTAGCCACTCGTGCTGTGACTACTAAGTGCAAGTGATGATATGGTGTTTCCAGACAATATTGGATTGTATATTTTACCTCGTGTATGGTTCTCGATTCCTCTATTGGTTGTATTGTTGATTCTTTGTAGTGACATAAATGAGTTTTGCTTTGTTTAGGACGTTCGGCTGATGATGTTTCTTACGTGCCTTTGAGGTTGAATTTCCCGTCTCTATCTTTGGCGCACTTGCACTAGATTCGTTACTGCCACGAAAATACCAAAGACTCTCTTCACGTTTTATACTCCTACCCCTTTGCATCCTGTATTTCTTTGTATCCTGGGTCAAGGAAAGTACAGGGTTGCCTTCGTCTGGAAAAGACCAACCTTCAAAATGTCTCACGAGACGGAGATGGCCCGGAGAAGAGAAGGGGCGAACAAGAGACACACGGAGGAGGCGGGGCAGAGGCCGGCAGTGGCGGTGGCTACTGCGGCTGCTTCGGGGAGACGGGGGAGGGTTTCTGAGGGTTAAAAGATGTATATAGGAAAGTGGCAGGGAGATTTTGGAAGAGAAATGGCGATTTGATGAGTGAAAGTCTGTCGTGAGTTGGGTTGTAAAGTGAGGATAAAACCTGGTATTGAAGGAAAGGATGGCTTTTTTTTTTTTGGAGGGGGGGTTGGTATTGGCCAAAAGTAGATGACTAGTCTCAATAATCACACGACACAAGCAGAAAAGATTAGAAATCCGTATGTGGATGGAAACAAAAGGCATTAGAATCCAAAGAATCTCAATCAATGGAAAAAGGAAGCCTTTTTTAATTCAGTTTAATCAGTACTTAAAGAGATAATCTGCACCATCCTCAAAGTCATAGCCGATTCGCGTTCATGGCATCCATCGCTTTTTCTGCAGTAAAAGTTGGCACCTTGGCCGCGTCATCGAAAGCTTCATCGAAGAACAACCTTGATTTCGTTGTTCCTGCTTTTCTCCTTAAAAAAGCACTGTTCTTTTGGACACTTGCGAACTTTTGACCGACCAGAACATGCTTAGATCCACGTTATGTTCTTTCCTGACTTAAAGATATTGTTAGAAAAGCATCTATGCAACCACGATTATATGACCAATCCTATATCACATTTCTTATTCTATCCCCTAAAATTCCATTAGGACCTCTTTTAGAAAACGAATTTAGTAAGTTTAAATTTGCAAAGATGAATAAATAGGTTTATATTTACTTACTTTTACCAAAAAAAAAAAAGGTTTATATAAAAAAGATACTATAAATATTCCGAAAAGCCTTCTAGGAACTTTGAATAATTATTTGAACAACGAGGTACATGTACGTATTATCAGTGCTAATATTGGCGTGTTTGGGGCGATGAAAGAAATAACTTATTTGTCTTTCTATTGTAGGTGTTATTATTTTTTTCGTATAAAAAAGAATACAAAAATACTCGTGATAACCATTAGAGTCGATGAAATTAGTAATATTATCCGCGAATGACAGATAATTGTATCGATGAGGAAAATAAGAATTTCCACCGAATAAAACATATTAAAAAAAAAAAGTCTGCACAGTACCCACGCGCATTTTTGAAAGATCTCTCCTAGAAATCTCACGTTGCGAACGGAAAAAAAAAAAAATAAATAAATAATCGAAGCTTCCGATGACAAGTTGATCGGTCGCCACAACGAAGTCATTACGTTTCGAGAAGCTCTCCCCGAAAGTCAGCATGACTTATCTAGGAAAGTCAAAATATCCCACCTCGCTTAACGCGTTTATGAAAGAGACGAAAGAGAACAACAACAGAAAACATTAAAATATCATTCCCCATCTCTCCTCGTTGGATACGCATCTCCTAGGACGGACTTTTAAACACGCCCGAGTTTTCAAACCCTACGTAGATAAATACCCCGCCAAAAGACCATCCACTCATTCAATTCACAAGAAGCTCTCGTTCAGAGAAAAGAGAAGCGTAAAACATCGCCAAAGAGAGATCTTCCATAGATTATTCCTTGTTTTGCTCAGCTCGAAACCCTGATATGGAGAAGAACCAGCAGGTGGATCCTCTTGCGCCAACCGGTGGCCAATACCCTAGAAGTGACCAAGAGTCCTTGAGCAATAACACGGAACAAGAGAAGCGCCAGAAGAGGCTCAAGTGGGCTGCGTACATCGCCGCCTTCGCCGTGTTTCAGGTTATCGTCATTCTCGTCTTCGTCCTCGTCATCATGAAGGTCAATACCCCGAAATTCCGCATCGGGACGCCCAGCATCGAGCCCCAGGCATCCCTTGTCAATTCGTCCAGCTCAATTTTCAAGGCGACCCTCGTCGCACCCTTCAGGCTCAAGAACCCCAACTTCGGCCCTTACAAGTACGACTCCACCACCGTCTTCTTTAAGTATGATGATACCATCGTGGGGCAGGTTGATATCCCCAAGGGCAAGGCCAACTTCAAGTCCACAAAAAAGTTCGATGAGACGGTCACGGTGGACTCCAGCTCTTTGTCCGAAACTTCGAAGACGAGGCTCGGGGACGAGTTGCAGGCCGGGAACCTGACGCTGACGAGCTCGGCAAATCTGAACGGTAAGGTCGAGGTGATGCTCATCTTCAAGAAGAAGAAGTCCACGAGAATGGATTGCACCATGACTATAGCAGGACAAACTGTTCAATCGGTGACTTGTGAATGATCATCCGTACAAGCTAAACTTTCTTTCTTTTAGCCATTTCTTTACGGGCCTTGATTTCTAAGTTTGATTGATGATATGTTTGTACTATCTCCATGTAATAAATGCCATGTATTGGTATACTGGTTCTGATATGGATTGGCTTCTGTGCAACTTCAGTCGATGCTCGTTCGCCCGTTTTTGTCCCAACCACTTTCTTTTTCCCCATGAAATTCATCATAATGAATAGCGATAGCGCGTCGCCGTGATATTAGAGAATTATAGATGAAGGAATGAAGAAAGTTTCTGAACCGTTAAAAAGTCGTTTCGTTGCGACATTCTCGCACCTCTCCACTGACAAGTTATTCGTCGAGTGCTTGCGAGGAGGCGATCATCAAAACATGAAACGTGAATGGGTGCATAGAAATGGTCAAAGAATCAACACTTTCAAATCAAGAAATCCTCTGGGAAAAACGCGATTCTTTGCATCGAATTCAACGCGATGGGTCCAAAGTGACGGCGTTTGACGGAGAATGGCGATTGAGATTCTAGATGCGCTTAAACCATTTCTTGGTAGGTCCCAAATGCTATTCCACGTCTCGCACTTGTTGGAAGGTATGATTTAGCAAATCATGTCAAATTGTAAATTGATATGTAATATTGTCTATCTTAGGCTTAGAAAGATAGGGGATAATTATTTTCCTTTATTATTTCTTTCTTTGTAATTAAATACAATGTAATGTGTACAGATTACAATCAATAGAGAGAATACAACTTTTCTCCTATTTCTTCTTTCGCATACTCTTCCTTGATCACCTGACAATTCTGACATGGTATCAGAGCGCCTGATGATGATTCTGGCATAGCTTCTGCTTCCATCTTGATTGCCTTGAGGAACTGTAACCTGCAAAACAGTTACCGAAAGGAATCAACTCCTTTCAATTCTTTTTCTTTGCTACGATGAACAAATCAAAAGCCCTCACCTCCAAATCAGATGACCAGCCAGCAAGAGATGCGACGCCACGGGCATCGCCCACAATCCAGTTTCAACGTCGTAACAACTATGGCTGAACAACAACTCGGTCAAAGCCGGTTCCAACCCCAACACGTGCAATGGCAGACTTTTCCGACTCAGTTCAATCTGGGGCAGCCCTTCTCGGGCCATCCTTACCAGTGGATGCCATATCCATGGATCCATGGGACAAACCCATATACATCACAGCCAGGCTACCAAAGCAGCGTGCGGACCGACGGAGGTCTACCAACCAACAGTGGGGCAGGCTCTACCTTCGGCCCGGAGCAGACGGGCGGATAAGGCGAATCGGGGGGAACGAATCCTTACCCGAATTTTTTCAATGCGGATCAAGGAAACGGGTCAAATACTCCGAATGTAGGGGCGAATACCTACCCGACTCCACCTAGTTTCTTTCCATATCCAATCCTTGCTGCCGGAGGACGGCCGGAGCCCGGCGACCCTCTTTACACGACGAATGCCGACGGACCAGAACTGAAACTCATTAGTCATCAATTAACGGGTCCAGACAATTACGCGACTTGGTCGCGGGAGCTCCGGCGTGCCTTGGTAACAAAGGACAAAGAGGGTTTTCTCGACGGAACAATTCCAGTTCCGACCGACGAGCGAATGGCTCGATTTTGGAAAAAATGTAACCAACTCGTCAGAACTTGGATCGGGAATTGTATTACAACCGAAGTAGCGGCGGGCTTCCCCCAACGGAAGATACGAAAGAGATGTGGGATAACATTAAGGAAATGTATGGAAAGTTAGATCAAATCAAGATCTTTTCCATTACACGAAAAATTTCGAATGCAAACAGGGCAATATGAGTATCGCGACAGTCTATAACAAACGTCGGGCGCTATGGAATGAGATGGAATCGGCCGAAGAAAAATTCAACTGGCCCGAACCCATTCTACAGCAGTACAAGATCATGCACGAAAGAGAGAAGGCGATTAGGTTTCTCCTAATCCTAAACGAGACATACATTTTGTTTAGATCTCTGATCCTAACCATGGATCCGATGCCAAACCTTGGCCGAATCTATCAGCTTGCCGTCCAGGAGGAGAGCCAACAGAAGACGGCGATCTATGAAAAAGGGAGCGAGGCGATGGCTCTGGCCGCAAGAGGCCACTTTCGCAATCCACAGAGGAACCCAGGAGATGGAGGACGAAAGGGGGCGAATGCGGGGTTGAGAAACCCTAGCCCTAATTTCGCCGAGCATATGGACGGCTCCGATTTCATTGATCAATCGGACGGCTCCCAATTTTTCACGAAATCGGACGGCTCCCATCTTTTCGCGACTGGGCCCTTCTCAGACGGCCTACGGAGCAGCTTCGCTGGAGCAGATGGGCTGCGTGGAAACAATGGGCCGCGAGCAAATGTTTATGGACCAGATGCTGCTCGCGGATTTCAGCCCACTGGATTGGAAGGGCCATATGGGCCTGCTTCGGCCCAAATTTTTCAGCCCGGCAACAGATTTCATTCAACTGCAAAAAAACAATGGTAAAAAAGGAAGAGGTAAATTATATTGTGACTATTGTAAACGTCCGCACCATACAATTGACAATTGTTGGAAACTGCATGGGAAACCTGGAGAAAAAGAAAAAGGGAAATCTTCACAGGTTTTTCAAGTGTCGGGTCAGCCAACAGAAAGATCAATTATCTATGAGCAGTGTCAGGAATTGATGGGAGCTCTAAAAAGGTTGGATGCCTCCGATAAAGCTGGGAGTTTCACAGGTACATCTTATTGCTTGATGAATTCAATTTCGAAGAATGCATGGATTATAGATTCAGGTGCTGGTGATCACATTGTCTGTGAAAAAGGTTTCCTTTCCAAAATCAATATATTATCTTTTCCTATATCGATTGCAACTTCCAAATGGAAATTCCACACAAGTTGCCATGACCGGCACTTTGTGAATCTTAGTCCCCTAATTACACTTCGAGATGTGCTATATGTACGACTTCCAATTCAACCTCATATCGGTTAATCGAGCTTCTAAAGAAAATTCATGCCATGTCCTGTTCACTCCCGATAATTGTTTCTTTCGGGCCCTTTCGGCAAACCGATGGGCTTGGGTAAAGCTTACCAAGGACTCTATTTTTGGAAGGATTTTCCCAGCAGTTCTAAATTGTCCCTTTTTGAATTCAATAAATCATTGTGTAACCATGTTATCAATGACAAAAATTTTCTTTATCATAAAAGATTGGGACATAGTGCTAAATTTCCTTGTCCTCGTGTCCTATGTTTTGCTCAGCTCGAAACCCTGATATGGAGAAGAACCAGCAGGTGGATCCTCTTGCGCCAACCAGTGGCCAATACCCTAGAAGTGACCAAGAGTCCTTGAGCAATAACACGGAACAAGAGAAGCGCCAGAAGAGGCTCAAGTGGGCTGCGTACATCGCCGCCTTCGCCGTGTTTCAGGTTATCGTCATTCTCGTCTTCGTCCTCGTCATCATGAAGGTCAATACCCCGAAATTCCGCATCGGGACGCCCAGCATCGAGCCCCAGGCATCCCTTGTCAATTCGTCCAGCTCAATTTTCAAGGCGACCCTCGTCGCACCCTTCAGGCTCAAGAACCCCAACTTCGGCCCTTACAAGTACGACTCCACCACCGTCTTCTTTAAGTATGATGATACCATCGTGGGGCAGGTTGATATCCCCAAGGGCAAGGCCAACTTCAAGTCCACAAAAGTTCGATGAACGGTCACGGTGGACTCCAGCTCTTTGCCCGAAACTTCGAAGACGAGGCTCGGGGACGAGTTGCAGGCCGGGAACCTGACGCTGACGAGCTCGGCAAATCTGAACGGTAAGGTCGAGGTGATGCTCATCTTCAAGAAGAAGAAGTCCACGAGAATGGATTGCACCATGACTATAGCAGGACAAACTGTTCAATCGGTGACTTGTGAATGATCATCCGTACAAGCTAAACTTTCTTTCTTTTAGCCATTTCTTTACGGGCCTTGATTTCTAAGTTTGATTGATGATATGTTTGTACTATCTCCATGTAATAAATGCCATGTATTGGTATACTGGTTCTGATATGGATTGGCTTCTGTGCAACTTCAGTGGATGCTCCGTCGCCCGTTTTTGTCCCAACCACTTTCTTTTTCCCCATGAAATTCATCATAATGAATAGCGATAGCGCGTCGCCGTGATATTAGAGAATTATAGATGAAGGAATGAAGAAAGTTTCTGAACCGTTAAAAAGTCGTTTCGTTGCGACATTCTCGCACCTCTCCACTGACAAGTTATTCGTCGAGTGCTTGCGAGGAGGCGATCATCAAAACATGAAACGTGAATGGGTGCATAGAAATGGTCAAAGAATCAACACTTTCAAATCAAGAAATCCTCTGGGAAAAACGCGATTCTTTGCACCGAATTCAACGCGATGGGTCCAAAGTGACGGCGTTTGACGGAGAATGGCGATTGAGATTCTAGATGCGCTTAAACCTTTTCTTGGTAGGTCCCAAATGCTATTCCACGTCTCGCACTATCCCCACTTATTGAAGCATTGGATGCACGACGCTTGTCAAAAGATAGTACAAAAATAGTTTATATAAAATAATAATAAAAATAAAAATAAAACCTAGCTTCCAAATCAAGATTTATCAAGCCTTCAGGAGGGTATGAGTTTGTGAGCAGTGAAAAACACGAGAAAGGAATTGTGGGGTCAATGAAGACTTTCGCGGAACCTAGCTGGGAATCAGAGTACATAATATGTAATGTAATACATGCAGGACAGGTATGTCGCAACAAAACATTATTTAAATATAGCCGCATGTTTAGAACGCGCTCATAGTCATTGTATGACGGGGTCATAGCATGATCAGGCAGATCATTTCATGTGATTCTTCTGTTAATAATAAATCAATTGAGAAAAAAGTAATTTTTAAATATCTTTGAAAAGATTGTCCAATCAGCCTTAAACATATTGTACGGATGTTAATTCAATTTTAAATTTCTTAATTTTATCAATTTAGTTAGAAATATTTACACGAGATTATAATGGAAAGAGACTACGACATCAAGCTCAACCATGCGTGGTAGGTCACGGGTTGGAGGATAGAGAGTGAGGGAGGGAGGAGAGAGGATGAGGGTGAGAGATTTGTTCATATGTGCTTAGGTCTTGGTGAAATGGACACACATCACGATCTCATGATGAAAGCAGACAGTGAGATTATGGATGGTTGCAGAGGATTCGCATCCGCCATAGATTATTAGCATGATTATCCTCCTGAGTGGACATTTATATTTATATATATATATAGACTACTTCATCAATCTTAATGATTTCGACTTTCGAGCATCTTATTCCTGTAGAGGATCCAAAAATTTTCCAAGTATAAACTGCATAACTGAAGTTTTCTATGTAATGTCAAGGAAAAATATTGATTTATAAATTAGTCTATGAAATAATATAACACATCGTAAGGTATCTAAACAAAAGACTCACGAACAATAGAACAATTATGATTTGTTACATTACTTTATATATTAATAACAAAATCCCAAAACATTATTTACATTTCTTTTGACCAAAAAGGAAGATGATTAACATCATTTTCTCCTATCCATAGTTTTTTTCTCTTCTTTTATATTGTTTAGATGCATGTGTAACTTGTGTTAGAAAATTCTCAAATTGAAAAATTGGTGTACTATAGAGTAGTTAATATATCATAGTTGACCAAAACTCATTAAATTTAACCTTTGAAGGAATGTGGGTCAAACTAGATGTATTGACGGGCTCATATTTAAGCTCTCTCCTGGTGATCTTCCTAAGGAATGTATTGGATTTTTACTGCATGCTTCTAATAAATAGCATTAGAGCCAATGGTTACTTGGTGACCAATTTTCAATATTTATCAGTGTTTGGTGAATATTTCAAAAAAAGAATCTTATGACCTACGCAGTTTTTTAGCACCCTTTGTGGTTCGATCTAGCGAAAGAACCCCGAGGTAAAAGTGGGTGTTATGGTCTACCTTAATGGTTTGGTTTAGAGAAAAAGATCGAGAATGAAGGTGGACGTTGTTGTTATTGTAGTTTTCTATAGGCAACAAATTGGAGATTCAAATTAAGACATGTTGATGCAAAAGGGAATCTGAATTAAGAGAGAGTAGACCAATTCTCTCTCACCCTCACCCTCACCCTCACCCTCATTTCATGATCATACATGAAGAGGAGAAGGTTGAGATGAAGTTCGTTTTGTTAAAATCCCATATTGAAGGATTAATGTAGTGTGAAATAGTTAATATATCTTAATGGACCTATGACGCAGAGGAAGTAATGCTTAGAAATGATTCCAAAAGATAGTGTTTATTTTGAATAAAGAAGTACAGATTACAATATCTTAGGCGCCTATTTATAGGGAAGTCGCCATCTAGAGAATAACCAAATAACTTAAATCGAATAACAAAATTAAGGAAAATATATTGATAAAAGGGAAACTAATCAAAACACAACTAGAAAATCTACAAACCGCGTCTAAAATGTGTGAAATCTCGGAAATCAACGGAAACGCGTGAATCAACTATTGTAACCCATTTGTAATCTCGAAGATCACACAATCCTCTTTAATTTGTGGGACCGCCTGCTCTTATGACGCTCCAATATTTCCATAAAGGTATTTGCATGTTGTTCTACATCAACCTATTACTCATTGGTTTAATTAGTTTAAGTTTTTGAGTGAAATTGGATCTAATCGGATATGATGTTGGACTCGGGCTCTCTCTTGACACCTGGATGAAGATATCGGGTGTCTATGGCCCGCTCTTGGCACATACAGCTGAGAAATCAAACTCTGATGTGTTCAAGATGTTTTCTTATTCTTTCCTGTGTGGTAGCATCATATTATTTGAGATAATAATCATTCCGGATCAAGATTCATTAAGCCTTTCAAGAGGTTTAAGTTTGTGAGAAGTGCCCAAAAGAAAAAAAAAAAAAAAAAGCAAGCAAGAAACGTCGGATTCATTGGAACTTTCGCTGAAGCTAAGCTGGGAATCACAACATAGGATATGTCAGCACGTGTTGCGCTTTATTTACATTGGTCAATTTTGATTACCGACCCCGACTGGCATTTTCTACAATTTATTTTTATTACAGCACGTGCAGGATATATACATATAAGTATATGGCAATACTAGCCGAATGTTTTGAACACGCTCGTTCTCATCGAAGGCTACGCCCTTCGTTAAAATATATGTATCCATGCTCTACCAAAAGGAAGCCATTTCCAATTTGACTCGTTTTACGTGATTTTCCAATTTTTGATGACTTAATTTAATCGATCGATCTCGAGAAATATCTTCTGAGAATCCTTCAACCGGAGACTAGCTAGAGATCGACGAGACTGTGCACATAAAGCAAGTTATTGAATAACCATGAACTTAACTTATGATGAAATGCGCCACTCACTCACGTGAGTCTTAGATGGGGCCCACCTCATCTGACGGTGCACACGAGACGCTTAGAACCGAGACGGTCACCGCTGCCGCTGCCGGGGCTTTTTTCCTTTCCAGCGCGTGATGGCCACTTCGCGGGGCCAGCTTTCCACGCCGGACGGCACGCCACATTCCACTTCCACCACCACGTGAGCTGGTAAAAATACACTTGGCATTCTCCACCTCCGCGTTTCGATTTTCAACGTGAACCGAAAAGGATTAAAGAAAAAGAAAGTGACGAATACCTTATCCGATCGAGTCACCCGTCATCTTTTTTTTTTTTAATCTTATTTCTGTCACCGGAGGCGGTTCAAAGAGCGACAGCGACGTAGCAGCACAGCAGAGATCCACTCAGACACAGCTTTCACACGGTCCTTGAAAGTTGCAGAGAAAGTGAAACACCATCGTCACTTTTCTCCCTCTCTCTTTGCTTATATATACACGCATAAAGGCATTCCTTACGTACAAAATCGGATTCCGCCATCGATCACCCGTACGTCCGACCTCCAAAAACCTCAGAAGACGACGCGGAAACACATCAGACCCCCGTCAGCGAGTGACCCGAGCTCTCTCGCATACATTCTCTGCGAACTTTTTGCTTCTTCCGAACTTCCGCGATGCCTGAAGGAGGCCCGACACGCCCGATCGCGCCCTCCGGACCCCGCCTCCGGAGCGACGACGTGGAGCTCGCCCACTTCGCCAAGCCGTCCCCTGGCCGCAACCAGAGGCGGAGCGCCGGCAAGTGCTTCGTCTACACCCTCGCCCTGATCGTCATCCTCTGCGCCGCCTTCCTCGGGTTCGCCCTCACCGTCCTCCGCGTCAAGACCCCCGAGCTCAGGCTCCGCCGCGTCGACGTCAAGACCCTAAGCTACTCCGCCGCCGCCGCCGGGGCCTCCTCCTCGGCTTCCTTGACCGCGGCGCTGGTCGGGGAGGCCGTCCTCCGGAACGCGAACTTCGGGGGGTTCGAGTTCTCGAACGGCACGGCGGTGAGCGTGATCTACGGAGGGGCGGCGCTGGGCGGGGGAAAGATCGAAGGAGGGAGAGCGGGGGCGAGGGAGAGGGCGAGGTTGACGGTGAAGATGGAGGTGCGGTCGAGCGAGATGGCGGCGGACGTCGACGGGAGCAGGAACCTGGCCAACGACGTCGGCTCCGGGACGGTGAAGCTGACGAGCTACGCGAAGATGAGAGGGAGAGTGACGGTGCTGGGGTGGATCAAGCGGTGGCGGACGGCGGAGATGAACTGCACCATGAGCCTCGAATTGCCCGGCCGGATCGTCCGGGATTTGCAGTGTAACTGACGGTCGCGTTTTTTTTTTTTCCTTTTTCTTTCTTTTTTCTTTCGTTGGCCTTTTTTCTGTATTCGCCTTTAGCTTTTCCATTCTTGTAGGCTGCACTCTGTACGTAGTATTTAATTCATTGTGGGAGGTTCTTTTTTATTTCCCAAAAATCATAAAAAAATGACATAGAGCTTGATATTGTAGCAAAGTTGACAACAAATAGAAAAGGAAAATCCATGTGATTTTGGACGAGTATTTGTCCTACGGTGGATTTTTTATTGACACTAAAAATCATTAGCTTTCAATATTTTGATAAGCTACCACGCTTTTGAGTATCACATCCTTATAACTTGCAACAATCATATTGGACCGTCGATATTAGGGGCAAGATGCTCCAATGGCTACAAAATATAAGAGCATGATGTTCTAGGATATAGCAATCTAATCCCCTTATTTAAACTCCTAGTTTCGCCACGCTAGTTTGTAAACTTAATTTGTCGACCATTTTTAGTTTTATAACTTTGCTTCGATTTTATTTATTGTTGCATGAATCGTGGTATAGTATGGACGTAAGCTACACTGTCTTTTGCTCAACCTTTTGAGCTATAACTGCTGATTGGACTAAAGCAAGGAAAGGAATGTTTGATGGTGGTTTGGGGTACAAGGTGAAGAATTTTACTCTCCTAGTCCATGGAAAGATTTTTCCTGTAGAAAAAATGAGGCGTCGGAGATCTTTATCGATTCATTCATTAAATCTTTTAATTTCCCTTCAATCCTTCAACTACAGCTACTCAACAAATCTTTATCCTCCTGCACGACCCAAATTTCAAATATAAATCCCTGCAACCCTCATGAAGAAAATCATTTTTTCCCTTCAGAGAAAAGCAACAAATTGGCCCGTGTTTTTTTTTTTTTTTATTGGCCCGTGTTCTATCCTATTTTAATCAGCAGTCAATTAAACTAATATATAAACGCAATGATTTATCAATGAGTTGAAGTTCGGGATAATTATTAAAAAAATCCTAAACTTATTGTATAACGGCTTTATCATGTCTTAACTTTTCAATCTTGCTGATTTAGTACTAAATATTTTGATAATGTTTCAATGTAGTCCTTTCAACCAATTAATAGGAAACCACATTAGTCGTCTTACGTGGCACGGTGAACTCTGATATGGATAATTTTTAAAATTTCTTGATTTTTTCTAGATTTTTTTTCCTTTAGCCCTCTTTTTTCTTTTTTCCTATTTCCTTTGTTGGTTGCATGCCACAAAATGAAAAGAAAAGAAAGGAAAAAATGCGCAAAATTTAAATAAAAAAATGAAAATTGTCCACGTTAACGTCGGACATGTAATGTAATGTAGTTGACATTCACATTAGCAATTACCAGCTGAAAATTAGCCAGAATAACTATATTAGTAAATTGTCAAAAATTTTATGAATAAATTGTTCAAATTAAAATGTTTGAAATCGAATTGGCTACCGTACAATAGATTTAATATTTTCAAATAATTTTCTCCTTTTATGTTCTCACAAGGTATTAACATCTACTTTATTGCCGGTTGATGTCATGTTACCTGAATTTTTCCACGATATTAATTAGCAAAACTCATGGAGTGAATGCAACATTTACAACATTCTCGTGTACGCAAAGGTTATCAAAATTGACTAACAAGCTCAAAGCCAAGTTGCTTTTTGGAGACGTAATTGACCATGTAGGACTGTTGAGTGAAAATTATTTGATTGAAGATGGTTCGGTGCTTTTGAGAATTAAATTAATGGCTGGATGAGCTAGAAGTTCGTTATCGGATAGACATTAAAAGACGACTTTTGCTTCTCCTTTATCACTATAAAAAAGGGAAGATATGTCATGCGGCAGAACATTAGAGACTACTTTACTTTACGATGAGGTTGTTGCATCGATGACATTTTCGTGGAGGATGCGTTGGAATCCATGCACAATTCGATTCTTTAATTTTTGAAATCAAAGAAATAGTTCTTGTACTCAAAATCACCATTCCAGTTTTAGAATATCTTCAAAATTATTTCGCGGCTTGACTGTTAGATCTCGTCTAATTAATATTTAGGGCTATGGGTTTGGAGACCTTACTACTTAAACACCTGTAAGATACTAGGTTAAGTGCAGACCTACGACCGAAGCAAGTTATCATAGTCTGGTTAAGGTCACGCGCAATTGGTGGCACTCGAACGTTGAACTTCAATGCTCGAGCTGAAAATTCCCAAAGACACCCTAATTAATTGTGCCAGTCACGTGGGGATTACAGCCAAATCGTTAGTAAGGCCGGCCCATTGTCAAATCATGGCTTGACCTTAGGTTGCAAAGTTGACATAGCATTCATATGGCTCCTATAAATAATCAAAATAATGTCATTTTCGATATTTAATGAAACTATGATTCCCAATAAAATCAAGATAATTTGAGCCGTATTAAATGACTTCCCAAGAGTGGGAAATCAAAGGAAAGTTGTTGAATGTGCTCTAATTTTGTGAAGAATCACAAGCCCCATATTTTGACTCCAAAACAATGCCATAGTCATCATATATGTAGGACGACATTATAATTGTTTATCGAAGACACCTGCAACATGACACTCATCATTTGCCATTTCAGCGTCTGCTTGCCACTCAAATGTCACACATAAACTTATTTTTGCCAAATTATCTCGTTATGTGACATTTGAAAGTTGGGGTTGAAAGTGTTTGCAAGGTAAACATTGGCACCTTATTATGTAATGCTTTGAAATCAGGTGCTAATATTGTCCCACGAGTGAAAGTTGGCGTCTATTCTATGAAATATCCTGTGATTGGATTTTTTTTTCTTCTTTTTTTTTGGTGGGGGGGGGGGGCGGGAGGGAGTACGTTTTTTTTTTTTACAACAAAATGATTGTGTATGACTGGATGCACGAAAATAATGAAAAATATTAATACACCGATGACATCTAACTAGCAGCAGCTAAAGCTTCCTTCTTTTGTTTGATTTTTTTTTTTTTTTTGGGGTCAAATTCTGTATTTTAAGTTGATAACTCGTTCCAATTGTGCTCCGTGTCCCTCACATACCATTTGGACCATCCTTAGAACCAATCCTTCTCTCTCAAGAAACATCTAAAATAAAGAAAATTAAAATAATGGGCCGTTCGATGTGCACAATTATCCAATCACGATCACTGAAAATTTACCATATACTCTAATGCCGCTCCATTCCATCATACAAAAGAAAAAAAAATGGAAAAAAAAATAGAGCAAATTATTGACAAAGAGAAGCTTCCATGCGAGTCACTGGGGTTGGCCAAACGACAATCACACGGCTGAATTTTCTCGTATATAGAAATGAAAACGAAAGCGCAACCTAGTCAACAGTCGTGCCGTGCAAAGCCTGTGCAGACAGACGCGTCTAGACGTCGTCGTCATTACCGCCCGATATCTACTGCATAAACCAGAGACGGTTCGCCCGCGCATTTCCACAAACACTCCGCCGGCAAAGTCCGCACGGAGTCCTCCCAGCCGCCGGCGCCGGCCATGCCCGAGAAAGAGCAAGCCCGGCCCCTCGCGCCGGCCAGGTACATCGTCCGCAGCGACGAAGATGAAGCCATGTCGACCCACTTCAGGCTCCGCCGGCCGAGGTACCTCAAGTGCTGCGGCGTCACCGCCGCGCTCTTCCTCATCCTCGCCGTCGTCGCCCTCGTCCTCGTCTTCACCGTCTTCCACGTCAAGGACCCGATCGTCCGGATGACCCGGGTCCAGATCCCCCAGCTCGCCCAGCTGGTCGCGAACCGGACGGCGCTCTCCGGAGGCGCCAGCATCACCGCCGTCGTCGACGTCTCGGTCAAGAACCCGAACGTCGCGTCCTTCCGGTACGGGAACTCCACGACGCGGATAAACTATGGCGGGGAGGTCGTGGGCGAGGGCAGGATCCCGGCGGGAAAGGCGCCGGCGCGGCGGACGCAGCGCTTGAACGTGACGGTGGAGGTGTCCCCGGCTAAAATAATGGTGGTGCCGAGGCTGGGCGACGACGTGGCCGCCGGGATCCTGAAGATGGAGAGCTACACGAAGATCGACGGGAGGGTGAAGATACTGAGGATCATAAGGAAGCACGTGGTGGTGACGCTGAACTGCAACATCACGTACGTGATCAACACCTCGGCGATCCAAGAACACTGCAGACCGCACGTTTCGTTCTGAAGTTTCTCTCTTCTTTGAGCTCAGGCCTGAGGATGTTTTCCTCTTTATTTTTTTTTTCTTTCTTCCCTTTTTTTTTCCTGATATATCTGTACACGAATTATATATAAAACGGTAGTTTTTCTCTTAGGCGCAATTGAAAAGTCATTAGTATACTTAAAGAAAGAATTTAGTGGGATTGTACAAATCGTAAACTAAATGACAATAATGTCATTTTATAGTTCGTTTCATTGTTTTTGGATGTGAATGTGTTTCAGCTTATCCAATACTGAAAACTAGAGCTTTTAATCAATTGATTTAAATGAGGGTTAAGGATATAATCGCGATATGACCCGCCTACATGTAAGTAAAAATAGCGGAAGTATGTTTCCTCCTTTCCATTATGAGTTATACCTGTTAAGTAGATCCCCTTCGAAGTCTCAACGTGAAAGTTGATGGATTTAGTTATGCAGGGAGTGAAAATAGGCTCACCCAATACAAATTATGTGATTATATTGTGTTATAGTAATTTTATGTATATCCTAAATTGAGTGGAAATTTAAGTCATTGGTAAATGGCAGATAGTGAGATATCGACGTCCTCGGTCAAGGCATGGAGGGTCCGAGGGCGGCAAGTGGTGGCTCTGGCCCTCCTTAGGTCTAAGAAAAAAAGACGTTTATGGGATAAAATGATTTACAACAATTATGTGTGTGTGTATGTATATTGATAAAAATATTTGTTATGTCCCTCCGCCTAACCTCGAATTCTTGATCTGTCGTTGCCCTCGTAGAAGCTTAAGCTTACGGTCAGCCCATCCTTGTCAATGGTTTAATGATCAGCACAGTTAACGCGCACAAGAGAACTTCGAGTCTAAATAAGAATGGAGAAAAAGACTTTTGAAGTCCCGTTACATTTGAATGGCCTGTGATTTTGGAACCTAATCACCCATTTCTTTAATAATCCAAGGGCATGAGTATAAAGATCTGACTACTTTGAAAACTATAAAATATTCTGGAAATTTCATGAATCGGTTAAGTTCGGGCTTTTGGTATGTACAGGTGACCTTAATTCAGAACAGCTTTCGCATAGTTTTTTAGACTTGCAAAATGTATCTTCTAGTTCTCGAGTTGAAATTCCTCGGGCATCCCATCAATTATTTCAATCCCGGGAACCCCGAATATCTTGGCTATGCTCACTAGGTGACACGTAGCACATCATCCATAGATTAGGGAAAATAAACAAAGACTAAGAGCGTTGGAAAATCTGGATTAAGAGAGCCAAAGAGTAAACAAAGGAACATGTCCGTACCAATTCCTCCCGTGTAAACGGATGTGAATCTGGACGCTTTTACTTTAGGTTAGGCTGTCGCTCTTGTGCTAATGAATATCCTGATTGTGCACTCATGACTCAAGCCGGGAAGACTTGAACATTTGAATTTGCCATACATAGCTTGTACTTTGTGGCGAAAGGGTCAACAGCTCAAATCAAAAGCCGTCGCTTTCCTCAAGCACCACCTAAAAATCGGAGCGCGGAAAGGTTTTTCACACGTTTCTCTTTCCTCTGTTTACATTGCAACGTCGAAGCTCCACCGTAGTTAGCAAAATTCTTGACCCAATTAATGAAGTAGGAAAATTAAGACGTGTTAGGTAACCATTCTGTTCCGGAAAATAAATTTCTATAAGAAATGATTTTATATGATTTTTTTTCGAACAATTTCTAAGTAAAAAAACGCGTTTGATAACTTCCCTAAATTTCTATTCTCGGGATAGAAACACGTTTGGTAAGATTCTTAGATTTTTTTATTTCTTTTAATTTTTTTAATTATTTTATTATATTTTGTTATTTTTTTCCTTTTTTCTTTTCCTTTTTCTTTTCTCTCATCCTCGTGTCGGTTGAGGAGGGTGAGCCTCACCGTGGCCGCGTGAGGCTCAGCCTCGCATTAGCTGGGCGAGGTCGACCTCACCTAGATCTGGTGAGGCTGAGCTCACCCAACCACCGGTGAGGTTCAACTTCATCAGGCCACTACCAGGCAACGCCATCCTGGAGGTGGCTTGGCGAGGCAGAGCCTCACCAGTGGTTAGGCGAGCTTGGCCTCACCGTGGCTTGGCATCTTTAGGGGCTGGCGACGCTTAGGCAAGGTTGTTGGCTCTCATTTGGCCAATCGTTAGTGATTAGCCAAAAGGAAGAAGAAGAATAATAATAAATAAAAAAAAAAAAAAGAAAAGAGAGAAAAATTGATTCTAGAAATTGTTCCCGGGAACAATAAGCTACTTTTTTTCTATTTCTTATTTCTGTTTGAAATATATTCTCGGAAATGAAAAAATAGATTTTTTGTTTTCGGAAACAAAAGTTTTACCAAACACGTTTCTATTCTTTTTTCATTCCCTGAAACAAAATAATAGAAATTTTTGTTCCGAGGAACAAAATTTTTTTTTAACAAACGAGCCCTAAATAAAATTCAAGTCGAATTCAAATGCGTGTTCCAAGAAAAAATTATCCAAAAAATCTTAAATTGCTAATTCAATCATAAATTTTTTAATTTTGTCAATTGAATCTTAAATATTTTCATGTTTGTCAATTGAGTCCGTCCAACTAATTTTGGCCGGAAATTGCTAAGATGCATGCTAGTCGGCTTGCATGACATAGTTGACGCTAACCTAAACAATTTTAAATAGCATGTTAATATATATATTTAAAATTCTTCTCCTCTTTTCCTTCCTTCATTTTCCTTTTCTCTTCTATGCTTTTTCTTCTTTCTTTTTCCCTTTTTCCCTCCATTGGTCATTGCCAGCCCTTGTCAATGCCTTAGGCAATGGCCGCCCTCAACCGATCCAATGAGGTTGCCCTCGTCATCCCCTAGCAAGTCGACGATGCTCGGCAGTGGCCAACAAAGGGAGAATAAAGAAAAAAGAAAAGAAGAAAAAGAGGAGAAAAAAAAAAAATAAATCCGAAATAAATATTAAAATATCACAGAAAATTGTACACGTAAATGTTGGTTGTGCCACACATGACGACGTCAGTTGTTTTTGGCCAAAATTAGTCGTATGAACTCAATGGGTAACACATGAAAATATTTATAACTCAATTTGACAAATTGAAAAATTTAGAACTGAATTGGCAAAAATGTAATAAATTTAGTAACTTTTGAATAATTCCCTGATGTTCCAAATAGAAGGTCCTCAAATGATTGTGAGCCACTCGAACCCTTCATTCTCTATGTTCCATTACATTGTTATTTTACCAATTAGACGGCTCTTGTTAATTTGAAAGTACGATCACATGATGTTTTGTAAGACCCAACAATAACAAATTAGTTATCTATTTATTTTTTTGCTTAATCACCCTCAACAATACCTCCTATTGGAATGGGTTTTAGGGACCTAATTACTGTTTACAAAGCCCTCTTGGGTAAACAAGCTTGGAGATTGATTAAAAATCCAAAAGCATTGTGGAGTAAGCTACTAAAGATTAAGCTACTAAAAGGGCTCTATTTCAATCTAAAAGATTTCTGGCATGCTGAAAAAGGGTCCAAGCCTTCGTGGAGATGGCAAAGTTTAATTATGGAAAGGGACACGATATTGAACTTTGTGATGCGATCAATTGGAAATGGAGAATAAGTTAACATTAGAATAGACAAATGGGCTAAAGAGAGGCCTAATTGGAGATCCAGCAAACAGAAATGACCCATAAGTTAACATTAGAATAGACAAATGGCTAAAGAGCGGCCTAATTGGGGGTCTAGCAAATAGAATGAATTTTGAGGAGGAACAACGGAATGAACAACTCCTAAATAACTTCTTTGACAAACAGGCCACACAGGAGATCGTTGCTATCCCAATTAAAACGTTAGCTCCAAAACATCCTAAACTTATTACACTTTTGTTAATTTAATCATAAACTTTTCAATTTTGTCAATTGAGTCTTAAACATCTTCACATTTTACCAATTGAGTCCATTTAGCCAATTCTAGCTGGAAATCACTGAGGTGGATATCGGCCGTCTTATGTGACATGGACAATATTGACCAAAACATTTTTAAATAACATGTTAATATTGTTTTGATTTTTTTTTCTTCTCTTTTCCTTCTTTTTATTTCATTTTTTCTTCTATTCTTTTTCTTCTTCTTCTTCTTCTTCTTTTTTCTTGTTTTCTCAACGCCGGCCATTGCCTAACCTTGTCAATGCCTCAGGTGAGGGTTGCTCTCGCCAGCCCCTAGCGAGTCGATGAAGCCCGGCAGTGGGCAACGAAGTGAGAATAAAGAAAAAAGAAAGGAAGGAAAAAAAGAGGAAAAGAAAAAAATGAAATAAATAAATTCAAAAGAAATATTAAAAATATCATTAAAAATTGTACACATTAATGCTGGTTGTGCCACATATGACGGTTGGCATCCACGTTAACTATTTTTTGTCAAAATTAGCCAGAATGACTCAATTGGTAAAACGTGAAAGTATTTACAACTCAATTTGTAAAATCGAAAAATTTAGGACTAAGTTGACAAAAGTGTAATAAATTTATAACTTTTTGAATAATTTGCCAAATGTTCCAAATGGAAGGTCCTCAAACGATTGCTAGCCACTCAAACACTTCATTCTCTTATGTTCCATTACATTGTTATTTTTCCAATTAAACGGCTCTTGTTAATTTGAAAGTGTGGCCACGTGATACTTTGGAAGACCTAATAATAACAAATTAGTTATATATTTTTTTGGTAAAAAAATGCTTCAAGTGTCAAAACTTACAAAAGGGACACTTAAGTGCCACTTTTTATGCAAAATGGGACACTTGAGTGCCATCCGGTGAGCCTCACCGAAAATCGTACATGGCATTTTTATTTATTTATTGATTTTCTCATTTACGTGGCTCGCCGGAATGCCGAATCAGCAAAACACACACAAAAATGATGTCGTTTTGGCATAATTTAAATTTTAATATAATATAAAAATTAATTAAATTAAATTTAAAACATAATAATAATAATAATAATAATAATAATTAATTATTATTATTATTATTATTTATTATTATTATTATTATTATTATTATAATATAAAAAAAAAAAAAAACAGAGAAGGAGGAGGAAGGTAGGCGACGGCCGAGGGCTAAGCCCTCAATGTCGCCGCCTCCCCCCGCCGTTGCGAGAAGGTGGGTGAGGGTCGCCGAGGCCGCCGAGCCCTAGCCAAGGGCCGACAGCCCTAGCCAACCGACGGCGAGGGCCTGCATGCCCTTGCCCCAAATCTGGGCGAGGGTCACCAGCCCTCACCCAGCCAACCCAAGAGCCCCGGTGGACACTCCGCCACCTTCGCGACGACGAAGGGGAGGCGGCCGCCTCCCTCCTCCTCCTCCTCTCCCCCCCTTTTAATTAACTAATTAATTTTTTAAAATTTAATTTAATTAATTATTATATTAAAATTCGAATTATACCAAAATGATGTCATTTTAACACTGTTTAGCTACATCAGCACACAAAACAACGTCGTTTTGTGCGCAGCTCACCGGAAAATTGCCACCTTAGCGTTTTGGCCAGATTTTCTCGTCGGTGGCACTTAAGTGATCCATTTTGCTCCGATTTTGGCACTTAAGTATCACTTTCGTAACTTTTGGTACTTAAGTGTCCCTTTGTGCCAAATTTTGGCACTCCAGGGTCCGAGTATCATTTTTTTTCCTTATTCACCCTCCAACAAGACCTCTGATTGTCGCTTTACGCCTATCGACATCGTTTACATGCAAATTCCCTCAGAATGAATGCAGGTAAATTTGTGATTCACCAATTAGAAGACGGATTGAAAGGAGCTTATCACGATCGAAGATGGAGGAAAGCATGGCCATTTACATTAGATTTCGCAAAAAAGTTTCAGTTAATTGCTTTTAGAGTAAGGTATGGTCGATATCCTTTACTGCTACGGGCTACTGTCAAAAGGGCTTCTTGCTTCCTCGGTGATTTTGCCCAGTCCGGCCCATTGCCTATGGCTATCGCGTCTGCATTAAAGCCCCTCCCAGAAGGAAAGAAAATCTTGACACGTGGATTTCGACAATTGTTATTATTAATTAACAACATCCAGTCAAAATAACAGAATAAGAAAAATGTTATTTTTAATTAACAATGTCTTCTTGAAGAATCAAGCTCCAAAGCCTTGGAGATTTCGAGAATTCAAGTTTTTCCGTCCTTTGACTAGAGATCGACTGGAAAAGAATTCGTTTTAACATTAGAGATAGTACTAACTTTGCTATTAACAAAAAGAAAAAGAAAAAGCATTCGGTCCTTTTTTAAGGAAAATGATTAATTTTCTTGTGTGAGATTTTAGACTTAGAATTTCTTTGTTTATAGTCCTTTATACGGAAATAATAGGCAGCTCAGTCTTGAATTTTTAGAGTTGCCAAGTTTAGTCTCATCAAGGAACCCGTTCGTTTTGCGGAAAATATCATGTTTTCGGAAAACATTTTCTTGGAAGTCATTTTATAGGAAAATGACTTTTTTTTTGGTGTTTGGCCGAAACCAAAACTTTGAGTGAAAAATATTTTTCACCATTTGTTAGCTAATTTAATTATTCGAGAAAAATTATCAAAAATTGAATTTTAATATTTTTAATTGACCAAAAAAATATTTATTTTTTATAATTTTTTAAAAAATGAATTTTAATTATTTGTATTTTTAAAATTTGAAATTTTTATTATTTTTTATTTTTTCTTTCTTTTTCTTTTTTCCTTTTTCTTTTCCTTCCTCCTCCTTCTTCCGCCTCCTTCCTCCGCCGCCGCCTCTTTCCTCCTCCTTCTTCCTCCTCCTTCCTCCACCGCCACATGCCCGACGATGGCCGGCTGCCCGACGACCAACCAAGACCTGGTCACCACATCCGGCGAGCTCGAGGCTCGGCCGATCTCGCCCGAGCTCACCAGAGTTTCGTCGGGCTCTAGCGAGCCGCGAGCTCGCCGGATCTGGCGACGGAGCTCACGCTCGCTTGGATCGGGAGCCCAAGCTCCACCGCTAGATCCGGCGAGCTCCGGCGAGGCTCGAGCCTCACCCAGCTCGTCGGATCCGGCGAGCCGTGAGCTCCACCCCGCCCGACGAGAGCTCCGCCTCGCCCGATCTAGCGAGGCCCAAGCTCGGCTTCGCCAAATCGAGCTAGGCGGAGCCTCGCCGGCTGGGGTGAGGCTTGAGCTGGCTTATGGCCGGTCGCCGAACGCCGCCAAAGAATGAGATAAAAAGGAAAGAAAGAAAATAAAAAAATAAAAAAAAAATAAACATAAAAATAAAACAAAATTGTATTGATAGAAAGAAGCAAGATGGAATAAGTTATGGAAAACATTTTCCTCATTTTTAAAGATTATTTTTTCCAATGATAGAAAATATTTTCCTTGACTAGTTCATTTTACGTGAAACGAACACTGGAAAATCCGGAAAACATTTTCCCGGAAATCATTTTCCGCTAAACGAACGGATAAAAGTCTCATATATCTTCTGAGAAACTATAAAAACTTGCTCATGGTCCATTTATTTGAAGGAAAATTGTTTCTTCAAAATTATTTTTGCACTTTTCGGAGTTTGGAAGATGGAAAACTAATCAATATATGAAATTTTTTTTCCATAAATTAAAATCAATAAGTTTAGGTTGGGGAAAATGACTTTCCTTCTAGTAAGAAGGAAATCACTTTCCTTAAACTAATAAATAAATTAATCATTTTCCTTAAAAATGAATTTTATGCAAAACATTTTTCCTTGTTATGAAATTTTTAGTGAAATAAACGGACCCTTATAATTGGAAATAATTATTACCGAGACCAATGGCACAAACTCTTCAATAAGGAAAGGCAAATTTCCGAAATTCAGGGGAGACCAAAGAGAACCGTGTAGTTGGATTTTCCTGTTGACTTGAAACTTTTAGTCAACGTAGAATAGGAGGGTACATCTAGAAAAATTATCCAATAAATCATAATTTATAATATGAATATTGATTCAGTCCTAAAATTTTCAATTTTATCTATTTAATTTTAAAATTTTACATAAAATTTTAATGTGATCATTTTGGTTGATTAACGTGATAACATGTCGTGTAAGGCGATAGATCACCATGTCAATCATTTGTGATAAAAATTAATTGAAATGGCTAAATTGAGATATAATACAACAATTTACAATTAAGTTGGCAAAATTATTAAGTTTAAAATTGAACATACAATTTGATGGTAAGGCGGTTAGCCCACAAAATCTACACTACTCGTAATTGTTAGTTAATTATCTTCTCCAACACATACGACCCAACAGGCTCTTCCTTTCGTACGTTTCGGACAGATTTGGGTATGTGCGTATTTTACTCATCTCGCATCTTCATCGAAAGTTCCATCCACCAATCCTTTATCACAAACATGCATACTTAGAGAGTGCTTTAAAAAAAAAGGCTCTTTCTTTGATGGTCGTTATTCACTTTTATGTGGAATTATTCGCAACATTAGACAATAAAATCACATGGAGATGTAAAGCACGCAATAAAGAAAGCAGGAAAATTAGGCACTCATCACTAATTTCCGAGATTATGTATATTGCTAGTTTGTTCGGATAGGGGATAAAAGCACAAATAATCCTTGAACTTTAGTCTGATGCATATATCGTTTCTGAATTTTAATTTGTACAATATAATGCATGAATTTTGGCTTAATGTTCAATGTTGTCTCTATATTTTAAATTTATTCAATGTGCTCCCAAACTATTAATAAATGTTTACCGTAATCCCTAAACTATATGAAAGTATTTAAATGTTCATGAACCACACGACACATTTTTTACTAAAATGTATGGGCAACATTAAACAAATTAGAAGCCTAGGAACGACATTGCATATTTGATCAAAATTCATGGGCCACATTATACAAATTAAAAATTTGAAGACAACATTACATATTGAATCAAAATTCAATAACTATTGCCACTTTCTCAATGTGTGGAGTTAGATTCCGGAACCCATGCAACAAGATTAACGGCCATGTATAGAATATTGTGTCGTAGGTAGATTTTTGTTTGGTGGGGGGGGTGTGGGAAGTTAATGCTGGGTGGAAAATTACATTGGATTCCTCTTATAATCGTGGCATGGCTCTTTTTCTTTTTCTTATTGTAATTTAAGAATCGAATTTTCTTTTCTACTCCTCTTTTCCATACACATTTTCTGGTGAGTCCCATGTGGATCACGTATAAATTTCACTGGATCTAATGGTTATGACAAGATAAATTGGCACAAGTGTAATAAATTTATGATTTTTCTAACAATTTTCTCATTTTTAGAGTAATATTTTATAAATAATTCATTTTCGTGAAACAAACAAAATTGATAGACAGAAGCGTCCCAGCTCTAACAAACAAAACGGTCTGATGCAAACTTTTGGAACGGTGCTAAAAAAATATCTTCTGACTTTCATATAAAGAACTGTTCCAGTATTGACGAATCCCGTCATTCTTGATATTTATGGAGCATTTCCGCCCGCGAGACTTCAATGGAGCATCACGAGCATTATGCCTCCGCAACAAGCCAAAATCAACAATGAGACATCACGAGCGAGAGGAGTCGCAAGAACAAACGCCTGAAGCTAGTCCTAACCACTAACCAGGACGCTTTCCCAAACGATATCATTACCCCCCGGGGGAAAAAAACCCGAAGCAACTGCGGTACAGTCTTTCCAGGGAAGAACACATGGTATATGGAAGATATTCCAGCTCGAAATCATTGTCAATGGTGTCAAGAAGGTTAGTTGTACGACCTCGCGTTTTAAAAGGCGAATTGTCAAGTGGGATTGGCCAAGCATCGATGCTAACATGAGGAAGAGACGTCTGAGGTTGGCGGCTCTTCGAGTATAACCACGCATAGCCGGAAGCACATTCTAGTATGACGAGGCAGAGAATCAACGAGAGCTTGCATGTTATTGTCTTGCCACCAAGCAACCCCTTTGACTTCACAAGTTGCCGTACAAAGAGGAAAGTGTCGCGTTAGTAATATGTTCACAGCAAATAACTTTCGAATCTCTTTGACATTTGATTTGTGGATTAGCCCTACGAATTATGTGTATCGCATCATCGTCACTAGCCACCAAGTCAATGCGCAATTAGAATTGTGCCAGGGAGCTTTTTCCTTCAAGAATTTAATATTTTCGAAAGATCCTCAAAGTGTGGCCATTGAAATATCAAGAGCCATGAACGAGTTTGGCATAACCAATAAAATTTTCAGCATCACACTAGATACTAGTGTGAACACCTCCTTGAGTCTGAGTCCAGTCCAACAATTAAATCCCCCTTGCAAAGCAATTCTCTCCCATGTGCGGTGTGCAAGACGATCTCTGCCACTTTTATAATTATTTAAAAAAGGAACTCTTTGTGGAAGATCAACTGAAAGAGGCGACCTTTGATAGTATTGATTGAGAATTTCGTATATAAAACTAACACATGTGGGCGGGTTCAATATAATAGATGCACCATATTGAGGCACCAAGAATTGAAGGTCCATTCCGTTTTTATACAGGATGTCTGTTGAATTGGTGAACAAAGAGGGTGATCCTTTCTTTATCGAAACAATAGAGGCATTTCAAGCGAAATTCCTCAAATATTGTGAGGACCTTTCCCCCCCCCCCAATTTTTTTCTGTTCTTTTTTATTTGCATTCATTGTCTTGGGTTTGAGATTCAAGTCGTATGGCTTCAAAACTCTCATTGTTCCATATTACGAAAACTTGGGATCGATATTGGTGATAATGATGAGTTGGATGAGTTGGCTCTGGAATGTATAAGCTGCATACGCTAGTCAGTTCGATACGACATGTTCCCCTCCATGGGCGCCCTCATCAGAGAGTGTTCACAAGTCAGTATGGTCTCCACTTCGTAAGAAGAAGACGACCCGCAACCTTGTAGTTGGTCTTCGTCTTCACCAACTAATGAGTTGGACATGTACTTGGGTACAAACTACTCCGAACACCTGATAGAGTCGGCCAAGATGCCATCAACCTTTAGGCACGGTCGAAGAGGAGAGCCGTCGTTTTCCGACTCTTTGCACCGCGGCCCGTGATTTGCCGGCCCGCTAGTGTCTACGGTATTCACCAGAGTCCATGTTCAGCAATAATAACCAACGGATTTTGGAAGACAATAGGTCGAGTTGATTCGCAAAAATATTTGAAAATATATGAATGATACTTTTATCGAATTTTTATTAAAAGAATTGAATTAACTCCTATAAAAGTGAGGGGAGGTGGAGAGAATGAAAATTTTGGGAGGAAGGAAGAATCTTCTGTGAGCTTTGAAGAACGAGCGAAAGAAAATCGGCAGATGCTTTCCCGAACATTGCTCACCAACGGACACGGGCGGCTCCACAAGGCGTCGCTGCTCAAGTCGAGCGGGAGCAATTTTTCTAATCCTGGATGGCGGGGGGGACGTCATTTCGATCAGCGAAATGAATCAAAGAATCTCGGAGATTGATATGATCATCATGCATAGGAGAGAGGAAAGAATAATGGGTATTGGTCCAAAAAGAGCCTTGGAAAAGCAACCTACCCCACGGCTAAGAAACAAACAAAGACAAAAAGTTACACCCTATACAGAGTGAGAGAGGGTTGCTGCCAGCGCTAGCGAAATTAGGTACTGGCTAATTAGCCACAAGTTCCCGTGTGGACTTTCAAGACAAACCCACCCATCCCCCTTTGATTCTGAGTAACGTAACCTCATTAGCCTGATCAAATTATTCGGCAGGCTGTCCGTCCACCTCGGTCGAAATTAACGTGGACTCATCCCCGACACGAGCTTATTTCTCTAGCGTGTCTTAATGCCTCCTGTAAATGATGTCTTTTCAGGGGTTTTGATCGTACCATTATGTCCGAAGCGAAAAAGAGCGAATGAGGTAGGTCCGGTTCCCGGTCCAGGTCCAACAACGCGGCGCAACAAGACAAGCTCGAAATCTCCTCATCGAAAGATGATGTTGATTTCACGGGCACCTGGGTAATCGGATGCATCGCCATCAATTGAGATCCCTCGATTTCCCCCAAGCCCGACTCGACCCCTCTCTCTCTCTCTCTCTCTCTCTCTCCTCGGAATCGCACCCCCGCCATTAATACAGAAGACCAAATACCAAAACAAAAAGAAGAAAAGAATGCAGCCATTAGAGAGAGAAAGAGACAGATATCTGACAACTTCTTAACTCGGCTGTCTCCTCGTCTCTCTGTCTCTGTCTCTCTCTTGCTTTGACGAGCAAGAAAAGCGCGAAAGCGAGAAATACTTTTCACTGTTCAGGCCCCACACTTTCCCCACTTCGCTGACCGCTAAAGACGCCTTTGTTTTTTCTTTTTTTCTTATCGCCCCTTGCTTCTTCTTCTTCCCACCATGACCCGTCAACAGCATTTAAAAAAAGAACGCACAACAGAGACTGATTCAATATAATATTCGATATATTTGAAGAGAGTGCTGCTGCTGCTGCTGCAGATCAACATTACCTAGATGCCAAAACACATTCAAAAGATCTGATACGATTCTCTCTCTCTATCTCACTTCCATGAGAAGAGGACCACCGCTTAACCTTATCCCTTACCCTAATTCCTATATATATTTTCCTGGAAAATTTACAGTGGAGAAAAAGACGGTTGACGACTTGATGGGAAAAAATATTAATCATTTCCCTTAGCCATGCACACCCTTCTCGTCTTCCTCCCTTTCATTGGGTAATGATGTCGAACGTCGGAAAAACCACGCCACCCCATCATCATACATGGTCGTTTTATTTTTTTCCGTTTTCTTCTCTTTTTTTTGCCGCGCTCTCCGCCTTCATTTTCCGCCCTCCTCCGGCGAACTTCTTGATGCGTCCTTGCTCAGCCGATCGCTCACTGACCTCGCCAACAGCGACGATTCCGAGTCTAACCATACCAAAGAGGAAAAAGAAACACCCGTCATTCAAATTACTTTCTGCTGCAAAACTTCTACGACATCCTAGGAAAAAAGGAAAAAAACAGGGTATAATTCGCATGATATGTTAGTTCGGGTTCAAGTTCTGTTCCTCGCCAAGTATTTTTTTTTCCTTAATTTTGTGGAACTGTGATTATATATAAGAAGTTCCATAGAGAAAAGAACGAAAATCTTCCATTACCTCGCGAGGCATTGAAGGATCTCTTGCAATGCAAGATGGCGCTCTGGATCCCATCCTGCTGCTGCAACAGCGAATCGTCCCTCCTCGACGCTGCCGCCGCCGCCGCCTGCCCTCCCGGCGCTGCGGCTACGGCCGACGAGGCCGAGCGGCTCTTCCCTAGATGCTTGCACACCACCCTCAGCCCAGCTGGGATGCTACTATTTCCCTGCCCCTGCCCCTGCCCCTGCCCCCGCCTCTGGCTCCTTCCCTGGCCGCCGCTGCCGACCTCCGCTACGGCCGAGGCCTTCGACCGGCTCTTCTCGCCCTCCGTCGGCTCAAACACGGCGTGGCCGAGCTGCCCGGAGAGCCCCAGCCTCTCGCCGTACCGCTTGGAGACGCGGATGTAGAATGGCTTCACCTTCTTAAGATATCGCCGCATCGACTCCCTCGCGAAGCGTCTCTCGTCGCCGCTCGCCGCGTCATCCTCGGAGGTCTGTTTCTGCTGCGGCTTCGCGCCGGAGGCGCTCCTCGCGCTGTTGTCGCGAGTGAAGAGAGAGACGAGCGGGACTTCCTCGACCTTGAACTTCACCGTGAAGAACTTGCTGCTGCTGCTGCTGCCGCTGCTGCTTTGCTTCTTGTTGTTGTTGCTATGTTCTTGAGCTCTCGCTCTCTCCGGCGGCGTTGTGACGGTGAGACACGGCTCTTCCGACGTCTCCGTTTTCTCTGCTTTCTCGAGCGTGTTTACGAGCTTTGACTTCTTAAGGCCCAACATGAAGACGCGAAGCTTGGTGGCAGACTTCAGCAGCGAGGCGGCAGCGGCAAACGACGGAGGCTTGGTGGAGTCGGGGTCGGAGGGCTCGATGGGCACGAGCTTCCCTTTGAAGAAGAGGTCGTCGGAGGGAGAGAGAGACGACACGATGTTCGCGTCCGTGCAGTCGTGGCTCGACCCAGACGACCCAGAAGACATCGTGAAGTCGAACTCTCTCTCCACGTCGTCGCCATCCTCGTCGCCACCTCCGCATTCACTGTCACTGTCGTCCTCGTCGTTGCTGGGCTCCTCCTGCTTCTGCCTCCCCTCTTCCTCCTCCCCCTCCTCGGGCTTCTCCCCGTCGTCCTCGTCCTCGGGAACAGGAGCGAACTCCAGGTCGAAGAACGGCCCGTCGTCCCCGTCGTCGTCGTCTTCGTCTGTCTCGGGAGAAGAGCGGGAGACTGCGGAGGCGGTGGCGAAGATGGTGGTAGTGGCCGGGACGGGAGCGGCGCGAGGGTCGCCGCCGCCGCCGACGCCGCCGCCGCGCCAGTACTTGAGGAGGCTAAAAGCTTCCATGGTCGGGAGAGCCAGAATAAGCAGATGTGGGGAGGGCGAAAAAGGCAAGGCGCGGAGGTTGGAAATCTGCTGGGCTGGTCTGGCCCTTTTGAGACGGTGAGGAGAGAGAGAGAGAGAGATGGGGATGAAGGAAGGAAGGAAGGAAGGGAAGGTAAAAAAGGAGAAAGGGAGAAGAGGAGTAGTTAGCTGCTGTGAAGGGTAAATCAATGGTGGGTTGTTTTCTTTAGCAGTTTTGCAGTTGCAGAGGGTACAGAAGAGAGAGAGAGAGGGGTAAAGGGGTTTTCTTTCTATGGAGTTTTGGAGGGATGTGGGGGTTTTGCAGAGGAGTCATGTGAAAGGGGCAGTGTGAAAGTCAGATACAACAAGGACAGGACAGGACCGGACCATTCATGCCCATTTCTCTCTCCTCCCTTTTTTAACCATTTTCACTCGCCTCTCCTCTCCTCTGCCACTTACCCGATTTCACGGACAGAGTCATCTGACGGATCCTCGACACATGTATCGCAACCCTCGTTTCAAACCTATCTTCTCGGTCAGTATGGAGAGATCGGAGAGTGCCGGCCCATTTGAGCAAAGCATTCCGTTTTCGTGCACTCCTCTACGAAGGTCTACGAACCTCATCGCTGTCTTTCATTGGAAACTTCTGAGTATTTTAGGCTGTAATTTTTCCCGCAATTCGTGTATTCTATAGGGTTTCTTTTGAAGCTTTCTTTAATCTTCCCGTGGAGTAATTGGAAATTTTGTGTGACTGGCATTCGGTATTGGAGTTACGAAGCAATACAAGAAGTCGACACCAGTTATGTCTGAGGAATTTATACCTACTTATTCCCACCACCCACTTGCCGAAGATCCCCGCCAGCAATGCCTCTGGCCTCGGCCGACCACCCCTCGCCTCTGGATTCTGCTTGCGCTGGCTATGGTTTGTCCTCTTCAACCACCCAAAATCTAAAAATTCTCCTCAGTGTTCCACGATCGAAAGCCCTCCACCGTCGGAGACATGATGTGGAGCGAAAGCCCTTGCCAAGAAGCAGCCGCTGGAGACGAAAAGCGAACAAATGCCGTGCTACGCTCGCCAATCAGCACCCCAATCACCGGCCCATATCTAACTCTCCCGGTCCACCGGATAGGGATGGGCGGCGGTTCAACTTTTTCACGTTTTGCACAAAATCTTGAAGTAGAGACACGTTTAATGTGAGGGACTCATCTCCTCTCAAGACGTTCCCTGGATCACGCTCCACAATCCTAAAAACGAGGAAGCTATCAATAATTATTGAAGAAATATGTCACTTGGATAAGCATTTTTTTTTTTTTTGGGTCGAAACTTGGATAAGCATTTCAAGTCCTTGGCTTTCCCATGCATGACCCTCTCGAAAGAAAATCTCAAATTTGAAGTCCAATCATATCATAAGGCTTGATGGCAAAACTACTATCCAAAAAATCAATAATCATCGGCACATAAAGGGCAATTGGACCATGCATGAAGACTATTGCCAAATGTCATGACATGTAGACACTTATCGTGACATTCTACCGTTTGTCAGGATGGGATTATCACTTGTCAATCAATATCAAATGGCAATAATTAATTTCATCTATTAATAGAGACCGTGCGTGTTGCTTCCCCAAATTTTCAACACTCGAATAACTTAAGCACTTGAGGACCAATCTAGAACATAAAACCCACACGCTTAACTCGTATTCCTTGGTGTAGGTAGGCTTTGACGAATTTCTCAAGACCGGACCGTCGGTCGGTGCCAAATGTACTAATTGACATTATGTCGAAATGAAAAACTTTATCTTTTGAACCTCGAGCAGACTTAGGCACATAAAAATCAAAGCTCGAATTTTAAAAACCGAAAAAGCCGTTGCAAAAGCGCCTACAAAGTGCCAGTCCGGATTACTGGGTGGACCAGGCCGATGCCTCAATGAATAAAAAACTAGGGGCTACGTATGGGCTCGGCGGCTACGTATGGGAGAAAAGGGAGAGACTTTCCTCCTCTTATTACTTCTCTTGACCCGAAGGGACATAAATTCAGCTGATCGAGACAGCAAAATTGAATAATTAGGCAACCCAATTTGGTTTTATCATTACCTTACACTGAATTTCGACCTTTTGCACAATTGATTCGTTCCATGTAAAATCTACCCATCTTTCCACGAATGGTCTCATGCTATGATAATACTGATATCTTGAAAATAAATGGCTTTGTGTTTGCCACGTCAGTAGCTCCCTAAAGAATAGGTCAAATCCTGATTTAGCGAGTCTTCGGTGCAATGAGCGAAATAAAAGCTCCGAGTCATTCAATTTAAAGATTCACCAAACTTCAGTAGATAGTTTGACTCGATTTGGTCTTATTTATTGATAGGAAGTATTTTGATCTCGATGCGCAAGGACAATTAGGCAATAACTACACAAAGACAGACAACTTGGTAGCTGGATGAATCGTCATCTTAAAGAGTGAGCATAGCAAAGATGTTCATCATTTCCTCGCCGAGGCATTCATAAGGGTCTTGCCAGTACGGCCTATTAACCCCCTCAAATCTTCTTCAATGCACTCTCTCTCCTCTCTCTCTCTCTCTCTCTCATGCAGACACTAACGCTACAATAATAACTCAATGCTACACCTCTCGAAAGGTACAGTTGTCACATTTGCTCGTGTTTGTACAAGAGTGTACTAGTGGAAAAATGGCAGAATTAGATGGGGCGTGGAAACCAAGTAAAAAATGAGCTAGATATAGAATCTACTTTTGAGGGTAGCCCATTTAAATTTTGCAGTCCCTTCGGTAAATATGCACGTATATATTTTCTTTTTCATATGACTCTCTAAGCATCCGAAAATCCTAATAAGACGGAAGCATTTTTTTCCCATTCCACATGTATTTGGTGTCTATGTCTATGCTTTTAGGGGTGTTCTCAAGAAAATACGTAAGTATGGTGATTCGCTTTCGAATGTTACTAGAAAAATGAACATCACTTGAGCAATTCCTTAAATTTTCATATAAAAGTGTGCCATACGATGCTTAAAGATGGAGCTTTACAACGGGAGTACTATGGACTCCCAAGGGCTGACAATGACATCACCGCTATATTACAATAATCATACAAAAAGCGTTTCGTGATTGTTTACTCTTCCCACCTTTCCTCAAGGCTATGCATATTTCCCATTCAAAAAAGCAAAGTCGAAGGCCCTACACGACCAAGAAAGAATGGTGGGCCGCTTGAGAAGCTAAAAGTGAATTAATCAATCTATACAGATGCTTTGGCCAAAGGAGAACATGCATTTGCTCCTAATAGAGAATTCTGTGAATCTCAAACAGACATGTACACTGTAAGATCACTAGAGATCATCCCACGGTAATAATATCCTTGAAGGATTATCTATGTCCAGCCAAATGAGAGTTTAAATGAATGTTAAGACATTTCAAGATATGTTATATGCTAGCACAAAACCTTTTCGGGCCTTGTACTTGTTTGTCGTTGAGAGAGCGATGCTTTTAAGAGGTACACGAAATTAACAATTAATGCCCACGCATATGCAATTATACTCATATGTAATTGTCCTAATGTTAGAAATAAGTAATGCAAACATATACACAATTATAGGGATGCATCAAGGCAAAAAAGATCATGATGATAGCGATTGCAAATAGAAGTCGGCTTTTATTCAGCCACTAGCACGCTCTTTTGAGGACACAAAGCGGGCGACATTCTTCATCTCTTTCCCGACTTTCTCAATCTTTTTTTCTCGTTGTTCATACCAATGAGCAAGGCTGCTTGCGAGGTGATTCTTTTCTCTTTTTCGAGGAATTCTTTGGTGAGGGTTTTTCTCAAAACACTTGCTAACTGGGGCACAATTAATATTTTTACTTGAAGATGTAGCTAGCTTTCTATGTTTTATTTCTCTCCTTGGAAATGCTACGCATGTATCGATCAAAGCCAATCCTCTGTTTTAGCGATCATGTATTCGTAGGCACGAACTTGAACCACTGGCCCTGTGGATTCTCCATGCACCCAGAATCATCATCAACGCAGATGCGCTTCCTGGTCAAGATCACGGGAGATTCATTCGACTTCTTCTCCAAGCAGAGGCGGTTCCCATGTTCATCCGTGGCTGCTACGCGAAGCTTCGAGTTGGAGATTGATCTGCAAGCGCTTCGCTGGCTCGAGCAGTCGTTGGAAAGTGCCGGCGGGAGCCCATTGCCGAGGGCTTGGAGGTAGAGAGGAGTGCCCATCAACCTGATCGGGCCGCCGTCTCGGTAGTGGCTCCACCTGCTCCAATGCTGGCACTCAGCCGTGCCAATCTCGTGGTTGTTATTTGCTCGGATGCAGAGGCCGCTTTGCGGGTGGTACATGATGTAGGACATCGGTGAATTGGAGCTCGGATCTGCCCAAAGAGAGTTTTGATTAATTAATTAGGTACATGACTGATACTTGTCGCTAGATTCATGACCAAGTCATTAGAAAAAGTTTGGCACTTTCTATGGATTTTAGCACCTAAAGATACCCGCGTATATCATTCTAAAGAGAAAAAACTGAAAGAGTCTCAAGTACGATTAAGAAAATGCTTCATCCCATATGATGCTCGTCTCGACAAACCTTAACTGTTAATTAACATTTTTTTATAAATTAACATTTGAGATTTGTTGCCACGTCGAACGAAACACCGTACAAATAAAAGGTGCACGACCCATTTTAAATATTGAAGCAACAAATCACACCTTGAATTGAAACCTCTCCCCAAACTTTGGGTTTCGGAGCCCATCCCAATTGAAATCGAGCACGCCGAAGGTCTCTTCAGGCCTGACGACCCTTTCCCGGTAATAATAGCTCCCCTGCAATGCCCACAAGGCCCAGTCCAAGTCTTTCCCGGCGGCGTACCCCATGAAGCAGCTCAGGAACCAGTCATCAGCCCGGCTTTTCCCGGTCTGGTCAAGCCCCAACTCGCCTAGGAACAGCGGGGCCGCGCCGGGGCCACTCGAGAGGAACCCAACTTGGTCATCCATCCTCTGCACGGCGTCGGCGCAGACCCGGTCCACGGGCTGGACCTCCCAGATCTTCCGGTCCCCGCTGAACGAGTACCGGTGGGCTTCGTGGACCGGTTTGCGGCCCAATTGGAGGCTCATGGGCCTCTTCTGCAGGAAGCCGAGATTGGAGGCCCAAGTTAGGCCCGAGAGGATGACCAGCACGTTCGGGTTAGCCTGGTGGACCTTGGTCGCTGCAGTGCGAATGTACTGGTACCAGTCGTGCTCGGCGGAGCTCATTTCGCACGCTCATTCCCACCACTTAAGATCGAAAAGCGAGAGTTAAAAAAATGGTCACATTGCAAGAGCCAGAGAATTACACAATTTCGGAAACTCTCTTCACATGCTTCAAAGCCATGTCTCTCTCTCCGTCTCTCTCGCTGTGGACTCACTTAGTGGGTACCATAATTGACAAATGAACAGTCGGACAAGGTTGGGCGCTGCACGCCCGAATGTTCCAATCATTCTAGGCGGTCCCCATTTCACAAGAGACAATAATCGGAGGAAAAAAGACCTCTTTTTGCATAGTTGACTAATGGACTTTTTTTTTTTCCCAATACGAATATGTCGTTTTGAAATAATGAATCATCGTATGCACTGCTAGCTCCTTTTATAAAAAATATTCACTATATGCATAGTCTTTGAAAATCGGCTTTCTTTTTTCGTCTGTCATGACACGAGTTCAATAATAATTCATTTCCAACCAAAGATGTCACTATCGATTTTTATCATCAATAATTGATATGCTCCGTCGCTGGACGGTGGTTTCATTAGTGACGCACCTGGCTCTTCCTATTGAAGTGCTTGGCCATCGTGACGAGTCCTCTCAGCCACTTTTCAGGATTGAAGTATTCATCTCCGAAGAAGCTGCTCCCGTCGTTGTAAGGACAGCACCACTTGGGCTTGCTCACGTGGTTGTCCAGCACCGCCTGTTGGAAGTTTGTTTGTAAAAACAAACTAAATGCATGTTTCCTTGTCTCACGTAGGAAAAGTGAGAAGAAGTAGGCCAATTAATAAGTGTAGGGTTTCTTTTGTATACCTAAATGAATGATTGGATGTGGGCTAGACCCCACCATATCCACGTGTGAGTGTGCGATTATTTGGCACCCCTTTGTTATTTTATTTTTCTTTGCGGTTATCTTATTAATTTTAATCAATTCAAAGGTTGTTTTTGTCTATGAGAATTTTCGGAAATTATTTTTAAAAAAAAAGTTCGAAATTTTATTTATTATAATAATAGTAATAATTTTTTTTAATTATTCCGAATTTTTGTTTGTGTCTTTTCAAGATAATCTTTGGAAAATATACTAATTTAGTTTGTAACTTTTCTCAAAGGGTTGCAATTGTTCGTTTTTTCAACTTTTTCCAAATGGATATGCCTTTGTTCATCTGGGCAATTTTTTCGAAATGACACATTTGTTCTTTTTGCAATTTTTCACGAAGAGTTGCCTATGTTTTAAGATTGTTTTTTATATATACATATATGACAATTTTCAAAAGAACATAGTGGGATCATTTTTATCATTTCGAACCTTCTTTCTAAAAAAACAAAAAAAACTACGGCCATATTTTCAATTGTTTTCTAGAGAGACCCTAGAGAAATACTAGAATTGCTATCTAGTAATCTCAATTTTGAGACTTTATTGTATCATGGAGGATATTTGCCGGTGACCATTAGCAATTTTGTGGGGCAAATAAATTCTTAAAAAAAGTGATATCATGCCTCAAAGTCTGACTTGATTACTCTAAAGATTCGTATTCATTATTCTACCCAATTCGAAGCCATATTTTCCCAACACCGCCATCATGCCTTGCTTCTTGAGCTCGTCCACGATGGCGGCGTATGCCTCCACATGGGTCATGTTCAGCACGAGAGGGTTGTTCCTCTCCACCCCGCCTTTGGCCTCCGCCAGGCCCAATGGCCTCAAGGGTCTCCTCGACGGGCCGGTTGCCATGGCCTGGCCGAGTGAACATGTAGGTGGCCCACGTGAGGCGCACGAAATTGAACTGCAGCCTCCGGATTTCGGCCACGATGCCCACCCAGGGGCTTCTTGTCGAGGCCTTCGGCGAGATTCGGCTCCAGGTGGGGGGCCCAATTGATGCACGCGAGCTTCTCGCGCCGCCCCGTGGCTGCATGGACAATCCATCTTCCATTGGTCGAGAGAGGGAGCGGAAAATTGATGTTTATGAAGAGAACTAGGAGGAGAAAGAGGATGAGAAAGGCTTGTGAAGATGATAATTGCATTTTGATGTTGGCGGAGAGAGTGGCAGCTATTGGAGAAAACTCTTTTATTGTTTTGAAGTTGACAAAACCTTTCCACAGTCTAGTTTGAAGACTCCAAGACTTAAAGGTCAAAGTCTGAAGACCGACAGACTTTAGGATCAAAGTCTACTCACGTTGACAGATTCCAGACTGAACGATACTGAAAAATGAAGACTTATTCAGATGCAAGATTATCTTCAAAGATTCGATCAGTACGGTTTATGGATGACCCTATGGCTGGATATAGCATTTATATGATTGATTATCCTTATTAGAATCAATTCCGATAATCAAATCTTTTGGAAGACAAACAAACTTGGAAGGTTCTACTTATGAAAACCAAGATTCTGATTATATGGGCGAACATAATTGATGGGCTTTTATCATAATCTTAGGACTTCCTCCTCTTATTACTTCTCTTAACCCGAAAGGACATCAATTTAGCTGATGGCGGCCGAAAAATTGAATAATTATGTAACCCAATTTGGTATTATCATTACCTCGCATTGAATTTTCGACCTTTTATGCAATTATCTGAGATCTACCCATCTTTCTATGAATGGGGTTGTAATACTTGTGTTGCAATGATGTTGACCTCTTGAAAATAAATGGCTTCATGTTTGCCACGTCAGTAGCTTGCTAAAAAAATTAATCAAATCCCGATTTAGCGAATCTTCGGTGATTTGACGAGTGAAATAAAAGCTTTGAGTCATTCAGTTTAAAAATTCACCAAACTTCAGTGGAAAGTTTGACTCAATGATCTTGATCTTAATAGGCTAGGACAAATAGGCAATAACTACACAGAAAGAGAGACAACTTGGTAGCTGGATGAGTCGTCTACTTAAAGAGTGAGCCTAGCAAAGATGTTCATAATTTCCTTGCTGAGGCTTTCACAGGGGTCTCGCAAGGACAACCTCAAATCTTCTTCAATGCACTCGTTCTCCTCTCTCTCTCTCTCTCTCTCTCACGCACACACTAACGCTACAATAATAACTCAATTCTCCTCCTCTCGGAAGGTACAATTTCACATTTGCTTGTGCTTGTACAGGAGTGTACTAGTGGAGGAATTGCAAAAGTAAGCATCTTGAAAGCAGAGAGCGTGAGGAAATTAAGTGAAAAATGAGGTTGAGGGTAACTCATTTAAATCTTGCATTCTGTTCATTAGATACGCATATGTGTATTTTAATTTACGACATCAACAAGATGTTCATGACTCTTTGAGCATCTAAAAATGCTCATTGGATGTGGCAGTTTCCCTTCCACACATATTGAGTAATTAATGTAGACGTTAATGGCTATGTCTATGCTCTTGGGGTGCCTCCAAAAGAATGCGTAAGCATGGTGATTCAATTTCAAATATCGAGTTAGAAAGATGAACACACTTGTCACTTGAGCAATTTCAGTGTGCCATATGAAGGTTAAAGATGGAGCTTGAGCTTAGGGCCGACAATGACATTACTGCAATGCTAAGATAATCCTACAAAAAGCAAAGTCAAAGGCCCTACAAGACCAGGAAAGATAGGCGGGCCGCTTGAGAAGCTAAAAGTGGATTGATCAATCTATACATGCTTTGGCCAAAGAAGAACATGCATTTGCTCCTAATAGAGAATGCTATGAATCTCAACTAGATGCGTGCACAGCAAAATCCCTAGAGATCATCCCATTAGCTAAAAGTCAATATCGAGTTACAGCTTCAGGACCTTCTACTTCAACAATTTATCGAGCTACAGCCAATAAGAGTTTAGAATGGATGCTAAGACGTCTCGAGATATGGTACACTTGCGTAAAATCTTTTCGGGTCTTGTACTTGTCATTGAAAGAGTGATGCTTTTTAGAGGAACATGAAATTAAAAAAATTAATACAAACGTATATGCAATTCTACACGTATGTAATTGTCCTCGTGTTAGAATTGAGTAACGCAAGCATACACGCAATAATAGGGATGTATCAAGGTGAAAAAGATCATGATGATAGCGATTGCAAATAGAAGTAGGCTTTTATTCAGCCACTAGCACGCTCTTTTGAGGACACAAAGCGGCCGACATTCTTCATATCTTTCCCGACTTTCTCCATCTTTTTTTCTCGTTGTTCATACCAATGAGCAAGGCTGCTTGCGAGGTGATTCTTTTCTTTTTTTCCGAGGAATTCTTTGGCGAGGGTTATTCTCAAAGCACTTGCTAACTAGGGCACAATTTATATTCTACTTAAAGACGTAGCTTCCTATGCTTTATTTATATCCTTTGAAATGCTACGTACGCATCATGTATTCGTGGGCACGAACTTGAACCACTGGCCTTGTGGATTCTCCGTGCACCCGGAATCATCATCCACGCAGATGCACTTCCTGGTCAAGATCACGGAAGATTCGTTCGACTTCTTCTCCAGGCAGAGGCGATTCCCATGTTCATCCGTGGCTGCTACGTGAAGCTTCGAATTGGAGATCGATCTCCAAGCGCTTCGCCGGCTCGAGCAATCGTTGGAAAGCGCCGGCGGGAGCCCGTCACCGAGGGCTTTGAGGCAGAGAGGAGTGCCCATCAGCCTGATCGGGCCGCCATCTCGGTAGTGGATCCACCTGCTCCAATGCTGGCACTCAGCCGTGCCGATCTCGTGGTTGTTTTTTGCTCGGATGCAGAGGCCACTTTGCGGGTGGTACATGATGTAGGACATTGGTGAATTGGAGCTCGGATCTGCCCAAAGAGAATTTTGATTAACTAATTAGGTACATGACTATATTGTCGCTAGATTCGTGACCAAATCCTTAAAAAAGGATTTTAGCACTTAAAGATACTTGCGTGTATCAATCTAAAGAGAAGAGTCTCAAGTACAATTACGAAAATGCTTTATCCCATACAGTGCTTTACTCAATGTCTCGACAAACGTTAACCATTAATTAATTTTTTTATAAATTAATATTGGAGATTTGTTTAGACATCGAACGTAACATCGTGTAGATAAAAGGTCCACGACCCATTTTAAATATTCAAAGCAAGAAATCACACCTTGAATCATTGTCTGCACCAACTGAAACCTCTCCTCAAACTTTGGGTTCCGGAGCCCATCCCAATTGAAATCGAGCACCCCGAAGGTCTCTTCGGGCCCGACGACCCCTTCCCGGTAATAATAGCTCCCCTGCAATGCCCACAAGGCCCAGTCCAAGTCCTTCCCTGCTGCATACCCCATGAAGCAGCTCAGGAACCGGTCATCAGCCTGGCTTTTCCCGGTCTGGTCGAACCCAAACTCACCTAGGAACAGCGGGACCGCACCGGGGCCACTCGAGAGGAATCCGGCTTGGTCCTCCATCCTCTGAACGGCGTTGGCGCAGACCCGGTCCACGGGCTGGACCTCCCAGATCTTCCGGTCCCCGCTGAACGAGTACCAGTGGGCTTCGTAGACCAGTTTGCGGCCCAAGATCAGGCCCACGGGCCTCTTCCGCAGGAAGCCAAGATCAGAGGCCCAATTTAGGCCCGAGAGGATGACCAGCACGTTCGGGTTGGCCTGGTGGACCTTGGTCGCTGCAGTGCGAATGTACTGGTACCAGTCATACTCGTTTTGACGCGGGCCGCGGAGCTCATTTCGCACGCTCATTCCCACCACCTGAATTTCAAAAATAAGAGGAAAAAAGAGTCACGTAGCAAGAACTAGAGAATTAGAGTTTCGCAACCTTTCTCCTTACATGCTTCAAAACTATGTCCCTCTCTCTCTCTCTCTCTCTCTCATTTAGTGGTACCATAATTGACAATTGAACAATCGGACAACGTTGGGTGCTGCACGCCCAAATGCTCCAATCTTTCTAGGCGGTCCCCATTATGCAAGAGACAATATTCGGAGGAAAAACGACAGATAGAATATGTGGAAATAAATATGGAAGGAGTAACTCCATCTTCTTCTGTTTCCTTTGAATTTTTTTTTTTTCATTTTCGTGACGGCAACACCGGCGCATTGAAAACGAGAAAGAATGATGTAAGTGCGAGGATGTTATTTGCATAGTCAACTAAATGGTTTTGCCTGTTAAAAAAAAAAAAACTAAAAACTAAATGGTTTTGCAGTACCACCGTGTCGTTTTGAAACAATGAATTCTCGATGCTAGAACGTTCTATAAGGAATATTCATTGTATACATGATCGCTGAAAATCGGCTTTCTTTTTTGTCTCTTTGATGTTGGCTGTCGTGATACGAGTTCAATAATTAGTTCCCGACCAAAAATGTCACTATCCAGAGTTTCATTGTTAGTCTAGTTGTTTTGATCGATAATTGATATGCTCCGTCGCTGGACGGTGGTTTCGTTAGTAACGCACCTGGCTCTTCCCGTTGAAGTGCTCGGCCACCGCGACGAGCCCTCTCAGCCACTCTTCAGGATCGAAGTATTCGTCTCCGAAGAAGCCGTTCCCGTCGTCATAACGACAGCACCACTTGGGCTTGCTCACGTGGTTGTCCAGCACCACCATCACGCCTTGCTTCCCGAGCTCGTCCACGACGGCGGCATACGCCTCCACGTGCGTCATGTTCAGCACAAGAGGGTTGTTCCTCGCCACCCCTCCTTTGGCCTCCGCCAGCCCGAGGGAGTCGAGGGTCTCCTCAACGGGCCGGTCGCCGTGGCCTGGCTGGGTGAACATGTAGGTGGCCCACGTGAGGCGCACGCAGTTGAACCGCAGCCTCCGGATCTCAGCCACGATGCCGCCCAGGGGCTTCTTGTCGAGGCCCTCCGCTAGCATCGGCTCCAGGTGGGCGGCCCAGTTGACGCACGCAAGCTTCACGCGCCGCCCCGTGGCTGCATCGACGATCCATCTTCTGTCGGTCGAGAGAGGGAGCGGAGAAGTGAAGTTTATGGAGAGAACTAGGAGGAGGAAGAGAAAGAGGACGAGAGAGGCTTGTGAAGATGAAAATGGCATTTTATTGGCGGACAGAGTGGTAGCAACTAGCTTGGACTCGACGTAAGGCCGAGAGAATCAAATCAGAAATGGAATGTCAGGTGTTGCTGCTCAAGTTCAACTGACATAAAAGACACTTGACTATATATAGCAGGGGGCTTGCAGCCATAGATTATATGTTATCCTCACGAAAGGTCCCGACAAAATCTTAGTTTAGGCAGACATTCCCTTTCCTTGAACATGCGAATGTCGCTCCATCGTAGAAATACGTCGTGTGAACATTTGGGATCCTAATAATTCAGGAAGCAAAAGCGCTATGAACTACATCAATTGTCAAAGCACTCCACAAATAAATGCGGTGTCGGCATGATTCATTTAACCTGTGTAGTTGGGGAATGGCGAAGACCAATTGCTACCAGGGTTGGCATCCTAGGAATGCTAGGTTGCTATTGCCACCGTCACCATCTGATCTCACAACTGATAACAAGAAAAGTCAACCAAGAACGTTTCGGGCCTAATTATTTATGCCCATAGAAATAACGAAAGCGTTCGAGAGATTGCCTTACTGGGTTGCCGAGAAGAAGTGGATGAACATGCCCAACAGTTTCCAACTGTAGATTTTGAGAGAACAGTAAGTCAGACGATGAGCCACTCAATTTCTTTCGAGGTCTTCATCAAATCCCTCATCAGTGAGTTGTACCTAACACACAGACTTTCCAAAAGCAGAGGAAGAAAAGTAATATCACTAGCTATCGTATTGAAAATGAAAAGCCAACTGAAGATTTTGGCAGAATGCTAAGTCCGACCAGAAGCCACTCAATTTCTTTTCAAGGTCACTACTAAATCAGTCATCAGCAAATTGTGCTTGACATCCAGATTTTCCAAAAGCAGAGAAGAATAATAATATCACTAGCCGTCATATGAAAATGGAAAAGCAATGGCCTGCAAGCTCATCATGTCGAACATCTTTTGTGCAAAAATGTCACAAAGTCGTCAAAACAGAATAAAACTAAGAGCAGCTAATCTGAGATAGCTGCAACACTTAGGATAACATGAATCGTATGCACCCCAAGGCAGACAAAATGTGACAGTCTTATTTTTCCAATTCAACTGATCATCCCAACCAATTCAGCCAAGACAATCCCAAATTTTACAACGTCACCAATAACATCAGTGAACAGCATGCCCCAATCTACTCCTAGATACCTTGCACTCTTCCATCTCCATAAAAAATTTCATTCTACCAAAAAGATCATGATGCTGGGGAAAAAATCCATCTATGCATGCTGAACAGTGCATTGCCGAAACTGAGGGGACCATGCTCTACCATGCGTAACAGATAAGAATCTGAAATAAGAAGAGCTTATTTTTTCCTCTGGTCAGAGACTCTGGATCCCATGATTTTACAAACAGGTTCATCTTTCGACTGAAGAAGCTTCAAAGCAGGGTGAACCTTGAGATCTCCCATCACCAACTTCTGGCCAACATCCAACTCGCTCAAGTCCACATCAATATATGGAGGGATTATATCCGCAGGGCACAGGTATTTAACTTTCCTCTTAATGGTATTTAAGGAAGCACCTGAAGAAATCATTAGGAAATTAACACTTCAAATTTTGACAAAAAAAAAAAAGGAAAACACTTCAACTAGACCAACCAGAGCCAGGGCCATGAATAATGGAAATAAAAATGAACCACCACAACGAACCTATCCAACTCAAACTTTTGGATGTTGGTTTCAAATGACGATTCACCGAAATAAGTGAGCTAACTGCTACCAGTGCAGAAAAACACTAGAAACCATTTAAAGAGTTCCAAATACAGTTCATCTTTCTAGACAATAGAAAAATTCTAAACCACATAAAATCTCCACTTTTTGGCAGGTCTCACCATCACCTGTAACTTCATGATAGTGGTGAGCCTTCATCAGACTAGCAGAGAGCTTCCATACAACTTGTGGACACGAGAACACATCCAAGAAATATGCAGCACAGCTTGCTTATTCAGTTATAGCACTCAGGTAAGCAAAATTTATCAATTTCTATCCACTCCCATCCTTGATAAGGAAGTACGTTACTACGTGTATTCCATTGCAGTTATGCTTTCAAGGACACCAACCTTAGAAACCAAAAATGGATTTGACAGAAAACAATTAGCTAGCACCTCTGTCCAAATAATAGGGGAATCAAGTAATATGGACTTTAGGATCCATAACTACTTCCTTGGAAGAAACTAAGAGTCCATGCGAGACAGAAGTTCCTCTTCCAGACAATGACCAAGGTGTCCTTCCTAGGACCCTTTTTTGATTATATAAACAGAACACCGCAAAAGCTCCAAATAAGTTATTGATTCTAATGACTGCAATGGTTATCAAGTTGAAGTGCGGTGAATGACTCAAATAGTTATCGAGTTGAAGTACATGCACCACAACAGTTCAACAATCATATTCTATTTTGATAAATTAAGTATAAACATGGTTCATGCTATGAATATGGGACAACTCTACTATAAAGAATCGAGTGAGACGAGAAGAGTTCAAATGCAGCGAAGATACATGTACAATCTACCAAGAAATTATCACAATTCACATATTGGCATTGCTCGTTCAGCTTGAGAATGCGAATCAAAATTCATCACATTATACCTTTTCTTAGCCCAGGACAGACATCATCTCCTCTGTATACGAGAGGTACTTCAACCTTCAAAAGAGCATGCGAGGGGGCTCTGATGAATGTAACATTTAGAGGTGCATCCGTACCTGAGTGCAGATGAAGCTGACACAATGAGGAAAAAGAAGGAATTTAGAGGTTTGGTCAAATAAGCTACTAGTTATTGATTTTCTAACATCATAAACAATTGCCAATGTAATGCAATCCACCAGTAAAACTGGCGATAACACACCAAAAGCGAGAAAATGAACCCAATAGCCTCTTAAAAAAATTAGTTAGTATATTGAAAATCATATGGATACTGCAAATGTTGACATTGAATACGCCACTTTTGTTACCATAACTCACTAAATAACTTAGTATTTAGTCAGAGAATTGCAATTTGAGCTCCAACTGCAGAATTTAAACCCCACAAAATAGCAGAAAAACCTTGATTGTCATGAAAACATGAAATGGGTCGTCAATATACAGGTGATTGCTGATTCTGCATTCAGTCAAGAGGGCTCTAATTAGTTGAGGTCATTCTGAACAGGATAGAACATCAGAGAATCATCACCTTCTTTTTCCCTTTTCCTACCACCATCAATGTCAAACTAAGCTTATAATTATAGATGCCCAAAAATTTCTCAATAAGCATCAAGACTTCCACTTGCGATCATCCTAAGAAGAACAAACAACTACATTCTCCGCTAACCTTGCTAATTCTTAATCTGAAATCAAGAAACTGAATCTCACTTAAATCTCCACACTCTCCAGACCGCATTTCCCCACTAACAGCCGAGCCAAAAGAAACAAAGAGAACGAATTTCAACCGAATTTCAATTAAATTCCTCGCGCATTTAACACAAACACACTTCCTCGGCAACCGAGAAGCCAAATAAGAAAGGCCCCACCTTCCTCGGCAAGACCCGGACCTTCTCGACGACCTCGTCGGACTCGAACTCGGGCCGGACCTCCAGGTCGAAGAGGCGGGAGAGGAAGAAGGAGTAGCCGAGGTGGTTGACGAGCTTCCTGATCTGGCCGGCCCGGACGGAGACGAGCCGCTTGTTGCCCCCGTGCTGGCCATCCTCCTGCTCGAACACGATGCTCGGGACTCGCCCGTGCTTCCGCTCCTTCGCGGAGGCGCTCGTGCCGGAGGCGGCGCGCGGGATCGCGAAGATGGTCTCGTCGTACTTGGGATCGGGCCTGGGGAGGTCCTCGAGGTACGCGAAGGGGGAGGAGGAGGGGGGATCGTCGGTGGCGACGGCGGCGAGCGCGGCGGAGGCCGACGCCGCCGCCGCCGTGTAGTGGCGGCGGAGGTGGTGGTGGAGTGACCTGGCGAGGGCTGAGCGACAGAGAATCATGCTTGGCCACTGAGAAATGGAGAAGACGATGATGGCTCGGAGCGTTTCAGGAGGGTTTTGGGGAGGGTTTGGGTTCACTGTGGGCCGTTCGATTGAATGACAATTTGGGCCGGGCCTACTTGAGTATGGGCTTTTATGGTGAGGCAGTATAGCATCTCTCTCGGCAGGCCTTTTGGGCCACCAAAAAGATAAAAGCGGTCGGCCCAGGCCCAGACCAGGGCTGGGCCATTACGGGGCGTAGGCCGGGCCCACTTGAATAATGGGGTTTTTGGTGAGGGAGTATAGCATCGCTCTCGACAGGCCTTTTGGGCCACCGAAAAGATAAAAGCGGTCGGGCCAGGCCCATACTAGGGCCTGTCATTACGGGCCCTGGGCCGGCCCGTTTTGTCAGGCTGTATATTCTAAGCTCGAAGCAAGCGATGCCGAAAAGAGACCCATCACTTGAAACTCCATTACCTTATCAATGGCATCAATAGGGCCAATTTGAAATCAAGGGTAATCTTTCGACCCGAAAAAAAAAAAAATCAAGGAAATTCCAATGATCACTTTCATTTTCGGTTATGTCTTCAAAATTTACCACTGTGTCTCTCCAAAAATTACGATGGACATACATATGATCCTACACATAAGTCAGAAATGTTATTATTTTCTTAAATAATGATTTAAATGAAGGTCTGAAGTAGTAATATCAATTCCAAAGAAGACTTAAAATAATTATTGCTATTTTAAATAAAGACTTATTCTCGCCGGTTCGTCAGTCGGCAAAATATTATCAATAATATTTTCATCGTTTTTTGGGTTGGAAAAGGTTGTGTGCGGGAGGTACACAGTGGACAAAAACACAGACAGGGCGAGTTTCAAAGATGGACGGTCCCGATCCCACCGTCGTCGGCGGCAGACTCTTTGGGCCCTCAAAAGGAAAAGAGCGAGGGAGAATAGATTAAAAGATACTGAATATTTCCTCGCGTGAGGCCACGTCCTCAGGAGATTCTGGTCCATACACGCAAGGCAAAGGGCCGTCCCACTCCCATTTATTTAATGCATCCTTTTTAAAAAAAAGAAAAGAATTCACAAATAATAATTTAATCTTTTCCCTATATATTTTCTTAGTAGCTAAGGCTGTGATTTAGCTTAACGTCCCCAATTTACGCAATCCACCGGAAACTTACCAAAATAATAAAATAAACGAAAAATACCAATATACCATATCGGCCACTAAATGCATTTTTTTTAATAAAAAATCAGAAATAATATGTACCTTTTCCCCTATATATATTCTTTAGTAGCTAAGGCTGTGATTTACTTAACGCTCACAATTTATTCGATCCACACCCCGAAGCTTACCGAAATAATAAAATAAACGAAATATATTAAATTATCATATCGGCCACTTTTTAAAAATTTCAGAAATAATAAGTACTTTTTCCCTACATATGATATGTGATCCACCCAGAAACTTACCAAAACAATAAAAAATAAATGGAAAACACCAAAACATCATATCTGGCCACTGAAGCGTGGGCCCCCACCCATCGCGAATCCCATCCACGTGTCCGGGGTGGGGTGTGATCCTGTCAGCCGTACACGCTCGTGTACCCGGCGCTCGCATGTGATCTCCGCCCTCCGATTTCAAAACCCCCCCCACCTCGCCCCACCCGCCCCCCGCATCTGCCACCTGTCCCTACCTTTGCCTTCCGTCCCCCGAGCCGCCTACGGACGGTCCAGATCCGTCCTCGCGATCCGACGGTCGATAGCGCGTCTCTTATACGGGAACCTGTAGTACATCATACGGAGGAGGATCGCTTATATACGGGGGCAGAAACTTTATTCCGGCTTGCATCTTCTGCGCTGTTCTAGAGAGAGAGAGAGAGAGAGAGAGAGAGAGGGTTTTGGCGAGAAGGGAAAAGGCTTCCGAGCGTCTGATTCCGATGGCCGATCACGAGGAGGCGAAGGGCGGCGAGTCGCTGCTGGACAAGATCCGCGGCGCCGGCGGCGGCTCGTCGTCGTCGTCCGATTCCGACGACGACAGGGTCGCGGAGGCGGCGGAGGCGGCGAAGGCCAAGGTCTACCGCCTCTTCGGCCGGGAGCGGCCCGTCCACCAGGTCCTCGGCGGCGGCAAGCGTACGTCGGAAGCGATTTTCATTTCGTGTTTTTTTTCGTTTCCGTTTTCCTTCGCTCTTCTTTTTTCGTTGCCTCCGGCTTCGATTATCCTCTTTCTTGCGCATTCGAAATGCGAATCTTAGCTCCGACCGCGACGGCGGTATCTGCTCTATGCCTATCTGCTCCGTGGCTCCTTTTGGTCGCTCATCTTTCCCCGTTAAATATGGAGATTTCGAGTTCTCAGCCGGCTCGGCGTGCGCGTGTGGATTTTTGTCGCTTTTCGCGGTCGATTTGCTGCTTCCGATTATTTTAATTTCGCGTGCCGTCATGCCTGCCTTTCCGGTGTGTATCAATCGGATTTAATCGAAAGCGTTTGGGATAATTAAATAATTTCCTGTTATTCTTATGATTCTGATTGTCTTATAGTTCTAGTTCTTTTCTACCTAATCGCGGAGGGAGGTTTGGAACTAGATCTGCTTGATTTCTGATAGCTAGTATGCTGGAGAGAGTGTCGGATCTTCGGTTTTTCCCATGGTTGAAACAGAGTGCCTGTAGGCAGATGCGTTATTCGTCTTAGTAGGTTTCCGAGCTACAGTAGTTTTTTGCTTGCCGATGCTAAATTTGGTTTCTAAATGAAAAATTTAATCACTTGATACTGGTTGTACTTACTAGCAAATTAGATTTCATAATTGGGACGACGGGAATTGTTTCAATTAATAGTAGAGAAAGAAAATTTTGGACCTGTACGTTTGAAATGCATACTGAACATAGTTCATTCGATTCGTCCGGCAAAACAGCGGCTGATGTGTTCCTATGGAGGAACAAGAAGGTATCAGCTGGCGTGCTTGGTGTCGCGACTGTGATATGGGCTCTGTTTGAGTTGGCGGAGTACCACCTGCTAACTTTGGCTGCCCACTGCTTGATTCTCACCCTGGCGGTCTTGTTCTTGTGGTCTAATGCACATGCGTTCATCCACAAGTAAGTTTTTGAAGACTAAAAGTTATGAACTTTTGTGATGGGACTGAATTTGGATACGTGTAATAGTTTTTTGCTTGCCCTTGTTTAGGAGCCCGCCAAGCATTCCTGAAGTGTCTATTCCACAGGAGCCAGTCTTACAATTTGCATCTGCACTGAGACTTGAGATAAACCGGGCATTCACCGTATTGAGGGATATTGCCTCTGGGAAAGATCTTAAGAAGTTCTTATTAGTAAGTTCTTTTCTCGTTTCAGTGATGATGTGAACGGAAATGATATTTGATACCCGTGGTTCTTATTTAATCTGAAGCGATATATTCTGGTGTTTGTCCTTTTGATTCTGGATTTTACTGATGGTCATGAATTTGATGATGAATTAGGTGATTGCTGGCTTGTGGCTCTTGTCAATCGTGGGCAACTGGTGCAACTTCTTGACCTTGTTCTACATAGGTAAGTGACTCAACTTGTGCAATCCACCTGTTATAAATAACAGGTGCTCATGGTAAACGTTTCTATTGTGTAAACAGTCTTTGTATATCTGCACACGGTGCCTGTGCTATACGAGAAGTTTGAGGACAAGGTCGATCCATTTGCGGAGAGGGCAATGGGTGAACTCAAGAAGCAGTATGCTGTCTTTGATGCCAAAGTCTTGAGTAAGATCCCGAGGGGGCCATTGAAGGATAAGAAGAAGGCGGCCTGAATCTGTCTGACCCATGTTTTTGAATGAAAGAATTTGGTAGCTTTGGTGTTTTGTCCATGATCTGTGAAATTTATATTTATCGTCTAGAAGCCAGTCATCATCTCTTGTTTCCCAGAGTCTTTGGGCTCACTGGAATTGGCACAATTTACACCAGGGTGTGGTGCTGCTTATGGGTTTTACAAACTTTAGGGTCATATGGTCAATGCATTGTACATCGGTTGAATTTACTTTCTGGAGATATAGTCGTTAGTTTGGCCTAGTCCGGCTTAGCGCTTGTTAGTGCTTGTTATTGAGTCGGTAACGTAATCAAATGCGATTTAGTAAAACATTAACTCTTCAAAATGTGACTTCCGGGAGGCCGAAGAGGTCTGGTTCCCGGTGGAGGTCAGGTCATGGTAACGATGTTGGTGGAGAACTTAGCTGTGATTTTGGGTGAGTTTCTCTGCTGGATTTGTTTTTGATTTGCTGCTACAGATGGTGGATGAAGTTGGAAGGTTATGATTTGAGGTCCCTGTCTGGGTAGGTTCTCGGTATTTAATTGGGCGGACGAGTTCTCATCCTGAATGGAAAAGTTGACGGAGACGTTGTTGGATGACAGCTTCAGGTGTCGTGCCATCGTCCGTGGAATGGGCTTGGTTGAGCGGTCGACTTTAACCGACTTGAGAAGAAGTTGCTGGAAGAGCGACGTGCGCGTGGTCTATTGACAAAGCTTGAGTTTAACAAAAATCTTAAGGAAACGAATCGAACATACTGTGGCCGGCAGCCGTTTTCAAAGACTCGGTAACTACCTCGCAGGCTGTTTTTTTGACTTGATAAGGCAGGAAAACAGCCCGCTTGGTACTCTCTGTGCAAAGTAAGGGCCTGTCCATCCGATTAGAATTAGCCTATTCACTGTAGCAGTGGCCGATCAAAGAGACAGATCGATGATGCCGTTTTGCCTACCGACACCTGCCCTCAATTCTTGCCACTCATTTTAGTCCCGCCAGGACTTCAGGTGCTTTCTGGCGGCATCTGGTGCTTTCGGAGGCAGTACGCCATCGACTAAGACGGTTCGTATCCGCATATGAACGTAATCAGATGTTTCGTGGCCCAGCGGCATGTTATATTCAAAGTTCCAGGATCAGTCAGAGATGCAACGGCTGCATCAATCTGTGCCGACTCCTCGAAGTAAGTTGCCAAATGAGGAATCTATAAATTCGATTCTCCAGCCGACGAGCTCCTATTAGATGCAAAAATCTCCAGCAACCATATGCATAGTAAAAGCACGAAAAGCAGCAGCAGTAACAAGCATAAAGCTGCTCATGACTGAAGACAGGTAAATTCTTATTATTCTACGACTTTCGACGTCTTGCACCGGTACGAGTTCCCGCAAAGCCCTGCCTACCTTTAATCCTACACAAAATAGTTCTACATCACCAGCCGGTTCACTGAGATTGAAGTATTTTCTCTCTTGAGTGGTTCTTCGTCGTCGTTTTACTTATTTTCTCACACTATCAACGCTTCACCTAGGTTGGGCATCCATGGTTTCCAGCAACAAGCCACGGACCAGGTTTACAAATTGCAATCAGATCATCAGAATCTCATTGTGGGACAGGTGACTCTACTTTGCAATTCCCTCGGCCTCAGAGGAAGTACGTTAACTGTTGCTTCTTCCTTGAACCGCCATCTCCATACAACTCGTTCCACTGTTTCAACTCGCCCATGATTGATCCCTCAGCTGCGAAACTGGCTGCAACCTGCGTGACATAAAGCGATAGAAGAATGGCAATTTCAGTATACTCCTCCAGGGAAAAAGTATGCAAAACTAATCAATGAAGAAGTGATCACCGAGTAACTTCTGCAAATAAAAACACAAGGAATGGCATGTACAAATTAGCCAAGAAACTGCAACATTTCCAGCGTTGTTGGTTGGAAAAAAAAGGGACAACACCAACAGATTCAAATGCCTAGGTGGGCATCAATCAGTCTTCATTTCAGAGAGGGAGACAGAGTTGTTACCTGATTTTTGGCTTGCCTGAAGTCTTCCATGTTCAGAGGCCTGAGAGTCACAGTTCTTTCCTCTTTACTTGCTCCTTTTGTATCCAGATTACCTTCTTCACCTGTCGCCCCTGCAGCTCTCTCCTTTTTCTCCTGCTAAGGATAGAACAAGACCCAGTCAATAGTTACATTTACCAATCATCCAGATGGAGTTGTCGCAGCTTCGTCTATCCACTTCACATAGATTCACGGGCACCGTTAATGCACTTACCAGCCCCTTTTCTCTTTCTTGCTGCATAAACTCCCTGACTGGCCGGTAGGCAGCTGTTGTGCACAAGTTCTGCAACGAAACAATCTTGAGTCAATGACATCTAATCCACAACAAATCCTACAAGAACATGCCATGCAAGAGACAACCTTAAGATCACTTCCACTGTACCCTTCAGTCATGGTCGCAATCTCCTTGAAATCTAGTCCTTCTTCGACCCTCTCTTTTGCTACAAGTGTTCGAAGTATCATTTCCCTGTTCTCCAAGGTTGGAAGCCCGACCATGATCCTGAGCACAGAAGCAATCATCACTAAAAGCTTATCACATACTGTTGATACTTAAGTTGAAACTACTATACCCTTTTACAAGTACACAAGCAAGAGTACCTTCGCTCAAAACGTCTAATAATTGCTTCATCGAGGTCAAATGGCCTGTTGGTCGCAGCAAGCACGAGTATGCGTTCACCTTGTTTTGTCAATAGGCCATCCCAATGAGTCATGAACTCATTCTTTATCTTCCTCATTGCCTCATGCTCCCCCACTCTGGTCCTTTGCCCTAGCATGCTATCCACTTCATCTACGAAAATTATAGTGGGGGACACTTTGGCGGCTAGAGTGAATAGAGCTCTGACGTTCTTTTCGTCCTCCCCAAACCATTTGGACGTTATGGTTGACATAGATACGTTAATGAAGCTGGCTCCTGCCTCTTTGGCGATAGCCTTGGCTAACATTGTTTTCCCCGTACCAGGGGGTCCAAAAAGCAATATTCCTTTGCACGGCTTCAGAAGGCCGCCGTGAAACAAGTCCGGTCTTCGAAGCGGGAGCATCACTAGCTCTTGAAGGGATTCTTTGGTCTCATCCAAAGCACCTATGTCGGCAAATGTGACCCCAATCTCATTCGCTGGTATAACCTCCGGCCTTATTCGCTTCTCAAATTCATTGTCAGGAGGTACTTCCTACAACAAAAACGATGAGCAAGCATACCTTCCATCCAAACAGAGTCTTTCAACGAAAGAGAGTCCTCGACATCAAAAAATTATTCCATTCTGAGATGCAACTAAAAAAATTCATCCTTTTCTATTGCAGTGCAATGGATTACTCTCATAAGGTTACCTGGATGAAATTTTGGAAAAACTACGACAAAAACATGAGTTAAATGACAACAAAAACTTACTGGATGTTTTGACGGTGTCACTGCACCATCACCACCTGTCTTTGAGACTGTTGCTGATCCTTTAGTTCCGTCTTTCGTCTCAGTTCCGCTTTGCTTCTCAGGAGTAGGGACTTCGGCTTTTGTTTCCAGCTTCGCAGTGATGTCACCTTCCGCTTTGGCTTCCTATTTGAGTCAAATGAGTACAAGAAACATGCAAATTTAGTTCTTTGCTTGATGATATCGACGTTCCAGCAACAGCTTATGCACAAAGACAATGATACCTTCGACTTTTCAGCATGGGTTTCTAACTTCAACATATCTTTTCCACTAGATTTGCCTTCTTGGAATACGCTCAGTCCATGGGACAAACTGTCTCAAGTAAACTAATGACTCTTTAGCACACCAAGGAAAAGGAAATGGCTAAAAAAAATTTAAAAATAGCAACAAAGATATTAATCTTGCCTCTCCAATGAAATGAGAAGTTTCCCATTTCTGTAGTCTGGATCCTTATTGTTCATCAAGTGATAAGATATAGCAGACATGACAATTTCTTCTATGTAATTACTCAGAACCATTGTATCAGCCACGCAAATCGATTCCAGGTCATCGCAATCGAGATCATTCACTGAAAGCACTTCCATAATGTGAATTCGATTGTCCTGAACTTGGATCATCTTCATATCATCCTCCAACTGAGACTTCCAGCTGACAAGATGGTTTTCATCTTCTGGAGGCCTAATCTCGATGTTATAGGGGAAAAGAGCAGCAAGCCTATCATCTACCTCACTATAGTCATAATCCGGATCCAGAATTCGTGAGCCAAGGATGAGGACTGATCCAGACAGCTTCTTCAGCATTTTTTGAAAAAAGTTGTATATCCTCTGTGATCTACATAAAAGCTTCTCGACATCCCTGAGATACAGCACTATGGGGCTGGCTTTTGATACAAATGCCAACACCTGCAAGAACCATCTATGGCATTAGATCATAAAAAGAAGAAAATAAAAACTTAGTTCCTGACTTGGTGCGATGTTACTGAAATACTGTAATGGCTCAACACGGTCCTGAAATATGAATATAAATGACAGATTGATCCCCCCCCAAAAAAAATACCTTGTAAAGAGATTGAATAAGAAGCTTCTCATCAAAAGACAAGCTGCTTGTGCGCATGAGAGGAGCTAAAAAAGAGGGAATAACATGAAAAGCCAAATAAGAAACAAGACTCTCACAGACGAAGGAAGAACTCTCTAAATAAGTATGAAGGGCACTATGAAATGACTATTGCCAATGAATATGGTAAAAATTCATCATTATTCTAGGTTTTTCTATAAAAACCAATCATCTATGTGTCCACCATGAAATCACTAAAAGCTTTCAAAATCTTGAGTTCCACCAAACAAAACTACACAGAAAATGATCAAAATCTTAGCCAACAATGTAGAACCAATTTCCTACCCTGCAAAGGACAAAATTTGAAAGACTAGACCATGGCATATCAGTCATTCTATCATGAATGAAGAAATTGCACAAGAGAAATTATGAAAGTTAATCAGCTTATGCCTAGAATAATCATGATAGAAATGCCATCTTTTTGTATCCAACTAAGAATTAGATGCAAGAGAAGGCGTAGCTTAGTGAAAGTCATGCATGCAAAAACCACATTTTGCTTATGTAGAAGTGAGCTCTATGACAGAGAGAGTGCCAAAACTCCAAGAATAGTTTATATCGATGCATAGTGCTCTTTAGGAAAAGAAAATTATGAACTCCTTCTGGGCCCACCCAGAGCTAACATTATAAATAATTATGAGATCTTGAAGTGATTTGGAGTTAAGGACTCCAGTCAAGGTGATTACCCAACAATTTACCACTTTAATAACAAGTCACTCAAACAGCAAACATCATGGAAAAGTGCAGTGAAGAAACCTGGATTAGAAGGAGCAGATTGTGTCACAAGGTTAGTGATATTAGCCGAGGCAGAGGCATTTCTACGAAGCTTTGGTGGATTGCAAGGACCTTCCGTTCCCCTGGAATTCCCAAGCACGCTTATACATGTAGATGTAAAAATAATATCGACAGTAGAACAAGAAAGCAAATACAATATATATGTTTCCTAATACCAACAGAGATAACTGCTTAAGATTACCTTGATCCAATGTCCACACCACTGTTTTGCCTCCTTAAGTTCCCTGCACGAAAATGTTATTGTAGCTAAGAACTGCTAACAAACCAAGTAAGCTAATGAAAGTCAATTTCAGCATTGTCAGAAGAATGCTGTAACTACTTATCCAGACAGAACTTGCGACCTCTACATGAGTTCTAGTCAGTACCCTTTAAGTAGGGAAACCAAATGTACTGATGAACGACTCATTCAAATGGTGAAACAAGGAGAGAAAAATTAAAAAGGTCCAACTACCCTTGACCAGGGATTGATGAAGCCCAAAAGAAAGGACAAACAAAGCAGCAACTACTCCCATACTAAATTACCCAGTGCACCAGATAAAACCTCTGATCCAAGATGTCTCTCATCATAATTTCTTGACCAAACTTTAGATCCATGTTCTTAAAAAATTAATGCCCATGGTACTTCACCAATCTATGTAAAGAAAAGACAGATTAGGTTGCGCATGATAACGTTTCTTGACTAGAGAAGAGTGTTTTTTTAGAAATAGTTATTTTCTATTTTTATTCCGGGGAATAATTTCTAAGTAAAATAAGGTGTTTGGTAACTACACAACATTTCTACTCCAGAAATAGAAAAATAATAAAAATGTGTTTGGTACAAAATAATTTCTTTTTTGTATTTATTCATTTTTTATTCTTGCTCACGGATCGCCGGCCGCTGACCGCCGGCCACCGCCACCCATTGCCGCTTGCTGCCGCCGCTGCACGACTGCCGGCCACCAACCATCACTGCCGACTGCCACCGCACAGCCCATTGGCCGCCGCCGACCGCCTATCCGCCTCCGGCGGTTGGCGGACAGCGGACAGCGGTGGCGGTCGACGGTGGTTTTGGGCAGCTGGAGGTGGCCGCGGCAAGAAAGAGGAACAAAAGAAAAATAAAAAAGAAAATTGGCTTATTTCTAAAAATTATTCCCAGGAACAAAAAGCTACTTTTTATTCCAAAACTATTCCCGGGAACAAAAAAATAGAGAAATTATTTCTGGAAACAAAAGTTTTACCAAACGGATTTATATTCTTTTTTTGTTTCGGGAAACAAAAAAACAGAAATTGGAAAAAATAGAAACGTTGTCATGCAGACCCTTAGAGTCCAAAAAAGCATGGATCCTAGCATCGCTTATTTTTCAGGAAAGCTCAACACTGCTTATGGAAGAATATTATACAAGGCAACACTGCCTCATGATTCTTTTTGCTAAAAGCACTGCCTAATATGTGATATGCATGTTCGACGAAAAAGAGCCACCTCTAAAAATAACATAAAATTCTGACCACAATAAATAAATAAATAGATAAATAAATAACAAAAAAATAAAAAGATAACATAAGCCTCTAAGCAGAAACAAAGCCACCACCTTGGCATACCTTTTGCTTCCTCCTTCTGTGGAAGGATTGAAAAAGATCCGAGTAAGCCAGACAACCGCTCCAGTGTTGACTCGGATGGGGATCTTTTGAAAGACTAGATAGTAATAATACAAATAAATATGAACAAATCTGAAAGCCAAAGTTTGTCTAGTATACTAAAGCATATCAAATCACAGTGTATTGACCAATCAGCAAACACGTCATCATTATTAACCAACGTCCATTTTCAAGTGCTTATGTGTTGGATCAAGTAAAACAAGTATACAAGACAACAAAATTGACGAAGTCAAGATAAGAAAACAGATGGACATACATATTCTTTGTTCCCAGTTCCATATTTACTCTGGATCTGCAAGGAACATCATAAATCATAGAATGAAAACGAAACCAAAACCAACATATATACATTTACTCCATATACCTACCTTCAGAGAAAAATCCGTCACATCTAGCAGCAGCAACTTGGCTTCAAAGTAATGGGCAAGAGCCTTGGCAAGCATTTGTTGGTAAAGCTCTTAAAGTCATTATGAAAGAAAGAAGAATTATTTTAGAGTCTGCAACGACAATGCTCAAACCAACATATTGATATATGATAGATTCACAACCAACCTGCAGGTCCAGAGAGCAAAATGGCTCGACTAGCAGGTGAAAGATTTCTTGTGTACTTAGAAACTTCAGCATGCTTCAAATGAACATATGCAGCACTTGTCAGCAAAACTCGTGTCTGCTCACTGTTGTTGCAGTTGGAATATGAGGAAAAAGGTAAGTAGCCATGAAGCAACAAAAGTGGGGGAAAAAAGAAAAGAAAAGAAAAGGAAAGACCTAGATAGCAGAAGTCAAGGGAAGGCCTCAAAGTCTCAAGAAACAAGGAATCACGAATACTCATCGAAGACATAGAGAATCTCACCAGAAACCTCCCACTCTATAAAAAGTTTGATATACACTTCAAACGCTAACACTTTTACACAAGAGTTGTAGTATCTCCATGATAATTCAAGTTCAAATTGATAACTGAGTTTCAAATCAAAAAATTCAAATGATAAAACCCATTTCTCCCCATAAACCCTTGACCATTGTGAGAATTTTCACAAATACGTGTGATGCGAGAAATTCAGAATGCCAAATAAATCCCCAGAAGCTCTCAATATGAACCTTAAGCCCTGAAGTCTCATTCATCTATGTCCCCACTCAAACCCTAATAGTAGTAGTAGGAGTATAGAGTTATCTGTTCTTCAGCTTCTCTGCAAGCTACAGTAGCAGGAGTTATTAAGGATGGAAGGTGGAATTTGTCAGCTGCTAGATTAGATGATATGCTATTGGTTCACTTAGCATTGTGCAAAGTTCCTTCTCCAAATGCAGGGCAAGCAGTGATGGCGATATGGAAGGCAACTTCTTCAGAGCAATTCTCGGTCAACAGTGCATGGAGTTGTGCTAGAGCTAGAGCAAGCAAGGTATTTGGCATTAATTAATTTGGTTTACCCCATATATTTCTAAACAAAGCTTCATTGTCAGCTTCCTATTTTGCATAAGCTCTCCACTAAGGATAGGATGAAGAATGTTGCTGTCAATAATGACTGTGTGCTTTATGGAGCTGATGTTAAATCATGGAATCACTTTATTGTGGAGTGTATAATAGCTGACGAAATCTGGAGGAAAAGATATGAGAAATGTGGGATAAATAGAGGCTTGCTTAATTGGGATTCTGTGTTGCAACGAGCATGTACTACTTGAGAAGGCAAATCTATTCCACGTCTCATCTTCAAGGTTGCCTGGCGTGCAGCACTTTGTTATTTATGGATGGCCAGGCAAGAAGATCCATGAAGACAGTTTTATTGTTTTGAGCAATGATAAATTTTCCCAGATTCATTTTGATGTTTTGTAAAGATTTGAGAGAGAGAGAGAGAGAGAGAGTATAGGCTCTTCCTCTCAGCATATAGCCAATTGCAGGAACTGGAGGTTGATACCATAGATGATTTGTTGCAATTTGAACATTTTTTGTAGCAGAGATCCTCTGATTTGTTTATTAAATCAATAAACCTCACTGCTTACCCAGCAAAAAAGATATTTGAAAAATAATTCTTTCAGAACAGCAACAGTTCACCTAAGCAATTGAAAATTATCAAAAAACCACAGATGCTGAAAAATCTGGATAAGAATGTTATATTCCTTAAGGATAGAAGGCAACAAAACCAAGAGCAGCAATTTACAGGAAAAAACAGACACGTGTGAAGAGCAGGCCAGAAATCAATTTGCCAGGATTAGAGTAACATATAGTTTCAATAGCTCGGACTGGGTATAATTACCTCCCAATAATATAGTGCATTTTTTTTGTCGATGATCACTAAAGACCAGACGATATTAAGGCAAACTCCTAAGAAACAAAAGAAAGGCAATGAACAAACTGGCCAGAGCTTCACTGAAAACAGACTTGCTTTATTCAAGGATGCCTCTTTTCAAAAGAAATTATCTCTATTCTGTTCATTCGCTATGTGTAAAATATTAGCAAGACATATCACAGCGATAAAGCTCCGCTGGAGAATCCAGAAAAAGAGTGTCGTTCCTTATCAGACCATGATTATATATACATTGGTCTTAGCCTGTAAGACAAAAAACAAATTAACTTTTGGACCCAAATAATTTAAGCAAGGCCTCATTAGGACCAGAGTGCAAGAATCACCCCTGTCGAATCAAGTGGGACCGGTGTACATGAGCACACAAGTATCATTCCAGAAGTGGAAGATAAAAACACTGAAAAAAGTGAGGCCCAGACAATTCTTTCACCTGTGTTTGTTCTGTTCTGTCTTCACAAGAATATACATTTGTTTGTTTAACACTGTTGGAATTGGGTTGAATTCACTTTTCTCTAAGAACGGGGAAAAAAAAACACTTTCTAAGCAGAGTGGAAACGAGAGAATGTCGATGTGACCTGAGATAGTAAGGGAACTGGTCGAAAGTGACTTTGCTCTCTCTGCCATCAACCACCAGCCTGAGCATCTCCTTCTCCACTCTCTCAGCAGTGATCGAGTCTGAGGAAGAAGCGTTACCTGCCCATTTGCTCACTGTCTGTCCTGATGCTATTCCAAGCCCCACTCCAACTCCTACACCTATTGCCGACAGCAATATGTGTTTCTGTTCCATTGCCTGTTCTCTCTTCCTACCTCAACACTCAAGACCCTGCCAAAGGATCATCTTTTTAGTACACACGAACAGATAACCAAACAGGGCGTGGGCCTATTAAAGATCAGACAAATGGGTTCAGAGAAAGAGCACCCGATAAAATCCCCTGTTCTCCATATTTCCACTATTATCACTTACTAAAAACGTACAGGAAGATGAGAAAAAGTCGGTCTACCAGGGAAATTACGCTAGCAGGACAAGTGAAACTCAGGAGTAAATCCTCCAGAGGCAGAATTCATCCAAACGAAAAACAGAGACACCGCATCTAAAAGAAAAGAGAAGACTCGATCGCTTGGGAAGTACTCAGAACATCCTAGTAACCCATAAAAACTGCAACTTTCGAAAAGAAAGACAAAGAAACATGAGAAATGATATCATGGCGTCCCTGTACGCTGTAGACACGTAAAACGCTTCAGACAAAACCCAAGAAGGGCGAGTGATAACTGATAAGCGGGCGCTAAAGATTTTACGTGCAAGAGCGAAATAAGCGGATCTTGCAAACCGCGAACGACCCAGAAGCGCACCGTTTGATGCGAGATGCGCGGCAGGTGGCGGAGAGGAGACGGTTTTGGGCTTTGAGAACGGTGGGGAGGGCGAGAGAGAGAGAAGTTGACGATGATGAGGCGGTTCCTTCACGCTATATAATAGACCCTACTGGGTAGTTTACATCACCTCGGTTTTCATCAATATACAGAGAGAGAGAGAGAGAGAGTGTGTGTGAGTGTCCTTACGAATTGGCCAACGTGTCGGGTTCTTGAAGGCTTGTCATTCGGTACGACAGTGCAGTCTTTTCCATTTCCCAACAAAGGTGGTGGCTATGGTGCGGCGTCCACGTACTTTTCCTCGGCACGATCGAGGGATTTGCTGCACGGAACTGGGTTTCTGTCCGAAGGCGCTTCCGATCGCCGGACAGCCCGGTTTTCCGAGCTCCATCGATCGTAATCAAGTTGAGTTTTTACTTATCTGGACATGCTCAGACGTCTAAGACAGATTTTGAATTCGATAGATCTTCTTTTTAAAAAATCGCAATGTCGTTTGGTTGTATGAATTTTGAGAGCCACGCATGCCATCCTGTAAATAAGTTTTACTAAATATATTAGACAAAATGGTTCATAAAGTTCGGATATCTTAAATTTAAAAAAAAAAAATTATCCTATAATTTGTATAAATGTAATGTAACAACTTCTATTGGCCATGGTTATTATACTAGACACTCTCATATCTCAATAATTTCGTAATAACTCAACAGTTGTCATTTATTTCTTATATACTTATAGATTGGATATCGCATATTTGCTTGAGGTATCTAACAATTTTTTTCATTGCCATCAAAGACAAGATGTCCATCAATTCTTGCTAATACAAAATAAACAAACTTTGGAAGAGTATTATGTCCGTCAATTCTTACAAATTCAATATTGCATGTTATGATTCGATAAATATAGCAATTTTATTTCTTTTGTTATCTTTTAATCAGGGAGGATCAACCTAAATGATGGAGTGCATATGAGCTTCAAATAAAATCCTACTTAAACTCTAGAAGAGGATGTGATTAATGCAAGTATTTATTATTAAAATTTTCTACATATTATTTCTCTAGTAAATATTCATGTTAACACCCACGTTTAGAATGATATAACTTTAGTTTTAAATCTGTGGAATGCACAGGCATCTCGCCTAGTATCATGATAAAGAGGCTAAAAATCTTTTCAACTGATGAGTACTGTACATAATGAATAATCACCGGTAAATAAACCACTTTATCGCCTTCTTGGGGGTGGCTTGGAACTGAGTGATGAAGCCGTCGATTAGGAGGTCTCGGTTCGTCCCCAACAAGAGGAGAAACGGATACCTCTAGAAAAAAATTTACTATCTGAAATCATCCATAACCAACTTACATCCCAACTAATTATTTGCTATTCAATTATGTGCGATGACATATAACAAAGTAGCTTAATTCAGAGGACTTAGCCCCAATAAATTAAAACTTGAGGACCTTTCCCTTTTGGCAGAAGGTGTTAAGAAGCCCATTAATGGGGGGCAACTCGCCCAGCAAAAACAGAACAGAGAAACTCGAAGTCTGAGCCGAGTTTCCAGACCGAATCATGTGATTTGAACTTGATACAATATGTCAATTCAAAGAGACGCTGTCTATCCAATTGACTGAATGAATTCTTAATAAGAAAATGGTCTCGGATAAGTTCGGAAGGGACCACAAAATCCGATGCAACGTCGGCAAAGAGCGGACGAATTCATGGGTGGACCGGTCTATGGCTCGAGTACGATCGCGAACTCCGCTTCGAGATTCACGCTGGACATTTTTTTAATCCAGGAAACGGTTCTAGACAAGAGCTTCATCGTGCGAGAGGAACGCCGATATAGTCGACCTATGGTGTCATAAGGCACTAATTTTCTTCTACCCAAATCAATCATCGCATCAGCAGTGCAACTATCTTGAAAGAAAACAGAAGGAATTCATGACACATAACTAGGTGCCGATTGATCAAGGGACAAGACACCCCATTCCGAGTTCGTATCGCATGCTTCGGGTCCAAACATCAGACCAGATTGATCACACAAGACAGTAGAGGATTTCCCACTCAAAAAGGAAAAGAAAAAAAAAAAAAAACAAAGACAATAGCCGATCCCTCATAGCAGGAGCCTCAGCCAACCCAAAAAACTTTATACTTTGCTCTCGTTTTCGTCCTTTCTCGTACATACAAGACAGCGTTACTTTAATATGCGTTGCGTATCTATCCCTCGGATTCCAGACATCATCAATTAGCTTTAAGATCTTGTCATTCACAAAAGCAACAGGTATTCCACCGTTACAAGAAACGTAAATAAACTGATTGTTAATCTAAAGATGAGTCTTCCTAGATAATTCGGGAAGACGCTACTATTATGTTGCAAACCAAGGTGAAACTGCACATCAACCCTGGACAAAATTAACGTTTGGAGGAAAAATTTACTGATTGATCACTAATTTACATGCAAAGCTACAAGCTATCTCATTAAACTTAAGAAAACAAAAGCATTCCAGAGGCTATGCAATAGCATGGATGGTAATAAGTTCCTTGACCGTGTAAAGAGAAGACCCATCACCACGCCGAGAAAGATGAGCGGAAGCATCCTCTGTCCATTAAAATGTGCTAAAGCAAAGGCGACTGAGCTCACCAGTATTGCACACCACACAGGCATGTATTTTGTAAGTGAAGGAAGAAGGAAACCCCGGAACACTATTTCTTCCCATACAGGAGCACAAACGGTTACTACAAGTGCGTAAAGTGCCATCGCGATCGGATCCCGTGCCAATATTGACTGTTCGACACTTGATAGCGTTACAGGTGTGGAGGGGAGAATCGGCAATAGATCAAGGTTGATTTGCGAGAGACGATTGACCAGAGGAAACAAGAGACACCCAAGCGCAACATCGAAATGCCACTTACCTTTTAGACCGAAACTAAACCAATCAGACGGAAGGGGATAAAACCGTGAGAGACAGCGGTGTAGGATCAAAATTCCAGCAACGCCTTCAGTCACATCTGTCAAGAGGCTATAGAGTGCCTGCCCTCTGAAAGTCAAAGTTTCCTTGTTGAATCCTGCTATATGCACCGTGAATGGAACCAGCCATGTCCCTATAAACCAAAATGAGGTAACCCAAAGAACCATAACCTGCATCACGAATTGAAGAATTCTTCAGACCTACAATTAACCATAACTTCTGATCACTTCAAAGTATTGACCAAGAACTTCTCATGCACATGGAGATTTATAGCAACTAAAAGGAAGTACCTTTAACACTGTCTCTGCTGTCCAGGGCACAGTCCAAGGCCTTCCAATTCCTCTGAATAATGCATTTACAGCCTACATTATAACCAAAACATTTCTTAGAAGCATGTAGAAGTTTGAGAAACCTGAGGGCGTTCACATCGTGATGTGTCAGAACATGAAACTCCTACTTAAAACTAGCATGCCCTAAAACTTTTCATTTCTTGCATTATGTTGCTCTAACATACAGCTAAGCATCTATTAATTAAGTTTTACAGGAGAACAAAGCCTAAAATCTTCAGTTTGGGAATGATGACATGAATCTTCAACCTGTGATCTCCTCCTCTTTCACCCTCTCATAAGTCCTCCCCGTACTTTGCAATTTAAACTAAGGGAATGTAACTACACCCAAGACCAAAGATTGGCTTCTTTGTGCTAGTAAAAGCAACAAAAAAAATGGAAAGCTCCTCTCTCACCCTCACTTATGCAATTCCAAAATGCAATTGGATTGAATTTCCATATCACGAGTGCTTTTATTTGCATCTACTCTCACATTCGTACTCTAGAATTCATAAGCGACAAGTGACTATGATTTATGACCTTCATCTCATTCAAGGAGAAAGTATCTTATGAATATGTTATATCACTATGTGGTTTCCGTCCATTAATACGCAATCAATGGTTGACTTGCTTCTCCATATTAACAATGCAAGAGATGCATAATATACTTAGAATGTTCAAAGCATATACAAATATCAAAACAAGACTTTTTCAACAAATTGCAGGCAAACACTGGGTATTGACACTTTCAACAGCATCCAAGGTCACCCGGAATTCTTTCAAGTTAAGGATAAGAAAACACGCTCAACCCCCTTAAGTACTTGGATATCTTGATGGCTCAACCTAACAATGTGCTCCCATTACAGAGCTTTCATAGAACTTACTTCACACACTAAAGCGACCAGAAACGACAACTCAGGTCATTTTCAGCGGAAGTCTCTCCCACAACTGCTCAGGCTCTCTAGACGTCTGTGTTGTAAATCAGCAACTATGTTACGCTCTTTCCTAACTATTTGATTTGCTTCACATTGCTCTATCATTTCTCTCAAATGACTCTAAAAATGCCTTGTGATCTAGTATACTGATGTTCAAAGCACAGTTAGGAGGATAAAACAGAACTAGCTTTCCAACAAGGGATATAAAGTCAGTAACTTTAACACATTGCTCAAAGCCTCAACCAAAAAAAAAAAAAAAAAAAGCACGCACAGAATTCCATGGCAGAAGAAAGCAGGCTTTGGTATTTTGAGCTAGGTAAAGTGTGTGAAAGGGGAAGAACAGAATCAGAATTCAAGCCCAAAGCCTCTGAAGAAAAGACCATCACTACACCCAACCCTTGTTCCTACATATATTCCTACACGTAGAAAAGTTCAGCCCTCTCAAACTCTCTAAAGCAGTAGATGTCTACTCAATTAGCCTCCTAATAATGACTTGAATTGAAGAATGGAAAGCAGAAAAAACGTACCTCTCTAAATTTTGCTTTCCAGTCCTTCTGAACGGCAATTTCAGTATTCAATTCAGGCTCCGCATGTTCTTCCGGCGGAGCATTTTCAACGAATTTGAATCGTTGACTATCTGGAGGGAAACTCTGGTCCCTGAAGCAAGAAATCTTCCAATTCTGCATGGTCATCAGAGCACCAAGACATCAAGCAGAGCCCCAACAACCATCATAAACTAGAGACCGGTTATCACAATTAGAAGAAAGAAATTGCTCACAGCAATTTCAAAAGATCCAAAGGAAAAACTTTTTCTCTTAATCTAAAAAGCCGCCACAAAAAGGTAACTTCATCGAAGAAATACACAATCGAATCGAATCGATTAGCCAAAATACGCAAAAAAGATCAATCACAACGATCACCCTATCCCTATGCTCGGAAATCAAGAATCAAATGCAGCCGAACTGAATCGAGCGCGAGACGGATTAAACCCTTACGTATCTGGCGCGATTGCGGCTGGAACCCGAGGACCCGGAGCCCCGGGAGAGCGCGAGCGACGCGGCGGCCGGCCTCGTCGGAACCCTAAACCGCGCGACGGGAGGAGGCTGGACCAGAGGGAGGCGAGGGGATAAGGAGTGGGAGCAGCAAGAGCTCAACATGGGATGGCAGCGACGATGACCATGCAGAATCGGAATCCCCCACTCCTCTTTCCCCTTCACCTCATGCCCCAATCGGATCCCCTATCCCCCGACACCCCGATCAATCCAATCCAATCCAATCCAATCCGATCCAACAAGAGCAAGAACAGGAGGAAGGAGGAGGAGGGAGAAAAATCAGATTTTGAGGCGGCCCCCGAAGAGCAACCTAATCTTCCAACGACGGAGGTTGGGGGAAATCCGATACGGGAGGAGGAGGAGACGATTTGAAATGCGGTTGCGATTATTCTAGGGTTAGGTCAGGGAGAGAGGAGGGAAGGGGGGAGTGGAGACGACTGTTGATTTTCGATTTGATTTTGACGACGACGACGACGACGAGGAGGAGAGGGAACGAACGAATCACGCATCGGATGACGACGACGATGGCGATGAAGATGAAGAGGACAGGAGAGGGAGAGGAGGAGAAAAAGAGGGGAGGTCAACGCGGTGAAAATCGGACAGGGGAATTAATACCAATACCAATGCTGCTTTTTCGGAATTGTTTCTTTTTTAAATTAATTGATTTTATGTCTTAACAAGAGTTCAGACACGTATTTTTTTATTATTAATAATAATAATAGTTACATTTATTGGTTATTTGTACGGGTACGTTACCTACCTAACGACTGAGGACGGGGACGTGGAGCTGAGTCAGCAACCATGCATGTCAAGCCAAGTCAAAGTTTTTAACCCCCCTCCGTCAAACATGGGATTGGGGCTCTCTTCTCTCTCTCTCTCTCTCTCTTTTTCCCTCTCTCTCTTTTTTCTTGGCCATTACACAATCGATTCACCAATTTTGCTTTCCAATCGAAGGGTGAGTTGGAAATAGAAAGAAGTTTTTCTCTTTTTTTTGGATACTGAAATTCATACCTTACTTTGTCCGGATATTTCATCTCCAAGGTTCCAATGTTCTTAACATTTTGTAATTGATATTTATGACAATCTAATTAAGTTAATATATGAAGAAAGAGAGATCATACGTTTATAACGAGTTTAGTAAAGGCATATGGGTACTTCATGCGGTTTGAATAAAGAGTAAGATTTGCCGTCAAAAGCCTAAATTTATTGTCGAAAGCCCTCTTTTTTTTTTTGGTAGTAGTGTTAAAAAAAAGAAAGATGTCAATCAATCTAAAATCACATGCAAAATTCAGATAGAGCACGGGCAAAGTTATAATTTTGTATGTATGACGTTAGATTTTTATATATCGTATATTTGTACAAACCCATTGGTCGATTTGTACGTTGAATTTAAGAGAACCAGCTCAGTCATCTCTACTTGGTTGATTTCCCTAATTTTTACTGACTTTTCGCGAGCTTTGTAAGACTTACATTGGTCGAGGTCCAGCGCTTCCATTTCACGTTATCGATCCTTTGTCCATCAGATGTTTGAATGTTTCAAAATGGGAAGATAACAATTGTGGAAATATGAAGGGAGTTTGACTACGTGATCTTTAGGCAAGTCTGAACTTGGCAAAGGGCCTGCTTGTGATGCACTACAGCACGCGCAAAACATGCACGGATTTCAGCAAGAGACTTTGCACGCACGCACTCGAGACTTTGCACACACGCGACGAAGACGGGCGCATGGCACCTGATCACGGACTTCTGTCTGATGCCCCGCCTCGATGCGGCCGAGTCAAGCCGCTCCGGCTCGATTCATATCATCTTCCTTCGATCCGAGTTCGGGAAGATAAAGGAGTCCCGCTCGAGGTTGATGATATCTGAGCTCAAAAGGCTCGTCCAGTATGATCGGATGAGTCAAACCCGTTCCATCCTTGGAACCCCGTGACACGTTCATAGCATGAGATTCAATGGCCTTCTCTTTTAAGTTCAGATCAATCCCGAAGCGTTTCTTTCGAGCTGAGCTCGAAAAATCGAACTCAAGTCAAGTAGGAAAAACTCAAATATGCATAGTCGGGGATAAATACACTATCGGTGTCTAAAAGTTATGTACGGTGTTTACTTTAGTGCTAAAAATTTTTATTGGATCACTTAAGAATCAAAAAATTTAAAAAAACAATCATTTTAGTATCAATTCCGATCAGATTGACCAAAAATCCGACATGATATTTTTTTATTAATTTTCAAAGCTGACGTGGCTCATCGAAAATTACAATCTGCATCTAAACCACAAAACAACGTCTTTTGGCTTCTTTCCCCAATCGAAACCCTAAATCCCAAAATTGAAATAGAGAGAGAGAGAGAGAGGAGGCATGTCGTCTTCTTCCTCGAAGAACAACACCAGCAACGAACGGCACCAACAACAGCACCAACAGCGCACCAGCAGTGGCGGCGGTGCACCAGTAGCGGCACCTTTCACCTCTCTTCTTCCTCCTCCTCCTCCACCCTCGCCTCCTATTCTTCCTGCCATTTCTTGCTTGCAAGAATCTCATTCTCTCCTCGCTAACCTGGTTGAGCAGCTACAATGGTGGCTGAGCGACGATGGTTGAGCGTTGGTGGGCAAACAACGGTGGCCGAGCGGCGAAGAAGAAACCCTAACCCTAATTTCAATCCATGAATAAGCTATATGGTGTCGTTTTTGCGAGGATATCCGCATATAACGGCAAAATGACGTCGTTTCTTGAAAAGGATGGAAAACGACATCGTTTAAAAGCCAAACAATTTTTTTTTTTTAAATATAAAAGCCACGTAATTAATCTGGCCGGAATCTCTCGTCAGTGACAGCAAAATGATTATTTTTTCTTTGATTTGGCACTTAATAATCCAATGAAAACTTTTGGCACCAAAATGAGTACCGTACACAACTTTTGGCACTGATAGTGTACTTATCCCTGCATAGTCAAGAATGTACAGATAAAAAAGTATAGGAGCTAAAGAGGGCCACATCAAAAAGGAATTTTATTGTTGCGTTTTAAAGAATTTAAATGCAAGATAACCTTCAGGAAAAGTGGCAGCAAAAAAGGAGCAAAGAACGTAAATCAAATCCCCAAAGAAAATTATCGAGACTAGACAACATGGTACTTCATGCCAACCTCAATCAAGCACACTTGAGGTATGTTCAAAGCCACGGACGGGCTTCGACAGTTCTCGGTCAAGAAAGAGTACACCGCGTTGATCGCAAACTTCTTCAAGAATGACGAGTTCGATCTAGCTCTCACTTGGGAGTGACCCATCACGTAAGTCACCCCAGCCTGCTGAGCTTCCACGAGATGCAAGAGTTCTTCCTTGACCTGCGGGTTCTTGAACTTTGTCTCGAGCAGCTGGAAACGGTATATGCGGCCCCGATGCAGGGTCAGGTGGGACGATTCCTTGACGTAAATGGAATGCAGCTTCTGCAAGGCGGCAGACTTGCTGCCGCTGCAGCCCATCGAATCTGAAAAGCTCGAGCTGTAGCTTATGATGGGGTCATCTGATTCTGAGACTGCCAATCTTGTCCCGAACTTCTCCGATGTTCGCACAACGGCCATCCAGCCATCCATAGAGCCATCGAAGGTCCCGCAACCTTCCGATTCAAGCTGAATGAACTCCGCTATGCTCATGATGAGGTCGTTTTCCAGGTCGTCGTCCTTCCTGTGAACATCCTTGTAGCCATTCCGAACAATGCAGCGATACAGTCTGTATGACTTGGGGCCAATCCGGCCAATCAGATAGCGTTCTTTGTGGGGAACATGAGGGACAGGAATGGTTTTCACACAGACGAAAACGGCCACCTGGTAAAATGCAGGTAAGTTGGATAGGAAATTTGCAAAAGTTGCCGGGATCCCAGTAGCCAGTTCAGTGTAGAAGAGACCGATCCCAGGAACCCTGACAACACCGAGAGTGGGGCCCAAAGTGAGAATCCACTTCATTGGCACTTTGTTCTGCAGGTCGATCTTATACTTCTTCCTCGTAGCATAATGCCATATGTACATCACGAACGTGAAGAGAGAAGAGAGAAAAAGAGGAACCCATGCCCCTTTTGGGATTTTCACACAGGCAGACAAGAAGTAAATGGCCTCCATCGATCCGAATAACAAGAAGAAAGAGATGGTGAATGCAAGATTCTTATGCCACACATAGTGAATTGCAAGGGACATGAGCCAAGTGGTCACAAACGCCTTCAGAATCCACGCAAATGCTGAAATCAAGACAAAAACATAAAACTTCCATTTGTAGTCAATTTCTTTTCTCATTCAAATCAAGATAGTAACCAATAGGAAACTACCAATTACTGCACAAAAATGAAGAACATCCTATTTCTCTCCAAGACAATTAAAAAAAAAAAAAAAAAAAAAAAGGCTGTAGGCTACATAATACCACTATGAATGGCTAATAAACCAGTTTACTGATGGAACCTTAGGGTTCAGGACCCCATGTGGAATGTCAGCACATTGGGCAGACAACATCACCATGGCCACACAAGTTCATCTGTCTTGATTTATGAACAAGTAACCATTTCATGTGCAAGAGGACAGTGTTTTAACTGCAAACTGTGTGAGGTCACTTTGTTCTTGCTTCAGATGAGTAAATGAATCTTATTTCTACAATTCAACTGCTATAAGGACCATTTCTAGAGGAAATCGACTTGGACATGGAACATCTCAAATGGTTTTACTGCATAGAAGGCTTTCTAGATACCCTACAACTAGATGAAACCAACCAGAATAATGTTAAACAGACAAAAATACTTCCACAAAGAAGGCATGCTCTAGATTGTTATCCTGGTTGACGTACCGAAAGCATATGCGATGTGGTTTGTGTCTCTGAAACCAACTGCCACAGCCAAACAGAGTATCATTAGAACCCAGTTCAACTCTGGAACATATATCCGTCCTTTGATCCACCTTGATGTGTGTAGGATCTTGACGCGAGGGAAACAACCCAATGCATGGCTTTGATTAACCAATGAGCATGCAGCAGATATCGCAGTCTCACTGGCAACAATTGCAGCCAAAACAGCCATGGCAAAAAATGGCCAGAATAAGGGATCTAACAAAATTTGAAAAAAGCATTCATTAGAGACCAAAAATAAAAATTTATGCTCTAGTATTAAAAATGATGGTTCTGAACTCCTACAAGGTGTTGTGATAAGATTAATTTATTGGTTCTAGGAGCTACTTATCAAATTTCATTGAGATTAGCTTGAAGAAGAGAGTTCCAACGGCAAGTTGCTCATACCACTCAAATAATTATGCAGCTCAAAATTAGCTAGTTCATCGTTTAATTTTGATTCATGATAATATATTCGGAGAAATTACACTTCTTAAAAGTGTGTCACTTCATCTTGTCCATTGGGGAGTGCAGCTAATTGTCTAAAGATTATAATATTCCTTATAATATAAATCAATAGAGGAGCACCAGTTCAGTATATGATCTCTAGCTCCACATTTAGCAGAGTAAACACATGCCACTGCTGAATATTACTTGCATCGTATCATCACTTAATCCATTTAAAAAAGAGAAAGAAATCCAAAACCTTCACAGATCCTACAGTTTTGTTTATCTGAAATGAGAATCCTTTAGCAGCAAAAGATACAGTAATCACTGATGAATGAGCAGTTTCAACTAAAGAATCCATGTTCTTGCCAAAGAAAATAGAATTCATATTGTCAGCTTAATTTCATGCATTCCCATAATTGTCTAGATAATAGTCAGCTTCGTTAAATGCCCTTTAACATAATCTTGTGCATGGAAATGCCCTAAACTTATGCAATCGAACGACTATTTCATTTGAGACTAAAGGACTGCTATCCAGTCATATGTTCATGCTAAGTTCGAAGCACATAGATAGTGCTGAACACACGGAAGTTATTAACATATGTAACTGCTTTTTACTCTGACAACAATCAACATCCATGTCGGAACAGAAAATCTACCTGGAATAGATGCATAAAAGCTCATAGGAAAAGCTGTAAAGTTCTTTGACAGAAATGCAGCCTGACCCAGGTACTGGAGCACCAGGCAAGGGTAAGTGACACAAAGGAAAGCAATCTGCAGAGAGCAACTTCATCAGAATTTCCATCCATCAGTGCAATGGACTTGTGAGGCAGAAATAGTCCCCAACAGAATGGACTGAATAGCAACAATATGAATAAGCTAGAAGAATATATCATGGATAGCAATTCAAGGAAAGTTGATGTTGGGCAACAAATATTGTGCCTAAGGTGAGTGCATCGGATATTGTCATTGATTAAACACGTTTCTCATATAAGTCTTAAAGGTGAAATAACAAAACCGAAGCAGCCCCGGGTTGATTTCTTCAGATCACAGCTTCAACAGCATAAATTAAACCAAAATGGTCTTTAATAACTTTAGGCACTAACAGCAGTACATACCCGTACTGATGCAGCTGAGAAGTAACCAAGATCTTCAAACATGACTTCTGTTCCTGTATTTGACAGGAATTACCTCCATAAATTGATGATGAGAGAAAGCTCGTTGACTAGGACTTGCACTAATCCACACAAAATACTTGCCTGTAATACATAGAAGTACTCCCCCAAGAGATATCCAACCATCTGGTCCTGTGTGCCTGAAGAACTCAATAATATAATAAGGCGAAAGAGCCTTATAGACATTAGGATTCCAGACTATGATGTTGTAGATGCCAAGGGCAGCAATGGATAGTGACCAAAGAATCATTATTGGAGCAAATACGAAGGCCGCCCTGTATGTTCCACGGTGTTGCAAAACGAAGAGGCCAATTAATACAACACTAGCAATAGCAATCACAGAACCTGTGAATTTTAAAGAGTTAAAGATTTGACGGGAGATATTTGAATAAGCAAATATTTACTTTAAAAGGATAATCAAATGATCCTGGCGATGCCTACAACTCACATATCAATCTTACATCTGTTCAATCTCTTCTTTCCTTCAAGATGTTTTCACGTTTGTATTGAACAAAATAACATTAGAACACTTTTTGAGCTTAAACACATAGAAGACCCAGCCTTTATGGGATATGTCACATGTGTACTCAAAGTCTCAGTGCAGTAAGAAACTGTCATCTTTTTTCGTGGGTAAATGACAAAGTTCAGTCCGTCTTATCCCAGAAGATGTGTAGGTTTAACCATAACTTTTATATCTTCAACCTACATAAGATCTAAGCTCCATGCACTGATGATGCGACTAAAAGTGTACTTACCTTTATGCAAGGAAGTTACTTGCGCTTGCACACCTTCAATTGACGATAACACTGGACAGAAAAATCAAATCAAATCAAAGAATGAGTTCCTGAAGAGAGCATGGGCAGAATTAATCTGATAAAACTGCATCCTTCTCATCCATTGCAAGTTCCTATCCTATTTTTCACAGCAAGGATGATGCATACTATAATACCTGAAATTGCAGGTGCAAGAGCACCAAAAGACATCCCAAGGGAAGCACCAAATAAGACCAAGAGAAGTAAAAGAGTCTTTCTTCTTTTAAGCCGATCGATAGATCTTCTGAACCTAGAAGAAGGTGTACTCCTGAGTGAGATTTTCGCATTGCCATATGTAGAAATCTCCTCATCTGCTGTTTGATAATTAGGAAGCAAACCGAATTTCCCATGTCTGCATAGAAGAGAATATAATGCAAAAGTTCCTCCTGCATGTGACACAATCACAAAGCATAAGCACAAAGCCTAGGCTCATGAGTATCTTTCAAAAGCTTTTCAACTCCATACCTTCACCATTATCATCTGCAGTCAACATGATGATCACATACTTGAGCAATGTAACTAAGGTCAACGTCCAAAAAATCAACGAACACACACCAAACACCACATCTTCGGTTTGATAGTCCCTTAATTTGCCCGAAAACGTAACTTTATACACATAAATGGGCGAGATGCTCAAGCCAGCAAAGGCCGTGCCAAGACTCTGATATGCTAGAAAGATAACTTCTTTGCCTTGAAGTCTACTCCCAGCCTGCCGAAACAGAGACAAGACTCAGTTGAGCAATGTTGAGTACAAACCCTTTCAAAGTACCAACTTTCACAGCACAGGCAACGGGCTTCCAACCTTTTTAGTCAAAACCCATTTGCCTAAACTAAAGCAGTATCATTACTATCCGCTTAATCGGCGAATCTGGTTGATAAGCCTCCTACACAAGTATTCTGCAGCGCAAATGGGCGCAAAGCATCAATAGCGCCGTGAACCTGAACCTTTCGAAGCAGACATCGAATCAAATTCAGGCACACGATCTGTCACCAAAAACCCTCTCTCTCCCACCGTCTGAACCAGATGCAACAAAAACAATGTCGTATCGGGCAAGGCGTAACGTTTCAATACTTGCCCACGAATTCAATTCTTGCGAATCAACTCGAACCCAACTCACATTAAGAGATCCCACAAACGACGACCCATCTCAATGAGAAACACGAACGCATTACCCAAATTGTTTTGCCGATCAACGTTTCAAAACTTGCCCACGAATTCAATTCTTGCGAATCAACTCGAACCCAACTGGCATTAAGAGATCCCACAAACGACGACCCATCTCAATAAGAAACACGAACGCATTACCCAAAACAAGACCGAGACACGGGGAGGCATCGATTGCCTCAATCGGGTCTCGTTTGTTTGCCGATCAACGTCGTGCAAGAACTCAAGAAAAGATGGAGGCCGTACATACCATTGCTTATGTCTCTGCGCGGGGAAGCGACGGGCGAAGAGATCTGCACGCGGGTCGTGTGGTTAAATGCATGCGGGGCACGCGTTCATGCGATTCTCAGAACAGGGGGCAGCTCTGAATCCGTCCAACGTTTGATCATGTTCGTAACGAACCGAGAATTCCAGATCCCCTCCCCACAAAAATCTCTGGCAAAGATCGGCGCTTTGCTTGGAGGGAGCCCAGCACATGGATCCCAAATCATGTGATTCGACTGACGCGTTGCATTTGCCACCTATTATACATTTTCTTTCGTGCTTTTGTTTATCCTTCCTGTTTTTTCTGTACTAATTTTCTTTTAATATGAACATCCTCCAATTGAAAAAATGACGGAAATAGTTCATGAAGTTCGACATAACGTACAATGTGATTAATGAACTTTAAATTTTTTTTAATGTAGCCTAATATGAAATGCCATCCTTAAACTTTAAATTTGTTCGATATGATTCTTAAATATTTGGTATAAAATTTTATTAACAAGCATCGACACAAGTGATCTATGAATTTTGGTCAAATGTAAAATGCGATCCATAAACTTTAAATTTACTCCATATGATCCTTAGACTTTAAACCGATTTGTAATTTCGTCCCTAAATTTTTAATTTATTCGATATGATTCTTAAACTTTTTGTGCAAGTTCAATTTAAGTATTGAACTATACACACATATTCAAGTTCTCCCTAAACTTAAATTAATTAAAGGATCACATTGAATATTTTTATATAATTTAGTGATAACCCAAACCCAAACATGTACTAAAAGTTCAAGGGTCACATTGAACAAATTAAAAATTTAGTATCTATATTGTATATCAAGTTAAAGTTTATGGATTATATTGCACATTAAATCAAAATTTAGAGACTATTTGCGTTTTCTTTTATGTAATTACTATTGTGAAAATTAAAATATTTTTTATAATGTATGTTTAATAGGTATTCAAAAAATTGGTCGACAGAAACTTTTTAAAATTACAACCTCCCACAAAGAAATTTTATATATTTTATTTAGCACAACCTACAATGTCATATAAAATGAAAATACATAATTTTACATCAAGTATAATCCGACATGAATACCTAAATTGGATAAACTGAAATTTCATAGTTTTGAGTTAAGTTAAATATCCCAAAATCAAATAGGCTCCATTTCACTACTATTTATATTGATTAATCCATCCGAGAAAAGAATCTTGGCATCAATTTGTATGGTCTCAATAATGAAAATTACTTTTTTTTTGTATGTACGATAATTTATAAAATAATTTTTCAGATAGCAAATTTTGCTTAATTTCACCTCATACTAGTATATATTCGAATATAGTATTTACTTCATCTTATGGTGTTGAAAATGTGCCTTGCAAAAGCAAAAGCAAAATTCTATTTTAAAGAAAATAGTAAAACATACCTTGTTTTTAGCCAATGACCTGTTATCTACCGCCATTTGACATAACTCTAAATAAAACCACCACATTGAAATGACCAATAGTCTTTTTGTAAATAGGGACACAAAAATTAATTGATGTGAATGTGTATAGTGATTTCTAAAGACAAAATTGTGGTCATTGAATAATAATGAGGCACCTTTTTTATTTTCCTTTTTTTCAATATGCTTCTATGCACGTGAACAATTGAATTTTGATAAATTCAAAATGGTTGCAATCTCTACATAAGAAAAATGCCTAGCTACACCCTACATGTAGTAAAGATAAGCAAGACCTTTATAGCACGTGCTACACTCGTTTTAGTTTAAAGCAGAAATGCTGTACAAAAGTGGACTTTTATTCTTTTAACACATGTTATGTAAGTAGTATAATTTATTTAAGGATGAAGCTGGAAAAGACCTAAACGAAAGACCATCAATTTTATATTCAGATAACGAAAAGCATAGTACCAGAATTTAGTACATCTAATATAATTTTATTGGGTGCTTAATTGCACACATGGATGCCAATCAAAATGATTCGTAGTTTTTTTTTTTTTGGGTAAAGTCAAAATGATTCGTAGTTCTTAATAAGCGATGCAGGAATCTTATTCACCCTATTGCTACTTTATATAGTAGTTAATGATTAATTGATCATTCTCACTAGTAAGATGATTCGACCACTGAAATAACTATTTGATATATTATATATTTCGGACGGATTCGTCAATAGATTCAAGTATATTCTAATCAATGTCCATTTCTTGAAATTACTATGTTTTTTTTCCTATCACATGAAACTCCACTTTATATGGATCCATTTTGGATTCGTAAGATACTCTTACAATCTATAAATCCGATAATCAAGGCTTGAGCAAAATCTACTTGGGTACCCAATATACAAATTGAACTTGTTGAGTGTATGAACTTGTCGCGTGCTTAATTCACACGCGGATGTCATGTTAGACAATTCATATAAAACTTAATGCGGAAATTCATAACAAATCAATGATCTTTGATCTTCATGATTTTCACAAATAGATTCAGACAAACCTTTATCCATAGTGCTTCACTTGATGATGATTGTTGTAGAAAACCGAAAGAACTCAAACCAAATGAAGAAATCCAATTTCTCTCCCTTAACCCACTAAACCTTACTGTATTCAATCGATGGAGGAGAGAATACCAGATTCCTTTTTTTATTGTTGTTCGTTGTGGGTGGAGAGAGGACCAGACTCTTTTATACGTTCGTTGAAAATGTGCCTTCCATCAAAGCGATATACCCTTTCGTTTTATTAGAGTCGTACCTTCTCGTAACCAATAATTATTTATAGCATTTCAATAATTATTAAACCATATAATAAATCACATAATATGGGCCACAATAATTCTTACATTCTCCCACTTGGCCCATATGATGTTCCTTTCATGGTTTAATAAAGACTGTAATGTGCACAATAAGATTATGCTATAAAATTTCATTAAATTGGCAATGACATAATAATCACAATTAAGTAAAGAAAACTAATGCGAGTCATAGCGGTTGTATGTCATTAATCGACATAGTTCCTTCTATGCACTACAACTATAGCACTTTACTTAACATGATCCATAAATGAGAAGTACAGTAATAGTCCAACCATAATATTTCTTTAGAAACTATCTTGTTTAACATTAATCTATTTCCATAACGTATACTAAATAGAAAACAGGAAATATCAGAAACACGTAAGTGAGCTCAAAGTGTCAAATATATAAACTCAATACAATCATAATACAAACATTAATGACGTCTAATAATGCCCATATTTTCAACATGCTCATTAAATGTTTTGGGCGGCAGTCCTTTTGTTAAGGGATCTGCTATCATAAGTTTGGTGCTAATGTGCTCAATTGACACTCTTCGTTTTTGAACTTCTTCTTTAACAGACAAGTTTTTGATCTCCATATGCTTAGCACCCTTAGAATACTTGTCGTTCTTAGAGAAGAAAACTGCTGCAGAGTTGTCACAATAAATTTTCAGCGGCTTGGCAATACCGTCGACAATTACAAGCCCCGAAATAAAATTCCGCAGCCATAATCCATGAATTGTGGCCTCAAAGCATGCCACAAATTCAGCTTCCATAGTGGATGCAGCAATAATTGACTGCTTCGCACTCTTCCATGAAATTGCCCCTCCAGCCAGAAGAAATAAGTAACCAAACGTTGATTTTCTTGTATCGGCACATCCGGCTAAGTCTGAATCTGAATATCCAATCACCTCGAGATGATCGGATCTTTTATAAGTGAGCATATGATTCTTCGTTCCTTGCAAGTATCTAAGAACTTTATTTGCAGCTTTCCAATGATCCATTCCAGATTACTTTGATACCGCGCCACATTCCGACAAAGAAACCGATGTCTAGTCTGGTGCAAGTTTGTGCATACATTAAGCTCCCCACAACAGATGCATAAGGAATGTTTTTCATTTGTTCTCGTTCCAATTCACTTTTCAGATATTGCATAAGGCTAAATTTGTCACCTTTCTGAATTGGAACTATTTCTGCTGAGCATTTACTCATATTAAATCTCTCTAAAATTTTCTCAATGTAGGCTTTCTGAGACAATCCTAATAATCCTTGTGATCTATCACTGAATATTTCTATTCCTATCACATACGTTGCCTCTCCCATATCCTTCATTTCAAAATTCTTAGAGAGAAATTTCTTGGTTTCATGTAACAAACCAATATCATTAGCAGCAAGTAAAATATCATCAACATACAGAACTAGAAAAATAAACTTGCTCCCACTAATCTTCATATATATACACCGATCAACGGTGTTTTCCTTAAATCAAATGAAGTTATGGTATCGTTAAACTTAAGATACCATTGTCGGGAAGCTTGTTTAAGTCCATATATTGACTTCTTTAATTTACATACCATGTGTTCCTTTCCTTTAACTGAAAAGCCTTCGGGTTGATCCATATAAACCTCTTCTTCTAAATTCCCATTAAGAAATGCGGTTTTTACATCCATTTGGTGTAACTCTAAGTCATAATGAGCCACCAAAGCCATAATGATTCTAAGTGAGTCCTTCTTAGAGACTGGTGAAAATGTCTCTTTATAGTCAATGCCTTCTTTCGAGTAAAACCCTTTGCAACAAGTCTGGCTTTATGTCGTTCAATATTGCCTTTTGAGTCGCGCTTAGTCTTAAAGACCCATTTACACCCGACCTTCTTACATCCTTTAGGCAATTCAACTATATCCCAAACTTGATTTTGATGCATGGATTTTAACTCTTCTTCCATGGCATTAAACCATTCATTAGAATCTTCACATTCCATGGCTTGGGAAAATGAATCGGATCATTTCCAATTCCTAAATCAATTTCGACTCTTGTAGTTAAACCATGTAGTCATCGAAATAGCTGACCTCCTTTCTCTTTGAGATCTTCTTAATGCTATTTCTTGTGACTCGGCTATTGGAGGTTCAATGTTGATATCTCTATTATGGAGTATTTGTTCATTAATTTGTTGTTCTCGATTATTGTTAGGAACAACAGCTTTAGAAGCTTTGGGTATAGGAACTTCTACTCTTACTTCTTGAATGCAAGCATCACGCATTCTTTCACTCCCACCGATGTCACCATTCTCAATGAACCTAGCATTTCCAGATTCAACAATTCTTGTACTATGATTAGGACAATAAAATTTATACCCTTTGGATTTCTCTGCATAACCAATGAAATAACCACTGATTGTTCTTGAATCCAATTTCCTTTCATGTGGATTATAAATTCTTACTTCGCTTGACAACCCCAAACATGCAGGTGTCGTAAACTAGGTTTCCTTCCGTCCACAGCTTCAAAGGGAGTCTTTGAACCTGTCTTACTAGGAACCCCGTTTAATAAGTACATAGAAGTCTTTAAAGCATACATCCACAAATATAAGGGTAAAGATGAATGACTCATCATACTCCTAACCATTTCCATTAAAGTACGGTTACGCCTTTCTGCTACACCATTTTGTTGTGGTGTACCGGCATTGTGTATTGAGCACAAATGCCATGTCTTTCAAGGAATTTAGCAAATGGACCTGGACATTGTCCCGATTCATCATACTTTCCATAATATTCACCACCTCTATCCGATCTTACTATTTTCACATTTTTATCTAATTGCCTCTCAACCTCTTTAATATACACTTCAAGTGCATTAACTGATTGAGACTTATCATGCAATAGATAAATGTAGCCATAACGTGAAAAATCATCAATAAAGGTGATGAAGTAACTTTCTTTACCAAAAGATGGAACATCAAATGGACCACATATATCGATATGTATAATTTCAAGAAGCTCTGTGCTTCTTGTGGCACCTTTCTTAGTGTGCTTTGTTTGTTTACCTTTAATACAATCAATACACACTCCAAGGTCAGTAAAATCCAAATTTGGAAGAATTTCATTCTTCACTAATCTTTTCATTCTTTCCTTGGATATATGACCCAAACGTTTATGCCACAAGTAAGCAGAATTTTCATCCACCAAACTTCGTTTAGTGCCAACATTATGATGCAAGGTCATTAATGTCTCAACAAAAGTATAATCAAGTCTAAATTTGTAGAGACCATCACATAAAGTTCCAGTTCCAAAAAGAGTATCACTCTTAAATAGACTGAAAGATTCTGATCCAAACTTACAATAAAATCCCGCCACATCAAGTCTTGGCAAAGAAACTAAATTGCGAGAAAATGTAGGTACATAAAGGGTTCAAACAAATCCAAATAATGCCCAAGTATCTAAGATTAAACGGTAAGTGCCAATGCCTTCAACTGGAGCTTTGTTTCTGTTCCCCGTAATCACATAACTTTCATTTGGCTTTATAGTTTGGATCGTAAGAAATCTCTACATTGTATTTGACACATGAGTGGTGGCACCAGAATCAATCCACCAAGTATTATGAGGAACTTCAGTAAAGTTTGATTCAAAACATACTAAAGCACAAGGCTTACCTTTCTTTTCGAACCAAGCCTTACATTTCGGACAATCTTTCTTCAAGTGTCCAATTTTGTTGCAAAAATGACACTTAATAAGATTATGTTCCTTCTTGTGGATTTGAGAAGCCTTTGAAGAGTCATTCAGGGACGTGTAGTCCTTTCTTCTTGCTCCTTCCACCTTTCTTCTTGAAATTCTTTCGAACTCCTTGATGACTTGAGAGGTGAACAGAATGAGCCTTTTGATTCTTTATCCTTGTTTCCTCTTGAACTAGCATACTGGCCAATTCATTTACATTCCACTTATCCTTTATAGTGTTGTAATTCATTTGAAATGGCCCATATTGCTCATGAGGCAAGGAATTAAGTATAAATTGTACTAAAAAGTACTCATCCACGTTCATTCCCAAAGTCCTTAACTTTGCTGCTAAATTCGTCATCTCAAGTATATGCTCATGCATGGTACGTGAACCATCATATTTCATGGTGGTTAGTGTGCTCATCAATGTACCAGCAAGTGACTTATCAGCAGTTTGAGAACGCTCTTCCACAAATTTCATAAATTCCTTAGAAATGTTAGTCTTGGGAAGAGAAGTCTTTAAGTTGTTTGCAACTGTTATTCGCATGAACATTAAGCTCAGTCTGTTCGATCTTTCCCAAGCTTTATGGAAAGACTTTTCATCATTGCTACTTTCATCAGTAATAGCAGCTGGTTTCTCAGCTTGAAGCGCTAAATCAAGATCCATGACACCTAAGTGAAATTGGACTTGTTCACTCCAATTAGGAAAATTTATCCCATTGAATAAGGGAACAGATGAGGCATGCGAATGGAGTGAAACAGGTACAGATACTGCAAATGTGCAAGAAAATACTCATACATTAATGCTTTGAGAATATCACCTAATCAGATTCAAACTAAATTACACATGCACATCATAGTTCTCCTTTGGGCGATCCTATGATATACAAAAAATATATATAAACCATAATGATGCTAATAACTTTTATTTGATAATTGTAAATATTTCTTATTAAAATTTATTTGTTATCTTTGGATATACAAACAAATTTAACAAGTCATATTAATTATCAACTATCATGTTCATGAATTATAAGAAAATAATTAACCTTTGGGTTAATCCCTAAGTTCTTATAATAAATGAACTTCAATATACCCATAACTCCAATAATGATATAAAACATATCAATTTCATATATAGCATCAATTAATCATGGGTAATTGAATAAAATAATTTACAATATCAAAAAATTCAAAAGACTTCAAGGTTCGGCCACTTTGGTGACTAACAAACCTTTCATAATATGAATTTTTAATATTGTAAAATACAAATATTTACCAAATTTGCACACAAGGACAAAAACTTAATCAAAGCATAAGGGCAAAATCGTAAAATCATAATTCCATAAGGGCATAATCATAAGTTTAATATCCAGGGGCAAAATGGTAAATAATCAGCAATGGCAGAATTGTAATTATTAATTAAACAGGGGCATAACAATAAATAAATTGCGAGAAGGACAAAATGGGAATTTTAAAAATGGCATAAGGGCAAAAACGCAAATAAGACCGCGCGGGGACGTCAGGCGCGTGCCGAGCACGCGCCTTCATCCGCCGCGAGCGCGTGCCCCGCACGCGTGCGTTCGCCACAAGCGCGCGCGCGTGCTCGGCACGCGCTGGCAGTTGCCACGGGCGCGTGTCCCGCACGCGCCTGCCAACCGTCGCGCCGTTCTGCGCGCGTGGATCCAGGCGCCTTTTTCCCCGCACGACAGAACGCCCCTCTTCGCCGTTTTTCGCCGTTCCGCCGCGGTTTCGCCGGCCGTTTCTTCTCCGGCAGCCCATCCTAGACACAAATAAATAATGGGTTTTGAAGAGCATGCCAGCACGACCACATGGCTTTAAGTTTCGGCGAAAATGACCAAAAAATTGGCCCAAATCAAACCAAAGTTTCCCCAAAACGCAAACCCTCCACCACCGCCGCTTCCGCCGCTCGATTAGCCTTCGGCGAACACCGATATACCGGAAAAACTCATGGCTAATGTTCCTCATGGCAGTGCGACGGTGTGGGTCCGAAATCAAGCGGTGGATCGCCGGATTTCCCCCGGAATCGGCGAGTTTCTTACTTGCCCTCAAAATTCCGAATTTTTTTTTTCCACTCACGCACAGTAACTTTTCTTCACCATTTTAGTCCATGAAGAACGTTCCATCATTCGGATTCTTTAACAGAACCTTCCAAAACATTTCAACAACAACAAATGCTACGAACATGATCATTCAACAAATCATCATGCATAAATCATAATATTTCTTTAAACGGAAAAATCATGAGATCATAAACCAAAGGCTCTAATACCAACTGTTAGACAATTCATATAAAACTTAATGCGGAAATTCATAACAAATCAATGATCTTTGATCTTCATGATTTTCACAAATAGATTCAGACAAACCTTTATCCATAGTGCTTCACTTGATGATGATTGTTGTAGAAAACCGAAAGAACTCAAACCAAATGAAGAAATCCAATTTCTCTCCCTTAACCCACTAAACCTTACTGTATTCAATCGATGGGGGAGAGAATACCAGATTCCTTTTTTATTGTTGTTCGTTGTGGGTGGAGAGAGGACCGGACTCTTTTATACGTTCGTTGAAAATGTGCCTTCCATCAAAGCGATATACCCTTTCGTTTTATTAGAGTCGTACCTTCTTGTAACCAATAATTATTTATAGCATTTCAATAATTAGTAAACCATATAATAAATCACATAATATGAGCCACAATAATTCTTACATGTCATATTGAAAGTAACTTGCAAGTCATTGTCGAATGCATTGGACCGCGACTTTGCAACGTGCATGAATGGTTCTTTAATCGAACCTCTCCACAGTTGGCCGACGAGGAGAGACATCAAAGCAACACAGTCACGACTGCCTGACACGTCAAAATTTATTTTAATTAGCAAGGTAAAACGAGCAGTTTGAGGAAGGACCACTCCACATTTCCAAAATTTTTCCTAGTCTTACGTCCAGCCGCTGACCTCAATTTCCAACTATATTTAGACTTTATATATGACAGAAATGACAATGAAAAATTCAAAAAAACAAAGATTGTGGACCAAGGAGTGGGGTGATGGTCCATTTTACAAACATGGGCACTTGCAATTTTTTTTTTTTTTTGGTGAGAACAGAATAGTTAGGATCCAACTTTTAGATCACTTCATCAGCATCCAATTCCAAATTTTAAAAAGATGGGAATAGTTTTTGTTTTTTGTTTTTTTTTTAATTTTCAAATCAAGAACTGATAGTTCAGTTTGCAATACATGCCGTTTAACTTTCCTTCTAGGAAAAAAAAAAAGAAAAAGAAGAGGGAGAATATCCAAAGCTTATTCGTAATAAGAGCTAGAAATTAGGATGAAAATTACAGAAGGGCTTATTATTAGGCAATTCGATGACTAAGCCAGCAATCAGCATGGATGTGAATGGGAGATTTTTTTTCCATCATATACATAGGGGAAAATGCATGGAAAATGCTGGTTAGTCGTATTCAACCTTCGCCCTTGTTTCAACTGAATCTATTCTATTATATATAGTTAAAAACGGAATCAAGAGAATATTCACTTATGTACTCGTCATGTGACACTTCACTTTACCTCTATGATCGCGACGTGACAAGTAATATAGCTCATGCATTCTCACCTGTTTTTTTATTTTATCTTAATGTCTCTCGATAACACAAATATTTGGTGAGGTCCAGACGGCCTGTTTCTGAAGTTTTACAGATCAATAGTGGTCCCGTTGAATCTCACCGAGTTTGGTACTTTTGAAGTTCTCTAATTTTCGAGGACTTCTTAATAGAAGCTTAATGGAGAGGATGGGAGAGGTCTTTTATCCTCGCGATTGCTTCTGGTTGGTCAAATTAAGATTGCATGGACAACTTGCATTTTGATCCTATCGAATTCATTTTTTGTATTCAACATGGATAAATGCTAGGTTGATTTAACACGTCTAATTGATCGATATTATCGTTCAACTTTAATTATTCATCGTGAGTGCAAAATTTTGAATTTGGCTCAAAATTTTTGTTGTATATAAATATATTTGAGAAAACAAATTGAAAAATTAGCAATGTTAACAAAGAAAACACATTGAAAAGTATCTTCTCCAGTTTATCATTTTTTATGTTTAGTCCCTATAAGAGATTAATTCTTGATATAGTCTCTCTTATCGATTTTCTAACATTCAAACTCAATATTAATAATATATAGTAATCAAGAGACGACATAAAGTAATTGAATTTTTTTTCTCTACTAGAAGTTAATGTCTCTAATTTATTCTTTTTTCCAAGATTAAGCTCCATAAGAGATAAGATCTTCATATTACATCTCTTTATCTATTTTCTGAAATTTAAATTGAATAAGAGATAGAAATTGATAAATGATAAATCATTACGCTAAAAGCTTACTGGTTGAATATGCGCCATGTTGCCAAATTATGCCACGTGTCATGTCATGTGGCACACATAGAAGCATAGTGAAGTTCTACGCAGCAAGCACTAGAGCGAACATTCTCTCAACTCTGGGGTTAACATTTAGCCAAGTCAAATTTGAAATAGATTGGATGATCAATGGACTGGACAATAACACTTTGATACTAGCAACTCACGTATAAGTCAATTCATGTGTCTTAACACAATCATTAATGGGTCAAATCTTACCACTTCACGTAGATATTGATAAATGCCAAAAAGTTTATGAATTCATTTGTCCTACTTTCATAAGATTTTGTAGAATCACTATTAACTATTAACATGGGATTTCACGTGCTCCATGCTACTCGGGTTAGAGCGTAAGCTAGTGATGCTTTCAACTACTGGACTCTCACCATCTAGGGTGCGGCATTTCATTGCTTCGCCTAGCAGCATGACGCTTATATTGCTCTTCCTTAAATTGTTAAGGCGTGATTTAATTATTAAAAACTCTGACACACCCCCTTCACGTGTAGGTGGAATTTTGGCATAAGATTAGGTATGGAAATACACAATATGAGGCAAATAAAGGGTCTGCAAAAATTTGAACCCAAGAACACCTACTCTAATATTATATTGAAATCACAAGCAGATTATTCTTCCTTAATTGATAAATCCGTGCTTTTTATAAATAAATTTTTTTTTTTTTTTTTTTGATAACCTGTTATGTGGTGATTTTCGAGAGGCTTCGCTCATTAGTTCTTGTCGATGAAACTCTTTGATGGGACGAGTCAAGCTTGTTATAGTATCTGCTCTCTCTCTCTCTCTCTCTCACGCGGGCAATACACGGATATGAAGATAATGACCTATAACTAGGATTGGCAGATTACCTGGCTAAAACATAACAAATTGACATTAAATTTCCTCTTTATGGACTTTCGAGTAGACATAGACTTCATGAGTACACATATTTCATCTGCGATTATGAAACCAGATAGCTGAAATTTCATTTCAATTACTCATTTTTAATCCTTAAATTTTTACAACCAATGTCCTTTGATCGAAATCAAATTAATATTATGATGAACTGTTGATGTAGCTGACATGTGGCCAATTTTTGGAAGACGATTCATCACCACTTGGGCATGATGTCGACTTTTTTGCCCTGATATAAATCGGATTCCAATCAATGTGAACCAATTGCAAAAATTTGAAAGTTTAGTAGCTTAGGTGATTGAAATTTATGTTCATCGATTTGGTTGCAAATTCCACTAAAGTTCTATAACCACAGATGAGATTCACCTACGCATGACTAATAAATGTGACATTGCGATCCATCACTTCAATTTTTCAATTTAAATTACTTATGTGAGTTGCATTTACCATCAAATTAGTTGCACATTCTAACTTGTTTTCTAGAGGACAGACAGAGGTATGAGAAGATTCCATCATATCAGTAGTGGTGAGTATATTTCGAATTGTCCATTCCAGAGCCAAAACTAGGAACCAAACTAATCTACCAAAGAACTAGCCTAGAGCCGAACAAGCTGGTTGGCTTGCCATTCTAGGAAGGACTGAGCATTTGTTCAATTTTTTAATTTTAAGTAAATTGAAAATATATAGCTTTTTTAAAAAAAAAATTTGAGTTGATACTTTTGTCTTTGTGAGTCATTTGTTTAATTTTATTTTGTGTTGTTAATTTGCTAATTTTTTTTTTTTTTAAGAAAAAGGATATGCTCACGGGTTCAAAGATGGTTCCCATCGAGGAACTAGCCTAGTCACTTTAGTTCCTAATAGAACTACGTTTGAGGCTCAACTTAGGGATTTAACTAGACGCGATGGATACGCCAATTTTGAACCATGAAACTTATCCGATTCTTCCTGGATCAGCCTTGAATGGGACTTGCAAGATCAGTTTGCAGTCAGTTTCTAGATTTAACCTGGATTGTTGCTCATATAAGTAAGTAGAATAAGCATATTAAAATACAGTAGGTGTTCTTTTCCTCATTTGCTTTTTTTTTTTTTTTTTTTTTTTTTTTTTTTTTTTGTGGGAACTTGATTGTTTAGGCAGGTCTTAACCGGGGAGTGTAGATTCTGATTTGGCTATAGTGCGACAGTTGACATCACACTCTTGATGATGGTTGAGAATGTTCTCTTCGCCTTCACCTCTATATCCACTTCAATTAGACATTCTCTCAGAAGAAGGGAGGAGGAAAAAGAAAAAGGAAGGAAGAGAGAAAAGGAAGTAATGGACATGTTATCTTCATCTGCATTCAGAATATATTCTTCGTTTCAAGAACTACAGGAGCCATTCGCTTAATAAGGTGCAGAAATCCATTAGTTCAGGCCAATCCGATGAATATATTCAATCTACAAGAGCCATTAGCTTGAATTTGCTGAAGGAGAGTCTATAAATCTGAGATCAGGTCAGAGAAGTACAGCAGAACATCAATCAGATAAGACCATGTTTACCCCCGGAAAAAGGGCAAAAGGAAAATATCATGGGCATCTATTCCTACGTTAGAAAAAGAATAAGTAAAAACCTTATAAAGATTATAATGACATGTTGAAAGGAAAATGAAAAATTGGAAGAATAAAAGCATAAATGCCTTGGCAGGAATATGCAAGAATGTATAGAGACCTCAGGAATTGGAACCAAAGATAATGAAGAAAATCATAGAAGGAATGATATGCTTTGAAGTTGTAATCATTCAGGTGATAACAGAAGCCAGAGCTGCCCATAAAGCGAATGTCGAATGGGAAGTTTTCCTGTACAACAACGTGATGGAATTAATCAATTTGCTGATCGCTGTGTGACGGTGTCAGTGGTTTGTATTCTTACATGAACAAAGTATAAAGAGGTTGCCACTTGCTACTACTGCGTGGAAGCGTCCTAGCCTTCTTGTTTTCTCCATCATTCTTGCTCAGCCTCCTTCCTTCTCCAGGCATTGGGAGGAATCACCTCAAGAAAGTTTAGGTCATTTTCGCCAATAACTTGAATAATTCAGCGGCCTATCTAATTACAACAACCAAACTCCGGATTTATGTCCGTACCCTAGACCACTTACTGCACTGGAAAATTGGGATTCGGCAAATCATATAAGTCATCCACATATTCATGCATGGTGAAAATTGGCATCACCCCACTGTATGAATCGATACAAAGTCTTATCTCTTGCTGCTAAAAAACCACTGTTCTTGCAAAAGAGAAATTTACGGCAACAAAAATATTTCGAAGTAGCAAGCGTGGCGATCGAAACATGCTTCCGAGATTCTAATTCTCTATGCATCGCAGCATTATTGAGACTAAGCATCTCCTTATCTTGAGTTGTTTTTTCCCTTTTTCCTTTCCCTCTTTCTCCTACCTCATTGTCTCTTCTATTATTGTAGTATTATTCTTCTTCCCCTATGCATCTACTCCGGACTAGACATACCTTGCCCTCCCTAGTTGCCCAATAACTTAGCTACAACCCACTCCTTTAATCAGTTCGTCCTTTCCAAATCTTTTTCATCCACAAATTCTTTAACGCACCTTATATCCTCTCACCTCCTCCTACCGCTAGCTCACATTCCTTCGCACATATATAACCAAAGCATTCTTGTTTTGGGAAGCCATATAAGGTCTCCTTCCTCATTTAGCACTCTCAATATTGGACTCAAATCAATAGCAAATTGCCAGATTTTGAAGCACGATTGTTCGGAAACCTCAGAAGGATGAAAGGGAAGAAGGGTAGTATCGAAATCAACATTCCTTCGGCTACTAAAACTAATAACCACCTGGTAAGCGGGAAGGAGTTCGGGAATGATGATGGGTTCTCATGCAAAGCATGGTTGTGGAGGGTCTGGGAATTTTGCAAGGAAGATAGCAACAGAGTGATATTTGCTCTCAAAGTTGGGCTAGCTGTTCTGCTAGTGTCCTTGCTGATATTGTTCCGTGCACCCTATGAAATTTTCGGCACCAACATTATTTGGTCGATCCTCACCGTTGCCATCATGTTTGAATATACAGTTGGTAAGCGACAAAATCATACATACATGCATATTTTTATGCTTGTGCTACTCATAAAAAAATGGAAATTGAGCTCTTGGGATGATTGCCTAATGTACATGTATGCCGTGACATCTGCCACAGGCTGACCCGGCAGATTGCACGGCAACAGTGCTGTAAGCGTGCAGCGACCATGCAATGCTTAGACTTCCTGTAAAGAGAAACATAGATAGAATGCTCAATCACTCTTATTGTATTGGATATGTGAGATCCCTCCCCCTATCTTTATATGAGCACCTTTGGTTACAACCATTAATCACTACTCGATCTAATGGTTCTATATCTACTAAGTATCCCCGTTAATTACAAGAATGAATACTAGTGTACCATACCTATTATACCCTTAGAAACTATGTTAGAGTACTCATGAGACCTCCTTAATTACCAGAATGAATGCAGGGTTACCTTACCCATTATACTCTTGAGAGTATTCTAAGGCTCGTGAAACTCTAGACACTAGAAGGTTCATGGCATGACGAATCATCTTGGCCATATTCTCGATGATCGTGCCATGAAAACTTTGCTCCATGACGATGACATCTTAAAGCTTTTGTGAATCGAGGTTACTATAGAGAAAAGAACAGGACGCCACACACTTGAATCCGGGCTCACGAACCTTAAATCCAATGCTGAGTGATTGCGGTTTGCGGAGTCCGACGGTGGCTTCAAGTGCACAAAGGTAACGAGCAATGGACGATCCAAAGGTAGAAGATGATCTAGAGTTTGAAGAGGATCCATGGAAAAGAAGGAAAGAAAAGAAAAAAAAAAAAAAACGAACACTTTAGAAAATTAGGCAACTGTCTAATACCTTCCGGCTGAGAGGATTTGATTGCGATGATTGGACCAACACGCTAGAAAATTCAGGCAAGAGGACTTGATTGCATCTTCACCAACATGTTTAGGATCGTGTTGATATAATTGAAAGATTTGCAACTAAAGTTAAATCCGTACAATAGGTTTACCAAGAAAAAGTAAACATCCTTTGCTTAACTGAAACAAACAGATTAGTTTACTGATGTTGTACGCATTGAGCAACCGAAGTGTTGATCATATACAACGAGTTTCTGATGTATGACTTTTTCTTCTAAATTTTTCAAGGTTCTACTTTCAACCGAGGATTCAACCGGGCGCTCGGCAGCTTGCTTGCAGGGATTCTGGCCATTATGGTTACTCAGCTCGCTTTATGCGCTGGCCGGGTTGCTGAACCTTTTATAATTGGCATTAGCATTTTCTTCGTTGGTATGCATCTCTGGTTTGCCACATGAAACGAATCAAGTCTGCAACTTCATTGGATTTTTTATTTTTTTTTTGTTGCCCATTTCTTGGTACAGGAACTGTTACATCGTTCATGAAACTGTGGCCCTCTCTCGTTCCGTATGAGTATGGATTCAGGGTCATACTCTTCACCTTCTGCTTGATAATAGTATCCGGTTATAGAATGGGAACCCCGATAAAGACGGCGATGGATAGGCTCTACTCAATTGCGATTGGAGGGTTCGTGGCTGTCATAGTGAATGTGCTTGTTCATCCTATCTGGGCCGGAGAGCAGCTGCACAGGGAACTGGTCAAGAGCTTCGACTCGGTTGCTGACTCTCTAGAAGGTGAGTTTTCTAACCGTTGATCTAGAGGGCATTGGCCTTGCTTAGGACCTGTTTTAATATCCTCTTAGGCCTTGCTTCTATTTTCAATATTGCCAATACCATCAGCGTATTAGAACTGAATCATCACCTTCGAAAGTGATGCAACGTCCTATTCTTTAATTTAGAGTGCGTGAAGAAATATTTGGAAGACGACGGTACAGTCCATCCAGAGTTTTCCAAGACAGTCATGGACGAATTTCCTGACGAGCCTGCTTACCGGAAATGCCGTGCAACATTGAACTCCTCGGCGAAGCTTGATTCTTTGGTACAACCTTCCTAGCCTAACTTATTTCTCAAATAATCTTCCATTAATATATGTTTTGAGACCTTTGTCTATCACGATTCACGATTTTTTTTTTATTTTTTTGGGGTAAGATGTCACGATATTAACATATATTAACACGAGACGTTTTCTCGCTCCAATATTTTAGGCGATTTCAGCTAAATGGGAGCCACCTCATGGAAGATTCCGACACTTCTTCTACCCGTGGTCAGAGTATGTCAAAGTTGGGAAAGTCTTGAGATACTGCGCTTACGAGGTCATGGCTCTTCATGGTGTCCTGCACTCAGAGATTCAGGTATGGTTTGTGTGTGCACCCCGCGTCGGCTTTTTCTTTTATCCTTTCGCTTTCCAGCATTCGTGTCTCGATTACACGTTATCAGATGGAAATGGAATATACACTGTACACTAGGGAGGAATCAGAACATAACCATCATCCTATGGTCTAATTGTACGTCGAGTGGCTGGCAGCCAGGAATCTGAGAAGAAAAACCTCGGCTTTGCTGGTTTTAGTAATTCGAGACCTCCAGAATTAACAGGAGAGAATATGCTTTTTAATAAATTTAGTTTAATTGTCAGGTTCCCCACAACATCTATTCATTTCCTGTTGTTTGTCCCCGTTGAGAGAGAAGAATATGGGCTTGTAACTTGTGTCATCGAAAGGGACCAGAAGATTTGTATCGCGTCCCGATCGCGTCCGCATATGTTCTATATTCTAAGCATAATCGAGGGCATTTTTTGCTGCAACTATTTGTAGTCACGCAAAGATTCGTCTGACCTGCTCACAAAGTCTATTCCCTAAAAAGGAGAGATCATAAAGAAAAGAAGCTTGGCTGCCGTTTCTCAACGTGACCCTGTAAGTAAATTTCCAATCCAAAATTGGATTGGGAAGTCACTGTGTCAGGAAACCTGGGAATCTCAACCACATTGTATAAGCACAGTTGAAGCATATTTTAAGATAATACTGTTCAAAAACGGACCGTTCAAAGCCTTGCACATAATAGGACGTCGCTAGCATAATTCAATTTACGAAAAATGGGAAAGTGTATGCAGAAAAAAACTCTCCAAGTGTATATACAAGACATCTTCCATGCAGATCATATATGTATGCGAGCGCTCGGACGCATAAAATGGGCCATTTAATAAGCTCGTGAACCTCTGCCGCCTCTACAGCATATACAATTCATTTCGAACTTATGTATAATTTGTTATCCATTATCTAATCCAGGCTCCATACAATCTCCGGATTGCCTTCCGCTCAGAGATTCATGATGTTTCGAGTCAAGCAGCCGAGCTGGTGAGGAGCTTGGGGAAGGACATTAGTAGCATGAGGAGAACTCTCAAGACCTCTTTGCTTAAAAGAGTTCACTTCTCCACCGAGAAGCTGCAAGGCGCCATAGACCTGCACTCTTATCTCCTCACAGCCCACATTGGCACGCCCGAAAATCCATCCATCAGCAGGCCGCTCAATCCAAAGCCCGACGAAAGCTCTGGCGAGCAAAACTCGGGGCCTATTGTGCAGCCCGAGACATACCACGAGATGATGAGGAAGCAGTCGAGGAGGCTTTATTCATGGCCATCAAGGGAAGTTGATGCGTTTGAAGAAGAGGGAGCATTGAATATGGATTTTCTGCCGAGAATGAATGCACTCGAGAGCACCGCTTCGCTTTCCCTCGCGACGTTCACTTCGCTGCTCATCGAGTTCGTGGCTAGGTTGGATCATTTGGTCGAAGCAGTTGAAGAGCTCTCTAAGTTGGCCAAGTTCAAGTCCGAGGCCCTGTAATTGTGAGAGACTGAAACGACTTACTAAACTGATGTTCACTTCACATGATACTGAGAAAGGATGGGGTATAGATGAAGGAAGTTTCTTGTAAACCAGAACAACGAGCCTTCATGACCATAATACATATATGATTATGTAACATCAAAGTACAAGGGCCAATGGATGGAACAAGTTTCTAATTTTTTTCCTTGCTTAATACAATCTATGAAGTGTTTTTCTAAGTATGATGATTATGGGTGCAGAATCCAGAATCTAGCAATATCAGTTGCAGTCAACAGTATGCGAACCATAGTTGATGAGTAAAATGTTAGTCGATTACTAAAAAAGTCATAAACCTATTGCACTTTTGCCATTTTAGTTCTAAATATTTTAATTGAGACAATTAAGTCATGAACATTTTCATATTATGTTAATTGAGTCTATCTGTCCATTTTTGTCAAAAATTGCTGATGTTTCTTTTTTATTTTACTGTGGTTAGCGAGGGCTTTGCGTACCTCACTGGCTCTCTCCTAGTTCTGGAAGAAACTGAAACACTTTATGTCTAGGCAAAACAAAAATACCGAATCGAGAAGAAACCTAATAGAAACATCATCAATATAATAAATCAATGTAAAAAGAACGATTTGAACATTTTTATGTCAAGGCAAAGTAAATAAGGATTGTTACTAGCAACATCACTGATGTAAAATATTTTTCATGCTTGCTGTCGTGAAAGAAAAAATCCATCATCTGCCAAAATAAATATAGTTATCAAACTTAAAACCCAAATGTGTGTTTATCTTAACTTTGCTTGTAGACAAACTTTCTCATACGGCCTATGTATAGATATAGACATAAGACTACTAAGATTTTACGTCAAATAACACTTATCCGTGTGCAATCAAGGCCTTTGATCTATACAAGCAGCTCTAACTTAGAGCGGTCTGTATCTAATTTGGGAGATTTGAACGGGTGACTTTCGGTTCATGAGTTGCAAATCTCCCAGCACCGGAAGTATGCTAACCACAAGGGGAGAGAGACTAACTTGTATTTCAATGTGTAAATGAGATAATTTTGCTGTTGGGTATTTTAATGCGTCATGAAACATTACTTGGAACTCCACGGCATATATTATTCATGTATAGGGGTATTTACTTCACCTTTTCTATTAATCCCTAAATATCATTATTTTTCTTATCTTAGAGCACTATCCAACCTTTAAAAGTTAGGCTAGCAATGTTCTAAAGTCCAAATTCTTGGACCTTTGTTCGGACAATGATGACACATCCCTGATGGCTTGAAAGCTTTGATCTTGTTATCATCCGATGCAGCCCGACCATCCTTTCCTTTGATGTTCCTCTCTTTACTTGACTCACGTGCCTTACCTGGTTTTCGCTTGTGACCAAGAAAAGAAAGGAAAAGAAAGACTCGAGATAAATGAGAGAGTTGCATTGCAATGTAAAAGGAAAAAAAGAAAATAAATAAACAATCTTTCGATTTCTTGATCCTTGGTTTGTGATTGTGAATGTCGTAGAATGAGGAGGAATATGATTGTTTTCTGCGGAGAGGAGATAAAGGGCACCCGTTAAGGTCTTACGTCAATGAGAAGGATTGATTCCTTTGACCATTGGCGGGCCCAAAGCCAGAACAGAGCAGAAAGTTTTCCACTAGAAAGGAAGTGTCACGGGATGGAAGGCGATCTTGTCTCGTGATCATGCACCTGCATCCTTATCAACTGAACGATACAGGTGAAGAAACTGAAGTTGCAGCGGACGGCAGTAGGACAACGACTCCCTCCCTGGACTCTGTGCATCTGTAGTCACTTCCCGCTGGTTCCTTATGGGTGGCCAATCAACTCAAAACCGACAGGACTTGACATGGCCTGAACCGTTTTACCCAGATGAGCAGATTTTTATACCAATGGGGCTTGGCGTGGATCGCCCCGTTTTAGTGTCTTAGACAGATGAACAAATTTTCAACGCATCGGAGACAATGATACAATAACACGGTATTAATTGTCAAATCTTCAATTTCATTATGCATGTCCTCGTGAAGCTTGTGAATGACTGAAACTATAGCTCTGCGATTGTAACTGGAGAGGGTAAAGATACATTCACTGTTTCCGATGGACATAGTCCATGTAATTTGCAACTTCGTCACAAATTTCAATTCTCAAATTGAAACGTATAGATGAGGAAAGAAATTCCAAAACAAGTAGAAACAGATTTACAGTAGAACCAGAAGAGTATACTGGAGCCAACTTTACTGAGCTTTTAGCATCACATAATCATGCACTTAAAAATAACTGAAACACTAATTAGCAAGCACCAGTGAATCCAGATGGTGGAAAGGAGCTATTATATAGCCAAAATGTCATACACGTTATTACGAAACACTACACATAAGGACCTGAGGATAACAATATATATGTACAAGAGAACTTATGAAAACCACAATTGCCATAGGCTATGCCTAAATACTACTTAGCTCATAACCTCTTAGTTTTGCTCCAGTGTTTCTATCATAATGACCAAACTTACAACCTAACGTAAACAAACCAGAACTGGCAGATGGAAAACATGCAGGGAAACCTCAGCAACTATAATTTGGAGAGAGTGGCCTAATGTGCTTTATATCCACCTTTGTGGCACCACCAATGACTTCCCTGTTTCGGGTTCATCGCTTTCTAAGCTTATGTCCTTGTCAGAGCCAAGAGCGATGCCACCATTGAGCATTGCCATCAGACTACCACCGTGTACCCTACCTTCTGAAGCAATGGTCGACGAGGCAGAAGGGCCTTGTGCAATGGGCAATTTCGAATTACCCGGCTCAAATTGGTTCAAATCCAAATTGCAGATATTTCCAACATCAATATTCATATCCTCGGTATTCACAACCTCTTCCATCTCTTCAGGCTGCGTTACTTTCTGGCCCTGTAGTATAGGCCCCACACTGAGACCCCCATGGACTCTTTTATCCTGCACCAATCCACTGTGGAGTGCACAGAGACCCGTCTTTCCCCTAGCAAAAGAGTTGCATGAACCAGTATTTTGATCCCCGAACTCGGACCCTGGCTGTCCCCAAGAACACCTCTTCCCACCACCATGTGCCTTGCAATAATCCGTGCTTCCTTGAGCACTCTTGCTGCACCCATGAGATTTACATCTTTTGCCCCCACCATGACGTACACAAAAATTGGTCCTACCCCTCGCACTTCTTGTGCACTCAGGCATAGCGCAACGTTTCCCACCCCCATGAGCCACGCAGAAATTGGTGCCACCATGCACACTCTTGGAACAAACTCCCCCACCTTGGAAGGCGCACCTCTTGCCCCCACCATGACCTTTGCAAAAGGGGGTGCTCCCTTCAGCACCCTTGTTGCAACCCACGAACGTGCACCGCTTACCCCCACCATGAGCCTTACAAAACATAGTGCTCCCCTGTGCCCCTTTCGTGCACCCTGTATAATGGCAGCGGCGGCCGCCTCCATGCGAGATGCAAAGACCTGACAGGCCTTCGGCACTCTTTGTGCAGTTCTCTTTCTGGCATCTTTTGCCTCCACCATGCCGGATACACAAGCCTGACTTCCCTCGTGCAGCTCGAGTGCAACCATCACGAGTGCATCTCCGACCACCGCCGTGGGCAATGCACAAATCTGTGCGCCCTTCTGCACTCTTGGTGCATCCCAGAAACTCACAACGCCGACCACCTCCATGGGCCTTGCAATACACAGTTCGGCCCTCAGCCCCCTTGTGACAGCCAGGTTTTTGACACCTTCTGCCACCTCCATGGGATATACAACGCCCTGAGGCACCTCTTGCCCCCTTCCCACATCCCTCAACCTGGCACAGTTTTGAAGCACTACTCCGCTGGCTAGAGGTACAGGTGATTGAGCTCTTTGGAGTAGATAGTACGCTTGAAGACAGGTCTGGAACAGCAGCAACCAAATCTGTCTTTTCAGAAACCTGGTTCTGAAAGAAGCTATTTTCTTTGTTCACCTTGTGGAAAGGATCCAAGTATATCCCTGATTTCCAGCAACTCGATGTTGATCTTTCATCCACATTTGTGTACCTACCAATGCATAAGGGAATCTCCAGGCCAGAACATATTTGAGAAGAATTTGGATGAATGCAGGTTAAACCAGACTCACAAGGCCCAGTAGAGAGACTTAACTCCAGGTCAACCTTAGGTTGCGTATCAGGACTAGCAACTTTCTTCCTGGAAGGTGCTTTGTCATTGCCAATACTCAGAGTGAAATCCAGATCAAGATCCATTGATGACTCCTCATCAGTTTCCTTAGCTGAAGATGTTGTGGTGCAGGCAGTTCCTGAACTTCCCTTGCTGTCTGAGGAGCTTGAAGGCCGACCTAGCCCAAGAGACAGGGAAGAGCCAACTTGCCAGTTGATGGAGTCATCAATCATTTTCCTCTTGCGTTTGACTCCCTTCGAGGCAGACAAGAGACAAAGTGAAGCAGGGGAATCAAGTTGTAAAATGGGGTCAGTAATATATTTAACACCCGTTCCTTGGGCAGGAGGTAAATTGCCCAATGTCTTGAAGGCCTTTGAAGAAGAATTGCCCAATGTCTTGGAGGCCTTTGAAGAAGAATTGGCAGCGAAACCCAAGTTCTGAAATCTAGGGTCCATGAGATGACTATTGATGTGTCTGATCTAAACAGCAGTGTGTGGCAGCCTGCCTGATTTCTGATGTGTCTAAATTAGCAAAAAAAACAAAAATATATTTACATTACATGTCCATCGAATAGTGTATTGCTCCTCCGCTAACAAAACCTGAAGTATCACAGCGATCCATTTCCTCAGATAATAATCTACACTATTGATGAGCACTTCAGACCAGCTAAGACCCTTCAAAGGAGGAGCTGAGGTTGTGAGATGAAACCGAATCCGTAGATCATCCTATAAGCAAAAAGTTGAGAGATAGAGCAAGATTGGTAAGGTGACATTAGGATGGTTACCAAATTGAGACATTAAGTAACAAAGAAACAAGCACAATGTTGTTCAACTTCTCGAGTTCTTGACACATTGATAGGCAGAACATTGGAAGGCTTTAATTCGCTCACACCAACTAGCAAATTTAAGAAGTTCAGCGTTTGGAATCACTCTAGAGGAACTAAAAGCATTAACGAGAACTAAGGTAACATGTTATGGATTAAAAAGCAGACCCCAACTCCTCAGCAAATCTTATACAGTATTCAAATCCCACCAGTGGATTTGAAGAAACTCCATGTGCCGAAGAAAATGGGCAGGCCACTGTCGAGCATTCAGTATATCAAAGAAAAAAAGAGAAGCCATGTTTCAACGGTGAGGCATTGACTCATAAAAGCAAAAGAAGAAATATGATTACGTTGCCAGATGAAATGGAATCCCCTTTTAAAATCTCAAATATACTACCAACCACGAGTATCCATGGTACAGCCTAAGGAACTTCAACTGCATCATGGCACAGAAAACACGCAAGGAAACAAGGCAAGGCGAGGCAAGGAAATGCAAGGAGTTTCAAACAAAGATCAAACCAACCGATCCGCCATCTAATTCCAAGTCATTATAACAAGATCAAGCCACAAATTCTCTAATGATTTTCCCTAGCCAATTAAAGAAAGCATCAGGATGAGATTGCAATGCAGCACGAGCCAATTCAATCAATCTAAAATTAAAAAAAAAGAACCAAAGCCTTTAGAATAAGGAAAAGGATGGGCATCTTACAAATTAAACATTTATCTCAAGCCATGAACCACAACCCACATTGGAGTGAATAGTTCACTGCCTCAACTAAAAAGAACTCTACATAGCTTTGAGATGGAAATAATAAATTGTGACAGCCTTTCTATAGTCTTTCAGTTTAAGATCTCAAATCCACATGGCCAACTAATAACAGAAAAAAAGGTACTGATCCAAAGATCTTCAAAAGAAGGAAAAAGATGACCTTAATAGTAAATCATATAAACTCAGAGATCTCTCATAAAGTTCCAAACTGATTTCTACGATTACGTCTACAAACATGCGAATTGCCACCAGTCATGGACAGGAACGCTTTGTGATGACCACCCAGAAAGCACGATAAAGCAAGCAATAAAGAGGGAAAAAAGAGATCTTTTCTACCACATGCGAGCTGACTGGCACAACAAAAACAGAACCAAAACAGATGGAAACATCACCGCTAGATTGAGATCTCTCTTGTCCAGGTAATGCACCAGTACAGAGCAGATCAAGATGAAGAGTGCAATAGAGTAAAATTTATCGAGCAACCAATAGCACTCAATTCAGCATTAAATTTATCAAACATCTCTTAGAGACATAAATCTTTCTCGGTCGTTAACCCCACAGAGTGGGCAAAAAAATTATCTTTCTTCAGAATTCTCAGAAAACAGGGAAAGAGAAAGAGAAGCAAAAGCAAATGATCATTGGATTGCCCGAGCACACGCATAAAAAAGGCTCTCACAGAAGCATCTCAAGAACAAACACATACCCAAAATCCTACACAGACAAAATGATCAGCTACCAACCCCACAACTCGACCAACCCACAAAGAAATGCTAAAAAGCAGGGAACTTTCGTCAAGACTCGCGGCTATAAGCTGAAACCAAGCCGTTCCACAAGCTCCATCGAGTTGGGGAATTCCTGAATTCCTTCCTTTCCCAGAGAGAACCCAGAATTCCACCCGAAAATTCAAAAGAAACGGAAAAGCAAAACGGATTGATCGCTAGCGAATTCAGAACAACACCGGGTCGCGATGCGATGCATCAAAACTAAGAGACGACAGAGAGTTTCAGCAGAAGGACCTTGCAAGAACGGATTTTGCCGCGGATTGAAGCCGGCCCCCTCTCCGGAGAAAACAGGGCAGACCCAAGAATGATGACCCGAGATATGCTTCGCGTAGCCCAAGAAAAATCAGGTCGCTGCGATTTTTATGGCGCGCCGGCACCAAAGGCGGATATAGAGAGAGAGAGAGAGAGAGGCAGAACGGCGGGCGTTCTTGAGATGAGCAGGAAACTAGGATTCGCATGACATGTGATAAGGACGGAGATCTTCCCAACTTAGCTTTTACTCAAAATTGACTCGATTTATCTCGGTAATTCATCAATAAATTAGATATTTCTTGTGTAAAAATATCAAGAGGTTCTTTTGGTCTAAATGAAAAAAAAAGATATTGAGAGTTTTTTTTGGTCTAAATAAAAAAAATTAGTGCAAGCTAAATCACACTACAAGAATACGAATATTAGAGCGATTTTTTTTATTTTCGCCACAATATAAAATCGGTGTTTATTATAATAAAAAATGTAAAATAAGCTTTTATGATTATGTTGGTACTATATTCTTTTGACTTGTTAGTGCGAGACAAAAAATAAAGCCCCAAAGGTGGATGATTAAGTAAATTGGGAATGTGGTCTTTATGGATATTTAGGTATAATGCCAAATCAACCGTTTGTTCAAGAAGAAAAACCATGTACATTTAGCACTCGATGTGATGGCGACTACATTAGAATATAGGTAGGTAAAATGGACATTTGCTTCTTCTTTTCTCATTTAGGGACACATGGTACTTTTTTATTCTCTATAGAATAGTGCTAAAATAGTAGATTTTAAAATCTTAACATCACAAGTAACTTATTCTGTATTATAGATGCAACGGGACATCATCATTGTGTCTGTTCATATAAAATTTACATCTCAACTCTAAACCCTAAACTATTTCGATCAATTCACCCCTTCCATTACCAAGAGAAGCATGACAATCATCGTGCCTTCACCTGAGCAAGTCGTGTTTCGTGATCCCGGCTATCTGTTTTTTTATTTTATTTTCCGGTTCTTATGATGTGAATTACATGCGATTAACAACTATGTCCGAAGTCGGGGGGAATCGAATGTCATTTTGGGAGAAGGACGCGTGATCTCGCATCGTGCACATGATGAGATGCCCGGGAGCACGAAGAAGTGGTCCGAGAGCCAAGAGAGAAAAAAAAAAGCAATTTATTTAACAAAGCAGAAAACCCAAATTAAATTAAATTAAACAAAAAGAAGGGGGGGAAAAGAAAATAAAATAAAATAAAAGGAAGAGATATTCGAGTAGGCAGCTTCGTCGGCATCGGGAGGCCAAGTTCGGCGGCGTGGCGAAACGATGGCGAGAAGCCCCAAAACGGCCCCTCCCTCCCCCGACACGTCATCGTCTTCGTCATCGTCAACGCCGACTTTTCTTAGGTTCGGTTCTGCGGGCAGGCTGCGCGCCTCGCCACCGTCGATGGTGCTGCGCTGTCCCCACCCCACCCCTTACGTGGGGCCCCCTCCCCCAACCAACCCCCGACGCCGTCCCCACGTTGGAAATTCCTCGTCAGACTGAAGACGACATGATAAGGTTTTCGTGGATTTCTAGGACCGTCCGATCGGATCGGCTGTCGTTCCGGAATTTTCGATGCCGAGATCTATGCCATGCGCGCGAATTTAGCCAAACCCCGCATGCAACGCTTCGTATAATCTCTCAACGTGGCATGACAGCGGCTTTTTTTTCAGGAAAAAAACGCACGTATAATTGTCAACTTTATCGAAATAGCCCGCTTTTCTTGTCCTTCGCCATATCAATATTTTCTTTACGAATTCTTGAATCATAAATTAATACACTTGTCAATCATATTATTTAACATAGCAATTTAAAAATAAAATTTAATAAAAATTAATATAATGTAAATTTATCACAAATATATTAGTTTTATATTAAATTTGTTATAAATGCATCGATTTGGAATTTTTATTAATATTAAACCTTTCTCTATATAAATTCGTTCTCTTTTGATTTATTAGTTCAGGGTTTTTGAGTTTGGCATTTTAACATTGTATCGGAGGAGGTTCTCCGCCTTGTTTAAAGTAGATAAATTATAAAGTGAGGAATATAGCCTTGGAAGATAAGATATATGAATTTTCCTAAATTCAACGCGGCGTCCTTTACCCCCCAGAAAAAGGAAAAAGGAAATGATTTCAGGGTCATCCACTTGACAGAAAAAGAGTGGTGCAAAACCCAAACCGAACCTGAACTTGGACTCTTGCACATTTCCAAGATCTCAAATCACAGGAAAAAAAAATGAAAAAAAAAAAAGAAAGAAAAGAAGGGTGAAAGAATAAGAACCCTCTTATCGTTTGGTCTCCCTACCACTGAATTTCGATGCCCTCGGACAATTTTAGTACGAGAATTATTGACCAGATCAAAAAAGAATATAACATCTTTCGCTCAGAGTAATCTCGGGGCTCGGCACGTCGATTCGCGCGTGGCAGAGGAGGCGGGGGAGTAGGGACGGGACGCGGCCACACGGCGGTTATTTTCTCGGCTCGATTCGTTCTGTCGGGAGCTCGATTTCGATCGACGTGGTCGGCAGCGTCGAAAGGGGAGATTTGTATAGGCATAGACTTAGGCGGGCGTGGCTACAAAGATGTGTCGATTTCATGCCGGATCGGACAAGGCTTCGTGCTGCCTAACTTCGGTATTCTCGGCGGCATCTTTTCGTGTTATTTTTTCCCCTTCTCTGCCCATTCGCTTTCTAACAATATCTTGCCATTATCTCATCGCTGTCCCATTAACGTATGGTCGACTTTTGGGGCTATCGAAAAGCGGGCCGGGGGGGACAAGGACCGTGTGCTTTCCTTGTACTTCCTGAGAAGGAATATGCCTTGTAATATTCACCTCCCCTTCGGATCGCACGTGCGATGCGTCGTCCTGGAGCGATTTGCCCATGTCATCTCGTTTTGTCTTGGGTTAGGTGAGCCCCTGTATTAGTTATTATTAATCACAGCATGCCCCAAGATATAAAATCGTACCTAAATCAAGCTTTTTCGTGAAGAAAGCTCTTGATATCGCGAACCGCTCGAGCTTGATCGAGCCTTTTTAGAGTCTAACTTGAGTCCGACTAGCTTGAGAATGGAAATTAAGCAGCTCGCGAACTTGGTCATTGCCTAGTAATTTTATTTTCCCATATTTTCAACTGTTGAGTGGAATTGAATCGAATTGAGTAGAGTTGATTGGTTTAATTCTATGAAATGCTTACTAAGTTGGATTTTTTAAAATCAGGCTCAAGTTAAAAGTGTAGAGAGATTAGAATGTTCGACTCGAGCTGCATCTTGAACAGTAGAGTGCAGCTCAATCATGTCTAAATGCATGAACTTTAGGCTGCCCACTAAATCCTAATTATTTCATCTAATTAGCTGGCTTATCACTGGCTTATTAGCAGCATTAATGAACTTTAGACTTGAATCACGTGGGTCAACGCGAGACAGCCTCGTCTGGCGAGTGTACGATTTTTACAGGGGGCACATGTCCTCCTCAATCGAATATGAAGAGAGCCGACAAACTTTAAATTATGCTATACCGTACAACGTCTAACTAATTGATTTCGATTCAATGATCAAATCGAACTAACGTTTTTGGCTTTTCTTCGTGGGAGCACATGGACTCAACTCTAGATCTCCAGGCACAATCTTTTGAGGTGTACATCTCTAAATCGTGATACAATCATATACTATTGAATTTTGGGTCGTCATGCCATCAGGATGCCAAAAATGACAACCGAGGCAAAAAGACCAGGTTCTAACCCGCTTCGAGCCTTTTTCTAAAAATAGAAAATCAACTCAAACCAAGTAACTTCGTCGCGAGATTTCGATGGCATTTCTTTCAATTGGCTGTAGTGTTGTGATTGATTTGGGGTCCATGCCGAAAGCCAATTGACTTTGTGCTAACCCATGATGCGATTTGTGGCATGATCGGGGGGAAGAGAACTAAAATGGAGCATTTTTCTCTCTTTTCGTGGGGGACCGATGAGGAATGTACGGACCCAAATTGGATGGCGGTGGGGAGAAGAAGACCCCCTCGAAAGACGAAAGGGAGAATAACAATGTGAGGCGGTCCAAAAATTCCGATCTCCAATTATATTCTCCCTTTGAATTTTTCCTTTCTCATCGAGTCCATTCTTTGTTATTCCTTCCGATGTGCCAAAAACCGGTGTCGATGGTGGGGAGTTGCCCCACGTCGATTCGATCTTTGCCAGCCTCCCAGATTTTTTTGTTCCGCGTCTTGGATTATTCCTTTGATTTTCATTCCTTAGTAAGAAAGATGAGATTGGGTGTGATGCGAATGTTTATGCACTTTATCGACAGTGGGGGTAACCGGTTCTAAGATAGAAATCCTAAAATTGGAATTGCTCACCAAAGACTTGTTTTCAAAAATTGAAATTAAAACTGCCCATTGATTCGGTTCTTGAGTGGATTCATGAAACCGGTCAAAATGCCCTCACATTAGAAAAAACGTGAGACTTGAGAGCGAACGACAAGTTTGGAGGCCAGAGACTACCGAGAGCGAGAGTGAGAGAGGGAAGAGTGAGGGAGGGAGACGAGTGCGCAAGATGACAAGGAAACTAGGATTTTTTATTTGAAAAGTTAAAAGGGAAAATGTCACAAATGGTTCATATATTATTACTTAATGTGCAATTTGATCCCTGAACTTTCGATCGGCTCAATTTGGTTCCTGAACTATTGATAAATGCCCGATTTGGTCCCTGAATTTTCGATCGACTCAAATTGGTCCATGAACTATTGATAAATGTCCGATTTAGTCATTTGTTATTATTTTTCCTTTTTTTTTTTTTGCTTATAGTAATGAAATTGAATAAATAAATAAAAAGTAACGAAAAAAAAAGAAAAAATAGTAACGAAAAAGAAGAAGAAAAAATAACAAAAAAAAAGTAAAATAATAATAACAAAAAAAAGAAAAAGAAAATAAAAAATAGTAACGAAAAAAAGAAAAAAAAAAAGAAAAGGAAAAATAGTAACGAATGACTAAATCAGACATTTATCAATAGTTCAAGGACTAAATTGAGCCGATTGAAAGTTCAGGGATCAAATCGGGCATTTATCAATAGTTCATGGACCAAATTAAGCCGATTGAAAGTTCATGGACCAAATTGCACATTAAGTAATAGTATAGGAACTATTTGTGACATTTTCCCAAATTAAAACTTAAAATTTTAAAAAAAAATATATATATATATATAGGTCCCGATCTAGATGGGTGGTTCCATATCTAAAATTGAGTACCAAACTCAATTGAAACTAGGAACTTGACCGGTTTCCATGGTAACCACTGATTTTGGGCCAGTCCAACTCTGGGTGGTCTAGACGGTCCTCAATTGTTATGCACATTCCTATCAACATTAAGATGAACAGGAACTCAAAACTTTTCCTTCTGCCGTATGTTTGTTTGAAGTACTTGAATTTCGACGTGAATATGGCGCGGCAGGAAATCATGTCGAAGCTATACTAACAAAAGAATGATGAAAATCCTTGTCCCAACAGAAAGTGGTGTCTACCATAGAAATGGTGGTTGATCCTTTCACTAAGCAATTTGCCCTACTAATTGCCAGGCATGGATGTTTCGTGACGACTTCTCGAGCCGATGACTGCTCGCCGATTTGCTTGTGCAGAACATGTGGAAATCTCTCTAACTCACGATCTCGAACAATGTCACGGCAGCGAAGACCAGGAAAAGAGTACCTCCGATGTAGGCGATGGCCTGCACAGTAAAGAGAGGACGGCAAATCAAGTAAAAGAATGTATGCTCGACGAACCTCCGTTAAAAAATATTGCTATAGCAGCAAAGTGAACGAGTAAATTGAGTGAGAAGTGATTTTGATTATCATACCTTCTCAGACAAGAATGTTCCCAGCAATGAACCTCCCAGTACGGCGATCTGCACAAATTTCACGTAACAATTCACCGGTCCACATCCTTAGATTCATGATAATCTTGCACACAGTTGAAGAAATTTCACCAACATACGAGAATCAAAATTGTCTCCATACGTTCATCCAACTGGGCGTCAAAGTTACATCTGACCACAAACATGCACTGTGCCTTTGATTTGCAAGAATTGTATTGAGATCTATCAGAATGAACAACCCGTCGACGAGTCTCGCCAACTTCTTACTAGTGAACTACTAGAATTTTCACTGCTCAAAATTCTTTATAGTCACATTGGAGAAGGATATTTCTTCCCATTTCTTACACACATAAGAAATCGCGTCGACCCTGAACCTAGTAAGTAGAAGAAATAATTTCCATCAGGAAGCAAATTACCAAAGTTGCCACACCGTGTCCAGCCAAAGCTCCCCCAATGACTCCAAGAGGCGAAGAAGCTGCAGCAAGGGCTGTATTGCAAGAAAAATGTCCAATTACTAAAGAGAAAGTCAAGATTTAAACTTCCAATGCAGCAAAAAAAGATTTTGAGAATTAGACAATAGAATGAGTTGGAAAGGCCAGAGGTTGCATGCAGAAAACTTCCCAATGTTATGTAAGTATCAGAACATGGGAAGCTACAAATGAATAGTAAGAGAGACAAGAAAAAGATGAACTGGACTGGCCTATTACATGTTATTCATTGGGAGCTATAAAGCCTCGAAGCATGCATATGTGTGTTGGGTCGACAAGACTGACCAGTCAAAGATGTACGATTCAAACTTTGCACTCACCTATTGTGGAGAAAAACGATTTATCGCCCCATTCAGCAACAAAGACTAAAACAAAAGTACTAACAACGGTACTAGCAGCTGCTATTATCCCAGCACCATTTCCGAAAATTTCGAAACTGCTAATTCAGCCTGTTTCAAAAAGAACAAAGTGATATTACCTTCAGAGAACGTAACACCCAGAAAAAGATCATATTTATAGGTGCCACATCGGAAAAAGGCTAGACAAACTGCGAAACAAACATTTAATTCACCTCTTTCTGCTCATCATCTGCCTTAAGACCATCATCGGAGGAGGCATCAACAAGTGTGGAGACGCCAAAATAGACCTGATATGCAGAAATTAGGGAAACAATGCTTCTCACTTCTCAACAAAAACTGTTCCTTGCTATTGACAGAAGTCATTCAAACTAGCAAGAACATTGTGTATACTTCGTGATATCAGCAGCAATCCAAAACTCACCAAGAGACAAACTGCAGCAATGTCATCAACAGGCAAATCATTCTCACCAAACCTGTGATGTCATTAGTACACTATTATACTTCAGCAACATAATCAACTTCACTCAATAGCTAAATGGAAAGAGATGAGTGATCATGTGAAGTGGAAATGCATTGAGAAGCAGAAACAAAAGTACCTGAATGGAAGGATTTCATCAACATAGTGAAAGGTTCTTCCAAGAACAACAGATATAACAGTCATTATCCTGTCCAGAAGAATAAGCACTTCTTTGAATCCCAACAGCAGAGAATTTCTATGGTCTCCTTGAAATAAAGCACAATTGACATGGACTTCGGTAGTGATGGCAATCAACTGTTTTAAATATATAAGATATAGCTGTCGCCTTCTAGTGTAATTCATGGCTATTTATCCCAAGATACTTGGTCTGTTTAATGCCAATTAGCAGCATGGATAAAAAATTACACTTCTGCTTTGCCAATGACACTAAGGGCATGAACAAGCTAAGTTTCTACAAGTACTATACCTATAAGACAAATAAGAGATGGAAAATGAGAATATCACCAACTCCAGATGGGTTGGATAGAGGCTGGCTGATTTAGGTCTTGTGCAGATGAGAGAATAACTATTTAGTTAGAGGCAGTTGCTTTTCTTACTTGCTGTTTCTTGAGTTTACTCTTCATATCTCAAATAAGAATCACAAAGAGCAAAAGAAAATGCAAAAGGACATCTAAATCACCATGCAAAGGCAGAGTAACATACGCAAGTGCACCGAATGTCCCAGTGAAGACAATGCCTGCAGAGTTCCTAGCTGCTAAAAGAGCCTACAAAAAGGCAGAAGACAAATTAAGAGTTATTGCACTTCATCAAAGCTATGCAGGACTAAACACTTACAAAGAGATGAGTGGAAGAAGAACAGATTATGAACCGAAAGAGAGATGGAAGAGATGCTGTGTGTGCATGTGCATGTGCATGCATGCGAGAGAGAGAGAAGCTAACCTAGACAACACCTGAAATTGGCAGATTTTATCAGTTCTGGAATATATCAATCCATCTTGTTCTTAACAAAGCCATACTTAATTGATTTCTAATTAAAGGTATCACATGTCTGGGAAAGAATTCTTTTCAGCTGAAACTACATCCTAACAAAGCTACTTAATTGATTTCTAATCCAAGAAAAACATGTAAGGCCTCAACAGGCATAACAGGGAAACCTTGAAATCTCTGGTTTGTTTTAGTCAAACTTCTTTCTCAGGTTCACAGACTAAGAAAGACATATAAGAACGCCCCTTGTGGGAATTCCCACAGTGCTGGACATATAAGATGTTTTCATTCGCTTATTTAACGAGCACCTTAATCAGGTCCCTTCTCTTCCTAAATCCTGAGAAAAGAAGTGCTTTACTGAGGATAAGATTTGGCATCAGACTATGACAAGCAAATTAATACCATTTGTAAGTTCAACTCAGCCAGTCAAGAGATAAGATTTTTGGTCTCACCGCAATAAAGAAGGTTTTATCTCCCAGCTCTGAGAAAAAGATGAGCAAGAATGCCTGCATGAAGGGAAAATGTATAAGAGCTCTCCATTAATGTAGATGACATAATTTTATCCAAAGAATTAACTCTAGTAAAACATAGTGGGTAATGCCAAATAGGAGCTTATTGGATGGTAGGTTGAGATGATTGATCCAATAACCAATCAGATCACTAGATTAAAGGGAAATCTGTGCATGTCTAAAGGGCATGATTACTGCGTATCTTTTCGTTAGTAGTACAATGTTGAACAAAACTGTCGAATAGGAACATGTCCTGAAAAGTGACAGTCATTCTTGTTGCAGCAGTTGTGATGTCACTTATATAACTGATCCGAAATCTGATAAGGCTCTGAATCAGTTTGTATGCTTAGGGATCCCGAGATACAATTTATTTTCTAAACCTTTTGGAGCCACCAAAGCATCTGCTTATTAATAACTATGCATAAAGATTGAGCCTTTTTATATTGAAATTCAAAAGTTAAAGGGAGATTTCCCTAACTGAGGCAAAACCTGTGCTAATATCACCAAGGTCCTGAAAGTAAGGAAGCGACTGCAAACCACTGGCAATGTCTCCGGCAATAGCTGGTTGAGAGCCTTGAAGTGTGAGCAATCCGAAGAGAAGCATAAACTTTCCCAAATTACCAAACGATGCACTACTCAACAAAATCTCTCTAGCTGTAATATCTTGTCTGTTCAAGTTACTCATCCCCAAAAATATAGGCGCAACACCAGAATTGTCCATGTTATGCAATGACTCTTCTGATGCACTGCTATTCTCATCACTGATGTACCCTGTGGTCTGTATTGACAAGAAAAATTGGGATTAAAAATTTAAGTAAGACGGACAAGAAAACACATTTTCATTTGTTAAGCATGTCCACTGAGAAAAATCAGCTGAAAGTTCGACTCCAAAGTAAGCAATTATGCCAATAACACGAAACACATCGTTCCGATGCAGAGAAATCTGACAAAAGATGAATGAGCAAGCGAGAACTTGCTAGCATGATTTACTGCATATTACCCTCAATGACTGATCCAATCAAATGCAGCAAAGAAAAAAAATAGGATCACGCACTTCAGGTCTCAAAGATTCTTACAAAGTGACCAGACCGGTCTTCGCAATTTTTCACATTCCACCCTCTCCTGTACCTACAAAAGGCATGTCAATCAGTCCATTTCAAAAGCTTCCACACCTCTTCCCAGCTTTGCATTTCCTTCATTAAATTGGAATGCCAGCATAAAAATCAAACCCCACCTCAACAATTACGAAAGAACAAACAAACATCTCAAAATCCCCACAACTTAGCCTAGCCAACATCAAATTGAACGGATTTCGCTCCGTCACTCTGAAGATACAAAAAGAAGCTAATCCATTTTTCCTCGGAGCTCAATGAAGCAGAAAGACCACAATGACTTAGCAAGAATTCCAAGATGCCACCCACGCCGAATGAAGCACAACCCTGAAGAGAGTCATTCGAAACCATACAAAAACACATGTTTCTTAGATTACCTGCAGAAAATGGGTACTGGGTCCCGAGCAGGGCGGTTGAAAGCTCGGTTCTTGAAGCGACAACTGAGGGAGAGGAGGTGACAGGGCGCGAGTTTCGGATGTTTCGGAGATGGAGGCAGCGAGTGCGACTTGAGGACGCCCTCGGAGAGCGTGATGCTTCGCATTCTCTCTCGCTCTTGCTCGTTGTTGCTGCCCGCCCGGTCTCTGTGGCCAGAGAGAAGTTAGTTGAAGAAGTTAAAAAGGAAGGAGATAAGTTATCCGAATGTAGCGCCAATCCGTGCTCTGCCCCTATCTGCTTCGGTTTCAACCGTCGGGGGATTTTGTCTTTGGGGAAATTACAATGTGGCCCTTATATTTTTGGCTTTAGATCAAAATGGCCCCTGAAGATTCTTTCGTTTCCAATTTCGGAAGCGAAGAGCTGGAAATTTTAAAATGCGTCTTATTCTTTGGGAGATATTTCGAGGATTAAAATCTCTCGCGAAAACACTTTTTGCCTCATTTTTCTGCGTGGATGTGTTAAAAGTGTACCTGATGACCTTAATGACTAGTCATTAGTCCCCATTATGACTAATTTCTATACCAAGTTTAGACTCTCAAGTTGTTATGATCACTTTCGAAAGTGTCGGTCAATCATTAATTACCTTCTATCAATTATCAATCATCATCGATCGGTCCTTGGTCATGTTTGATTGACCATCTCAAATTTTCATTTGATTATTCATTCTTTCTTCTCACTTCGCATCTGTTTTCTTCTTCTTCTTCTTCTTCTTCTTCTTCTTCTTGCTTCTTCTTCCTTTCCTCCTCTTCTGCTTCTTCTCCTTCTCCTTCTTCTTCTTCTCCTGCTTCTTCTCCTTCTTCTTGCTGCTTCCTCCTCCTCCTCCTCCTACTTCTTATGCTACTTCTCCTTCTCCTTCTGCTTCTTCTCCTTCTTCTCTTTCTTCTCTTTCTTCTTCTCTTTCTTCTTTGTCTTCTTCTTCTTCTTGCTTCTTTTTCTTCTCTTTCTTCTTTGAATTTGTCGTCCAAACCCTAAGGCCCCTTTGTCAACCTCTCTTTGTCTCTATCTCCGTTCACATCAATTCTATTGCTAGAGGTCCACTCTCTAGATTTGAAGGCGATGCCTCTACCATTGGTGCTTCTTCTTCTTCGAATTTGTCGTCCAGACCCTAAGGCCCCTTTGTCAACCTCTCTCTTTCTTCTTCTTCTTCTTCTTCAAATTTGTCGTCCAGACCCTAAGGCCTCTTTGTCAACCTCTCTTTGTCTCTATCTCCATTCGTCGATTCTATTGCTAGAGGTCCACCCTCTAGATTCGAAGGCAATGCCTCTACCATTGGCGATAACATCCGCAGGGGTGGTGGAGGGTGGAAGAAACTAAGCCTTGTTGGTGTTTCGGAATAGTAATAGACATTGGGATGAACAAAGGTTTGTGTTGAGTGAGAGAATGACAGTTTAGTCTTTTTCAATGTGAAATTTTGTGGGAGGACATGAAGTGTTATTTTGAAAATTAGAGGATATAAAGTGGTATTTAGGCCAAACGTGAGGAGGGATCAGATGGAGGCATATGCAGCGTAATAAAGTATCTATTTCTGGTGGATTATTCCTAATTTAGTAAGGATGGAACTTTACTAAAATTAGTAAAATCATTATCGGGGAAAGAAGATGTTGGTCAGGTGGAGTCAATCTAGTAGGACTGAAAAGAAACTGTTTCGTTTCTGATATTTGAGGATATTGAGGAATTGATAATAAAGAATGTTTCAGACTTGATTGATGCATTTTAGTCTTAAACTTGTCTTAATGATGCATGCTAAAACTTTTTTATTTTGTGCACTTAAATTTGAAACTTGTTACGATATCCACTTTAATCCCTTCGTTAACTCCGTTAGGTTTTAACAAGTGGCCCATCTACATGTCATTTCCAATGGAATGGCCGTGTAAGATTGAAAAGAATAATAGAAAGCCACGTGGCACTGAGCGTCTACTTTTAACTTATTAAGTCAACGGAAAGATTCAAGTACATCGAGGTTGTAAGTTCTAGGATTTAAATGCCAAAAATGAAAGTTTAAGAATATGAGTATATTATCACGATAAGTTTTAGGACTTATATTATGATTGTCTCAAAAGATATAAAAAATATATGGATTATTGTAGTCATTCTAATCGATTTAGGTTTAGACTAACTCAAATAGTTTTTGAGGAGGCATTTTGAAATAGAATGGGCAGCATTTTAAACGATATGTAGTACTGAAACACCTGAAAATAAAATGCCACATATCTTCGTAAATTAATCAACCTTGTAAAGGATTTTCGTATCTATAGCAGCATGTAAAATGGACGGTGATGAAACATTGACACCGACTCAAAGGCCTGACCATTTGAAGCATCTTTATCTCATCATATATCTGAAGATACACAATTTGACGAGCATTATTTGGAAAGCTACTGACCAACATTGCAACATGAAGAGACATCGCCTCCTAATCCGAAACCCTAGCCGCGCACTTCCTCCTAAATCCTAAATTCACGTAGCATATGTGACTGAGGACTCTTTTAGCTCCTAATAGCACTCGTACAACTTAATATCCATCTTCAGTCCAAAAATACACAAATGGGACGACACCATCTTCCTCAATCTCTAGAATCCCTCTCGTCATGAAAAAATCCCCGGTTCCACCGACAACCGATAGATACCTAGTCTTTGCCGGGATAAAATTGGACCCCATGACGTTTATGGTGCCCTTATACTCCGTCGAATTGAAAACCAAGGTAAAGGCCATCCAGGCGCTTGGAACAGTTTTCATATGGTAAAAATAGAATCCCTGAGCTCGGGCTGCCGGAGGAGATAGCAGGTTCTGGTCTTTGGTCATGGACTCATCGGATTGTCGAAGATTAATACCTGGCCAAAGGCAAAATGCCCAAGCCCAACTGGACTCCTTACAGCAGCCCCGGTCGCCTTGGCCGAGTTACTGCCATTGAAGATCACTTGATGCATGAGGAGCATAATGTGCTTGCATGGTTTGAGTTCTTCGGAAGGCCTAGCTAATGAAGGTTGTGAGGCAAGTGAGCGCAAGAGAAAGATGAAGAAGAAGTAGATACCGTGGTTTTTCGAAAGCTCTACCATTTTGTGTTTCTTTTACGAGGTAATGAGGATTGTGGTGAATACAATTGCTCGGTGATCAGCTTATATGGAACTTACCGTGCAAATATAGCTCACGCGAGTCATGTCAGGTTGCATATTTTGCTACAACATATCCTTTCCTAATAAAATCGCACATATCTAGGGACTTTATTATGGCATATTAGCTAAATATTCTAAATTTCCCCAGCCACCCCCGCTTGTGGCTTGTTTCGCTTTTGGCTTTATTAGAGGCTGTCAATTTTTTTTTTTTTTTAAATATGATGGAAGTCCTAAATTTGTCATCGAAATACAATTGAATTCTCAAATTTAAAAAAAAATACAACAAAATCCTAAAATTTGAAAAGTTGATGTAGTCAAGTCCTTCCACTAACTCTATCTAACTTGATAAATGAAAAATACTAATAAGTTTTGAGACTTGATAGCGTCAACTTGACAGATTTTAGGATTTGATTGCAATTTTTTTTTTTAGTTTTAAGATTCGATTGAACTTTTGCGATAAATTTTCACATCTGATTGTACTTTTCGAAAGTTTTAAAATTCAACTGCACTTTCATGGCTCCCTTTTTTTTCTATTCTTTTTTTATGAGAAAAATAATTTTGTGAGCAAGGTAATGATGATTGTTATAAGAAGAGATACTTTAATCGGTGATTAATTTATATAGAGCTTACAATATATCATGCGTGATATCACAAATTTAATTTATATTTCTTTGCTATAATACATACTCAGGATGGACCTAAGTAAGTCCTTAAACTTCGTTCCGGGCCTTTTGCAAACCTCGGCATCCTTGGAAATAAAACATATAGAGGGTATTTCCTCCCCTAGGGAAGACAAGGATACAAAAGGTAGATAGGGGGCTGAGGTGTGCACATACCGATATGTTAAAATAAGGAACGCAGTCTTGTCAATCCGCCAATGATATATCTATTGGACAAGTGAGGCGGCCCTTAGTCGAAGTCTTCGGACTCCTGTTCAGTGGTGAGGAACCCTGAAATAGCCAAGGATCCATGGAGTACCCCTATTTCCAGGAGGAATGGGATGCACCCTCTGAATTAAATCCCACTTGCATTTAGCACCTGATAAGCTTAAGCAACAATGTTAAATACCCTTAACAACTCATCCTCGCGACCTGTTTCAGATTTTTTAGCTGACACTACTATATATTCTGAACTATATAAGCTTTCCAGGAAAGTACTCTAGAAAGCATGTCACTTTTAAAGCTCATGCCACTTTGCATCCTCTCTTTTACAAAGGATTTTTTTTTTTTGGCTAGATACAAAGGATTAATTTAATTACTGCCGGTATAAAAAAGGGGGATGTTGTGATGAAAAAAGGGTGTTGTGGCCCGACCAATCGATTCCTTTTTACGAATTCGAGGACCATATCGTGATAAAAGAGGTGTTGTGATAAAAGAGGGGGCGTTCAATTATCATAGAAGTGTTACTTCAGAAGTTCTGACGATCTTAACCCAAGACAAAAGTTGCGGTGTCACCGGTAAAGACGCCTAAGGGACAAGAAAAGCAAGTACTAAGTAGAAATAAGATTCACACAACTAGACGCATGAGGATGGACTATTTTCCCTTCTAGTAACGTTCATGTAACTTGATCCATCTTCAAATTAAAATACTTGAACCCTTCAACTGTATCGGTCTGAAATGTCATGATTTCTCTAGCCATGAAAAAATCGCCCATCCCTCCGATGTCGGAGAGATCTCAAGTCTTCTCCATCATCAGGTCTGCCCCCATAATAATATTTATCGTGCCCTTATACTCGGTCGAATTGAAAACCAATGTGTATGCGAACCAGACATTATAATCAATCTTCATGTTGTAGAAATAGAAACCCTGAGCCCACGCCACTTGGGTCGCGAGTAGGTGCTGGTCTTTCGTGATTGGGTCATCAAACACGACCAACATGCCTAGCACGAATTGGCCTAGCCTGGTCCCGTTGGTCGCCCACGTAGATGTCATGGTAGTAGAGGACAGTCTCTTGCAGCGTTCACTCTTTTTGAAAGGTGTTCTCGCAGCAAAACAGGTGAAAATATAACTAGGACAAGGAAGAAGATGGGGTATTTCAGTACGGATATCCTCATATTGCTTTTGCTTAAAGTCTTGGTGATGGCAAGCATTAGCACCTCAAATCAATTTATATAGGAGTTAATGAGTTAACTTGTTTATTCTCTCTAGTTCAAAAATATTCCCAATAAGAACAAAACCGTACGCTAGCTTGTATATATAATCCAAGAATGCACAATTTTTGAAGTGCTTGATGCCAAATTAGTAACTTTTAGTGTTTATTTCAGGTGGTAGGTACGGGATTCAGATAGGGTGGCAATTTAGGATGCATTTGTAACATTTCTATCCTAAGAATTAATTTCTTTTTTTTGTTCCCTAGAACATTTCTATCCTAAGAAATAATTTCTAAATATAGAAACTATTTTTATTTCTTAAAATAATTTCTAAGTAAAACAATGTGTTTGGTAAAGATACAAAATTTCTACTCCCATAATAAAAAAAAAAGAACAAGAATGCGTTTAGTAAGAATCACAAATGTTTTTGTACTATAGATTTTCTTTTAATATTTTAATACTTTTTATATTTTTCCTTCTTTTCTTTTTTTCCTCTCTTCTTTCTCCTCCTCTAGTCAACAGCAGCCACAAACCGACGGTGACCAACGGCAGGCGGCCAACGAGGGCAGGCAACCGGTGGCGGTGGGCGGCAAGTCTTATTAGAAGAGGAAGAAGAAGAAAAGAAAGAAAAAAAAATGACTTATTTCAAGAAATTGTTTCTAGGAATAAGAAGCTACTTTTTTCTACTTCTTCTTTCTATTTTAAATCTATTCTGGGTAGTAGAAAAATTAACTAACATTATTAAGTGGATTTATGTTCTTTTTCTATTCCAAGGATCAAAAGAACAAAAAAAAACCAAGGAACAAAAATATTACCATACAAACCCTTAATTCCCAACTTTTTACTAACTTTTTTATTTATCATTTTAGTTTCTTAAATAAGGTTATAACTTTTTGATAATTCATTCGAGGAGAGTCGCAAACAAATACGACATTATGGAGATTCATACGCCTTTAAAATGATGAGTACGCTTTTACAGTATGTAGTTACCGTTGTATACTCAAGTTAGCTTTAAATCAAAGATTTTAGAAACTAAAAATTAGGGTACTTTTTCATTAGAATTTATGAGTAAGACTGCAGCTTGTTCTTATAATTTCATTACTAAAAGAAATCACGAAGAATTACTTAATGGATTGATCAGGGCCGACCAGTTCGGAAATTTAGTATTCTATGCTCCTTCGAAGATAAAAAAAAAAAAAAAAAAAAAAAACGTTGCAAGGTTTAGAAGTTTCATTCCAAATTCTTAAATTATCAACTTAGAGGATATGTTCGTATAAAACCAATCGCTTGTTTGTTTGTAAAACAAATAATATGTGATTTTCCTTGTCCCATATAGGAAAATTCGGAGGAAATGGGTTACTTTATAAGTGTAAGCCTTTTCTAGTGTATTCAAAGAAAGAATTGAAGTGTGGACTTAAACCCCACAATACCTGTGTGTGAGCGCATGATTATTAAGTTTTATTAGTTGAAATGTTGTATTTGTTTATTCAATATTTTTAAATATATATTTTTATTATTCTAAATTTTATGTGTCTTTTCAAGATAACCTTTAAAATTATGCTTGTTTATTTTACAACTTTTCCCGAAGTGTTGCATTTGTTTACTTTGTAATCTTTTCCGAATGATTACCTTTGTTTACTTTGCAGCGTTTACCAAAGAGTTCCATATGTTCTTTAAGATCAATTTATATAGATATGTTGGTTTTTTGGCATGAATGAGAAAAGTCATTTCGAGTCTTCTTTCCTAAACTACAACAATCATTTTAATTATTTCTTATTAGAGATTTTATTATATCCTGGAGGATATTTGCCAATGACCATTAGCAATATTGTGAGACAAATAAATCCTTAAAAATAGTGAAATTATGCATTAAAGTCCGACTTGATTACTCTATCCAATTCGAAACCATATTTTCCAACAAAACCAAAATGACATGGCTTTTCAATATGAAATATTTGTGATATTAGCCCTATCTATGAGGAAAAGTATGGCACAAGTGTCATAACATTCGTATAATGCTCACTGAAGCATTATATTTGTTTTTTTTATCCATTTGAGTGTCATAACCCCTAAAAAAAAAACGTTCATTTGAATGTCATAATTTTTAATAGATGACATGAGTGCCATAAATTTTTTAAAATATTCACTTAAGTGCTGGAAATCAAACGTAATTGCACATGTGATGAATATTTTCAAAAAGTTATAGCACTCAAGTGATTGTTAAAAAGTTATATGGTACTTAAGTGATAGAAAAAAAAAAAAAAGCACTCAAGTGAGCCTTGTAAGAAAATTATGCTACTTATGGTGTCATTTTCCCAATCTATTTTAAAGTTTAAACCATTATACAAAAACGTTGTTTAAAGGGGTGTACAATTACTTATTCATTGGGACACTTAACCCCTGGGAAGGTTTGTTTGGATTTAAATAAAAGCAAAAACATACTAATATTCGAGTGTTGCCAAAGTTTGAAGTGTTCCAAACCAAAAAAATTAAAGTGCCTGAACTTTAATTTTTCAATTAAGCAAAAATAAAAGTCAATCCAATATGATATTTAAATGTTACAACACTCCTGCTATGCAGAGGCCCAGATTCATCCTGAAATCAATGCGTATGAATACCCGACTGATGAAGTAAATAAAGGGTCTTGAAAAAACAAAATTATGAGTACTTCATCCATATTAACGTAATAATGACTCCCTTGAGTGATTATTTGGAAGAGGATCTGCCGGCCCGCGTAAGATTTGAGTTGTGGAAAAATTCCCTTCCAACTATTGTGAATCAGCTTTTATAGAACTTACCATGCAAAAATAGGTCACGCGTGTCATGTCAGATTGTGCATTCCTATGCTTAAAGATATCCTCGTTGGGCTTCTCATAAAAAAATGGCACATTTTTTAAGACATTATTATAATACGTTAGCCTATACGAATTTAAAATATCCCCAACAACGGCTACCCTCTTGGCCTGTTTCGGATTTTTTTAGTAGACGTTTTCATATATTCAGAACTTTATAGCTTTTTGGAAAATACATTAAAAATCATAAGCTCAATATTTCATCCTCTCTTTCTTGCATACAACTTGCTTCAAGTTTCCTACCAATGTAAGAAATAATTTACGCAGTCACGATTAAATGATTTATGCATGGAAAAATTCGATTATAAAACTAATTTTAAACACATATGACATTCATCCAGCAGTGAATATGTAAATGATTTCTTACACTAGCGCTTCACCTACCCATAATCCTTTAACAAAATTACACTTTGCATCATAAGATTTCATGCCGGAAGACAAACAGCACCTTTCATTAGCTTTTAATTTTTTGTTGAAACCAAATACCTCATTCAAATTTCAAGATGATACATAAGAGATTCAAAATAAAGCATATATCAAACAACAAAGTAGAACTATAAAGCACAATTTAAGCACACTCTTACACCATAAGAATAGATCTGTTTCAACATCAAACAAAAATAAACAGTAGCCGATCATCGAATCTCGCATTATCATAAGTGAAAAATACACCTTAAACTCCTTTTCAGCATTCTCCCTAAGAATCCTCCCTTTAAACCCATTCAGCATTCTGAGCTAAATCCAAATAATTTATGACTGGACAGACTTAAATGCAATTTATATGGACATATTATTACTAAATGAAAAACATTCCTAATGCCTATACTGCAAATACAAGAAACGTTAATGATATTTTTGTTTAAGAATTGGAGCCGACTCTCAATTTTTTGTATTATAAATGATTAATTATGATGATCAAAATTTAGGTGTCGAAAGTGTGCATCCGTGACAATTCATCAAGTAAAAAAATTTTTTTGGTACACATGTTAAATTGCCTACCTTGGAAGGCATAGAAGCTCCATCCGGTTGACCCCATGAGTCCTGGAGGAGACTTCGAATGTCCATACTAGAGAAATTTGATGAAGAAGTGTGCTGTGGCCCCACAACTGTTTCCGTTTCACGAATTCGATGACCAGATTGTGATACAAGAGGGGGGCTCGAGGATCATACTGTGATAAAGAAAAAGTACTGCTTTAGATGTTCTGATAATCTTAACAAAGATTGCAGTGTTCCCATAACGACGACGATGAATTAAGACCATAACCACGACAGAAAATTCAGATGGGTACTTCATTTTCTCTTAACTAGATATAGATATGCGACAAGAAAAGCAAGTACTAAGTAAAAATAAGATTCACACAACTAGACGCATGAGGGACTGACTATATTTCTTTCTAGTGACATTCATACAACATGATATCCATCTTCAAGCGAAAATATTTGAACCCTTCAATTGCCTCCGTCTGGAATGTCATGATTCCTCTAGCTATGAAAAAATCACCCGTGCCCCCGACAATGGAGAGATCCCTAGTCTTCTCCATCAGCATGTCTGCCCCCATAATGTTTATCGTGCCGTTGTACTCGGTCGAGTTGAACACTAACGTGTATGCGAACCAGACACTATAAGCGGTCTTCGTGTTGTAGAAGTAGAGACCCTCAGCTTGTGCCGCCGGAGTCGAGTGTAGGTGCTGGTCTTTCGTGACCGGGTCGTCGAACACGACCATCAGGCCTTGCATGAATTGGCCAAGCCCAGTCGGCTTGGTCACCGCTGCAGATGTCGCATTGGCTGTATCGTTGCCTCTGAAGAGGATGTCGTGGTCGTACAGGACTATCCTTTTGCATGGTTCACTCTTTTTGAATGGTGTTCTCGTAGCAAAAATAGGTGAAAATGTAATTAGGACAAGGAAGAAGAAGAGGTATTTCACTACGAACATCCTCATACTGTTTGTGCTTGATGTCTTGGTGATGACAGGCATTAGCACCTCAATTCAACTTATATAGCAATCATGAGCGAATTTGTCCTTGTCACTAGCTCATATATATTCCCAAATGAGAAATAACATAGATAATGACTTGTATATATAATCCAAGAAAGCACAAAGTGCTTGCTGCTACTTTTAGCGTTTGCTTGCGGGGTAGGTGGGGATTACGGCAGTGTGGCAACTTTATTTTATAGTTTTAGACAAAAAAATTCTCCCGTTTCAATTTGCTCAATTAAGATTTTAAGTTTTTGATAATTCATTTGAATAGAGTAGCAAAGCAATACTATTTAGTGAATTAGCTTATATGAAACTTACCGTATAAAAATACGTCACGTGTGTCGTGTCAGATTGTATATTTCTATTATGTAAGATATATTCGTGGCGCATCTTTGAATGATGACACATATTTAGCAACATTATTATAGTATGTTAGAGTAGAAAAATATCACGCATGACACCTCGAGTTTAATTTTTATTGCTTTGCTTCAATACATAATTGCGATGCCCCATATGAATGAAATCCCACGTGTATTCATCTACCATCATAAAGTTAAGCGACAATTTTAAATGCCCCCCAAGAGCCCACCCTCGTGACCTGTTTCGGATTTTATAGTAGACGCTTGCACATTTTCCGAACTTTTGGCAAACACACTAAAAATCATTTTTAAGCTCATGCTTCATCCTCTATTTCACATGCAACCTTCTTCAAGTTTACTACCGTTGTAAGAAATAATTTACACAGTCACGATTAAATGGTTCACAAGTGGAAAAATCCGATTACAAAATTAACTATAAAAATGCATGTCATTCATCCTACAATGAATATGGAAACGCGGACCCCTGGAGTGCCATAACTTTGCAGAAATGGACACTTAAGTGCCATAATTTACGAAAGATACACTCAAGTGCCAAAATCCGAGCAAAATAGCTCACTTGAGTGCCAATCCGGCCAAAATCCGGCCAAATTGCATACGTGGCATTTTTCCGGCGAAACGAGTGCAAAACGATGCCGTTTTGCACGCTAACATGCCCAAATAATGCAAAAACGGCGTCGTTTTAGGCTGACGTGGTAAAAAATATATATAAATTAATTTAATTAAATTTAAAATTAAATTTAGTTAAAATATTTAAAAATAAATAAATTTAAAAAAAAAAAAAAAATGGCGGGCTCGGCGGTCTCGGCGGTCTCGGCCGACCCTTCCCCACCTTTTGGCGACGGTAGGGAGGCGGCGGCGGGGCGAGCCCTCGGCCGCCGGCCGCCTTCCTCCTCCTCCGTTTCCATTTTTTTATAAATAATAAATAAATATAAATTATATTATTATTATTTTTAAATGTAATTTAATTAATTTTTATATTTTATTATATTAAAATTCAAATTATGCCAAAACGACGTCGTTTTGGCCGATTTAAGGGTTCTATTTTGGCCAACACCCTAAACGACGTCGTTTTGGGTGAATTAGAGCTGACTCAGCTCTCCGGCGAGCCACCTTAACGAGAAATCTTAATATTTAAATGCCACATATGATTTCCGACGAGCTTCGCCGGAGGTGGCACTCAAGTGTCCCGTTTTTCTTCAAATGTGGCACTTAAGTATACATTTCGTAAGTTATGGCACTTAAGTGTCCCTTTGGGCAAAGTTATGGCACTTGTAGTGTACTTTTCTCAATGAATATGTAAGTGATTTCTTCCATTGGTGATGCATCTAACAACAATCCTTTAACAAATTACACTTCACATCCTAAGATTTCATGCTGGAAGACAAAAACGCCTTCCATTTTATTTTATTTTTTGTCGAAAGCAAATATCATTCATATTTCAAGAACTCAAAATCATACATGAGAAATTCAAAATAAAGCAAATCCCAAACAACAAAGTAGAATAATAAAGCACAAATTGTTGTGATAATCATGTTGTCTTCCCACAAGAATAGGTCCATCGCAACATTGAAATAGAATGAACATGGGTCAATTACCATGCATCACATAAATGATGAAAACACACCATAATCTCCTTTAATAACTACAACTCACCCAGTGGGTGGTGCACACTACTAGTCAAAAGACTATACTACTCAGCATGAGAGAAAATAGTAGAATATTTAAATTAAGTAATAGAATATTTAAATTACTAAATCATGTCTTTATCTAATAACTTAAAATTCTAAAATTGCAATAATTTTTTTAAAAATAATTTATATTAATTTCACAAAATCTCACAATAACAATATGATTAATGAGTTGGTGGATGGTCCCAAATGCGGTAAAATGCAGAGTTAAAACCGGCACTCTCTTTGTTGAAAGCAAAAAAACAAACACAAGAGAACGGCACGTCGAAAGCCGTTGGTGTTTTCTTTTATTCTGATGACACATCTGACATTGACTCACGAGATAGCAAGTTTTGCAGCGCAAGTCTCCTTGTGTAATCCATTACATTCTTTTAAGAGGGAAAAAATGCTACCGATAACTCATGGCGAAACTGATGTCATATAAGAAAATGGCCTATTAAATATGCTCTCTGGACATGTAATAATGTCGCTTTTGCATGTTCATTAGATATTCTGGTCATTCATTGGGACTTGTGACACCAGAAAGTTTTCTAAATTACGTCTAGTGTACGATTAATTTTTTACACTTTGATTATGTTAACATGCTTTAACGCTGTAAAATGATTTTCGACGTGTTATGACATTTTTGCATTCAATTACGATGACCTATTCTAAGATTATCAGATACACAATCAGGTGTGCCATAGAAGTGTCCCGTCAACAAATATTGTCAATGGCATTTGCCAAGCCAATTATGCACAAGTAACGGAAGAAAGAAGCGATGAAATGTCACACACACATGGATTGGACAGCTTGTGTCCATTCGAGATAATTGATCAGGTTAGAAAATTTTGGTAGCTATGTCAAATTGCCTACTTCAGAAGACATAGAAGGTCCATTTAGACATGAAAGAGGGGGATGTTGTGATAAAAGAGGGGGAGTTCAAGCATGATAGAAGTGCTAATTTAGATGTTCTGACGATCTTAACACAAGGAAAAGTTGCAGTGTCTTTATGAAGACGCCTAAGGCACAAGAAAAGCACTTACAAAGTAGAAATAAGATTCACACAACTAGACGCATAAGGGACTGACTATTTTTCCTTCTAGTAACATTCATACAACTTGATATCCATCTTCAAGCGAAAATATTTGAACCCTTCGACTTCATCAGTCTGAAATGTCGCGATTCCTCTAGCCATGAAGAAATCGCCCGTGCCTCCGACGACGGAGAGATCCCTAGTCTTCTCCATCATCATGTCTGCCCCCATAATGTTTATCGTGCCCTTGTACTCGGTCGAGTTGAACACCAATGTGTATGCGAACCAGGCATTGTAAGTGGTCTTCATATCGTAGAAGTAGAAACCCTGGGCCCGCGCCACCGGGGTTGAGTGAAGGTGCTGGTCTTTTGTGATTGGGTCGTCGAACACGAACAACATGCCAAGCACGAATTTGCCTAACCCGGTCCCGTTGGTCGCCCGCGCAGATGTCGCGTTGGCCGTATCATTGCCTCCAAAGAGGATGTCATGGTAGTAGAGTACAACTCTCTTGCAGGGTTCATTCTCTTTGAATGTTCTTGTCGCAAAAACAGGTGAAAATTTAACGAGGACAAGGAAGAAGATGGAGTATTTCACTACGGATATCCTCATATTGCTTTTGCTTAATGTCTTGGTGATGGTAAGCATTAGCACCTCAGATCAACTTATATAGGAGTCAATGAGCCAACTTGTTCATTGTCTCTAGTTCATAAATGTTCCCAGTAAGAACAAAGCCGTACGCCAGCTCGTATATAATCCACGAATGCGCGTACTGCTTGATGCCAAGTTAGTAACTTTCAGTGCTTATTTCAGGTGGTAGGTCGGGGATTAAGACAGGGTGGCAATTTAATTCCCCGCTTTTTGCTGACTTTTTCCTTCCCATTCAATTTGGTTTATTGAGGTGTATTTTTGTTTATAGTTCTTTCGTAAGAGTAGCAAAGCAATGTGAGATTATAGAGATCAATACGCTTCTAATAAGATTAGAACATGTTTGCAATTAATATTGTGTACTCAAGTTAGCTTCAAATCAAAGGATTTTAAAATATTACAATTAGGGTCGTTTTCCACTAGAATTTACGTGTACGACTGCATCATGTTTTTAGTTTCCTAACTAAACGATATCATCAAGAATAAGTGCATGGATTGATTAGAGCGACCAGCTTGGAAATTTAGCATTCTGTGCTTCTTTATAAGGGAAAAAGGTCGCAAGGTTTAGAAGTTTCATTCCCAAGTCTTAAATTATCATGTGAAACGATATCTTCTTATAAAATCAATGTGCGATGGCTTTTCAATATAAAATATTTGTGACATTAGCGCTACCTCTATAAAAGTTTGAACTATGATATAAATTTAATAGCGTGATTGTTTGGATTTAAATAAAAGCAAAAACATACTAATGTTCAAGTTTTGTGAAAGTTTGAGGAGTTACAGAACTAAAAAAAAGTTAAAGTGCGTGAGCCGCAAAATTTCAAATAAGAAAAAAAGAGAATCAATTCGCATGAGCTGCAAGATTTCAACTAGCAAAAAAAGAGAATCAATTCAGACAGAGCCTAATATTTACATATTGCAAGACTCTCGCTATGAAGCGGCTGAGATTTATTCTGAAATTGAAGCGTAGGAATATACAATTGATGAAGTAAATAAAGGGGATCGAAAAAACAAAAATACGAATACTTCATTAAAATAAACATGATAATGACTGCCTTGAGTGATTATTTGGAAGAGGATCTGCCGGGCCACTTAAGATTTGAGTTATGGAAAGATTCCTTTCGGACTCTTGCAGTTTGGTAGTTGCCTATAGGGAATCTTATCATCCAAGGATAAGTTTAAAGGATCCTCCAATCTATAATTGTCATTTGCACGTATAATGAGTATAATACAAATGCTGAAAGTCAATGCTATTTGAAAAAATATAAATTGTATTTGGTAAAAAGTCTTTGCAAATAAACTTTAAGTTCAAGTTGTATTAAGTGAAAAAAATTTTGCAATAGGCTTTGTGTATATTTTTTTTATTTAGAAAGACCAAAACTCTTCATCAATCCACAGAAGAGCTATGGCCAAAATCTGGTGCCGGTGGCCATTGGTTGAGGTTGCCCGAGGTCAAGCAACCCTAGCGCCTAGGTCTCGCGACCTAAGGCGACAGTTGCTTGGGTTGCACGCCACCTTGGTCACACAACCCAAGACCCTCCCCAAAGGTTGCCCAAGTTCGAGTGACCTCAACCAATGGCTATTGGGTTTTCAACTTTTCCAAAGCTGCTAGTATTTGGCCCAAGGCCCTTTCAGAAAACTTACCAAACACCCCAACATTTCCCTAAAGAGCTTTGTGGGCCGAAAGCCCTTAGGGAAAGCTATATCAAACGCGTGTTAAATCCCTTAGCATCAAATATTAGAATAGACCATTAATGAAAAGTATAAAATGATGTCTTTTTCTTGAAGAAAGTACAAAAGAAAAATTTTAAATCTATTGCACCAATTCAATCTTAAAACATTTTAATTGAACTAATTGAAAAAATACAAAAGAATATATTGTGATATGATCGACACTGCGTTGATATTTTTTTCTGATTGGAGACCCCTGAATGCTGGGGATGATGAGAGAGTTGATCAACACAAAAATACCAAGTGAACAAGTTATAGCAAAGTATCACCGATTTAAGCTCATTCAAATGTCAAATGACATATCCATGAAAATAGAACAATGTAGAACATTGACTAACAGCTTTTCTCCCATCTTCCAATTTTTTTTTTTTTTTTTGTCATAATCCTATCTTCCCATTTGACAGAATACTTAACAATCACAAGAATCACAGACTCCACCCATTGTAGCCTATGAAGCACGGACACACTCTTTCCGTCCTCTCCTCCTTAAACTTTTTTGCTCGTCGTTCTTCGTCTTTCTTATTGCTAGTCGAGGTTTGTTGAGTTGTTCGTAGTGTTATTTGTTCGCCGGCCTTGGGCTGTGCTGCTGTATTTGTTGTTTCCTTTGGCTTTTCTTAAGCTCCCTTACACTCTTCCTGTTGTTGCGGATTTTTTGGCGATTTTTGTATATTTGTCCGGCTCAATTTCTTACCTCTTACCAAAAAAAAAAAAAAAGCATGGACACGTTCCAACATATGTGTTCGATTTTTCGATAAGTGGTCAACTTTTCTCGACATGTTCCGACATATGTGTTCGAGAGACGATTGTTGAAGAAGATGATGGAGAGTGGAGGCAAGGGCGAGGGAGCGGAGGTGAGGCCGTGATGGTGAGGGAGGGCCAGAGGAAGAGTAGAGATTGAGGCGAGAGGGTCACAATTGCGATGCTGTGATGGAGGGGGCGACAAGGCTATGGTTGCGAAGGAGGAAGGGCCAAAGGCGAGGCAATGAGCGATTACGATGAGATGACTAAAAGAGAGCAAAGAGGATCGTGCGAGGAGGAGGAGGTCACAATTAACAGGTAATGGGGGAGGGGGAAGAAAGGGAAAGAATCGGAGGCGGAGAAAGGGACCCTTGGGGGTTGGGGTGGTGCTTTTTTGGGGTGGGGGCGGGGTGGCGTGGGGGTGAGGGGGAAAGAGAAACAAGAGGTGATTGAGGGGGCCAAGGCATTGGAGTGACGTGAGGGGGAGGGAGGAAGAGAGAAATGATGGAAATGACAGGTAATGGAAGGGAACAAACGAGGGAATGAAATCAAGGGGGTGGCATGGTGTGGGAGAGAGAATCGTGGGGAAATGACAGGTGATTAGGGGGAGAAAGGGGGAAAAGAAACTAAGAGAGGGGGAGGGAAATAATTTTTGAACAGCGAGGTTATTTTTGTTAGAAAAATAAATAAATTGACTAAAAATAGTTTCCAAAAATAAAAATACTGAATGTTAAATATTGATCAATTTTGATCATTATAGAATATTATAGATTTATTTAAATAAGTTGATTATAATTTTTTATTAGACATTAGTTTCATCTATAATTTTTGTTAAAGTTAGAAATATAGTCTCAAATATGGGTACGTATTAACTTTGAATATGTCTTTCAAATTTCCTAAAAATAGATTTATTAATATTATTAGTGTAAATTCATTATAAGCTCTTTTTTAATTATTTATTTATTTGTGAATTTGAATCAAATTAGTTAAAAATAAAAATATTCATTTAATATATAACATATTTCAACGTGTCGGAATCCTCTATTTTTAAGAAATGACGTGTTGGCGTGTCATGTCGTATTCATATCACGTGTCGGTACTACTTATTTGTAGCGAGATCAACAAGGCTCAGCACACCTAGCAATATTGTTCAGTGTCCTAGAGACAAGTGCTTAAATAAAATGAAAATTGGTGTAACAGTGAAAGCAACATATGAATAAGGGTGCGTTTAGTAAATATTCTACTCTCGAGAATAATTTTTATTTAAAAATGATATTTTTAAATTTTATTCCCGAACGAGTTTCGAGCATTTGAAAACGTTTGGTCATTACCCAAAATTTCTATTTCCGAAATAGAAATACATTTGGTGCGACTCTTAAAATTTTTTATGACTTATAATTTCTTTTAATTTATTTATATTTTTATTATATTTTTTCTCTTCTTTTTTTTTTTTTCTGCTCTTTTTTTTCTTTTTCCTCTCCCAAGGTAATTAGCGAGGCTCGGCCTCGCGGCGGCTGGGTGAGTCCATGAGGCTTGCACTTATGCTATCAAGCGATCACAATCTTCTCTCGTTCTACACAATTCATCTACTAAAGGCCAAAAAATATAGAAAATTTGAAGGCACTCCCAAAAAAGCCATAGAATAGTAATAAAATATGCTCAAAATGTGTCCGGACTTATAAAAATTATCTGAGAAAAAGGGTCGAAAATTCATTAACGGTCTTCACTAGGAGCAGTAAAAGGGACACATACTTTACTAGATTCTATGGTATGAAACAATACATTATTGGAAAAATAAATAAAAAGAAGTCGGTCTATTATTACCTAGTCCCAACAAAATGCACATGCATATCGGAAATGCATGCATCCAAATAGTATAATTGCATGAATTCATTGAACTGCTGGTTTGTTAAGCATCACGTCAGGAATCGATTCGAATATATTTATCCACATGCACGAACTGCATTAACTACAATCAATGCATTGATACCACGCCACCCAAGTAGTGACATTCAGGCCACTGTTCCTAAAAAGTAACAAAATGACAACACAAGGTTTGTCCAAGGGACTTCTACCGCATCACCCTCCTTCTCAAAACACAAAAACAAAAATAGAAGTGAAGTCAAATTAACATGCATCAGAAACTGGAACAACCAAAATCGAGCACCTATCGTTGTTGAGTATGAAACAATCACTTCGACTTGGTCGGACACAAAAAATCATAATCCCTCACCTTCTTTCACCATCACGAGGTTTCTCTTTCTTTATACGGGGGGAAGCATAAGAGCGAAATGTAACAATTTTTCACCCACATGTCTCATGGTCACACGCAAGTATGTAAAAATTAAAATACAGTAATTTACAATTGTGCACCTACTTTTAACTATCTATGACCTTGAAATAAAATTTTGCTAGTGACCCACAGTACAACTTAATAAATAAATAAAAATCGTTGATAGACGAAATGATCCTATGGCTTGTTATTTTGGGCTTTCCAGCAGGCCCGACAAGCCCCCACGGGAGGCCCACATAAGACAAAATCAGCCCATTTAGACCGGTTTCGGCTTCCTTTCTTCATATTTTCTGGTCCGGCAATTACCAAGAAATTAGGACTTTGACAATGCTTTTGTCAACTTTAACGACGGAAGCATTGACATTCCCTCGGAGTGGTTGGAAATTGAGCACAAAACGTTGGATCACGTAGCCGCGAGATCTTGATGGTCTCGCCTTATATTCCTTTGACTCCTCTTATAGGCCTGTCGAGCCGGCTAATTTTGCGGAAATAGGTAAATAAATATTTTATTATTTAATTTTTGATTGGATTGGGTCGGATCATATCCCTTTCCAAGAGTAGAAAGAGTGTGAACGGCTTTCCCTTCCCATATTTCATCTCCGTACGAAATGGTGAAGCTAATTTGCCTGAAATATAAGGATAGAAAATAATTTCTTCCCATGCCACGCCTCGGCAAAAACAGATGCTAATAAAAGAGGATGCTTTTGCGGAATGAAATCTTCCATCCGTGTCATTGTTAAATTGGAGTCGATCTTTTAAGTTTAATAGATTGACAGACATAGCATTTTACTTAAATAGAGATAGGGTTATTCTATTTTTTTTTTTTAAAACTGTATATCTTTTATTTAGTTAGTTTTAAGTTGAAAGGCATTGGATCCCAAAATTGGAGAAATTTCTCAAACATTCAAAGACAACATATTTTTATTGAAGCCAAAATAAAAACGTATGTCATCCATAAATTGATGTTACGGTGAAAATGGAGAACATTTTCTCCATCGAGGAGAATCTTCACGACTGACATTCAGGGAAAAAAAACACTCGACAGTTTGATTGGAAAAAAGGACAGATTGATAAGAATAGAAAATAGTTTCTTTTCATGCCACACCTCGGTAAAAATAGATGCTAAGAAAAGAGGGAAATCTTCCATCCATGTCATTATTAAATCCGAGTTGATCTTTTAAGTGCAATAGATTGATTGACATAGCATTTTACTCAAATATAGATAGTGTTATTCTAAATTTTTCAAAAAAAAAAATGTATATGTTTTATTTATCTAGTTTTAAGTTGAAACGCATTGGATCCCAAAATTGGAGAAATTTCTCAAACATTCAAATACGATATGTTTTGATTGAAGCCATAATAAAAATGTATGTCATCAAAAAATTGATGTTACGGTGAAAATGGAGAACATCTTCTCCGTCGAGGAGAATCTTCACGACTGACATTCAGGAAAAAAAAAAAACACTCGACAGTTTGATTGGAAAAAAGGGCAGACTGCATTTAAAGCAGCATTTTCAAGGTTCGACTCCGATGTGGGTACGAAGCGGAGTTCCAACACGCCACGGAAATAAACATGCTGCAAAAGGGATTGCGGCCAGTAAGCCTATGAAATCTGGCCAGTGCCTGCCCCTCTAGGTTCTACGGAAAATTGTCAGGAAAATATGAATTTTTACCCTTGACTTGAGGAATTCAATTTACCCTACATTTTAATTGTTGTGAATTGGATTAACTTAAATCGCTTCCACGTGCCTCCACTCGCTAAACCACTCTCCATACTTCGATTTTGACTCTATTGGAACCAAACTTACGGACTCACCAATATTTAGCTCAACAGCTCGCAAGGCACAGTCAAGCTTCCATAATGTCTTTCAAGAATAGTAGAATAGTTAGGGAAATATAGACCAAAAGGAAAAAAAAAAATCCTTACAATCACGTAACATATTCACATAGAACACTTGAAGCTCGAGCCCAAACTTAAGTCGGAGTTCTTATTATAACTTGAATGTGAAGTAAGTCGAGTCGAGATGGATCGAATATCTTAATTTTCTATATTAATCCGAGCCTGGATGAGCCCATTGGACTGTAAAAAAGCACTGGTCCTCTCTCTTTATCGCTGGCCGAAGCGGTAATAAGCCGGCGAAACCTGCATTTGGCGGGTAGTACCGTACCGTAGAAATACGCAGAGGTTGGCTTCTTCTCACGGACCGATCTGATCCGACCGAACCGGCTTTTTACTTTCCTCTTTCTCTGATCAGTATCATTCGCACACGCTGGCGCTGGTTGTCTGGGAACCTGTCGAGCAGAGCTGTCGCGAAAACGTCATAATCCGCTCGAGAGCCAGGCTCAGGGCGAAGAAGAACCACTGTGGCAAAACAGAGGAAAAACACACAGAAGAGAGAGAGAGGGAGGGAGGCGTTGGAGTAAACTTCTGCGGCAACAGTGATCAGTCTCTCGCGCTCCAGGAGCCCCAGATCCCCGAAAAAGAGGGGCAAAGGAAAAGAAGGATTTCTTTTTTAAAACCCAAGAAAAGAAAAATGGGTTGAGTAGACAGAGAGAGAGAGAGAGAGAGAGGAGGGAGCGAGAAACATGAAAAGGGTGGGGAAAAGTGGGGGAGAGGCAGCAGAAAAGGAGGAAAATTTGGGACAAAAGTTAAGGAGGGGCGTAATTCTAAGCAAAAGATGTGGTGGCCCCAGCACTCCAGTGAGGCTCGAGTTCTTTGCGCGTGGAGCTATCATTGCCTCCTCCGGCTCTAACCCTTCTCCCTCCTCCCCTTCGTCTTCTCCTCGTGTTTCTGCCAGGAAGCTCGCCGCTGCTCTCTGGGAATTCTCTCACTACCTGGCCTCTTCCAGAATGCACCACCACAATGGCAATCTCGGTAATATTCCCCTCGGGCTGCGCCGCCTCCGGAGGGACAAGGATGGCGGCGGCGGCGGAGGTGGTGGTGGCGGCGGGGGTGGCGGGTTTGAGCTCTCTCACTTTCTGGCCGATCCTTCGCCGAGTTCTCCTGAGCAGGTGCATGTTTGGTTTCTTGATTGGCTTATGTGATCTGGCTTTGTGATGGTCGGTCGAGGACTTGTTTCTTGTCCGTGCTGGTATATCTGTTCGAGGGCTATCTGTTGTGTTTCGTGTTTCAGATGTTTGTGTTTTGCTCCGTGTGTGATCATGATCAATCTTGTATGGTGTCTCCGCTGAGGTTCTTTGTGGTTGGGATGTTTTTGATGTCTGTCTCTAGAGAAACGCTCATCAGGGTATTTCGGTCTGCATCTCTTTATGATCCTAAGATGGCATCATTATGTCCTCAAGCAGCTTCAGGGTTCCGTTGTCAGTGTTTGGCTGGTCCGGTCAGGAGACGGCACTCTTGTGTGTCGAATAGGCAGATTTGACGGAAAGAACAGTGTCTTCTCGGACATGTCCTTGTTAACTGTTGTCAAGGTTGCCCTCCCTTCTGGTCTGTACATATGAATTAGTGAAGCCTAGGTCTAATCCAGCTAAATGCACTTCAGAAGCTTTTGTTGGGTATTGATGTTTCTGCTTCTTTACCCTGATTTCTACGACATCTAAAAACAATTATGCTGTTGTCGTATGAATTTGAATCGCTAGATCCTTCATTTGCTCATCTTGATCATGTGCTCAGTGCAGCAATTTTCGTGATGGATGCTTTCTGTTGATTTTACCGCTCATTACTTTAGTATGTGACATAGCGTTAAGCTGACGAGGTATTGCAAATTACTGACTAAGTTGGGTTATGCCATCTAACAGCCAGAGAGTACAAGCAGCTTAAGGAGGCATGTCGCAGCATCCCTCATGCAACATCATCGATCGATTGAAAGAAATAATCGTGCCATACAACCTGTTTCCCCGGCAAGTTATGGAAGTTCGATGGAGGTAATTCTATATTTGAGTTTAGTTCTGGCTCTCAAGTAATGGAAATCGTATTTTGATGCATTAGGGCTGAGTATCGACTATGCCTAGAACCTCTGCCTGTTTTCTTTCATCTTAGCGTGTTGAGGTAGAAAGAGCCAGAAATCGTTTGTAAAATGTTGGCAATATTATTGCCGACCTTTTATGTTTGTTCCTTTTTGATAAATAAACTGGTTATCCTTTTTGTGTTCATTAGTGTGCTAAATATCTTTTGTCACTGACGGGAGCATTGACTACACCGCTTGAACATTTTATATTTTTCCCCTCTTGGACAGACTGAACACGGTTTTTTAAGGCACTGTTGTCCAGACCATTCTTAATTGAAACTCTGGGTTCTGTGATTCAAATTGCACAAATTTACTGGAGCCTTATTTACAATTCCTTCAATGAGCTTATTTGCATAGAGCTTCTCAGTTTGTCGCTACCATGGGTCTGTTGCCGCGATAAGGCTTTTCGAGTATTAATGATACCATATACGTGATGTTCATGCGGGCATAATGACTCAAGGTACCATGCCGTTGCAGGTAACTCCATATAACCCAGCAATCACTCCTTCGAGTTCTTTAGACTTCAAAAGAAGAGTTAATGAGCCACATTACAGCCTCAAAACATCAACAGAACTTCTGAAAGTATTAAACCGTATTTGGAGCTTGGAAGAGCAGCATGCATCCAATATATCACTGATAAAAGCGTTGAAGATGGAGCTTGATCATTCCCGAGTCCGGATTAAGGAGTTGCTTCGGGACCAACAAGCTGATCGACACGAGATAGATGCTTTGATGAAGCAAATTTCGGAAGATAAACTAGTTAGGAAGAGTAAGGAACACGATCGAATTCATGCTGCTGTTCAGTCAACAAGAGATGAGCTAGAAGACGAGAGGAAGCTAAGAAAGCGTTCAGAGAGCCTACACCGTAAGCTAGCTCGAGAACTTTCTGATGCAAAATCTTCTCTATCTCATGCCTTGAGAGAGCTGGAAAAGGACAGAAAATCAAGGAAATTGTTGGAAGATCTCTGTGATGAATTCGCTGTTGGTATAAGAGACTATGAACATGAGGTTCATTCATTGAAACAAAGGTATGACAAGGATTGGGCTGGAGGATCTGAACAGGACCGTTTGATTCTCCATATATCTGAATCATGGCTTGATGAGAGGATGCAGATGAAGTTTGAAGAAGCCCAAAGTGGTTCAGTAGAAAAGAGCTCGATTGTGGACAAATTGAGCCTCGAAATTGAGACATTCCTTCAAGCTAAGAGGAAGGACGCCCTTAAGAGCATAGACAGCACATTACCAAGGGAACGGCGAAATTCACTTGAATCTGTTCCTCTGAATGAGGTTGTAAGCGCGCCTCAAGATCTGGGTGATGAAGATGATTCTGATGGAAGTGATTCTAATTGTTTTGAGCTGAATCGACAAACCCATGGTGAGTTTAAGGCATATATGGATGAAGCCTCAGAAGATCCTGCTGATGACAAAGTCGACATAGAGCTAACCAAGAAAAAACGCGCACCTCGTGGGAGGAGGAAAGCTCAGAATTCATCCAGTGTTCAGGCTAAGTCTGAAAAAGCTGGTACCACAAGGGATAAAAGGGCTGATGGAAACCCAGCCGAGGTTACCGTTACCCACAAATTGGACAACCATGAAGCTACGGATGAGTTTAGCCACGAAAGAAAGAACAAATCTGAAGTCCGCAGTTTAACGGCAAATTCCATGCTGGATGACTTCATAAAGAATCAATTAAAGTTGTCGAGTGGAGGTTCTGTCCATCCTGATGTTGACTTTGGGGAGGCTTCATGCAGTAACTCTGCATGGAGGACTCAGGCGAGTCCAGTACGACCATGGATGGTGAAACAGTCATCTAACGATCCAGATGTATCGGAGTCATCATCGAAACTGCCGCCTGTCATAAAGGAGAATACTTTGAAAGCGAAGCTTATGGAAGCAAGGTCAAAGGGGCAGCGCTCACGGGTAAGAGCTGCCAGAGGTTTCTCATAGGTGTAAAGCAGTTTGTATGAGGAGGAACCCGCGAATAGAGGCTGTGGCTGTCAGTCAATGTCCCAGATTCCTAGCCTGTGAATATCACTCTCAATACTCTCGACTGTGATTATGGTTCTCCGTGCTTTTTTCTGATGATGCGTTCTATTTTTTGTTTAAGAGAATGAATCGCCCTTGTAATACCAATATGGAGCAATACAGAAATGAGTATTTAAGAAATGGAATCTAGAGAAATTCAGAGTCTGTATTGGTCACATTATGGTCCATTGAGGTTCCTTTCATGGTGCACTGCTGGTTGGAATCGTCCATGATGCGGAAAAATACGAGAGAAATCACATACTTTCTGAATGGTTTCGGTGCATATTCTTAATTGCGCTTCTATGTTGCCCTTTTCCGCCTTACACTTTGTGTTAAAGGCATACGTAAGCTCTTGTGGTGAACAGAAGTGCTTTAGCATTTTTATCGGTACTCTTGTCATTGCCTCAGGCAGTTCCTGTTTGATCATGGAAATAAAAAGTCTATTAGAAACCTCTATGTTGTTGGCGTGGTCAGGTTCCATGACCGGTGAATCTGGCAATTTCTTTTGATTCATAACCAAGTGCTTGATGGAAACAAAGATTCATCTTGCCTGAGAAAGCAAAAGCCTAATGAGATTCACTTGAACCGTAGTTCACTCTTTTGCTGTGCCAAACTAAATAAGCTTCTGCTGCGAAATGAGTAACGCGATACTCACGTAGATGGATGAAGTACCGATGGCATCGATAGAATCTTGCTTATTGTAGTTTTTAAGTTCTTAATTGTTAGGAGACGTGAATTTAGTGATCGACCCGCTATGAGGAGCTAAGACTTCTTCATCTGACACCAGACCTTCAGTATAGAATGTGGCCGCTTAGCAGACAAAAATACCTAAGTCGAGTTCCGGTAAAAAATGGCAGGAGGGAGCCACTCAATGGGCGTACAGAAGCCTGGATGAGACCCTTGGAAACTGAATTAGTCTTTCTCACTTCATCAAGGCAGAATGAGCTGCATGGAGGCTTCATCACAGCTTCTTGAGATCTGGTGAGGACAGAGAGAAGGTGTGAGAAACTTCTCCTTTCTTCGGATTCCCTTTAATGATGCTCAGTGTCTGCTCATCCAGATCGACCAGAGCCGTGCATAGCGTGTACAGCGTTGGACCTTAAGACAGTTATAGTTAGAACAGCGGACAAAATGAAGAAGAACAAGAAAGAATTATCTCATTACTTATCTGTTTTACCTGACATGTAGATGGGATATTTGGCATCATCTGTATCTCCAAGGAGTGAGAGGAAGTCCTGTTTAGATTTCTTTGGTAACACAGCCGCTCTCTTTTGCCTGCTTATTGAGTTCTCATCTTCTACCTAAATGGCAAATTAGCAAATTCCAATGTGCATGAAAATAAAAACAACTTGGTGATTCAGAATTTCTGTCGCTACGCTCCAGCCTATTGAGTTTCACTTTAGTTTTATTTTATTGATTTAATCATTTCTGGCCAGTAATTCTTTCGAATTGTTCATGTCTGCAATGGAGTGGGTGAGGCTTCAGGCATGATATCATCTTCTAGCTAGTTTGGGTTGCAGGTGAAATACCTGCTTAACTTGAAGATGCAGATACATGTTGGCATGGAAGAACGGCGTATCATCCACTTCATTAACTGAAACCCGGGTCCTTGATGCGGTCTCTAGGTTGCAAATTCTTCTTGCCTTCAGATCGATTAGATTGTAACTGTGTCCTACTGATGTCTCTGCAGAGCGGATTTTCTTGATAGAAGAAGTAGAAGATCGGCAATTAATACTCTCCATTATTGCAGATGAGAGATTCAAAATGCAAATAAGGTCTTACACTGGTCGCATCGGTCATGCTCGTTGCCTCTAGTAGATCTCTGGAGATGAAGTTCCTTCCAATCCCACTTGCTACAATCTCTTCTTTAGAGGGAGGTACCGCATTGAGTGTAAATCCCTGAACATCTCATTTTGGGTATAAGTTAATTCTTCAGGAATTTCACAAAGGTCAATACCCAAGAACTCAAGATTATAGGGGATTTATCTATTGGTAGGCCGAATCGTTTTTTCCTCAAGGGGTTCTATCGAGCTATTGTCCCTAACTTCTCCGACATCGAAGTATGATGTTTGATAATCTACTGCATCGGGTGTGAACTACTCAGCTGGTATTACTGATTCAGCATGCGCTTGAGCTTTCTTACCATTCCGTTGTTGTTGAATCCGAATGCGCAGCTCGGGAGCTCTCCTGCATACGTGTACGAAATGAAGCACAATCCGTTCGACAGAGTACCCTTGATTAAGTAGCTGCATAATACCACAACAGAAGCAGCAGTCGCTCATCCGCCATCCCCTTTCGTTTACGAAAACACGCGAAAATAAACTCGGCCAAAACATTCAAGTTGAACTTCATGAATCTCGACACACAGTAAAATTCAAACCATACGTGTGGCCAACTAGAGCGACATTGGCATCCTCGTTGTGCGCGGCCACGGCCATCGACTCGCCAACGACCAATACGTCGGAACACTCAATGGCTTCCTCGGGCAGGTCTGATTTTGTTTCCTTGTCCGGGATGAAGGGTAGGATTTCCTTCCTGAAGTTTATCAGCACAATCTGCACACGAACAGTTCAAGCTACGTGATATATCAGCAGCCAGCATAAAACCAACGAGATAACATCACACAAAATTCTTTTTCGTCCTCTGTTTCTCGGTAGCCGCAAAGGAGCACGAGGATTACGTCAAGAACCGGCACGTCAGCCCCTTCGGCCTTCCCGACGAGCTCGTCCCAGTAGCGAGGGAACTTGGTCTGGTTATGTTCGCAGAGAGCTTCGAGGAGAGGCCGTGATTCCGGAGCTCTTGCCCACGGCAGGAGCTGGTTTCGAAGGATGAGGTCCCTAGACAACCTGCTCTGTATCAAGCGCGAGAACCGCCGGCCGATCAAGAAGCCCATTTGATGAGGAGTCTCGCAAGGCCCAACTTCGAACATCTCCAGCGCGTGCTCTTCCATCAGATGTGCGTGTGAACTTGCTCGTTCTTCCTCAGCTCCAATGACAGAAACGCCTTATCCTCGTGATCACAGTTTGGTGTTAGGTCTGTCGTAGATGAAGACAAGACCCATCTTGCATCCTATTGGCTTTGAAAGTTTTAGGGCAGAGAGCTATGAACCAGGAGGCGAGAGTCTCGTGAGTAGAAAAATCAAAAACTTGGAGGCAAGGGGGAATCGAAGTTGGACTGGCTCTAGGATCCTGGGGAGAGCGCCTAACGTTCGAGCCCAAAACGTGCAAGTTCGTCTGAAAAATTGATTGGGGCCTTTGGCTGATCCAAGAAGGGCCTTTCATCTTGATTCTCAAATAAACAAAAGAAATCGAGCTTGGCCCGACCTATTCCAATGGGGTTATGTCATCACGCAAGCCCACCGATAGTATGTCCCGGTGTCTCGAGCCCATCGATTGAATGTTACTAAGTAATTCAAATGAGATTCGGTAACACAAACTTAGTTGGTACCCTAGTCCGACAAAAGTCGGTAAGTCACTCCAATTTAGGTTAGTAATTCTATATAAGATTTGAGTTACATTCGTTTCATGGAAAATGTGATGTTTTACAAAATGTTTTATAAGAAAATGATAATATTTTCTGGTGTTTGACTAAAATTTGAAAATGAACTAACACTAGAAAATGAATTGGAAATTATATTTCTATGTTTGGCATCTGATTTGATTTTTTGGGGGAAAATTACCAAAAAAAAATCAAATATTGATTATTTTTATTCTTAAATTAATTTCTTTTCTTTTTCCTTGGCCGATCATCGACTACAAGCAAGCTCAAGCCTTGCCACAGGCTAGTTAGGCTCAAGCTCGCTTGAGGTTGCCAAAGGTTGGAGAGGCTAAAGCACCACCCAACTCACTAGATCTGGTGAGGTCCAAGCCCCTGACAGCCTTGGGCAAGCTCGGGCCTCACTAGATCCCACGAGCTAAGTGAGGCCTGACTTCACCCGTGGTTGGCAATGGACCGAGGAAGAAGAATAAAATAATAAAATAAAATAATTAAAAACTCATTTTTTAATAAAGAAAAAAATTGAAAATAAAATAAAATAGAGAGGAAAAGGTGTTTGGCAAGAGAAAGTGCTTGATGTTGAAGTGAAAGAAATAGTCCGCTTTCTGAAAAGCAGAAAACATTTTTTCCACTTTTGAAAATGTTTTTTTCATTAATAGAAAATATTTTCCTTGACTAATTTATTTTCCATAAACCAAAAGCTAAAAAATCTAGAAAACATTTTTTTGGTAATTATTTTCCGTAAAAAGAGTAGAAATCCGAATCATTAGTGAGTTATACAAAATAAAACTTTGTAAGTTAGCACGAAATTGTTTATTTGAGAACTACAACAACAGCAACAAAATTGCAATTTAGTAAGATTATCGGTAAGTTACTGACAAGTTACGTAAAAGAATAAGCCGCCCGATCTTCATTTTTATCGACAATTTTATGACACTTATTAACATTTATGAGAATTTACTAGCATGGAAAAGAAACCCACCATTTTGGGCATGGACAATAGATATATGCGTTTTGAGGTTACAATTTTGATTACGTTCAAGAATATTTGTAATTTTCGATAGACGGAGAAGTCTTGCTTAATTCAGCAAATCCCGAATTCGTAAAATTTTCCATTGAGCTCATATTTTCTAGGTTAAACAGTGTTCATCAACAAGTCTGTAATTTTTTTCTTTTCATTTTTTCTCTTCAATTTCCATAACATACATCGTATTCGTATAGTATTGTTGAAACACGATAGTTTCAAAACTACTTTGCTAAAGCAAGTCAATGCTATGAAAAATAACTGCTATTAGGTTTAAAAATTGCCGGCCAACTAGGAAAGAGATCAATCCATTCATCTAATTAATAAATACAAGGCGGTTGCCGTGCATTGCACGAAAATATAATGAAAATGAAGCGCCAAATATTTTAGCATAAATGCAACATTGTTTAAACGTATCAGCAGTTGTCGATCTATAAACAACAATTAGGTGGAAGATTTATAGGCACCGCTCAGAGAATACTTCATTCTAATATATTCAAATACATACGGGAATTGGACGGCGCATCATTCCATTCGCAACACGAAATCTGCTCAAAGAATATGACATCGGCCTCGCATTTTCTTCGTTTTCTAATTCCCATCCATCGATCATGCAGAGTTGAAGTGCTTTTAATTGTTGAAAATGCACCTTTTTCTCAGGGACGACATGTCCGGGACAAGGTGAATCTGATCACCCCTTTTGAAGGAACCTTTTTTGGGCCTGCAGCGGGACGTGGTTCGCCCTTTGTTTTTCCCTCAGTATCGCGCAATAATGCACACCTATGGCCACCACCAATGGAGGACGGTCGGGGACGAAGCACGTGGAAAATTCCCCGCAGAACATATGAAATGTAATAACGACAAGGGGGCCATGTCAACTGCTGAACAGTGCCTGGTGTTTGCTAAAGACGGTGCAAAGAATCCGCAATGGCGTGAGGACGAGCCATTGGTAAAGTTCTCGCCAATGAGACGTAGCATGAGAGTGGAAAAATGATGGGAGGCTGAGGGAAGTTTCGGCTCAGAAATTCGACCCCCATTCCTAACATGTTCATGCATTTTCATCCCATGCTCGTTTTGGCCTTTTATCAACTACCCACTAGTCTAATTTGATGGGCGTAGGGTAACCTTTCTCTATGTTCCTCCAATTAAAATATCTTCGACGTTAAATCACACTTTAATTGAACGGCTTAAGCTTTTCCAATATTTAGCGGCAATCACATAGAATCTTTCATAGTATTGGAGCAAGAGGTCGTGGGTTAAAATCTTTCCATGCTTTTTACTCGCCTCTCTAATTATGTATTTTCACGCTTAGTCTTAAGTCAAATCTCAACTTGTGAATGGGGAGTGTTGAAACACTCTAACAACTTAAGTTTTTAAAGCATTTGGCAGCAGTCTCACCAAATATTTTACCTTTCACGACATTAAACTTTAATAAATATGTCAAAATTAGATTCTCCTGAAAAGCCATCAATAAGAGCAGTCAAATACATTTTTAAATTTTATTTTAAAATCAATTAATCACATTGTTAAAGTCATATTTCGTTTGCTTTTGGGGCCCATGTTGTGTTGGGTGGAGAAGGATGGTGAATGTATTTTCCTTCATTGTGTTTAGACAATTGGCGTAGGGGGGGTCCTTTGACATGTAAGTCTTTTTATCTTTTAACATTGAGTACCACAAATCTCCACAGCATGCGGCGATTTTTAAAAATGGTTTGAATATTTCACTCGAGAAAGCTTAAAATAAATTATTCTGACTTGGGTTTCTTACTATAAATTATCTTCGAGTTGGCCCATGCTTATCTTAAGCATTTCTTTGAAGCAGTCCATTCCGGGCAGTGTGGAAGGAATCTCGTAGAGCTTGTCCGGAGCTCTCACATAGTGATCTTTAAAGTGAGAATAACATCACCTCTTTATGCTTAGAAAAGATTAGTCTCACATTGTAGGGCACTTATATTCATATTACTTTTTTATCTGATTGACAGGTTAAGAATTTACCGAATCATTAGATACTTTCACTCAAAAACTTAAACAGCCAGAGAAGAAAAATGCCTTATTGATCTTAGAAGATCTTATTATGTATTTATATATCAAAGAAATAATGTTTTGGAAAGAAAATCACCATAAAACTTTTATTGTGAAGCGGTATGTAAATCAATTCACGAGAGTTAATCTAAAACATTATCTAGCAAAGAAGATAAAGAAAGAGATGAACAATCAAGGGAAAACATACAGCACTGGCATTCAAAAAAATTACAAGGGCGGTTTTATTTACCATTTATAAGAGGATTTTAACTACTTACTCCCTCACTAATCAAGTAGCCATCAGATCAATAACGGACAAGGCCGCATGTGAAAATATTTTTTACCCTAAGGTGCATACTGCTTAGTATAAATTTTTCAACAATCAATAGCTCAACATTTCATGTTTTTGTCCAGTATAAGAACCTCTCTCCTATATAAGAAATGATCTTATCTACACCTGTAATACTAGATCATATGAATCGTTGAATGAGGTGCAACCCACATGATTATGTGAACTGGATTCACATGATCCAAGCGTAGGTAATATCTATTCCATACCTAGTTGGCATTCCAATGAAATAATCATTTAAACTAGACAAAGAAAATCACTCCATGCTTTTATTTGGCACAAGAATGTTCTTTTTTTTTTTTTTTTTGGGTCGAATGGTACAAGAACTTCCTTCAACATAGAATTTAATCTCAAGTATGCACTTACATTACTGTCTCTGGAACTCTTTTCAGAGCCATGATAGGTGTCCCTGTTCTCATACTCTCACATTGTTTCCTATGATAATCCAACCCAAGAATTAAAAGAGCTTCATTACTCTTCTTCCATTCTATTTTCATTTCGTTCCATTTGTCGGTGCTTAAAAGCGCCATCTTTTCTCGAGAGAGACCGCAGCCCCGAAGTCAAAGAGGAAGGAGAAGCAAATTTCGCAACAAGACATAAAAAAGGGGCTTTGAAGATGTGTATGTCTGCCTTTTGCGACGCTCAAATAAACACATAAATCCAACTCCGTGTTTGCTTGCTCATTGCAGGCTTACAAAAGAAATTATTGGAAAAGGACCTCTTCACTTTGATTTCGATTTCGATACGTTGTACATGCTAGCAAACCCTTTCTTTAAATAAATAAATAAATAAATAAACCCCTTTTTTAATGGATTGAACTTAAATTTAAGTTAACGAAATTGATTAAAGTTTAGGGATTTGCACGTAAATATAAAATGTGAACAACAAATTCCATTTTCGCACATTTTACAGGCCGTACTTCTAATGTAAAAGAGTAAAAAATTGGCGAACGTAAACTCTTGCAAACTGTTCATTTCGTCATTATGCATTACATATACACTCCGAGAGTGGCTTTGTACACTCCTAGCGATGCAATGAGTAAGTAAATACCTTATCAATGAAGCCGAAACAACTCGATAAGGCCGTTGGAGTTAATCCATTCGGAAATTGTTTCTTGAATGTGGGAACTTGCCTAACTCCAACTGCGGAAAGCAACCTCAAAATCAGGTGTTACTGTCGACAAGGGAATTTTCAAAACCAGCGAATATCTCATTATCATTTGACTTGACCAAGTAAATGTTTAATTATTTGGTTAATGAAAGTCCATTTGAGGGCAAGGATGAAAATAAAGCCAAGCAGAAATACAGTGACCCGATACTCATATTTTCTCTCACAAATCAATTGAAAATTTTCATAATAGCATATGAATATTATTTTACCGAAAAGTGTCGATGAAATATATTTCGAAATATGGATCTGTCGATATGTACCAGTAAAAGTTGTGAAAGGTCATTGGTCGATTTTGGGACAAGAAATGTAAATGACGAGAAAATTAAAGGTACTAAGACTGGAAACGGTCACTACCGATCATAAAAAAGGTACAAGAAATGTAAAGATAAACTAAAAATGAAGACAAACAACTGGGTGTTTTTTGATTAAGTGGTGGTATTTTATACAAAACTATAATTGAAGTACTTATAGCTAGTATCAATAATTCACAGCTGTTACAAAGAATTGAAAAACACTCTGCGTGGCTCCTACAATTTAGCAATTCTTATCTACAAACAGTTACTACTAAATTGTGGACACCTTTATTTGAAGTTTGCATTGATTTCACTTCTTCGTGGTTACCATTATCAATTGCATTTGGTCGGTTTCTTGACAATTGCATCTCTGACGGTTTTATTCAAAATCGTCGGCTCCAAGACTTGAGAGTTATATTGTCCCACCTTCTTGACGGTTATCTCGATCATGGCCCTTTTATGGGTTGAGTCGATCATTCATTGTCGGCACGTTGCTTCAAAACTTGGTCATTTTCGTTAATATTCTCTTTTAGCTAAAACTAAATTTTCTTATCAACTAACTAGATTTGTCGATTGGGAACTTTCTAACACTTAGTGATTTTTCGCCTATGCTGCTTCTTATCCGATCTTTTTCGATCGAGTCGTTGATTGAAGAATTTATATAAAAAGAAATTACTAATAATGATCAATCATGACAAGCAAAAATAATTAGCTATTTGTTTTGCATATTCTCTTTTATATATTCATCAAATCAATGTGGGAGAGAATTGTCTCCTAGTATTCTCTTCTCTGCAACTACATATTGCAGAGAATATTACATTGAATTCCGCTATATGAGGAAGCACAAAAGGAGAGATGTTTCTATAAAAATCCTAATGATCAATGCCAAAAGTATATCCTTGAATAATATGGCTCCATCTTCTAATGTAGAACTGTCTACTTTAACACATTCGAGAAATTATACGAAGAGGTATCAAGAGCTTTCTACATGTATCAAACCGGTTGACTCTCAAAGGAAAGATCACGCTTCCAAGCCTTTTTGTTGATATACACCGAAGTTATGGATCATGCTTCCAAATGGTCATCGCCTCCACATATGTCGAAGTTCCGTTGGATCACACCCCGGAAACCCCTCATCTTCTTTAACATGCGTCTAAGACTAGTTGAATCACTTGTAAAATCAAATGTCAAACTATAAGCTTGGCACCGATTTGCTTGTCTTCTTAGAACCAAATATATAGTTGTGTATAGGCATTAGGTTATCCAAGGATAAGAAGAAATACAAAACAATATGCATTTATATTTATTATTTCAAGCATGGACCTAAAAGATCACTTATCAAATGTCATCTAATCAGGTGGCATCACTTAATATACTTGATTTTTTTAATTTTTTGAATTTTCTTTGATATGATAAGTCGTGACGTCAACCCAAAAAGTGCCAAAATTTAAGAAGTTTAAATTCATATCATGAAGTAACTTTAGTCTTCAGCCACATCTTGTCCTAAAATTTTCACAACACCCTCCAATTCATATCCAACAACATTGGCTTTCCCAGTCAAACATTTGCTTTCGATCACACATCATTTTTTGGCTTATAATATCACTCGAAAACCTAACTTTCCGCTTAAGGTATTGATAAACAAGAATAAAAAGTTCGCACCACTTTCGGCCAAAAATAAACCGTACTACACCTTGCACCTCTCTTACCACATGGTACGAACTTCAAAAGATTATTTTATTCCCCATCAGATTAACACAGATATTGTAACAGTAGTGACAAATTTAGCATTTCTTCATAAAACAATACTGGTCTCATCCTAGCCACGACCGACTGATTCTTCACCGCATGTTTTGGAGCGACGTGGAGGGTAGATCGGTGCATCGGCCTCTGTGCGTGAGACACGCATGTCCCTGGGAAATTGTTGTCCCAGAAAGAGAGCTGCTGTTGGCGGAGAAACTTTGACCTTAGCTGCTTAAGCCTCGTGGTTGAGTTTGGTCTGTTGTTTTCTGTAGACAAAAAGCAAAAAGGTCTGCATCTGTTTTGTGCACAAGCCAGTTGTTTCAAATGAAGAGAAGAGGCTCAAAACCAAAAATAAAAATTATATATATATTTCGAATGTAAGAAACTCGTATGAAGAGGCCCATCAAAACCCAAAAAAAAAAAAAAAAACACTGACGAAAAGATTCATGCTGCATAATAAAACCTATGACGTTGTTGGGCTCAAATACTCTGTAAAACCCTACATGCTTCGACAAAATGATGGAAATAGTAATAATAACATTCACTAACGTTGTTAAGAAACCAACATACACGAAAAGGAGACCCCAAATTTCCTTGATGATGACTGGGAGGGGGGTTAGATACTTGCAGTATATGAGATGATGACTGCCGTAGACTTCAGCTGCTCTACAAAACTGGGAGGGGTTACATCAAGGCAGATGTAATCATGTTTTCAGAAGTAATCTCGATTATAAAAGAAAAGTGGGAAAGTAATCCCGATGGAGACCTACCAAGATAATAAGTAACAAGGGCACGCCCAAAACGTCAAATGAGTCGGTTCTTCTTTTCTCCTCTACCTCCTTGAAGTGCATGAATCGCGTTTGAGTGACCGAGTGAAACCCAACTGAGCAAATGGAGAAAAATTCAGTATACAACGTCATCATCATCATCACTAAAACCATTCATATATTTACTACATAACATCACGATCGACATGCCTTTTCATATAATAATTATCCCAAATGCGGCAAATTCCATAGGCGCTGAAACAAGCAAAATCAATAACCAAATACTCAGCTTATTAGTTGTTAGTATAAAGTTCAGAGAAAATTTATCCGGTGTGATCACCTTTCAACTAATTTATTAGGAAGTAGGACCTCTACTATTATTAATTAGTCACAAGACTCAGAAACAGACATACTATGCTTTCTAAACATATTAGATCCGTGACACGTGCAGAAGATCCAAGCAAAGAGCAGCAGTACCTATAAGTTTATGTACCTGTCGCTATTAAACAGCGAGAATTGGAAAAGGATGTCGAAACAAGGTTTCGGGACCCCTGGAATGAGCTTTCAAGAAGAGTTAAAAATGGAAAAAGATAATGTCTCGCCAAAATACAAAGATAGGAAAACATTAAATAGCATTTCCAGACGAATGATGTGATGAAGAAGGAGAGAGGAGGGAGTAGAGGGAGCTCCCTTCAGTCCAAGCACAGAAAGCTTGGGAATCAACAAGACTCCCGCATCATCCATTCATTTACGGAGCTCTGTTACTTGCTCTCGCTCGGTATTTGGATGAATGAGTCGGCAGCTAATTAAAACCCAACACGTCCCATGGGTGGACTGAAGAAAGCTCCCTTCCTCTCTTTCTCTTACCCATTCGAGACATATCGCTTCAAGAAAAGGACCCTCAAGGAAGGAGGGACGTCCCCTGAGAAATCTGCTAACCAACCAGAGGAAAGAGTATAGAAAAACTCGGTGAGGTGCAACAGACATGTAAACAAAAGAAAGGAACTGCTTATAAGTAGACAATGGAGCCGCTCTCGCTCTCCCTTTGCAGGACCCTACTATACTGTGACCTTCCTCCACCCAGCCACTCGTGGATTTCATTGAAGGGGCGGTGGCTTTATATAGGTAAAGAGAGGAGGCAAGGAGGGCAAAGAGAGATTAGATTTGTTTATTTCGGAATTTAAAGTGAGCTAATGAAGTTATTCGTATTCTTTTTCACCTTTAGCGAAGGGTTGCTATGCACTTTGATCTCGAGCCTTTTCCAATCCCCTTGCCTTCCGGAAGTCTCCCCATATCTCCACCTTTGAATATGCTTCATTTTGGTTTCTTATTTGGGAAAAAACAATCACCGTTTCGCACGTATCTATCAATAAAACAGATAGTAATTAGTCTTTGAGCTAATGCTTCTTTGTTTTGTGGCATTATTCTATGAAATGGGGATGGAAAACGATGACAAATTACGCCCACCATTGGAGAATATGGACAAGACGCTTTGACTTTAAGCCCACTCTCGGATTTCTAAATATCGCGTTTTGTGTTTGGATTACTGGATGAAAAACTATATTAGTTCGGATATATGGACATACTTTCCTCTTCTTCTTCTTTCCTGAAACAAATAAACAAATATAATAAATTAGCATTGAAAGAACAATAAATTTAAAAAACAAAAAAAAAGAAAACAACCTACAAACCCTGAATCTGTTGGACAATCCCCACCATACCTCGACGGCTGGAAGATTCATCCTTAACGATGCGACCACAACTGGGGCGGTCGCTAGTCCATGGTGACCGCCATGTAATGGTTGTCCCTGTCGTTGTGGCCACTAGAGAGCACCGCAATAAATCTGATCCTAATTGCATGATTATCGAGAGGGGAATACAAAAGAGTTCGCTAGAGTGATGAGTGAAAATAGCGTTGTCATCCAAGAGCAGCGACCGCCTCGCCGTGGTCATTGGCGCCTCGTGGCCGAACCAAGCACCACACCCACTTCCTTTGTTCCCCGACCATGCTTCATGCCCTGCAACCTTTTTTCTTCAATTTCATTTTTTTCTCTACTTTCGCGAGTTATTTGGGTGCGATAATAATTTTATTCCTCCCACAGACCGACCCACTTAATCCACCCCAAAGTATGTCCTGAATCAAGGTATTATCAAGACAATCATATACACAGTTAGGGTTCACTTTTTATCTTCATATCCTCTTTTTGTTCTTTAGTAACAAATCTCCAGTACTATCGCCAAAGGTCTTAGGGTATTCAAATGATACTATCCTTCTTCCTCTAAATTCTGATTCAATCTATTGCCAGATAATAAGGGCCATATTTTCCTCTAATGGAGTTCCTCCAGCCCAGATGTCACCAATCTATCTATGCACCTGTGCCCATCAAGTGTGCCACCTATGTCATGACGTTTTCACCGTACTAACTTAAATTTCATTGCGACTATAAGTTAGTTGCTGAATGAATTACTCATGGGACGGTCAAATATCATTTATCTACAAATTGTTATGCATTTCCAAGTTTGATGAGGCATAATTGTCTCTAAAGCAATGACTGTCCAAACACAATCATTTCCCAAACATCAAGTTTTCATGCCTTGTAGTGGCGTAATGGTAGTAGAAGCCATATCCGATCATAATTACAATCAAATATTAGTAAATGACAAAAGAAAGCCAATTGAATACATTGCTATTAAGACATCGTTACCTCAAACAATTTGATAAACTAAAAACAGATCAGACTTGAAGTGAACTCATCATGCGAACTTCAATGCGCAAAATATTTATTCTATCACTCTTGTTCTTTAATCACTACTTGAATAAAGAAGAAGAAAGCAGACAACAAAAGAATCGAATGAATGTGTTGGCCTCTAGTCTCTTTGTGTCATCTTTTGTTTGATGCCGAATGACAAAGCTATTAACTAGCGATGTAAAAGGGCACTAAGGAAAGTGGTCTGACGTGAATAAAAGTGACAAGCGGGCGACAAACTCTCAATAAATAGAGAAATGCCCAATAAATGTCCTCCGTCTGTCTGGTTGAAGGAAATCACTGCTCTAAGGGGAAAAGAACTAATTCCAATCCCATTCATGTTTCATTATCCTCTTCAGAGCTTCCATTGCACCCCGAGTCCATTACACATGAGGAAACTACTTTTGAATATCAAAAACTTAACGTTATCACACCGAATTTTGATTTACGATGGAATGAGGATGTAATGTAATGGATCATAAGCTTCAAAACGAAACTCATTTGAAGAGGGAAATTTGTTTTTTACTTTTGGAATATTTAAAGAGGAAAATAAACTCAAACCATATCAAAGATTGTTGATTTATCAATACTAGCGAATTCATGGTAACGTGAAGTAATGCCAGAAATTGAAGAAGCTTCAGCTTGAAAGATCCTAATGAACTATAGAACAGTCAGTTTCCAAAGAAATCCTTTGAAGTCTGAATTAATCTAAACATGTCTAAATCCTACCAAACTCATCTATATCCGTATGCATAAACAAAACAAGGGCAAATGTGGCCTGGGAGAACGGGTTTCTTTTCACCCATCTCTTTTTCTTTATATTGGCAAAGGGGACATAATTAGAGACAGGAAATAGTTGGGGGAACCAGACAGGGAAGGGTGGGGAAGCAAGTGAATAGCCAATGAGAGGATGATGAGAATAAGGAAAGCAAGGGAAGTGCAACGACAATATTATCACTCACATAAATTATTGATTTGGGAGGAAGATCACATCAGATTCTCGATCACTACTGAAAGAAAAAACACTGTCTTGTCAATCGAAAAGAGAAGAAGCCTTACGAAATGGTCCTTCTTTCACCCCCACCACACACATCCTCCCAGTTCTCATTACCCTTTCATGTCCTTAGTCCAATCAACGCTCCTCCTTTTTCCCTCTCTATGTATGTATCCCTCTCTCTTCCCCCTCTCATCTGTCCATCAACCCTTTCTAATCTAAATTCTTCACCTTCCCATCTTTCCTAACTTATTTAAAATAAAAGATTCTCGGCAAGTATCCGATGTCCTAGATAGACTTCAGTAATGGTGATGTCATTAATCTGTTTGAAAGAAATTGAGGATGTTTTTGAGCGAGTGAGGTGTCCTGTTGGGTGAGCTTTGCTTTGGAATTTCTTTTTTCTAATTTTAATGCTTAATATTCAACTTTTAAGGATTCCTCGGCACCTCAACCGATGCTCATATTAACGTTCAAAGCCATAATATTTTTCTATAATCTTTCAAAAACTTAAAGAGACATACTCTACTATTGAGTGGTCTTAAGTCTCTCTCACCCCAACTTACATATCGAGCTTTGATCAAGGGAGCAATATAACCCAATAACCCATAACTTTCCCGTGTGACTATTGAGTTCATATTTGTTGGCAAGCTAGCTAGACTTTGATATTAATGTCAAGTAGTCTTGCGTCTCTCTCGTTCTAAAATCGATCGTCAACCCCTTCCCCAATCGATGTGGGACAACATCAACATTTTTTAAATAGAAAGTCATTGAGAAAAGTTATAGTAGAAAATTGGAAAATAGTATATTGTTGTACACTTTAATCTAACACAATCGAGAAATACTTGTATCCGCACAACGTGCACACAAAAGAAAGTGATAATTTATTAATGAGATTAGCTATCCTTAAAAGTAACAAAATATCAAATGGTATCCCTAATATTTAATCATATCTCTAACATTCACTTCGGACACGTGGAAGTAATATTGAGTTCAATTGAGTTTGTAGATAATATCTTTAAATACCGTTGACACTTAGTATAAATGATTATAGATGCAAGAAGCAATGGCACTGGTGTGTGAGCAGTCTCACTTGGTATGTAAGTTCGCCCTTGCACAAATAGGAGTGAATGTAACCACATCGAATAGATTAGTAGGTTGTTATATTTGCAGCAAGGCTCCAACCATCAACAGTTTCGTGAACTATTGACTAAGTTGGACAGCACTGGAATTTCAATACCATCAAAAGTTGCATCTAATTCTCGACTAACTCATGCAACATTTTGAGAGACGTGGTCATATTTTTATGTAGAAGGTATCGGTTTTACACTTCTGATCATGCAAAAACCCAAGCCTCACTCAAAAACAAGCAGAACATGGACATAACCATGTCAATACATGATATGGGCATGACCACACCAACGAGAGAAACTGAGGAAATGTTGAACCAATAGGGAGTGTACATATTATCAGGAGATCACATTGTTAAAGTATCATCAAACATGATAAATAGTATTGAGAATCGATGTCAATAAAGTGATGTTAATAGTAACTAAAATGGAGGATGACAAGGGAGGTGATGTGATGTGTGCATCACACTCGATGCTCTCACCGGATTTGCCTAACTCTAATTCCAAGTTAAGTTGTATAATCAAAAGTGATTGTCATGTTACTTAACCGCATGACAGGCGGACCAGCCGGAGTACGGAAAAAACATGCATGCCAACATCTCTCTCTCCACGTTGCTACCAACTTCTTATTCAATCGTAGCTCATTTCTTTCTCCTCTTTTTTCCTATATTTATTTCCCTAAAAAGTCACTACTTTTATATTTTAGTCTTGGCGTTAAAATTACTTTCTCTTGCTTAGCTAACTATCCATCTTTTTTCCCTTTAAATTTCATTTCTTTGTACTACTCTTCTTTTACGTTGTTCCAATTAAAATATCTAGACGTACAACTAATCCAGATAAGGGTTTCAAATATTCCCACGTGGTCATGTATCTTTATAAAAATAAGGCACACCGTGAGCAAAAAATTGTTTATGCCCTAGAGATATTTGTTAGATAAAAGTTATTTTTACTCGAAATTTGCTTTATTGACTATGATTAAAACAACTTACGTTTTTCCTTCTCGATGTAAAACATGTCTTTCTTCAATTCTCCATCGTCCTTCCAAAAGACTCATCCTTTAATGAAGCTGTAGTAAATTTTCCATTAAATCATTAGAGTCAATCTACTTAATCATTTAATCTTGTATATATTTTACAATTACAACAACTTCTTTCTCTTTTAATTAATCATTATCACAACCCTGTCAATTACAGCAATTGTTTTTACTATAAAGAATTCATAACTAATATATTTGTAATAAATTCATCATTTGTTAGTTTTCATTAAATTTTATTATCAAATTATTGAATTGAATAATACATGACAATTAACAGATTTACTAACTTGGGAGTTTACCCTTCACTTATCATAGGTGTGTTGATTTATGATTTTTTTTTGTTATAAATTTTTTTAATTTTGAGTAAAATTATCTCAAATGTATCAATTTGGCATTTTCGTGATATTAATCCTTATTTATATAAATGCATTAAATTCCGAGGGCACAATGTTTCTCGTTTTCATTTCACATCATATTTTAAAAAGTTGCACACTTTCGTTTTTTTATTATTTCGTTTGATGAAGGACTCAAAGGATAATAAGATAAGAGTTACACTGACCTTTTGAATTACTTTTTTTGTCCATTATTTACAAATGCAACGCTATTATTCGATCTCGGAGCAAGCATGATCATTATTAGATTTGTTTTACAATAGTACACTTAAATTCTAATTACCTGAAACATTTACTGATCTAATTTTCGGATGAAATCACTTTGGTATACTTAGACTTCAATGTTCATCGTAAGTATTTATTTTTACATCGAATTACATAGAACAGTCACCGGGGTAATTGCCTTGATAAAGATTTCTTTCATGTTTATTTAATTCTGATTTTCTTTTACGCAAAAAGAAAGACCTTTTCCGAGGACACTTGAATGGACAGCTGCAAGAACAAAACTGAAAAAGGAAATGACCAAAAGGCAGAGCACATCAGCGTTTCATATGCCATTTGACTAATAAAGCGACCGTCTGTACAATGAAGTGACCTTGTACCGTTTCCGTGCTATGTAAACGAAATGACGTTGTACCCTTTATCTTTTCGCCAGAAATTGACAATTTACTTAAATTCCTGCGCATCTCTGCTTTCTTTCTTCTATTGTCAAATGCTCGGAAGAAAAGCCGAAAAGGGAAATGAAAATTAGGAATTTTTTTTGTCGGAATGAAAATCGATTAATGAAAATTAGGATTAGCCGGTTTCAATATAGAAATCTAGACCCTATCTCGTTATAATCGATTTTACGGTTTCCAAATTTATAAATCAAACTAATTGATCTTAGAATCAAAATCAATATGAGAACCGGGCTATCCTTCTTCTTTTTTTCTATCTTATTTATTTAATTGCTCTATTAACAATTCCTTATATAGAAATGCTCAATCTCATTAATTTTTGCAAAATTTCTCAACTAATAGACTTATAGGATTTGGTTTTGAATTGATGCAAAATCTCCATACCCCTTTTTTTTTTCATGGTCCAAGAATTTTCCATAACCCTACTCATGTGGTTCTTGAGTGATGAATTAGTCTATAATCGGGCAAATAGCCATAGAGTTATCTGTATTTTTTTGTTTTCCATGTCCATTTAAAGTTGAAGAATAATTGTAGAATTCATTTTTGCAAGCTTACTTATTGAGTTTCTTGCGAATGGAAACTCTATTTCCATGAAAAAAAATAAAAGCATTTTCAATTTCTCCAAATCGAAACTACATAAATTATTCCCTCACATACACTCTTTGAAATCACCCTTATTTATCAGTGCAATTTGTTCCTCCAAAATACACCCTAAAATGCACTTCTTGAACATTCACTCGTGACGTTTTCAGCTTAATTAGATGCCAAAAATGATACGATTTTTCGAAAAATTCCTCCGACAAAGAGCATCGAAATGCATGGATTCTCATGCAATGAGGAGCACTTCCCAAAATAAACAAGATTACCATGGGAGATGCAATTTTGCCACCTTTTAGCGTCGACGTTTAAAAGGAGGCAAAGCGGACAGAATCTTAAGCTTTTGCAGCATTCAACCGCAGAATTATGTTGTCATTCGTCTCGAGCGAAAGTACTAAATATGGAGATTAATAATAGAAAAAAGACGTATGGATGATATATAAGAACGTGAGGCATAATTACAACTTGTACTTTGAAGGATGGGGAGCGAGGGAGAATATAAGGTTGGACTCCTTTTCTTTTGCTTTACTCTTATTCCCCAAAAAGTGTTTTCGTCCTTAGCTCTGAAATGTTCAATCAGAACCAAGACCTTAATAATTAGGCGAATTATTCCCACCCCTGGATGTGTGCTGGAGTATACATTATACTTTTGTGCTTATCGTTGTCTTCTACTTTCGGTCGATTCATTTCACCAATAAAAATCCCATAATCGAAGCTTCGAGCAATCTATTGAGACACACAAGTGAGTCATGTTAAAAAAAAAAAAAAAAAAAAAAATCTTAGGCTCCGTTCATTTCACGGAAAATAATTTATGGAAAAACGTTTTTCAGATTTTCCGGCGTTCGTTTTACGGAAAATGAATTCTTTTGGGAAAATATTTTCCACGAAATGAAAAATGTTTTCTAAATTAGGGGAAAATGTTTTCTATTCTTGAAAAGTGAAAAACATTTTCCTCACTTAATCTCTCTTATCTCACACATCTACAAATCCTCACTTCCTCCTCCATTTTTTTTTTCTTCTTTTCTTTTTTAATTCAAATTATTTTTAATTTTCCTTCTTCTTTTATTTTTTATTTTTCTTTTGTTTTTGTTTTTGTTTTTTTTTTGTTTCTCATCTCCTTCTTTCTTGGCTAGTCGTTGGTTGTTGCTAGGCAAACCTCAAGCTCGTTAATTTCAAGCTCGCACTCTACACTCTTACTTCTTTAGTTACTCTACCATGCAGTTGTACATTGCTCAAGCAAATGAATTTATATGCTTTGCTTCTTTTTTCTTTTGTTTATTAGAACACAAAAGAAGCAGGGAGAGAACATGCCACTCAACTGGAAGATTCTCATGAGGGTTATACTTGTTTTGCTTTTTTTTTTTTAAATCCATATGAACATTTTTTTATTTGGTGATAATAAAGAACAAATATATGAAGTAAGTTACCACCGCCTGCGGTGACCCAGTTGAATAAGGCTCCCATGATCTTTTGCGAGGAGGAGAGGAGTTCGAATCCCGCTGGCCGCACGGAATTTTAAGTGCGACATCGGGGTGGTGAGTCCTCTGCTAGCGTCGCCCCAGGGTTTATCCCGTTACCCCGGGCCTGTCGGGCTGTCCGTGTTAGTACGGTGCGCGGATTCCCAAGGTCATCAAAAATATATATATATGAAGTAAGTTTGCCCGGATTTAAAGGCAAGTTCATATTTGATGGATTTTTAGGTCGGTAAGTGATGCATGCCTAAGTGGTGAAGTCTCAGAAAATATTTTTCTTACCGAACACCGAAAAATATTTTTCGAAACATTTTCAGGTTTTAGCCAAACACTAGAAAATATTGTCATTTTCTTGAAAAATGACTTTTGGAAAAATATTTTCCGGAAACGGCCCATTTTCCGAGAAACAAATGGACCCTTAGATCAAAGAATTTATGTGGTTTAGAATAGTTAATATATACTAATTAACTTATAACTCATTGATTTAAGCTGTTGAATAAAAGTATATTAATGAGCTCAAACTTTGAGTTTCACATGGTGATCTTTGCAAATGAAGAAATCAAATTTTTGGTGAATATCTCGAGAACGATAAGTGTTGTGCTAACACTAACCTCATATGTGAGGGAACGTTTGTTGAAATATACACGTGAATTCTAATTGGTCTATAACTTAATAAAGTGAGCTTTTGAATAAATGTGGGTGATCAAGCTTCTTCTTGGTCCCGGTGAAGTTATCGAATTTGTGTTGCGCGCTCCAAAATAACTGAAACTTCATATAGTATAAAGACCAAAGTTACCTCCTCAATATCCTCTTATCCATGGTAATCGATTCTATATACGCAAGTGAAAAGCACACATACTGCTCGCCCCTATTTTGTCATGCAATCGAGACACCTTAGATTTCTATACGCGGTATAAAATAAGATGAGACGAGATGAGATCAGACAAATGCGTTGGATCCTCCAAGTAATAGTGTAACTTAAAAAATAAAAATAAATACTCGTAGGCTTACAGCTGAGTAAAACAATTCTCATACATTTACTGTCGAATTACTGACAAGTGCGTTTATAATAAGTTTTGCAATTGAATCTTTTGAAATGTCAACCGTCAAATAATGGTATCAGGATCCTAAAAGTAATGGTTGTTTTAACAGACAAAAATGTAAAAATTTCTTAATGTGGGGAGTAAGTGTCCACTAAAGTAGTGGTTACTTGAAGTGTTCCGATCGGGCCTTATCTGAACATTTGTGACATTGGCACCGGCCCAATTATCGGGCTTGATATTGTCTATTGAAAGTAAAGCCCGACCCCTCGAACGATCCCATCAATCCGATCCAAACAATTTTCTCACTAACCTCCAATCCTCCTGGCCTTGATGATCTCCACCCAAGCTAAGCAATCTTTTTTTTCCTTTCCGGGAAGTGCGGTCAAGTAAAATCTTTGATTGTTGACACAATTTATAGTAAGTTCATTACACCGTATGGTAATAATTATATCATTTTCAGGTTCGATTTGAGATTTTATGCTGAGGATGAAAGAAATCTTATGCTCACAGGAACTTTTCTTGCAGAGTTAAAAAGACCCGTCCATATCATATGTTTTGAGGACATGTTTGGTCCGGTTATCAAAAGCCAGCGTATTTTCACTGGATCAAGCTAAGATCGATGTGTTTTGAATAAATTTAAATTGTTAGGCAATTTACACGCTCTTATTGTAATGCTAATTAAAGATCTCACACATGAGCAAAACTCAAAAAAGGAAAAAAAGAAGAAGAAGCAAACGCTAGTGGATTGTAGAGAGAGAAAATATTTAAATGTGCATATATTAGTATGAAATAAAATTGATTGATGAGATAGAGTTAAGTTCTAACATAGAAGCTTATTTTTGCCATCCCCTTTAGCTATACTGCCGAATTGGACTTCTCGCCCATCGTTGCCGCCTCATTATACTCGGGGAAGCTTCTGGCTATGGCGGGGAATAATGGTAAGCTCGGCGACGAGGCGGCAATGTCACCGAGCTGGGTTGGGAAGGGGAGGGTGATGGTGAGCAGTGCGCGAATAAGTGGGTTGACCACCATGTTTGTCATCTCGATGCCTCCTATTATTATGGTACGTAAGTTGCTTGATGTGAATTCATGAAATATCCTATTTTATTATTTGGAGTTGTAGCTGTGAGAGGGGTGCAAAGGGAAGAAGAAGAAGAAAAAAAAAAAAAAAAAAAAGAGAGGAAGAAACTCGAAACCTGGCCCAAATTGTCAATTTACCCAAATTTTTTTACTTAATACCCGAAGCGAGACCTCTATCCAAATTTCTTTACTTATTATCTTAAGAGAATGAGACCCGAAATTTTCGATTTGGATTGGATCGGATCGGATATCTTCTACACCCTTATCTCCACGCCTAGACCTCACTCGAGTCTTTGTTTTAGAGCTTTCGCACGATAAGTATCATTAAACGACTTCTATTTTATCTCCGAAAGAGACGTGAACAAAGGAAAATCAACAACCCTCTTTTCCAGGAAAAGATGATGCCTTCGGAAAAGAGTCTCTCGTTTTCAGCCAAGCCCAGGTGGGCTTTAACCGGTAGTTTCCTCTACTTTTGTCCGGACATCTGTGTACTTTCCCTCCCTCAGCGGTTCATTTCCTGGCCACACATGCAACCTGAGGTCCCTAATTCCGTCGATCATTTTCAATAATTCTTCCGACCATGGAAGAAATCCCCCAAAAAATGTCAACCCTGTTTTTAACCCAATTTTCCCTATTTTAAAACCTTTTTTTTTTTGGTCGAATCCCTATTTTAAAACTTGCATACGAATCAAATTAGTTCCATTCGCTGGTCCTAGACCCTGTCCGCATCCTGAGGTTGCGTGTACGTCTGTAATACCGGTTCTCCTCCCCACCGTTATATATATATATATATGTATGTGTGTGTGTGTGTCAGTCATCAAATTTGTCACAGCATCGTTTTCATTTTTGCTTTTTTATTTTCCATGAATAATTAAACTTCACAAGAACAATCCAATTCTAACTTGTGCTGCACCATAGAAAATGTAATTCTTTATCCGATTTCGTCAGAACTTTCGGCACATGGATTTCACGGAAATTACAGATGATGTCTGGAATTTTCGCCATATTTTCTCGTCTTGTCTCAATAGTCATTGACAGAACTTAAACGATAAGCAAGACGGATGTGAAATGCATGTAAAAGTTTAGAAGAAAGTTGCACATAAAGAAGTCAAGTGAATGGCAAAACCGTCAATTTCATGATGACTTCTTTACGAAACATTTGCTTTATCAAGGGCATTTTAGTAAATGTGGAGGTGGTCACCAGATTAGCATGTTTCTTTCTTTTTTTTATTAGTATTAAGACATGGATATAGAGATAGGCATAGAAAGTATGGAGACAGACAAATATGAGATGTAGACAGATATAGAAGCATGAAGTATGGATACAATTTAAAAAAATAAAAGAAAGGATAATAACATAAATAATTCCTCAATTTTAATTTAATGGGCCCATAAAAGCATAATGAATACAATTTAAAAAAAAAAGGATAATAACATAAATAATTCCTCAATTTTAATTTAATGTGTATAGCTTCTATGATCACGAATCTTGACCAATTATAAAATGTCATCCTCAAAATTTTTTATTTATTTAATATGGTTCACCGACTCGAAGTAATCTTTAGATTAAATGAAAATATTTAATAATATAATAAGTTTGGGGATCATTTTGTATAAATTAAAAATACAATCATTCGTGTCGTTTTTAGAAAGGGAAAAAAAATTATATATGCCTAGGTCTATAATTAATGGATAATTAAATAAATAAAAGATAAGCCTCACAGAAAAAGAGGAAAGAAATGTGGTCGTCTAAATCTACTGACCGAACAGAAACCACCGTTCCGATTTCCTAGGGCACAAGTCACAATCTCTCGCTTTACCGACTTCCCATTTCGCTCGCTTTGCTCGTCCCCAAGTTCGCATCATTTCCTTCCGCCGGAAACCGCCGCAGCCTCCGGAGGTCCGCCGCCGCCGCCGCTGCATGAGGGAAGCGAACGGCGACCTCTTCGACCCGCCGGCGAGCGCCATGGGCTCGGGCTCGGGCTCGGGCTTCTCCCCCGGCGCCCCCAAATCGGACTCCGACTTCGGGTTCGCGTTCAACGACAGCAACTTCTCCGATCGGATCCTCAGGATCGAAATCGTCCCCGATTTGCCCGACTTCAAGTCCGACGGCGAGGGCTGCACCAGCATCGCCGACTGGGCCCGCAACCGCAAGCGGCGGAGGGAGGAGATCAGGAAGGACAACGGTCAGTCCCCGTTCGCTCGGTTCATTTCGCTCTTCGCATGTGGTAGTGGTAGAGTGTCGTACCTGTCGGTTTATCATGTCGTGAAGGAAGGAGCTTCAGTTCAGTTATTTTTTGATTTGCCGAGGAATTACCTGTTCGACTGCAGCTTCGGAAATGGTACGGATTGTACCTCAATTTTAGACCTAGAGATGCAAAATCTCATTTCAGGCCAAATTTCACTGATATATGTTCTTGATGCTGTGATTTAAGATGGAAGCAGTCCACTTAGTTTCGAAAAGCTTGTGATAATTCTGAAGTCTGGTGAAATGCAGCATACCCTTTTATTCAAAATTGAGTGTGGTCCATTGTAACTTCAGCGTTTGAAGATTTAGGTCTTCAATGCTTGGATGGGATAGAGGAAAGTAGTTGTTTCCGCTTGCCTTTGTCTTGAATTCAATGAAATGAGCTTCGCACTCGTGATGTTATTAAGCATTGAGTTTGATTTTATGTTCATCGTATGGAAATTTAGGTGAAGGCATACATGATGCAGATTATGCATGTGCATGTGTTTAATCGAACAAATTTATAGCAGTGTTACGATCTATAATCTTCTTTTTATGGTGAAAGGTCCATGATATGTAAGCTCAAAGAACTCGTCCATGATACTCTGTGATTTTTAACAGAAACAAATTTTCGGGAGTGTGTTGTAATTGATCCACACAGTTGCGTCCTTATTAGAGGACAATAAGCTGGGAAAGAGAGGTCGATCATTAATTCTTCATCTAGAATTATACTTATTTGCAATGACGTCAAATTACTTGGACATCTTTTTTTCTCATATCAAGTAAAGTAAATACGCAAAAGTCGGATACTGAGTAGTAAGTGCTTCTTCTTAGTTTTGGTTGTCTGGAATTGGAAGTGTATACTTGGAGGAGCAACTTTCATGCCTCGTCATTGTCTATATTAGCGTAATTAAATATTAAACTACATTTTTATCTGACAGCTTAAGCTTGTAGAATAGTTGGCAGTAGTCTCATCAAATCTCACGTGGAATTAGAGCTGGAGGTCCCAAGTTCAAATCTTTCTAGGCCCCATTTCCCTCCTCAATTAAATATGTTCACGTTTATTATTAGGCAAAAGGACCAGATTAAGCGTGAGGGGGAGTGTTAGCATAATTAAATATTAAACCACACCTTTATTTAACAGTTTAAGCTTTTAGAACAGTTGGTTGTGGTCCCACAAAATCTCACAGTCTGGAACTATGTTTCTCTGCTTGTTTGCTGCTTGGTTAAAAAAATTAAATCCTTGGTGAACCTTGATTTTCTTAATGGCCTTGTCACTGTGTGTTCAATTAAATTCTATGCATTTGTGGAACTTCAGAGTGTTAACATATGGCCAGTGGATACTGTGTAGTTGAGAGCATTGTGGCAATGGCGTTTTTGTGCCTTCAATTTGGCTGCAGAACCTCTCATGATATTAATATCACATCAAGGTCACTTTTGCTTGTTAAATAATGATTTCATTTTTGAAATCCATGTTATTTTTTGAAGATGTGCTCATGGTAATATGAACTATTTACTTTGGCTACATTCATGCATTTCAATTTCCTCACTTCCACAATCTCACACCAAGCAAATGGCTATACCAAACTCCTAGCACCCCCGAAAGTACTAATTGGAAGAGTTCAAATAAAATACCTACCTGAACTGCTAATTGTTCTACTTGGCTTATTGGGATCACCATAACACAATCTCACTTCCTGGTTTGCTTATCTAAGTTTATATTTGATGGTGGGCATTAAGGAGGTATTAGCCTAACTATGCAATTATCTATCATGACCATGAATCCTGATGAGCTGGTGTTTTCATGAGTATTAGAAACTTAGAACTCTTTTTTTTTTTTTAAAGGGAATTCCTTGTTTAGGTTCTAACTATGCTATGTTCACTGAAACAAGTCATGTTTCTTTTCTTGCCTCCATGAATATGTATTCATTGTAAATATTTGCTGCTGTATGGCGAAGTTCATCTTCCGTCACTTTGGCTGTTAGTTATCTCAGTTCACTTGAGATTTGTCATCCAAGCATAGTTCCCCTTTCTGGCAAAATGATCACATGATGACGTAACTTGTTTGCCTTTGTAGTTTTAGATCCCGTTCAGTTTGAGGAGCAGATATTGAGTTGCAATATGCCAGATACAGATGATGGTGCTGGGTATGAGAATCAGGATGAGGAAGCAGTAGCAATGATAGAGGAATCACCTTCTGATGGCGGCATGAGTTCACAAAGACTTGGTATTTCTATGTTGCTTCTTTTTGATAAGAGCTGGTACCTTTAATGGTGAATCATGCCATTCTCATCTTAATCTTTTTGGTAGTCTTTGGAGGAGAGCTGGGTGCATTTTAAGAATTTCGTGGCGTATGGTACTGATCATGTTCATATGTATGCCCCTTGCATGTGGTCGTGACTGGTCCTTTGTTCTTTCTGGGTATTGTTGGTCAGCTATATTTACTATTTATGTACAGTCTTATACCTTAGAGGAGGAAGAGATGGTGATTTACAACATGAAAGCTGTTTCAAGGGGCTGTACATTGGGAATGTGAGGGAGACCTTGTCTTTACTTAAAGTTTAGGAGAAAGTACTAGCAGTAAGTTTCAGATATGTAGTTCTTCGAGATGAAGGACTAACATGAGGTTTTTGCAGCATTTGCAAAATAGGAAGAGTATGTATAGTCTATGGAGCTGTCGTTATGAGAAGTAATCACCTTGGAAGTATTCTTCTTTTTTCTTTGGCTGTGATGTCCATGCCTGCGGCACTGTTCATTGTCATCTTATATCACTTGTTACTTTTCTTTTAAAATGATTAGATTTGTTTGTGCTGTTTTGATGTTAATTAGAGACTTTTGCAGGTGATGAAACTGCGCAAAGTGGTGGTACATCATTAACCATGGAGTGTTCAGCAGTTCTTAAAGTAAAATCCTTGCACATAAGCTCCCCAATTTTAGCAGCAAAGAGTCCTTTTTTTTACAAGGTGAATATTTTCGGTTACTGTGTACTATTACCTGTTTTGCTTTCCGTACATGACTAGTTTGATTGACATCTTGTATTCTTTAGCTGTTTTCAAATGGGATGAGAGAATCGGAGCAGCGGCATGTGACTTTGACAATCAATGCATCTGGTACTTACCTGAACTCTCACCAGATTTTGGCGATAACTACTATACTGCATATATGATGTCTAGATTTTGATTCTACTAACTTCTCCTTCTTTTGCTGTCATTTGTGGAGCAGAGGAAGCGGCTTTCATGGACCTTCTCAATTATATGTACAGTAATACTTTATCAGCATCCACACCGACAGCTCTTTTGGACGTTTTAATAACTGCAGACAAGTTTGAGGTGGCATCATGCATGAGATATTGCAGTAGACTGTTGCGGAACTTACCTATGACTTGTGAGTCTGCATTGCTCTACTTGGATCTTCCTTCCAGTGTTCTCATGGCGGAAGCAGTTCAGCCTCTCACGGATGCAGCTAAGCAATTTCTTGCTGCACGTTACAAGGACATAACAAAGTAAGCTTTTCTTCCTTTAGACCCTTTATCTCTTATAAATATTGAGTTTTTCAAGTATCTCTTCTTTCTGATCTCTGCAACAGCTTTTCCCTAGTGGGAACGGATACTCTTTTTGTATTCTATGTTAAAAAAATCCTGTCGTTTTTTTTTTTCTAATTTATGTTTTGTCGATTGATTGTTTGAGAAAGAAGTGAATATGCAATTCTTTCAGGATGTATGCTTTTATTAATCCTAGTTCAGCTGAAAGCTTTGCAGCAGAGTACAAAAGCTGATTGTTGAGACTTTGTGCTGTTTCACTAATTTGTCGGATTGCTTTCCAGGTTCCCAGATGAGGTGCTGAACTTGCCTTTAGCAGGTGTCGAGGCAGTGCTGGCCAGCGATGATCTTCAAGTGGCATCTGAGGATGCAGTTTACGACTTTGTTCTCAAGTGGACCAGGACACATTATTCTAAACAAGAGGAGCGAAGAGGAGTCCTTGCTTCAAAACTTGGGCGACTTATCCGTTTTCCATACATGACCTGTCGGAAGTTGAGGAAGGTTTTGAGTTGCAATGACTTTGATCCGGAACTTGCCTCAAAGGTTGTTCTTGAGGCTCTCTTTTTCAAGGCTGAGGCACCATACAGGCAACGGTCACTAGCTGCTGAAGAAGCCAATGGTATCCACCGGCGCTTTGTGGAGAGGGCTTATAAGTATCGCCCAGTGAAGGTGGTGGAGTTTGAATTGCCCCGCCAACAATGCATTGTTTACCTAGACCTGAAGAGAGAGGAATGCACACATTTATTTCCTTCTGGTCGAGTCTATTCTCAGGCATTTCATCTTGGAGGACAAGGGTTCTTCCTCTCTGCCCATTGCAACATGGACCAGCAGAGCTCTTTTCATTGTTTTGGCCTGTTCTTAGGGATGCAAGAGAAAGGTTCGGTTGCTTTTGCTGTTGACTATGAATTTGCAGCTCGATCAAAGCCAAGCGAGGAGTACGTGAGCAAGTATAAAGGGAACTATACCTTCACTGGTGGGAAGGCTGTAGGATACCGTAATCTCTTTGGTATACCTTGGACAGCTTTCATGTCAGATGATGGCCTCTATTTCATTGATGGCATACTCCATCTTAGAGCCGAGCTCACCATCAGAGCAAGCCCTTCTCCCTGAATCTGATGGTAATGCTTGGGGGCCCTCATTTTGACGTCGGCTTGAAGAATCTACTGGTTCTGAAGCTGGAAATGGCTGCGTCGGTTCCGTGGGGATTATCGGTGGTTGTAAAGGGGAGGTGCTTGGGATTGGGAAGCGGAGCGCAGTAATATGGGTTTCCCCTTTCTTGTTTCTATCAAGGAGGGAAACAAATTAGTGCTTTTTCTTTAGGTGTAATGATGTTTTCATGTATATCAAAATCCCTTCCATCTGGTGCTCCTTTCTCTGGATGAGCTTTTTATCCATTTACTTGGGAAGATTTTGGCGATGTAATCGGGCCGAGTCAAAAAATAGATCACTATTCCAACGTCCTGCACTTAAAGGTCAACGCCCCAATCGGTCATCAACAGCACATTTTGACTCTAATTTATGGGGAACTCAAGCAGACGCTACTATATACTCAGAAGTATGGCTTTTAAATGACTGTTTTGTTAGGTGGCGAGCTATCAAAGCAACTTATTCTTTACGCTTGAATAAATGTAATATTCACTCACGTGCGTCGTGATGATTGCTGGGGACGCCACAGCATATTTGAGGTATTGTGAAATACGACTTCTCTTTGTTTTCAGTTGTGTGCACGTGATAAGGGAAATGAGTCTTTTTCCGTACAAATAAGCACCTGTGGAAAACACAATGAACGAGTGCATCAATGCAGGCTGAATTGATAGGTACAGCGAATGGCCTTCGGTCAATTCCCGATTCTCTACACAATGCGTGCCTATCTATGGTCGCCCTGGCAAGCCCATGATAGGAAAGAGCCAAAGTGGCTAGGGAAAAGTCTTTGAATTTGCTACATCTAGAATTCTACGACGTAGAATTCGGGGAGGGGGTGGAAAAAATAATTCTCTCCAATTTGGGGGTTGAGTCGTGCCCAGCGCCAGCACATTAAAAGAAGGAAAGCAGATAAGGGAAGAGGGAGCAGCAATCAATCCAAAGGGTCAAGCGATAAATCCCCGTTCCCGACGCTCACGTAGCCCGCCGCATTCAGTGGGCTGAGAGAATCTTTGAGACTTTGCCCAAAAATTTAGCTCAATGATGCGTTCGTGCTCCAACATTTGGGACCCATTCTTGAAGAACTTTCACGCACCACTCGGCAACCTTCATCACGACGCGTTTCGCTAGGCTGTAATAAGTCAAAGCTCAGTACAACAGCCAAAGGATGAAAAGAGAACTTTTTGGGGTCCAACTTTCGGAGAGGACCCATCGGATTCATCATGTCTCAGCATGCCTGGTTTGCTTCGAAGACTAATCATCACTTTAAACAAAAGAAACGTCTCCTCCAGCGACTCTTTTCTCTCGGTCCTTTTGCGACTGATCCTCCGCTTCGCTTCCGTTTAAGAAACCGTGGCCGCTGGCGTCCTCTGTTTATGTGCTCATCCTCTCGGTAACGTTCAAGATGAACTTGGTCCTCTTGCTGTTGGTTCTCACCGTCTTTTACCTGGCGTCTGCTGGTCCCTCGGTGAAAATGGAAACCAATTCCTTGGATGCGTCGGTTGAGAACTCCGCGTTCCAAACGCTGGTCCTGCGCCGGCCTCACACCGGCTCTCTGTACAGAGCGATCCTGCCCGCTAATTTGTCGGGCATGGAGGTTTCGGTCATTCGGCTGCGAAGCAAGACACTATGGAGAAAAGGCACTAACTTCAGCGGCTTCACTCTCCCACCAAGAACATTGCCAGTCCCTCACGTTAGGAGGCTTGCCATAGTGTATCAGAACTTGGGCAACTGGTCCTCCCAGTATTACTCCATGCCTGGGTACTCCCTGATCACTCCGGTCGTCGGCTTTAAGGTGTACGATGCATCTAATATTCATTCTAATAGCATCATCAAGCTTGGCCTCAAAACGAGTGGCAATCCTATATCTATTCAGTTCGATGCTCTGTTGAATACTAGCGGGAAACCTTCCACAGGAAAGTGCGTGGCCTTTTATGCTAATGGGACGGTACATTTCAGCGCAATGGGATCAGCATACACATGTTATGCTCAAGATCAGGGTCGGTTCTCAATCATCGTTCCTAGTCCTCCTGAGACTAGGAAGGGGAAGCGGGGGAAGTGTTGGGTGATTGGTTTAGCGCTTGGATTTGCGGGGATGGCCTCGATGTGTTACGTGGGTTTTATGTTTCTGAGGAAGTCGAGGTCGAAGAAAGTTCAGGTGATGGAGAGACAGGCCGACGATGGGGAGCTGTTCAAGACCGTATGGGTTGGCGGCAGCAAAATGCCTTCCGCGACAGTGACAAGAACACAGCCGGTTCTTGAAAATGGAGGTTTAACGTAGTTCCGAGCATTCATTGCCCATGAACAAGAGCCATTGTCACTGGATCTTGAAGTGCGAGCAACACGGAAAAAAGCGAGACGGTGAAGACAAGCTGGGCATTTCGGTTTGAGCTTGCTGATATGAAATTATGAATCCATATACAGCAGATGATATTGGTCTTCATACTAAGTACCTGAAAACAGAGGAGAAGAACACCTTCTTTCCTTTTCTTTGATCGCTTTCCGGCCATTCTAGGGATATTGTGCTTTGTGCTTGCCCAGAAGTTGCTCTTTTACTTAACGTTGACATTGTGAAACTACACTCAAATTGCATATCCGAAGTCTTTTTTGAACTACATACCACCCTTCCTTTGTAATGTTCTGTGCCTCCCATCTCTGTCTAATCATATGAATGCAATTGCAATCCTCTCTGAGGCAGAATAGTCGTTAGACTAAAACCACACGGAGGAAATTTTTCCTTAGTTTGCAGTTAATGTTACGTCCATCATAGAATGATAACACGCCACTTGAACTAATCACATCCCCACTGCATGCTTATAATTCCATGTTAGTGTGAATAATCTATCCATAAAGATAGATATGGAGTAGAAATAACATAAAGGGCGATTTGGTATTAAGAGAGGCAGTGACACTTCGTGGGGCTTGAAAAAAGAAAACTTTGGGCAACGGGCTATTGATTCCGTACATATATTAGGTCATCTGTTCAGGGTGTACTTGGGGTTTTGGTGAACTGCTATTTTTGTGGTCGACCAACTTTGTAACTAGAGTTGCAGCATCTCATCGTGGCCAAGATGCTGCTCAGCTTCTCCCTGGTGAGTCCTATTTCTCCGTTATCTCCTTGTGGCCAAACCCTAAAAAAGATACTCTACTTGATGTCTCTTTAGCATAAACTCAACGGAGATTTCTGCCATTGATCACGACACATCACATCCAAGTGGAGAAAATTATTCAACAAATTTTAAATTTATTACATTTTTACCAATTGAATTTTAAACTTTTCAATTTTATTAATCGAGTTTCATCAATTGAGTCTATTTGGCTAGAAGTTACTGACATGGACACTAGTCATCCTATATCGCAGGCGGTATTGGCCTTGTAACCAATGATCCTTGCTAGACTTGATAATAAAAAAGAAGAAGAAAGAAAGAAAGAAAAAATTCAATATAAAAAAATTATAAAAATTCTTCGCGTCAATGTTGATAATCCTACATAACACTATTAGGTCTGTTTGGTAATGTTTATGCTTTGGAGAATAATTTTTTTTTTTTAGAAATAATCTTTTTCTATTTCTATTTCCTAAAACAATTTCTGAATAAAAGAATGTGTTTAATAACTATATAAAATTTTTATTTTCGAAATTGAAAAAAAAAATGAATGTATTTGGTATGATCCATAATTTTTTTTATATAACATATAATTTCTTTTAATTTTTTTAATAATTTTATAAGATTTTTTTCTTTTTTTCTTTTATTATTGGTAGCCAGTCGGTGGTGGCGGTAGCCACCGGATAGCATGGGGCAACAGTGGCGAGCGACGGGTGGCAAGAAAGAAGAAAAAAGAAAAGAAAAGAAAAAACCACTTATTTCTAGAAATTGTTTTTAGGAACAAGAAATTACTTTTTTACTTCTTATTTTTGCTTCAACTCTATTCTTTGATCACTTTTCTAATGCCAGGAATAGAAAAATTGATTGATATTATCAAATGGATTTTTATTCTTTTTTTTTTTTTTTATGAGGAATAAACGAATAAAAAAAAAAAGAACATAAACATTGCCAAATAGGCCCTAAGTATCCATTGACATTGCATTTATTTGATAACGCTTCTGTTCTGAGAAACAATTTCTTTTCAGAAATAATCTTTTTCTATTTTTATTTTCTAGAAGAATTTCTGAGTAAAAGAATGCATCTGGCGACTATATAAAATTTCTATAATTGGAATGAAAAAAGAACAGGATTATGTTTAGTATGATCCGCAATTTTTTTTTTTTGTAATGTATAATTTCTTTTCATTTTTTTAATAATTTTTAAGTTCTTTTTTTTTCTTTTTTTTTCTTTTCTTATTGATGGCTAGCTAGCTGTAGCAGTTAGTTGGCGGTGGCGACGGCGACAGTTGGCGGGTGACCGGCAATGATTGGCCAGTTAGTGGGCAACGATCAATTGGCCAATGACTGCAGTTGGTGGTGGTCAAACAATAAGGGGCCGTGTCAAGGGGCGACGGGCGACAAAGAAGAAGAAAAAGAAAAAAAAAAAACTTACTTTTAAAATTTGTTCTTGAAAAGTAGAAGCTATTTTTTTTTTCTTATTTCTGTTCCAAGCTTATTCCCCGGCTACTTTTTTTTTTTTTATTCCGGGAAATAAAAAAATTGATTGACATTATTAAACGAATTTCTATTTTTTTTTTATTCAGGAGAACAAAACAATAGAAAAGCAAAATATTAGGAATATTGCCAAACAGGCCTTAGCATCCAAATCAATGATTTCGGACTGAAATTGATCAAATAAAGGCAATTGACAAAATGTGAAAAATATTATTATGAACTCAATTGATAATAACGTAATAGGTTTATGATTTTTTCGAAAATTTTCCCGAATGCACATTCACCGTGATTTTGGTACAAAATATCGTAGCACAAAAATGCCCAAAAGATATATCTTTTCAGAGACAGGCTAAGCGAGATATATCCGTTCATGGTTGACAATTTCGGTGACGGCTACCAATCCTCAAATCCATCAGCAAACGGTTCGTCGAGGAACCATAGAAAAACCCAATACGCATGGGTACATGAATTTAATTTTCATGGAATGTCATACCCTAATAGGCAACGACCGTTGAGATGAGTCAAGACTCCCTGAACTCATCCTAATTGCAAGCGATCTTTCATGTGGAGCAGTTCGTCTTGCGAAATTGGACTGTCCATTTCAACATCCTCTGCAACGGAGGTATTAAAATACGGACAGGACGAGAGAATATTCGTGCAAGGTACAGGGAGAAGCTAAAACAGGTATCCCACCAACCGATGATTTTGAAAGCCTCACAACTGTGTCTTGTCTGTTTCCATGGAGAAGAGTTGCCAACAAGAAAGCATCTAACTATCACGGGAAAGAGAGAGAGAGAGACCAGCTATCCGTCAAGAATTCTTCTATACCACCATCAAGACATCATCCTAATATGCAATCCTCAGGCTGCGAGTCAATAGAGCTGTATGAATCGGCCATATCCAATGTCCCAATTGTGTGGGGATGAAGATCAAATCTATAGGCCTTTGGACACAGCCATAATTTATATCTAAGCAGAACCAAAGTAATAGTAGCTCCTTCATTCCCATTCAAGATGCGAGTTTGAGCATGGACTTTAGACAACACCAGATCGAATCTAAAATCCCTTAGTGCTTTTCTTCATCATACTTGCATGTTCTGTTAAAAACTTAGAATCACAACATGAAGCATTAAAATGCATTCCCTGCTTTGCCGACACTTAAATCAGATTATGCCTCTCGCAATCTCTTTGACCGACGACACCCATCCATTAAGTACAATTAAAAACACTCTCATCAGAAACTATTCACTGGAAAGCCCAAACATAGCATCCCCTCACAGCACCCTCACATGCTCCATAAGATTACCAGGTATGCACCAGAGAACTCGTGCATCTCTCTCTCTCTCTCTCTCTCTCTCTCTCTCTCTCTGTGCACAAATGCCTCAACCTCCTATACCTCATCATAAACTCAATGGTGGTATATCATCAGATTACTAGAAATTATGTGATCATGATCAATAAAAGTCCCATTGATAGTGAAAGGATGAAAAACAAGTGTGAAAAGCTTTGAGCTGTGCTATCCATTAAAAGTTAATGATCCATCAGATTACTAGAAATTATGTGATCATGATCAATAAAAGTCCCATTGATAGTGAAAGGATGAAAAACAAGTGTGAAAAGCTTTGAGCTGTGCTATCCATTAAAAGTTGAAGATCCTTTATATTTTCTCTTATTAAGTTAGAGTTTAAGCAGAATCACTGCATCTACATTCTGATATCAGACTAGTTGTCCCAGACAAATTCATTCTCCAAAGCCTCCCATTAAATGAATTCGGCGTTTTAGCATTCGCAGTGTTAACTCATAAGAGGTTTCATATTTCCATAAGCATCTACGCGATTCCCACCCCCCCTCCAATCAAAGCAGGCAGCAACCCGTCTTAACTTAGTGAACAGGCAGCATTTGTTCGGGCCAACACTTCATCACTCACTCTAAGTATATGAAGGAACAAATATACAACATTTCTGGCTCCAACTCGACATAACATTGAGTATTTGCATTTGACTGGACGAGGAACTGCAAAGTGTATCGCAGATGGCATATGGAAAGGCTTTAGGCATGCATTTCTTATTTGTAACAATGAAAACCTCAAGGCTGAACAACAATTGTAATGCCTAACCAGGAATATTCAGTGAGAATTACATCTCTAATTCAAATCAAACCGTTGGCAAGACCTGATCCAGACAAACAATGGGGCAATCTACTGACAACAGATCAGTTAAGAGAACCTACACTGGCACTGCTCTTTCGAGCGAGTTTTGTCCATTCAGTGTGGAAAGACCCGGGGCGATCGATCCTCTCATAGGTATGCGCCCCGAACAAGTCCCTCTGAGCCTGGACGAGGTTCGCCGGAAGCCTCGCACGCCTGTAAGTATCAAAATAAGAAAGGCTCGCACACATTCCTGGTGTGCTAATCCCAGCCGAGATCGCCAATCCCACAACTCTCCTCCACGCAGCCTGCCTCTGCACCATCTCCCTCGCAAACTCAGGGTCCACGACCAAGCTCGCCAAGTTCGGATTCCTCTGATAAGCCTTCTTGATCCGATCGAGAAATACGGCTCTGATAATGCACCCACCTTTCCAAATCCTTGCCAACTCCCCGAAATTCAAGTTCCAATCTTTCTCGATGCTCTTCGCCCTCAACAGGTTCATACCCTGCGCATAGCTACATATCTTCGAGGCATATAACGCCTGCCTCACATCATCAATCAATCTCTTCTTATCGATACCGCTCCTCACGAACTCGACGTCCTCCTTCAACCCTGCCTCCTTCAAGACCTTGCTTGCGCTCTCCCGCTCCTCCTTCAACCCGCTCAGGTACCTGCAATCGAGGGACGCGGCGATCGTGGGCGCGGCAATGGACAGCTCCGCCGCCTGCTGCACCGTCCACTTCCCCGTGCCCTTCATCCCGGTCTTATCCAGAATCTTATCCACCAACTCCCCATCGCCATACTCATCCTTCACCTTGAAGATGTCCGCCGTGATCTCGATCAAGAAGCTCTCGAGCTCTCCCCTATTCCACTCGTCGAAGATGGCGGCGAGCTCCTCGTTCGACAGCCCGCCCACGTTCTTCAACACATCGTAGGCCTCCGAGATCAGCTGCATATCGCCGTACTCGATCCCGTTGTGCACCATCTTGACGAAATTCCCCGACCCGCCTTCGCCAATGTAAGTGACGCAAGGCCCGTCGTCCACCTGGGCGGCGACCTTGTGCAGGATCTCCTTGACGTTCTCGTAGGCCTCCAAGGACCCGCCGGGCATCAGCGACGGGCCGTTGCGGGCGCCCTCCTCGCCGCCGCTGACCCCCATGCCGAGGTAGAGGAGCCCCCGCCGGGAGGCCTCGGCGATGCGGCGCTCGGTGTTCTCGTACCACTCGTTGCCGCCGTCGATGATGCAGTCGCCGGGGGACATGTGGTCGGAGAGGGCGGCGATGGTCTGGTCGACGGGGGCGCCGGCCTTGACGAGGATGACGACGGAGCGCGGGGGGCGGATGGAGAGCACGAAGTCGCGCGGGGAGTAGTGGCCGGAGAGCGGGAGGCCGCCCTCGGCGGCGGCGCGGTCGAGGGTCTCGTCGACCTTGGACGCCGTGCGGTTGTAGACGGAGATGGGGAAGCCCTTGTCGGCGATGTTGAGGGCGAGGTTCTGGCCCATCACGGCGAGCCCGGCGAGGCCTATGCGGGAGAGGGCGACGGAGGCTTCCATGGCGGAGGAGAGAGAGAGAAGAGAGAGAGAGAGAGTGTTGGTGAAGGAAGGAAGGAAGGAAGGAGGAGTTGGTGGGTGGAGAAAGGTGAGATTTTTAAGTGGGGAAGAGCGACGGACTCGTCGAGGGAGTGAAGGGACAGCTTTGCACACGACCGGCCACCTGCGAGAGGGCGGCGTTTGTGTCCTGGCGATGCCTCCTAGGTTTGGCGAAAAGCTACATACCCCAACGATCTCAATTCACCAATCCTACTCTAACATTAAGGTTTTTTTGGCAATCCTTTGCTCGACTAGATAAAAGAAAAAATAATGGGAATCTCGAAAAGATTGGAAAAGATCTTGGGCTATCAATTTTGGAGCTTCATTCAATTTTCCATGAGATCAGATTAGAGTTTACACTAATTACATCGAGTCAATTGCACCAATCAATGCCCCAAAATTGATGGCCAAGATCTTTTGCAATCGAACTAGATGATTAATTTTTGAGATTTCCATCACTTTTTTTTTTTTTCTAGTTGAGCAAAGGATTGCCAAAACTGGATGTTGAATAGGGTGGTGAATTGAAATCGTTATGGTCTAGCTTTCTGCCAAACCTAGGGGTGAACAACTCGACTATGTGTAATCAATGTAAACTCTAGTTTGATCTCATGGAAAATGGTAGCATGTACTCTCTGATGCACATATTTGAAAGGCTTGAATTGGTTCACCCAAAAAAAGAAAAAAGAAAAAAACTGATTTGCTGGGGACTGCAACCGGAGTGTTGCATTGTACTATTCCTCTTAATGAGGTAAAGACAGCCAGTCCTGTTAATTAAATATGAAACAGAGCTTTACATTCAACTGCAACGCCATTTAAATAGTTCTTGCCCCCAGCGTGGCCCTTAAGGAGGCAGCAAGGTCAGTTTTGGAGGGGTATGTGGTTAACCATAAAATAATAATGCAAGTTGAGTATATGCAGTAGCATGTTGGCTCATGTAAGGTTTCTACCAGCAATTATGGGAAATATATGTTCTAAGAAGTTTAATTAGCCCTGCGACGGTGTAATTCAGGATCATCTGAACCCTCAGCCATGTAATATTGAGGATTTTCGACCCAAAAAAATTATCGAGGATGATTTTCTAGGATTACTTTATTTTGAAATTTTTAGTTTATTCTAACAACCCTGTCATTACGGCATGTTGATTTACCCCAGATGACATTATATTATCCCCTTCAGAGGTTTTTCTGTCTCCTAGGTCCCTAAAAACTTTTAGTGGCAATGAGATTTTCTAGTTTGCATTGCTATCATATTACTTTGTATTTGCATGAAGGCCCAATAAGGACAGTGAGCAGGAACACAAGTTGCACAGAATCCTTGCAGCTGAGAGGGTGAGAGATTCCCTGCATAATGCATGTCACAGCTGACAAATTGCCCCATGCCTCACAGTGCTCAAATATTCAAATTTAATAGTATCCCCTTTAGAGAGAGAGAAGGGGGGGAGATTTAATATGTATCAAAATTTCTAAATCAATCAGAATTATTCATCTTAGAAAGAGGGCCTAGAAAAAGAAAGTGCTGGAACATTTAACGCTTGCAGACACCAATTGAATGTGAGGGCTTACCATGCTGTCTCAAATGGAGTATGATCATATCTATGCTTGGAAAGTCTACCTGTTCTAACCTGTCGAGGCAGTGTAGGTTAAACTGCACATAGAAATTCTGCAGGTTTAACATAAATATAATCATCTGGACAACGTAACACATGACTCTGCATCATCCGATCCTCATGTAAATCAGACAAGATGGACTGCATCCTTGAGAACACTACATGATTTTACCTGGTTATTCACTTCGTCACATCTAAATCCTGATAACTTGCTCTCCTATCCATGCAGTTTAAATGATAGCGTGAAAAAAAGGTTCCTCTAGGTTTGGTGATAAAACTCGAGAAGTTTCTCTCAGCAATTCATCAAATCCTGAATGTGACTACATCCGTGTTCCGCATCACAAGATATATTAATTGTATATACAAATAAAAATATCATGCTTCTCAAACTGGGCTAATGTACACTCCTAAGGTTTGTACTAGTCAGCAGGGTCATCAGCATGTGAAGTCTCAAAACTTGAACTGTTGGTCAACCGAAATACAAAATTGTTGGGTGTCGGCACGGCCTGTTTGAGACCAACTCAAACGGCATACTGTCAGCACTCAATTCGAACAGCTCCACTTTCCGATGAAATGAACTTAGGCTTCCGTACAACTTGTTCCAAGCACTGGATGATGTCCCCGACTTGGAAATCATCCCAGTCTCGGATTACAAGCCCACATTCATTCCCCTTTCCTACCGTCTCAACATCCTGCTTCTCTCTCTTGAGGGACGCACATGACCCCTCGAACATAACTTCTCCGCTCCTCAGAAGCCTCATTGTTGATGACCTTGTGACTTGCCCGTCAATAACACGGCAACCAGCAATCTTCACATCGGCTCCTTTGGATTTGCTCCTCCCTTTGAGCTCGAATATGTTCAAGACCTGAGCCTCCCCAGCTACCTGAGTCTCCGCAGTCCCCGGAGCCTTGTGAACTATCAAGCTGCCCATATCCTCCAAAAGATGATAGATCACACGATGTGTTTTTATCTGAAACAATATACAGAAAACTGGGGATTAAATAAACAGACCATGGCTATCTCAAGCTCCAAAATAAGGTAGGTTCTGGTTCTTTATAGGGGAAGTGCATATCTTTATCTTTAAGATGCATGGAAGTGGGATTTTAAGTGAGCACAGAGTGAAAATTGTCGTGTCATTACGATGCTTTTGCTTTCATAATTTTACTCCTGTGCACCGAGCGGTTATTTCTCTGATGCCACATTAAAAGCCACCATTAACAAAAAGTCATAAGATTGACAGAGAAGAAACAATTTCAATACCTGAATACTGGCTCTAGTTGCCGCCTGAGTTACAGAACTAGGAGGATTCTTCACATTGAACCCAACTATACATGCACCACAGGCTTGTGCTAGGTCGATATCAGACTGAGAAACCGGTCCAACACCAACATGCACAATGTTGACAAAGACCTGAGCACATGAATGGAAGAATATATGTCAACAGGAATGACTTACATAAAGCTCTGAAAGAAACAAAATGATGCGATGGCACACAAGGGGAAAAAACTTGAATTTACTGCAAACAGCAGAATTTTCTTCATGCAAAGTAGTAGTAAGGGGTGTCACATCAAAGCAAGGCATTTGTTCAAACAGAAAAAACATCGATAAGAAAAGAAGCATCTCATTCAAGGAGATGCAGTATGTGACAATCAATGAATTTATGACTTATGCTTCTGTCTTCTTATTGAAGACATGTCCCAAAAGCAAATGCAAAAAATGGTTAGTGAATGGTCATATTTGTATTATGCACTACCTGAGGGCTATTCAAACTTTTTAAAGCATCTGTAACAGCTTGGACTGTTCCTTGCACATCCGCTTTCACAATTATTGGCATTTCCACTCTCTCCACCACTTCTTGTTCTTCTGATGACTCTTCAGCTTCTGTCCTCCCCTCGCTTATTTTCCGAAGTCTGTCTTTCTCAGACTTTCTTTTTCTTCCCGTACTAAGCATTCTAGCACGCTCCTCAGAATCTACGACGACAATATCATCACCAGCCATAGGAAGACCCTTCAACCCTTCAATCTCAATAGGCATAGCCGGGGTTGCTTGATCAGTCATCTTACCCACCATGTCCCTGAGAGCCCTTATTCTCCCCCACTCAGAACCCACAACCACATACTGGCCACAAACCAAAGTCCCTGCTTTCACAATCGCTGTGGCCAATGGACCACGCCCCCTATCAAGCCTTGCCTCCACTACATAAGCTTGCGCAGGCCCATCAATCCGTGCCTTCAGATCCATGAGCTCAGCCTGCAGAAGCAATGCCTCCTCCAACCTATCCAGTCCCGTTTTCTTTACAGCTGAAACTTCAACTACCTGTACATCTCCACCCATCTCTTCTAAAAGTAACCCCTCTGATGCGAGCTGCAGTTTTACTTGTTCGGGGTCTGCAGCTGGTTTATCGCATTTATTAATAGCAACAACAACTGGTACTTTGGCCGATGTTGCATGGGACATGGCTTCTCGAGTTTGGGGCATGACTCCATCATCCGCGGCTACCACTAGCACAACAATATCAGTGACTGCCGCACCTCTGGCCCGCATTGCACTGAATGCGGCATGACCAGGAGTGTCGAGGAATGTTATTGATGAACCTGAGGGCATGCTCACAACAAATTCTCCAAGATGCTGAGTTATTCCTCCAGCTTCCTTTTCCACCAAAGATGTTTGGCGCAGAGCATCCAAAAGAGAAGTTTTCCCATGGTCAACATGACCCATGACCGTGACAACGGATGGCCGAGCTAAAAGCTTTGCACCTTCATCGGAGTGACGCCTTCTAACATTGACGCCAAGTTCCTGTAAGATGTATAGGTCCAAAGTAAGTCCCTGCAACTATATTCAGACAAAGATACATGCACCATATTCAGCTGCATCAAATGCTAATGGCAGTAAGCAGGTAAGGATTTTCATGCTGAAGGCATTTTCATGTACTTTGCTGGCCACAAATATTGTCCTGGCAAAGTAAATACAATGATTAAGCAAGCGTCTCACGAGGCACAAGATGGTAATGTTCCCTTTCAAAAAGGTTTTCTAAAAAGTTAAATCAGTGATCTCAGCACATATTCTCAGCACATATTGTATTTCTAACATCTGTATTCTCAGCTATTTAAGAAGAAAAAAAATGACAACTTTTTTTCCCTCTTTTGCATTTCAAACATGTAAAAGAATTACCATGACAACCAAGCAAACATACCATTGCAACAAGCTCTGCAATGTCAATGCTGAGAGGATCAAACTCTGATTCGACCTTCTCCCCAACATTCAGAAGAATATCTTGCAGTGAAGATAATGACTCGCCAGTACGCTTGGCGAGTTCGACTATTGTCATGCCTTCGAAAATGTCAATCGTTCTATCGACAGAGGACTTCGTCGCTGTTTTCACTTTAGGTGGTACATATGGAGCCTCAACGGGTGGTTGGGTCCTATTCTCTCTTTTAACATACTTTTCTCTCTTGGGAGTCCTTAAACCAAATTGACCATCACCTCTAGCCAAAAGAGCCGTACTTGAATGAAAGCACCTAAAAAAACGAAAAACATTCTCAACCACATAACAAACTGTGCTGAATAAACAGCCATAACTAAGTGAATGCAGAAGAGAACCAAAAAACTATGTGAATTTCCTTGATCCTAGCAAAACTTACAAAGCCAAATTACCTTCGCCCTAAGATCTGACAAGAACCTCAAATTCCTGACAAACTTTCTTGAAGGCCATAATAGCAAAAACAATGCACTAATAACTGTTTTGCATGAATGATCAACTATAAGCAATGTGCTGGTATATTGTAGGAAGTTATTTATTTTCTTTAATATGTAATGTAATCCTCTTGGGGAAATGAATGGTACATTATTCTTAAATCAGGCAACTCTCCAGATTTAAATTTTTAGTTTTGTAACCTTTGCGATAGCTAAGAGCTATGCATCTAGAGTGTGACATCATGATCAATGAAGCCAAACTGGCTTATGAAAAAAATAAAATAAATAAAGACCAGATTTTTGGACACCACGTCACAGTGAAACAAAAGATAATTTACAGATTCGAACCTCTCCCTGGCACATGCAGCAGAACTGCCCAAACAGTGAGACCAAGACTTCAAAAGTTTTTCATTTGTAAGATATAACTTTAATGCTGACCAGGCCAAAAAAGAGACTCTTCATGAAGCTTTAACCTTCCAAATCTGTTTCCACAGAAAGCATGTCTGGGACAAGTAGCCATACAGGAAGATTTGACCTCAAATTTCTTTCTTCTCAATTTTTTCATTGGAACTTGTCTCTCTATAGTATGGGTGTAACTTATTTCATCCAGCCCCCTACCAGCACAGTTAAGAGCAAATAGGATTCCAGCATACAGAGATTCCATTTCTCTGCAAATTATTAGCAACTATTGCATGATTGCATGTTTCTCATCAGGAATGGAGTAAAAGTTCAAAAACCTTACATTGAGAGGGTGTCTCCACCCAAATTATCTGTCAATAGTTTGATTTATGTCCATCACAAGCCTTAGTAAAGCCCAAAAATTTATCTACCCTTCACTCTGCAGGTGATGTTTCCCATAATTTATCATCACAAATAAGTCCAACAGCTAGTTTGCTGGCAAGTGCCATATGTGGCAGCAATGAACTTTTTTCAGTAGCAAGCCTCTAAAGCCACTACCACCAAGCTAGATTAGATATTCCAGACTCCTGATGTGACAGTCGCGTCCATATGCATATACCATATTTGCTATTGATTGATTCACAACTGGTCCAGCATCCTAGTAAGCGAAGCAGTTGCACATCCCCATAGTATTTCACTGAACAAATTGAGCAACTTTCGTTTGACAACTTAAGTAACGGAAAATTCATCCTCCTTTTTTTGAGATTTTAAATTGCAAGAGACAAACAAATTTAAACACCCAAATCATTGTAAGGAAGGAAACCAAAATTTATATTTAATCATCCTGTGACTTTCTTTTTCTGGTTTAACAAAAGGTAAACACCAAACAGTTGTTTTTTCTGGTTTAACCATCACGATTTTTATATGGAGACAATATCTATGCCCAAGCTAGTTTGAGGTCACATAACAACTAGTTTCAGACATTTCTAGCAGACTTTTAAATTTTAAGCTGCACTGTAAAAATTGCCAAACCAACATGAGATTGCAGACAAAGCCAGTTGCTAGGTCCTCATAATATCGAATAGCAGAGGAATCTGATATGACAAAGAAAAATTTTGGTGGTTCTGAAGACCATACAGATTGCATAATATGATAAATATATATCGGTTTGAGGACCATAATTCAGTAGATTACAATTCAACCAATGCAATCCACTGCCACCAACAACAAATTCAATCTAGTTGACATTCAGGAACAATTCAGGCTATAAAACCAATAAAGGGAACGGAGAAAAGACTAGAGTTAACTCTCTGAGAAATATCATTCCAAATTAGTTTATGCCTAATTGAAACTGCCAGATAGATAAATGTGCACCACAGAATCACCAATCTTATCAAGATGGAAGTGCCCAAATAAAAAATCATTACTTATGTATTATCCTCAACCATAGGCTGGAAATGATGTTAACTCTCCAAGAAAAATTGCTCCAAAATCATTTTATGCAAAAGTGCAATAAAAGACAAAATTGTACCTCCTTCCCTGTTAAGAGAAAGTGCCCCAAATCAAGAACTCATCACCTATCTATTACCCTCGACAAGAAGACAAGGCCTGTGAGAGCTAGATTTGACTATGTAGAGAGCACCATTTCCAAAACATATTAAAATACGATAAAACTAACACACATAGGAAGGGTTGACAAACTTAGCACCAATCTCAGAATCACTCAAATACTGATAAGAAACAAACAGATGGTGAACTTCATTTACCTTAACAAAGTCTGGTCAGACAGATGCTTCCTATAGCTAGCCCCCTGCCATAATGACACGCTAGAGAAATCTGCAAAATCACATTTATAAACTGAATGATCAGGATTTGCACATACCATTCATAACATTCAGAAGAGAAAAGTCAACATGGATGTGCAAGTGAAAAGATTGAAAATATTGAGCTATATTCAAATGTTTCCTTCATCAAAGGTCATATATGTCAATGTTTCATGGAGACACAAGAAAATGCATCTTCCATTTTTTCTTATAATTTTCACTTGCCATTGGATAGGTGGGCTTAGACACGATAAAATTGATAGTTTGACAAGTACACTTCACTCAAACATGTCTTGAAGTGCGCAATTCAAATAAGCACGAGTGTTGGACACTAATTAAAGGAGGCATTATTCAGTCTGGAGATTGCACCAAAACAGTTAGATCAGAAATAAGTTGTGACATGAAATAGCTTGCTCAAAGGATAAAATGCCTTATGCTTATAAGAATGTGACTTCTCCACTGGACCTGAAAAGCATCTGAACAGAGCAGAAACTGATATCACAGCATCTTCATAGCAAGAAGCAGAAGCCCCACCTAATGCATGTCTTTGTAATATTTTATGACTAACTCGAAGACCCTGCAGAAAGAAGATAAGGTTAAAAAAGAATACTCAACATAGCCATCATAAGATCAATCTGTTCCCGTGATTCTTTGCTTCCCCCAACCCAAACCCACACAAACCCTTCTGCAGTTTCTCCTTCCCTTCCCCCCCAGGAACCAGGAACTGTGGACCACTAGATCTCATTTCTTGAAAAAAATGAGATACAACAACATCAAGGCCCAGCAGCTAAAAGAATTAATATAAGTGATCAAATAATCTTTTTAAAGGCACTCAAATCAGGCGATCCAACTCCTTCACATATTAGGCCCAAAAAAAACGGCTTAAAATCTAACTATATAGTTCCCATTATGTGAACCATTTGACTTCTTCAAACTCCTATCAACATTGTCTATAATCAAGAGCACATGAACATTCCTACAAAACCCCCAACCCAAACCCAAAAAAAAAACCACCACCACCACTACCACTGCCAACAACATAGACACATGGCCATCTCGGAATTAAGTGCAACATCTACTTGAGATCCTTGACCACAGCATTAACCAAGATATCATCAAACAAAAGCTGCTGCTTGTCCTATCAGCCATGTGAGCCCGCAACACAATTATCTCAACATCAATGTTGAAGTATAAGTACGGTTATACAACACAGACAAAAAATGTGAAAGAAAACACCTGATAGAAGCATCAAATAATTCTATTCAGGACACTTTACCTTGTTACCTAAGGCTCTCCAAGCCATTCATGAGAATGTCAAAGCCCTGCAATATGAAGGCACAAGCTTAAAATAGTGGGACACTAGTGAGCTAAATCTTAAGGTCTGGGTTAGCAAACAACACACAATTACAATAAGAGAACCAATAGGATGTTTTCAAGAATAAGAGGCTTATCCCAGAAGATCCTAGCTTTGTGTAAAATTGTAACCGAGAGACATTAACTATCCTATAAAAACTCCCCTAAAGTAAATCAACCAATAAAGTCAAAATGTTCTTTTTAACAATGTTTCCACCTTCCCAATTCAAAGCCCATGATTCGCCATGATGAAACAGAATTACCTAAACCAATTAGAGTCCCCAGATAAAAACCATTGTTTCAGAACCCAAAAAGTTAACATATTTCGGATTACACTCGAGCAAGAACTGGAAACATGGTTAAAGGAACAAGATTTACGGAAGAAAGAAGGACAAATTCCAATGACGGGTCAACAAGATAAGAGGGGAAATAGCTCAATTAGCTTCCAGCAAAGCATTCCAACCGAACACCAATCCAAAAGAAAAGGAAACTTATTCCGGTGAACAACCCACGAACTGGAGCGACTGAACTTACAAAATGAAAAGAGAAAGAAGGTTCACTTCAGCCCGAAGTCAGAAATTTTGGGGAGGATGGAGAAGTCGGCGACGACTCGAGGTTCGCCGATGGACCCAGGACTCGCCGCAGGATGTTGGTCCGAGGCGGGCGTGCGTGCGCTGCGCGACGTGGTCTGATCTCTGAGGCATGAAGGACGGTTGGGCAAACAATGAAATCTCGGAGGGTGATGGTGTTGGGAGGCTTGATTTTAGAGAAGGTTTACTTTTAGTCCTTGTATTATTTTGCTCTTATCAATCAAGTCTGCATAATTTTGATTTATCTAATCAAATCCTTCTACTTTCATAAATTGCTGATTCAAGTCCCTTCGGTACCATACTTGTTTAAATTCATCCATTGTAATTTGTAACTATTTGATGGTGCAAAGGTAGCATGTGGATAAAACATATGGATGTGTTCCGTAAAAATTTAGCCAATATGGACAACATTGAAGTACGACTTTGATAATGAAATGATCAGAGATTGAGAAGGAAACTCAAATGCGAGAAGATATATAGTCATAATCTAAGGAATTGACCCCAAGATACATGCCATATTACTCATCACTCAATAGGATCCACCAAAGAGACATAATGCTTTAGAGATAATTTAATTCAAGAAATCAGGTCTAAAATTTCTTTAATAAAAAAAAATATATAAACCCTCAAGGAGGCCCTAGAGGGGTTTACTAAAACTCAACTTCAAACAGCCCTATGTTCTCTTTTATTGTCCAAGAAGACCCACATTTCCTTGGAAAAAAGAACATTGACTCTTAACTCAAGATAAATCTATATGGATAAATTACAATGCAGAGGACCCGACAAATTATAGTAATTGTAAAAGTCTCATTATTGCGTAAAACTGAGCCGTCCTTGGTAATTTAATCATAACTTTCTTTAGAAGACTCCAAATAGCATGAAACTTATTGCATTAGAAACTAGATAAATTGGGCTTTCCAATTATATATTATGAGACCACATTGGACTAGAAATCATTGTCAACACTTAGAAGAAAATGAGAACTTCACCTTTAAGAAATTGTGCATTAAGTACTTGATAAAAAATTAATCCTCTTGAAATGATCCTTTGTTAGATGCGGATATTATATTTTGTTCATGTCATTGTGGCAACCAACTAGAATAGGCCAAGAGGAAGACGGGTTTTAAATGTAATGTCAAGTTGGAACAAGCAATGTACTACTAGCAATGGTTCTCTTATATTCTTATCTCAAGTGAGTTGGTTTTTCAAATGATACACTAAATATGATAACACATTCTTGTATTAATGAGCATTTAAGAAGAGTAGATATATTACAAGAGGGTTGATGACGAGTAAAGAGCGTCAGGTTGATTGGTCATCGAAAACAACCAGTTGCAAAGTACCAGAGTCCTAGACTAAAGATCACGAATATGTCTCATTGATTAATGAAGACCTAATGTGATTGTATAACGGAAACCTAGGTCTTTCACAGGCTTTAAATTTCGGCCTTAATTCACTAATGGATTTAAATTACAAAAGCCTAAGTGAACTTAAAGGGGCTGAAATCGATTAAATTGAGTTCAATTAGAATCTCGGCCGAGCTATATGAGCAAAAGGCAAGCCAAAATTTGCTTCTTGTGGGCTCAATTAATGACAGGCTTAATCTATTCATGGCTTATTCTAATTAACTCAAGCCATTTAACATTATGGCTAAACCTAACTCAATTAAAACTCAAATACTCTAATTTCTAGGCTTGAAAATTTGGCCACCCATTTTTCTATGCTAGCCGAATTTTACCTTCATTGAGGGCTAAGTTTACGAGATTAATTCAGGCCAATTCACCATTGTCGATCCAATGTATATGCAGTAAATGCTTCTAAAAAACTATATGCCATACAATTTAATTATGTTATTTTTGTTTAGGAGGTAAAGTTTAATCCATAATTTCTTTGCAATTGTATCGTTACATGAATAGTCAAAATTTAAGTGTCAACAACGTACATGGCTCCGTACCATATTGTGCCATGTGCGTGCATGTACACATACATGTACATGTGCATTAATATGCAAATGCTGATTTTTTTTGTCCAACTTGTATCAAGTTTTTTTTCTCTCACTTAGTTAGATGCTTTCATGACAACAATCTAATTAAAACATAGTTTTTTCACTTTTTTCATGAAACTAAGTTTGATTGGGAGGTGAACTCAATGAGCGGTTAGGTTTTAGATTAAATATAATATAAACAAAAATGTGCAACTTGTTCTACCAAAACATCAGTGTGCCTTTGCTTTCTAAACTTGCTCTATTAACATAGTTATGTATTTTGTTTTGGGCCCTCAGTTTTAACTTTATGATTATTTGGACCGTATATCGGCCAGCGAGTTATGCTTCAACAAGAAATGTTGGTAACCGATTACTCAAATAGAAACTCAAGTATTATTATGTATTGTCAGATAAATTATGATAATTAGACTAGTTAAGGTCCTAATGCGCAACATTTTCTGCTCGCTCCCTTCATTCCTCCAACTTCTGCTCTGTCCAATCTTTATTATCAAAATATTACTTTTATGCATTGTATTTATGGTTATAATCTTGAAGGACCACCTCATATTCTAAATAATGGTCCACTTTTTTAGGCTCCTCCTATTGCCACTTTATTTCAATTCTCAATGGAACTCGCATTATCTTTGCATGTTGGGACGCAAAAGTCCCACTGCTCAATGTGCTATGAATTATGAATTGTCCTTCTTGATTAATGAAGGCCTAATATGATTATTTAACGGAAACTTAGGTCTTTCACGGGCTTTTAATTTCGGCCTTAATCGAATAATGGCCTTGAATTATTAAGGCCTAAGTCTAATTGAACTTAAATGGGTTGAAATTTATTAAACTAAGCTTAATCAAACTCCATCCTTTATATGGAATTCAGCTAGGCTATGTGTGCAATGGACTGATCGAAATTTGCTCATTGTAGGCTCAATTAATAACGTGCTCGATCTATTTAGGGCTTGTTCTAATTAAACTCAAACCTTCTAATATTATGGACTCAACTCAACTCAATTAATGCTCAAGTACTCTGATTTCTAGGCTTGATAATTTGGCCTCCTCTTTCCCTATTCTGACCGAATTTTACCTCTATTGAAGGCCAAGACCACGCTATTAATTCAAGACAATTCACCAACATTGGTCCAATGTACATGCGATAAATACTTTTTAAAAGCTATATGTCATGTAATTCAATTATGTTATTTTTATTTTGGGGCTAAAGTTTAGTCCCTAATTTCTATACAATTTACCATTAAATGAGAAGTCAACATGTCAACAATGTGCGTGGCATGATATGTACGCTTGCATGGCTCCACACTGTACCATATTGTGTTCGTGCATCCCACGTGCATTTATGTGCAAATGCTGAATTTTTTCCTCAACTTGTATCGGGTTTTCTTTTCTCTCACATAGCAAAATGCTTTCATGACAACAATCTAATTAAAAGAGAGTTTTTGCGCTTTTTTAGCGAAGCTAAGTTTAATTGGGAGGTGAACTTGGTGAGCTAAAGCAAGGTCTAGATTTTAAGCATTATTTCTTGATCTAAAATGTAGTATAAGGCGCGTGCACAACTTGTTCTGCAAGTAAATAAGTTCGCCTTTGCTTTATGAATTTGCTCTATTAACACAGTTAAGTATTTTGCTTCGGGCCCTCGATTTTGACTTACTGATTTGATATTTCTATTTCATCAATTGATTCAAATCATCTAAAACATATATCAGTGAACGAGTAATACTTTAGCAAGAAATTTTAGTTGTTGAATACCCAAATTGAAAGCCAAGCCTTTTCTTTATGTATGGTAAGAGGACCGATGGTAATCTAGTTAAGGATGATTGGTTTTTGACCCGATCCAGTTCCAAAGTGGAACCAGGAGTCGAGGATCGGATCGATTGGTCCTAGGACTAAGAATCGGACCGGACCATCAATTCTGATCCGGTTTGATGGAACCGACCACTTTTTTTCGCCAAAGAGTGGCCGTGCTCTAAACCGATCAATTCTGTTCAATTCCTAAGTGGTCCAATAGAACCAATAGCACATGTTCTCATGTGCAAAAAAGTCAAACTACACTTGTGTGAACGTTAATCACACTTCATATATTTTACTCTCAATTTTAGCTAGAAAGGTCGTGAACGAGGTGTTGATTTTATAGACAAACTCTCTTATGCTTTCTAAGTATTTGCTCGATGTAGGACTCTTGAAGGCTTGGAAGGCATTGTCTCTTGTGTGCGCGGAAGAGAGAGAGAGAGAGAGAGAGAGAGAGAGAGAGAGAGAGAGAGAGAGAGTGAGTGAGTGAGCATGAGGAATGAGGGTGTGGCTTTTGTATTCTTAGTTCCACATTGGATGAAAGAAGAAACTAACAAGTAAGCTTTCTCTTTAAATAGTGAGTAACAAAAAGGGTTTTGGTGGTCTCTTGGTCACGAGTGAGGTTGATACCTCAACTGCAATAACAAAAGGTCTTTAATTGTTATATATTGAATGAAAGAAGAAATTAACAAGTAGGCTTTCTCTTTAAGCAATGAGGAACAAAAATGGTTTTGATGGTCTCTTGACCACATGTGAAGTTGGTACTTCAATTGCAATAACAAAAGGTCTTTAATTGTTATATATGTATGAAAATTAAACTAATTATGATTTTGATCATAAACGTAATTGAAAGTAATTAATAATGCGATCTCATGTAGGGGCGGTAAGTTGTACTTGAGCAAAGATCCCATTGATATGTGTAAAAAGTAATTAACAAAGTGATCTCATGCAGAAGCGGCAGTCCACACTCAAGCAAAGATTCTACTAATATACCTAATAAAAGAAAATGTAACCTTCTACAAGGGCGGTAGTCTACGCTTAAGTAGAGATCCCATTTAAAGTAAAAATAGAAGAAAGTTAAGAATATGAAGTAATGATACCAACCAAAACTTGGTTGGTTATATTATTGATTGATAGAAAACTTCTTGACAATTGATACAAGTGATTGGAGATGAGTACAAGTGATTGGAGATATCTGGAAGAAGTGATTAAAGTGATCAAGGGTGATTACAAGTGTTTAAAAGTGATTACATAAGGATGCAAGTGATTATAAGTGGATTTGGGATGAACTAGAAAGAGTTGTGATTAAAGGAAGCTTTTAGGACGCAAGAGAGCAAGAGTGCAGGAGCGCAAGAGAGCTGAATGCAAGTGGTGCCTCCTTCTTTATTTTCTCTTCCTTTTGTAGCCAAAACTCAGCGGGCTCGGACGAAGCGAATAATAATTTTTTTTTTTTTTGGGTCTTGGACGAATCTTCAGCAATAGCAACAACATCTTCAAGTTTTTCTCTTCAAATGAAATATGATGGCGTTCTTTGAAAATCTTTTTGTCTTCTTCGGCCTTTGTTTCATCCTCTCATCGGTTGTGATCTTTGCCTTATGTATCGATTCTTGTGTACACTATTTTGTTTAATATATTTAAGCAGATGTCTTTCTTTGTTTTTGCATCAACCTTGTAGTTAAATAAGGTTAGTATGTCATTGTCAAAGAATTTATCTGCTGGTTGTTCGAGTTTGAGACCTCAAGTTTTCTAATAATTGTGCAAATTTATTGCGAATAGTCGATTTTTCATATGTACTTTTCGGTTTCTCAATATGGTGCAACCTCTTTCCAAATTAGACAATGGGGATTTTTTCACATATCAAGCACAATAGTTATATTCTCTCTATTGACAAATTTAAATTCCTGTGTTTATTATTTGTTGGGTGTTTAGATTACAGATGACAATGACTGCGTGCACTAGCGACTTCCGACTGAAAATTGATAATGCTAGTATACTTTATTTAATAGTTGATAGATATCAATAAAAGCTCCGTGTGCGTTCTTATTAATCCTTATGCTTGAAATGATCTTCGTGTTACCATCTACAAAAGTGGTGAGTGGCTTTTGTGTTCATTTTTGAAATTTTGTTGATTATCTCATTATTCATACATGAATTCTATTATCGTTTATGTACATAGGATGTACAAGCATGGTGTGATACATAATGGTTTCGTGTCATGTTCCTCAATGATCACCTCATATTCTAAATAATGGTCCACCTTCTGGGCTACTCTTATTGGCTCTTATCTCAATTCTTAGTAGAATCCGCATTATCCTTTGTATATAGAGATACAAACGTCCATCTTCTCATTGTGCTATGAATTATATAGATTGCCCCATTGATTAATGTAGACTTAATGTGATTATTTAAAGGAAACTTGGGCCTTTCGCGGGCTTTTAATTTCAACCTTAATATAGTAATGACCATAAATTACTAAGGCCTAAGTCAAATTTAACTTAAATGGGTTGAAATTGATTGAACTAAGCTCAATTAGACTCTTCATTTCTATGAAATTCAGCCAGGCTATGTGTGCGGGTTGGCTAAAATTTGCTCATTACAGGTTTAATTAATGTCTCAGCTTTGCCTACTATCCTGCATAAACTATAGTAACGATGGGATGGATACGTCTACGAAGCTACCAGCGGATTGTTCGAGAGTATATAGGTGTGTGATCGAAGTTCAAAGAAATTGCACTGTTGAGATATGTAATAGTTTCGAGCTTCAATATGACCTCGTCACTCAGTTGTTCAGCCATGCATTTCTTAAGAAGCAACACGAGTATTATTGAGTGCCCTTCTCTCATCCTCTCCCTCTCTTTTTGGCCTTTTTTATTTTATTTTATGATTGCAAACAAATTATTTTTTGTGATTGTTTTTTTTTTTCTTTTTTTCTTTTCCTTCTTAATCGGTGATAGATAAAGAGACCTATCCAAATTTCTATGTACTAGGATGGTATTCAACTTGAAGTGGTGCAGATGAATCCAATATGCCCATTTATAAGGCTGTAAGTTCCAATAGTGTAATCCTCTGTTCGGTTGTGATCTTTGCCTTATGTATCGATTCTTGTGTACACTATTTTGTTTCATATATTTGAGCCTCGTGGAGGGTGCATTTTTTTGTGTTTGCATCGGCCCTTTTGTTAAATAAGGTTAGAATGTCACTATCAAAGAATATATCTACTAGTTGTTTGAGTTCGAGACATCAAGTTCTCTAATAATGGTGCGAACTTATTGCAAATAGTAGATTTTTCATATGTACTTTTTGGTTTCTCAATATGGTGCAACCTCTTTCCAAGTTAGAGAAAGCGCATTCTGAATTATCAAGCAGAATGGTTGTATTCTCTCCATTGACAAATTTAAATTTCTGTGTTTATTGTTTGTTGGTTGTTTAGATTACAGATGATGAAGGCTACATGCACTAGCGACTTCCAAGTGAAAATTGATAATGCTAGCATATTTTATTTAATAATTGATAGATATCAATAAAAGTTCCGTGTGCGTTCTTATCAATCTCTATGCCCAAAATGATCTCCTCGTTACCATTTACAAAAGTGGTAAGTTGCTTTTATGTCCTTTATTGAAATTTCGGTGATTATTTCATTATCAATACATGAATTCTATTATTGTTTATGTACGTAGAATGTACGAGCATGGCACGATACATAATGGTGCCGTGTCATGTTCTTCGATGATCACCTTATATTCTAAATAATGATCCACCCTTTTGGGCTCCTTTTATTAATTTTTATCTCAATTCTCAATAGAATCCGTATTATCTTTTGCATATAGAGATGCAAAAGTCCATCTTCTCATTGTGCTATGAATTATAAATTGCCTCATTGATTAATGTAAACTTAATGTGATTATATAAAGGAAACTTAGGCCTTTCGCGAGCTTTTAATTTCAACCTTAATCGAATAATGACCTTAAATTACTAAGGCTTAAGTCTAATTGAACTTAAATGGGTTGAAATTAATTGAACTGAGCTTAATTAGATTCTCCATTTCTATAAAATTTGGCTAGGCTATGTGTGCAATGTGCTGGCTAAAATTTGCTCATTGCAGGCTTAATTAATGTTTCAGCTTTACCTGTTATCCTGTGTAAACTATAGTAACGATGGGGGTAGATATGTCTGCGACGCTGCCAGTATATAGGTGTGTGATTGAAGTTCAAAGGGATTGCACTATTGAGATATGCAATAACTTTGAGTTTCAATACGATCCCATCACTAGTTGTTCGGCCATGCCTTTTTCAAGAAGAAATGCGACTGTTTTTCAGTGCCCTTCTTTCATCATCTCCCTCTCTTTGTGGCCTTTATTTTATTTTATTTTATTTTATGATTGCAAACAAATTTTTTTGTGTGATTGTTTCTGATCTTTTGCTTTTTTTCTTTTTCCTTCTTAATCGGTGATAGATAAAGAAACCTACCCGAATTTCTATGTACTAAGATGGTATTCAACTTGAAGCGGTACAGATGAATCAAATATGCCCATTGATAAGGTTGTAAGTTTCAATAGTATAATCCTCTGACCGATCGATTGTGATCTTTGGTTTATGTATCGATTCTTGTGTATACTATTTTGTTTAATATATTTGAGCTTCGTGGAGAGTGTCTTTCTTTATGTTTGCATCGGCCCTTTAGTCAAATAAGGTTAAAATGTCATTATCAAAGAATTTATCTACTGGTTGTTTGAGTTTGAGACCTCAAGTTCTCTAATAATGGTACGATTTTATTGAGAATAGTAGATCTTTCATATGTACTTTTCAATTTCTCAATATGGTGCAACCTCTATCCAAGTTAGACAAAGCGCATTATAAATTATCAAGCAGAATGGTTATATTATCTCCATGGATGAATTTAAATTTATGTGTTTATTGTTTGTTGGGTGTTTATATAACAGATGACGATGGCTACGTATACTAGCAATTCCAAGTGAAAATTGCTAATACTGGTATATTTTATTTGATAGTTGATAGATATTAATAAAAGCTTCATGTGTGTTCTTATCAATTCCTATGCCCGAAATGATCTCCTTGTTACCATCTACAAAAGTGGTAAGTGGCTTTTATGTCATTTTTTGAAATTTCTGTGATTATCTCATTATCGATATAAAAATTCTATTCTCGTTTATGTACGTAGGATGTACGAGCATGGCATGACACATAATAGTGCCGTGCCATGTTCTTCGATGATCATCTCATAGTCTAAATAATAGTCCACCCTTTCGGGCTCCTCTTATTGGCTCTTATCTCAATTCTCAATAGAATCCGTATTATCTTTTGCATATAGAGATGCAAAAGTCCATCTTCTCATTGTGCTATGAATTATAAATTGCCCCATTGATTAATGTAAACTTAATATGTTTATATAAATGAAACTTAGGACTTTCGTAGGCTTTTAATTTCAACCTTAATCGAATAATAACCTTAAATTACTAAGACTTAAGTCTAATCGAACTTAAATGGGTTGAAATTGATTGAACGGAGCTTAATTAGATTATCCATTTCAATAAAATTCGGCTAGGCTATGTGTGCAATGGGCTGGCTAAAATTTGCTCATTGCAGGCTTAATTAATGTCTTAGCTTTACCTGCTATTTTGCGTAAATTACATCAACAATGGGGTGGATATGTCTGCGAGGCTGCCAACGGATTGTCCGAGAGTATATAGGTGTGTGATCAAAGTTCAAAGGGATTGCACCATTGAGATATGTAATAGCTTCGAGCTTCAATACAACCCCATCACTCAGTTGTTTGGCCGTGCCTTTTTCAAGAAGCAACACGACTATTTTTTAGTGCCCTTCTCTCATCATCTCCCTCTCTTTTTGGCCTTTATTTTATTTTATTCAATGATTGCAAACAGATTATTTTTTGTGATTGTTTCTGATTTTTTTTCTTTTTTTCTTTTCCTTCTTAATTGGTGATAGATAAAGAAACCTACCCGAATTTCTTTGTACTATGATAATGTTCAACTTGGAGTAGTGCAGATGAATCAAATATGCCCATTTACAAGGCTGTAAGTTCCGATATTGTAATCCTCTGATCGGTTGTGATTTTTGTCTTATGTATCGATTTTTGTGTACACTATTTTGTTTAATATATTTGAGTCTCCTGGATGGTGCCTTTCTTTATGTTTGCATTGGCCCTTTAGTTAAATAAGATTAAAATGTTATTGTCAAAGAATTTATCTACTGGTTGTTCGAGTTTGAGACCTTAAGTTCTTTAATAATGGTCCGAATTTATTGTGAATAATAGATTTTTCATTTGTACTTTTCAATTTCTCAATATGGTGCATCCTCTATCCAAGTTAGACAAAGCGCATTCTGAATTATCAAGCAGAATGGTTATATTCTCTCCATGAACAAATTTAAATTTCTTTGTTTATTGTTTGTTGGGTGTTTAGATTATAGATGACGATGGCTACATGCACTAGCGACTTCGAGTGAAAATTGATAATGCTAGTATATTTTATTTAATAGTTGATAGATATCAATAAAAACCCCATGTGAGTTCTTATTAATCCCTATGCCCGAAATGATCTCCCTATTACCATCTACAAAAGTGGTAAGTGTCTTTTATCTCATTTTTTGAAATTTCGTTGATTATCTCATTATCGATACATGAGTTCTATTCTCATTTATGCACGTAGGATGTACAAGCATGGTGTGATACATAATGGTTCTGTGTCATGTTTTTCTATGATCACCTCATTTTTTAAATAATAGTCCACATTTTCAGGTTTCTCTTATTATCCATTATCTCAATTCTCAATAGAATCCGCATTATCCTTTGCATATAGAGATGCAAAAGTCCCTCTTTTCATTGTGCTATGAATTATGAATTGTCCCATTGATTAATGTAAACTTAATGTGCTTATAATAAGGAAACTTAGGCCTTTCGCGGGCTTTTAATTTCAACCTTAATCAAATAATGACCTTAAATTACTAAGGTCTAATTCTAATTGAACTTAAATGGGTTGAAATTGATTGAATTGAGCTCAATTAGACTCTCAATTTCTATGAAATTCGGCTGGGCTATATATGCAATAGGTTGGCCAAAATTTGTTCATTGCAAGCTTAATTAATGACATACTTGTTCTATTTAAGGCTTATTTTAATTAAACTCAAGCTGTTTAACATTATGGATTGAACCTAACTTAATTAAAGTTTGAATATCCTGATTTCTAGGCTTAAAAAATTTTAGTCACTCATTTCCTTATGCCAGCCGAATTTTATCTTCATTGCCGGTCAAGTCCACGTGATTAATTCAAACTAATTCACTACCGCCTGTTCAATGTATATGCGATAAATACTTATAAAAAAACTATGTGCTATGCAATTTTAGGGGCTAAAGTTTAGCCTAAGAAGACATTGTTTTGGATATAATTTTTTAGGTCAGCTTGTGAAGATGGATGTTATTAATGACGTGAAAATGCCATGTAGGATCATTAGCGACGATTTGGACGGAGGGTTGATGGTAATGCATTTAAGACTCAAGCAAAATTTGGTTGTTTTTTATGAGACGGGAAAAAAGTTTAAATAGAATTAGGATTGAACCTAGTAACATCCTCGATTTCAATCATTATTTTGGCCTTAACTAGTATGCCCAGGACCAATACTCCAATGGTAAGACTAAGCCATGAGCTGGCTTGAGGGCCGGTCCTGAGTCAATTGGCCTGTTCAGAATTCGGCAACTAAAGGTCTGGATATAGTGTTTGATCATGGAAAAGTTATTCAAATATGAGGATCAGTGTGCGACGATCACGTATCATCATGGATCGATGAACAGTCATGGCTTGATTTTTCCTGGTTAATGTACTAATTGGAGGTGATTCCACCTGATCGTTGTACAAATTGAAGACAACCATAATTCAATATAATGTGACCTTGAGTCAAGACAAATTGATCGATCTTACACAATTACATGATAATCGATAATCGACTAGCAATCGAATAAAACTAAATGTGATTCAATTTCAGACTGACCATGACTTGTGGGCAGGACCTTAGATTGGGCACATGATCGGTTACAAGACTGGTCGACTGGCCCAGGGATTGGCCATAGGACTGACCAGGAGAAAATTGGCCCACGAATTGGCCAGCGGACCAGTTAGAGGATTGGCTAGCAAACCAGTTAAAGGATTGATCAACTTGACTAAAGTCTGGCCCGTGAACCCAATCGTGAGCCCCTTTTCTCGGTAAAGGAGAGCTTGAGCTTAGTTTTGTCAATCGAGCCTGGTTATGTCTTATTTTGTCTAATCATGGCTTATAAACAAACTTCGAATCAAACAAAAAAACAAACTTTGAGTCAAATAAGGTGGTCAATTGTGGTCAAACTCGATTAATTCCCTCTTAATGATAAGGTTTCAAAATTTAGATATTTTTCTAAGGTGTAATTAACACCTTCGTCCCGTAGTAATTAAATGAGCGTTGACTAAGATAGACACTTGACTCATCAAGCCTTGGCCTTGAAAAATAAATTTGGACTTGGACCTTGACTCATTAATGAGGGGGGAAAGTTAGGCCTATCTAGGAGGGTTCACACTTAAGCCTTAGACTAGTCAAATCTTCTTAGAAATTAAGTGCGAACACATGTGGACATATTAAATAGAATGTGGGCTATTAGGGTATGTGTCCTTATAGCCCTTATAACATAAAAACTAGTGTGAAAGTGGACTTGAAGCCCATAAAAGAGGGCCACACACCCACGTTAAAGAGGAGTAAAGCCAAGTCAAATTTTAGACTCAAGATAAGCTCGCATTTAGGGGGTGCATGACAACTCCCTATTTCTGTTCCAGAAACAATTTTTCTAGTCTAAACTTGTTTCTAAAATAGAAATCCGTTTGATAAAATTATTCCATTTTTCTATTTCTGAAATAGTTCTTTGTTCTAGAATTAGGTTTGGAATATAAATCAGAAGTAAAAATTTTATACTTTTCCATTTCTGGAACAAAAATCAGAAATAATTTCTCACACAAAACTCTTTAACCCTAATTTCGATGACTCTCCCTCATCTCCTCTACGACGTCTCTGCCTCATCCTCCTCTGCCTCTCCTCATCTCCTTGACGTCGTCTCCTCCACTAGACTCTCTCTGCCTCTCCTCATCTTCTCGATGTCGTCTCCTCCACTGGATGCTCTGCCTCTCCCTCTTTTCCTCCACCGACGCGTCGACTCTCCCTCATCTCCTTTACTTGATGCCTCTTTCTACATCTTCTCTTCCTCTGATGCCTCTGCCTCTTCTCCTCAAACCTACGCCTCGCTTAGCTCAATGCCGTCATCGGCTTCGATGACGTCTCACTCAACGCCTCTCTCATATCTGTGCCAAACACCTCCCTCGGATCTACATTAGACGCCTCCCTCAGATCCACTGACAACGTCCCCCTCGAGAGCAAGTACGGTAGCACCCTCGACGACGACTAGCGCCACGTCAACGTCGCCAAGGCCCTCCTCACCTCTGGCAACTTCTACATCGCCGCCTCCGATTACAGGTCTCTTATGCTCCCTCTCTTTCCCTTTTTTCGCCTTGGCTCGGTTCATTTCTAGCTCCTTAGTGTTTTGGCGTTGTAGATGTTCTGTGGAAATGTTGGCTGCTCTGCGTGCGGATGATTGAAGTGTGTTTTTTTCTTGTTAAATTGCTGTTGAGCTTGTGAATCGGTCTATGGTGCCGCAAAATTATCGCAATTTTAAATGCAGTTTTTTAATTGAAACTATCGCGTCTCATTTGTAAATTCTAAGGGCCTTACTGTATTAAATGCTGTAGTTTTATATGGGTGCATGCATTACTCAACATCTTTGAACTAGGAATGTATTTTTGCGTAGGATTTTTCTTGTCTATTCCATTAAATGAAACTTCTGTGTGGTTATTCTACTTTGTTATATTTGTGTGATGGATTATTTGACATCTCCATATTTCAAGTCTGGCTTTTTAATTTTCCACAACCAAGTTCAAGAAACTCACTGTTGATTATGTTATCATAAGAGGTTGATGTCATTAGAAAACCAAGTTGTTCCCAAAATAAAAAAAAAAGTCAAGCCCAGGTAGCCTTACAAGGATCCAAACCGAAATGTATAATATTGTTTACTCATATAGCAAAAGAAGTAGCCTTTAGAATGCTGATAATATAGGCGAAGGAATTAATTTTTAGTGGAAATGTTCACTGCTGGTTATTATGAGCAAATAGCTAGGGCATTGGTTGGTGGGAATGTTCCTTTTGCTTGCAATATATGATTGCTTGTACAATCTTATATGAGGGTGATTCTCTTTTAATTTTCTTTGTGCATTTTGTTTTATTGATAGTCATAGAACACTATATTGACATCAAAGTCTATGCGCTCGAACTGGTACACCAATTGATATGGCTCATTTGATGCTCAACTAGTTAAGGTTAAATGGCTTCCCAAAAAAAGGTTTGTATGACAAAGTGGATTGAGCCTTTGACCAATGAGCTTATAAGTTTGTTGGTAACAGAGATAAAAAAGGGAAATCATACCATCTCTACCTACGACAAAGTAGGATGGAATAACATATATGCCGAATTCAATAAACGGATAAGACTCCACTTTAGTATAGTTCAGTTGAAGAACAAGGCCAACAAACTGAAGAGATAGTATAGTAGTTTCAAGAAACTTTTGTCATAATCTGGATTTAGATGGGATAATATAAACAATACGGTTGTTGTAGAGGATCAAAGTGTGTGAGAGTCTCATATCAATGTATCAATTTACCTGGGTCATTTTGTTTATATTGTATTGCAAGCTTTGATTATGTTGCTGACATCTGTCATTATTGTATAAATTCCAGGATAATAGCGAATAGGCTAAATTTAGAAAGGATAGGTTTAATCAGTATCCTGATTTGTGTATCGTGTTTGGTGATACATATGCTACTGAGGAGTATGCAGCAGGAATTATAGAAGAAGTGATAGTGTCCTCGGAGAGAGATGACAATGGTGGTGATGGTGGTAGTGGTTATGCAATAGGTGATCTAGAGGAATTTGATGAACAACATATTGATGAGGAAGTCTTCATACTTAATACGACTACTACGTCAGATTATGAAAAAACACAAGCAGGATAGGACTCCAAATTCTAAGAGGAGGAGGAAGAGTAACACATATGATGTTAGTGATACCTGCAAAGCCATTCAAGAAATGATTAAATTCAAGACTGGTCAATCAACAAATGCCTCTATGACCTCAGATGCCCCATCACCTGTAGACCCCTACTCCATAGGAGCCGTGGTTGTCGTCCTAAATGACATGCTTGATTTGGAGCAGAATCTTTACAACAAAGCTGTGAACCAATCATGCCTTAATGCTACTTGGAGAGAGGCTTTCATCATATCGCTACCTGAAAGGAGACGTGGACTTCTTGAATCTCTTTAACCAGATGTTGAGCAGTATGCTATGGATTTGTATATTTGATTTAATTTCACTCTATGACTTATGTAATTGAGATACTTTGGTATTTTTTATGATGCAATTATAAAAACTTTGTGGCTATTGTTGATTATTATTAGATTCCTTACTTCTTTTTTCATGTGATGGCATAGGTAATATGGAATGGGATGAAAGTAGTATGTATAGTGATCAAGTAGCAACAAATGAATCGGTTGAACTAGATTTTGATGATTTTGATATTAATTAACTGATAGCATGGTTATGCATTATTGTGGTGGATATATCTATGCACTCGAAAGAACCTATTAGGGATAGCATATTGTCAGGACCCGAATGGATGAGAGAAGTTCTTCAAGCACATTCAAATATAATATATGAAACTTTTAGAATGGAGAGACACGTCTTTCTCAACCTTTGTGATTTGATGAAGGCAAAAGGCTAGCTGGAAGATAGTCAATATATAAAGGTAGATGAATAAATTAGGATCTTCTTATTTATGATTTGTCATAAGAATTCGAATAGAAATTTATGCAAGAGATTCCAACGTTCGGGACAAACTATTAGCAAATACTTCACTATAGTGTTGAAAGCAGTTCTCAAACTTGTAAAAGAGATTATCGTACCACCTTCCTCAGATGTTGTCCCAAATGAGATTCTTATGGATCCCAACTGTAAACTTTATTTCAAAGTAAGATTTCCATACATTCATTTACAACATCGGTTTCATTTTGTTGCTAATATTATATAACACTAGTCTTTGATAAAACGACAGGGTTGTGTGGGCGCTATCTATGGTACTCATCTTCATGCTTTTATACTTGTGTTGAAGCAAATTCCATTTAGAGCCAGAAAAGGAATTACCACTCAAAATGTGATGTGTGTATGTTCGTTTGATATGAAATTTACTTTTGTGTATGCTAGTTGGGAATGATTTGCCAACGATTGTCGGGTGCTATCAGCAGCACTCGAGACTCTTCGCTTGGAATTTTCTCGACCACCACTAGATATTTACTTATTCTGGAAGTATGAATTTTCTTTAAGATTGTATTGCATTTATAAATCACGACTAATTTATGAATACCTTGTTATAGGCAAATATTATGTTGTAGATTCTTGTTATGCATCAACTCCAGGATTCTTAACTCTTTTTAAAGGTGAACGGTATCATCTAAATGATTATAGGGGTAGAGCAAGACGACCGAGAACGGCAAGAGAGTTGTTCAACTATAAGCATTCTTCACTAAGGAATGTCATTGAGAAATCATTTGCGGCATTAAATAATCACTTCTTTATTTTGAAACACATGCCTGCATTTGCAATTCAAAAGTAATTACATATTGTAATTGTATGTTGTGTTATTCATAATTACATCCGTGATCAAGATAGGATGGATAAAAACTTTTCCTTATATGAAGATCTAGAGTACCCATTTAGACCTACACAAGATGAGGTTATAGGCGATACATCGACCGAGGAGGAAACTGAGATGAACATGCTTAGAAAAAGTATTGCCAATAAAATGGTAAGGGATCATAACATGCCGGAGATTCCATGAAATCGTGTTTTCAACTTTTGTAATGTATTTCTATTATTTTGTATTTGGGGATTTCCAATCTTTGCTTTTGTAATGTGATGTTGTATTTGATAATTCCTATCTCAATTCTTGTAATGTGATGTTATACTTGAGGATTTCTCTTATTTGTAGTGGTTCTTTATGACAAGCTCCATTACACTTCGTAAAATTCACCGATTTTGCAAAATTTGCCGCAAATTGCCCAATACACTTCTTTATGTTTCTTTCTAAAACAATTACTTGATATCGTAGATCGTGGCGGCGATCGACGTGACACACTAGCATGAAGGGGATTGGAATATTTGCATGAGAAGGTTCAACCTTCTATAATATAAAGGGATTTTAGGTTTACCAATGTACTTATTTTTTAAAAATTCAAAGCCAAAATTCAAGCACCTGACATGGTTGCCCCCTTTCATTCTACTAGAGTTTTGGGAACCTTCGGCTATCATGCTCAAGAGTAATGCATCTGGATCTCTTTTTTCAATTGTATGGAGACTATTGATAAGTATATTGTTTGACTGTAATTATCTATCTAGGTGGACGCTAAAGAATTTTGTGTGAAAATTTAGAAAATTTGATATAACAACTCTTACTTTGTATTTTTTTTTTTAAAAAAAAAATGAGACTTTACCAAAAAAAAAAAAAAAAACTCCTACTTTGTATTTGGGTTCATAAGCATATGAAATTTGTAAGAATAGACATCTCACTTGCTCCAAAAGGAAAATTTTGCTTTAAGAAATAGAAATTTTATACTATTATCAAACAAATTTCTATTTCTGAAACAAAAATTTTATATCATTATCAAACAGATTTTTTTGCTCAGAAACTTGTCCAGAAATAGAAATAAAAAAAATTATTTCTCTTTCAGAAATCAATTTCTGGCTAGAATGGTTATCATTCACGCCCTTAATGTCTTTAGAGTTTAGCCCTTAAATACAACCTATCGAGGACCTATTTTGAGGCTTGATGACCAAGTAAGACCCTTCTTTCTTGACCGGTCCATCAAAGAAGCCTTGGACGTCACCTAAGGGGAAAAGATAAGGAAAGCCAATCATTAATTGCAAGTCATTATGGCAAGTTAAGTGGACCAATTAGAAGTTGACCTCCTTGTCCTTACAATTTTCACATAAGCCATGGTAATTAATGTCTCGTTTGAACCGTTCTTAGGGAAAGCCTTATAAATAGGGATAAAACTCATTCATCTCAAAACATCCCCACCAAAACCTATCCTCCTCTCCTTCTCTTTCACCACCGATGAACCTGTTTCCTCTCTCAAATTCAGCCTCCTCTTCCCCCAGGAGTCTTTGTTGCCACCCTTGTTGTTGTGCTTGTCGTTGCCGCCGTTTCAAGGCCATCGGCTTGGAAAGTTGTAAGTAGACTTATTAATATTTGGTTAAGGCGTTGTGTCACGCTAGTCCGAGCATGTAGCGAATCCATATTGAATTGTCATTCTTGCTTGAGGTTTGAATTATGTTTGTTTAGATTGTTCTTGATTGGGTTCGGTGTTTAGTTATTGAGCTTTGGCTTGGCTTGACTTGGAAATGACCTGGTTCTTATACTTATTTATTGTTCTTTGGTTTGGCCTTTGCCTTGACTTGAATTGGAAGTGGCCCAGTTCTTGTGCTTATTTGTTATGCCTTGGTTTTGTTTTGATTGAAACCATTTTGAAAGGTGTTTATAGTAAAAGCTCGTTTTTGCCATATAAAATCATCTTGAACCTCTTTTACAAGTACATGTTCTTGTTCATGCCCCAAGCTTCAAAAAGAGGTTTCGTCGATTTTGGACGAACGTGAGATCATGTTGGATTGGTCATTTCTTGGTCTCGGTGCAACATTGAAATGTATCACTCCCGAGCCAAGTTTTGTACACAATCGATGCTTTGAACGAGTCAAACCAAGCCGTGAGCCTTAATTTGAGCCCTGCATATTCGACGACTTGGATCCAGTAAAGCATTTCACTCACTTATGTATGGTACGCCTTCGAGCCTTGAACTAAAAATAAAGATAAGAACAAAATTTTGATGTTTAATGCATGGATACACGAGGGACTAAATGATATCGTCGACTGATTTCAGAAGAACCGAATGATTTTAGTTATGTCGTCGACTCATGGATTTTCGCGACAATGCCCGATAAATATCAAATGCCCGTTGGATTTTGAAATGGTCAATGGATTTCGATCATTAATAAATGAATTCCATGTGCGTGAGTTCCTCATTTATGAAATTGATTCTTGGTATATGCTTGTATTTAGTTGTTTTGAGGATCTTTCATGTTCTAACCAAGACATGACTTTTATTTTGATCTATCATCGACAATTGTTTGGGATAAGTTATGTGCTTAGTGAAGGGCGATACATCATCCTACCCAAATTTTAGTGGGTTTACTTACTGAGTTATATTCACTCGTTGTTTTTCTTCAGATTTGTAGGATGGCTGCACCTCTTGTAAGGTTCAACACATCTCTATGGACATGATCGTGTTAGAGATCATGGTCTATTTTGCGAGTATTAATAAAAATTACTGAATGGTCACTACAATCATTTGAGTAAATGAAGGATTCGACGAGCTTGTTCCTCTTAAATACCGTGCTTGTATGAGTAGGTTGATGGAAGCTTTGTCAATCCTCTATGTGGCTTTGATGGTCCGCCAAGGTTTGATGGCAACACTCTACTCGATGGCTCTGTAGAAGACTAATTATGTAGTCGGTCCTTAGGGGCACCAATCTTGGTAGAATCTCGTTAGAGGAGATTAAAATACTTCGAAACTTGGTGTGTTTTGTAAGGGACCGTATGTATTAGATAGTTTAGAACCTAACCTCAGATGCACCACCTAAGAGTTTGGCTAATGGATTACTAAACTTAAACTTAGCTCGAGCTTTCTCAAGCTCATATCAATTCGCGACTTTTGTTCAAGTTCTTAGCATGCAACTGATTTTTCAATTAAGAGTCGTCACTAATCTATTTTTGGTGGGTCGATTAGAAACCCATATAAAGTAACGGGAGAAATACTTCACTTCTATAAAGCAAAGATTAAATGAGTTCGAGGAGTTAGTTACGCTAGATTATTCTAACGCCCTTTCGGTATCTTTTCTTCTTTATTTTCAAAAAAATATTTTGCAGGTAGCTTGGGCTAATTTTAACCTATCCTCTAACAAGCAAGAAGATCATGCAATTGCACAATCATTATTGAACACTCAATAAAATAAGGCAACAAATAAATTCCAAACATGGAGGAAATACTTACTTTGATGCAACAGAAGCATCTGCAATAAATATTAATTAGAAACACATATTTAACTTAAATATGATTTTTAATTATCATAAAATTCCACTCAAATCTCTTTTTAGGTTTTCTTGTTTAAATGAAATATAATCTACATGCAATGCAATGTAATGACGTACAAAAATGTCTAATTAAAATGACATGCAACATGCAACCCACTATGCAAACTATATATCACGCAAAATTAATTAAATAACCTAATCTAATGGCGGGCAAAAATTAATGCAACTATTCTAACATGTCATGCGTTTTAATTTAAATGACCCTAAACATGCAATTTACTAATTGATGTGCAATGAATGAATTAATTTTATGTGACACACACATGATGTTTTTTGTATTTTTTATTGAAATTCATAATTAAAAATTACTTTAAAAATTACCCAAAGTGAGATATTATCTATTTTAAGTTAGGAAATAGACTAATCTAAATCCTATAACTTAGAGACTTGTCTCAATATGCAATTTAATTCAAAGATATTATCTAACCTAGACATCATCTAAATATGCATTATAATATAATTAGAAATGTATCTAATTATTCTATCATGCAATTCTATCTAAGAAATCAATTATAGTCTACATGATATGCGAATGCAATCTTCTTTATTTTTTTTTTCTAGGATAAATAAAGCAATCAAAATATTCAAACCATTCAATCCATGAAGGTATCATCCAATCGATTCAAATATGAAAACAATATCTAATCATTTGAAATTTCGCGAATAAGATCGATAAATTGATCTTAAGCCTTAAATATCAAAATATCAATTTTATGGATACTTGTCCAATCAATAATTCCATCTAAAATCTTATAGATAGAGTTAAAGATTATATGCAGGTGCAAATTAGGAAATATATCTTGATGGATATTATGCCTATTACTCAAAAGAATTAAATTAGATATCAATCTCATCAATCTATGCAATATGACATTTAAATCAATTTGGATGAGATTTTTTACCTAATTTACGGATATGCCTCCAAATCCGAATTTGTGGACAGACGATTTGCAACGCGGCGCACTTGCGAAAGTGCCGCTCACGATGAGGTGGCTCGGTGGTGATGGTTGGCGAGCAGGAATGTGGGTGGGTCACGGCCAATGAACCTTCAAAAACAGAAACTTCAACGGATCAGCTCGAAGACAAGATCAACGGCGGCTCGAGCTCGGCGTCAACGTGGACAGGCAAATCGCGGTTTGGGACCGTGACTTGTGGTGGCTTGCAATTATCAGTAGGTGGCCGGCAACATGAGACTCAGCGGGAAGTGGTCGGCGGTGTACTCGGTGGACAGGGCTCACGGGGAGGTAGCGTGACATTGTGTTGTCTATTCTTCTCCCCAATGTCCATAGTCGCCACACGTCTAAATGAATTCTTCGCGATCTCCTTGCCAATAAAACTGTTCATATGCTTGCGTGAAACAAAATCACAAAGCCCACGATGTCATGGTAAAATTTGGACAAAACCCAAAAGAAGATAAATCCACCGCTCAGAATTATACAATCGAGATTATGATAACTCTTTTTGACTGTGGACTTACAAGCTCGCAAGCAGTGGCCGCGAAAATACGACGAGATATTCACGTCATTCGGGAGATTTTGGCCTTGCTAGACCTCGGCGAAACCGTCACACTAGATGGAACCCACAGGAGTCTTCGTTGACTCTGAACTATGGTGACAGGGGTTCAACCATCCCTAGGTACACTGGTTCGCTGTATAGCAGAAGCAATAGATCGTGGATCGCCGGGGGTGCAATGGCTGCTCGGGTGATTGACGCAAGGAGAAAACACGGTCTCGTTGGGGGAGCAGCGAGTCAAACGGCAGTCGAGCACGAGGAAGGCAGCAGCTCCGTCGGCGTCTCAGTTGGGCGGGGCTCGTTTAGGCTTGGTCACAACGGCAAGAGGTAGGCACCAGATCAACATCTTATCGCAGTAGCAGAGCGAGGTCACGGCAGCAAGTCTGTCGTTGCTGCTAGGGGTGACACGGCAAGGACGGTGCAACAGCAACTCAGAAGACTCGGGTGCGGCACCGCGGCAAGGGGTCTTGCGCAACGTGGGGTCTCCTTAGTTCGGCCGAGAGAGGACTCTCTCTTTTCTCTCTCGCTCGGGGGCTGCAGCTCCTTTTTCTCTCAATTGTGGCCGGGTATTCAAAGTGTGACCCCCTTCTCTCGTGAAAGAGCCCCACTACTTATACTCTCTGCTCCTCGTATGTGCCAATATTGCAGAGATTGCGAGGCCTCTTCCAAGAGTATCATGATTTCCCCTTTTTTTTATTTTACCTTCGACCAAGATTGCTTTATGCTAATAAAGATATATTTTAATGAATGTTACCCCCTTGCTTGGTCAAATACATAACCTCATGAGAAATCCTTCAAGCCACGAACATCTATCTTTCCTCTCACCTTATTTCCTCCTTCCCGCGAATTTCCCTTGACTGGAATCCCAATTGATCATAATTTTATTTCTTCTAATTTCAGTTAGATATTGCAATCTTTCCTATCATATGCAAACTTTGATGGCATAGAAAGGATTGATGGGCTGAGCCAAACTTTCATAGGACCTCCATGTTTGAGACCATTAACTCGAGTCCAATTTAAGTCAAGACCATCCAATGCACATGCAATTAATTGAAATATGCTAAATGATAAATGCTCCTAAAACGTCATGCAACTTAATTCTAATATTTTTGTTTAGGAGTTAAAAATTAATTCCTAATTTTCTATGTAATAAATGAATGACCAAATCGTTAAAATTTAGATGTTAACAATGGGCTTGTAAGATAAATAAGAGATGTATGTAAAATACAAGTAGTTGCCTTGTATATGTGTATATATAGTTGTACGTGTGTTTTTCTACTAACCTGTTAATGTTGTGAAGTTATATGATCAGGTGATGATTGCTTCCGCATGTGCATAACTCAAAGATCAATAAAAGAAAGAAGTATGGGTCGGTGACATGCCTGGGATATCACGAAAAATATAACCTTCACCGCTCGTGACTTGGAGATGGAGTTGAGGTCATTACATAAACTTTGTGTTTTTTTTTTCATGATATTAAGCCTTTGTTTTGTAGCTTTTGTTTAGATTGTATTGTGATGAAATGCTAGTAACAGTTACAACATTTGAAAATATGCATAAGGTATGCTTACACAACCACCCTTGCATTTCAAATAACTTGCAACTACATGAAATGATAGAATCACTTAAACTAAAATGGACAATAAGCTTTCTTTGCTACTTCTAGTTCTTATGATATAAGTGCGCAATGGTCCATCAATTTCTGATCTAAGAACATATTTAGATAAAACATATAAGAACTCAGTCTGGAAATTCCCATACATGACATGAATATAGACATGTTTATTTCAAATAACTTGCAGCTACATACAATGATAGAACCACTTAAATTAAAATGGACAATAAGTTTTTTGTTCATTACTTTCGGTTCCCACGATATAAGTGTACAATGGAATCGAATAAGACATTAAGACAAAACATGCAAAAACATAGCCTAGAAATTTCTATACACAACATGAGTAAAACGTTTGCAATATGTTTTAAAATTCCATTGTTTTCAATCATAATATGTGGCTTTTCTTGAGCACACTTAAAATCGTCAACAATTTCAGTGTTGTGCATTTTTTCAACTTGCTTCTCATAATGATTGACAAATTGGTCTTGCATGCCATATCTTGAAAGACATTGTTTGTGCTTTCATATCTTTGTCTAGATCTAATTCCTATAGAAAAACAGTCACATGCTAAATGGTGGACATCCAATTACTTGCTATCGCTCAAGCTCCACTTTGACACACTGCATGTTTGTATTCTTTTTTTCTGTTTAAGAACAGATTTTCTGTTTTTTTGTTCCCGGGAACAAAAAAAGAACAGAAACGCATTTGTTTGCATTTTTGTTCAAAAATTGTTTTTTTGTTCCCTAAACAAAATTGGAACGAAAAAAAGAAACAAAAAAAGTTACTTTTGTGTTCCAGAAACACTTTTTGAGTGGCCGAAAAGAACAAAAACGAAAGAAATTTGTTTCTTTTGTGTTTCTCTCACTTTCGTGCCCCTTGCGCGAGTCTCCCTTTTCCTTCTTCTCTTAGAGCTTCTGTGCTCCACCGTCGAGCAATCCGATGCCTCCCAACTGGTTGTTCTCTCCGGCGCCTCCCCACTCGGTAGACTCTCCGGCGCCTCCCCACTCGGCAGACTCTCCGGCGCCGACAGCTGCTGCTCCTTCACCAGCTAAAACCCTAGATTCAAGGTAAGTTTCTGCACTGACCAGCTGCTACTTCTCCTTCACCGGAACAGAGGGCTTCGGCGAGAGCCACCTCTCGCAGATCTGGGCGACGGCTGCTCGGGGCTCAGCGCGATAGCTCGCTCAAGCCAGCGTTTGCCTAGATTTGCGACACGCTCGCTCAAGCGAGCCCTCGTGCTCGAGCCCCGAGCGAGCATTGCTCGCCTAGATCTGCGGTAGAATTGGGCGACGGTTGCTCGCTCGAGCTGCTTTGCTTGCTCGGCGGAGCAGCGACGCGAGCAGCCGAGTTGCTCTGCTCGCTCGAGCGAGCGTTGTTGCTCTGCTCACTCAAGCTGCTCTGCTCGCTCGGCAGAGCAGCGACGCGAGCTGGAGTTGCTCTGCTCGCTCGAGCAGGGTAGTGACGCGAGCAGCCGAGCTGCTCTGTTCGCTCGGCAGAGCAGCGACGCTCGCTCGACATGCTCTGCTCGCTCGTTAAAGCAGTGACGCTCACTTGAGCGAGCGGAGGCGAGCAGAGGCGAGCAATACCATATTTTAGTCTGAGGACTCACTAGAAGCATAAGTTGCCTCTTGATGTCTGGCAAATTACTTTGCTGTTACAGTTCATTATATCGAAGTGTTCATGATATAGGAAAAACTCTAACAAGGGCTCTAATATCAAATCATGTAGGTCGAAGAGTAAAAGATAGCAAAAAGAACAAAAATAGGGGTAGAATCGATTGAACTGAAGCTGGAATAGAGAAAAGATATTCTAGGGTTTAAAGAACCCATAATGTTTATTGAATGAAAAATATATTCATGAAAAATGATACGAATGCCTATTTATTTGATGTTAACACATGTTAGACAATCTCAACCCTTGATCTAACATAATGACTGCTCTGCTCACTTGAGCGAGCATCGCGAGCACAGCAGCAACACTCTGCTCGCTCGAGCGACCCGGCGATAAATTTCTTTAAAATATGCTGAGGAACTATGAGCTCATCCAAATATCTTTTTGACAGAGAGGGTCTCTAGTTAAGAAACTTACAGAGGAAACACTGAAGGACTGGAGCCACTTTCAAAAACTTATTTTTGTGTTTGAAGGTAAGAACCAAGGATAATGCTACCTTGTGTTGGATGAATTTCATGGTTGCATATTATATCTAGCATTACAATGAAATGCTCAGGTTGATCATTTGGATTTCACAGCTCAAAGACAGGTTGGAGAGAGTAGTTGTTTAGATTCATTTGGAGGAAGATTGAACTTTTCACATTTCCTTTTATTGTAGTGTTTGAAATATGACATATATTTTGACATGGTAGGTTTCTCACAATGCTCTTTATTTTATTTTGAGCATTCTATTTCATTGATCATTGATAGTATAGTACTATGTAGTTCTCGTAGCTCAAAATGCAACTTATGATCTATTTTATACAAGTTAGTTGAAGAATTGTCAATTTTGTCATTATAGTCTTCTCCGCTTGCTTCTCTTGAGAATGATTTTGTGTGTGGCATGTATAGTATTATGTTATTGATTTAACTCATAACTCATATGCTGCTCAACCGGTCAAAGATTAAATGGCATCTGAGAGACAGACATTCAGTGCAAAGTGGACCGAGTCTGTAACCAACCTATTTATCGGTTTGTTGGAGGATGGGGTCAAAAAGGGAAATCGCACCTCTTCTACTTTCAACAAAGCATGGTGGAGGAATATACAGACTCAATTCGTTAGATAGACAAGACGCCAATATAGCATGGTCCAGCTGAGGAACAAGGTAAACAAACTGAGAAAACAGTATAGCAGTTTTCAGAAACTTATGTCCCAGTCTGGATTTGGTTGGGATAATGTGAATAAAAGAGTTGTTGTCGACGATCCAAGTATATGAGAATCTCACATCAAGGTATCATTTTAACTTTTTGGTCATTTTGATGTCATTATATATGTAAATTTTAAAATGTATGATTATATTGCTGAAATGTTATTATTGTTAAAATTGTAGGAGAATGTTGAGTGGGCAAAATTCAAGAAGGATGGATTTCCTCAGTATCCTGAGTTATGTATTGTATTTGGTGGTACATATGCTACTGGGGAATATGGCATAGGAAATACTCAAGATTTGACGGTGTCGGAGGAAGATGACAATGGTGATGGCAATGTAGGCGGTGACAATAGTGGTGACAATGCATATGGTGACAATAGTGGTGGCAATGCATATGGCGATAATGCTGGTGGCCATATAGATGACTTCAGTGAACACCACATTGATGAGAGAGTCTTTATATCAAATAATGCTGCAACTTCATCTCGTGGAAAGCACAAATTGGATAGGACTCCAAATACTAAGAGGAGAAGGAAGAGTAACCAAAACAGTATTGATGACACTTGCAAAGCTATACAATACTTTTTGAAAGCTAGGTCAAGTCAATCTGGTAGTGGCTCTGCGGCCTCTGGGGTTATGCCATCACCTGAAGACCCTTTCTCCATAGCTGCTGTGATGGATATTCTAATTAGTATGCCTGAGATAGACCAAGATGTTTACAATAAAGCAGTGGAACGAGCATGCGATAGTGTCTCATGGATGGTGGCTTTCATTAAATCCCCACCTAAAGGAGAAATGGACTTCTTTATCATCTTTAGTAGATATTTGGAAGTATATTATGGATTGAATGGGGTTTCATTAGACTGTATAACTTATGTTATCCATTAATATTTAGTTTTTAAAGATATTACTGTTGAGACTCTTGGTACTTCTATGTAATGGCATCTTCTATTGAGATTATGACTTATGTTATTGACTGTTATTTGATATATTTTCAAAATCTATATTGATGTTTTTATATTTTTTGTGATGGTATAGGTACTATGGAAGAGGGATCAAATAGTATATCTAGTGAACAGGTAGAACCAGTTGAACAATTCTTGGATGATGATAATCTTCACATATTGCTAGCGTGGTTATGCACGGTTGCGATTGACGCGTCCGTGCATACAAGAGAACCCATTAGGGACAGTAAATTAACAAGATCCGAATGGATAATGGAGATTGTTTATGGACATTCAGATAGGATATATGAAGCCTTCAGGATGGAGAGACATGTTTTTCTGAATTTATGTGATTTAATGAGAGTAAGGGTTGGTTAAAAGATAGTCGATTTATTCGAATAGATGAACAAATTGGGATATTTTTATCTTTGGTTTGTCACGGTAGCTCAAATAGAGATTTATGTGAGAGATTTCAACATTCTGGAGAAACGATCAGCAAATATTTCAACAAAGTGTTGAAAGCAATTATCAAACTTTCAAAAGAGATAATCAAACCACCGTCCTTTGATGTCATCCCACAATAAATTCTTATGGATCCTAGTCATAAACACTACTTCAAGGTATGATTTCTATATCGACTTTATACCGTCACATACATGTAGTTCATAATTTTATATAATCTTAGATTGGTAATAAATTGACAAAACTGCGTAGGTGCTATGGATGGTACTCATATAAATGCTATTATCCCGGTGTCTCAACAGGTTCGATTTAGAGGTAGGAGATGGACTACCACCCAGAATGTGTTGTGTGTTTGCTCATTTGATATGAAATTTACTTTCGTGTATGCTGGATGGGAAGGATCTGCCAATGATTGTCGAGTGCTTTCGGCAGCACTCGAAACTTCTCAATTGCAATTTCCTCGACCACCACCTGGTATTTACTTTGTTTATATAGACATTTATGATTATATTATAGTTGAATATCACAACAAATTTATGTATATATATTATGTTGTAGGGAAATACTACGTGGTAGATTCCGGTTATGCAGCACTTCCGGGATTTTTAACGCCATTTAGAAAGGAACGGTATCATCTCAGCGAATATAGAGGGAGTGGGAGACGGCCAAGAGCAGCAAAAGAGTTATTCAACTATAAGCACTCTTCACTAAGAAATATAATTGAGAGGTCATTTGGGGCATTAAAGAATCGCTTCACCATTTTGAGACATATGCCTCAATTTACAATTCAGAAGCAAGCACTAATTATAATTGCATGTTGTGCTCTTCATAATTACATTCGTGATCAAGATAGGATGGACAGAAATTTTTCCCTATATGGAGATCCGGAATGGTACAGAAGTGGAGGTTGCAAATGATATATCGCATGAGTAGGCATCTAGGATAAACATGCTTATGATAAGTATTGCAAATAAAATGACAAGGGATCACAATATGTGTGAGATTTGTTGACTTTGTATTTCCAACTTTTGTAATATTATTTTTTTCTCTTCACTGTGATGAAGTTGAATAATGAACTATATTGCTTCATTATTGTGATGTCATGTATGGAAGGGTTCATGTTGAGATATATAAGATACTCTCTTTTTTTGCTAGTTCTTATTGTACGAACTTTACTTATAAAATTTTCTTTTAAGTATTCACGTATGACCATGTTGAAAATATTTTTCTTCACTCACCATGATCAAAATTAAATTGATGAGCATTTCATGAGAATGGGAAGTCAATATCAAGTTTACACCTTATAAAAAAAAAAAAAAAAGCACTAGAAAAAAATTTGATATAAACTTTACTTACAAAATTTTCTACCAAGTATGCACATATGATCATGTTCAGAATGTTTGTCTTCACTCACCATGAACAAAATTAAATTGATGAGTATTTCATGAGAATGAGAATTCAATATCAAGTTTAAACTTTATTTTAAAAAAGCACTTTTTGAAAAATTTGGAACAGAAATTTTTTACAGTTACAAAACGTGTTTCTGTTCTTTTTCTATTCCAGAACAGAAATTATATGCGATTACCAAAACGTGTTTCTGTTCTTTTTTATTCCAAAACAGAAATTTTGTACGATTACCAAACGCATTCTTTTGTTCAAAAACTGTTCCCCGGAACAGAAATAGTTTTTTCTATTTCGTTCCCCTGGAACAATTTTTGAACAGAAACACAAACAAACGCACTCATAGTTTTCAAGTGAAGTTCAGCTTTCAATGATATAGAAACCCTTGTCAATATTTATTACAAAAACTTGGATTTCTAAGTAGATTTGTAATATGATATATAACAATTTCCCCAATATGCCGTACATATAAACGGTGGTTTGAATTTGGAAAAATAGCTCTAAATTAGTGAAAATAGTTTTAGGTTTTTTGGTACCTATTACCTCTATAAATGATTGAATGCCTAGACAAAAGAAGCAATAGTTGCATCCAACAAATACACAACAAATTTTTTTTTCCAATGATGATTCAAGCCAACAAACGATATACATATCATATTGTACTTATTTATATGGTTAATAGTATTTGATATTACCACTTTTCAAGATTTTCATAGTCCAACTTTAATACTTCATCAAATATTGAAAAATTGGTTAGTTTCCATTACTCATCCTATTGAAATGTATAAGAAAAATTATTTCAATTTGAAAGCAATAAAAATGGTAGATGGGACTTTAATAATCATCCACAATAATCAAATTCCTTCTTTTCAATTGTAAAAAATTTGATAATCACATGACGTAAAACCAACATTATCAATTCCCCTCGCTTCACTACTAAAATAGGAATATATTGCATAGCCCTTATACTGACCCCAATTATAGAAGTCAAAACACCTTTACCAATATTCGTTATGTATTGATACATTATATTAAATGTTTTTGTTTGTCATCATCGAAAGGATGAGTATAGACATCTTCAAACTTGGTAACTAATCAAACTCCATATTTGAATTTGAATTTAAATTTAATGTAAGCTTGGCATTTAGTTCTCTTCACCGTCCTATAAATATCTCTTTGTCCATGAGGCAAAATTGATGGAAAGTGTTCTTCACAATTACAAACAATCGTAAATCTTCACAATATTCTTTTGCCTTTTTGTTTTTTCTGCTCTACAAATATTTTGCAAATTGCTTATGCACTGTATGTATTATAAGTTTCATCCTAAGTAGCAAACATCATGCCAATTCCAAATTCAAATTCTTCATCAACATAATGCACATTGGTATTATCCTTCGGAGCCTCATAAATTTAGAAAAAAAACCAAATCATTTAAAAAAGAAAAGATAAATTGAAAACAAATTTCATTAAAAAGTAAAAAAATGAGCCATACCCTACATCGACTCGTGATTTTTATATGCTTTGGCGGTAGACTATAAGGGCCAGACATCTACCTCGGCCTCTCTTATAAAATCATCCTTTGTGCCTATCATACATGGGTTGCATATGCCAAGATATGTTAATTCTCAAAGCTAAATATGGAGTTTGCAACATATTGACAAAGTTTATAAATTGTCCGATAATTTAACATATCAATCTACCATCATAATCGGTCACCACCAACTACAAAAATTGTGCGGAAAAAAGAAGAAGCATTCTTTATATATATAATGAGTTGAAGAATAAAACCTTACTGTAACCATAGACCAGAATTAGGAACAAGTTACTAATCTAAGTTGATCATGTGCAGGGCATGAAGTGAGACCGACGATCAAGCAATGGTCTTCTAAGCAAAAATGGAGTTCTTCAAAGCGCGCCGGTCAAGCGGCATTCTAAAATGTAAAAGATTGAGCTCTTCCGAAAGAAAGAAGGAAGGTTTTCTCTAAAACTAATCATGGTTGTATGTGTGGATGAAGAGAAAGATGGTTGGGCAGGTACTTAAATTTCCCCAAAGCTACTTTGCATTAATGATTCCTTACAAATGGTTAGAAATTTTGCTTTTATATTTATTCTAATTCAATTGCCACATATAAAGTCATGGATGGATCTGACTAGGTAAATATGAACCACATCAGTTGTTGACGTGACGCTTTAATATCACCGTGCTTTGTCTAGACGAATCGGCTCATCAAGTTCCCATCGAAATGGGATCCATGTGAATATTTTAGATATATCTCCTAAAGAATTAGAGAAACTAATACACTACAATTCATCGTTTGATTGAAAATTTCAATTTTACACATTCCAAGCACTTCCTTTCATGAATCATGAACTTAAATTAAAAAAAAAAAAAAGTGGTTTAAAATTCTAAAGTTGCAAGCGTTGTAAAATTTATATGTGAAAGGATTTTTGTATTTCAAATGCCAAAATACGCAAATCAAAAGTTAAAAGCCTTAGTTATCACCTAGATAAACCATCATGGGCAAATGTTGGAAAATTCAATCCCCCCATTGATGCCAAATATATGCATACAATCACATAAGGGCTCATCTGAGCGAATCCAAAAGATTTGGGAGATCATGTTAATTAGGCCCGACACAAAGAGATCCACCTTCCAAGGCCCAAAAACAGATCTGATCTTACCCTTCACCAGCAGACCAAAATCTAAGAGTCCCCTCGTCCGTCACCTCCTTTACTCACTGGGACCCGCATTTTCGGCGCTGTCGTAAATTTACCCCCATCCCATCCCCACGCGCCCGTCGGCGGGTTCCCCTCCGGAGGCGCCTCGGCCACGTTATTCCCGTTGACGTAACGTTCCCGGAACCCGCGCCCCGACCGAGCCCTCAATTCATTCTCTCCTCCTCCTTTCTGCGTGTAACGGAACGCAGGACCAACGAGGAACGTGTTTCGCATTGGATCCAGCGCATTTCGGATGGATGAAAGAGCTTCAGTTTGAGGGAGAGACCAACGGTGAAATTCGGGCGCTAACCGAATCACTTTTTCCATGAATTGAGTTGGAGCAAGGCATGAGAGAGTCATGTACAAACGAAACGGGTCAGGTTGTGATTGCAAAACATGCTGACCGTTGTCACAACATGCATGATCCATGTTTGAAAATTGAGTATTTCACAAGTATCGTCAAACCCTGGTTCACAAGACCCGTTTTTGGAAAACCCATCTTACGATGTACATAATTATTCATTAATGATTACATTAGCAATAAATGAATAATGCCGTTGTCACTCTCCTCTCCCTGTCTCTCTCTCCCTCTCTGAATTTCGGGGCTCAAATTCTCTTCACCATTAGCCTCGCTGCACTGCACCGAAGCTCCCCGTCTCTCTGCTGACCAAATCGGAAAGGAAGCTTCTTTCTCTCCCGCAGCCATTTTCGCTTGCATCAAGAAGGATTCCAGCACTCTGCCTTGCTCCTTCAAAGCTGCATGGGCTGGCGAAACAAATTCGGACGCGCTATTTAAGCTTTTGAAGGTAACCCACGACTCATCCCATGAATGCGCAGGAGAACATGAACATTTTGAGTTCGGCGAGCACTGTTCATTCACGCCGCAATGCATGGGCCTAGGTTTTAACTGTTTTTAGCTGACTTCTACGTTTACTTTCTCGGGGGGACTCGCTTCTCTAGGAATCTATTTAGATTTAGCTTGAGCTTCTTTCTGCTCGTCCTAGCTGGTGGATTCTCAGCTAAGCATTTTCCATTACAAAAAAGCTAAAGCGCCAACAAACAAAAAGAAGCTCCAATCCTGCTCTGCTTTTTAATTGAAGATTCAAAAATGGCCATTTGACGGTACTGCATTATTTCAAAGCGCACCCTACCTGCTTACCTGCCCACCTCCTTTTTCATGCGCCCGAACTGTTTCCAAAGTCCCGACTCGACAATGCTTTATCGGAAGACACTGTCCTCGTAATTCCCCTCTCTCCTCTCTCTCTCTCTCTCTCTCTCTCCCTTCCTCTGCCTCAGTCTCACGTTCTTGTTTCTTTCCGTAAACGTGCTTCGACAGTCCCTCCCTTTATTGAGGCTGGTGCGAGTGTAGGAGAAGCGGGAGCTGCAGAAAGCGTTCGTTTTTGGGCTTCAAGTCTGGTTTTTTTCTGGGTTCTTCTCTCGCAGAAGGACGGAAGATGCAAGCTTTTGGCATTTTGGCTTCGATTTTTTATCTGGGTCTTGTTGCATTGCGGGCAAATGCTGAGCCGGTTGATGATAAGCGAGCCCTGCTCGACTTTGTCAACAACCTGCCTCACTCTCGCAACCTCAACTGGAGTGAGGACTCCCCTGTATGCGGCCACTGGGCAGGAGTCACCTGCAGCGGCGACGGCTCCCGAATCGTGGCCGTCCGATTGCCCGGCGTCGGCTTCCAGGGGCCGATCCCGCCGAACACCCTCAGCCGCCTATCGGCGTTGCAGATTCTCAGCCTCAGATCTAATGGCATTAGCGGGAGCTTCCCTACGGATTTCGCGAATTTGAGGAACTTGTCCTTTCTCTATCTTCAGTTCAATAATTTCTCCGGGCCGTTGCCGGAGGATTTCTCGGTGTGGAAGAATTTGACGATTGTTAATTTGTCCCACAATGGGTTCAATGGCAGCATCCCCAGTTCAATATCCAGTTTGACTCGGCTGGAGGCTTTGAATCTTGCAAGTAATTTGCTCTCTGGTGAAATTCCTGATTTTCAGTTGCCCAATTTGAAGTTGCTAAATTTGTCCCACAATAATTTGAGTGGGAGTCTTCCTAAGTCACTTGAGCATTTTCCAAGTTCAGCTTTTGTTGGCAACAATGTTTCATCTCAAAATTCTACTTTTGAGCTCTCTCCTGCCATCTCACCTGCTTCTGAGCCAAGAACCAGAAATGGAGGGAAGCTTAGTGAGAGCGCGTTGTTAGGAATTGTTATTGCCGGTTGTGTGTTGGTTATATTGGCATTTGGTGTTTTGATGCTATTTTACTGCTCGAAAGGAAGGAGAAGAGCAACTGAGGATCGTTCCCTAGGGAAGTTACCGAAGGCAGAGATGTCACCGGATAAAGAGGCTTCAAGGAGTCAAGAAGCGAATAACAAACTGGTGTTCTTTGAGGGGTGTAGCTATGCGTTTGATTTGGAGGACTTGTTGAGGGCTTCGGCCGAGGTGTTGGGTAAGGGGACGTTCGGCACAGCTTATAAGGCAACCTTGGAAGATGCAAACACCGTGGTTGTGAAGAGGTTGAAGGAGGTTGCAGTTGGTAAGCGGGATTTTGAGCAGCACATGGAGATTGTTGGCGGAATCAGGCACAAGAATGTCGTGGATTTGAAAGCTTATTACTACTCCAAAGAAGAGAAGCTAATTGTGCACGATTACTACAGTCAAGGGAGTGTCTATGCTAGGCTGCACGGTAAGGTCAATTTGCCTCAGTCATGTGCTTGTCATTATTGAAACTCAGCATTTATTTGCCCTCAAGTTCTGAAGGAAGTGCTAATGATTACGCTTCCAACTTAGTAAGCAATTCTATACATGCTAAAACAGCGCAAGTGCTCTTACGTTATCGAGATCATGTGGGTTTAGTGTTATTATAGGTTGTGATCTTTAAGTGTGACAACATGCATAAGATCAGATGGAATCCATTTGAATGGGCCATCAGTATCATGAGCATCATTGGCAGATCACTGAGACCGGCATTGTTGGGTAAAGCTGGAGCTATGCTGTACTGGGAAGTCACTTGAATTGATATTGATGGATAAACTAAAGCTGGCTAGAACATCAGAGAAACTTAGGAATTGATGGAGGAGAATAGTTCCTCAATTCCTAGACATATTACGTTGGATAAAGAGAATAGGTTCTTGAAGTTAAGCTAGGGATTGACCTTGGCTGGACAGATCCAAATTTTGGTATTTGATCACTTGGATCTTGGTCTAAACTCTAAAATCTCTGCACCATTCAGCTTTCTACATGCTTCTACTAATATTCATACTTACTGACGGAGGATCAAGGGCTTTAAAGTTGCATTAGATTTTTTGATGCTCGAAATGCCAATATACTGTGCATGTTTTCTGAGTTTCTAGCTTGTGAGTGCTTCAAAATTTCTACAATGGGTTAACTGACTTTGACGACAAACTATTTACGGTGCTCAATTGTAATGATTTATATGTATTACTGATGGACTTAAACCTATTTTCTCTACCATATATACATTTTCTTGGGCATCGGACGACATATCTGTTCATTTTCGAAGTTGATTGAAAACGGAAAATGTTTTAGTTGGGTTTTCATCAAGTTGGTATCTATGCCATGTGCTTGCTCATGCTTGGCTTAGAGCCTTTACCTTGGATCCTGCCTCAAATATCTCAAACCATCTTAGTCACTACGTGGTTTTGTTATGTTCTGCGAATCATGTTTCATGTGTTAGGAAGGATGAAATATCTGGAAATTTGGATGTCATGATTGATGCATAACTGAGCAATCTTGGAGTCTTACGAAAAATCCCCTCATAAAGAAAGGCATGAGAGATGCCGACGATACCTAGGGAGTCGTCCAAATGATTCTTTAGGCATATTCACGTCAGAATTCTGTCTTTTTGGTGACGTGATGCATATGTGTCTTCCTGCAAGTGAATCAATCTTGTTGTTCCTAATTGTTAAAGTGTTTCCAGCCAAGTAGCTACTTGGGAAGGGAGCAGTACATCATCAGTTTTGGAGAAAATGTAGCATTAACAGAAAATATGCTATGTCTTTGTATTGCACATATATTTGCATATTGGTTTTGTCTCTTCATCCATAAATTGTTATCGCTAGTTGTTCTTGTGACATGTCTACGCTTCTGCATTCATCAGGAATATATGAATGAGGTGATCCGGTCTGTTTTCCTCTCTATTACCTTGAAATGCTCATGATAACTAATAGCGTGATCTCGTCAGATGATATAAAGTTGCTCTTGCATGACACTTGTCTTTCCTAAATTGGATTACAGAGTCTTGCAACAGCATAAAAAAAGACAGACATTGGTGAGTAGTGGAGATTGGATGGTCATTTGGAACTACCTTTTGTCGCTCCACAAATATAACCGAACTCCATTTAGAAAACCATCAAATGCACTCATATATTGTCTATACACTGAACATCATCAACTCAAATAAATTAAAGCAGAAAACTCTAAAGCTATATTAATGCAGCAAAAGTGGATTTTAAGCCTTTTTACATGCTTCTGTTCAGGTATTTCCAGTTGTGCGATCTATGTTCAAATTGATGGCCTCTGTTTTATCAGATGAGTTCCATATCTGTAAATTGCTTGATGGCTTGAGCTGCGCTTCTCTCACAGGTAAACGAGGGGAAGGTAGGAACCCTCTGGATTGGGACACCCGCATGAGAATTGCCATTGGTGCGGCAAGAGGGCTCTCTCATATCCATCTCCAGAACAATGGGAAGCTTGTTCATGGCAACATCAAATCCTCGAATATTTTCCTCAACGCTGAAGGATATGGTTGCATCTCTGACCTTGGACTAGCCACTGTAATGAGTGGGCTGGCTGCAACTATCTCTCGTGCCACGGGTTACCGTGCTCCGGAGGTCACAGACACCCGAAAAGCCACGCAACCTTCGGATGTGTACAGCTTTGGTGTGGTGCTACTCGAGCTCTTGACAGGAAAGTCCCCAATCCACGGTACTACTAGCGGCAGTGGTGGTGGTGGTGGGGACGAGATCATGCACTTGGTGAGGTGGGTCCACTCGGTCGTGCGAGAGGAGTGGACGGCAGAAGTGTTTGACATAGAGCTAATGAGGTACCCAAACATAGAAGAAGAAATGGTGGAGATGCTGCAGATAGCAATGTCGTGTGTGGCAAGGTTGCCTGATCAGAGGCCTAAAATGCCTGATCTAGTGAAATTGATTGAAAATGTCAGGAGCAGCAGCCACACCCAGGAGAACAAATCCGGGACTTCTTCACCGCCGCAACCGGCGGTTGGCACCGAGTCGTCATCCTCATTATAGGACTTTTGAGTTGGTCTTTTTCTTTTTCATTTTTGGCCCTTTTTCCCTTCAGGCGCTATAGTTTGGTTTCTTGTTTTGCTGGCTTCATTAGCCTTGTTTCTATGTAAGCCACCATAGTTGAGTTCATACTTGTTTCATAGTTTTTGTTCTTGATGCCTGCGGTCGGATCAAATTCCCGCACTTTTGGCAATGCAAATGCATCATGGATTGAGTCTACAGCATGAAATTCTCAATGCTTCTTACTCTGAATTCAATTTCAATTTTTGGCATATTATTGTTTGTTACTGAGCATATTGGCAATCTGCTTGGCATCCTTCCATCTAACGTTTGTAGAATAGGTTTTAGGGTGCATAATGTAGCTAATGAAGGAGCAATGCATGGAAAGAATAGGTTTTCTCTCTCGCGCTCCCAAATGGCGAGTACCCCTCTACCGTATGGGTAGCTTCCACCTTTATTCAAGGTAAATCTTCGATTCTGCTTCAATGGAGAACCAAAAATCACCACCCACAATCATCCGTTCTCATCATTCCCAGATTCCGCAACAATCCCCCCAAATATCAAAACCCTAAAACCCACCAAACCCAATTTCTTTGCCGCATCCCTATTTGCCTAAAATCTCAGAGAAATCCCCACCTTCGTATCACCCACATCAGCTTTAGTCAAAAACCCCATTCTGATTCACCATTTGCTGTATCCACCACACCGAGCTCCCTTCAATCGACACGGGAACTATTTCCTTGCTGGTTCCAAACCTGTACCGCCAGCTAGAGTTATCTGGAGAGTGAAAATGGCGATCGACGATGAAGACAAGCGGGTCACGGCTCTTTGCAAAAGCCTTGGAAATCTCTGGTCGGAAGATGATGTTGTCGAGATTAAAGGTGACATTCCTGAAGAAAAACTATCTGAGTGCCGAAAAACTTTGCTTGGGAAGTTTTATACTAAATCGAATGTGAATTTTACTGCTTTCCTCAATACCATGAAAAGAGTTTGGCGAGTTGATAATGTTACCTGCACTGCACTCGAACCGGGCTATTTCTCCTTCCATTTCCAGTCTGAAGTTGAGAAACAAAGAGTATTAGATATGGGGCCATGGTCTTTCTCAAGCAATTTACTAGTATTACAGCAATGCGATCCAAACACTCCTGAGTTATGCTATAATTTTACATATTGCGAATTTTGGGTGCACTTTTATGGTCTACCATTTGGAAGAGTGACTTATGACGTTATTAGAGATATCGCAGTAAAGTTGGGAGATGTGATTGAAGTGAAACTAGAAACAAAAGGCAACAGTAACTACAAGTTCGGTAAGGCACGAGTAAAGCTGAATTTGGAGATGCCACTGAAGACAGGAGTTCTAGTTAATCTGGAAAAAAAGAGACTGTGGGTGGAATTTAAGTATGAAAGGCTTCCGCATTACTGCTATTCTTGCAGAAAGATTGGGCATTATGCCACATTTTGCAAAGAAATTCCCTATGAGAAATCGGGGCTAGCAGAGAATTTACCGGGAAGGTTTGGCCAATGGCTAAAAGCGGAAGTCCGCGAACTCACCATATGGGAAGATATTTTATGGTAAACAAGAGTTAGTACCGGAGGAAGTTGAGAGTGTGCCCGAGACGCCCATCCATGCAGCTCTCCCGAATCGAAAATCACCAAAGAAGAACAAAATTCAAGAAAAGTTTTATCCATTTGTGGCAAGGATAATGCAGAACAACAAGCATATCAGGAGAAAAGGCAATCACATCAGCCTATGGAATTGCTATTGATGGAGGAAAGAGGACCACAAAAGAGAGGGAGTAGCTGTATTGATGCAGAGTCAACTATGGTCCTTTATGAGGAGCAACTCAAGGAGGCGGATATGGATATGGAGGACACCCTATCAGGGGACGAGGGGCTGGTAAGATCCAAATCTAGAAGCACAAAGTCATCATCTCGCTAAAAAGGAAAGCGTTTCGCCCGTACGGTGCTCAATCTTCAAAAACTCGGAATTTGACAATACACAATTGGTGGAAACCCCTATTCACGTGGTGGAGGAGTCAACTCGGTGGGCTTTGGTGGCTAGCCCTAATAAGCCACCGGTTCATCCATGAAGCTATTAAGCTGGAATTGTCGGGGTTGGGCACACCCTTGACAATTCAAGCTCGAGGGTCTTAGCGACCCAAGAAAGGCCCATGTTATCTTTTTAATGGAGACAAAAATCAAGAACAAAAGGTGCAACGCATACGAAGAAGGCTGAAATACCAAAACAGTTTTGTGGTAAACCCAGAAGGAATTGCAGGGGGTTTAGCTCTTTTCTGGGATGAGCAGGTAGAGTTAAACATGGACTCTTGGTCAAAAAACCATATTAATGTTAAGTGTTTTCTTAAAGAAACACAGCATCGAATGCATATCACTTTCGTACATGCTCCTAATGGATTCCAAGAAAGAGTGTTGTTATGGGAGGATCTACACAGAACTAGTATTAGACACCATCTACCATGGCTGTGCTCGGGGGATTTCAACGAAATACTGTACCATTGGGAAAAAGTGGGCAAGAAGAGGGCAGAAAACTACAGACTTATTGCATTTAGGGACTTCCTTCTACAATGCTCTCTAATGGACTTGGAGAGTAAGGGCTGTACTTTCACCTGGAAAAATAACAGAACAGGGGATCATTTGGTCAAAAAACGACTTGATAGAGCACTATGTGATATAGAATGGAGGATAGCATATCCTAATGCCGAGTGCACAAAGACTACCAGCCATTGGGTCGGATCACAGCCCGCTTTTAATATCATTTAACTTGCGAACACAGAGGAAAAAGAGGCTGTTCGGATATGAGGCATTCTGGTCAGAAAATGAGGAGTGTGGACAACTCGTTAAGAATACATGGGCTGAATTGGAATCCCGAAATTTGAATATGGTGGAGAAGCTGCAGATAGTGGCACAAAAATTAGATAGCTGGAGTAAGAAGAGGCTTTCTAATGCAAATACCAGAATTCATGAGCTGAGGACTGATCTACAAAGGTTGACAAATGACCCGGAGTCGAATAACGAAAGCGAGGCAGCAAAGCAGATAACTCAGGAAATCGAAAACTTATGGCGACAAGAGGAGATGTACTAGGGAATGCGTTCTAGAATTACATGGCTCAAATGGGGAGATAGAAACACAAAATTCTTCCATGCAACCACGATTCAGAGGAGGTCTAGAAACAGAATTACCGTGCTCAAGAATGCTGAAGATGAATGGGTGAAAGAGGATCAGCCCTTGAAGGAGATGACGAAACATTCTTCAAAGAGTTGTACAATTCGGTGGGGCCACGCAACTTCCAACCTGTCATTCAGCAAATCCCAACCTTAGTTGATGAACACATGAATCAAAAATTAGTAGAACCAAATCACAATGGAGGAAATCACAAAGCGGCTATGCAACAACTAGAGGCCACTAAGGCTCCTGGACCAGATGGGCTGAATGGATTATTCTATCGTAGTCATTGGGAATATATAAGCCAAGATATCTTCAGAGAAGTACAGAACTTTTTTGAGACAGGTTACCTAAATCCAGAGATAAACAGAACCAAATCACCCTTATCCCCAAAATCCCCAACCCTGAAAAGCTTGAACAATTTAGGCCAATTAGCCTTTGCAATTTTGTTTATAAAATAATCTCCAAAGTGATGACAAATCGACTTAAACCTTTGCTACCAGGCATTATTGCGGAGGAACAGTGCCTTTGTGGGGGGAAGACAGATTCAAGACAATATTCTGATTGTGCAAGAAGTGCTCCACAAGCTGAGAATTCGGGAGAGAAAACGTAAATTCCAAGCGGTTCTAAAGCTGGACATGCAAAAGGCCTATGATCGGATTGAATGGGATTTCCTTTGAGAATGCATGATTAAGACAGGTTTTTGTGAGAAGTGGGTACAATGGGTGATTCAATGCGTGTCTACAGTCTCGTTTAGTATTAATTTCAATGGAGAGCTCCAGCCTTTCTTCAAGCCTACACGAGGGATTCGCCAAGGTGATCCTCTATCCCCGTATCTATTTATCCTTGTGGCAAATGTCCTCTCATACTTGATGAAAAAAGCAGTAGATGATGGTACAATTCATGGAATTAAGCTCAATAGAGGCTGCCCTACCCTATCACACTTGCTTTTTGCGGACGACTCAATTTTCTTCCTAAACGGTACTATATTAGAATGTCAAAACTTGGCGGAAATACTACATCAATACTTGTTTTGCTTCGGACGTGGCCATAAATCTAAATAAATCAGGTATATTCTGTAGCAAGAACTACCCGAGGAGTCTAAGAATTAATATGGCAGCAGAGCTGAGGGTCCTAGAAATAGAAAAAAACAGGGAAGTATCTCGGAATTCCCTCGGATTGGGAGGCTCAAAGAAAGATGTTTTCGCCTGGATTTTGGCTCGAGTGAACAAGAAATTAGAAAGTTGGAAGGAAAATTTGCTGACCAAAGCAGGGAAGGAGATTTTAATTAAATCGGTGGTGCGAGCTATTCCTCAATATGCAATGTCTATTTTTAAGATACCGGTGTCTATATGTAAAGCAATTGAGAAGAAGATTGCTAACTTTTGGTGGAAAAATGGGAAAAAAACTGCTGGGATACATTGGAAGAAATGGGAGGCTTTGAAACTCAGAAAAGATGAAGGAGGCCTTGGCTTTAAGGATTTGCTAGCTTTCAACGAGGCTATGTTAGGAAAGCAAGCATGGCGCATCTCACAGCAACCTAATTCCCTATTGACTAGATTGATGAAGGCCTTATACTACCCAAATTGTGAATTCTGGAATGCTGGAAATGGTTCAAGACCGTCGTGGGGATGGCGAAGCATTATTGTGGGAAGGAACTTATTAGCTCCAAACGTTATGTGGTCGGTTGGTAATGGTCAGAAAATTTTGGTAAGGGAAGATAAATGGCTGAGAAGTGGATTAATTGGAGGCCCTAGGCTATGAGAGATGAGCCGAGAGAAAGTGGCCGAACTAATAGAACAGGGGAATGGCACATGGAATGAAACAATGATCCGAATGATGTTTGATGAACAAAGGGCCAATGAAATCCTTACTATCCCTATTGGATTACCCACATCGAAGATAAATTGGTATGGATGCAAAATAAATCGGGGGCATATACAAAGAAAGAGCGGATATTTCACCATAAGAGAGCGCGCGAAACACCACACCACAAAACAAAGAAATTCCTCCCATCAAACCAAGCCGATCTTTGGAAACATATCCGGAATTCAGAATCCTACCTAAAGTGAGGCTTTTTCTCTGGAACGCATGCCATAATGCATTACCTACAATGGACAATTTATATCGGAGGAGAATAGTACCTGATCCACTCTGTCCCATATGTCAACAAGAAGCTGAGACTATAGAACATACTCTGCTATTATGCCCATGGACGGCCCAAATATGGCAAGATAACTCGCTGAAAATAAAGGGTTAACGAGGTTTGATGAATGGCTGTATATACAGAAAAAAGACCTTCAAAGCGCAACAATTTTCAACCAGATCGCAACTACCTTGTGGTGCATATGGCAAGATAGAAACCAGCACATTTTCTAGGACAAACCCCTCCATCCGAAACAGACCCTGCACAGATCAGTTGCCTTACAAACAAATTTCGAAATCTGGAACAAGACCATAACCAAGGAGAAATAGAGAGAGACTTACACGAATCGGTGGCAACCCCCGCCATCCGGCTCACTCAGAGTTAATATAGATGCCTCCTTTGTCCGACAGGAAGATGAGGCAACGAATCCGAACGAGAACAGGGGAAAGATGGTGAACAGAGCAGCAATCGCCTGTATATGCAGGGAATCGTCGGGACGCCTGATTGAAGGATTCTCCAAGAAGGTGGAGGCGTCCACGGCGAGCAAGCGAAGCCATCTCCCTTTTCGAAACCCTAGCTTTTCTATCCGGACGCACGGACGAAAATGGAAGTACACACGGACCGTTTGAAGCTCGTGCGAGGAGTTCTATTCGCGAAGACTTCACTGGGAGTTGCTTTGCCGATCTTGGACCGGATTAAAGAAATATTAAAAGAATTCCAGGGCCTTTCCTTGGCCCACTGCAATAGAGAGGCCAACAAGCCCGCGGACTGGATTGCAAAAGCCCAACGCGAGAATTATCTTCCTAGTAATTGGGTAAGTAATCCCCCACGCCTTGTTTGATTTACTTTGCGCCGATGTTCTTGATGTAACCACTCCGAACTTTCCGAAGTGAATGAAGAATGATCATAATTTCGACCAAAAAAAAAAAAAAAAAAAAAGGAGCAATGCATGCACAGGTTGTGTCAGATGCTCTGCTTCCATTTGGCGAAAGGAATACAAAAAAAGGAAGTATCACCACAAGCATTTCATATTCTGGCTCCACTAAAATGGATCACTTGACTATAGATTAGTCTAAAGGGGGAGTCATTCTTCCACACGACGAAGGCACAGCAAAAAGATTGATCTGAGAAATTCAAAATAAAAATAAGGTATGAATGCAATTGATTTGAAATTGACTTGCTGGAAGATTTTGATCCATTTTTCAAATAATGGGTTGAAATCAGATATATGAGAAATAGCATATGTTATTTAATTGTCACCTCGTTTGCATTTTTTATGCAATCTATTACAAAGTCAAATCCAAAATAATGCGAGATATTTTCAACGTCCTCCCTCATGCTTTTAAGATTAGAAGTGATACATGAAATTTGATTATTGAGGTGGACACACAAGTAAAAAATCATTTAAGAAATTCCAATTAAAAAATTTAAATTGATAAAAAGAAGAAGACCATATATATAAATACATAAATCCCATTGTAAGATATTTTTAACACGATTAAATATCAGACATCAATATTGCAATGCCAAAAAGACATGAAATCGATGTTACAACTAGAGTATTTGCCAAAAATTATTTCTTAGCCCAATTCCAACTGATTTAATATAAAAGGAAAAACATAAAATGTTTTTTTTTTTTTTGTTCGGTCCTACTCTATTCCTACCCTAACACTCACTCTTGCAGAATAATGCCCCATGAGAGAAACTACTTTGATCCCATTTGATACAACTGTCAGTTAAAGACAACATTAAAGTTACTTAAAGGGCTATATTTACTCAAAAAGAATTACCAAACAATCGAGACGAATTTTAAAGAATTAGCTCCCGATAAGTTCAATATTCGTAAAAGATGACATATATGATGTTTGATAAGTGTAACGTGAAGTTATAAGTAAGGCAAATGAACCTGTAGCACTCAATTATCTTTCAAATGGTATGGATAATTGTCAAATGATATTTCTCCTACAATTTCATGATTATTATCATTTTTTTTTGGTAAAACATGATTATTATCATTGGGGAAAATTCTAAATAAGGATGCGAAGTGAATCTATTTTCTCAAATAAGGATCCAAAGTGAACTTTGTGTCAAATAATGACCCGAAATAGACCCATTGTTTTAAATAAGGATCCGAAATGAATTTTGTGTCAAATAAGGGCCAAAAGTGATCAAGTTAATCTCTATTGAGCAAACATTTTCCGACAATTAAAATAGGGGCAATTTGTTCAGAAATTTGTGATTGGAAAAAAAAAAAAGGGAAAATTTTAAATTAATTAAGTTTAGGTTATTCATTTAGATGTTTACGTTTTCTTCTTTCTTCTCCCCCACTGCTCCTCAACCAAATCGCTGCCCAGTCATCGTCGCGACTCAATTCTCATCGCTCCTTGCCTTGCTCGACCGGCAGAGAATTTTGGTCTCCGCAAACAAAGAAAGAAGCATATGATTTTCTTCTTGTTTTTCAATTCATGCCTCAACCGGCAAAGAATTTGGGTCTTCAACTTTGCGGAGGATGGGTACAAGAAATGGGGAGAACTTCGGTCTTTGACTTTGTAGAGGATGGGTACAAGGAACGAGGATACCCTAGAAAACCTAGGGTTTTTTTTTTCCGTTTTAGGATTTGTTAATTTTCCCTATATTTTTTTTGGACAAAATTGCCCAAACTCCGATTGTCGAAAATGTCACATGACGAATATTTGGCTAACCAGCAAGCTTAGGTTCTTATTTTGAATTGATTCAACTATTTTGGACCCTTATTTGAGACAATAGGTTCACTTTAAGTCTTTATCTGATACAATGTTCATTTTGGATCCTTCTTTGAGAAAATTGGTCAGCTTCGGATCCTTATTTGGAATTTCCCTTATCATTGTTATAACTCTAAAAGTACAATTTTCTCTATGAGTTGTGTACAAGTAGAGAAGTAGCTTTAGAAGACATAAATCTTCGAGAAAAGAATTACATATAAATTTCATGCTAATTAGGAGTGGTCTCTAAATTTTGGCCTAATAAACAACATGGGTCCTCAAGCTAATTCCCTAAAAAATACCAAACTTTAGGTTCAGTCCCAAATTTGTCATAAACTTCTTTTCTGTCTTAGAAAAATCTCAAATTTTAGGTTCAGTTTCAAATATGCCTCAAATTTTGTTTTGTCTAAAAAAGATTACCAACTTTTAATTTATCCTTAAATTTACCCAATGGTCCAGTCTCAACTTACGTGGCATTTTCACATAAATAGTAAATATACATCGGTAAGGCAACATGAGAATTTATCTTCAAAATAAAACCATTCTAGGATATAAAAATTAGGGACGAATTTGGATAGACGGCTAACGGGGGCAAATTTAGAACTAGAATAAAAATTGATAATTTTCTTTTCAACAAAAAAAAAAATTGAGTAGATTTGGAATTGGACCTAAATTTTGAGATTTTTTCTAAGACAAAAGGAAAGTTCAAAGCAGATTTGAGACTAAACTTAAAGTTTAGTGTTTTTTTAAGACGAGATAAAAATTGGGGCAGATTTAGGATTAGACTTAAAGTTTGGAGTTTTTTATGAAATAAAAGAAAGTTTTAGATAGAATTCGAACTAGACATAAAGTTTGGGGTTTTTTAAGAAATAAAAGAAAGTTTTAGATAGAATTGGGACTAGACATAAATTTTGGGGTTTTTAAGAAAATTAGCCCGTGGTTCTTGAATTTCTAATTTATTTAATATGGTTCATGAATTTTAATCAAATATGTAATATGATCCATGAACTTTTCAATCTGTTCAATGTGATCATTGAATTTTTCGTATATATTCAATTTAGTCGTTGAACTATAAAAAAATGTCCAATATTATTCTTTTATCAATTCAAGTTCAGGGACAACATTGAGTATTTTCATATGGTTTAAAGATTAAGTTGAATATGTACAAAAAATTCGATGATCATATTAAATAAATTGAAAGTTTATGGACCAAATTGTATATTGAATTAAAGTTCATGGATCATTTTGAATAAATTAAAAACTTAAGGATTATATTTCATATTAAGTTAAAGTTTAGGAACTATTCATGTCATTTTCTTAATTAGGAAAGCATAAGGTAAGAAAACCGAAAGGTTTCCAAAGAGGGCAACCCTCCGGTTACCGGATGATCAGGTTTAGAGACGTCGAAATCACCGAAGGGCAACGGCGCCTCCGCCTCGGGTCAACCGGTCAAAAAGAAAAAAAGGACCGGGGGAGGGGGGTCCCACGGCCGAACGAGGCAAAGGCATCAGAGACGTCGAACCCGGGTGGGGCCCGCTTGAGGGCGGACCAATCGTAGAGCAGCCGGCGGTGGCAATCCTGCGACCGCCCGCACAGGATCACGCAGAAAGGAGAAGTCTTTTCTTCAACCCACTCCATCCCTCCTCCCCTCTCTCTCTCCTGCCCTCTCTCTCTCTCTCTCTCTCTGCAGACGCAACGCAGACCAAATAATAAACCAGGAGGATCTCAAGGTACTTTCTCTCTCTCTAGCTTTCGCCCTCTGGGCATCTGCGAGGTCGCTTCGTTTCTGGGTTTTCGTTGATTTGCTCGTTGATATTGAGAAGGTGGGTCCTTTTTGTTGTTGTTGGTGGTGTTGTTGTTTTGTCTTTGGGGAGATCTGCTAGGGTCTGAATCGAGACGCGATGGCTTCGAAGCGGATCTTGAAGGAGCTCAAGGATCTCCAGAAGGATCCTCCTACCTCCTGCAGCGCTGGTACTCCTTCCCTCCTCCCAGATCTCACTCGCTTGTCATCTTGGTTTTCTCTGTACCTCGTCTTTTGGGTGATCTGATGGCTCGATTTTCGGCCGGCTTTCTTGGGTAATGCTTTGCAGGCGGTACCGATTCGTATGTTCATGTGGGTACCTCGTGGAGAGGAGATCTGAGCTTGTTGTTGGACTTCGGTCGTGGGAAAATTTGTGGAGTTGCTTTGGCTAGCTTGATTTGCTGTTGCATGTTTATGGGTTTGCCTCGCTTTTGGCTGAGATTCCGTTGTCTGAGCTGACGAAATGAGCTCTAACGGGCCTGTTTTGCTTGGTCTCAGAGGTTGAATTGTCTTTGCCTTGTAGAAATGTAGGAAAGTTTGATTTTTTCTGGGTTGTTACAGTGCATACACCAATCATGCAAGTAAACGTGAGGTAATTGGGACGTGTTGCGATGCTCAGATGTGTCTGGGTCTGATAAAATGATGTAAATGATGGGTGCTCTGCAAATACATAGATGTCTTTTCCCAGTTGAAGGTTCATAGTGACAATGAAACATGCTTCCGGTGGTTATGTGAATATTTCATGAGATCTTGTCATGGATTGGGCTGGCCTTATGTATGGAATGGTCTTACTTTGATACCTAAGTGCTTTACATGAGGGATTTTCTTTCTGTAAAAGCATGGACACAACGGCCTTACTTTTGATCCATGGAAATCTATGGGCTGCAAATTGTTTGTTATCTCCTATTTATCTATAATTTTGCTTTTTCAGTTATTGCCATGTTGAAGCAGGAGATTTAAATCGTGAACCGAGGTGATGTCTTGTCAATTGCTTTATCTGAGATTTGAATGCTTTCCTTTGTGTGGTGCTATGTTTCTCTTTCTGATGAAAAGGCTTCGAGCCACTTCCATTTTTGAAGTGTTTGCTATTACTGGATTTTTCTCCATAGCTAAGGATTCTTCTGTCTGATGTACACTTCCGATTGTATTTTGCCTCCATTATTCTTTGGCTATGGTGTTGTTACGCTATACTTTTGATCAGTCTATGATGTACTTTAGTTTCATGTTGTCCGTGGAATATATTGTATTGTTGATATACCTAATCAATTTTAGATTAATGGGAACTGGTTGATTTTCTTTAGGTCCAGTTGCGGAAGACATGTTTCATTGGCAAGCAACTATAATGGGTCCACCAGACAGTCCATATGCTGGTGGTGTGTTTCTAGTCACAATTCATTTCCCACCGGACTATCCATTTAAACCACCAAAGGTAGTAACAATCACTGTGATCATTGCATCAAAAGATTTTGCATATTGCTTTTGCTGCTGGCTGCTATGTTTCCATTTTTTATTAGGGGCTTAACAGTTGCTCAAATAAATCTGGATTTTTGTGTGAGCTTTTGCAGACTCTTCTTCTCTATTAGCTTTCATGCTCTTGGAATTATCTGGTTGATGTTTGATCTGACTTGTCTGTTGTCTCATTTTTTGGGGGAGTGACGCTGCAGGGGATTTTTATATCTTTACAGTGTTTTTACTTCTGCAAAGGTGGGATGTTTGAGTAATAAGTAAGATATTGCTACAGTCTGTGTCTATGTCTCCTAATATGTCGAGGCTTTTCTGTAATCAGACATTTTTCATGTGTAGTTTTTTAACTTTTGTGTAGGCTAATGTTAAGATTCAGTGTGAATATGAATGACTCTGTTTAGGGAATTCTTTCTGCCTAAGACCTTCTATATGACCAGCGATGAGGATCAGTCTCTTCTTGTCCTCCCCGTGAAGGTGGTAGAGCTCCTTTAGGATTCCATTAATAACAGCCGGCAAAGTCATTTTAAAAGCAATTGGTTCGTTCAGTTGGTGCAGCTAGCGCTATAGTTAGTCAGGCAAGAAGGTAAGGAGTTAGTTTACAGCGTCGAAGTCTGAAAGCAGAAGGCTAGGAAGACCGGAAAGCCGGGAATTGGCTACATACACCGGAAACTGGAGACACGATCTCTAAGTTATCAAGATTCAGAAGAAGTTTTATGAGCTGTAGACTTGAGTTTTTTTTTTTTTTCCTAAATAGTTAACTCTTTGGCTCCTTGGTTAACATGACCATAATATTGCCTTGGAAGCAACTGCGTATTTACAGTGAATTACTCTGAAATCCCTCTGTTTAAGGTTCTATACAGTAGCCTACATTTGGAAAACCTAAACATGTCCCATCACTTCCTCAAAGGCTCGGACTAACCAGCTACTCAACATCTTTAAATTTGTGTTTGTGAGCTCTAAATATGCTGGCATATTACATTTTGCTTCTGACAAGTAAAAGGGTCCTCCTATAAGTGGTCAAATTCAGTTAGAACTGATTTTGGCCTTTCTTAAATCATAGGAAAGCTTCATAACTACGCAGAACTATATATTTCAGGTTTACTATTCCCTTGTGATATGTCATATAGTCTTCCCATCTGGGAGTGTCTCACTATTAATCTCTGTTTATGGTTATTTATTGTCCGCAGCGTCATATAACCGTCTCCTTGTATTTTGTCTCCTTCCTTTTTCCGTGTTCATGTTGTATTTGGTGGAACTTCAGTTAATCGTGTGTGGTAGGCATCGTTTTCAGGAATTACTGGTGAACGTTTGACATAACATTGAATTTTCCTACCTTAAAGTTGGATGGGAGGGCGTGTGTTGTTTATTGGGGGAATGGGCTTCATGGTTTCTAGTCTTACCATGTGGTCACTGGTACCTAAGACTGTCTCTTCAAAACAGAGGATATAGCTGAAAAAATTGTCCCATTTCCTGTGCTCTCCTGGGCTGAAGAGTTTGCTTATAACTGTTGATGTTGTGTGCAGGTTGCATTCAGGACAAAAGTCTTCCACCCTAACATCAATAGCAACGGTAGCATTTGCCTCGACATATTGAAGGAGCAATGGAGCCCTGCCCTCACTATTTCCAAGGTTGAATTCTGTTGGACTCTAAAGCTTTATTTGCTGATTGGAGGGAGTGATGTGTTGTTTGGTGCAAATCACTTGTCCTGTGCGGTAGATGAAGTGCCGCATCTTTGTGTCTGTTTTATTGAATGCTTGCATCCAGCAGAGAAATCTTATTCTTTTACTGGAATGTGAAGTGGTATTTTCATAGCATTTGATGCATTTGGTACTCGAATCTGACTAATCTAAGTGGTAGGAAGAAATGAGCAATGCTAGGGATGCATTCTTCTGTTTTTGTGATTACAAAATAGTTGTTTAAATGTTAAACTTCTAAATCAGATAGGATAATCTCCTGCATTTTAATGCTGAAGATTCATTGTCTTCTGAATGAGCTCTTTTTTTGGTTTTTGAGATCTTTATATTCATGTAATTAGCCCTGGTAGTGGCTTGCAATCAAACTTTTTTTTTTTTTGGGGGGGAAGGAATCAAACTGAAGTCTTCTGATATAGTTACAAAGTCAAGCATGATTTAAAATTCATTTATGGTGTCAGCGAGCATAGATGTGCCTTCTATCTCACCTACTGGTAAATTACAATATTGCAGGGATTACCGCATTATTCTTTGTCCCTAAATATAGTAGGGTTAACTTGTGCTTTCTAGCTCTTTTTGGCCTCATCCTTTCTAGTAGTCTCTCAAATAGTCCTCACAGACCACTCCTTGAGTATGTCAGCTCATCTTTGCTTGGAAATAGTGTGATTCAAAGAGGAACTTATGTTACTGGCATATGATTTGCTCTTGTTGTCGTCAGAATGCTTATTAGAAGTTTAAAGCTTGGCTTTGAAAAGAAAAGATACATGTTCTTTTTTTTATACCTCTCTGTTGTAAGTTCATATACCAACCTTGCTTACCTTAAAGTGAACTGCTCATTGTTTATTATTATTATTATTTTTTTTTTTTTGGCACCGCTCATTGTGCCAAGCACCAGTGTTGTTTTAGTTGCTCTGCTGCAGATACTTCCTGTGGCTTTTTGGCATGGAACTAATTGGTTTTGGCCTTATTGTATAGGTGTTGCTTTCAATCTGTTCTTTGTTGACCGATCCAAACCCTGATGACCCTTTGGTGCCGGAAATTGCACACATGTACAAAACTGATCGGAACAAGTACGAAACCACTGCCAGAAGCTGGACCCAGAAGTACGCTATGGGCTAGAAACGCTGCATGTCTGTGTTGTGTAGGAGGGCTTCTTCCCCTGGGTATTTTGCTTCCCAATTGTGTTTATGAATGAAAGTGTGTGATCTGTGTCCTCTATCACTGCACTTAAACAGGGAGAGTTTGAAGTTTGTCCTCCTTGAAATAGCCTTTAATTGGTTGTTATGAGAATTTATGTTTAAAACCATGAAAAACGCTTTAATGTTTCTATGCCCTGCTCTGTTGCGCTCCGATGTACTCCCGGGGTGACTTCTGCGACTATAATTAAATTAGGCTCTTGATACTTAGGTTTAAATGCAGCTGGAAAGTCCAATTGTCCCTCTCTAGTCTTTATGAGGAGAGTTGCTCCCTAATAGGTATTTCCAAGATGCCTGTATCCGAAGCTATTGACCTAAAAGCTTATGTCTTCATTAATATGGGGTCGTTCCGATCCGTTTGAGCTTTAGATGCATTGGCTTGATGCATTGGCTTTTTCATAACTGAGGCTGTTTTTGGTGAGCAGGGACACGGATCCAGGCCGGTGATTGGGATGTTACCCTGAATTGGGATTAGATCCTGATCATAGGTGAAATTAAATGTGTATGGAGTATGGATGGTCTAGATAGCGTTTGAGTCTTTTTTTTTTTTAAACCAAAGAATTAAGGGAAATAAAACAATAAGAGTGAGAGTAGAGAGGGGTTGATGTCGGCAACCACAACTGTCGTCGACCTTCAGGTGACCATTCTGGTAAAATCTATCCTCTCTCTCTCTATTGATCTAGACTTGGGTTGAAGGAGCAACCGGTGATTGTTGCCTTGGATAATGTCTCTTTCTCTGGACTTCGAACAGAGTCTCGATGATGAGAGTCGGCGGTGACTAAGAGGGTTGTCGATGGTCATTGTTGGAGGGCCATGGGTTCTATAATTCGCTAAATGCTCTTCAAAGCAATTTTGGGGTCGAGGGGGGAATTTTTATACATTGAGTTCTTGTGTCTCGGATGATAATCTTTTTAATAAACTTAACGTAGTTTGTATTTGGTAATGGTGAGACACAGCAAAAGATCACTATCTGTGCCATTCTAAGGATTTTTTATGACAAAAAGGTCGGGTTCTTTGATGATCGAAGCTGGCCGGGCTTCATGGGATTAACTAGGCCCGAGACAGTTGGGGATGTCAATTTGTAGGCATGAAGACGGTTGAGAACATTGTACCGAAGGCACCCTTTTTGAGGAGAACAAAAAACAAAGTTTCCTGCTTATTTCGCAAAAAACATTTTCCAATACCTTTCGGTATTTGGCTTATTTGGGAAAATAAGTCAACGAAAAAGGTTTTTCTACAAAAATTTAAATTTAGGAAAATGATTTTTTTTCTTTAAAAGAACTAAAAAATATTTTCCAAAATGTCTTGGCACTTCAATCTTAAACTTTATATGTGGGCACATAAATTTTAATGTCAGTTCCCAAGTCTTGGCAGTTAGGATCGGGTCTTCGGCGATTGACTTTGGGTCCATCAATGCCAAGCTTGGGATCACAGTGCTTGGCCTAGCCCCCATTGCCCATGTTTGGGTCCATGGAAGTGGAGCTCGAACCCTCGGTGCCCGTACCCAATGCTCCGGTACTCAACTCATATATATAAAGGCTATGCTCAAGTCCTTGGCGCTTGGGCTCGGGTCCTTAGTAAAAATTATTTTTAACATTTTTTTCTTTTATTTCTATCCTTTCCTTCCTTCTCTTTCCTTTTTCTTCTCCTCTTCCTTTTTCCTTTTGCTTCTTCCTCTGTTGATCGCCGACCATGGCAAAGACCAACGAGCTCAAGCCTCGCTAGATCAGATGAGCATGCAACCTCTAGTGACATGGCTTGAGCTAACCTATGGTCGCTTGAAGGCCTTATCGTCGTGGTCGAAACTAGCCAAGAAAGAAATAAAAAGAAAAACAAATAATAAAAAAACAATTGAAAAATAAAAATAATAAAAAAAATATGGCTTTTTTTTTATTTATAATTTTCCCCATAAGATTTATCTTATCAAGCGATAAAAAAAAAAAAAAAAATACTTTCCAAGTCTTTTTCAGGTTTCATCCAAACACCCGAAAATAAAGTTACTTTCTTAGAATATATTTTCCAAAAATTGTACATTTTCCATGAAACAACTGGATCCCGGTACATTTGTTTTATGAAAAATGAATAATTTAAAAATATTTTCCAACAAACCATCCCTTACAAAAATGAACAAGTTAAAAAAAAAGATTATCGTCCACAAAAAATTTCAGATATAAATTGTTGTCGATGATCAAACAATTTTTATTAGTTAATTATTTCAAATGATGTAAGTAATTATTTTTAGAAAAATATTTTTAAATAATTCATATTCCGTATGGAGCCTATAATCAAAATTGATAGAAGAGTGATGATCATAGCACATTGTCGAATGCAAAAGGACCTTAAAATTGAGAGTCAAGTAACGGCTTGATCTGATTCCATTAAAAAAAATTTGAAAAACCATTCTTGAAAAATGTGTTTGATTGCACTTCGTAATTCTTTTCACAAACCACACATATCTGTATGAAAAGAGAAAGATGAGATCAAATTTAATTCAGGATTAAATGTGGAAAAAAATATATATTAAAGTGAATGTAGCCTTTCAAAATATGCCAACTTTTGGAAAAGCTCAGGTGAATCCACCTTTTTCTTTCGTATTTTTCGGATTAGTTAAAATGTGCCCCGGGGCATTGAATATATTATTGTCCATGAGATAGAAAGGAGAAACTAAACATTGCTACTTTACATACAACTATTAATAGAACACACGCTTATGCGTATCAAATCTCTATAAAAATTTAAATGTGTACAATAATTAAAATGAATATGATTGTCGAGAAGTTCATCGGAAAGTGCCAGGATGGCACACTCCCGGAGGTGGTGGAGGAGGAAAACTTAGGGTGATAGGGTGATACCTTATTAATCAGAGTCGGCCTACGGAAAGGATCGGATACTTATGCTTTGTGAAAATGTGATGTTTGTTGGTCATTTTAGGTGGAACGAGGTTCACTCAGGGTGCGCCTTGATTTGTAACATTGTAATTCCAAACCATGAGCTGAAGAAAAGTGTTACTTACAGAATGATTCAGAATGTTCACTTAAATTGGAAGAAGAGATGAGGCAATTTCAGCAAAATTCAGAGGATGACACAAGTAGTTGTGGCTCTATAACAGGCACAAAGATCTTTATCCAGAAATCTTGAATCAGATGGAACTTTGACACTGTTAAATGAGAACCATGCACAAGGAGTGTCGTTCTTTTGACATGCATCATTCGATTGAGAATTTGAATTCCTAATAATATCTAGTCATTTCAAGGTAAGAAGCATGAATATGTCATGTATAAAAAAATGTGTGTACATATTTTTATAATCAAAGAAAGTCATGAAATGCTCTATAAATCCCACGAACTGGTAAAATCCAAATTGTCAGCTTATAGAGATTGATGCGGGAGCATCCAGCGTAGCTCCATCGACCAACTCAGAATCATCGATGCTTATCCAAGCCAAGAAAGAAATTGAGCATTATGTGCTTCGATGGATCATTTTAAATGAATAATGTCAATTACTTATCGGTACTTTGTGGTATATCGATAACTATCAATGGGAGGCTATTTTAAATGTCTTGTATGACTAGTTGATGAAGTTTCAAAAGGATTATTTTCTGGTCAAGGGAGGAGCTCGAATTTGAAAGTTCACGAATGCGGTTCAAGAATATGGAAGCCAAAGGTTCAAGAATGCGGAAGGCCGAAGATTAAAGGCATTTAGTTCCCGTGTTAATAAAGGCTTTTATTAAGTTCCTAGGTGTTTTTATTTTTATGTAGCTCAAGAGTCGAAGGTTGAAGTTCCTAGGCCATTAAAATATGTTTTTAATATTTCCTAAGGCTAAAATCCTCCTATAAATAGGGGAAAACTATCCAATGTAGGGGAGATACGAATTTCATAAATGAAAATGGTGAGATTTCCTCTACTTGAGTGAACTCCTATGGAGAGTGGATAACTCCTTTCGGTTTCTTTATCCTTGGAGCGTAGATCACTCCATGGTGGTGAGCCAAGAAGCCCTTTATCCTTGGCTAGTGGAATCTTTAAGCCTTGGTGGTGAGCTTTTCTTATCTCGAAATCCTTTATCCTTGGCTGGTGGAAGCTTTAGGCCTTGGTGGTGAACTTCGTAAATCTCGATCCTCATCCTCGGTTGATGGCGTGGCCTTTATACCTTGGAAGGAGATTGTTCTATCTTTTCTTATTCATTTTCATTTCTTCCCCATATATACTTAACCACAAAACTCCCCTCATCAAAAATTTACGTTCTGGAATCACTCACCCCATCACGCATCAGAGATAGCCCTACTTCAAAATAGTTTGCATGCAATCTGCTTGATTTAAAAAGAGTGTTCTATAATTCTTGTGATGGAAATTTGCTAAAATTTCCAATCAACTGCACCTATCCTTAGGGGTTAAAAGAGTGTGTTAATCCTTGTCGCGTGTACTTCGTTAATATCTAATTGGATCCAAGAGAAGCACACATACATAATAACACTTGAAAGAATCACAGTTCAAGGCTTGATTTGCAAAATGTCCGCTGTTAAACGATGCCATAAACTGAGCTTAGGAATTAATAAACCCACTTGTACCACAAGGCTGTCAGATTAAATTAAACTAATCGCCATTCCCAATGTGCGAGCGATCTCTAACTCCGTCACGACACTGCTCATCAAGCCCACCAAATTGAAATCGGGCACCATTAAGAGCTGGAGGTGGAACCTTTCGACTCTTCAGGGAAAGGAAGAGAGATTGGCTGTTTGAATTTAGGAATTTGAAATATCACTGTTGAATAAGACGTGAGAGCAAGTACGAGACCATGATCGCATTTCGCAAAAAACAAATATATTGTGGCCGACTCATGCACGAGCCCCGTGAAGCAAGGGAGTCAACACTGACTTTGTGCGTTCTTCCCCATGAAAGAAAAAGAAAAAGAAAAAAGAACAGAAGATCCCCAAGAAACTAAAATAAGAATAGCCGCGGAACTTCATTTAACGTCACTCCTTATGCACTTAGCATTTGGGGCAGTGTGTCCCGCGTCCTTTTCTATCGAACACCGTTTCGCTTGGGAGTTCATAACCGAAGACTTTCGTTTAGCTTCGGTCTTAGAATACTTTCCTTGTACTTGTGCCTCGAGATGCTTGGTTTTTTTAGTATTTGTCTGTCGAGAATCGCGTAAGTGGAACGAGATTGTCGATGTTACAATGAGAGTCGGAGACCAAAAGTCATATTATCAACGGTCGCTACAACATTCCTATTAAACATCAGTTGAAGTATACAACCCAAATCCTACCATTTGGCAGTGAAAATTAGGGTTTTACGTGATTTTTGCATGCAAAAAATTGGCATTGCATGGGAAATGGTCGTCTCTGCAAGTAAAATTTCACCGCATCTTGCTAATTCAAAAAGTACCTGATTTTTTTTTTTTTTGGTCGAAAAAAAAAGTACCTGAAAATGATTACTTACTAGAGATTACTTTATATAGAGATTACTTACTAACACGCATTGGTGGATCGATCATGGAAACTTAAAAGGTAATGCGAAGACCATTGGTGCAAATCTCCCTAACATGTACCGACCTTCAAACCAATTTTCTTAACATGTAGATCCTATTATGCACACCAACACAAAAGAATGCAATTAGAAAATGATTTAAGATCCGAGACAGAGGAGTCGTGCACACGTACGAGCACTCTGGTCGTAAAAAGAACCCGGCACCTGAAAATCTGACCCATCGAATCCCTTTTTCTTCTTAATTATGTTCTAATCACTCATCATTAATTCCAACACGGCCCTTTGTCTTTGTGGACCACCAGCGAAAAGTCAAACTTTGAAGTTGTTCTCGATGCTATAACACAGCCGCCACATGAAAAAGCCTCCTCTAGTTGCATACTAGAGGAAATTTTGTTTGTTGGATCATACACTAATTATTATTCTCTAATCACTCTCCCTGAAACCTAATCATACTTAAGTTTCCCATAACATGGCCATCATTTGCTCTTAGTTAGCTGTAACATCGGTGTCCCTCTGGCGTGGACTTTCTTTTTTCTCCTCTTAATTTTTTCCCTTTCTGATGCTAAATTTTTTGTAAGATACGAAGAATCGACGTGTTATTTGCTTCTCTATCTTGTCTTCTACCTGTAAATTTACCGAGTTCTTTAGTAGTTCACTTTCGGTACAAAATGTTAAGACTTGTCTCCACATGCATGGGGAGAGGTCGATCGCTAAAGGCTTTCCATGGTTAATCAAGCTAACAAAAGAATATGGAAGCAATTAGATGAATCCAAGTGCTTATCAAGGGAAGTATCTACTCAATCAATAGTGCACGTAATTGACTAAATTAATCCCGAGAATCACTGGCTTTTGTTTTCTTATAAAAATCCTTGTAAGCTTGGCTCTTTTCGGACACCCCTCAGCGTTAAGGAAGGGTTGCATGTTTCATGGACTCCACTATAAGCATTCAACGTGGGGCTATGAAAAGAAAAATTGTTTAAAAAATCTTAAATTTATTGTACTTTAGCCAACTCAATCATCAACTTTTTAATTGTGCAAATTGAATCTTAACCATTTTCGTGTTTTGTCAATTGAGTCAATTTAATCAATTTTGATTGAAAATCGCTGACGTGGATACCAATAGTGCCACGTAAAATAATCGGCACTGACATTCACATATTTTTAAAATTGTTTTTTTTTTTTTTCTTTCTTTCTTCTTCTTTTTATTTTCTAAGTTGGCCGACCCTTGCCAACCATAGGCGAGGATGAGCGATCCTTGCTAGCCACTGGGCAAAGGTTGGTGACCTCATAAGCCACTAGCCAAGGGCTGTGAAGCCCTTGTTGATCGAGGGCAAGAGTTGCGGCCCTCGCCATGTCTGGGCAAGGGCTTTGCAATCGGCGAAAGTTGACCGGCCCTCATTAGGCTTAGAAAAAAAGGAAAAGAAAAAAATTATAAATTATAAAAGTTGTCCACATCAGTAGCGGCTATGTCACGTCAAATAATCAACATCTATGTTAGCGATTTCTAGTTAAAATTAGTTAAATGGACTCGATTGATAAAGCGTAAAATTTTTTATGATTCAATTAGTAAAATTTAAAAATTTAAAATTGAATTGACGAAAGTGAAACGAATAATATGGACTTTTAGACGATTATTCCTGCTTTGAAAGGGCTGAGGGTTTCCATGAACGGCACAGATGCTGTTTGGGAATCCGTGAAATCATTTAATGCTGTCCTCTCTCACTCGATCCTTTGTAAGAACAAGCTCTGAGAAGCTTTCTTGCTTCCAGTCCGTCTAGTGATTATTTTTACAAACCAACTTGCGCTAATTTCAAGTCAACATATGCGGGCTAGGATGGATTATTTCTCTTTTCATACCGCAGAAACAATAAATGCTACGTGCATAAAATCGGAAGAAAGCGAGATAATAACCACATGCTACCTGCTCTGAGACGTCAATCCCATTTATTGTTCGCACACACATTCCTAACGTAATGTTCAAGATTCGTCCCGGAAAGAGTTGTAAGGGAACAGTTGTTTACAAAAGCGACAGAATCAGCATTCAATTTGAATGGGAGTACATCTCAATTTACCTTGTTTTGGTTCTCCCGTACTGAGAAACTAGGTTTTTCAATTGAATTATACGGAGTGGAATACCATTTCATTCCACGTACGGGTCTTGATGAAGATTCATTGTAGGTAACTTTGTTATAACGGTACTCCATTTGACACCGGATAATGAGAGAGGACAAGTAATTTGCAAATAAAAGAAAAAGCTTTTACTGTCAACTAACATGGACAAAGACACGAAAGTAATGCAGATGCAATGAAAACTAAGAACGTTCGTTTCTATCTAGCTCAATGTTTCTGCTCAGGTATGTTTCGTTATTAACTTGAGTGAGATTTGATGATTGATAATCTCGATTGTATCATTCTTGCTCTTAGTGTTGAAGTCGAGCTCGAAAACAAAAGCTTCGTGGAGCTCAAACTATAGACAAGTCTGTTGGTTATGACTTAGGTTCGAGCAGCCTGTATGTTGAATTTGACTTGATTACGTCCAAAGATTGGTCATATAAATAAAATTTCGTACTTCGATCACAGCAACTAAGTACTTTCAGTATAATTTCTTATTTAAATGAGCCTAGGTTAGCTATTTGGAAAACGTTTTAGAGAAGACAAAACATCGAAAAAACCGAAAACGGCTCTTTATCGATTTTCAGGTTTCAATGGCCACGAATATCTCTTGTCCGAAGTTAAATTTCTTCGATAAATTCAATTTCGTGACTTGTAATAAACTAAGCGAAACACAAAGGTCCGAATGTCACCTGGCTCCGACGTGCTGCCACGATTTTGAGGACGCCCCTGGAAGAGCATCAGATACAGAATACGATGCACGAGCACATGTGCCTCTGTAAAATAAAAAAATAAAAAAGAAGGTGTTTGGGTAATAATTATGGAATAATTACTTAATAATTACTTCAAGGTCAATCAATGCGTGTGGATCTCCGCGCTCGGAAGCTGATTTGACTTGATACGATCGTACATGTTCGATCCATGAGTACTGGTCTCCCACCCAGAGCAGAATTCTTTAATGCCTGTTTTAAAGGGGTAGAAATACTATAAATGACTGGTCTTTCTTCTTTTGGTGGCTCAAGAACGGTATCTGGGGCTTGATGTCGATTGACTTCTTTGTTAAAGAGTCATTAGAATATGCATATCTAGATGCATATATGCTCGTATGTTTGTATATTTGTTGTAGAATCCGACTATCCAACACACACACACACACACATATATAATGGTTTAAAGATACTCTCCAAAAATAACTCTCTTGAGATTTTTCTAAGATCTCGAAAAATTATTAATTTCATTGATTAAATTTTTCCATACTAAAAAGTTCTCAAGTCTATTTAAATCTTGTGAATTTTTACTTCACAATTTTCATTGAAATAATTAGGTATATTAGTTTTTTTTTTCATACTACTTCACATTGAGATAAATTACATGTACATGTTTTTATTGTTCTAATATATAGAATGTTTTTATAGAGACTAGATATTTTTAGATGATATATTGGTAATATAATACAGATGCATAATGTAATTATTTGAGCTAAATAAGTTGGATTAGTATCAAAGTTCCCTTACCGAAGCTGACCGGATCGGAGATAAGATGCTCTCGGGTTATTGGTGTAAGTGAGTCAACCTTGCTCACGAGCTACTCGAGTTTGATTTGCAATTTACTTGAATTCACTTTGATGTTTTTGTGAGCCTGAGTATTTAATTTGGTCAAGGTTAAGTTGAAAATACTTGACTTGAGTAACTTGTAAGACTAATTAAAAGTATTAAATCCTCAATCATAGTACATGTTTAAAATTCGAGCTTTGGTGCAAGTTTTGAAGATAATTTATCAAAAGGAAAATTATCCAAAAATCCTTAATCTATTATATAACTATCAAATCAACCATAAACTTTTCAATTTGACAAATGGAATTCTAAACCTTTGACGATTTTCTAATATAATTCATCCAACCAATTTAGATTAAAAATCACTAACGTAGACGTTGGCCATCCTATGTGGCATAGCCTACTATTAAACATGTCTGACATGGCTCAAAATGATATTGTTTTGAGAAATTTTAAAATTTTAAATTTTCTTTGCTTTTTTCTTCTTTTCCCTTATCTTCTAAGAATGTTGTCTCATCTAGATCTAGGTGAGGGTTGCCGACCATTGTCAAGGACCCAGTGACCTCGTTGGTTAGAGTTCGAGGAAGATGAAGGGAAAAAAAAAGAAAAAATCTAAAATTTTCCAAAAATGACGTTGTTTAGATCTCTATCGGACACATTACTAGTTTATGAGATAAATTGGTTAGAAAGATGACATTGGAAAAATATCATATTGTATTGATCAAATTGGAAAGTTTATAATTGAATTAGCAATCATATAATAGGTATATGACTCTAAAATGAGAGATCCACAAGTTGTGACTGATTTGCACAATGGTCACCCTTGCGCAAAGAGAGAGAGAGAGAGAGTTTTGGGGCTAGGGTTCAATGGTCAATGATATGATTCCAAAGACGTCGAGGACTTTTTAAGTTAGGTTAATGAGATGATATGACTTTATTTAGGCCATTCAATCGAGTTGATATCTCAACTATTTAGAGGGGATAATATAATAATTTAGAATTCACCTTTCTAGATTTAGAAGACTCCTATCCTTGCAAGTTTGCCTTACACGATGTTAGAAATGTGTATCACTTATATCAATAAATATTGCTGTGGGTAGATCATCCGCCCCAGCTATAACTTACCTAAACTAATGTTGCCACGTGATTTGATCTGATCATGCAATTTTCCGTATTTTCATCGGAAGGGGACGTTAGCACCTTTAGGTTTGTCATTTTCGTAGCCGTTTGCTAATAAATTGACCGGTACCCAAGAAATAACATTAAACTTGCACGTTCTTTTGTACGTAAAATGTACAAGTTGTTCAATCCATACAAAAGAACAACCGAAGCGGACACGTAAACATATACAATGGTTATTATTATATTATAACCTATGAACAAAGGACAAGTATATAAGTTGTCAAATAGTCCGTCTCTACTTTAAGCACAAACCGGCATAAGTGATTGATAGGAGCACCATATTTTTTATTTCGAACTTCTAACTTAGTTAAGTGTATGTTTGAGATTATTACTTTCGAAATTTCCAAAAGTCAAGAATGAATTAAGCCAAAAATCCATCACATCTCGCAAAATTCCTACAACAGCAAAAGATGATCTTGTTCTTTTTTCTTTTTTTTTGTCATTTTCAGTGGGCATAAAGTGTAACGACAATAGTTACCCTTCAGCAAATATTTTGAAAATTCGGACAGGTTGCAACTCATTATAAACTAATAAAACCGGAATTTTTGAAAAGAAGAAAAAGAAAGACAAAGGAGACGGCTTTTTCGTTCGACACGGCGTACGAGGATTGTGTGGACCACGCAGGTGGGGCCCACGTGGTGGGACGATTTTTGGCCCTTTGGGATGGATTTTTCAGACAGCTCTTTTGAGGCACTATCTTGTTCGGTCACCATTCCCGCCCAAAATAAAATAAAAAAATAAAAAATAAAGATAAAACAATTACCATAATACCATAAATAAAAATATATTGTGGGGGATTTAAAAAAAGAAAAAGAAAAAAACGAGGGTGTGGATTTTTTTGCAAGTTGCAAAACAGGACATGTCATGACCCAATTTCGAAAATTCAGTGCATTTATACAGTGGCGAGGTGTGTGTGAGGGAAGATTTGAGGATCTAGCTGCCACTGCAATATCCTCTCTCTGCATGAAATACCTGGGAATATCTAGCAAAGTGTGGCCTAATTAATACAACTTGTAACGTGAGCGGATGGCAAGGCAACCGCTATGTTGCTGCCAACCAAAATGGGAAGGCGAACAAGAAGGAGATGCACCTCTTAAAAATAGATAATGTGGAGATGTAGGCCGTGATATGGACCCTTTTTCATGACTTCTAAGTTTTGGACCCGTTTGAATTCTTAACGTAGTATCAAAACAGGTGGATTGAGTTTGCAGTCCCTTCCATCAGATACTCCATTTTACATTCTTATTTTGATTTGAAAGATCTCAACTCTTTCACAATTGACATGAATCAACGAAATCATAAGTATAAAATTTGGTCCTTCTTAAATGTTGCCACCGTAAAATTGAGGGTAGATATTAAATTAGAAAAAGAAAAAACATATAAAATACTCAACCTAATAAAATTACATGGAAATTATTTGACGAAAAAAAGGCGCCAAGCACCTCTTAATTAGAACCAAATGATTGTGGTCACCCGACACGAATCGTTTGGAACGTGTAAAGAACGGTAAATTCTTGCTCTCTTTTCATCATTCACATCAACTGACCAACACAACCACGCAATCACGTGACAAAACATGGCGTACAAGGCCACTCCATTCTCTCTCCTTATCTCTCTCTTAAAGAACTATTTGTAACGCTCATTCTCTTTTCATCAGAGGCCCCAAAACTTACTCTTCTGCCGACCACAAACTCACTTGTCAACTTGCTATAATACAAAATCTTTTATGGTGAATATGGATCGCACAAATTAATAGCGTCTTTTTATTTGTTTCTCAAAGGAATATATTGTGCTTAAAAATTGAGATTAATAACACGAAAAACCCTTAACTTATATATTCATGATAAATTTATCATTCATTAATTTTCATTAAATTTTATCGTCATATTGCTGAGTTAGATAATACGAAACAATTGACAAATGTTACAGTTTGAATTCTTTGGATTATTTTAAAAGGCTCAAGGAATATTTTGATTACATGATTAGCTAAGAATATAAAACATGGGGCATTGCTTTTAATGGGTTCATGTTACGTAAAAATAGTCATTAACAGGACCGCTTAGACATTAGTAAGTGGAAAACTCTACTCCAGATCAGGGATTACGTTCCGTAAAACGGTAAGAAATGACGGAACCGACAATTTCACTCGATAATTTCAGCTAACGAAGCATAAAAAATAAATATAAAAATATGGAAAGTAGAAAGCATCGGCAGAGCGTGCTGGCGGGGAGTGGCAACGTAGAGAGAGAGAGAGAGAGAGAGAGAGACATCATTAATGAGAAAGGGCGCGTGGTTCAAGGTTGCCTGCCACACCACAGTGGTAACGGTCTCGCGGCTGAAATGACCATAAACGCCCTCGCGCCTGAAGCTAAACCGGATTAAATTTAAAAATCGGGATTAGACAAATCGGTAATTACAGAACAGTGGGCTTTTCACGCTGTGGAAACAATTGACCAGTCCTTAATTTCGCTTTTTTTCGTTATTATTTTTTTATTGGTCAAACGACGAAAGGGGAGGGGGGGGACTGAACCCCGTGTCACGTGACCTGCGTCGCTCCTTCCAAGGGAGCGCAAAAGGAAAAATAGAGAAAAAGAAAAAATAGAAAAAAAAAAAGGGAAAAAGAAAAGCCCCGGTCGAGTCAGCACCTGCCTGTTAAATCTCATCCCCACTCCCATTGGCTCAGATGCTCGGGCCGGACCCACCTTGCCACGTGTCGAACCTCTGATGACCGAGTTATGCGGCGCCTCGTAAATATCTCTCAACCTCCCCGCTTGTGGCCTCGCTGGAATCTCATTTCTGTCCCCGGACCCTCGCTTGAATTACCGTCCCTCCTCCTTTCTCTTCATTCATTCTCTCTCTCTCTCTCTCTCTCTCTCTCTCTCTCTCTATATGATTACGAAATACACTAAGGAAAATGTCCGAGGAGAGTAGGGGTATTGTCATGTAGATTGGTACTTTTTGAAAATTTGGGAAAACGAGGATTGCTATGTGTTGTTTTGTGTTGGGTTGCCACATGTGAAACTCGGAAACATTGAACAAGCCTCTCTCTCTATTCTTATTTTCATGTAAGCACGCATAATATTAAACTCACCAGTTGCAAAAATCCTACATCAGGAAAATATTAAATCAGAGAACAGTCGACAGTTCTTATTTTTTTAAAATTTGGGCTATATAAAGCCACTTTTTTTCAAGGTGAAATGGGCGTGGCAAGCTTTTGAAAATGGTATGAAAAGATGCATCATATCGTAATTTCAACTCGAGTTATCAAGCCAGCGAAGATAAAAAAAAAAATTTACAGTTCAATCGGTTTTTTCAGTGTTTTATTGGCCATATGCTGAAACTTTATCTGCAGATAAGGTTAGCTTAAAAATGCAAAAATCTCAAATCACTTGGCTCGCTGAATTAATTTTTGGGAGTAAAAAAAAATGGCAATCTAAAAGAAGAAAATTTAAAAGAATTTCCAAAAAACCGAATTAGGAGACGCAACTTGAATCGGGGGATCAGCCGTTTTAGAATCCTATAAAAGAGGCAGGGCAGCACCAGCAACCGTGCTTCCGTTCGCGCGACCCTCTTATCTCTCCGCAAATCTACCTCGAACGCAATCTCTCTCCCTCCCTCTCTCTCTCTCTCTCTCTCTCGATCTCGACGGTTTCATTTTGTTGCTTCTTCCGCTTCCGAGAAAATCCCCAGTCAAAGCTTAGCAAAAATCCCAGGAAAAGAGAAAAGCAGAGTTCCCACGGCGAGATAGGAGTTCACCCCGAAGTAGCAAATCCTGCGTAGACGCAGCAGATTGAGACGAGCCTTTCGCTCGGCCTAGTTGGGTGCTGGCTCGATTCGCTCACATATATTCTTCCCCCTTCCCTTTTCCGGCAAAAGCCACCATCTTCTTTTTCCTTCCCCACCCCTTTTCCTCCTCTCCCCCTCAACTTTCCAGGAAAATCCCCTGCTTTTTCTTTCCCCCCGCCCCACCCTTTCCTCTCACCGCCCTGCTCTGCTTCCGGGTCGTCGTCCCTGAACTCACCCCTCTCTTTTTTGGCACATCACTACTGCTGCTTCAGTGGTTTCGCCTTCCGTACCTTTCCTCGCCCCTCTTGCGTATTCCATTTCTCTTTCTCGCTTTCTCTCTCGCTCGCGCACGCACGCACGCTTGCCGCCTCTTTTTTTTTTTTTTTTTTTGTTGGCCCTTTTTTGGGGGCCTCTCTTTGCTTTTTGCACTTCTCGCTTTACTTGACATTCGCCCACAGTCACACCCTTTGAACCACCAACTTTATTTCCTCACCAGATTTTTTTCCCCCCAGGTACCTTTTTCTGGGTGTTTGGTCGATTAGATTTCTCTGCGTTTTTGAAGCTTCTCTTTAACGTGGTTCACTCCGACCTTTTCCTCTTTATTCTCCTCCTCCTCGTGTCCCAGTCTCAGAGGAATCTCTCCTTTTTTATCCCCCCACTCCCCTCCTCTATATCACCCCTCCTTTCTCTCCCTCTTCGCTTCGCTTTCGATGTTAACAGTAAGTCTGACCGAGAAGCTCCTGCAGTTTTGAAGTGAGAGAAAGAGAAAGCTATGGAAGCCAAGACGTGTTTCGTGCCTCCTGTGAAGCTCACTGAGCATCGAACCCGCGCGAGGCTCCTGAGTCCCGAGCCTGCGGACGACCCCGGCATCCGACCCAGAGTCGTCCGGATATCGTACATGGATGGCGACGCCACCGACTCGTCCAGCGACGAAGAGGACGGCCCGTTCGAATGTCGTCGCCGGAGAGTGAAGAGATTCGTCCACGAGATTGCCATCGACCCGCCGTGCTCGAGAGAGAGCCACGAGGTCGTCAAGAGCCGGTCACTGAGGAGCAAACTGTGCGGGAAGTCGACGGGGAAGCCGGCGCTGCGGGTGGGCCGCTGCGAGATGAAGTCGCCGGCGGGGAGAGGAAGTTCCGGGGCGTGAGGCGGAGGCCCTGGGGGAAATGGGCGGCCGAGATCAGGGACCCGCAGCGGCGCGTGCGGCTCTGGCTGGGCACCTACGACACGGCGGAGGAGGCCGCGATGGTCTACGACCACGCGGCGATCCAGCTGCGCGGGCCCGACGCGCTCACCAACTTCGCCACCCCTCCGCCGCTGGAGGTGGCCGCGATGTCCCCCCCGATGCCCCTGGCGAAGGGCCCCGGTGAGGCCCGCTCGCCGACGTCGGTCCTCCGGTGCCTCCTCGACGAAGTCGAGGACTCGCAGGGGAGCGCCGGCGACGCCGCGAAGGAGGAGGAGCGCGGCGACGAGTCGTGCGCGTCGGGGAACGCGTCGCAGCACTCCACGAGCTTCGACAGCTTGTTCCCGGACGATTTCTTCGACTTCCGGAGCTCCGCCCCGAGCTTGTTCGACGAGTACGCGAGCTTCGGAGGGAGCATGTTCAAGGACGATGTAGTCGACGCCTTCATGAACCCGGGCGAGGATTTCGGGTTCGGATTCTGGTCCGGGTCCGGGTCCTCCTGTTGGACCGTCGACGACGATCACTTCCAGGACATAGGGGACTTGTTCGGGTCCGACCCTCTGTCAGCAATGTGAATTTTTTCCCTTTTTTTTTTTTTTTCCTTTTGTGTTTTTTCTAGATCGAGTCCCGTGGTGTTGTTCACGTCGTGCCGGTTACCGGCCGGCCACAGTTTTGTACCGGCGATGTCCCGTTTTGGCTCTTGTCCCTCGGGTCGCGGTTGTAATTTTCAATTCGTGTCAATAAGTCATTAGCGACGATGAAATCTACGTCTCCGTCGAAGGCAACGGCGGCGGACGAGTTTTGGCTACGTGCACCGTTCTCTCTCCTCTTCCTCCTCTTCCTCTATGTGGCTTTTTTTTTTTTTAATTTCGTTCGTGTTGGGAACGTGCCGCGCACGTGACGGGGGGGCACGCGTGAAAATTAAGATGCTTTATTTAATTTTAATTCGCGGACATCGAAACGAGGTCGTACGTGGGTGTATTGTTCTCGTGGGTCAGATGGGTGTTTTTTGCACGTATGCGTAGTGTCGCGTCCACTTGAATTTTGTCCGCACCGGAGATTGTTGTTGACATTCGAGAAATGGCAAAAGGGCCGAGTATAGATAATTCAATTTGCTTATTGGTTTGCTCGTTTCAAAACGCCCAGAAAGAGCACGTATTGTTAAATGCTCACACCCTCGCCTTCGTTCCTTAAGAATAACGTCCTTAATTAAATTTAGTCTAAGATCTCAAATGCATGGTGGTCTTCAAATGATATGAGATTTTTCTCAAGGTTACGTTGATGTATTGCAATAAAGAGTGAGAAAATGCAAAAATCATATTGATATCGATTTACAAGAGTGAGGTATAATGACAAGTTAGACATTTCAATAAGTGTATCGAATTCAAAATATTTGATGCACGGCTGCCATATTCTTGTAAACTATCGTTGCAGATATATTCTGATATATTAGATCTTTTGTTTCTCCATCTTGCTTAGTAAGAATAAGGGCAAATGATATAAATGATCCCTAAACATGTGGTTCATTAATTTTTAATTTGTTTAATGCAGTCCTTGACTTTAACCCAAAGTGTAATATTACTTATGAATTTTTAATGTTTAATGTAGTCCATTAACTTTTGGTAATTTCAGTCTTTAAATTATGTGAATAATGTTCAATGTTATCACCGAACTTTATTAATAGAATGATAACATTAAACATTTTTATATAATTTATGGCTATATTGAAAATATGCAAAAAAATCCAAAGACCACATCAAACAATAATAGAATTTTGATGTACAAGTTTCACGTTGTGGCAAGTGTAGAGCATACTACTTTGTCTACTTTGATCTCATAGGAAAGCCTCAAGTGGACTTGAAACCATATGAATAGAGGATTTTCATCAAGAAATTTTTGCAATTCCTTAGCAATATAAGGACCAAGATAAAGCTCAAATGGTCTTCGTGTTCATACTCACCAAAAATAAGAATTTTCCAGCCTATTCTGACTAATGCTCAAATTTACATTGACAATATCTTCCTTTACAATCCAAATGAGGCATAATATCATTTATAACTCTTGATACTGTTGATGATAAGCTAAGATGATCATTGCCTAAAAAGAAATTGAATTTCTTGGAATGCATCTCAAAAATGAAACTTATTATCCTGATCCAAATACTTTTGAGTTACCAACAAATTCACAAGATCCAACTTCATCATTATCACATGACCATGGGGAGGAATTGGAAATGTGTTGAAAAATGTCATGGCTCTGATACTAGAAAACTAGACATTAGACGTTAGACTAAAGTTCACGATCTACATTAAAAAAAATAAAAATTTGAGAATCACATTACATATTTTGCCAAAATTCGGAATTTATTTGTGTCATTATCCCTAAAAGTAAAAGTAAAAACTTAACGAAATGGAGGCAACTAGAGAAAAAATATTTATAATTTGTTTGGGAAAAGAAAGCCTTATAAAAAATTGGAGAATTTTTACCATAAACCCATCTCAAATTGATAAGGTGTATTAAGATCATGTATTAAGATCATCGTTATCTCAATTTTGGTCTATTCGTTTCAGCTCCCCATTGGCAAGGTCGATGAATGACTGACAAACTCGAGTGGACCCGTAGCGCACTTTTTTCCAGCTGGACTGTGACATGGTGGTACAAGTGGCGGATCACGATATTCTGGTCCCAGTTTCGATCCCAAGTAATAATAATGAAAACAACATAAGCAAGAAGAGCACCCAAAAAAAAAAAAAAAAAAAGAAGCAGAATGGAGGAATTTCATTTTCCATATGAAAAAGCGAAGAAGAAGAGAAAGGAAATTAACCTCGCGCTTTTGAAAAAAATTAAACTTCAGTCCTATGTATTGTTCGGTCATAATTTTGTTCCAATGTACCATTTTCCTACAATAAGTCAAAGTCATTCATCAAATTTTTCATTTTAAGTTAAACCGAACTCTGTGGCAAATACCTAAATAAAGTTGCACTCTTTATTCCTTGTTGATTTGAGAATGCTTGGCACGTGGGTCAAGGCAAGGCGTTACCCGATCTTATAGTAACTTTGCATTCATAAGAATTATATTGGCAGTCTCATTGACATCATAATTATGGATATGATTCATAACCCACGGCATGGAGTAACCAACTCTTGCTCTAATAGTAGTACTCCCCAATCTAATTCGTATTTGGTGGGACATTTATTAAATGCAAATGGGGTGTGTACATCATTTTGCACACCAAGAAGAGACAAGAGAACAATGTCTAAAGGGGTTCTTGCTGCGATAGGGGACAAGCCTCTTCTTCTTGGTGAAAGCACATCCACCAAGTGGTCCTAGAAGCGGCCAGATTTCGGCGGTGTAATTACCCTGCCCCCTTGCTCTTGCTCCTGCAACTCCTTTAAAAACCTTTACCGCCTCATGCCGAAACCTAACATCATAATTATCTCACACGTCGTACACATAATCTAGTCCTTAAATTATATAAAAATATATAATATTATTTTTTTCATTAATCTAACCGAACCGAAAATGTACCCAAATCTATTTCCGCGAAACCGTGATTTTGTCTTTGTGTACCATCCCACTGCGAGGGGACAACAGATACATCCGAAAGGCCATATATATGCTAACCAAAGCGAATGACTATTTCGAACATTCAAGAGCCATTCGTACGATGTGAAATCCTATCGTGACGTTGTTGTCTTAGTTATTCAAAAATAGTAACGACGACAAAAAAAAAAAAAAAAAAAAAAAAAAAGGAAGGAAGAAGAAATTATTTGGGAGATCTTCAAATTTCCTTTTCAGCGAGAAGGGAATGAATGTTGAATGGAATCGAATCCCAAGTTAGCCCCACCACGCGATCGGCGGGTCGCAGACAAAATCGCCGGAGTAGCAGTATCTAAGCCGAAATAGGAGACGTCGCTCTCGGGCGGATCCTGCCCCTGCGGGCGTTAGCAGGAGTGTGGGCCCCAACCTTTATTAGTGCGGCCCACCCGCCGGGCCTGCGCAACTTGGATCTCCGACGATCAGACGGCGGTCGAGTCACCTTTTTTCCTCCTCTGGGGAAGTTCATCAGGCCGTGGGCCCCCACTTCACATGATGGCTCGAAATACAGCCACAGCCGGTCCGACCCAAGTTGTCGAACGACGCAGCGGTTCGAGGGACAGACATATTTACTAGGCTAGGGCAGCGCCACGTCAACCTCCTGCGGGAGGGCAATGTGGTGTGGGCTGCCTACGTGCGCATGCATCATACGACTGCTTTTTCGCCTGGCGCGGTTTTTGCTTGTCGCTGCTGCTGCTGCTGCCGCTCTCTTCGGTGCGAATGACGTCAATCGCCCACCGTTAAAAACGAATTCGATCCCGGGCGTTCGCTTTTGTAATTCGGAAGGCTCTCCGGGGCGCCATTTTTCGAAGGACAAAGAGGACGACCCCACCGGAAGATCTTCTTCGTTATTCTTTCCGGGAGGGGCCTGCCGACAGGATCGTGGCCGTACGCGTAATCTCAGTCTCCGACGACGGGCGGCATCACGTCACCTCGTCGTCCCCAAGGAACCGAACGCCCCAGTTGCAGGTGGCGGGCGGGCGGGCGGGCGGGCGGCGGTCCCCGCGGTCCCCGTGTCCCGCCAGCGCCAGCTCAGCCAGTCAGTGTTGCTAAGGGTACGGTCGCGATTCGTGGTCCAGCCCCCCACCCGTCTCGTATGGACCCTCCGTTTGTGGATAGATCGGGGAGGTGTGATTCTTTCGTTTCGGTAGGGGGGCAAAGAAAGAACAAAAGATGATAACTGAGAGTGTCGAGATGTTGTTTTAGGCCCACTTCTTGGTGGGCTATTGTGTCGTGTGGCCCAGGTGGGATCTTGAAGCTTCCGATTGCCCGCTCGTACCGAGACGGGGAGCCTAATTAGGAGAAAGCATTTCATATGCTACAGATGCATTGCGTGACGGTGATCATTTGGTGTAATCGATTAGTCACTGTTGCTCGCATGCTATGAATTTCATCTTGGCTGGTGTCGTATGTGTATTCATGTAACTTTTTGATAGGTTTGATTATATTAATGTGCAGGTGTCACTGTCACGTAATGTATCCGTCACATAAAATATTTTCTCCCTAATTTGAGGCTGTGCATATTGTAATGAGAATTCTAAAGAGGGAGATCATGACAGGGGCACATGAGTAGAGACTCACTCCACAAGCACCCAGTACATGAACTCAATGAATGTTTTAAAATTGAATCTGGGTCATTGGCAAGGCTTACGGCAAACCCATCGGGACCAAGGTTGGAGGTGTCGCTCAGTGGCGACATGACAGGTTGTAATGTCTTCAGTCTTAGTTGTAACCTGATCGCTAGATTTATAGATCCGACACTAAGTACTAAATATCTCGCACCAGTATAATTGGACAGATGAAACACAAGTATAAACATGAGCCGCTCACCTAATCCGATTTCGCATGCGATTGTCATCTACTAATTGCTCGTCGATACGAATTAGGGGCGAGGGAAAGTGACGAGCCAGGGTGGTTCCCAAACTGCAATTTGCACGAGCAGAATCTTAAGGCCCGATCTCCTGCCCCTTCGCTCAGCGAATCGCCATTCAACGTGGTAGTCGCCATGCGCGGGGATGTCTGATCTGGGACAAACAAGATCTTTTCTTTCGTATGCGACTAATCTCGGGTTTCGTTCTCAGAAACTGAACCCACGTGGCAAGCGGCGCATCAAACGTTGTCACGCCTACGTGGCTCATGAGCAACTGTAAATAACGACCCCATGCAAACATGGACCGCTCGTAGCTCCGCGAGTGGGAACGAAATTGAATGATATTCCAAACGGAAAAAGAAAAGGGAAAATAGCATTTTTCTTCGGAATTAGCATGTGTAGATTAATTTCTTCACGACCAGGAAGAAAGCTACGGCATCTACTTAAACCAGCAGGCTCTTTTATTTATGTCAATATATTGACAGTTATCAATAAGGCCTCTCTACCATCACTGGTAAGAAGGTCAGCAAAATAAAGGGGAACCATCCCGGCCTTCTCGACGGTGCCGGTGGAGGAGCGCAGGAGCGAGAGCAGAGGGACCGATCAGTGGATTTTGATGGGTACTTTGACGCCGGACGAGCCCGGGGCTTTCTTGACGGTGACGTGGAGCCTCTGGCCGAACTCGCAGTGCCTGCCGGAGGAGGAGACGTAGTAGTAGTCGCCGACGGCAGTGAGGTTGAGCATGGTGGGGCCCCTGTAGTACACGTGGATGGGGTTCCTCACGTCGCATGTCTCGTAGCCCTTCTTCTCGACGACCAGCAAGTTGTTGGAGCCCGGCCTGTATGGGAAAACTGCCATGCATATGTGCAAGTTCGTGACGATTTAGGACTTATTGCTGTCGATTTTTTACTCTTGTGGATGCTAGAACATGCATATGCACTACATGTTGCGTTTTCTCGACAAACTTTGCACCAAGAAAATGTTCGTACGAGGATTAGAATTCCGACCGAGATGACTAATATGCGCATAATGATCAAGGAAACCCTAACAATCGGCATATCATGGAATGTTCTTGGAAGTCTCCATTCTCAGTGCTGACCAAGTTGATGTATCATCGCGGAAATGGCATTGTTAGAGACTTACATTGGTAAATGACATGATCAAACGACGGCTATTATGATTGATTTTGCCAAAAAAAGTAGAAACTCACTGAGTTGGTCACCGACGCCGAAGGTCCTAGGTTTGGCCCAATCTTGGTAGAAGGTGACATTGTCGGGCACATCCCATCCTTGACGACCACCGACGACATGAATCGTTGCGCTTGTCGATCCCATCAGCATCGCCATCACTGAGCAGCCCAACAAGACCAAACCAAGACTCATTGATGATGATGATCTCTCCATGGTTGTGACTTCCTCGACCCTTTTACCGCCCTTCTGCAAATCTGTTCTTCTGGTGTTGATGCCTCTGCGTTCGAAAGGAGAGGCAACGATTATAAGTTTAAAAGCGAGTCGATTACCTAATTATGATCGAGAGGCCCAAAATCACGATTTCGAGAGGTCGTTAATTTAATTCGTTATGATTGATCGATCGAAGTGATATTGAGGGGGGATTTGACCGGGTCAACAGAAACAAACTCCAATTTATAGAAGGATATGGTTGGGGAGTTAGGGGGTCACGGCCTTTTCTCATCCTCCCTCCGATAATCTCTCTTGCCTTGGAAATTATACATCAACGGAAAAATGAACAAGTGTATGCAGATTGGTTGGGAACATTGAATAATGGATGTACCAAGATTAGCTAGGCTACCCAAGATGATAAGGTTAAAATCCTAAATACATTACAGACTGATCATTTTCCTAGTTAATTAGGGATGCTGTGTGAGACAAATTATTGATAAAGATCTCACGATCAACTATTTACATTTGATTTGACCCCCCCAAAAAAAAAAACTACTTACATTTTATTGCTGGGATGTCATCACTGCCCATCCCGATCGAGGTCGCCATAGGTTACATCGAATGTTGTTTTACTCCAATGTTTGCTTATGAATGCCTTGATTGATGCTATGTGTGGACTGGTCGTATTGTGTGATCCTTTACTTTGATTTCTCCTGCATCTTTCATGAGCCATTCTGTCATGTGTCGATGTCTTCCTCGCAGTAATCTCTTATTGCCTTAACTTCAGCTCCCTTTATAGGAATAATCTGTAATTACTCCCAATTCCTTAATCAATAGATACTCCTTAACTCAATCTTAAATACACATTTCGAGTCAACTGGTCGTTGCCATGTATCATGTACCTTTATTAAAACACCGCCTATCGAAAACTCACGATCGATTAAGTCAAGACATTCTATCAATGGACCTTGTGGGTTAATTGAAGTATTACAACATTCATGATCAATGAGCTTATTAGACATTTCATTCATTGGGCTGTATGCATTTCATCCGATGGGCTGTATGGAATATTTGCATTCGTCATGGTAGGGTTTGGACCATTAACTTGTTTATATCTGAACCCACATTTTTAAATTTAAAGCGGATAGACTTGACCGTCGATTGTCTATGCAAGTAGTTTTGTCCCGTCTATTGGCTTTGTTTTCAACTTAAAAGGTCGTGGTCGTCTCGCAAACCGCTCAAGACGTGCACTCCCTTCAATTGGATTTTTCTATAAGTTATATACTTACAAATGTTGGAGTGGGAGACATATATATATATATATCAAACAAGTGACTAACTCCACGATTCTAGAATGTCTCCCACTCCAATATAGATATATATTCAATTTGTCACACCAAGCGTTTGTTAAGGACAAGCAACTGAAGCCTTTTTCTAAAAATAATAATTTCCCGCAACAATTTGATAATCCAATTTCGCTAAATTTTAACCTTTAATTGAGGCGCTTTGGGACCAAATAAAAAGGAAAAATTAGTGCTAGCATTAGATGAAGTCTTCTTCAGTGATAACGGAAGGTCAGAGTTTTAAGGTGAAGGAAAAAGCCCAGTGCAAAAGGAAAAAAAAGAAAAACCTAAAAAGTTAATTGAAAGCATTTGTTGAGAGATTGATGAGGAAATTACTGTTAATTGTCCATGTAGTTAAGATTCTCTTTTATCCGTCAAGGATGAAATCAGTGTGCTAAAATCCGCATTAAGAAAAGCTTAAATTGAGAGTTAAATAAGGAGCCGTGCTAATCTAACGGTCCCGTTATCGATTGAAAATGATGGTGCAATTTCAACCACCACTTTCACTTCGAGAGGAATTGGCTAATGGATTTATGTGAATGACAAATAGAGAAGGTCGGTCAAAGAGTTGCCTCATATGTTCGAAAAGAAAAATTAGAAATCTTTCTTTCTTTTTTCCTTCATTTGGACGGCACATGTTCTCTCGATCTCTAGTCCATCTTTCTCTTAGGACTTTTCATTGTCCAGTACCAATCTTTTTTTTTTTAACAGAATTTTATTGGTTACTATGAAAAGTAGGGGTGATCAGTTTCAAATTCTTTATAGGTTTGGCTTGGAACCTAAAACCTACTTTCGGTATAAGTTCCTTAATTTTTGAAATCTTGAACTATTCTTTGGAATCTAGAACCTAGAACCTACCCCGTTACATGTTCCAAGGTTGGTTTCAGGTTCTAACAAATTCTTTTTTTTTTTTTCCTCATCTTTAGTTAAGAACTTTCACAACACTTACCTCGAGAAATGGCTGCACCAGCTTATTACAACACTTTAACTTCCAAGATGTACTTCTCCATACCAAGACCCACAACACCATCACTCTATAATTTTCTATAGTTACAAGGTACCTCAGCTTAGTATTTAAACATCCAACAATTAAACTTTGAAGCAAAACATCCACCAATAGGTCAAGCACAGTAGAAACACACATTATGATCACAAAATCCAAATCAGAATAGATCAAGATCAACACCTTCCAACAATTCCCAGATCTAAAATTACAACTACACAATCACCTACTATCACACTAAAATTAGCAATTTAAGTAGATTATTTCCCACGCAAGAAGTTCTTCGCTGGATTATAACTCGACAACATTGCCTCCATGCAACAAAAATTCTAGAAAGCATAGAGAAATAAAAACAAAATTGAAATTCTAGAGGTTGCTCTCCTGCTGTTGTTACCTTCAAACAGAGCATGAAATATGAATTACCCAATTCATGTTGACCCAAAGTCTAATGTAACAGTGGTTAACTAATAAGAGGAATTTCTGCATGATTAACTCGTAAACTACCTAGATCGAACAAACATATTCTGTTCATTCAGCTTCACCAATAGGTCAGTATACAGAAGATCTTTAATACACATATCAAATCAGATTGCCATCACAAACGTGACTTCCACCATATGAACTCTCCACATAATGTTCATTTTATATCTTGCAAAGTTCCTTCTCCATCACTTTTACCACTAACATTGCCCATCACTACAGACTGAGGGAAAAGAACAAAAATTTAACGGCTATCATGCCAAATATTAGTGTAAAGATTACTGATTTACGAAACAAATAAACAAATAGATGGCCAACCAAATGCCAAAGAAAATAGAAAAACCCCATTAGAATCTCAAACGCTATAGATTAAGTGTCACTATAAAAAAAAAAAAAAAAAAAAAAAGAGGAATGAAATAGCAGTAAAGAAGAGTGAAGAAAACAAGCAAGAAATGGTCAGGACCATGTCGAAGCATCTATTTGCAAGCACAAACCAAACATCCTCCAACGTCTCACCTAAATCATAAGCATCCCAAAGCAATTTATACACGTGAAGCCAATCTCTCCCACTATATTCCACAAATAAACTCGCACGCACACCTAACATAGGAAGACTAACCAAATTATACATCCCTCACAGCGAAAAAAGACTCAATTTTCCCACATTCACCTCCTACCCTCTTCAAAATTGATCAACCAAACTAGTCATCTTAACATCTAGCCGTCCCCCAAAAGAAAAACCTCTCATAATTCCAGCTTGAGACCACTCAAAATTCAAAAGAACCCGACAACACAAGCGCGCTGAAGAGGGAGACACACGCACGCACGTACCCTGCCCTCGAGGTGAAAGCAAGGATGGATGATCCCATTCATGTCGAAGTACAGGTTGATGTACTCCATCCCGTTAGGGTTCATCTTGGAGGGGCCGATCAGCCGGGTGACACCTCTCGCGTCGATGGGCGGCGCTTCCTCAATGACGTTTGCAATTGAGCTCGGGTACCATTGGCGAGTCACTAGTAGAAAGTGGGAATGCCCATGTTGCCCGCGCCTTCGAACGTTGGCGACGACGTTGTGGGTCGTGACGATGGCGTTGAGGGTGGTGAGTAGCGTCGGGTTGTCATTGGGGTGTTACAACGTCGCAGAGAAGAAAGTATCGGGAGATAGAACAAGGAGCTAAAGATTGAAGAAATTAAGGATTTTTAGGTTTAGGAATCCTAGCTCTTGGTTGTTGGTTCTGAAAAAAGTGGAACCGGGAATCGGAACCTCTTTCTCTAGAACTGGGAACTATGCTCTTCCCTAATGAAAAGCCGGAGGGTTACAAAGTTCAGAAAATATTAGAAACATTGTAGATTATGATTTGACCGGCTGTGGCATTGGCAATTGGCGGGTGATGACTAGCGATGTCGACTACCGACGATCAATGACCATAGAGGCGACGATCAATGAATTAATTTGTGGTTATAGTATTGCGAAAATGGAATTGCGTACTAACTAAAGCCTGGTATTTAAGTAGATCTAATCTAATAAAAAAATTGCTGATTATAATTATAGTTAACACGTGCCGTGGAAGGTGCCAATTAAATCAAGTTCTTAGTATACATGTTAAGATTATGTTTGTATTTTTTTAGTATGAGAATATGTTTGTTAATTATTGAACTAACTAAAGCCAGATAATTTAATTGCAAAACTAAACAAGAATGCATTTTATGAGATCATGTGTACTTGATTATGATCAAACATGATAAATGTTTGTGGAATTTCCAAACACAAAGGAAGATATGTTTTCCAATGTTATGTATTTGGTCATGTCTAAACATTATAAATTCTTAAAAATTGATTTCTTTTTATTTTAGATTTATGACTTTAAAATGCGTCATACTAGTCAATAAAAAAATCAATGACATATCCGGTGCCCAAATTGGATTCATCAAAATTTTATGAAAATCTATTTCCGTCATCCCAATGCCTCCATACAAAATATCAAAATTAAGTAAAGTAATTCATCATAACTCTAATATCATATGTAAAAGAAAAAAACATTTGTATACTTTCAATATATCCAAGCTTTGATTACTTGTTTGGTCCTTTTTTTTTCTTGTTATTTTGTACTTTTTTTTGTCCATATATGCATTTTTTGTTCCATTTAGACTTCACCACTTTGGAAAAACCATCAAGTGGGACTTTTGGGACAAAATTGATATTCGATGTAAAATTGATTTTTTCATTAGGAATTTGGCCCAGAAATTGAACACGTGTCATGTGTTTTGAATTTAAGAAAGTTATAGAGAAAGAACAAATCAATCTTTTTTGTTAGGGTTGTTGTCTGTGGTTGGTCAAGCCGAGTGCGTGGAAGACGGACCGTCCTGTCTGCCGACTTTCTTCAACTTATAAGGTCGTGGCCGTCCCGCAAACGACTCAAGACGTGCACTCCCATTCAATTAGACTTTACACATGTTGGAGTGGGACACATTCTAGACTCCTGGAGTATAAGTTATTTGTGTCATTTATGTATGTGTGTGCGTGACGTGCACTACCCTTCAATTAGACCTTACACATGTTGGAGTGGGACACATTCTAGACTCCTGGAGTTTTAATTTATATATATATGTGTGTGTGTGTGTGTTTTGTTTTGCTAATATTTAATCTACGACAAAACATCTTTTCCAAAAATCATTCTTCAGCTTTTGATGAGAGGAGATGAGTTCTATGGCTACTTTGGATAGGAAATACCTAGATGAACAAAAAAATAACCACAAATTTTTATTTTGAATTTTGAACCAAACGGTGTATATAAACCGTGTCAGAATTCAATTAACGACAAAACTTGAAAATATAACCACTTCCATAGCAACACACGTACATGAACTACATCGCAATTTAATCGACAACAATGCTTGCGAACATGCAAAGATATAATGCTGAAATTGAATCGACGACAAAACAACCGGGATAGAGATATGCGTCAGAATTTAATCAACTACATGAATTGGAAAGCTATAACTAAGGAAAAAATAAAGTGTAGAAAAGTAGAGATAATGCAAGATTATGTTTTGATTGTCCGGCGAGTCCTTTCCAATTGATGAGAACTTGATATATATAGACCTTCTATTTTAACCGTCTGGAGCAGTTTCTTTCTGATTGAATTATTGTTCAACGCTTCCAAAAATAATAGTCTTATATTCCCACGTTGTCACTTTCTTTAAAATAGCAATCTTACTTTCAAGGAGTTATTCATTTCCCACGTTGTTAATTCCCTTCAAAATCGCAACCTTAATCACCTTTTTCGCCTAAACATTCTCCACGATCTCCTTAATAGATTTACATGTGCCCAAGCCTTAGATGCAATCTTCTGGATTGATCATTTGCTCCTTAGTCAACATAGTATCGACAATTTTGGTAAAATAATCTGCCATCATTTGCCACTAACTTATGTGTGCTAATAATTTCATCCAAGTCATCAATTGCATATAATATTGACCACTCTTCAATCCATTCATTTGGTTTCTTCCATGGATGACCAAACATGCCCGGATAGTATTTTCCACTATTTTCCCTTTTCTTCACTAATTTTGAGTTGCATAGAGGTTGTCGAGTCCACTTTTGTTGCTTCCGAATGATCATTACATATTGATAATAACTAAAAATCAAACACTTTTGAGTGTCAACATATGCCCCATTTTAAAAGAATGGAATGATTCGTTAATCATTCGATTCTTTTAAATTAGGAAACCTAAAAGTTATCTTGTGCCCCATTGACATCAACAAATTGCCATAATTGATACCACCAACCTTATAGGTCCCAAAAATGTAGGATTAGTAGGATTTACATGCACTTGAATTGAATGACTTGATATTCTTGGCTCATTCATAACTTCATGGAAGATATTAATGATAATTGGCCTGATCACGTCAACGAGATATTTTATCACGTAGTTCGTTAATTCATTCTTGTCCTCCTTGAATAACCATTGCATGGCTGCCAACATTACAAGGGTTGGCTCTAATTGCCTTCTTTGCTCATCGGTGTGTTGTCTTGGGATATCGACATCTCCGCCTTGTTCTTGCTTTGCCACCGGTGATGCAGTTGACAACTCAAAGTCTCCCATATTATCATTACTTCGTTGTGAATTGTCACCACCACCATCATCAAGATCAAGTTGATTCCTTATTTACACCATCATATCTCCTGTAATCAACCTCAATGGTCCCACCAAGCATGCCATTTGTTTCATTAGAATTTAATTTACGGCGAAACCTTTTGTTCAAAAGTCGTTCTTTAGCTTTTGATGAGAGGAGACGGGTTCTGTTGTAACTCCGGACAGGAAATATCCAGGGGGACAAGAAATAACTACAAGCCTTTATTTTGAACTTCAAATCAAACTGTACATATAAACCGTGCCAAAATTCAATGAATGACAAAGCTTGAAAATATAACCACTTCCATAGCAACACATGTACACAAACTGCGTCGAAATTTAATTGATGACAAAGCTGGCAAACGTGCAAAGATGTAATGCCGGAATTAAATCGATGGCAAAACACCCATGATAGAGATACATGTCGGCATTTAATTGACGACGCGAATCGGAAAGTTATAATTAAGGAAAGATAAAGTGTAGGAAAGTAAATATAATAAAAAATTACAATTTAATTGTCTGGGGGTCCTATCCAATTGATGAGAACTCGATATTTATAAACCTTCTATCATAGCCATTTGGGAGTAGTTTCTTTGTTGTTGAATTGTAGTTTGACGCTTTCGAAAATAATGGTCCCATAATCTCACGTTGTCCACTTCCTTCAAGATAGCAGCCTTATCTCCAAGGAGTTGTTCATTACCACGTTGTCAGTTTCCTTCAAAATAGCAACCTCAGTCTTCATTTTCACCTAACTCCACGATCTTCTTGTTAGATTTACATGTGCCTAAGCCTTAGATGCAATCCTCTAGATCGATCATCTGCTCCTTAGTTAACACACTATTGACAACTTTGGTAAAATAATTTGTCATCATTTGCCACTAGTTGACGTGTGCTAACATTTTCATCCAAGTCATCAACTGCAAATAATATCGACCGATCTTCAATCCATTCAATTGGTTTCCTCCGTAGATGACTAGACATGTCTGGATAGTATATTATTCACTCTTTTTCCTCTTCTTCGATAATTTTGACGGTTGTATAAGAGGTTGTCGAGTCCACTTTGATTACTTCCGAACAATCATCGCATATCCATAATAACTAGAAATTGGACATTTTTAAGTGTCAACAACATGTATATAAAACATGTACTTATTTGATTTGTTGCGACACGTGTTCGTGAAGGAAAGCAAATTAAAGTCTTTTTTCTAATATAATTATTTCTCGCAACATGTATATAAAACATGTACTTATTCGATTTGTTGCGACGTGTTCGTTAAGGAAGCAAATTAAAGTCTTTTTTAATCTTTGATCGAGGTGCTTTCGGACCAAATAAAAAGTAAAATTGGCGCAAGCATTAGATAAAAGTGTTCTTAAATGCAAATGGAAGGTTAAAGTTAAAAGGTGTAGGAACAAGTCAGGCAAAAGAAAAAAATCTTCAATGGAGTTAATTGACATCATGTATCGAGAGGTTAATAAGGTAAATACAATTTATTGTACACGTAGATGCTTAAAACTATCTTTTATCCATCGAGGATAAAATCAGTGTGCAATAAATCCACTGAAGGAAAAGTTAATTCAAGAGTCAAATAAATTATGGAAGCTATAATTGCGTAGTGGGTCCCACATAAATTGTCAATTCCTTATCCTTCACCAACTCCAATTCCATGGCAAGGAAGAGCACTCAAACCAACCCGCTTTCATGCGTTTTGGCCTTTTTTTTTTTTAGGTGGATAGGAACATGTCAATTTTATAGATAGATATAGATTACATATATGGCATAGAAATTTTCAGGTAAAATGAAAGTTAGCTATTCTCCAAGATACTAAGATGATCTTTAAGAACATAAATGATGACTTCATACGAAGAATTCATGCTTAATAAAATTGAATTAGGCTGACATTATGATATGAACCTCAACTCGTTAACCTAGCACCAATTTTAGGAGACCCCAATCCTCTCCGTGCTTGGTTCGAGCACAATACTATCAAGTGAGGGCATCAGGGTCCTAAGTCGGATCGTTGATGTTCGAGTCTTAACCCCAAGGCCAAGGTTAAAGATTCAGGTGTCCAAATCCTTGGTCTGTCGAACTGGGATCTCGAAATATGAGTAGACTCGAATATTGAGATCGTGGGTTGATTCAAACATGCTTTCTAGAGAAAACCCCTTTTAACGGTTGCTCGGCAATAAGTTTGCAATCATCGAAAACAGTCCAAACACATGAAGTGGGTAATAAATGAGAGAAAGACCTAATGATTAACAGATATAAAGGAAAAAAAATTGCCAAATGAAACAACTAAAGAGAGCCACCACTTTTGCTGGAGTGGCATCAGCTGTAGGGGGGCAGTCAAAACGCAGCACCGTTTAGCTCCCACACAATTCACTCCCGCACTCGCACCCCGTCGTTTCGCGTTCAGACCGTCCCCAAAACGACCTTTGACTCCGCCCCCACGCCACCCTGAAAAAGCAACGGTCGCTCGAGAAGCAGTCGGAGTCGGAACTCGCGGGAAGGCAATATATAAAGAAGCACGACCCTGATGTCTCCGAAGAAAGCGGACATTTTCAACGGCCACGCCCGGTCTCTTTCTCTCTCTCGCTCGTTCGTTTCATCGTCGAAGCTCAAACGAACCAACTCGAGAAGAGGATCGAAACCAAAACACCTGAAAACATCAGTTTCTCTTCCAGCTCGAGTCATTTTGCAGACAAAGGAAACGTCGGTTTCTTCTTTTTTCGCTTGGAGATCATCGTTGGGTTCCTGGGTCCTCTCTCGCGTGGGGGGAGTTTCGTCAGATACATCGCCCTGTTTTTTTGTTTCTTCCGGTGAGTTTTCTTTCTTTCTTTTTATTCTTTTTCGGGTTCCAAGATCCTCTGCTTTGTCGAATTCGCGTCGGATGAGTCGGGTTCTTCTTTCTTTATGGAGATTCTTCCTGGATTGGATGATTGTGAATTGGGTTCTAAACAACCTGAGAGATGTTTGCTGCTCCGTTTTTCTCGCACGTGACGGTTTTTTATAGGTTGGTTTTTCCTTTGTCGACTCATGGACGTTCCTTGGATTCCGGTTATGATGTTTTTTTTCATGGCCAATCTCGAGTAATTGTGAATTCCGTGTTGAACTTGCACAAAAGATGCTGAATTTGTCTTGGTATGTGTATATGTGGTGCTTCTAGTTTTCAGGCACGACTTGCTTGAATCTACAAACTTTGGGAGATTTCGGGTCGATTGAGCTGAGTCTTGCGTCGTGCCCGGCTTCCAGATTTGACACTTTGAAGCCGGGATGGACCAATTCCAGCAGGTCGGAGAGGTGCTAGGAAGTATGAAGGCTCTCATGGTGTTGCAAGACGATATCCAAATCAATAGGAGACAGTGTTGCTTGCTCCTGCACATTTTCACCACGGCTTTTGAAGAGATCGCATCGGAGATTAAAGAGAACCTCAGGCTCGAAGAGAGACACACCAAGTGGAAGCCTCTCGAGCAGCCTATGAGAGAGCTCCACCGGGTTTTTAAAGAAGGCGAGATTTATATCAAGCACTGCTTGGATGTCAAGGATTTTTGGGGCAAAGCGATCACCCTTCACAACAGCAAGGATTGTGTCGAATTCCACGTCCACAACTTGCTATGTAGTTTCCCAGCAGTCATTGAGGCGATCGAGACTGCCGGCGAGATTTCAGGGCTCGACCCTGATGAGATGCAAAAGAAAGGAATTATGCTGAGGAGGAAGTACGATAATGAGTGGAATGACCCGAAACTCTTCCAACTGAGATACGGTAAGCAGTATCTGGTCCCTAAGGAGCTGTGCAAGAGATTGGACACGGTTTGGAGAGAGGACAGATGGCTTCTCTGCGAGGCTCTGAAGGAGAAGAAAAGCTCGGAATCTGCTGTTCTGACAAAGAACGAGCAGCGGCTTGCTGACCTCTTGATCCGGAAAATAAGTGCCTCGGAGACGTACAATTGGACACTCTTTCCTAGTTCGATCCTTACTGGGGCGAAGGACTATGCCGTGAGGCGGAGATTGGGAGTTGGGAGAGAGCTTAAGGAGATTCAGTGGTTAGGGGAGAGCTTTGTTATGCACCACCTTTTCGGAGAGGCCGGGCCATCGAAAGGCGAGATCTCTACTCTCCTATCGCTTTCCCATCCTAACGTGCTTCACTACTTCTGCGCCTTTTGTGATGAAGAAAAGAATGAATGCTTTCTAGTTGCGGAGTTGATTAACAAGAGTCTCGCTTGTCACATAAAAGAAAATTCAAATCCGAAGAGGCGGGTATTGTTCTCCCTTCCGGTTGTAGTCGACATCATGATTCAGATTGCAAGAGGGTTGGAGTATCTCCACTCCCAGAAGATTTATCACGGCGATCTTAACCCGATCAACATCCTCCTCAAACCAAGGACTATATCGGAAGGTTATTATTATGTTAAAGTGGCAGGGTATGGTTCATCAGGAGCGCTCGACCGTAATTCCCACTCTTTCCCAAACCAGGACTCGACCAACCCTTTAATTTGGTATGCCCCAGAAGTCCTCGCCGAAATGGAAAAGCCAGAGGGTGATTCTGAGTCGAGGCACTCAGAGAAAGCAGATGTGTACAGCTTCGGGATGATTTGCTTTCAGCTTTTGACCGGGAAAATACCCTTCGAGGAAGGCCATCTTCAAGGAGATAAGATGAGTCGAAACATAAGAGCGGGCGAGAGGCCTCTGTTCTCATTTCCTTCACCGAGATACTTGGTGAATTTTACAAGAAGATGCTGGCAAACAGAGCCTTCACTGCGTCCAAGCTTTTCATCGATATGTAGAATTCTGCGTTACATCAAGAAGTTCTTGGTGATGAACCCAGATAATGGTCACCCTGAGCTGCAATCTCCTCCTGTAGACTGCTGTGACATAGAGGCCGGATTTCAAAGGAAGTTCTCTGCGAGCAGGAATTCAATTGCAGTAACGCAGATTCCATTTCACATGTTTGCTTATAAACTTGCCGACCTAGACAAGACTCGCCTGAGTACTAAGGTCGGGATCAGTGAGACAGCGAGCGAAGCAGAAACAACCTGCAAGGACGAGAACTTGTTAGCTGAAGATGATTCTTTTCTACTACCTGTTAGATATGCAAGATCGGTTTTTTCTGATATCCCAGACGAGAAAAATCATCTGACTAACAAGGCACAGCTTTGAAGGTTAGAAGATCTCCAGGTTAGTTCACTTCCAACATTTCGTGATTGTGTCAACTCAATCGCCGGACAAGTCACTTGCTGACTCAACTGAATGACTAACCCAACACTCAACAATTATTTAGGTCATTTATGGATTGGTATCTCTGATTCTTGCAGAAGATCAGGTCCGGCCAAGCGATCTGAGGTCCATTTGTTCAGAGATACCAGAGAAGAGACCTTTGTCATTTAAGAAAGGCACTGATGTTAAGACACGGAAAACTTCAGGTGAATATTTTTCTTTGAACTCGCTATTGTCGATCTGTTTCATATTTCTGAGGAGTAGTGATTATGTCTCGAGAAGTGGAGAAGTGTCTTCAAAAGTTGTGTTTGGAGATCTGTCTGCTAATGTGCCAGTGGCTTGTTCATCACAGGAACACCGAAACCACAAGACAGGGCGCCGTTATTGAATCCTGAACGCCGTAAAGTGAAGGTAAACAGGAGGAGGGAATTCGTTGTACCCATGACCTCCTCTAGAATTGTGAGTCGAGGAAGAACACGTGGACATGTATCAGATTCCGAAATACGATAGCTGGTGTCTCCTCCTTTATACTCCTGTACTGCATGATCATTCTTAGAAAATTTTGGCCCGAGGAAAATTTGTCTTAAAGTAGTTCAGTTCACACGGCAGTCTCTGGTGCTCATTGTATCATGTCAGGCCGATTTGGTGAGGGCAGAATGAATCCAGCGTTCGATTCCACAGACCAGCTTACAATGGTTACAATCAATCTCTTGCTGTTTTAGTGAATCGGACTATTTTAGAACGTACCTCTTTTATATAGACAGATATAGAGAGATTGTGTAGAGATTCTTCCGAACCAGTTTCGGTTCTGTTCCGAAGTAAACTTCAAAGGAGTGGGTCGTGGTCGGAAAATTTGTCTGCTTCACCACGCAAGGACTCGGATCCGCAATCTGGTGATTTTACCGGTCTGAGATGATACAGCTGCACAATGTAAATAACAGTTTGCTCGGCTTTAGGCTGTGATGGACTGAACACCGTATTTTTGAGGTTTGGAAGTCTCTTCACTTCCCCAGAGCATTATAGATTGGGAAGGTCTCCGAGTTAATCTTTGACCAAATTTATTTAACCGTACCTAGGGCTGGAATTCTGTTCTCACTTCGCTGTATTATTCGGCAGATATAAAAATATCCATCTCTTTGAGAGAGAGAGAGATTAACAACTAATTAGAATGTGCTGAATCTCACGTCAAACCAACCATAATGTTTATTTACCTGATCTGTCTCCATGTTTCAAGAACTTCACTTTAGTTATTAAAACGAGTATGGCGTTTTGAACAAGGCTACGATCTCAAAGCGATGAAGCACCTCCTGTATGGCGCACTTCTTTTTTTCTTCTTAATTGGAAACCTTTGTGTCCCCACAAGTAACTTTTCCGGCTCCACCGCCATTGAGGGGCAATTAAGAGAACAAAACTACGTAATCCTCGTGCACCAGGTCTCCCACAAGAAAAGAAAAATCTGAAACAAATAATTCTATACAGCAAGCTATACGACATTTACATCAGGTAAGGTTCATCTTTCTGAAGGTAAAATTTACATACAGCTCAATGAAAAACTTCTGATACTTGTCGGACAGAACTATGAACCTTCATCCTGGCAACAACTGCGCATGTCCTGAATCCTAAAATGCCTGCCATCGGAGCAAGGCATGTGATCCCATCCCCTCCCCCTCCCCACACACACCCGCCGCCCCCCCCCCAAAAAAAAAAAAAAAAAAAACCAACCAGCATTACTTCCATCTCCCACTTCAAGTCCACCATGTACCCCCTTTAACTATATGGCCTTTTGAGATAGTTCACCTCTTCGGACAGTTGACTCCGTAAGCTCCAATGGCAAAACCATCTCTCTTGACAAATTTCTTGCGTTTTTCAGCTTACTCAGGCAATGTACTTGTGTGTGAACTGATCTCTGCAAACATGGGACAATTAGGAACTCATAGCTGCATGACACCACATGCATTAGCTTTGGGTCGTTCAGTTCTCAGACAAGATGATCAGAGAGTCTCAAGGCAGATTTAAGGCTCTGGCCATAAACAAATGCCTGCGCTTACAACTTTGGAGACTCACAAGCACAAAGCCGGTACATGAAGCGTTGCTGTCTTTTTTGCAGGTCTCCCTACACCCTAAACCATCTCCAAGACTTTTATGCAGCCACTTGAATTGGCAGCTACAACCATGTCTGATTTCCGTCTCCAACAGACGCTGGAAACAAACTGCCCATTGTCATCATCAGTTTCCTTCCCAGAAATAGGATCAATTGAACCAAACTTGTAGGAAGTTATTGGCATAGGCAGAGACCTATAATATGTGAAAACCTACCAAAAGAAACACACAAATCATGAAAGAGCACAATCGTTTCTAATTACTTAGGAAACTTCAATAAAGAAAAGCAAGAGAAGCAAGCTACTAATTTGACACAACGACAGAAATGGTATGCATACCTCATTTGTTTCAGATCCACATGTTATGTAACCATTAGCAACGGACAAACCCACAAAATTCTGGCAGAACATGAAATGAGAAGTAAGTGATCCCGATGAAGAAACGAAGAACATTAAGTCCTCTAAAGGGAAAATAAAAATTCAGATTCAAGACCAGAGAAAGAAAATGGAATGCTGTCTAGCCTTGCAATTGTACCTTCTCATTCGTATGCCCACTAAATGTTAAGCTGCAGGCTTTATTTGACGGACCACTGGAACAGGTTTTGTTCAAATCCCAAAGCTTCAAGGTGTTGTCAGTGGATGCAGTTACAATGGTTTCAGAGTCCAAAAACTTCACATAGCTTACAGCTTTCTCGTGCCCAACCAACACACACCAGGGAGTTCTTGCATTCCGAAGATCATAACAGTAAGTTTTATAGTCAGCAGACCCAAATGCCAGCAAATGAGTGGAATGAGGAGAGAACTGAACGCAGCAGACATTTGCTATGCTCCTTATTGTCCCCAAACAATTTTTCTGTTCAAAATCAAATATATGTTGCATGAGCTTGAAGGCCTCACTGAATCAAAAACTTATTAAAGTAACACAGTGAAGTATCAAGGGCAAACTATATTTAAGTATAAAACTGAATTTCGCTGTTGAATTTGCTTGCTATTGAATTAATGCATAGCGATCCCATAGTCAAAAGCCTACATGACTATCCTGACTTTGTCAACCTATTTTGTTAACACATGTGAGAGAATTTAAATGAGTAGTTTTCATTGTTACTTTAGTTATCTTAAGTTATAAAGCAGTGAACACCAGAACTTTGCAACCGAATAGGTTTATAAACAATCATCGGTCAGATTGTTACATATGCAAGAGGTAATTCTAATTAAGGAGGGAACATGCCTCATTGATGCTCCAAAGTTTCACTGAACAATCATCACTTCCGCTTGCTAACTTTGTAGGGTATACAGGTGAAAAGTCAACAGACCAGGCCCTCTTTTCATGCTCACTGAACTCGGCAAACCCTTGACCAGTATTTGCATCCCATAACTGGATATCATTGCAGGAAAGTCTGAATTAGAAAACATCCTTAATATGAAAACAAACAGAGCTGTTAAGAGCAAAAATAGAAAGTAAGCAGGAACGCAGCATATTTCTTTATACAAAGTTAGCAATAATATCTGCATGCAGAATAGCTATCATGTCTCTGGGAAATTATCACAAAATTCAACTGGACCAGAAATGGAAAAGAACAAAGTGCGGAATAGCTATTCGACAGCGACATGCAAGAGAACATTGTCAAGCATTTTTTGTCGAGCAAGACAATTGCAGATCATCTCTTTCTCTCTGATGGATCTGTTTTTATCACCCTAACTTTCCTCAACAAACTTTCCTGGGAAAATGACACCATAAGAGCTATAACTTTTGTACAGCACTCACTTGAATACCATATCATTTTTTTTTTCGGTCACTAGAGTGCCATAACTTATGTAGGACGCTCACTTCAATGGGATAACTTTTTTTTCCGATCAGTTGAGTGTCAAATGACTTTTCAATCAATCGTTTGAGTGCCATAACTTTCTAAAAACGTTTACCAAAAGTGCTATGCCATGTCGGATTTAAATAAATATTGGCACTTAAGTGTATGATTGAAAGATAATGGCTCTCAAGTGAACTTTTTTAGAAATTATGGCACTTCAGTAAAAATGCCATGGCTCTTAAATGAGCGCCATATGAAAGTTATGACACTTGTGATGTCTTTATCTGGAACTTTCCTCATTTAAATTGGACATTCACATTAGGAACTTCAAAGTCGCAAAACACGAGATCAATATTACAATGGACAAGAAAATGAACTATTTTACAGAAAGGCATAACACAAAAAAACCACCACAAATTTGAATATCAGCTCTATCACAGGATATGACCTACCACCATTCAAGAATGCTGATTATAAACCATCAATCCAAAAGCAGAGATTTCAACCAATAGATGCCAAGTGTCAACCAGCAAAAGTACCCAAAAAAAGCACTAAAATACAGACTTTAAAATGGACATTTCACACACCTTTACTACGCCATCATAATCAGTTGAAGCGAGGTAGTTACGGATATAATTATTCCAGCAAGTGCAGCTTAGCTTTGACCTATTTGACATCTCAATCACTGGATAATGGATATCAACGGAGTGATTAAAGAGCGCATCAAATTCAAATATCTTTATTTTCTTTGATATCCCAGCAGCAGCAAAGTAGTCCTCATCCCGGTCAAAACTTAGGGAGCAAATCACATTTGCTGAAGAGTTGAACTCTCCATTTCTCAGTATACCACGTGCTGCGAACTTACTATATCGAGCATACTTGCACAAGCCATCAAAGAAAGCACCCAGCTGATCAGAGCCATCCTTCTGTTCGTCATTGTTATTGGGAGGACCCCAATTCTCATGATTTTTTAACACATCATTATCAGCACGCCTCGTGGCATCAGCCTCAGGGAGCTGCATTCTTGATCTCATGGAGAAATAAGCAGATTCAAGCTGACCGATGTTCCCCATCCACCTAGACTCAACCGGATTTATGACAGGAGAAAGATGAGGAACGACGTCTGGGGTTGAAAGCTCCTTAAGATAAAGCTTATTCTCCTTTGAATCAAAGGAGTCAGCCAGGCCAATTGCTTGGCGCCTTCTCCCAATCTCTTCAATGTCTGCTTCCAAGCAACTTATATTTTCTATCAACTTAGAGGCACATTTCTGCTTATGCTCTTTTGAGGTGATGAGAAAGTGCAGAAGTAATTCAGACTCTGCATCATCTTGCTCTATAGAAGATGACAACTCTTCCGAGCAAACCTCCTTAAGCCCACTAAGTACTTCCGACTCTAGGATCTCCCTGTCAAAGATCAAAGCCATAGATGTCGCAGATTATATTTAAACATGTGCAATAATCGGGTTAATGACACAAACTTGGTGAGTTGCTATCTAATGGATGCAAAATTAATTGCCTTGAAAGACTTCAGAGAAGTCTGCAAAGTATAAGAAGATGAATGTCAAAAATCTTTGTCATTCCATAAAAGTTCACCTTGACTTTCCTTACAAATAATGAATTCTGCTAAACAAAATAAACATGCACCTAGCAGATTTTTTCAACCTTAAGAAAGTAGTAATAATTACTAAAATAAGTCTCAAGACTCAAGATAATATGCATTAGAGATTGTAATAATTAATAGAATAAGTCTCTTTTATTTTCAGTCACTATATATGATTTTTTTACATTTAGATCACACTAAATCTTTTCAAATTATGGGTGCGTTTGGTTCAGCATTCCCAAAGGGCTTCCGGCCTCCAAAGCCCCTTGGGAAAATATTGAACCATTTGGTGATCATTTTGAAGTAGCTTTTGAGTGAAAGCCAACATTGGGAAGATTAAAAGCCCAATGCTATTAAGGACAAGCTTTGGGCTATTAGCATTTGGTCAAATGCTGAAATTCATTTTTTTCTTCCAAAACTACCCTCATCCATTCTTCAAATTTTTTATTTGCCCTCATCATTATTTTATAAATGCTAAAATAGTTAAATATATATAATTAAAAAAAAAAAAAAAAAAAAGACCAACCCTTCGCTGGTTCGGAAGGGCGGCAAGGGTTGTGCGACCCTTGCTGGAGGTCGCTTCACCTCGGGCGACCTCGACCAGTGGCCGCCTTGACTCACCGGCAGCTTTAGCCCTTCGCCGGACCCGCGAAGGGTTTGGTCTTTTTAAAATATATATATATATATATATATATATATATATATATATCTGTGTGTGTGTGTGTGTGTGTGATTTTTCTAACATTATTGTCAAAATTTATATTTAAAAAGTTGCATATATTATTTTTTTCAATTTTAAACAAACTAAAATAAAAAAACTAATATTACTCACCAAATGGGTTTTTTAAATGTGTTTTCTACCAAATGGCATTTTTTTTTCAAAATTGCTTCTCAAAGCAAAGTTTACTAAACGGCCTTTGCATTTATCCAAAATCTTTTAGGCTAAGTTGCTTTGCATTTTCCAATGGGCTTTCGAAATGCTCAATCAAATGCACCTTATGTCCCCATAAGAATCCCACAGGCCACACGCATGTCATATCCATATCATATACATAAAGATATGTGACCTCAAGTAAGAAGCTGAAGTAACATAGGGTGACATTGCTGTTTAATCTTAATTCATCTCCCTGAACAAGCCGATGATGAGAGCAAATTGTTTCGTTTGGGACCCCTATGTGGACATGCCAGATTACCACAATTGTTATTGTAAAGATGGGTGGGTAGATTAACACTACCTGCAAGTTGGACGTGAAGAAGAATTAGGATGTAGTAGCCACAAGCAGAATCCAGCTTCTTTCGGATTTTCAGACAAGAAACTGGGGGGAAGAATCCTATGACGAAGATCCATCATTGCTGCATTCCGAGCCTTTTCACATTCGAAGCGACCGAGTAACTGAAAAAAGATATTCATTGAAAATATTACGGCCAAGTACATGCCTAATCATTTTTTGATAACTATAAGTAGAATGAATCAATAACCAGTGGAGGATGAAACATAGATAATTGATCTTAAAAGGGACATGATTTAAAGTTGATCAATGAAAAACAGCAGTAAATATATTCATTAATTGCATATGCTCAAGGAAAAGCTCTTGACAACAATATAGATCCCTAATTCTGACAATGCTGCCAAGTTTTGAAGCCAAAATCAGAGAAATGAGAAGAAGAAGAAGTGTCTTATGACTGGGATACCGATATTATATAAAAGAATCCAGCAGAGACAAAATGATGCATTGATATAGCTGATCATAACAAATGGTTCTGCGAATAGCAATAGGCAACACAAGCTACACCTTGAAGAGATGTATTTGATTCAATGCAAAGATATCACACCTTGTCAAGCAAACACATTAACACTACAAGCTTGAGAACTAAGCAAGCAAAGCTTATGTTTTCTGGGAAACCCTAAGCTATGCTTTACTTTTGCCGGAAGGTGGTCTTACACATAAAGGAAAACTTTCATCCTTGCCCCTAAGGGAGAGAGCTGGCTATAAAGATCCAGCACCGCCCCCATCAATAACAGATATGTCAACATTCGGAGCAAGATTGCCATTCAAAATGTTTAGACAACATGAGAATGTATCCTCTTTGGTTCACAGACAAAGGGTCACGTTTATCCTTCCGTTGCAAGAGACAACTTGATGTAGAGAATCCTTTAATCATCAAGATTAAACAGAACATTACAAATCGATAAACAATACAATTATTGAAATTGTCCATCAGATGCAACTTCTGTATCAAGATTAGAAAAAGACATATGAATACGCATGTAGAAGCTCAGAAAAAGTATTGATCAGCTTTCCCTCCAAACCCCACGTGCCAGAAAAAACTATGTCAATTGTCAAAATAATGGATAAAGTCATTCTATTTGATTTGACAAATCAGTATATGCAGGTTTGTAAAATTTCATAAGCTCAATATTAAATAACAGTGTTACTTCAGACTCTCCAAAAGGAAATCCACAACATAAGCAAAAAACACAAAAGGCAAAAATCATCCCAGACACACTATAATTTGCAACCACCGCCCACAAGTTCAAGTAAAATTCAGTACAGAAGCAATATCCAGATCAGATCGCACCTCAAAAAGGAAAACGCCCAAACAGTATATATTTGATGGTGTATGGCTTGATCCCTTGTTGATTTCCTCAGGGCTCTTGTACCACTTCTCTTCCAGCTGGTACCTTGCAGCGGTCAATGACTCTGCAGCAGCGCTTAAAGTAGTAATGTCACCAGACATTTGTGATCCATATTCTGTACTCGGCTTCTTTGCACCGCAAACATAGCCTGAGTATTGTGGATCACCGGCACTCATCTCAGTCCCACTCACAGCTTCAGCTTTTAAACCAGGTCTCGAATGAAACTGAGGCCACTGCCAGACATTATTGATGCCCTCATTGAACTTTTGCTTCTTTGCACTGGAGCTATAAGGTCGAACCAAACCATGCTCTAGCACCCTTTTCTCAATGATCTGGTTACCATTGCTTGGAAGATGTTTGTCTCCAAAGGTTCCGGAAATTTCTCCCCCGAGTGATGATCCTAGATACTTCACCCGATTTGAAGGCAGCAATGTAAAATGAGACGGCCGTAAGTCATGCAAGGCAATCCCCTTGGAGTGAGAGTGATCCACCAAATCCATAATTTGCCTAAAAATATTTAATCTCTCCACTTTATTTACATTTCTGTGTGCACCACTAAGCCATTCTCTCAGATTGACTCCATCAGGATCAGAACTGACCACAATCTTGGTCCCACAGGTATCTTGAGTAGAAGGCACAACACTTGAGGGATTTGAACTAAGTGATGCATCAGAAGCCATCCTGGAACCACCAGCTACAGTTACATTATTCGGACTTTTTGACTCGGTAGGTGGGCCTCTGAATGTTATTCCCTTTCCCTTCAGAGTGTTCTTCACAAAAAACTCTGAGAATCCTGACTTCGATAGAATTTTTGTCCGAGTACCACCATGAGCCAAAACACCACCTAAAGTTTCTTTATTTTCAGAATGAGGTGATTGCTCCATGGTTTCGTTTCTATCACTTCTCAATAATTTGTGAGACAATAGTTCAGAAAAGGATGTGCCTACTATGTCCTCCCAGATACTAGTGCCCTCCCGGTTCACAGGATATCCATGGGAGCTCGAATTTGTTGATCCACCTGCTGTCTGATAGATGTGCTGCCATTGGTTTATCCTTGTGCCCATCCTACCACTACTTTTTGAGGTGCCCACTGTAGTCAAACTCAGATTATTATAGTTCCTTACAGTTAACTCCTCGACCACGCCACCGTCACCATCCATTGAGTGAGGACTCACAGACGGACGATCAAGGGGGTCCAAAGAGCTTAAACTTTTACTTACATCCTTACCATCTAGAATATTGGTTAACACGTCGGATGCGGTCTCATGGTACTCAGCCTCCCGGGGAGTAACCATTTCCTGTGATTCCAACATACTGCCACTTTCAGTCTTGCGTGAATACTCACTTTCCTTGCTTTGCAGGTGACCTCCCTTGGCTGCATCCAGTGCCATTACTTCATCATCTACCCCCTCATCCATGATGCCCAACCAGGCTTCATCCAATCAACTGATCACATTGCATTCCGACTACAACTATGTCTGCAATTAAATCACACAACTCAAAAGCTACAATCTTTGCACTTCTCTGTTCCCTGCGAAGCATTCGTCGAATTTTGATTCAATTCAATTCATTCAACCACGACATTGGAACAGAGCACGGAAAAAAGACAACCACGACATGCCCACAAAGCTTTCAATCTGAAAATTGGGCAGAACCCAATGAGCAAATTTTCACTCACCAAAAACCGAATTGAAACGAAATCATTCGACAAAGGAGTCGCACCCAGCTATCGTTCCTACTTCAGATAACACGAGAAAGAACAGCATCCGCATAAAAATAGAAATTTCACCAAAATGCCATCAGAACCCTCACTCCTCCGCAGAAGAACTCGCAGAAGAAAGAGGAAATCGCCACTCCGGAAACAGAACCTACCGTCTTCGGCAACGGAAGAACACCACCGCCCGCCCCAAAATTCATCAACGCCGCCGTTCCCTCCCCACTTTCCCTCATTCGATTGCACCGAAATTCAGCTCAAACCCGCCGCGGAATGCCCAAATTGACGGCAGAAGATCAGGACCCAGCTCGGCAATTTCTCTCCCCGGCGACGAAGCACCGACTTCAAATCCCGGTGGGAACAGAGAAGGTGGAAGGGCAAAACCGGAAATTCCCGTCAAATGACGAAAACCCTAGACCTCTTCTGGATTACGAAGGGAAGGAAGAAGAACATGGTAAGAACGAGAGAGATACTACGAATCCTTTTGCCAGAAATGGCCAAAAAAAGGAAAAAATAGAGAGAGAGAGAGAAAAATTAAAATATCTTTCGCCACATCCTATCACCTCTCAAATTTTCGGTGCGGGAATTTCGTTATAAATACCCAATAATTTATTTTCCTGAATTTCGGAAAATAAATATAGAGACTAATAAAAAATGTTGTCGTTTTTCTTTTATCCTCTATTTTTTTTTTTTTTTTTTTGGGTTTGGAAAAGCGGCAACCAATTATTTTTCAAGATAGATATTATCTGGCTTTTCTTATTTTGTTCTTTTTGCCGAGGTGGCAAACTCGAGAAGGGAAATCTACGAAAATACCACTGAACATAATAAATGATTTTTTCCCCTTATCTATTTATTTATTTGTGTTCATCATGGAACATCATGGGCGTGGATTTTGAGTTTTAGCCCGTATGCATTGCATCACGGAAAATGCAAGGAGGAAAAGAGATCGCGGGAATTAATTAATGTATCATCAATTAAAGATCTTGGAGGTTTCGTGTTTAATATTATCATAATTGTCAAATAAATGACACGTCACGTGGGATATGATATTTGTTATTATAATTGACACGTGATAAAGAGAAAAATAAAAAAATAAAAAAGGACAATAGGTGCTAAATTTGGAAGAGTTTAAGGAGGGTGTCCAGCGATACCTTAGATTCTATGATCATGGAAACTTTTTCTTTCTTTTCTTTTTTTTTTTAACAGAAAGTTTACAAGTTGGGTTGTATTTTAATCAAGTAAACGTGCTTGCATTGTACTTTTAATGAGCCACGTGCGCATAATCATGACGAGAAAGGTATTTAATACCAAAAAAGGAGCGGTTCTTATCTCGCCTCGTGCTGTCATGACTACTTAAATTCGACCGAAAATGGAATGGAGCCGATTGTCTTCGTAAGTAGAAATTAGCGATTCGGCAAGCACTAGCAAAAATTACCATTTCCTTTTTCACCAGCCGAGTTCCGATGACACAAGCGTTTGAAATCTCAATAATCAAGTTCAATTACATAATTATGTCAATTTTCTATTATGGTTAAATAAGGTAACGAGTTCGGAAATGTGATTGTACCGTATCCATATCATCCTCTTTTCGCTAGCCAAGTTCCAATGTCATGACTCTTTAAGACAAGCGTTTGAAACGCCAATAATCGAGTCTAGGTACACAAATACGCCAATTTTCTATTTTGATTAAATGGGGTCAACGCAACCATACATTTCCTTTTCACTAGCCAAGTTCCAATGTCATTACTCTTAAGCACAAGCGTCCAAAACCCCAATAGTCGAATATAGCTACATAATTACTCCAATTATCTATTTAAGTTAAATAGTGTAGCGATTCCGGAAGTGTGATTGAAAAATAATTATACCGAAATACTTCCAAAGTGATGAGCTTGATTGTCTGTGCATCCAAGTAGTCCCATTTGTCGGCTCATATGTCGATTGAGTCTATGATATATCGGGACGTGTCGTGTTCCGATTATTGATTTTTTTTCCTTATTTATTTATTAATTTATTATGTTCATGTTGTCGACCTGCGACTAAACCGACCGTGGCGTGGTCATAGGCGCTCCACGCGAGTCCAGCGTAAGGCCCTGAACCTCTCCATCCCTCTCAGTTCATCAGCTGACGTGGCCTTCTCTGTTTTCAGCGTTCATTTCTTTTCTCATTTGTAGGATCAGGTGCCACGTGGCCCTTCACCGTCCGCAGTTACTTCCCCTGCTCCAGGCAATGTCCTGTGTCGGCCGGCAAGTTCTCCACGCGTCCTTCTATCCGAGCGTTCCAAGGGGCATTTATTAATCGTACCTAATAAATAAATATATTGATTTACAGTGAAATAAATATGCTTAACAAGGAAAAAAATAATGTCTTGAAAATGACGGGATTTCTTTATTTGAATGTTTCACGAGTGTTCACTAGACATTCGTTAACAAAATAATGATCGACATACTAAAGCTTCGTATATACAAAAGGTGTGGCGTAGGGGTAAGAGGAGGAGGTTTCTCCATTGGATGTTTCAATGAGTTTACTCATGCATTGCCATGTCGCTTAATTTCGATTTGATAGACGGGTTTTTTTTCATGATCATAAGATTGTTCGATTTTTCTTTTATGATCAAAAGACACACTTCTGCATAAGCATATCTCAAGCGAGATAATACCTCATTAGTGAATTAATGCATGGTTGAGTGATCTAAACATGAAATGACCTGCGTGAAAAAGATATGTTAAAAATAATGCATTTGATTCACGCGCTGGGGCTCAAAAGGAAGGAGTGTCTGTAACAATGGGAACTAGCCAGGTAATAACTTTTGTTGGTCCCACTCTATTCAATTAAGAAAAAATTTATTTGTCATTTCTACACTTTCATGGTTTTTTTCCCCTAATGAAATTCTTGTACTTCTAATTTGTTTGTTCAAGTCTTTTTACTTTCATAATTCTTCTAATCAAATCCCTCTAACACCATTCTGGCTCAATCCAACTCGGTGGGCATCAGACAATGTCTTAGTTTGACATGGATGAAAACTTCGCCAATGTGGATGTCCACATTGGCTAAATTTTATTCGCATTAGACTCAAGACATTATGTACACACATCTACGTGGAATGCGCATATCTTATCCATATCATGCTTTTGCTTTGTCCAACATCCAAATTAGTTTAATTCGGTCAGGTTTGCCATTAGAGGGACTTAATTACACGATTTGTGAAAGTGGAAGAGCTTAAATAGACAAACTAAAAGTAGGGGGATGAAAAACAGAATTTATTCTTCCTATTAATATCGGTTCTTATTTGTTGATTCTTGCCTTCAAAGTAATTTGGTTCAAAGTTCAATGATTGCTTTAATTATGGTCTATAAGAATTGCACGGTTTAGTCCGAGCAAGTCTCACAAGCATCCAACACTCGTGACTATACTTCATTTCAACCATCTAGGGGTCCCCTGGAATGCATTTAGTGATCATCGCATTGTCCGGGATGAATTGGCCTTTGCCTGTCAAAAGATTGCATGTAATAAAGGGGCATGGCCTTGAAATCACAAAAAAGTCTCAAAAAATCATAAATTTTGCGAACACGGGTCACCACTTGATTGCACTAACATCCCTTTTCACACACAAGCAACGACCCTATCAAAATAAGGACACAACACGACACGACACGACAGATTTTTTGCATTTTCTACTCTTATTAAATTCTATCACATCTTGAAACGGATTTCACGGAAAAATCTGGTTGTTTTTATAACGTATGGAAAAAGTCTAGTGAGCCAAATACTCTGTATGTGCGACTGCCTTTTCAACGGACTTTTGAAGGGCTTGCTTATCACACGGTACGGCGAAAACTTACGTGCGACGCGATGTTGGCCAATCGCTTCAAAACCTTGAAAGGAAGGCATGGTCGCTAGCCACCACCTTTTACTTCGTGGAAACCCACGAATCAGTGTTTCAACATTGGAGGCGACAGGCATTAATGAACGAGATCACTTCGGTATTGGAAATCTGGCGTGACCCGTTTTGGCAGCCGAACAAGCTTTTCTCTATTGGAAATGCCACCAAAATATTTGATTTCTTAAGATCATTACCAGCATGAAAAGGCCGACCATTTCCTTAATCCATGGGGCTATAGTTTTTACTAGATTTCACATTTCACATTTCAAGTAGCCCTTGATTTGGTCGCACTTGTTTGGAAGTACATACGGAGTGTTGGGAGTGGCCCAACATGTTCGGGAGTCGATTAGAAATATCCCAATGATTTCTCATCGAGAATACCTTATAATAAGGGAGTCTTGTTATGGTAGGACACTGAAAAGGAAAAGTCTAACTAAGGAGGAGTCTTATTTAGGAAGAATACCAGGATGGAATCAATTCTGGTAATTGAACAAATAGAGGAATTTCAATTAATTGATTGTCAATCAATTAGGGATGATTCCTAACTTGAGTGGGGAGGTCTACCACTATAAACAGGAAAGCTTGAGTGGAGGTTTTTTATGCACACCAAAAAATATTCTATAAAGTTCACAAGGGTCTTCAAAAAGTGGCTTGAAAATTGTGAGAGAAACACTGTTAGTTACGTTGCATATTTCTTCTCTGTCTCTTGTGTTATTTACATTTTTTCTGCAAAGAGAATGAACGGCTGCATATTGCACGATCCTGGCAATTAGAATTCCGTTGCTATCGGTTGCGATCCAACTTAATTTACAACATGTAGCGATAATTTTCAACATGACTTGACAATAAAAGCATGAGTTTGATTCACTCGGTTGCATTCGAGTTGAAATCATGTCAATGAGCTCAATGAAATTCACAGATGGTTCAAAGAGAGGTTTGGGAGCAAAATGCACCCACCCAAATTAGATCTTTGCTTCTGGACCAAAAAAATAAAAAAAAAATAGATCTTTGCTATGCGAGCTGAAGAATATAGGGGGATGATTGAGATAGAACCATAAGATGTGAAATCATCATAAGGCCAGTGAAGTTTTCATAATGTGACTGGAACCACTTTCATAAAGCTTATGGAGCCTAGCCTAGAGAAGGAAATCGTAAGGATTGATTGAAGAAGGGGAGGGGCAGAGAATGTTCCAGCAATGCAAAACTATTTTTGCAGGTTCATTGATGCTTGAGCATGAAGATGGAAGGGCCTTCTCAATTGGGAACTGCTCATGTAAGGGGTAGCCCTTAAAAATTCCTAAATCGACCTGATGGGTCAAGCAGTGCGAATTTGCAAGTCTTACAATATAATAATATATATTGATAATTGCTATAAGAAAAACATAATCATATAATAGTAATCATTGAACATTTTCAACATGGTCAGTAATTTCAATGGGGTAAGAAATTTTTCAAAGTTGAAAAAACCATGATTGGTAGCTAGTAATTTTTTTCATTCATTTTGTAACTTCCCTAATCAAAAGTTATATGGTCGTAATTTGATGATGGTAACTTTTTCATTAGGAATTTTTATTTTTTAACTAGTATAGAATATTGTTTGAAAATCAATTGAATTACTCTTTTTTTTTTTTGGTTGGTACAATTGAATTAGTTGTCCATTACTTTATTTAATTCTATCAATGATGGACAATGTTTCACTGGAATCCAATGGTCCAAATTATACTGGAATGGACTTTCGTATTCCAAGGTACAACAACATAGAATACATTGCCTTGATTTAGAGCAGTGCATGTAATTGGTGGGACTCCCCATCAAAAGGTACATTGCCATGTTTCCATGACGGTAACTTTTTCACTATGAAGTTTTACAAGGTAGAATATCACTTGAAAATTGGTTAAACTGTTTGTTTGTTTTGTTAAAGGAAGAAAATATTTAGCAAGTATTTAGGGAATATTTGCTGAATATTTTCAATATTTGTTAATTTGTTGCCTTCCGTATCTTATCTCTTAGAGTCCTTTACATACATTGCATTTGCAACAAAAAAAAGGCATAAAAATTTCATTCCCTAAAACCTAATTCTTCACTGAGTCTCACGACTTCCTCATGTATCTCCTTCAATTGTAGTACCTTCCTTTACATATGTTGAAATTAATTATTTTAAGTTGGTATAAGAGCTTCCTTGGCGAAAACCTTGCCGATCCATGTCTAAAGAAATATTATCTTCTTCATCTACACCGACGCCGCCATTAATGCCGTCATCAATTGTCTCAAGTAATACCACCCTCATGTCACCATCAAGTATTGGGGAGAAGCTAATCAGGATGAAATTTCCGATCTAGAAAGCATAGATCTCACCGTATTTATGAGCTGCCTAGTTACTGTCCATTCTCGATGGCACTGAACCTCAACCGGAGGAGACTATCGAGGAGATTGCACCAGGAAATGCTGTTATGCAGATGACCAATCCAATGTTTGAAAATTGGAAATTTTGAGAGTCCATTGTCTTGCCTTGGGTCCTCAATTCGTCCACTGCTTTGATAGTTGCCCAATAGACTAGTCATGCATCCGTGGCAAGTGTTTAGAAGTATCTTGCCGCTCAATCAGCTGCTCGCACGTCCGCTTTATGGCTCGAGCTTCAATCACTCTCAAAAGGTCACCAATCCATCATGGATTTTACAAGAAGCCACCAACCTCACGGATGAATTAGCCACTATTGGTGAGCCTTTATCTATTAATGAATATCATACTCAACTGTTTCCTGGTTTGGGTGCCGAAGTTTAGGGTCTCCACACCACAATTTCCGTTATAACTCAAACTGGGTCTTTGACAAAGAACCAACTTCATGCCTTAATTCTTGATCATGAGGGAAGGCTAGAGCTAGCGTTGGTAACAAATAACCAGCCCCCACTGGCGGCTTTTCAAACTAGCCAAGGACTGCCTCCTTCTCGGCAGACTTGTCACGAGTCCAACAACTTCCATGCCACCAAAACATTTGATTTCTCAAGATCATTACCAGCATCGAAAGGCCAATGATTTCCTCAATTCCTTGTGCGTGTGTGCTTCGGGACCGATTGTTATCCTTGTCGAGCGCAAGGCTATAGTTTCTACTAGATTTCAATGGTCATGTTTTGAGTAGCCTTTGATTCGGTTGCGCTCAATCTGAAGTACATATCAAGTGTTATGAGTAGTCAACATATTTGGAAGTCGATTTGAAGTATCTTGATGATTGCTTGTCGAGAATACCTAATAAGAAGGAGTCCTATTATGGTAGGGAACTAAAAATGAAGAAATCTAAATAAGGAGGAGTCTTATTTAGGAAGAATACCGGGATGGAATTAATTTTGGTGATTGCCCAATTAGAGGAATTCCAATTAATCGAGTAGATTTCTAATTGGGAGGTGATTGTCAATCAACTAGGGAGGATTCCTAACTTGGTGGGAAGTCTACCACTATGAACAAAGGGCTTGAGTGGAGGTTTTTTGTGTGCACTAGAAAATACTCGAAAAAGAGCACGGGAGTCTTTAAAAAGTAGCTTAAAAATTGTGAGAGAAACACCGTTAGAGTGTTGTATCATTCTTCTTCTTGTCTCTTGTTTGCCGTGTTATGTAGGTTTTTTTTTGCAAGAAAATATTTGGCTGCATATTGCATAATCCTAGCAAATAGAATTCCGTTGTGATTGATTGCAATCTAACTTAATTTATAATGCAAAACGATAATTTTCAACACGACTTGACAATAAAAGCACAAGTTTGATTTGCGTGCTTGCATTTGAGTTGAATTTGTGTCCATGAGCTCAATGCAATTCACAGATGGTTCAAAGAGAGGTCTGGGAGCAAAATGCACCCACCAAATTAGATCTTTGCTATGCAGGCCAAAGAATATAATATAAGGTGATTGTGACATCCCGATTTTTCAATTCTATTTTCAATAAATTGAGACGGGCATTTCGTTGGCACGCATATAGTTCTTTTCCTTGAGTCGGCCACTCATGTGAAAACTAGTCTATCAGGTGAAGTCGTTAAGAAATTCTAATGCATCGACTCGAGAATTTGATCGAAGCGATCTTTCGACCGAGCTAATCTACAAGGGTCATTACGGCACAATTAAAAATCGATTAGAGATCGGAGATAGGTCGACTCGACAGAGGCATGTGATCAGGTGTGGGTGATTCCACTAGATCGCACAATTCTTGTCGATTGGCACTGGACCGACTTTTCTGTCGATTGGGTACCCTGTGTCCGTATTTGAAACCTTGAGATTACCCCGACAACCGAGAGTCGCCAATGTGTCAAAGATGTACATTGTGGCTTGATCAACCACAGGTCAAATGCATGAAAATTTCTAAAGGCTATCCGGTAGGTTGGGCCGCGCTAGTATCATGCCAAAGTGAAATTAACCGTAGAATTGAGATCGAATTCAGAAATTGGAAGTCTGGGTGTGTCACAAATCATTTTAGGAACATTGACTAATCTTCGGAAGATTTTTCATGCAAGCCGAGTTTTTCAGCAAAATAATCAGAGAATGGCTATTTTGGCTTGAGAAACTAGTAGGCTTGCCTTTGGTCTTGTTTTTAGGACTTAAGTTGGTTCTATGGACAAAAGAAGATGTGAATTGAAGTGTGGTGATGTTAGATTAAATTATGGACTTTAATTGGACTCAATTGGAAGAGAATTGAATGGAATTAACAAAATTTGATGTACAAGAATTGGACTCGGGCGGAAAATGAAATTGAACCTATTGGACTAAAGTTGTGGAAGAATGGAGTTAGTGGATGGTGACATCGCTGTGATGTCATGGAGGAGGCAAGATTGGCTAGGGTGGTGACAAGTGGAAGGTGAGGATGAGCCATTGGAAGGTGAGATGTCTCCATCATCTTCAAGCTTGGGAAGAGAGAGAGAGGAGAGGGAAAAGCTGAGGAGAAACCAGCGTAGCCCCCCCCGTTCGTCCGCCTTCGTCGCCCGCTCGATGCCGCTCGCCGTTCGCCGCCGGAGCTCGCCGTCGCCGCTCGTCCGCGCGCGACCGCGCGCTGTCCCGCGTGCGAGCTGCTCCTCCTCCGCCGAGCCTCCCGCGTCGTCGTCTCTCCAAGCCAGCAGCTTCTCGTCGTCGCCGGAGCCTCCATCACCGCCGTCCTTCACCGCTTGAACTACCGCCGCCTCTCCGCCGTTCCTCCGCCCGAACCGCCGCCGAGCCACCTCCATTTGGCCTCAACCAGCGCGAGCGGCCAAGAAAAGTGGGTTTCACAGCTCGATTTTGGCCCGTTTTGGCCGGCTTCCCGACCCCGGATGCTTGGCCCGCTTTGAGGAAAGTCGATCCTCGCGTCGTCCCCGTCGTTTTGGTCCGCTCGGCTCGCTAATTCGGTGGGTTTAACTCACTAAATCTCGATTAGAGGGTTAATTATGCTTTAGGTGTGCTTAGCTTAAGTTAATTAAGCTTAGGTGGTTAGTTTAGTTTATTTAATTGTGAATTAGATTAAGAGGTTGGATTAACTTAAATTATGTTTATTTAAGGTTAAATTGATGTTTATATTAGTATAATGGTGATTTGACATAAATGAATTACTTTTAGGATTAAATAAATATTTCGAAATTGTTTAATAATTTAATAATATTTTATTATTCGAAATTATTAAAATATTATTATTTAATTATTTTCGGAATAAATTTAATTATTTATTAAATTCCGAAAATTTTGTCGGGACCCTAAATTCTCAGAATTTCGTGCCGGTCGCTGCTGTGTAGTCAGATTTTGAAATTGATGATTGGATATTATAAATTGAGTGTGGATCGTGAAAGATATGGATATTATTATTTAATTAATTCTCGGAATAAATTTAATTATTTAATAAATTCTGAAAATTATTTTGGAACCTTATTTTCCCAGTATTTCGTGCTTGATCGCTGCTGTGCATTTAGAATTTGAATTTGATGAATGGATGTGACAAATTGAGTGTTGATTGTGGTAAATAGGGATTTTATTCATAAAAACCCAAGTGTCGGGTTCTGATGCAAAAATTGGATTTTACTAATTATATTAAATAGTGGGGTTTGAAAAAGCGAGGCATTGGCTTTTTGTTTCGAAATTAGCGTGCCCCCACACACGTGAGTAATTTTTGGAATATTTTTAATATGAAGAAAAATGGCTGGGATCACTATTTTAAGTGGAAGTATTGAGTGAAATGCAAAGTATCCCAGGCCGAATATGAATTGTTGTGTGATAATTAAGAGGGGATCGTCCTGGGCTGTTAAGCCGGACTTGCCCCTATATGGGATGCCCACGCAGTGGTTGCGGGTCGGAGTAGATTCTGGGCCTATGCTCCTTCGGGAACGCCGTCGATGTACTGACGAAGCCACGCTCCAAGGTGGGGAGGCGATGCCTGGCTATGTGTCAGTAGATAGCCGAACTGCGAGTAGGCTATGTCCTTGTGTGGCAGTGAATAACAATTGGAATGCATGTTGAGTGTTGTTGATGTGTCGGATTATGGGACGGAATTGTGTGGCATGGAATGGGACGTGTCATAACGATTTAGTCTTATAATCAGGACCCCTGCGGTTGTTGGTTATATGATATGAATTGTGCTAATCTGTAGGAATCAATTAAGACGAGGTAAGTCTTCTATGTGATGTGGCTAGGCCACTCGGGGCGTATTTTCTTTCTAATAGGGGTTTAGGGGGTTGAACTTGCTGAGACATTGTCTCATCCCGGTTTGGGGATTACAATTTCAGGTCCCTGGTGGATGGAGCGGCTAGATAGCTTTGGTTGACCTTGAGGAGTTGCAAAGGTGAAGTCATGAGGATTGGAGAACGTGTCCGACTTGTAGGTCGTAGGATAGTTCCTTTTTAAGAGCCGGTTTTTTGTAGACTTTTGGCCGTAGACCTCTGTTTGTAATTATGTTGAATTATGAAAGTGTTATGTTGTGATTTTTGCTTCCCGCTTTTCTATCCCGTATTTTATTGTCGGGGTTTTATAATACGTTTCGCTTGCGATGAATGGGGTCGGCGAACCATAATGTTGCATTTGCATGACCAATCATCATTGAGGCTAGATGTGAAATCATCATTAGGCTAGTGAAGTTCTCATAATGTGACTTGAACCACTTTTATAAAGCTTATGGGGCCTAGCCTAGGGAACAAAGCCGTAAGGATTGATTGAAGATGGGGAGGGGCAAAGAACGTTCCAGCAATGCAAATGTATTTTTGCAAGCTTATTGATGCTCGAGCATGGAGATGGAATGGCCTTTCTCAACTTCCTAAATAACTACTCATGTAAAGGCATTTTAAGGGATAGGGCCCTTAGAAATTCCTAACTCCACTGAAAAGGTCAAGTAGTGTGAAACTACAAGTCTTACAATATATATGCTATAAGCAAAACATAATCATATGATAGTAATCATAGAACCTTTTCATCATGCTCAATAATTTCAATGGGGTGAGAAAATTTTCAAAGTTGGAAAAAGTATGATTGGTAGCTAGTAATTTTTTTTTTCATTCATTTTGCAACTTCCCTAATCAAAAGGTACATTGTCGTACTTCAATGATGGCAACTTTTTCACTGGGAATTTTTATTTTTTAACTAGCATAGAATATCGCTTGAAAATTTGATTGAATCATTATTATTATTATTATTTTCAGTCGGTATGGTTGAATTAGTTGTCCATTCCTTTTATTTAATTCTATAAATAATGGGCAATGTTTCATTGGAATCCGATGGTCCAAGTTATACAAGGACAGACTTTAGCATTCAAGGGTACAACAACATAAAATACATTGCGTTGATTCAGAGTAGTGCATGTAGTTGGTGGGACTCCTAATCAGAAGGTAAATTTCCATGTTTCCATGATGGTAACTTTTTCACTATGATTTTTTATATTTAAATGAGGTAGAAAATCACTTGAAAATTAGTTAAACTAGGTATTTGTTCCTTTTCTTTGATTTGATCAACGCCATATGTTGTTTCATTAAAATCCACCAGTCCATATTACACAATGTTGGGTAGTCTTGAGTCTCTTTCACCTCAAAAACTAACTTGAGGCTGTTCCTCACACTTATAAATTGATCACCTACCCCTTCCACAATCGATGTGGGATAAATCTCAACACACAACTATAGACTTTTATACTTAAGGCCACAACAACAACATAGAATTTGTCGCCCTAACTAAGAATAGTTTGTAAAAGGTTGGTGAGATTCTCAATAAAAAGCTATATTGCCCTATCTCAGTGATGGTAACTTTTCCACCAAGAATTTTCATTTTTCAATGTAAAAGTCACTTGAAAATTAGTTAAACTAGTGCCTTTTATTTAATTCGATCAATGACATATGTCGTTTCACTAAAATTCTATGGCCCAAACTACACAATGATTGACTTTTGTATTTGAGCCCATGACAACATAAAAGTCGTTCCTCTAATTTATAACAATTTGCATGCAATTGATAGAATACTGATCAAAAGATATATTGTTATTTTTCGGTAGTGGTAACTTTTTCACAAGAAGTTTTCATTTTTCAAACAGAGAAAATCACCTGGAAACTCGTTAAACAAGTCGTTCGTTCCCTTTTGTCTAATTTCATTGAATTAGTGACCAAATTACATCCATCACCCTAAAACAGCTTGCATGCACGCAATTATTGGGATTCTTGACCCAAGGTATATTGCCATATTTTAGTGGCGGTAACTTTTTCACGGAAAGTTTTTTTTCTTTTTAATCTGCATAGAAAATTGCTTGAAAATCGATTAAATAAGTTGTCCGTTCCATTTGATAATCCTACTAACTACGTACTTTGTTTCACTGAAAACCAATGACACCATGATGAACTTTCGTACTCGAGGCCACAACAACACAAAATTCGTAACGTGGGCCCGGCCCAGCCCGGCCCGCCGAGGCCCAAATGAGCCATCCATCGTCTTGCCGATCGCCCCTTATCCTGATATCCACTCTAACCAGCTCTCCTCCGTCACCGCCATTTTTCTCCTCCGATTTTCGTCGGCCATGGCCTCTTCTCCGTCTTCCTCCCTTGCGTCCACGCTCTCGAATTCCCCATTTTGCCCCTACCCTCCCTCCAGATTCTCGTCCCCGCTCGTCTCCTTCTCCCGCGCCCTCCGGCCGCTCCCTTCCCGGCTCGACGCCGCCCGCCGGCACCGCCCTCGGGGAAGGGCGGCGGCGGCGGTCCGAGCTCAGACGCTCGACTTCTCCGGCACGTTCTTCGAGGGCGGGCTGGGGTCCGACGACGACCCGGGGTCGCTGCCCGGGTCGGGCACGACGGCGGTGGAGGACAGGGAGGAGCCCCAGTGCCCGCCCGGGCTTCGGCCGTACGAGACCATGGCGGTCTTGAGGCCCGACATGTCCGAGGACGAGAGACTCGCGTTGACCCAGAAGTACGAAGAGGTAATGGGTTTCTTGAGCTTCGTGATGTTTTGGACTTTTAGTTCGTTCTGTTTCTTTTGATCAGGAAGTATAGGAAGAAGAGAACGAAACGATTTTAGTGGAGTATGGTATGTTCTATTGCTGGTATACTGTATAGGTTTGATTAGATATTAGCTGGGGGAAGTTGATGATGCAAGTTTGAAGCTTTGTTGGAGATTGTACAATGGATTCTGCTGAAAGAATTGAGAAGACACACCTCAGGATTATATGACTTTGTATTTGCTAATGTCTGTCTTGAGCTGTTGCTAGTAATCTTTCATTCTACTGAAAGTTGTCCTGCAAGAATCTAGCACTCATATATAGATGCAAGAAATGCCTCTACTAGTGAATGTGCAATGTAATCCGGAGAGATATGAGACCGATAGTGATGAAACATTAACCGAAGAGGTGCGAATTATGTGCATCCAGAGAAAGGGAACTTTTTCACTTGGAGGTTGATTGCTTTTGCCAACTCCCCTTGGCTTTTTAGATTGGTAGGAGGCAAATTGTTGTCGTTTATTTGGAAGGAACATAACTGACCTGGAATTTTTGTTTATCGATCTCGCCGCTGGTTGTGATTCGAGTGCATAATAGGGGCTTAGCTTTGTATGACGAGTTTAGTCTTCAGTGATTTCAGTTTCCCATTGGGGACAATGACCGAGTCTTTTCTTATTATTATCCAAGGTAATTGCATGTTCTGCATGTTCATGACGACGGTGGTCTTGCACTTGGTTGTGATTGGAGTTCATAATGGGGGCCTAAGCAGATCCTTTGTTGGTATAAGAATGTTAGTAGGAACTGATGTCATAATACATGATACATTACCTGCTTCACAAATCTAGGTTAGGTTTTGTCTTATTCCTCAACTGAGGCTGACAGTTTTCTTGCTTTCCCATCAGCTTTTTTTTTTTTTTTTTTTTTCAAGATTAAGTAATTTTTTCTAACTGGATCATATATTTGGCTGAACTGGCCGATAGCTTATCTCACCATGCTTATCACAGAGAATGAAATTGAAGGACATCTACCCTTTATAACTGTCTGTCAGATCCTTAAAATGAAAATGAGGAGATGAAAATGCCCTTACTTGCTTCTTGTAGTTTTTAAAAAATTTTGTGTTGGGTAATATATGATAAACAGAGGCTATACTATTTTCTTATACAATATCTTAATGCCATGAACTTCTGGATAAAGAAATGAGCTGGTTGTGTTCGTGGCGGCTTTATTGACTAGAAGGGGTTCTTCAAGGTTGATAATCGTCTCGTTTCATATAATCATCTCCTATTATAGACTATAGTCATAACCCATCTCTCTCTCAGTGGGAAATCTCCTCAGGTTCCGTTTCTGCTTCTGATGCAAATTTGATGCATCTTTTGTTGTCTTCTTATCCATAGATTTTGGAGGTATGGTATAAAGGTAATGGGGGCTTAAAACATTGAACTGTCATGATTCTTTGATTTTGTTGTTCTTTCCCTTGTTTTCTTGCGCTTATAATTTGAGCGTCAAAGTCTGTTTAAGGCCTTCATTAAGCATATAATGTAGTGATTCGATGTAATATCTGGACATTTCAGACAATATTACCTGCTTTCTGGTGTATTTGTACTAATCATCCATTTGCATCTGCATAAGCCTTGCATTTCTTTTTAGTTCTGTGACTGTACATAACACCCTTCAGCGGATTTGCCCTAAGAAATTTCTTCCATTTATAATGCTCGTGACATGATTGATATCGATTGGACTATTCTACTTATCAGTTTTGACATGGTCTAATTCAGTGCAAAATTTAGCTTAACTCTTAATGTGCTGAATTTCTATCTGTCAGTGTTGTCTTATCTGCTAATTGAGGTCAATAGGTCCAAAGCTTCTCCGTTAACATTTTGTTTACAAGATTTCATGTTTTCTCTTCTTGGCTATGTCACTCCTGTTTTGTGTTCATGTTTTTCCAATTCTAGCAGAGTTTGTTGCATTTCTGTCTGGGAAGGATGTTTAGGTCTGAGCATGTTCAAACTGTGTATATCGTCTTATCACCAATGTCACTGGATACACGTTGAAAGGACTAATGAGCCCTAGTTGCAGATGTGTTTTTTAACCTTCTTTTTTTTTTTTGGGAGAAGCTTCTCAAGTGATGGTTCAAGCTGCATGCATATCACTTGATACTTGCTATTGTCACAAACTTGAGTCGTCTTGCTAATGGTGTACATTGTTGCAGCTGCTTGTCGCTGGAGGTGGAATGTATGTCGAGGTTTTCAACAGAGGTGTGATTCCGTTGGCCTACAGCATCAAGAAGAAGAACAAAGCAGGGGAATCTAACACCTACTTGGATGGTATCTACCTTCTCTTCACCTATTTCACCAAACCTGAGTCTATTGAGACTCTGGAGGCGACCCTGAATGCTGATGATGACGTAATCCGGTCATCTACCTTCAAAATAAGGAAGAGGAAGTATTAGTTTCTTTTGTAAAATCACAGGTCTCTCGCCAGAGGTGGAAAGGAGGCGAAATTCTTGCATGCGACCAATTTTACTTATGGTTCTGCTTTTGCAAATATTGCGGTCCGGCGTTATAGCTTCTTCTTTCTTTCTTTTTTTACCCTTTTCTGCTGTAGGATAATCCGGTTGGTAGAGGTGGGCTGGTGAGCATATCCGTGGCTTGTATGTTGTGCCCTGAAGCTTTGTAAAAGAACAGTTCCTGGAAATTATCTTGCATTTTCCTCGGTTATTTGAAGCTCTTGTGGGATGTTCTCCTCTCCCCCCCCCGCGCTCTCTCTCTCTCTCTCTCTCTCAACCAACCCAACTAGAGTGACGATGAAGTTGGTTGCATTTTCACATACTTGCACTTGGAAAACTGTCGTCATGTATGTTTAGTGTACAACGAGTCGATATTGATTAAATTTGGGTCGGGCCCTTCTTATTTAACCTTAATAAGACACCTGCCATGCAACATGACTCATGTCCAAGAAAGTGTCCCCAAAACGTACCTTATCTGAAGTCCAATCAACTATTCGTGAGTTTTTCACATCCTTTTTGTTCGCTTCTATTGGCTTTTCGCTCTCCGGAAGGAGGCAAAGGCTAACTAAACAACAAGCCGTGCGTTGATGTCATAGCACGAGGCACGCTCAAAGTGCATCCATCGCGCAAAAGTTTCTAGAGCCATTTACGGCTCGAGGGCTCATCAAATCAAATAATACTGCATATAATACTCCCGGAGGTTGAAACCTCGTAGACAACTAAAGATATTTAGGCTAGTGTCCTGACGATCGTCCACTGACCAAGATCACGAAATTATTTGAATCTAGCATAAGTACCTGAGTTGGAAGGCACTAACCACAAAATCAAATGGCCCTCTAATCCCTTCTTTAATCGCAAATGTCCTACGCGAGGGCTCTACAACTTAATAATAATCATTTTTCTGTATGCACACCGAGGCCACGATCAGATATTTCGTAATCTAATAGTGGTTGGACTGACCCTTTTCAACTACAACATGATGGTCGTCACCCACGCCATCGGCGACTATTATAGGATAAAGTGGAAGCACTTTTCATTATGTTACTATTATTATTGTTGTTGGTGGCATTATTTCTCAGTTAGAAAAAGACAAAGGAAAAAAGCAAACGTGGGAGAGATCGAGAGATGCACATTTCTGCGTCACAGATTGAGAATCCGACTTTCAGTGGTGTAGTTGTAGATCTTATCTCTCGCCCACTACGAGAGAGTGAGAGAGAGAGAGAGAGAGAGCTTTCGTTCACGATCCCCATCAAAGCGAGAGCTCTGTCGATAGATGAAAAGGTAATAAAAGTACGTGCTCGCATCGATCACCAACATCTGCTAAAACGATAGCAAACAGAAAAGAAGAAAAGAAAAGGAAAAGATGGCAACTAGGAAGAGTGTGAAGGATATCATGATATTGCAGAAGACTTTAGTGAAGTCATGTCTTGATGGGTCTCATAAATCAAATCACTGAAAGCAAGAGCAAGATCTTCTTTTGGTATTGAGTTGAAGTTGTTAATTGATAAACATTTGAAGGAAAGAGGACGGGTTCGATTTTGCTTAGATATGGAGGTTCATAGTGAATAATTGACAAGCGTTTGGTCTAACTTCTCTGTAGTGATTCTAACCTCATAAAGATGAATAGTTGCTTCTTAGGAGCTGTTCGTACCAATTCAAAGGCGTTCCCATCTTCACACTTGTGCTTGACACGTTGCTTTCGGAGCTTATAATCGTTTTAGGGTCTCTATCCTTTGATTTCGATATTTCTTTTGATGGAACATACAATGAGCACTTCTTTCGAATAAAATGTCCAACTTGCCACTATCCAACGTGGTGCAACTTGTAAAATGATGAATACCGATCGTATCATTTGCACGGGGATCTGGTGAAGAAGAAACATTCTTTGATCCTTCCAATCATGACTAATGAAACACCAAGCAGATCAAGGCATTACATGTTATCGAAGCTTGCACTGGTTAAAGTAGAAGCTGACACTTTTTCCAGGCAACAGCTGTCCCAAAGCGTGCTGTCTCCAGCCCTATTTATTCTTCAATACTGGGCTTCTGCTGATAAAGAAAGAACATTTTGAAGATTTTTCGAAGGTGAATCTCATCGGACCTTCGCTTTTTGGAGTAGTGCGTGGACCGCTTTCTTCATTTTAAAGAAGAATAAGTTCCCCCAATTCTATCGGTACAGGGAAGAGGGGCCTTGGCTTGGCCCCCCCCTCCTTCGACACCCACCTCCTTTCTTCTTTTCAATGTTTTCATAATTAGTTCCAAAGGCGAAGAAAATGGATGTGTTTTGCGTATAACTCAACTTATGGTGTATTGACTGATTTATAAACTGTTGAATCTAGTGGATTTCATATATATATATATATTGATGATTTGAATCATTTGATTCGGAATGGACCGATTTTAGATAAGAATTAATTGAAAGATGAAAGATGAACGGATGGTCTCGATTGGATCGTCTTCTTGACCATGTATGAATCAATGTCATGAACAGCTAGGGAGGTTAGGTTAACATCTACACGGACACCACAAAGTCTTTTGTCAATTGGAAAACACACATGCCTACCTGACACATCCTTTTTTCTCTCACCTTTTCAAGGCAATGCCTACCTTGAACCACTTGGGTCAACTTAATGGAGACCAGAAAGGAAAAAGTATTGCCTAACTCGAATGACTGCTCACGTAATGAATAAGATCCATAACAATATCTTTATGAAAAAGTAAATCCTAAGCTGCCAGTGCGAAGGAAGTTTTACCCAAGCCACCTTTTCAATCATTGGTTTGAGGATTATAATTGCACACTTCCTCAAATCAGAGGTGAATGAAGTCGTTTGTGTAAAATTTTCTTTATACTAGTGATGTGTGTCATAATTACTCAATTTTTACTAAATAATGGTGTAGTGTGAGTAATTTGTCAAATTTGATTACTTGTGTGCATAGAAAATATGTCCACAAGTAATACTAATAAGAGAGTTCCTCTAAATTGTAAACCTATTATTGACTGGGTATATGAGCTTAATGTGTTTTAGATTTTTTGAGAACTCATAGGTTCGAGTACAACAATCCGCTTACTTAGAAATTCATAGAATACCTTGCAAGCCGGTTAAGATTAGACCTTTTGCTTGTGCAAGTGGGCCTTACATGCAATGAGTGAGATTGACCTTTAAATTTGCAATTGAAAACCCCAGATGGCCCAATCAACTACACCAATCTAGAGGGTTTTTATGAGCTTCTGTTTTGCATCTCTTTGGTACGGAAAAAAAGATACTTTAGTAGCATCACTAATCACTAGGCAAGCTCCATCCAAATCAATAATCATTTGGAACTTCTTTTTCTTTGCTAAAAATCAAAATAGTTTATAACACTCGTCGCTTGATAATTCGTGTACTTTGAATCATGGATAATGTAAGACAACAATGCGATTTTGAAATGCCTCATACTTCCTCATATGCTAGGTCGTTAGGTGCATGAACTTTGAATCATCAAATAGACTTATAAAAATCTAAATAGCAAAGAATCACCTCATCCACCACAATATCACGACAGAACTCAAGACCAACATTTTCCTACGTCACTTCTCGATGGGACAATTTACCAACAACTCGGGCGTTTAAGAATTCGCTTAGCTAAGCATACACAAACCAAAGATTTGTACTTTTTTATTATCAAAGCTGGGCACCGGAGTCACTAAGATGATCCTGTGTTAAAATATCATTAAACAAAAAGTTAAGATGGCATTGTACTGTTGAGGGCCATGCCTAGAGAGTGAGGACAAATGGGCCTCATTAGCAAGTGTGAGGGCCCATCTTATTGTGGCGACTCACTGGCATAAGCGTGGTGGTAGTCCCATCACTTGAAAAGCAGAGAATAGATGCCACGTTCTATTGATGTCAAACGCTCGTCCCCTGGCTTCTAATTTAATAACAAAAAGTCCTCATTTTTTTTTTTAGCAATTCTCCTCAGTCTTGCAACAATTTCATAAAGAGTCTGTGTGTGTGTCACACAGAGCAATCTTCTCCATATATTTAGAGGAAGAAGGCCTATCTAACCCCCTATATATTTTGCCTTTATCAGCTCTAGACTTCGCCCACTCGAGATAGATATATCAACATAGTTTCTTTCTTTAAATTTTCATTAAAGTGTGTCAGGAGTTTTGATGGGTCTTCCTCAATCGCCACCAAGCTCGCCACCTCATCTGTATCCTCAGGCGCTTCAGCTCAAGCTTTATCAGGCCTTCATATTCTCCATCCCTATTCTCTTCTCCATCATTCTCTTCTTGCTGTTCTACCTGTTCTACCTAAAGAAGAGGGCCTCTTCTCTCTCCTCTCCCCCACCTGCCCTGCCTGTATCCTCCAACCGAGCACCTCCTTATGTCTCCTCGGTAAGCCTCTCTCTCTCGCTCGATCTTTCGACAAATTTGTGTTTGGCGATAACTTTAGAATGTTGTGGTGCACGAAATACCCATCGGTTGGTCCCATTAGTAGGATTCACTCCTTTTCGAGCTGTATTGTTTAGAATTGAATCTTTGCTTCGCTTGGAGATCTTTTAGATGGACCCCAAAGACAGGCAATGAACGAAACCCTAATGTTGCAATATGTGCTTACATTTCTCAGCCATGCCAAGTGGGATTTAAAGGAGAGCTCAAAGACAAGCTTCCAATTGTATTGTTCGATGAGGAACTCGGAGCAAAGGATTCGCAGTAAGTTTGTTCGCTTTACTTTCATCTAGTGATCATTTGATTCTTGGACCCTTAAACATTTCGCCCCTTCGTTCTTTTCAACCATTACAGTATGCACGATCGTGTGTGTTTGATTGATAGTTTGTCCTGTGACATGTGCACCGCGTGGCGTCGTTTTATGTCCATCCACCCAGTCGTGGCTGGTCCACATAAAAGGGCGAACGACTGAGATTGACTACTAATAATGGCCGTCCCCTTTTGCTTTAAGTTGGATTCCACTGCTTAAAGAAACCGTACAGTATGGTTTCCAGTTCTTTCCACGGGGAAAAAGAGTAATGCCTATAAGGACCGATTTTCCACGACACTAGTGGCCGATAAATTTGGATTGGAGAGCACGTCTTATCTAATTAATAGCGATGCGTTTCATGTGTTGGACTTTGCTTTTTAAGATAAGATTCTCTTCACTTGTAAAAAGAATGAATCGTTCGTTCTTCTAAATTTTGCTTACGACACTTAACTATCTAGACAGTGTACGAGTACAATCCCGTGCATTATGTTTATGGATTAGGTTTTGAGTGCGCTCAATATATGTCGTCTCAATCCAAATGAACTATTAGATCAAGCATGTCTCGTGCGGGGTCAATTGATCTTGCCCAACTGTACGTGCGAGCTTATCTCTAGTATGGCGAATATTTATTTCCAAGTGGGTGACCTTTTCTTTTTGATGATTTTTGCTGACCATACTGATGGATAACTTTAGACCATAGAAGGAGGCATCAATTTTACACATTGGCCAAAAAGGGAACCGAGTCATTTTGGGTTGAAAAATCACAGCTGGTACGAGCGCTCTGAATCTTTGATAAGAGCCACTTCTTTTTATTCCCTTGAAAAGAGCCTGACGAGAGACGCATGTTAGATGGGCTCACTATATATAAAGTAATTCGATGGAATATATCCCTTTTTCGAGTTTCCGCTGTTCTTACATGACACTTTATTATTCATTGGCGTTGTTTAACACAAAGAAGATGCGAACAGGGTCGGGACCTTTCGATGCCAATGTTCAAAGTCAAACGCAAAGAGAGTTATTAGTAGCCATCGTTCGTTATATCATCTAATAAGAGCGAGTCAGTAATTACTCTAGATGATTCTACATCAGTAACTCCACTAGATGATTCTACTATTTGATTATTAAAAAACGAATATCTTCCCGTGCTGATAATTTTCCGTGTTAGTTACCGATCATCAAATTTTTTGGTATCTTATTGTAAATTTGTGGACACTTTTATGAAATTTCCAACTCCTCTTTACAATGCCTATTTTCGTTAACTTTTTACCATCTTTTACTTATTTATCTTAACAGTACTTTCAATTTACCAACTCTTATATAAATTTACTATTCACTATTTGAGTTGCTCTCCGACTTTTATTTGATTGAATTTGTAATAAATTTTTAGTTACCAACTATTATTGGAGTTGCTTGCTAATACTTATTTGATTCTTTTTTTTAGTAATTTTTTTTTTGTTTTAGTTTACCTACTATTATTTTCTCTCCTTTAAACATATTAAAATTATCGGCTTTCACATTATATTCATTAACTCTTATATGAACTTACCAACTTTTCACCTTTAGCTTTTTTTTTTTTTTAAAGAAATGTTTGTTTAGGAAAAAACATAAAACTGAAAAAGGTAGAATAATGGAGAAAATAAAAAAGAAAGCATGGCAAAAGCCAAGTTGATCGGACAGGTAGTACTTGGTATCAAGAGAAATTCAAAAAATTACTAAGGTTTTTTTTTTTTTTTGGTAGATAAAAATACTTAGGTTGAAATGAAAGTATTTGCATATATACAAGAAAACCTAGAATTTGACTTAGATAGCCGATTACATGATAGGAAGGGTAACTTTCTCATGAGACCTATTCAATACAATAACTTTTCTGTTGATTAAGTTCCACTTTGATTCCTCATTTAATTTTGTAAGTATGAATTAATCAGATGCAGATACTTATTTTTGTTTTTTTGAATTAGAAATGTCAATTTTTTAAAAGACAAATAATTTTTGATAATTAAAGTCATTTCGAAAACTTTAAAATATTGAGATATATTTTTCCCTGGGGTAAGTAATTTTTGGGTTTGATACTTCGCAAAGCCAAGCATGCAAAATATTTTATACAATATACTTAATAAAACATACTCAAAGAGTTTTGAAATAGTTACATGAGTTTTAAAAAGTGAAACTACGTTCAACAATTTTTTCTAGATGAGTCTATTATTAAGGAAAAGAGAAGTGAATATTTTAAAATGAAGGTGAAATAAATACATATATGAAGAGTAGAAAGTGTAACTTGCAATTTTCCTAAAAGTAGTTAAATTGTTGATCTAAATGGAAAATAAACCAAAAGAATATATTAGGCGAATTTTGAACATAAAATGAAGGAATTTATGATATAAGGGCTTGAGCGAGCGAGGCATATCCACTCCCAAGACCCTCCTTTCATCTACCTTTATACAGACATACGCACATGAAGATAGTTTCAGCAGTCAAGTCTCTCTACACATCAACGGCTCTAACATGACTTAACTGAAATTATAGAAGGAAATCCTCTTCAATTCCTGACATTAACTAAGGACAAAAGTGCATGTCGTACGGCCTCCTTTTTGTGTCTCAACAAAGAATCTTAAACATTGATTTATAAAAATAAAAATATATCAAAAATTAAGATTTGTCATAATATAAAAGAGAGCACAATACAAGATAGATGATCTCATTAAAGAAAATTTAAAACCCATTTCTTGGAGTCATTTTTTAATGAATCTTAACCTTTAGATCACCTAAATTTCACTTGAGATCCGTCACCATTAATGGTTCGCACCTGGTTTTTTTTTTTTTTTTTTTTTTGACAAAAGTTCGCACCTGGTTCACACAAGAATTTCTGCGTCTCTTCTCTAACCATGAATAGGACAACAGGTGTTGCGTGTGCTTGGGAGAGTTCGAGATGAAAGAGGAGCTGCTCCAAGTGCCGTCCTGCAAGCACGTCTTCCACATCGACTGCATCCACCACTGGCTCCACTCCAACACCACTTGCCCTCTCTGTCGCTGCTCCGTCGTCCCCGCCGCCACCGCCAAGTCTCACGGCTCGCCGCAGCCCCACCAAGATGGCCAGAGCTCCTCGGACCCCGCGCAGGCACTCATTCGGCCCGATCTAGAGCAGCCGCAGCCGCAGCAGCATCGACAAGAACATGTCACTGTGCCAATCCAAGGTCCGAGCTCAAGTGGGGATGCATGTCCTGGGGAATCACAATCCGTGATTGTCAATGTCCAAGCGCTCGAGTCTCTACGAAGCACGACATGAGAGGCTCTCTCTCTCTTTTTGATCGGGCATGAAATTCTAGGGTAACGTGCTATTGTAGTTTGCAGAGATGGAAAATTTTGTTTTCTTTTTTTTTTTCCCACTAATCACACTCTTTTTTTAGGGGGGTCAAGATTGAAGAATCAGTCTCAAGTCTAAATTAGAGTAATAAAAAGAGCAGTTGATGACATTTATTGGTTCTTTGAGTAAAATTTGATTTTTTACATAGATACCTATCACATATATCGAGGATATACTTTGTCCAACAAAAAATAACTTAAACCAAACCATACATTATGAATTAATGTTTCATGCCAGAGAAACTGTAGTATAAAGAAGAGATGCCATGCATGCCGAAACCAACGTAACCTTGGTGGGCATCCTTCCCTTGTCGCTCCTCATAAACATGGCTTCAAAAATTGGCCAACAATTCACGACCCCAAAACTGGCCAACAAACTCTAAATTTCACATACTTGAGAAAAATATACCGAAAAATTTGATATCGCCGATAACTTAAGGGTTGGAAGTGGTTACAAATAAGTAAATGTTACGGCATGCCAGATAGCATCTTTTTCGGATATCGATGATTAATCCGAGGAATGATGTGATCGGTCCAATCAGTAGGAATGGATCCTTTTAGAGTTGTATCTTTGAGAATTGGATCTTTGATTCTCTTGGAGATTATTATATGGATTGGGAGGGCGTGCAATGAATGAATCCTAAATGCAATATGCGTTTCCATATTTCAGCCATGGCGAATGAAATTTAAAGTATGAGTTCAAAGACAGGCTTCCAACGGTAGTGTTCGATGAAGAACTAGGGGCCAAGGATTCGCCGTAAGTCGTTGTTTAATTCATCTCGTAGTCATTGATTGTCGGACGTTTAACCATTTCCCCTCGTCAATTCTCTCAACCATTACGATTATGCACGGAGCTTGTTTGAATCATATTTTAGTCTAAGACATATCACGAAGCGGAGTCATATGAACTACCGAGATTGATACTTATAATGAAAGAGAGTGTACCGGCTATAACATAGACAGAAATCAGATGCACGGTAGATACTTTACCGAGTGCAAATAATTTTATATCCGGGTCACCCACTCACTTGGATTGTGGATCTCGTCTTACTGATTTGAAAGGTTAGTGATGTGTTTCATGAGTCGTGATTTACTTATTAAAGATGGGGTTCTCGTTACTTATAAAGAGAATGCATAGTTTGTTTTCTAAATTGGGTTAAGGAAACCTAACTATGCAGGCAGTGCACGAGCACAGTCTCATGGCTATGTTTGTAAAGTAGGTATCAAATGCATTTAATATATGTGAACCTAACTCTCATGTACCATTAGACCAAGTGAGTCTCACGTGTCGGGTACGTGTGAGTTAGGTTCACATAAATTGTGACCTTTTTCGTGATTTTTGGTCATAAAACAGATGGCTAACTTCAGACCATAGAAGAATCCAAAAAGAGACGGAGCCATATTTGGTGGAAAATCACAGCTGATACCACCACTTCGAATCTTTGATTAGAGCCACTCTTTTTTCTCCCTATAGAAAGTCTTACCAGAGACTCATTTTGAATGGGCTCGGTATCTATAGGGGCATTAGTGTCTGGTTGCTCTCACTCCAACCAAATATATCTTTTCGAGTTTCATGGTTTTTACATGTCATATCATTAGTTGACATTGTTTTTATACAATTAATGCAAACACAATCGGAAAATTTTGTAACCGGTTCAAAGTCAAAACACAGAGTTATTATAAGTCATTGCACACTACATCATCTAATGGAATGACTTTCTCCATTTTAGTAATTGAGACTAATAACAAACTTATCTTCATTTCCTTTAGATGTCTTAACAAATAATCTCGACCATTTGATCAAAAGTTGAGATTTGCTGAGACACGAAAGAAAGCAATCTCTTTTCTTCCTTCGGCTTTCTCTCTTCTTTTTCCCCGTGCGGGCCTTCTATTTGGATTCTTTTTGTTGATGGATGGGTCTTCTGTCTGTCCGACAAAAGCAAAAGAGGTTAATTCCATGAGTTTCAAACTTGAATTTTTATTAATAATAAAAAAGAATCCGTTTTTTTTTTAGTTTTATCTTTTCTCCCACCTTCAGAAGAATAAAGCATAGGCATTTCCGCTATTGCTAGAATTTTCTCAAAGGTAACTATCTCGGTTTCATAGAGAAACGGAAGCAGATGATTCTTCATCTCCTTCTCACGTTCCGTGAATAGCTGGGATTCATTCGGTTGCTGGGACATAATCATTATGTAGGAGAGATGGCCGAGTGGTTCAAGGCAAAGCATTGGAACTGCTATGTGGGCTTTTGTTTACCGAGGGTTCGAATCCCTCTCTTTCCGTACCTTAAACTAATTTACCAATGTTACTAACCACAATGTATCAAATAACAACTCGGCCATTAACTACTTGAATTGGTCCTAGTTACTCTTCGGGACGGAGTGGAAGAAGGGAGGAGATTCTCAAACGAGGAAAAGGACCCAATGACTTCGAAAGAATTGAACAAGGAGCCGTATGAGGTGAAAATCTCATGTACGGTTCTGTAGAGTGGCAGTAAGGGTGACTTATCTGTCAACTTTTCCACTATCACCCCCAAAAAACCAAACTCTGCCTTACGTAAAGTTGCCAAAGTACGATTAACCTCTCCCTTTACTCAATGTTCCTATTTATTTTTGTTTCGAATTGGTCAGGGGCTCTTTTACCATGGAAAATCATAGAATTACCTCATGGTAAATACCCCTTTATCAACGAAAAATAGACACTATGTAACTTTATTGCATTGGAAAACATATGCTATGGACCTCCCCTTTTCAGGGGATTATCTCTTCTCATCAATGGACTCCTGACGTATACGAAGGAGTGCGGTTCGTTCGATAAAGATGATTTTATTCGAAACAAATTAAAATACCCTTTTTTCTTGGAAATATTTTTTAGTGCATTCTAACATTTAGATCATATGGGTTCTACATGAGATCCACTAACATCAAGAGCTTGAATGCACTGGACTCGTGTATTCAAGGATCACTTGGAAATCTGTCTTTTTCTTGAGGAAAGCTGGCATAACATCTACATGTGTCGCCAATTGGCCGAATAAACTCAATTGATAAAACTTGTAAATGTTGGCACAATTAAAAGATTTAGGACTTATCTTCATTTCCTAAATTAACTAAGAAAATTGGGCATGGACCCTTTGTACAGTATGTGCCCTCTAGATGTCTCAACAAATAGTCTCAACCATTTTATCAAAGGTTAGAGAATTGTCAAGACACGAAAATGAGCATTGCATGGGTTAAATGAAATTGAAAGTACCCATTTTTCTTGGAGACATATTTTGAGTGACCTACCTCGCCAAGACCACGAGGGTCATCCTTGCTAGATCTAATGAGGGTGACCCTTGCCTATGGCTAGTTGTTGGCCATAGGTCAAAGGAAAATAAAGGAAAAAAAGGAAAAAATTTAAAAATTAATAACAAATTAAAAAAATTGTCCACATCAGTGCCAGTTGTATCATGTTAAATGGTCAATGTCTACATTAATAATTTCCTACCTAAATTGATCAGATAGATTAAATTGGTATAAATGTAAAAAATTTTAAGATTAAATTATTTCAATTGAAAGGTTATGATTAAATTAGCACCGGTGCAATAGATTTATGATTTTTTAAGTATTTTCCCTACGAGGAAGTGGACCAATCGACCACTTGTGAGAGTTTTGACTTTCCGTTAATATATGAACTTTGTAAATCAACATGGACTGTTACGCGAAAGTCCCTCAAAAAGGAATCGCAAGAAACATGGAATGCACAGTAAGATAACACCTTCACTTAAAACATAACATACATGGACCTACGATGATATATCGAGCACTACACAACCTACGTCTACTAAAAGACGTCTCACTGGATACATGTCATATGATAGTTCCTGCATATTTTAGATTGCCTTAGTAACTTCTCACCTCTTGTCGTCACGCCTTCTCAGCCTCCTTCGGGGCGGGGCCATTATTCTATAGCGGTTTCACTTTTTTGGCGGCGATCAACAGCCCGTGGGTCACTGTAAAGAAGAAGGTCAGCAGGCCAAGGCCGATGACGCCAACCATGGCGCAGACAGTGGCGACCGTGAACTTGCTGCGGCAAGAGAGGAGGCCAAGCTTGATCTGGACGACGTCAACCATGGCCAGGAGCAGCAGCGACCATGGTCCCATAGATTGACAAATAGAATCCGATGACACTCATCAATCTGCGGTGCGGGTTGTCCTTCCCTTCCAGGGAGTTTTTATTGTTTTCTCTTTCTAGGGCATCCCGCTTCTCGGAGATGTAGAGGAAGACCTTGACAGACTTGGCGAGGAAGCCAGCAAAGATGAAGCTGCTGAAAGGCGATCTCAAAGGCTACAAGCCGCTTGCGCAGATTGGCGCCCGGGTGGCAACGGGGGTCATCTGCGAGGCTCTGAACTTGGCCCGGCTGGGCGAAAGAGAGGCTGATGAAGACGGCGACAGTGAAGAGGGAATTGAGGCTCACGATGTCGTCAAGCACCTTCTGGAAGTACTTCTTCTCGTCCACTAGCTCTTCATCTTTGCGTCCGCTGTTCTTGCTGGAGGCAAGCAAGAGAAGAAGGAATAATTGCAGAGAATGAGCTCAGAGAGAGAGAGAGAGTTTTACCTGTCTTCCATGAGGAAGAACTTGCTTGATGTTATCGGAGGATCCAGTGAGACTGTTGGTGCTTATAAGGAATTGATGACGATTGAGAATGTTGACTTATTTGTTGACTTTGGTGAAGCAATTTCTTCTTCTCCTCCTTTTTTCTCTGATAAAGTTGCCCGAATTTGGCAAATTATGGAGAACTCAATATTCAGGCTAAGGCCCCAGATTTTACTAGGTTCAAGTCTCATTTACTCGGTGATGAAATGAAATTGACTATTTGCACCCTATAAATCATGTAAATTGATGAGACTTAACATATTTCTTAGACAACACATCTGTTCTTTATTGTTTTTAAACATGCAACTTCTCATTATCAAGTTCAAATAAGTCCAATACAATTACTACATACGACCATATCAGTAAAATTTTTCGACATCAGTTACTAGATACTCTTAAAGATCACATGATAGTTTTCTACCATTTATGGAAATAGATGTGCTCAAAAAATAATAAAAAAGAGAGAGATTAGAGTGTGGTCACACTGAATGATAACTACCACCGGCTGAAATATATATGACAAATCTACATTTCCTTTGACAAGAGCTATTTTGACTGCATGAGCATGTAATGACAACCATTTTATTCACCATTAAGCTTCTCAAACCACTACTAATATAACAAACCAACCAAACGAGTACAAACAGTGACCAAGTAGTTGCCAAACTGAACACACACAAGACTGTATTCACATTCAGTCATCGCACAGTCGAATATGCACAAAAACATTTGGAAAAGGTAAAAATTGTGTAATCCTAATTACTAAGAGATGTTCAAATCCAATTTAACACTCTATAACTCGAAACTGACACGTTTTAATTCTTCTTTATTAAAAAGCACTTTGTAATTACGTTGTTATAAGATAACAATGACACGACATGAATGATAGGTAACTCAACTCAATTTGCTTTATCCAAGGAAATGATGCATTCATATCCCTACTTGATCATCAAGTTAAGGGTTTTTCATGAGATGTGAAATGAAAACTATTAGCCTTACACAAGATCTGTGAATAAGTGATTAATTTAAGTTGGGCTTGGACAAATTATGACAAGCAACATGGGTGGTATACCATGATTTCACAAGATTAATATATTAAATGATGTGATGGATGGATGGCAAGTATGCATTAATAAGTGGATAGTGTTCAACAACAAATAAAAGTCCATCACAGACTTAACATTTCTTAGTTATGATATGAATTGGAGCGTGTATTTTGCATTATGTGAAATCAATGGACCTTACGCATGTATAAGATTTGTTCGATTCGGTGCTCTAAAATATGTTCGTCATACGCTTCAATTGCATGTGGCGAGGTCTCGTAAATTTGGTTGATTTTGACTTTTTTTCTTTTGCCATAATATGGTCCGTTGAATCATATGAAAATTACATTTCCTGTATAAACCACATTTACATCAGGAAGAACATCGACAGTGTAGGATTTACATAGTTTTCTTTTTGCTTGGTAATTACGTGATTTATTAAAAAAAATTCATATATGCAGGGAGTAATTCTTCTTTCAGCCTAATTGCAAACTAGTACATCATTCCTCAAATTTTGCAATTAGCTGGAGCTACGAGAGAGGTCAAAGCTCATAATTTCACACCTAGGATTCACATAATTTTGACATACTTATTTACATGAATTGCTATATTAAGTAATTTAAGGAAGGCGTGGAGTCGGACATGGACATCATTTTTATAAATTGCTCGTGGAGTCGCGTTTCAAGGAAGGTGAAGTGCGATCCCGTCTGATGGTTGATGCACATGGGCTATGAAGAGCTTATCTCCTATATAAATTCACGGACCACGTAGGAATAGGCATGTTAATATAGAAGACTTTCGAAGTCAATAAAAAAAATTAATTGAAAAAGATTGAGATCGCTATTCAGTGTTTACATTATAAACTAAACTAGTTTCACGAGTCTTCTTTAGACGAAGCTTCACAAAAGACTGTATCAAATATAACTTACTTGTTTCTGAATGGCATTTAATGCCCATGGGTAAATGGTAGCATGTGGTCGCAGACTCAAATAGTGTAGTCTTTATTTCGCGAGTTCTAACGTGAATCAGATTATTATTTTTATCATGTGATAATATAATTCGTTAGATCAAATCTGTCCAATTACTTTTGCACAAATAAATTATTCCTAGAGCGAAGTACCCGGCCTTTATCCGTTTCTCGCTAAGCTAGCTTCGATGCACCTGTAAAGTGGGGGAAAATTTTGATGAGTTTTCTTACGCATTAATTAATTGAAAAGGCTATAAATAGTGGGGCATTATTCTCAGTGAAGATACTTTCCTACTATATTTAACCTTATGTCTTGTACTAATCCATATATTCCGCAAATAAGAAAGTCTAATGCCAATATAATAGTGTTTTGATGGGTTACAATTATGAATATAACCCATATATTTATTTATATTCAATTAGATTTATATGGTGCTGATGTTTGCTACTTTAAACCACGAATGAAGACATAATTGAAGGAGAGCATAGCTTGTCACAAAAAGTGTCGAAGCCTTTTTAGTGTTAGAGCAATGTCGATGCCAAGTGAAGGTCCACATTTTATATCAATCCGTACAAGCAAGAACAACACCTAAGACAGCAAGTAAGGGAAAGAGAGGTGAAAAGCAAGAGAGGATACGTTGACTTATGATGCGTTTGGTTAGACTTTTAAGAAATTTTTTAGAAAATGCAAAAGAGCTTTAAGTTAAATGGGTTTTTCAAAATGTAAGTTGCGTTTGGTAAATTGTAATTTAAAAATCTATTATAAAATACATTTGAAAAAAAATAGTGTTTTGATGATTAAATTTATAAAAGGACCTTTATTATTTAAAAAAAGAAAAAAAAATAGTTGGCCAATGAAGGGCCAACTATTTTGAAATTTAACAGAGAAATAAATTGAAAAAATTCACATTGCTGTTCAATGCGCATATCATAAACTATATTAGTTTTTTGAATTGACTTTTATGACAAAGTTTGAAAATAAGCTATACCAAATATAATTTATTTGATTATGAATGGCATTAAATGCCCTTAAATTAACGGTATCGTATTTGATGCACAATCGCATGATGCAATTTTTTTTTTTTTTTGGATCGAACATGAATCTCATTATTATTTTTATATAATTTCATTAGATCAAACCTATCAAAGTACTTTTCCAGAATGAAATGGTTCCTCTAGCGGAATGCTTTCTTATTATTATTATCATCATCATCATCATCATCATCATCATCATATATTTTTGTTTTTTTTAACAATTCTCGGTCATGCATGTGAGCTAACTAGAGCTAACTACCCGGCCTTCGTCTGTTTCTGGCTAGACTTAGCTCAAATGCGCCTGCACGTGCATGAATATTTTTCATGAGTTTTCTTATGCATTGATTTAAAAGGCTATTACATAAATGAATTTTCTTATGCATTTTTCATGAATTTTTCATGAATTTTCTTAGTGGGCATGATGCTCAGTGAAGATGCATTCCTATTATATTTCCTCACGTCCTAATCGAATATATATAATCCGCAAATGGATAGCGCCGTTGAGAATGCAAATCCCCTTAAAGTTCATGGCATTTACACATGCCGATCCAATGCAGACCACACAACCCAATGTCTCGGTTGACACCTGGACCCCTAGAGTGCCAAAAGTTGGCACAAATGGACACTTAAGTCGCCAAAAGTTACGAAAAGTAACACTTAAGTGCCAAAATCGGAGTAAAATTGATTATTTAAGTGCCAATCCGGTCAAAACGCCGACGTGTCAATTTTCCAGCGAAGCAAGTGCAAAACGGCGTCATTTTGGTGCTGACGTGGTAAAAAATTAATTAAATTAAATTTAAAATTAAATTTATTTAAAAAATTTAAAAATAAAAATAAAAATTTTTAAAAATTAATTTTAAAAAACTTTTTTAAATTTTTAAAAAACTTTTTTTTTAAAAATTGTTTAAATATTTGTATTTGTATTTTTAAATGTTTTAAATAAATTTAGTTTTAAATTAAATTAAATTAATTTTTTACCACGTTAGCACCAAAATGACGTCGTTTTTGCATCGTCCGACCACGTCAGTGTGCAAAACGACGCCATTTTACACTTACTTAACCGAAAATTGCGCATGTCAGCATTTTGGCCGGATTAACACTTAAGTGATATATTTCTCTCCTATTTTGATACTTAAGTGTCACTTTCGTAACTTTTGGCACTTGAAGCGTACTTTTGCCCATATGCTGTTGATGAAGTGGTTAAAAGTTCAAAATTGAGTACCAATTCAATCTCATAAACCTTTCAATTTGGTTAACTTAAATTTAAAATTTTAAAATTTTATTAATTGAGTTTATTCGGTCAATTTTGATTGGAAATTACTTGAGGATAGTTACAAGGTTCGCATTAACGTGAACATTTTTTTTTAACTTCCAATAATTTTTTAATTTTTTGTTTTTCTTTTCTTTTTAAGTTTTTTTTCTTTTTTGGACTGAGGGTTGACAAGGGTTGTCAGCAATTAGGCGAGGACTCATGGGCCCTCATTATAGCTGACGAGGGCATTGTAGCCTTTGCTACTGGGTAGTGAGGGCCTAGGCAAGAGCCACGCGGCCTTCATTGGCCAAAGCGAGGGGGCAAAGCCTTGTTCAAATATAATGAGGGTTGAGCATGGCCGTGACACCCAAATGCAGTGAAGCTGTTGGGACCATCGCCTAAAGTAACCCTTGCTAGCCCTCAAGCCACAAAAAAAGTAAAGTAAAGAAAAGAAACAAAAAAATATTTAAAAAAATATTAAAAAAATGTTCATGTTACATCAGTTATGTCATTTAGGATAGCCGATATCGATGTCAACAATTTCAGATCTAAAACATGAAAATGGTTAAAATTAAATTGGCACAACGGAAATGTTTAGGATTAAATTAGTACGAGTACAATAAATTTAAAACTTTTTTGGTAATTTTCCTAAATATGTCCAAATGGCATATTATGGTTAGAGCACAACAACAAAATTGCCATTCCAAAACTTAAACCTTCCAATTGCCAATACCAACACTACATAATGCCATTAATAGTCGTATCAAATGAGGTATCCATGGGAATCACAAGGCCATGAACGAGGCGCTGTGAGCCATTGCTGGCGAAGTAAGGGATGGCATTGCTGCCCAGTTCACTTTAGTCCCCTCCAATGGAAAATGTGTTTTTTTTTTTTCATTAGATTAAATGGGTCTCACATGTTGGGTATGTGTGAGATAGGCTTGCATGCATTATGACATTCTTTTATGATTTTTGCTCATAAGACATGGATAATTTTAGATTGTAGAAGAATAAAAAAATGGACCAAGCTATACTTGGTGAAAAATCACAGCTAATACAAGCACTTTGAATCTTTGATAAGAATCACCCTTTTTCTTCCTCTAGAAAGCCTTACTAGAGAATCAGAGACTCATTGAGAATGGGCTCAGTATCATTTATAGTCAGTGATTTTCACATGTCATATCATTAGTTGACGTTCTTTTTAACCCAATCAATTCAAAGTCATTGTGCACTATATCATCTAATGTAATGACTTTCTCTATTTCAGCAATTGAAATTAATAACGAACTATCTTCGTTTCCTCTAGATATCTTGAAAGATAATCTAGATCATTTTATCAAAGGTTGAGATTTGTCGAAACAAGAAAGATAACACAACATGAGATAGATGATCTTATTTAAAGAAAATTAAAATATTCATTTTTCTTGGAGACATATTTTTATGTATCCTAGCATTTAGATCACATGAGTTCCATGTGAGATCCCACCAACATCAAGAGAGCGAATGCATAGAACATTTTTTGTCTTTTTCTGGAGGAAAGCTGGCATGGCATCTTTCTCTGACCCTGAGCATAACGAGAAAATATTGGGTACCTTAAAAGTGCCATGTAATTTGTGCTCTGAACCATTCAGAGCGTGACACTTGTCTATGTGTCAGTCCATGTCGTCCCACTTCTCCATTTCAAACCAACGCGCGTGAGGTTCTCTCTTTGCTCTCTTGAGCATAAGCCCTAGCCCACCTCTCTGCACACTCTAACGCTCTACTCTCCTCTACTCTCCTTTGTAAGTCGTCTCTCTCCTCTTTGTCTCTCTCCCCGTTCTCCATTCCGTTGCGGGGAGAACAAAATTGCGGAGGGTTCAGAGGAAAACATAAAAGTTGAGCCCCTCCGCCTTCGCTGGTTGCTTCCGTCGCCTCCCTCTCGCGACATCCACTCTCTCTCTCTCTCTCTCTCTCTCGTCCGCGAAGTCGTGCCTCTCTTCCAGCAAAATGCGATGTCGACAGCCCTTCACCTTTGCCTCTACCTCCACCTTCGCCGGTTGCCTTTGTTGCCCTCGACTCCGACGCCGACACCTCCCCTAAACCCGACTCTGACGCCGACGCCCCTCTGCCTCCCTCTCGTGACCCCTAGTTAGCTCTCTTTCTCTCTCTCTTTCCTCCTCGAAGTCGCGCCTCTCTTCTAGCAAACCTCGACGCCGACGCTCCTCCACCGGTTGCCTTCGTTGGCATTGGAGTCCATCGCCCTCGACTCTAACGCCTCCGCCTTGACCTCCACCTACGCGCCCGAAGCCAATCCGCCTTGACCTCCACCTACCCGCCCGACACCAATGCCGACACCGACACCCCTTCACCTCCCTCTCGTGACCTCTGCTCCGCTCTCTCCCTCTTTCCTTTGTGGAGGGCGCTTATTGGCCAATCCCAACGCCGACGAACCTCTGCTCGTTTTTGGCCTCCCTCTCCGTGAGCAAAGGTCACTCTGCTCACTCTTTCTCTCTTTCCTCCACAAAGTGCCCCCTACTCTTGAACGCGAATGCCACCGACGCCATCGCCTTCCCAAGCCCCACCGATAGGCACCCCATTGGAAACTCCCGTACGTCCGAAGGTTCGTTTTTTTTTTTTTTTTTTTTGATTCTACTTGGTTGAATTTGGTGCCATGTTAATGTTTAAGTTTATAGATACATCTGCATTAGGTACTGCTTTATCTTACTTGTTGTTAACTTGCTGTGTTATTCAGATAGTTAGTGAAGATAGGAAGATAGTGAAACGGCGGTATCTTTTGAGATTGTTTGCATATAGTCCTCCTAAGGGATTAGAGGCTTATGAGCCTAAATTGGTCACTCCATGCTTTTATTTTCTCCAAAAATCGTGTGTCTATTGGAGAAGTTGATCCTTGCATGCTTCTAAATAGTCATTTGCGTTGTAATTCCAAAGGTGTAACTCAATTGTGAAGGATAAGATCAAAATAGCTCTCTAAGATCTACATTCTTGGTCCATTGATCTATCAGAAATAGGTAGTTTACTTAGGCAAATTCATTGCAGCTTGAGCTGTTTAAACCAACAAGTACCTCTTATTTTGTTTATGTTTTCCTCTGAACCCTTTGCAATTTTGTTCTCCCCGCAACGGAATGGAGAACGGGGAGAGAGACAGAGAGGAGAGAGACGAGAGAGACGATCTGCAGAGGAGAGCAGAGCGTCAGAGCGTGCAGAGAGGTGGGCTAGGGCTTATGCTCGAGAGAGCAAAGAGAGAACCTCCCGCGCATTGGTTTGAAATGGAGAAGTGGGGTGACGTGGACTAACACACGGACAGGTGTCACGCTCTGAATGGTTCAGAGCACAAATTATTGGCACTTTTAAGGTACCCAATATTTTCTCGAGCAGAACAACAGGTAATCACAGGTATTGCGTGCGCTGGGGAGAGTTCGAAATGAAAGAGGAGTTACTCATATTGCCGACCTGCAGGCACGTCTTCCATGTGGACTGCATCCACCACTGGCTCCACTCCAACTCCACTCTCCCTCTGTTCAAAAAAAAAAAAAAAACTCCACCCTCCCTATCTGTCGCTGCACCGTCGTCCCCATCGTCGTCCACCCACAGCTAGAGCAGCCGTAACAGCGTCAACAAGAACAAGACATCATACCCATCCAAGGTTCGAGCTCAAGCGGGATCGCTTGTTTTGGGGAATCACAACTCTCTCTCTCTCTCTCTCTCTCTCTCTCTCTCTCATGGTATTGTAGCTTGTAGAGATGGAAAATTTGTAGACGATTTTGAAAAATTAGTCTCAAGTCTTAAGCTAGTCCTCGTGAGGGTAAATGTAGGACGTAAAGTGCGAGCAAGGAACGAGCATAAGTGAAGCTCACGTAGAAAAACTAGAGTAGTAAGAAAGACTAGTTGATGACAATCGAGTAAAGTTTGATTCAACATATGTAGAGTTATACCTCGATATGGAAGAAATAATTTAGACAGTCATAAATGTCCCACTAATCTTTCATGCAAGAGAAGCTGCAGTATAAAGGAGAGACGCAACGAATGCCGAGACCAACGTAACCTTGGTGGGTATCCTTCCCTTGTCGCTCCTTATAAACATGGCTTCGTAAATCGGCCAACCATTCACGACCCCGAAACCAACCAACAGGATCTGCAGCACCAACCCTTCCGCGTCACCGCCGCCGCTCCTCCTTACAATAGCCACCATCAGACCCTGCACGAGGGACACCAAGTTGATGATTGCCGCCGCCGCCAGCACCATGAACATTGGTGACACGGCCCCAAACTCGAAAACCCCTTGCTCATAGTTCCTGCTCTGCTCATGGTCTAGCACCTTGCTCGTGACACTGAACCCATGTGCGGCGACGCCTAGGGACTTGAGCGTGTACTCGATGGTGCCGGACACATAGCTCGTCACACCGCGTATCAGGTACATCCGCTGGTCGTTCCACCACCGCCGGAGGGTCCCGTTGTGGCCAGCTAAGACGAAGTTGGCCAAGTCTTGGGCGTAGGCTCCGAGGAAGAGGAAAATGTATAGGAGGAACCATGGTTCCGAGACCTGCGACAATGTTAAGCGGTTCCATGAATAGTCCTTGCCGGTACAAAATTATGAATTCAATGGAAATGCTAATTGTCAAAATTTTAATTAAGCTAAGTTTAGTTCAATTAATTTCAGCTACTTCAGCAAAAGTCTACCATTGAATGCATTGTTGGGCATTGATCATCTCTACCGGGAAAATTGTCCAAAAATTCCTAAACTCATTATATTTTTGCCAATTCAATCTTAAATTTTTCAATTTTGCTAATTCAGTCTTAAACATTTTCCCTTCTTGCCATTTGAGTCTATCTAGCTAATTTTAGTTAGAAATTATTGATGTGGAGGCTGGCGGTGTCACATAGGATTATTGGCACTTTGGCATGAATAATTTTTAATAATAATTTAATATTTTTTTGAATTATTTTATTTTTTTCTTCTTCTTCCTTTGGTTGATGGCCAGCCTCCAGCAATAGGTCATGGCTGACCACCAACCATGCCAACTAGCTTTGCTCGCTACAGGCGAGGGTGAGCCCTGGCGAGGGGAGCCCTTGCCTCGTCAAAGCTCGGTGAGGGTTTGCCTTGCCTTGCCTCGCCTCGCCTAGGCCAGGCGAGGCCGACCATCACCAAACCAGGCAACGTCAGTCGTCGCCCAGGCTAGAGTGGCCTCACTGGGCGTTGGCCAATCAAAGAGGCGTAGGCCAGATCTAGTGAGGCCAATCGTTGCCCAGGCCAGGGTGGCCTCACCTAGCGTCGCTTCGCTCGATTGATGCTCGGTGAGGCCGCCCTAGCTTGGCTGACGATCGGCGTTGCCTGATCTGGGTGAGGTGAGGCCGACCTTCGCTAGGCCTTGACAGGGTGAGGGCTCCCCTCGTCGAGGTTTGCCCTTGCCCAGCTGTGCCTCACTTGTGGCAAGCGAGGCCGATCGACCCAAAGATGGTTGGTGGCTTGTGATGGCCTATGGCTGGAGGCCAGCCATCGGCCAAAGGAAGAAGAAGAAGAAGAAAAAGGCAAAAACTAGAAAAAATAAAAAAAAATTCAAAAAATATTAAAATAATATGAATATTTGTCCACATCAGCGTCGACAATCCTATGTGGCACCCTCGACATCTATGTCAGCAATTTTCGATCAAAATTGGATAGATGAACTCAATTTGTAAGAAGTGAAAATGTTTAGAATTGAGTTGATAAAATTGAAAATTTAAGAACTGAATTGGCAAGAAATACAATAAGTTTAGGACTTTTTGGACAATTTTCCCATCTCTACGCATAAATAGAAGTCATCAATGAACAGGCTTGGGCAGGACGCGACACTTAAAATGAGCCTAATTTGTTGTCCAGATTTGTCCATTATAAAAACTCTACATGTAAAATTAACAGATCCTACTGGACTCTATGACTAAAAAGCCTTACCCAGCAAGCCTCCTAAAAGTGCCCTCCGCGCACATAAAGCCCTACGGTATCGGAGTCAGCTTGAATTTGTGATATTCTTTATACATATATATTTGTTTGCTTCTTGATGTATAAGTGCATACCTTGGGGAAGATGGAGAGTCCATTAATAAGAGCAATCTGAGGGAGGAAGGCATAGACGGTGATAGGGACGGACCACATGGGCCAGAATGCGTAGTGCGAGTAAGACAGGCCCATGAGGAGGCCCATGGACCGGACGCCGTATGTGACCGGGCTGAACTTGGAAAAACCCACCTCGAGAAGCCCGATGGCCCATCTCTTGTTCTGGTTGAGGACATCGATGAGGCAAATCGGCGCGTCCCCAAGAAACGCCGCCCTCTTGGGGTGGCAAAATATCGACCTCCACCCCTCGCATTGAAGCTTGTAGCCCGTGTAGTAGTCCTCCACAAGTGATCCGTATCTAAACCCCACCTGAATAATCACATTCAATTTTCAAAACTTGGAGATATGAAAGTAATTAACCATGGAAGATGCTCTAAAAGGAGAAAGGAAAAAAAAAGTTTGCTAGGACATGAATGATATAGCCTTTCCTTGTGGCCCCAGTTTGTATTGTGCTCATACTTGCATCCTGCCGCCTTCTGTGCCAATACCGACGTCCTTTCTGTCCTAATCGAACCCTTCGGACAGTGCTCGGGACTCAATTCCGGGATCTCTAGCGGCACGATAGCCGAAGGAGCGCCAAACAAGCTCCGCCGCCGGAAAAAGCACCCGCTTCCAACGTAACTTGGGCCGTTCTTCATTCCGGGCGGGTTGATTTGGTATGGGTACTTGAAATCGCCACAGTATATGTCGCCTTCATTGATCCCTTGGAAGCGTTGAGGGAATTGAACGTACCCAAGTTGTGACTGGTTCGTCAAGGGGTCGGCTAAGTAACATAATGCTCGACGAGGTGTTTCAGGATCATTCGAGCACATGTCACAGTCCAAAGTCAGAATTATGGCCGCATTGGTCATGACAGCCGACACACGGAGCTTTATTTCAAAGAATAATTAGAAAGATTAGCCCCATAGTGATGATACAAAAAAGGAATCCAATGGTTTCTTTCAATTTCAAGAAGAAAATTTACCTAGGGATATGCTGAAAATTTGGTCGATTTTAATAAAGTCTCATTTTTGCATTAGAATTTGTTTATCTTTTTACTTTTGAAAATGCCAAATTTAACTGAACTTAGATGCATACAAGCTTTCTAATAGTTTCTAGAAGAGCAGAAATTTCCATCAAGGTGGAACAAATTAGAAAATAATTGGAGGTCTCACTTCATACGAAACCTATTAATGAGAAATTACCAAAGAAATCCTTAACATATTTCAATTATTTTAATTTAATCTTAAACTTTTTTTTTTTGTCAATTCAGTTCTAAATTTTTTGCATTTGTGTTAGTTCAGTCCATCCAATTAATTTTAGTCAGCCGACGTTGACATGGACAATTTTTAAATGTTTTTTAAAAATATTTTATATTTTTTTTTTTTTTTTTTTTCTTTTTCTCTTTCTTTTCTTTTTTCCTTCACTTCATCCTTTGGCAATGGGCCAAAGGCAGGATGGTGGGGCATTGCCTTGCCAATGGCTGGTGCACGAGAGCCTCGCCGGCTAGAGGAAAGAGGAAAAAAAACATAAAGAAAAAAAGGAAAAAGAAAAGAAAAGAAAATTGAAAAAAAATATATTACTGAAAATTGTTCATGTTATTGTCAAGCAGTGTCCATGTTAGTACCGATCGATTAAAATTGGCCAAATGAATTGAACTAGTACAAATGTAAAATGTTTAGAACTGAATTGACCAAAAAAAATTAATAATTGAATTAGTACTATTGCAACAGGTTTATGATCTTTTTGGTAATTTTACCACCTATTGATTGACCAACAAGGTCCTATATACATGTAATATGTGTATATTTGGATTGATTATGATTTCATGGGGAAGTCAAAAAATGAAAAAGTCAGAACAAATATTGCAATAATGAGCACATAAATGGAAGACTAGAATTACCAGGGCATTGAGGGCACCAGCCTTAAAATGGTGGGGCACATTCTTGCTCTTCTCTCTTGAGAGGTAGATGAGATTGGGCATCACATTTCCTGCAATGTCTCTATCTCTGCTGGTGTCTAGCAAAACCTGCTCATGGATAACATCCATTATTAATAACAAACATAAGCCCCATGTGGACTCAGCATGTTCAAAACCTAAAGTTATGTTGTTGGACCAATTTTTTTTTTTAAAAAAATCATAAATGTTTAGATGTCAGTTTAGTCTAATTTGTTAATGTAGTCATTTCGGTTAATTTTGATCGAAAATTGCTATATGGACAATTTTGCAAATTTTTTTAAAATTATTTATTTATTCTTATTTTTGTTTTTCATTTGCAAATGGCATCCACGCAATTGGTATAAGACCTTTTTTTGTAATTATTCCCATTATCTGAACATATGTATCAAAAAATAATACCTAGATATATGAGAAAATATTTTATAGACTATGGATAACATGGTGAGTAGAACCAATCATGATAAACTAATGTATAAGCCAAATTTTTTTTTCTTCGGGTCCCATAGATATTCAAAACTTGATTGGCTCAATCCGATATTATGAAATTCTCAATACTTCTAGATATATGGTGTTAGAAAGCTCCCCCCAAAAAAAAAAAAAAAAAAAAAGAACACATAAATAGATCAAGAGTATCATAGTTTTAATGTTGCTCTTTTAAGTATATAAAGATGATCTAGGGTTTGTGAGTTGAATACCTCAACGACTGCAGCATGATTTTGACGGGTGAACTCATCCTTCCACTTGCCGAGAGCTTGACGCTCGCGATCTCCGATGATGTACTCTTCCCCAACTTTACCTCTCTCAACCGCGTGCTTGACCCGCACCTTCATGCTCTCATACATCATCTACAACATTGTGTAGCCACGATTCGGGTTTACTAACTATCGCATAATTTACCTTACAAAAAATTAGTTAACTACTTGCTACTGCGACGCCTAATTGTCACAAGAAAAGTGCTAAAAGAAATATTCAGTCAAATTCATTCGATTTGTATCCGTTTAGTATACTTTTTTTTGGGGGGAACTCATTTGTCCTTCCTAGAAATAATTGAGGTGATCCAACCAAGTCAAAAGGAGAATATCTTGTAATGAAGTCGAAGATGACTTGGTGTATGACTCGAAACAGACAAAACTGTCCATTTTCAAGGGCATAAATGTAATATTTGGATCTCGAAATAATTGAGATTCAAGGCCCATATTTTCTTGGGAGGTTGCTAGCGACAAATTTCCGGCGGCCTGGAATATTTTGGTTATGATATTGAATATTAGTCAAGCTTTCGATTACTCAAAGAAACGTGGTTAGAATCACGTTCAATGATTAATCAGGCTTTGGACCATGTGCAGAATGGATATGTGTTCGTATTTTTGTCCTTTAAGATTGTTTGTGAGTGACTTAGTCTTGAAAGCGACACGGTAATGGGCCGTTGTCGATCTTGCCACATTGAGAGTTGCAAGGAAAATACAATCTTTAAGCTGGCAATACAGAAATTACGCTTAGAGCCGTGGATTTGGTGAGAGGGCCAGGGTAATGAGGTTAGCAATGGTCGAGGGTGGGAGGGTCAAAGGCAACGAAGGTGGCGGCGACATTGAGTTCGTGGATTGGTTTGATATTAAACCGAGATATCTCGAGTTTGATATTTTTATAAAATTATTATGTGGATTAGTTTCTTATAAATTAATTTCTAGTAAATCTAGAAGTGTATTCTTTATTTGCCTAGCTAAAAAGATACGTTTGAGTAAAGAAAAAACACAAAATATAATTCACAAGGCACATGCTGAATGCCATTGTTACTCATCAAAAAAAAGGAAAAATGCTGTAGAAAGTGCTGTAGATCATTAACATGTAGCCCTACCACGTAGACCGTCAGATCATCGGTGGGGGCAAAGTTAATTCCCAAAGGATCTAGAATCCGGATTGTATTATACGGGCAATGTTAGAAAATTGGCAGTAGACCGATATGTTATCCTTGGAAAATCCAAAATGCAAACTGAGTTCAATCTCATCAACTCACGGAGTAGAATCAAATTCCACTTACAAGTTAAATAATTAAATTATGGGCTAATAAAATATAGTGGTTGGCACTCGCTCATAAAATTCCAACGGCACAACTAGAGTATCCGTACACATCTCTATGTGAAATTCACATGATTTAATCAATCTCTAAGTTATATATAACCTACGATGGTCAACCATTTCCTTAACCATGTCATGCACAATGACAAGGCTAAGGTTTCTATGGAGCTTAGAGTACCAAGGTCACCTCCACTTTCAAGTCAATTGGGTCACGTTGATGGGTACTCGAAACACACATTCAGCTTACTTTAAATAAAATCAATATATGAAGTGCCAATAAATGATTGTCACATATCTGCCGAGAAAAAATCATGTTTTGAAATTCATAAAATTTTCTTAACTAATTGTTCAATAAAAATCTATTTCTTTATAAAAATAGATAAGTTGATCTTCTCGATTAATCAAACATGACATGTTATATACGTGTACACAAGGATTACTAATGAAAAGAAGATGTGGCCAAAGAGTTAATTCAGATGTCTTGGTAAACTTGTCAACATAGTACTGAAAGATTGAATTAATTTGTCAAATTTCAGCTGGCGCTTGGTCAAGTTCTCAAGGGAAAATAGCATCCTTTTACCCAGAAAAGAAACAGAAAACAAAACTGAAAATAGCATCCGACGCGTATATGATGCTCAGGGAGCAAATTGGAAAAATTTTTAGAGGAAGAAACTTTATAGAAACAAAGATCATCGTACCTTAATCTTATTGATTTCAGTGCCGCCACAATGATTGGACGCAAAGTAAGCCTCCGGGTTGCGCTCCATCAGATTCCTCTCCCTGCAAAATGGCAGCCAGTGGCCGGCGAACCTCGCCGCCTCCATGAACGCGAACAGCGTCAGCGCCGACCCGCCGTCGTCCGAGACATACACCGATAACTTCTCCGTTGGGTACTCATACGCCATCACCGATAGTGCTGTGTTCACTACTCCTATCGGGGGCTCCTTGTATGGGTCCGCTGTGCATATGAACACGTCCAACGCTGGGAAGCTGCCGGTCCCTACCACCACCTTCTCGAGGTTCTCTGGGAACTCCTCGTTGCAGATCGGGTATAGTCGGAAGGACTGGGCGGTGATCCACAGGAAGGCAAGGACTGCATCGGCGGGCAATAAGAGGAGGGCAGCGATGGCGTTGGCCGCAGTCGAGGGGTGGAGGAGAGTTTTCACATGGTGGTAGAATAGGGCCGGGATGGCACAAGCGTAAGTAAGGGCGAACGCACGGTTTAGGACGGCGCGTCGTAGGAGCTTGCTGGAGTTGAGAGGAGGCTGGTTGGTGGTGGCTGAGGCCATGCTTCTTCTTGGAGCCACCATCCTTTCTAAGGAAAAAGCAATAAGTTTGGGTGCTATCAAACTGGAGAGACGTCGAAGATGGCAATGACATGGTCGATACATATAATATCTTTGTTCTAGAACAATGGTGAATTAATAAAGATTGCCTTAGGTAAGAAAAAATGGCAATTTTTACCTGCTAAATGAACCATGAAACATGATTAACATTTGAATAGTGGTGTATACTTAATGTTAGGTATATTAAATCTTTAGAGCATTTTTGTTGTCTAAAAAAATCCCCAAATAAAAGTTCATGGCACACCGACAATAGATTGGCCATAGCGAGGGATCACGGGCCCTCACTATGGCCGGTGAGGGCATCACAGCCTTCGCTACTGGTTAGTGAGGGTCTAGGCAAGGGCTGCAATGCCCCCTTGTCAGCCAAAGCAAGAGGGCATAATCTCGTCCACATCTGGTGAGGGTCAGGTGAGGTTATGACATTAAATCTAGTAAGTCTATTGCAACCTTCGCCAAAAGTTGGCACGAGTTAGCCAGTGACTCTTGTCAGCCCTTAAGCTATAAAAAAAAAAAAGTAAAGAAAAGAAAAGGCAAGTATAAAAAATATTAAAAAAATTATAAAAACAAATGTTAATGTTAACGTCAGTTATGTTACATAGGATGGCTAGTCTTCACGTCAGTAATTTTTAGACCTAAATTAGCCGACTCTACTCAATTGACAAAACGTGAAAATATTTATGACTAAAGTGGTACAATTGAAAAATTTAAGATCAAATTGGCACAAATGTAATAAATTTAATTTTTTTTTAACAATTTTTCCTTGGTATCTCCAAAGGGCATATTATGGTTTAGAGCACGACTTCAACAAAATTGCCATTCCAAAACTTAGACCGTCATTTTGCCTTTACCAACACCGCATAATGTCATTGATAGTCGTATGAAATGAGGTGTCCATGGGAATCCTAGGGCCATGAGCGAGGGGCTGTGAGCCATCACCGACGAAGTAAACCCCTTAGCTTCAGTCCCCTCCAGCAGAGGAGGTGCGTTTTTTCTTTAACCTTTTTCTTTTTTGTTCTTTTTTTTTTTCCAGTTAAATCAAGTGGATCTCATGTGTCTGGTACCTGTGATTAATGATTTTTGCTCATAAGATTGTTGGATAACTTTAGACCGTAGAACAATCAAAAAGGGGACGGAGCCATATTTGGTGGAAAATCACAGCTGGTACAACCACTTTGAATCTTTGATAAGAGCGGCTCTTTTTTCTCCCTCTAGAAAACCTTATCAAAGACTCATTGTGAAAGGGCTCACTATCATCGATAAAGGCATCAATGCCCAGTTACTCTTGCTCCATCTTATAAATCTTTTCGGGTTTCGCAGTTTTTACACGCCACATCTTTTATTGACGTTGTTTTAACATGACCAATTGCAAACACCATCCAAAAATTTTGCAACCCCTCAACATAGAGGGTTATTCTTAGTCACTACGCATTACATCATCTAATGTAATGGCTTTCTCCATTTTAGTAATTGAAGCTAATAATGAATTTATCTTCATTTCATCTAGTTGACTCAATAAATGATCTTGACAATTTTATTAAAAGTTAAGATTTATCGAGACACGAAATAGAGCACTACATGAGATAAATGATCTAATTAAAAAGAAAATTTAAAATACCCATTTTTTAGCGATATTTTATAGTGCATCATAATATTTAGATCATGTGAATTTCATATTTAGATCATGTGGATTTTACGCGAGATCCGCCGGTATCAAGAGATTAAATGCACCGGACATCTTTTTGTCTTTTTCTCGTGGAAAGCTGGCATACCATCTCTCTCTAACTCCAAATAGAACAACAGGCGTTGCGGGTGCTTGGGAGAGTTCGAGATGAAAGAGAAGTTGCTCCTATTGCCGCCTTGCAGGCATGTCCTCTACAAGGACTGCATCCGCCACTGGCTCCACTCCAACTCCACTCGCCCTATCTGTCGCTGCACCGTCGTCCCCATCGTCGTCCACCCGCAGCTAGAGCAGCCGTAACAGCATCAACAAGAGCACGACATCATACCCATCCAAGGTTCGAGCTCGAGCGGGAACGCTTGTTTTGGGGAATCACAACTCTCTCTCTCTCTCTCTCTCTCTCTCTCTCTCTCATGCTATTGCAGCTTGTAGAGATGGAAAATTTGTAGACGATGTTGAAAAATCAGTCTCAAGTCTTAAGCTAGTCCTTGTGAGAGGAAACGTAGGACGTAAAGTGCGAGCAAGGAACGAGCAGAAGTGAAGCTCACATAGAAAAACTAATGTAGTAAGAAAGACCAGTCGAAGATAATCGAGTAAAATTTGATTCAACATATATAGAGTTATATCTCGATATGGAAAGTACCAGCCATGACATCTATGATGAATATACTTTGCCCAACAAGAAATAATTCAAACAGAATCATACATGTCCCACTAATTTTTCATGCAAGAGAAACTCCAGTATAAAGAACAGACGCAACGAATGCCGAGACCAACGTAACCTTGGTGGGCATCCTACCCTTGTCGCTCCTCATAAACATGGCTTCGTAAATCGGCCAACCATTCACGACCCCGAAACCGGCCAACAGGATTTGCAGCACCAACCCTTCTGCGTCACCGCCACCGCTCCTCCTCACGATGGCCACCATCAGACCCTGCACCAGGGACACCAAATTGATCATTGCTGCCGTGGCCAACACCATGAACATCGGCGACACGGCCCCGAACTCGAATACCCCTTTCTCATACTTCTTGCTCTGCTCGTCGTCGAGGACCTTGCTTGTGACGTTGAACCCGTGTGCGGTGATGCCTAGGGACTTGAGCGTGTACTCGATGGTGCCGAACGCATAGCACGTCACGCCACGTATCAGGCACATCCGCTGGTCGTTCCACCACCGCCGGAGGGTGTTGTTGTGGCCGGCTAGGATGAAGTCGGCCAAGTCTTGGGCGTAGGCTCCAAGGAAGAGGAAAATGTATAGGAGGAAGCATGGTTCCGAGACCTGCGACAATGTTAATCGGTTCCGTTGATAGTCCTCGCCGGGACAAAATTATGAATTCAATGGAAATGCTAACGGTCAACATTTTAATTAAGCTCAATTTAGTTTAATTACTTTAAACTATTTCAGAAAGTCTTGCCATTGAAACGCATGGTTGGGCACTGACCATCTCTATGCATGAATAGAAGTCGTCAATGGATGGGCTCGGGCCTAACCCGATCTTAAAACAAGCTTTGTGTATAATTAACAAATCGAACTGAATTCTATAACGAAATAACGTTGCCTAATGTTCTTTGGGCACTTACAGCACTGTAGTATGGGACTCGACTTGAATATTTAATATTCTCTGTAATTTTTTTCTGTTTTGCTTCTTGAAACCCAAGATCGAGTATTGCACCCAGACATGATGTATGAGTACATACCTTGGGGAAGATGGAGAGTCCGTTGAGAAGAGCAATCTGAGGGAGAAAGGCATAGACGGTGATGGGGACGGACCACATGGGCCAGAACGAGTACTGCGCGTAGGAGAGGCCCATGAGGAGGCCCATGGACTGGATGCCGTACGTGATCAGGCCAAACTTGGAAAAGGCCACCTCGAGAAGCCCGATGGCCCACCTCTTGTTCTGGTTGAGCACATCGATGAGGCAAATCGGCGCGTTCCCGAGAAACGCTGCCCTCTCGGGATGGCAAAAGACCGATCTCCACCCCTCGCATTGAAGCTTGAGGCCCGTGTAGTAGTCCTCCACAAGTGATCCGTATCTGAAGCCCACCTAAATAATCACATCCAATTTTCAAAACATGGAGAGTAATTGACCACGAAAGATGCTCTAAAAGGAGAAAAAATAAAAACACCTCGTGAGGACATGAATGAATTAGCCTTACCTTGTGGCCCCAGTTTGTATTGTGCTCGTACTTGCATGCGGCCACCTTTTGTGCCAATGCCAACGTCCTTTCCGACTGAATCAAACCCTTCGGACAATGATTGGGACTCAATTGCGGGATCTCCGTTGGCACGATAGCTGAAGGAGCACCGAACAAGCTCCGCCGCCGGAAAAAGCACCCAGTCCCATAGTAATTCGGGCCGTTCTTCATTCCGGTTGGGTTGATTTGGAACAAGCGCTTGAAATCGCCACAGTATATGTCGCCTGCATTGATCCCTTGGAAGCGTTGAGGGAACTGAACATACCCAAGTTGGGATTGGTTTGTCGAGGGGTCGGCTAAGTAACATAGTGCTCGGCGAGGCGTTTTGGGATCATTCGAGCACATATCACAATCCAGAGTTAGGATTATGGGTGCATTGGTCATGATGGCCGACACGCGGAGCTTTCATTCAAAGAATTTTTAGAAAAATTAGCCCTATAGTTATACAAAGAAAGAATCCAATGGTATCTTTTAGTTTCGAGAAGAAATTTTACCTAGAAGTACATTGAAAAATTCTAAAGACGGCAAATTGCTAATGAAGTCTCATTTAGGTGCAATAGAACTTGTTCAGTTTTTACATTCGAAAAAAATGCTAAATCATTTAACTGAACTCAGATATATACAAGATTTTTATTAGTCTCTAAGGGTGCATTTGGTGACCATTCTAAAATTATTCTCTTTTATTTTATTCCCGATAATAATTTCTAAGCATTTAAAGGTATTTGGTAACTGCCTAAAATTTCTATTTTTGGAATAGAATTATATTTGGTACCGTCTTCAAAACTTTTAATCCAAACCATTTTCTTTTAATTTTTTTTAATAATTTTATTACTTTTTTCGTTTTTTTTTCTTTCTTTTCTTTCTATTCTTCTTTAAGTTTTGGTTGGTTGCCAACCTTGGGATGATTATTGATTGGCTAGATGATGGTAGGTGACCTCACCAAAGCGTCACTGCCCCTGGCAAGGCCGTGCCTTAGCTGAGCGAGGAACCTCGCTCAGATCTAGCGAGGCTGAGTTCGCCTCATGGCTGACGGGGCTCAAACTCACCAGATTTGGGCGAGGTCGAGCCTCGCCTAGCCACCGACGAGGCTCGGCCTCGCCAGATTTGACAAGGTCGAGCCTTGCTGATGGCTAGGTGATCCTTTGGCATGCTTGCCAAACTTCACCTTGGCCTAGTGAGCCTCCAGCGAGCTCAATATACCTCCCCCAACTGGTGGATGGAGGCGGCGGTGGTAGAAGAAGAAGAGAGAAGGAAGAAGAACAAGAAGAAAAGAAGAAGAGAAAAGAGAAAAACGAAATTTGGGTGGGCTTGATTTTGGAATTGTTCTCTACAATAAATAAGCAAATTTTCTTACTCATTGATTTTGTTTCAAATATATTTTGTTCCCGGGAACAAAAAATTTACTAAACGAATTTTTGTTTCAAATCTATTCTCGAAACAAAATAATAAAATCAGTTACTATTTGGTAAGTTGTCAAATGCGCCATAAACTTAGCCGAAATTTCCATTAAGAGGGAACAAAATATAAAAGAATTGAAACCTACTGATGATTAACAAGGTCTTGTTGTATTTATGGTGGGTTAATGGATCAACTAAAGTGAACAAAATGAGATATATATTTCCGTTCATGTATCTCATTAATTTGTTTGTCTCTTGAGTTCATATATCTCTTGGATTTATGCATCTACTTCATTCTTCATTCATGTATTTCATCGATTCTCCTATCTATTTATTTTATGTATCTCCTAGATTCTTGTATCTATTTATTTCACGGTTAAATAGATTTGAAACACTTCATTCCAAATAGAACTAGAAAAACATCTCCTCTCTTCAAGTTTCTCTAAGTGTGCTGGTTTTAAGAAGTGTTTGACAAGGTCCTATTTGTATAATACTGATACCAATAGGTTTGAGATGTATCTTGGGAGGCAAAATTCATGAATTTGCTTAGCGGTATTGGTAGGAACTAATTTTCTTAAGGAAATTCCATTAGCCGTACCTCACTTCCAATTCTTATTTATTTTGTTATCACTTTCTTGGATTAATTTTCTAGCTACAACAAATAGTATTACGTATTCTTCTCCCAATAAGTTTTCTTCTTCTCCTCCTCCTCTATATTTTCCAATAATCTTAAGGCGATTAGCATTCTCACTATTTGTTGAGTTTACTAGAAAATCGAGATGAACGATAATAATGATGTTTGAAATGTTCCTGAAGACGTTCCTATGGTTGTTTTGACTTATAAGGTTCAAACCTTGTGGCTTGGTTTTGTGGTAGCAAATGTTTTGAGCCTTCGGGCTGAAACCATCTATAGGGTATGGGTACAAGTTGCTTGACTAATATACCGAGGACTGCTTTTCAAAATAGTACAAGCTAAATGATGTATGATCCAATTTTTGGAGGGATGGTTCAACAGTTTTGCCTAGTTTAATGGTAATATCTCTAGTAATACCGAATGAGAAACTGGAGAAATTCATTTGTGTGGGCTTTTAAGCAGTGGCAGAAGAAGATGTTCCTCTATTTGACCACATTGAGCTTGGTTAAGTATTTATTGGAGGTGTGCTCAATGATTAGTCTAGATAAGCAAGATGCCACGATCCTTGGGGTGTTGAAGGCTTGAAAGCACGGGGACTTCTTATGCTGAAACTATATCCTTTACTATTTGGTGAATTCCTTATATAATGTTTATTGCAAAATTGAAAGTGCCAAATAGCTATGGGAGTCCTTAGAAACAAAATACAAAACTAAGGATGCGGACACCAAGAAATTCATGATTGCCAAATTCGTATAATTTAAGATGATGTGTTCTAAATCTGTCGTGAATCAAGTCTAGGAATTGCAAATAATTCTAAATGATATGTTTGTTGAGAGAATGATACTTAGTGAATCATTTCAAGTGGCGGCTATTATTGACAAGCTGCCTTTAGGCTGGTTAGACTTCATAAATTATTTGAAACACAAATAGAAAATAAAACAAGAGATGAGCCTTGAAGATCTCATTCTACCTCTTAGAATCGAGGAGGACAGTAGGATGATTGCAAACCCTCCTTTGAAACTGAAGGCCAACACCGTGGAGCTTTCCAATTTCAATCAAGAGAGAAAGAGGAAAAAGTCCTTTCAAGGAAAAGGGAAGCAAAAGAAACAACCCCAAAAGTTCTGAGTGACATGTTTTGTCTACAATAAACTTGGCCATTGGGCTAAGGATTACAAGACACGTCCAAACAAAGTCAAGAGCAAATGGTGTAGTCAAATAGTTGAATCTGATAGAAAGCAAGAAGATGTTGAGAGACTTATTGTTGTGGTGATATCTGAAGTATCCTTAGAGTCAAACAATACCAATTGTTGACTAGGAACAGGTGCCACAAATCACATTTGTGTGGAAAAACACCTGTTCTCATTTTACGAGAAGGTTGAGGAAGAAAAAAAATCTTTATTTGGCTAACGATACAACATTAAATATTATCGAAAGGAAAAGTGATTCTAAAGTTCACCTCTAGCAAGGAAATCACACTACTAAATGTGCTGTATGTATAGAAGATCCGAAAAAATCTCATTTCTGACCCCATACTTATCAAGAAGGGTTGTACTATCTAAAAGGGGCATGTATGTGGGGAAATGACATTTATAGGAAAAAGTATACTAGAAGTGCTAGAAGTTGTGTATTGCGCTAACTTTAGTGCCAAAAGTTTCCGTCGGATTACTTAAGTGACAAATTAGAGAAAAAAACGATCATTTTTGTGCCACCGGCGAGAGATTTTGACCAAATTAATTACGTGGCTTTTATATTTAAAAAAAAAAAGAAGTTGCGGTGGCTTTTAAACGACGTCGTTTTCCATCCTCTTTAAGAAACAACGTCGTTTTGCCGTCATACATGGACAACCTCACAAAAACGATGTCGTATAGCTCATATGGGGACTGAAATTAGGGTTCTTTGTCCGATCCTCGCCTAACGCTGACTGCCATCACTCGGCTACCGTCGTTCACCCGCCGTCGCTTGGCCACCGTCGCTCGCCACCATCATAGTTGCTCGACCAGGTGAGCGAGGAGAGGTTGAGGTTGTTGCTCAGGCAAAAAGTGGCGGGAAGAATATGAAGTGAGGGCGGAGGAGGAGGAGGAAGAAGGGGGGTTGAAGGTGCCACTACTAGTGTCGCTGCTAGTGCCACTGATGGTGCCATTGCTGGTACCGCTATTAGAGTTGTCCTTCGGGGAAGAAGACGAGGAGGAAGCCCATGCCTTCTCTATCTCTGTCTGTCTGTCTGTCTCTCTCTCTCTCTCTCTCTCTCTCTCTCTGTCTCTCTCTGTCTCTCTCTCTGTCTCTGTCTCTGTCTCTCTCTCTCTCTCTCTCTCTCTCTCTCTCTCTCTCTCTCTCTCTCAATTTGGGGATTTAAGGTTCTTACTTGAGGGAAAGACGCCAAATAGCGTCGTTTTGTTGTTTGAATGCTGACTGTACTCTCCGATGAATCACATCAGTTTCAAAAATTAATAAAAAAGTGCAATGTCGGATTTTTGGCCAATTAGATCGGTGTTGGTACTGAAATGATCGTTTTTCAAATTTGTTGGCACTTAAGTGATCCAAAATAAATTTTTGGCACCAAAGTAAGCGCCATACACAACTTTTAGAACTTCTAGTGTACTTACCTTAGCATTTATACAATGACCAGTTCAAAGCCAATGTTGCTGTCATTGATGTAAACTCATAATTCTTGTACCCAAAAGTTAGCAATAAAGATAAGCCTTTAGTTTACATTGTTGTGTTTCCTTATTTATGGCATGATAGATTAAGACACGTAAATAACGGCACAATGAAGAAGATAGCAAACTTAGGTCTAATTCCAAAGTTTGATTTGGATGTTCATTACAAGTGTGAGACTTGTGTTGAGGCTAAGTTCGCTAAAAAAATCTTTCAAGTATGTTGAAAGAACAAGTCAACTTTTACAATTTATTTATATTGATCTATGCGATTTAAAGTTTGTAGAAAGTAAAGATGGAAAGAAGTATTTCATCAGTTTTATAGATGATTGTACTCGATTTTGCTATGTTTATCTATTAACTAATAAAGATGATGCTACGAGCATATTTATCAAGTATAAAAATGAGGTTGAGAACCAACTTGATAGATGAATCAAAGTCTTTAGGTCTAATAGAGGAGAATAATATAGTTCTTCCAACTTAAATAAATTGTGTGCTAGTTTGGGAATAATTCTCCAAATAACTGCATCTCACATTCCCCAGCAAAATAGCGTTGCTGAATGGAAGAAATTTTTTTTAAAGGAGATGGCTAACACCACGCTCTTGAGTTTGGGTTTACTTCAAAACTTGTGGGGGGAGGCAAAGCAATAGAAGATTGCCAACCTACAATTTTTTGAAAGTGTGGGGGTGCCTAACTAAAGTGGTGATTCCTTCTTCGAAACAAATTTGGTTAGGACATAAAATGGTAAGTCCGGACACATTCGTCATAGACATAATATTGAAAGGCAGTTGCTCTCGAGAATCTTTAAAAGCTAAATTTTCCAAAGTGCGCATAGATCTGAGAGGTTTTAGAGTTGAAAGAATAAACACAATCGAGAACCAATCTTGATTTCGAGATACTTTGTGTGAGATCTATTATCTGGGCTTACACCAACAATTGACAATTCAAGGCATAGTCCATTGTCTGGCTAAGCATATCCGATAGGCTTTCACAAAAGGTTCAAAGTGAAAGCTACCTATCTTGATGTAATGTATTTTCACAAGCATATTTAGAATTCCTTGAGTCAAAATGTTTTGTTGATCCATTAATGTGAGGGATTATTGTATTAATGGTAGGTTAATGGATCAGTAAAAGTAAACAAAATGAGATACATTGTTTTCGTTCATATATCTCATTAATTCATGTATCTCTCAAGTTCATGTATCTCTTGGATTCATGTATATACTTATTTCTTAGTTCATGTATTTCCTGAATTCTTGTATTCATTTATTTTAAGTATCTTCTAGATTCTTGTATCTATTTATTTCATGGTTCATGTACTTTTGTGCATAAATTCTAAACAATCTATAAATAGATTTAAAATTCTTCATTCCAAGAGAAACTAGAAGAACATATTCTCTCTTCAAGTTTCTGTAAATGTGTCAGTTTGAATAAGTGTTCAAAGGAGTACTGTTCGTACATTGCTAATACCAATAGAATCGAGATATTGTATCTTGAGAGGCGAAGTTCATGAAGCTGCTTAGTATTGTTAGTAGGAAATAATCATCTTAATGAGATTTGATTAGCGGTACCTCACCTCCAATTTTTATTTATTTTGTTATCACTTCCTCAACATAATTTTTTGGTTACAACAAACAGTATTACGTATTCTTCCTCGATATGTTTTCTTCTTCTCCTCCTCCTCTATATTTTTCAATAGGTCCTATATACATGTAATATATGTGTATTACAACAAACAGTATTATGCTTCCAAGTGGGAGTCATAAAAATGGAAAAAAAAAATCATAATAAAAATTAAAATAATGAGCAAATAATTTGAAGACTATAATTACCAGGGCATTGAGGGTGCCGGCCTTAAAATGGTGGGACACGTTTATGCTTTTCTCTCTTGAGAGGTAGATGAGATTGGGCATCACATTTCCTGTAATGTCTCTATCTCTGTTGTTGTCTAGCAAAACCTGCTCATAAATTACATCTTTTATTAGTAACAAACATTAGACCCATGTGGACTGAACATGTGCAAAATCCAGAGTTATGATGTTAGAGGGAAAATTACAAAAAAAAAAAAAAAAAAAAAAGGCATATACCTGCTGTACGGACCAATTTGATCCTAAAATTTTTGACAATCTATCAATGTAGTCCTTCCGGTCAATTTTGGGCGAAAATTGCCAACGCGGACAATTTTGCGATGATTTTTTTAAAAATGATTTATTTTTATTTCTTTTCATTTCTTTGTTTTTCATTGTTGTTGACGAGGGCCTATAAGCCTTTGTTGACTATGGTGAGTCAGCTCTCACCCAAATTCGACGAGAGCTACAACCCTCGTTGGCCACAACTTAAGAGAGAAGAATAGAAAATAACACAATAAAAATTATTTTCTATAAATTACAAAAGTTGTCTACGTTAACGTTAGTCATGCCACGTAGAATAGTTGACATCCAAGTTAGTGCTTTGGCCAAAATGATTACATTAGCAAATCGTAAAAAATATTTAGAATTAAATTAGTCAAATTAAAATGTTTGAAATTGAACCGGCATCCGCTCAACTGGAGTTGACTTTTTTGGTAATTATCTCCATTGTCGAACATATGTATCGAAAAATAATACCTAAATTTACGAGAAAATATTACAGGCTCCATTGATAACGTGGTGGATAGCATCAATCGTGATAAACAATTGTATAAGTCAATATATTTCTCCTTGAGTCCCACATATGCATTTAGAATGTGATTGGCTTGATTCAATATCATGAAATTCTTATACTTTTAGATATACGATGTTAGAAACCCCCCTAAAAAAAAAAAAAAAAAAAAAGCACATATACACATAGCTTTGATGTTGCTCTTTAGGTATATAAAGATTCTCTAGGGTTTGTAAGTTGAATTACCTCAATGACTGTAGGATGATTTTGGTGGGTGAACTCATTCGTCCACTTGCTGAGTGCTCGACGCTCGTGATCTCCGATGATGTATTCTTCTGCAACTTTCCCTTTCTCTACCACGTGCTTGACCCGCTCCTTCATGCTCTCGTACATCATCTACATCGATTAGTGTTTATTAATTATTTGCGTGAAATATAGTTAACTAATTGCTATTGTAGATCTAACTGTACAAAGAAAAGTGCTAAAAGAAATATTCAATCCATTCATTCGTTTGTATTTGTATTGTTCACTCTCTTTTTGACAGGACTCATTTGGCCTGGATTTGCTTGAGCTCCTTCAAGGAGTTGCATTTGGGTAGAAGCCAGGGTGGGCGATAAGCTGAGAACGCAGAGGCTGAGGTCGGGTCCTATTTCGGTGGATACGACCTTGCCTGATGCCGTGACGGCAAGGGCACAGCACCAGGCGAGGGCAAGCCTCCTTAAAGGTGGACCTTGCCAACCCTAGCCTTCGGCCGATTCAACAGAAGAATGAAAGAAAAAACAAAAATAAAAGGGAAAAAAATTGAAAAAATATTTAAAAATTGCTACATCAGCACTAGTTAATCAAATGGACTGAATTTGCATAAATGTAAAAGATTTAGAACTGAATTGACAAAAAAAAAAAAAGGTTTACGATTGAATTAGAAAAATTACAATAAGTTTAAAACTGTTTCGATAATTTTATTGTTAGCGGCCCTCGGCCTTTGATTTTTGTGAGCTCTTGGAATTTCTCTCGAAGTGCACACCCCATGAATCAGATTCCATGTCATATTATATAATAAGATATTAAATCCTAGACATCTCGAGTTTGATGTTTCTATAAAATTATGATATTTGATTAGTTTTTTATAAATCTTTTCGCTGATATATGTTAGGTCTACAGCTTTAGCCGGTGGCTCGCATGTACTATATGTGATGTGGAATTGTGAATAATCAAATCTATAAGTCTATTATTTATCTGCTAAGCTAAAAAAATATGCTCGAGTAAATAGAAAAACACAAAATATAAAACAAAAGACACATGCTATATGCCATTTTTACTCGTAAAAGAGAAAAATAAAAAAGAAAAGAAAAGAAAGAGCTGTAGACCATTAACATGAGCTAAAATTCATATGCGTAGCATTGGCGAGCGAAGTTTATCTTACGAAGGATTTAAAGTCTGGAGAGTATACTACGGGCAGTGTTAGAACGATACCTTATCATTGGAAGATCCAAAACGTAGACTAAGTACAATCCCATCAACTCAAATAGTAGAATCAAATTCCACTTTGAAGTTAAATTAATTTAATGATGAGCCAATAAAATATATTAATTTTGCACGCGAGCATCAAATTCCAATGGCACAATTAGAGTACTGGCGCACGTCTCTATGTGCCATTCACGTGATTTAGTCAGTCCCTAGGTTACTGGAATGGATCCAAGTAACCTAATCAATTTAAGTCAAAGGATGAAGCCAAAGACAACATACGATGGCCTCCCAATTCCTTGAACATGTCATGCGCATCAACAAGGCTAAGGTTCTGTGGAGCTTAGAATTACAAGGTAACCTCCACTTTCGAATCAACCGGATCATATTTACGAGTACTCAAAACACTCATTCAGCACATTCAAAAATAAAATTAATATAATATTCGAAGTGTCAATAAATGATTACTACAATTCAGCCAAGAAAAGTTCATGTTTTGAAATTTGCAAATTTTTCTTAACTAGTTGTTTAATGAAATATTTATAAGAATAGATTAATTGATCCTCTCGATTAACTAAATATGAAATGTTAGGTATGTGTAGACAAGGATTAATAGTGAGAACAAGATGCGGCCAAAGAGTTAATTCAGATGATTCAGCTGGTGCTTGGTAAATTTCTCAAGGGAAAATAGCATCCTCTCAGCCAGAAAAGAAACAAAAAACAAAACTGAAAATAGCTTCCGACGCGTATATGATGCTCAGGGAGCAAGCAAAGATCATCGTACCTTAATCTTGTCAATTTCAGTGCCGCCACAACGATTGGACGCAAAGTAAGCCTCCGGGCTACGGTCCATTAAATTCCTCTTGCTACAAAACGGCAGCCAGTGGCTGGCGAACCTCGCGGCCTCCATGAACGCAAACAACGTCAGCTCCGACCCGCCGTCGTCCGAGACATACACTGATAACTTCTCCGCCGGGTACTCGTACGCCATCACTGACAGTGTAGTGTTCACCACCCCCATTGGCGGCTCCTTGTTGGGGTCCGCCGTGCATATGAAAACGTCCAACGCCGGGAAGCCCCCTGTCCCCGCCACCACCTTCTCAAGGTTCTCTGGGAACTCCTCATTGTGGGTCGGGTACAGCCGGAAGGACTGGCCGGTGATCCACATGAAGGCAAGGACTGCGTCGGCGAGCAGTAAAAGGAGAGTGGCAACGGCATTGGCTGCGGTGGCGGGGTGGAGGAGAGTTTTCACATGGTGACAAAATAGGGCCGGGATGGCACAAGCATAAGTAAGGGCGAACGCACGGTTGAGGACGGCACGTCGTCGCAGGAGCTTGCGGGAGTTGAGAGGAGGGTGGTTGGCGGTGGCTGAGGCGATGCTGCTTCTTGGAGACACCATCCTTTCTTATGATAAAGCAATAAGTTCGGGTGTTGTCTGACAGGAGAGACGTCGAAGATGGCAATGACATGGTCGATATATATATAATGTCTTTGTCATAGAACAGTAGTGAACTCATAACGTATTGCCTTACGTAAGAAAATATGACAATTGTTACCTGCTAAATGAACGTTAAAGAACTTGAATTATGTAGTCAAGTGAAGGGGTTGGGGTTTTCCGAAAAAAAAAATTAACTTTATTTCGTAAGATAATTTTAAGTCTAACTTCCTAGTGTCTCGTTGACAGTCATTAAATATTCCCTTTTTTTTAATCGAAAAATATTCTATTTGAAAAAGCTACTGAATGTCTACGTGTGAGACGACTTGGTGATTGGTGTGATTTTTTCTGGGAAAAAAATGTGCCCCCAGCCCAGCCTCCCTCCTCTGTCTTTGCCCAAAGCTGGACAACCACCGCGACAGCCGTGCCACCATCCCCTCCACCACCGAGCCACGGCCATCTCGTTTTGTCATCCATTTCGACGACCACATCGCGTCCTTAACTCCGTCGCTTCTCCCGCTGTTTTCATGCCAGCCCTTTTTGTCCCCTTAGTCCACTGGGGTAACCTCGTGGGAGGGGCCAGACATAGACCATATGTGACCGTGGTAAAAATTGTTCCGTGTGAAAGTTTGTGCATTATTCGAGGCACTAAAAGCAAGGGTCAAAATTATTCTCCATATTAAAGATCGATATCAATTTTTTCCGGAAAAAAATTCCAGAGAACCAAGAGACGGAGTTCGGATGGCAACCGGACGTGGTTGGGATACACTGTCCCAAGCTCAATTCTAATTGATCTCAAATAGTATTGATCCAATCTCAAATTATTTCTAAACATAATATAATATATATTAATTAAAATGTGATTCCAATTTTGTATTTCCTAATTAATTCCAATTTATTGCCCGCGTTTATTACGTGATAATTACCCGTTAATAAGGTACGCTAACGGTTTTGATGGAAGACATTGATAATGTAAAAAACGGAATAAAACGTCATGTTGTCCAGTTCAAATCCTATCAATACAGAAAACACACTATTAAGTTTTGAGGGGTATTGGCTAGTGAAGCGGGACGTTCAAATCTAGTAATTCAACGAATCGATCGATAGACGGTTCGCATATCCATTCAAGGTTTTGGGGCTTTCTGCATTTATAGATTTTCATTAACAGTTGGAGGTATGTCAATCCTTACATTTCCACAAAATTATTCCCAATTATGCATGTATTTATTTGTGAATGATAAATTGAGATTATTAATTTGTCTTCAGACTTAGTCTAACAGTTAATATTAGAGCATGTTTATGATCTCTATCTTGATGAAAATTTTGGAATTTTGTATGTTTTAATTGGATTATGAATGGTTAAAATTTGGATCTTTTGTGGCTTTGAACAGAATTTCAAATTCCGATCAAATTTTGGCGACCCACCACGCGATAACGGATATGCATGGTCACACCACCATTAGGAAGAAAAGCCTTAAGGTAATTTGACATATTATTGACCGTCGAAAGCTAATGGAGCGGTGAAATTTTTTATGGTTAGGGTTTTAGGGCAGATTATTTTAAGCTTAATTCCGATCAATTTGTTGGTTGTTTTTGCCGGATCTTGAAACTATGCGCTCATCTTGGCATTATCTTCAAACCATTGATCAATTTGATCGGACATGGGCTGTGGAAGAAGACCCAGGCAGCGAAACGGAGGCCAGTCACATTGGAGCAATGGTGGAAGAAAATCACATGGAAAGACATCAAGCGCGTGCGATGCACGTTCGAGCACCCAGCAGCAAGTGCGTGCGATGCACATGCTTGAGTGCAACTCATGGGAGCGCGTATGTGCAAGGCCCTTGTTGTGCAGAATTCTAATTCTACCCTTGCCAACTAAATTACGATTTTGCCCCTTCGCATAAAGTAAAATTACGATTTTTCCCTGGCCACATAAAATTCTGATTTTGAACTCATTGGGCATGAAAATTTACGATTTTGCGCGTGAAATTCTTGTTTTACCCCTTACAAATGAAATTCCAATTTCTGCCCTTGCATGTAAAATTCCAGTTTTAGCCCCTTTACACGTGTTTTTATTGTTTTGCCCTTACATACAATTTTATGAATATTTTCTCATAAAATTAAATGTCTAGTAATCCATATATATTTAATTAATTGAAGATCAACGACATCATCTTGGATTATATTAAATTATATATATTAAAAGCCTGTGGATCACACATAGTCGAAGAAATTTTTTATGATTAGTCATCTTAATATGATGAACTTTATCCCACTTGAATTTTCAATATAATAATGTGATTAACTAGGATAAAATATTATTTTATCTTTCTTAATTTACATACATGGAAGGAGGAAAGGAATATAATTTAAATTAGAAACTTAGCACATAGGTAGTTTTTGATGTTAAGTTATTCATATTTTATAACACGTTTTATATTGGTAAAATATGATTTTTTATTTGCCTTAAATATATTGATACATAAGTTTTCCTTTGACTATAATGCAATCTTACCATTTACAATTAGCTCTGGTATAATTGTTTCTAAGCTGAACAGTAATAACTATAAAGAATTGAGGGAATTAATCATTCTCCAATTAAGGTGTATGGATATTGATTATGCTTTCTAGTCAAACAAATCACTTGTTCCTACTGAGGTTAGCACTCCAGCTAAATATACTCTTTATGCACAATTGGAGTAGTCCAATCGCCTCAGTGTGACGTACGTAAAGATAAAACTTTCTGCTAGCATTCGTGATTCAGCATAACGATGCCAAGAAATTACTAGAGGCTATTGATATGTAATTTGAGTCTTCAGAAAAGGCACATGCTATGACCATAATTATGAAGTTTTCAACGTTGAAGCTTACTAGTGTAAAAGGTGTGCGTGAGCACATCATGAAGATGAGGGACATTGCAGCTCAGTTGAAAAATCTTGAGGTTGATATATCCGAATATTTTCTTGTATACTATACCCCGAACACTCTCCCACAAAAGTATGCCTCCTTCGATACAGATAATACTAAATGGTCAATCAATAAATACATGATTATGTGTGTTCAAGAGGAAGAGAGGCTGCTAATAAAAATGGGAGAAAATGCTCATATGGCAACACAGGGTAAGTATAAAGGGCAAGGCAAATAGAAAAGAAAAATGTAAAACACCTAAAACCTCTCCAAGTTGACATTAAAAAGGAATCCAAGTACTTCTTCCGTAAAAAAATGGGTACATGAAGAAGGATTGCACCAAATTTAAGGCTTGGCTCCAGAAAAAAAGGTAACTTACTCTCATGTGTTTGTTCTGAATCTAACATGGTTGATATGGGTCACAACACTTGGTGGATTGATTCTAGTTCTACAATTCATATTTCGAATTCTTTGCAGGGTTTTTAGAACTGTCGGAAACTAGCGGGGAGTGAACAAAGCATTCTACTAAGGAAACAAGATGCACTCACGTGTAAAAGCTATTGTGATATGTAGATTCATTCTCAATAGTTGTTTTTTTTTTTAAATTCAGAAATGACCTTTTATATTCCTAGTTTCTCTAGGAATTTAATTTCAGTCTCAAGACTTATACCTTTGGGATGCTCCTTTGAATCTCCAGGTTTAATATTTAGTTTATTGTATAAATTTGAAATTGTTGAGAGTGCTATTTTTTCTGACGGTCTCTTCCGAATTAATTTACAAGATAATGTCATTTATAATCTGATGCATGTTCATAATAATGTAGACGTAAAGCAATGTGTTATGAATGATGATTCCTCTATATTGTGGTACTAGAAATTAGGACATATCTCAATGGATAGAATTAAGCGATCAGTAAATGATTGAGTACTTAGTACTCTAAATTTTATTGATTATGACATGTGTGGATTGCATAAAAGGAAAGTAGACTAACAAGAAATGTGCTAAGAGGAGTCCATAAATTTTTGAAATCATACATACATGTGTTTGTATTCTAGATATAGACTCAAACGGTCAGAGATATTTCATCTCTTTTATAGATAGTTATTCACAATTCATGTATTCCTACTTACTTCATAATAAGCACGAAGTGCTAGATGCCTTTAAGGTATTTAAAATTGGAGTAGAGAAACAATGTGGTAAGTAAATTAATATTATGAGATTAGATAGAGGTGGAGAATACTATGATAGTTACACTAAAGATGGACAAGCACCTGATCCATTTGTGAAGTTTCTTGAAGAGTACGAAATTATTACTCAATACACTATACCCAGTACTTCAAACCAGAATAGTGTAGTAGAAAGAAGAAATTGAACTTTATTGGATATAGTGCGAATTATGCTTAGCAACTCAAAACTTTCTAAGTTCTTATAGACTGTGGTTCTTAAAATGACAGTGTACATATTAAATTGAGTTCCACCCAAGGTCATCCTAAAGACGCCTTTTGAGTTATTCAAAGTTTGGAAACCGAGTTTACAACATATACACATTTGAAGATGCCTGTTTGAAGTAATAGTTCACAATCCACATGAAAAAAAGTTAAACCCAAGGACTATAAGTGGGTATTTCGTTGAATATGCTGAAAAGTCTAAGGGATATAGGTTTTATTGTCCATCTCACACCATTGAATTTGTAGAATTGAGAAACGCTAAGTTTCTTGAGAATGACCTGATCAGTGGCAACAATCGATTCAGAGACCTTATTCCTAAAGAAGATCACTCAGATGCTCAACCTTTCAACTCAGGTACTAGATTGGCTGTTAATTATAATGCCCCTTCAGTTCAACCGACCATTGAATAACTAATCATTGAAGATCCATAACCTGCTGATATTGATCTGGTAGACCTAACTGTTCAGTAATTACCATATACTATTGAGCATTCAGTTGAATAAACTCCTTAAGAGAATATTTATGCAACATTAAGAAGGTCTACTGAAATTAAGAAATCAACAATCCCTAATGACTACATTGTATATATGCAAGAATCTGATTATAATGTTGGAGTTGAAAATGATCCTAAAATGTTTTTGCAAGCTATGACTTGTGATAAATTCAATATAGGGTACAATGCCATGAAGGAAGATGTGAGTTCTACAACATTTAACAAGATCTAAGATTTAGTTGAGTTGCTTAATGGTGCGAAGGCCATTGGTTGTAAATGAGCCTTCAAAATTAAAAATAATTCATTGGGCAACATTGAAAGATACAAAGCTAGACTCGTTGGTAAGGGATTCACTCAAAAGAAGAGAATTGATTACACTGAGACATTTTCTCCTTAAATAGTTTATAGAAATTGGTGAACTCAAAAAATGGTAAAAAAACAGAGAGAATAGAGTGTGGTCACGCTGAATGATAACTACCACGGAGTGAAATATACATGACAAATCTACATTTCCTTTGATACCAGCAATTTTGACTGCATGAGCATGTAATAACAACGAGGATGGAACCATTTTTATTCACCATTAAGCTTCTCAAATCACTATTTTTACAACAAACCAACCAAACGAGTATAAACAGTGACCAAGTAGTCGCCGAACTGGACACGCACAAGACTTTATTCACGTTCAATCATTGCATGGCGGAACCCGCACAAAAACATTAGGAAAAGGTACAAATTTGTGTAACCGTAATTATTAAGAGATATCCAAATCCAATTCAACACTCTTTTAACTTGAAATTGAGACGTTGTGATTCTTCTTTATTAGAAAACATTTCGCAATTAATTTGATATAAGATATGGATCACATGATATAATTCAACTTGAATTGCTTCATCCAAGGAAATGATGCATTCATATCCCCATTCAATGATCAAGTTAAGCGATTTAAGTTGGGCTTCACGGGCTGTATATTATGAGCTGTTCACAACATTAATCTATTGAATGATGTGTTAAGGGGCATTTTCTTCAAAAGATAATTTTAATTTTCAATTTTTTTTCTTTTTTCTTTCTTCTCTCTATTTTTTTTTTTTTTTTTTTTTTTTGCTTTCTGGCGAGCACCATTGTGGGTTGCCTCACCCAGGCCCTCACCGACCGTGGGGGAGGTGACTGCTGCCTCGATCAAGCAAGGGCTGGCCTTGCCTAGGGTGAAGTTTGGCTCAACAAGGCGAGGCCATCACTCGTCGACTGCTAGCGAGGTGACCTTCCCCCCAATCTGGGGAGGCGGTCCATCGCCTATGGCTGGCAAGGGCGATCCTAGCCTAACCCTCTCTAGGCATGGTTGATGGCTGGCCATAGCTTGAAATTGGCCACTAGCGAAGAAGACAATTAGAAAAAAGAAAGAAAAAAAAAATAAAAGAAGATAAAATGGCAAAAATGCCCTTGACCAATTGAGAAGTCAAGTACTTATTTGAAATTGAAAAGCCATTTTAGGCTTTTATTTGAAACAAAATCCACTTTAAACCATTATTTGAGAAAATGATAGTACTTCAAGTCTTTATTTGGAATCTTCCCCTACTGTTTTTCCCACTACTTGGAACCGACTGAGATAGTATTTAGTTTACACTTTATTAATTATTTTAAAAAATTTAAAAAGTATATGTAATTTGTCCGGTCCACTCCAGTGTCCCCTTGAAACAAAGAATTGGACTCAACCGACGAGTTTGGTCCGGTCCGGGTGATTTCTGATTCAAGTGGTCTGTCTTGCATACTCCTAGCATCCATTGCATGTAGGGAGGTATTATAAATTTGGTTGGTTTCAACTTTTTTTCTTTTGCCATAGTCTAGTCTGTCAAATAGTATGAAAATTAAATTTCCTGTAAAAACAACATCTCCATAAGGAAGAACGTCGATCGTGTAGGATTTATCTAGTTATCTTTTTGCTAGTTAATTACGTGATTTATTAAAAAAATTGATATATGCAGGGAGTAATTCCATTTTCAGCCTAATTGCAAACTAGTACCTCAGTCCCCAAACCTTGCAATCAGCTGGAGTTACGAGAGAGGTCAAAGCTCATATTTTCACACGTAGGATTCATATGATTTTGACATTCTTATTTACTTGAACTGCTATATCAAGTAATTTAAGGAAGGCATGGAGTCGGACACGGCTGAAGGCGATCCCGTTTTATGGTTGATGCACAGGGACTATGAAGAGCTTTTGTCCGATATAAATTCACGGACCACGTAGGGTTAGGTATCCTAACTTACTATGCTTTTGAAGTCAATGAAAAAATTAATTGAAAAAGATTTAGATCGCTGTTCAGTGTCCACATATGCTTTTTTTAATGGCATTTAATGCCCATGCATGAATGGTAGCGTATTCATTGCACATTCACATAGTGTAGTTTTTATTTTGTGAGTTCTAACGTGAATTCGAATATTATTTTTATCATATAATATAATTCATTAGATCAAATCTATCCACTTACTTATGCACAAATAAATTATTCCTAGAGTGAAGTACCCGGTGTTTGTCCGTTTATCGCTAGGCTAGCTTCATTGCACCTGCAAAGTGGGGGAAATTTTTTTTTGAATTTTCCTATGCTATGAAGATACTTGTCTACTATATTTAGTGGGCATGATTCTTAATGAAGATAACCTCGTCTTTTCCTAATCCGTATATTCCGCAAATAAAAAAGTCTAGTGCCAATATTATAGTGTTTTGATGGGTTATAAGTATGAATATAACCCGTATTTATTTATATTTAATTAGATCTATATGGAATGCTCACATGGCAGAACCGGAGTAATAAGAAAGGACTGACAAACTTATAAAATTTGATTCAACATATAAAGAGTTATATCTCGATGTGAAAAGTGCCAACTTAAATATCTTTGATGGATATACTTTGCCCAACAAGAATAATTCAAACGGAACCATACATGTGCCACTAATCTTTCACGCAAGAGAAACTGCAGTATAAAGAAGAGACACAACGAATGCCGAGACCAACGTAACCTTGGTGGGCATCCTCCCCTTGTCGCTCCTTATAAACATGGCTTCGTAAATCGGCCAACCATTCACGACCCCAAAACCTGCCAACAGGATCTGCAACACCAACCCTTCCGCGTTTTCGCCGCTGCTCCTCCTCACGATGGCCACTATCAGACCCTGCACGAGGGACACCAAGTTGATGATCGCCACCACCCCTAGCGCCATGAACATCGGCGACATGGCTCCTAACTCGAAAGCCCCTTGCTCGTACTTCTTGCTCTGCTCGTCGTCGAGGACCTTGCTCGTCACATTGAACCCTTGCGCAGCGATGCCTAGAGACTTGAGCGTGTACTCGATGGTGCTGAACACATGGCACGTCACGCCGCGTATCAGGCACATCCGCTGGTCGTTCCACCACCGCCGGAGGGAGCTGTTGTGGCCGGCTAGGACGAAGTCAGCCAGGTCTTGGGCGTAGGCTCCGAGGAAGAGGAAAATGTATATGAGGAACCATGGGTCCGACACCTGCGACAATGTTAATCGGTTCCATTGATGGTCCTCGCCGGTACAAGATTATGAATTCAATGGAAATGCTAAACTGTAAAAATTTGAATTGAACTGAATTTAATTCAATTAATTTCAATGGACAAGCTCGCACTAGACCTGACCCTTAATATGAGCCTAATTTGTCGTCCGGATTTGTCCATTATAAAGACTCTGTATAATTAACGGATCAAACCGGACTCTATAACTAAATAGTCTTGCCCAAACGGCCTACAAGCGCCCTTCAGGCACTTGCAGCCCTGCGGTACTAGACTCGACTTGAATTTTTAATATTCTTTGTGTTTTTTTTTTTTTGGCTTAATAAAGCCCAAGATCGAGTATTGCACCCAGACATGATGTATAAGTACATACCTTGGGGAAGATGGAGAGTCCGTTGATAAGGGCAATTTGAGGAAGGAAGGCATAGATGGTGATGGGGACGGACCACATGGGCCAGAACGCGTAGTGCGCGTAGGAGAGGCCCATGAGGAGGCCCATAGACTGGACACCGTACGTTGTCGGGCTGAACTTGCAAAAGGCCACCTCAAGAAGCCCGATGGCCCACCTCTTGCTCTGGTTGAGCACATCGATGAGGCAAATAGGCGCGTCCCCGAGAAACGCCGGCCTCTCGGGGTGGCAAAAGACCGATCTCCACCCCTCGCATTGAAGCTTGAGGCCCGTGTAGAAGTCCTCCACAAGTGATCCGTATCTAAAGCCCACCTGTATAATCACATCCAATTTTTAAAACTTGGAATGTCATTAACCACGAAAGACGCTCCAAAAGGAGAAAGGAAAAAAGCTTGCTAGGACATGAATGATATAGCCTTACCTTGTGGCCCCAGTTTGTATTGCGCTCGTACTTGCATCCGGCCACCTTTTGTGTCCATGCCAACGTTCTTTCCGACTGAATCAAACCCTTCGGACAATGCTCCGGACTCAATTCCGGGATCTCCAATGGCACGATAACCGAAGGAGCGCCGAACAAGCTCCGCCGCCGGAAAAAGCACCCGGTCCCGAGGTAATTCGGGCCGTTCTTCATTCCGGTCGGGTTGATTTGGTACAAGCGCTTAAAATCGCCACAATATATGTCGCCTTCATTGATCCCTTGGAAGCGTTGAGGGAACTGAACGTACCCAAGTTGGGATTGGCCCGTCGAGGGGTTGGCTAAGTAACATAGTGCTCGGCGAGGCGTTTTGGGATCGTTCGAGCACGTGTCACAGTCCAGGGTCAGGATTATGGGTGCATTGGTCATGACGGCTGACACGCGGAGCTTTCATCCAAAGAATTATTAGAAAAATTAGCCCTATAGTTATACAAAGAAGGAATCCAATGGTATCTTTTAGTTTAAAGAAGAAATTTTACCTAGAAATACACTGAAAAATTCGGACGACGGCAAGTTGCTAATGAAGTCTCATTCAGGTGCAATAGAACTTGTTCAGTTTTTACTTTTGAAAAAAATGCTAAATCATTTAACTGAACTCAGATGGATACAAGCTTCCTATTAGTCTCTAAACTTAGTCGAAATTTCCATCAAGAGTGAACAAAATAGAAAAGAACTGAAACCTACTGATCAATCAACAAGGTCCCTTTGTATTTATGGTGGGTTAATGAATCAACAAAAGTGAAAAAAACAAGATACATTGTTTCCGTTCATGTATCTTTTTAATTCTTGTATCTCTTGAGTTCATGTATCTCTTGGATTTGTATATCTACTTAATTCTTAGTTTATGTATTACCTGGATTCTTGTATCTATTTGTTTTGTACATCTCCTAGATTCTTGTATCTATTTATTTCATGGTTCATGTACCGCTTCTGTACATGAATTCTAAAAACTTTATAAATAGATTTTAAATTCTTCATTCCAAGTAGAACTAGGAGAACATCTCCTCTCTTCAACTTTCTCTAAGTGTGTCGGTTACAAGAAGTGTTCTACTAAGTCCTGTTCGTATAATGCTGTTACCAATAGATTTGAGGTATTGTATCTTGGGAGGTGAAATTCATGAAATTGCTTAGCACTATTGGCAGAAACTAATCGTAAAAAAGAGATTCAGTTAACCATACCTCACCTTCAATTCTTATTTATTTTGTTATCACTTTCTTGAATAAATTTTTTGGTTACAACAAACGGTGTTATGTATTCTTCTCCGGGTAAGTTTTCTTCTTCTCCTCTATATTTTCCAACAATCTTAAAGTGATTAGCGTTCTTACTGTTTGTTGGGTTTACCAAAAAATCAAGACGAATGATAATGATGATGTTCGAAATATTACTACAGACGTTCCTATGATTGTTTCCACCGGTGAGGTTCAAACCTCATGGCCTAAGGTTGTGGCAAAGTTGCGAGCCTTAGGGTTGAAACCATCTATGGTGATACAGGTACAAGTTGCTAGACTGATATACTCGGGATTATTTTTCAAAATAGTACAAGCCAAATGGCATACAATCTAATTTCTCGAGGGATGGTTCAATAGGCTTTGCCTAGTTTGATGGTGACACCTCTAGTAATACCGAATGAAAAACTGGAGAAATTCACTGGTGTAGGCTTTAAGCAATAGCAGAAGAAGATGTTCTTCTATTTAACCACGCTAAATCTGGTTAAGCATTTATCAAAGGTGTGCTCGCTAATTAGTACAGATGAGAAAGATGTCACGACCCTCGGGATGATGGAGGCTTGGAAATACAAGGACTTGCTATGCTGAAACTATATCCTTAACTATTTGGTGAATTCCCTATATAATGTTTATTGTAACATTGAAAGTACCAAACATTTATGGGAGTCCTTAGAAAAAGAAATGCAAAATTGAGGACGTGGGCATCAAGAAACTCGTGGTTGCCAAGTTCCTATAATTCAAGATGGTGGATTCTAAATATATCATGAACCAGGTCCATGAATTGCAAATAATTCTAAACAACATCTTTGCTAAGGGAATGATACTTAGTGGGTCATTCCAAGTGGCAACTATTACTGAGAAGTAGCCTCCGAGCTGGCTAGACTTCAAAAATGATTTGAAGCACAAACAAGAGGAGATGAGAGATGAGCCTTAAAAATCTCATTCTATGCCTCTAAATCGAGGAGGACATTAGGAGGATTGCAAACCCGCCTATGGAACTGAAGGCCAATACTATGGAGCTTTCCAGTTCCAATCAAGAGAGAAAGAGGAAGAAGTCATTTCAAGGAAAAGGTAAGCAAAAGGAACAGTTCCACAAATTTCAAGGGACATGTTTTATCTACAATAAGCCTAGCCATGAGTTAAGGATTACAAGAAGCGCACAAACAAAGGCAAGGGCGGTAGTGTAGTCAAATTGTTGAATTTGACAGAGAGCGAGAAAATATTGAGAGACTTATTGTTATGGTGATGTATAAAGCATCTTTAATGTCAAACAATACCAATTGGTGATTAGACACAAGAACCACAAATCACATTTGTGTAAATAAACTTCTATTCTTGTTTTACGAGAAGGCTGAGGAAGGAGAGAAGCTCTATGCGACCAACTCTACAACAACAAATATTGCCAAGAAAGGAAAGGTGATTCTGAAATTCACCTCTGGCAAGGAAATCACACTGCTAAATGTGATGCATGTATCGGAGATCTAGAGAAATCTCATTTCCGGCCTCATATTTGTCAAGAAGGGTTTCAAAATTATATTTGAATTTGACAAATTTATACTTTCTAAAGCCAATGTGACTGTCATCGATGTGAACTCGAAATTCTTATACTCAAATACTAGTAATAGAGAGAAGACTTCAGTTTACACTGTTGTGTCTCCTTATCTATAGCATGATAGATTAAAACATGTAAACAATGGTTCAATGAAGAAGATGGCAAACTTAGGACTACTTCCAAAATTTGATTTAGATGCCCATTACAAGTGTGAGACATGTGTTGAGACTAAGTTTGTTAAGAAAAATTTCTAATTCGTTGAAAGAATAAGTGAACCTCTATAATTAATTCATAGTGATTTATATGATTTAAAGTTTGTAGAGAATAGAGGTGAAAAGAAATACTTTATCACTTTTATAAATGATTGTACTTATTTAGCTATTTTTTTTTTTATTAACTAGCAAAGATGAAGCTATAGGCATGTTTATCAAGTACAAAAATGAGGCTAAGAACCAACTTCATAGACAAATCAAAGTGCTTAGGTTTGATAGATGAGGAGAATATAGTTCTTCCAACTTAAAAAAGTTGTATGCTAGTTTAGGAATAATTCTCCAAACAATTGCATTTTACAATTCGCAACAAAATGGAGTTACCGAACAGAAGAGTAGAACTCTAAAGGAGATGGCTAACATCATACTCTTGAGTTTAGATTTACCTCAAAACTTGTGATGAGAGGCAAAGGAATGGAAGGTTGCCAACCTATAATTTTTGAAAGTGTGGAAATGCCTAGTCAAATTGGTGATTCCTTCTCCAAAATAAATTCAGTTGGGACATTAAACGGTAAATCTAGACATATTTGTCATAGATATAATACCGAAAGGCAATTACACTCGAATGAAATTATTTTTTGGGACTTTGTGAAGTCAAAGGAAATTAATGTGGATCCGCTAACAAAAGGTTTGTCAAGAGAGCGGATAAACTGCACATCGAGGAGAATAGGGTTAAAAGCCTTAACCCAATAAGAGGTTCTAGGTTGAAAACCTAACCTAGAGATTGGAGATCTCGTGGACTAAGTTCAATAGGACAACGCAAATTTTGAAAACTCTGATTTGCGCATTATCTCCCATTTTTATGATGCTACAGTGTTTCCTATAGCGTTTCAATGGTGCACTATATGTTTAATGATTCATATAGCTAGGAAAACAATATCCTTATGAGGTATGGTAGGATACCCTCAATAGGAATGCACCTATATGCGTAGAGCTGGCCAACTCTATAAAAATCTTTAACAATTAGATTTTCTAAAGCACACATGAATCTTGAGAGATTTAGAGCCAAAAGAATGAATGCAACTGAGAACCAATCTTGATTCTAAGATACTTTGTGTGAGGTCTATTGTCTGAGCTTACACCAATAACTGGAGATTCAAGGCCTCATCCATCGTTTGGTTAAGTATGTCCAATAGGCTTTCACTAAAAAAAGTTCAAAGTGAAAGCTGCCTATCTTGATGCAGTGTATTTCCACAAGCACATTTAGAATTCCTCGAGTCACTATGTTTTGTTGATCCATTAATGTGAGGGATTGTTGTATTTATGTCGGGTTAATGGATTAACGAAAGTGAACAAAAAAAGATATATTATTTTCATTTATGTATCTCATTAATTCGTGTATCTCTTGAGTTCGTGTTTCTCTTGGATTCATATATCTACTTAATTCTTAGTTCATGTATTTCTTGGATTCTTGTATCTACTTATTTTATGTATCTAGAATCTTGTATCCATTTATTTCATAATTCATGTACTGCTTCTGTACATGGATTCTAAAAACTCTATAAATAGATTTGAAATTCTTCATTCCAAGAAGATCTAGAAGAACATCTCCTCTCTTCAAGTTTCTCTAAGTGTGCCAATTTCAAAATGTGTTCAACAGAATCCTATTTGTATAGTGTGATACCAACAGGTTCGAGATGTTGTATCTTAAGAGATGAAGTTCATGAAATTGCTTAGCATCGTTAGTAAAAAGTAATCATTTTAAGGAGATTTATTTGGCGGTACCTCACCTCCAATTCTTATTAATTTTGTTATTACTTTCTCAAAATAATTTTCTGGTTACAACAAACATTGTTACGTATTTTTACCAAAAAAAAACATTGTTACTTATTCTTCCCCCAATATGTTTTCTTCTTTTTCTTCTTCTCCTCCTCTACATTTTCCAACATGTCCTATATACATGTAATATATGTGTATTTGAAGTAAATAAGTTGATTTTGATTTCATGTGGGAGTCATAAAAAAAAAAAAAAAAAAAAAAAGAGTCATAATAAAACATGAAATAATGAGTAAATAAATTGAAGACTAGAATTACCAGGGCATTGAGGGCACCGGCCTTAAAATGGTGGGGCACGTTCTTGATTTTCTCTCTTGAGAGGTAGATGAGATTGGGCATCACATTTCCTATTATGTCTCTATCTCTGCTATTGTCTAGCAAAATCTATTCATAAATTACATCCTTTATTAGTAACAAACATAAGCCCCACGTGAACTGAAAATGTACAAGACCCAGAATTATGTTGTCAAGCATAAAATTACCAAAAAAAATCACATACTTATTATAAGGATACCAATTTAGTTTTAAACCTTTTGGTAATCTGTCAATGTAGTCATTCTAGCCAATTTTGACCAAAAATCACTAATATTGACAATTTTGCAATGATTTAAAAAAAAAATTGATTTATTTTTGTTTCTTTTCTTCTTCTTTTTTTCATTGTCATTGGTGAGAGCCTACAAGCCCTTGCTGGTTGCAGCGAGGTGGCTCTTACCCAAATTTGACGAGAGATACAACCATGGTTGGCCACAATTTAAAAGAAAATAAAGGAAAAGAAGAAAATAAAAATATTTTTTTTTATAAATTGCAAAAGTTATCTATATTAATGTTGGTCATGTCACATAGGACAATTGACGTCCAAGTAAGTGCTTTGACCAAAATAATTACATTAGCAAATTGTAAAAAAGATTTAGAATTAAACTGATCAAATTAAAATGTTTGAAACTAAATTGACATCGGCACAACTAGTGTTGATTTTTTGGTAATTATCTCCATTGTCGAGCATAGGTATAAAAAAATAATACCTAAATAAATGAGAAAATAGTATAGGCTCTATTGATAACGTGGTGGACAGCACCAATCATGATAAACAAATATATAAGTCAATATAATTTCTTCTTGAGTCCCATAGATGTATTCAAAACGCAAACAGCTTGATTCAATATTATGAAATTCTTATACTTCTTGATGTGCAATGTTAGAAAACCTCCCCCCCCCCCCCCCAAAAAAAAAAAAAAAAACATATATACATAGCTTTGATGTTGCTCTTTAGTTATATAAAAATGAGCTAAGGTTTGTAAGTTGAATTACCTCAATGACCGCAGGATGATTTTGGCGGGTGAACTCATCTGTCCACTTACCGAAAGCTCGACGCTCGCGATCTCCGATGATGTACTCTTCCCCAACTTTCCCTCTCTCTACCACGTGCTTGACCCGCACCTTCATGTTCTCGTACATCATCTACATCAATTAGCCTTTATTAATTCTTTGCATGAAAATAGTTAACTAATTGCTATTGCAACGTCTAATTGTACCAAGAAAAGTGCTAAAAGAAATATTCAATCCATTCATTCGTTGGTATATATATATATATATAGTTTACTCTCTTTTTGGCAGAACTCATTTGTCCTTCCTAGAAATAATTGAGGCGATTCATCCAAATCAAAAGTACAATTATCTTGTAATGATATTAAAGATGACCTGGTCTATGACTCTAAACAGACAAAACTATCTATTTCATGGACATAAATGTAATATTCGGATCTGGAAATAATTGAGGTTCGAGGCCTCTATATTCTTGAAAGATTGGTAGCGACAGATTTTCAGCGGCCACGAATACTTTCATTACAATATTAAACATTGGTCAAGCTGTCAATTACTCAAGGAAACGTGACTAGAATCAAGTCCAATAATAATCAGGCAGTGGACTATGTGCAGATCGACACTCATTCGTGTTATTGCCCCTTAAGGCTGTTCGTAAGTGTCTTAGTCTTGAAAACGACATGATAATGAGTCATTGTCGAAGTAACGCACTGAGGATTGCAGGAAAATAGAAATTTTAAGCAGGCAATACAGAAATTACGCTTAGAGCCATGGATTTGGGGAGGGGGCCAGGGTAATGGTGTTAGCAATGATCGAGAGTAGGAGGGTCGAAGATGACGATGGAGGTGGCGACACCGAGTTCGTGTCGCGGTGAAGGCGAAAGCCTAGATTCACAAACAACATAAGAGAGAGGGGTGGAGAGAGAGAGAGAGAGAGAGAGAGAGAGAATTTTTTTGGTTTTTCTTTCCTTCTGCCAACGCTTCCACGCCGGCACACGCCTTCAGGAGCGATAGGACACTGCAATTATCAGGAAAGAGAATGAGACTAAGAACCCGCGCGAACAGTGCCATCGTCCGAAGGGGGTCATCGACGCGCAAGTACCCGCGGGACATGGTGTTCAAGAGGACGACATCCGGGTGGGGAATTTCATCAAACAGCTTCTGGGCATGGACTATGGAACCATCGTCTGGGCATGAGGTGCAGAATTTCATGGCTCTTGGAATCTATCTCAAAGTGCACACCCCATGAATTGGATTCGATATCAAATTATATAATAAGATATTAAACCCTAGACATCCCGAGTTTGACATTCCAATAAAATTATGATGATGTTAGGTCTAACACTTTAGCTAGTTGATGTGAAATTGTGAATAATCAAATCTAGAGGTGCAAACACTTGGAGTGACAAAACTTGGCATGGTGGGACATTTAAATGCTAAAAGTTCGGAAATGTACACTTAAAGTACTAAAATTGGAGCAAAATTGATCAATTAAATGTCAACGACAAGAAATTCCAGCCAACATATTGACATGACATTTTTCAGAGAGACAAGTGCGAAACAACATTTTTTTTTTCACGCTGATGTGACTAGATAAGCTGAAAACGACATCGTTTTGTATACTGACGTGACTAGATAAGCTAAAAGTAACATCATTTTGCCTCGGATTTGATTTTTATATAAATATTAATTTAATTAAATTTAAAACTAAATAAATAAATTTAGAAGAAGAAGAAGAAGATTGCAAAAGGCTCATTTGGCGAGGGCTTGCCACCTCCCCATTGTCGCCGGCCCTTCCTGGCAACAGTGGGGAGGCGACGACAAGGCCTTACATAGCCTTGGCCGAACGAGCCTTCTGCAATTAGGGCCGGCAACAATGGGGAGGCGACGGCAAGGGCTTGCACAGCCTTGGTTGAACGAGCCTTCTGCAATCTTCTTCTTGTTCTTCTTCTTTTTTAAATTTTTTATTTATTTTCAAATTTAATTTAATTAATATTTATATTAAAATTCAAATAAGAGGCGAAACGAAGTTGTTTTGGCTCTTCTTTACTGACTCGGTTTTTCAACAAATCACATAGGCAACTTATATTATTAGAAATAACCCACGTTGGATTTATGGCATCCTTCGTCGGAATTGATACTTAAACGCCCCATTTTTCAAAGAAAGTGGCGTTAAAGTGTATCTTTCGAAACTTTTGGCATTTAAATATCCTCTTGTGCTAAATTTTGACACTTGTGCTGTACTTTTGCCTCAACTATGTGAGTGTATTCTTTATTTGCTTAGCTAAAAAAATAAGTTTGAGTAAAGGAAAATAACACAAAATATTAAACACAAGACGCTTGCTAAATGCCATTGTTACTCATAAAAAAAAAAAAAGGAAAAGAAAAAGAGCTGTAGACCATTACCACGAGCTAAAATTCATATACATAGCATCGGTGAGGCGAAATTTATTTTACGAAGGATTTAAAGTCTGGAGAGTACACTACGGGCAATGTTAGAACGATACCTTATCATTGGAAGATCCAAAACGTAGACCAAGTACAATTTCATCAACTCGAGTAGTATAATCAAATTCCACTTTAAAGCTAAATTAATTAAATTATGAGCCAATAAAGAATATTAATTTGGCAAGTTGACCATCAAATTCCCATGGCACAATTAGAGTATTGGCGCATGTCTCTATGTGCAATTCACGCGATTTAGTCAGCCCATAGATTATTGGAGTGGATACAAGTAACTCTAGTCTGTTTAAGTCAAAAGATGAAGCCAAAGACACAACACACGATAGTCACCCAATTCTTTAACAATTTCGTGCATAACAACAAGGCTAAGATTCTGTGGAGCCTGGAATACCAAGGTTACCCCCACTTTTGAGTCGAACTGGTCATGTTGACGAGTACTAAAACACTCGTCCAACATATTTAAAAATAAAATTAATATAATATTCAAAGTGTCAATAAATGATTTTTACAATTCAGTCGAAAAAAGTTCATGTTTTGAAATTTGCAAATTTTTTTAACTAGTTGTTTAACGATATATTTATAAGAATGGATAAATTGATCCTCTTGATTACCTAAACATGAAATATCATGTACGTGTACATAAGGATAAATAATGAAAACAAGATACCTCCAAAGAGTCAGTTCAGATGATTGTAACCTTCTGTTTTGGTAATCTTGTAAATATTAGTAGTGCAAAATTTGAATCAATTTGTCAAATTTCAGCTGGCGCTTGGTCAAGTTCTCAAGGGAAAATGGCATCCTTGCAGCCAAAAAAAAAAAAACCGAAAATAGCTTCCGACGCGCATACGAAACAAAGATCATCGTACCTTAATCTTATCAATTTCAGTGCCACCACGATAATTGGACGCAAAGTAAGCCTCTGGGCTGCGCTCCATCAAATTCCTCTCCCTGCAAAACGGCAGCCAGTGGCCAGCGAACCTCGCCGCCTCCATGAATGCGAACAGCGTCAGCTCCGACCCGCCGTCATCTGAGATGTACACCGATAACTTCTCCGCCGGGTACTCATATGCCATCACCGATAGTGCCGTGTTCACCACCCCCATCGGAGGCTCCTTGTAGGGGTCCGACGTGCATATGAACACATCCAACGCTGGGAAGCCCCCGGTCCCTCCCACCACCTTCTCAAGGTTCTCTGGGAACTCCTCATTGTGGGTCGGGTACAGCCGGAAGGACTGGACGGTGATCCACATGAAGGAAAGGACAGCATCGGCGAGCAGTAAAAGGAGGGCAGCGACAGCGTTGGCTGCAGTGGCAGGGCGGAGGAGAGTTTTCACATGGTGATAGAATAGGGCCAGGATGGCACAAGCGTAAGTAAGGGTGAACACGCGGTTGAGGAAAGCACGTCGTCGCAGGAGCTTGCGGGAGTTGAGAGGAGGGTGGTTGGCGGTGGCTGAGGCCATGCTGCTTCTGAGAGCCACCACCCTTTCTTATGATAAAGCAACAAGTTCGGGTGTTATCTAACTGGAGAGACGTCGAAGATGGCAATGGCATGGTCGATATATATAATGTCTTAGTTCTGGAACAGCAGAGAATTCATAACGTATTGCCTTACGTAAGAAACTATGACATTTTTTATCTGCTAAATGAACAATAAAGAACTTAAATTATGTTGTCAAGTGAAGGGGTCCGAGGTTTCCAAAAAAAATTAACTTTATTTCGTAAGATAATTTTAACTCCACCTTCTAAGTGTCTTTTTGACCGTCGTTAAATATTCCTTTTTTGAAAAAGCTACTAAATGCCTACGTGTGAGACGACATGGTGATTGGTGTGATTATTTCTAGAAAAAAATTTTGCCCTCTCCAGCCCTCAGCCCAGCCTCTCTCCTCTGTATTTGCCCAAAGCTGGACGGCCACCGCGACCGCCGTGCCACCATCCCCTCCACCACCGAGCCACGGCCATCTCGTTTTGTCATCCATTTCGACGACCACATCGCGTCCTTAAAATCGGCCGCTTCTCCCGCTGTTATCATGCCAACCCTTTTGTCCCCTTAGTCAACAGGGGCAACCTCGTGGGAGGAGCAAGAGATAGAGTATATTTGACGGTGGTAGTATGAAAGTCTATGCATTATTCAAAGCACTTGGAAGTAGGGTCAAAATTATTCTCCATATTAAAGATTGATATCATATTTTTTCGAAATTTTTTTTCAGAGAATCAAGAGACGGAGTTCGGGATGGCAACTGGACGTGCTTGGGATACCCTGTCCCGACCTCGATTTTAATTAATTTCAAACATTACTGACCCACTCTCAAATTATTTCTTAATAGAACATGATTCCCAAATTGATATATTGCATTCTAGAAGAATAGGGTATTTTGCGAATATACATAATCATTTTATTTAGGGTATCCAACGACAATCTAGACTCTAGGGCGTGGGCTACTCAGAAGTCATATCTACTCAGCAATGAAATGAAATTGACCATTTGCGCCGTAAAAATCATGTAGATTGATGAACCTTGACATATTTCTTACACAAGACATCCATTATTTCTGATTTTTAAACATGAAACTTCCCATTATGAAGTTTTCGAATAAATCTAATACAATTACTAAATACTACCTTACCAGTAGAATTTTACAACATTAGTTACAAGATACTCTTAAATATTACGTGACAGTTTTAAATTGTTTATAGAAATTGGTGAGCTCAAAAAAGGATAAAAAAGAAAGAGAATAGACTGTGGTCACACCGAATGACAACTATCACCGAGTGAAATACTGACAAATCTACATTTCCTTTGACAAGAGTAATTTTGACTGCATGAACATGTAATAACAACGAGGATGGAGCCCTTTTTATTCACCATTAAGCTTCTCAGGCCACTACTAATACAACAAACCAACCCAACGAGTATAAACAGTGACCAAGTAGTCGCCAAACTAGACACACACAAGACTTTATTCACGTTCAGTCATTGCATGGCCGAACCCACACAAAAACATTTGGAAAAGGTACAAATTTGTGTAACCCTAATTATTAAGAGATATCCAAATCCAATTTAACACTCTTTAACTTTAAATTGACACATTTTGATTCTTGTTTATTAAAAAAACACTTCGCAATTAAGCTGATATAAGACAATGATCACATGATACGAATAACAGATTTCAACTTGAATTGCTTCATCCAAGGAAATGATGCATTCATATCCCCATTCGATGATCAAGTTAAGCGATTTAAGTTGGGCTTGGACAATTTGTGGCAAGCAATATGGGTGGTATTCTATCATCGGTTCACAAGATTAATAGATTAAATGATGTGTGGGTTATAAGTAGGCATTAATAAGTGGATTGTATTCAATGATAAATAAAAGTCCATCGCATACTTAACTTTTCTTAATTATGATATGGATTGGAGTGTGTATTTCGGGTTCAAATGAATCGTTGCATTATGTGAACTCAGTGGACCTTACACATGTATAAGATTTGTTTGATTCAGTGCTCTCAAATATGTTTATCATACCCTTCCATTAGTGATGATCAGTTCTCGGTCCGGTTCCCAATTTGGTTTGGGGAACCAAACTAGGAGGACCAATCCAATGGAACCGATCTAACACGAAGTGAAAGAGAAAAGAAGCTTGAGGAATTTCTTTGTATTTACTCTGATTTGATATGTATTCGTTACATGTATTTATATTACAAAGTATAAAAAGTAAAAGGAAATACAAAGATACAAAATCATTTTGAATTACTAATTGATATCAATCTAAACTTTAGATTGATTTAAGTATCTTCAATGAAATCAATTACGCAAATCATATCTCTAACACAGTCAATTATTTTTCCCCATTGTATTTTGAGAAAATTTCAAATAAGGGCCTAAAGTGGTCGTGTCATTATCAAATAAAGGCATAAGTGGCAATGGCAGTTTCAAATAAGGGCTCAACCTTACCGATCAATGGCATTTTCGTCAAAAGACAATTTTAATTTTAAAAAATTTTAATTTTTTTTCTTTTTCTTTTTCTTTTTTTTTTTTTTTTTTTTTTTTTTTTTTGGGGAGCTTTCCGACAAGCGCCGACAAGGGTTGCCTTGTCCAGGCCCGCACTAGCCACGAGATAGGTATCTTAACTTAGAAGGCTTTTAAAGTCAATAAAAAAAAATTAATTGAAAAAGATTCAGATCGTTGTTCAGTATTCACATCATATTTATTTTTGAATGGCATCTAATGCCCATGGATGAATGGTAGCATATTCGTTTCACATTCAAATAGTGTAGTTTTTATTGCGTGAGTTCTAATGTGAATTTGATTATTGTTTTTATCATGTGATTATGTAATTCATTGAATCAAATCTATCCAATTACTTACGCACAAGTAAATTATTCCTAGAGCGAAGTGCCGGCCTTTGACCGTTTATCGCTAGGCTAGCTTCAATGCACCTGAAAAGGCTATAAAATAGTGGGCATAATTCTCAATGAAGATACTTGTCTACTACATTTAGTGGCCATGATTCTCAACGGAGATAATCTCATGTCTTTCCTAATCCATATGTTCTACAAATAAAAAAGTTAGTGCCAATATTGTAGTGTTTTGATGGGTTATAAGTTATGTAGCACCGACACTCTCTGGGAGCTTTCGTATCGTGTCCAACACACTCCGACACGTTCCGACACGCTCCGACACCCGGTCAACGAGTGTCGAAAAATCCGACACGTAGTCAATTCTCTCTGACACATTCTGACACACGAGTCTGGAATTCCGACACGCGATTCCAACACGCACGGGGTCAATTTTAAAAATTTCTAATACTTGAGGGGTCAAAATATAAATATACAAAAAAGAAGTAATAAAAGAAGTAATAAAAAATGCTATAAATATACACGCACAGGGTCAATTTTTTTTTTCAGTTTTGTTTTTTTAGAATTGTTTTATTTTTTTGAAAGTCTTTTACTATGAAAGAAGTAATAAAAAATGCTATATATGATAAATAAATAATTTTAAAAATATCATTTCAGCATTTTTCTTTAAACAATGTTTTTTTCCTCTAAATTTTATGCATTATTGTAAAAATTAAAATAATGAATGATATTATTTAATATTTTTCATGTAAATTAATTCTAGGCTATTTTATTATTATTTATTTATGTAAAATATATTTAATATATAACGTGTCGGAACGTGTCAGAATTCTCTATTTTTAAGAAATAACGTGTCGGCGTGTCATATTGTGTCGCGTCGCGTGTCCGTGCTACATGGGTTATAAGTATGAATATAACCCATATTTATTTATATTTAATTAGATCTATATGGAGGTGAAGTTTGTTACTTTAAACCACGAATTGAAGACCTAACTGGTGGAGAGTATAGCTCATCACAAAAAGTGTCGAACATTTTTGAGTGCTACAACAATGTCGACGCCAAGCGAAGGTACATAGTTTATATCAATTTGAGCAAGTAAGAACATCACGTAAGACACAAGTGAGGGAAAGAGGAAGGGAAAGCAATGACGGGCATGTCGACTTAAAAGACTTTGAAATTCAACGAAGAAATAAATTGAAAATAATTCAGATCACTACTCAATGTTTACATCATATACTATATTAGTTTTATGAACTGACTTTTCCGACAAAGCTTCAAAATAAGCTGTATATAATTTATTTGATTCTGAATGGCGTTTAATTCCCTTGGGTTAATGGTAGCATACTCGAGGCGCAATCACATGGCACAGTTTCCTTTTTGTGGAATTGGACACGAATCTCATCATTTTTATTTTTATTTTTAATTTCATGAGATCAATTGTACCCAATTACAATTACTAAATCCTTTGTAAATATAACTAATTTTTAATAATTCTCGGCCATGCATTTGAGCAAATTAGGGCTAATTACCCGGCCTTCGTCTGTTTCTTACTAGACTAGCTCCAATGCACCTGCACTTGCGGGAATATTTTTCTTAAATTTTCTTATGCATTGACTCAAAAGACCATACTTTATATTGGTGGACATCTAAGTAACACCGACTCAAACATGCAACACGACACGATATACCAACACGTTATTTCTCAAAAATAAAGAATTCCGATACGTCGGGATACGTTGTATATTAAATATATTTTTTATATATACATGATAAATTATATTTTTTATACAAATTAATCTGATTCAAATTAACAAATAAATAAGAGTTTTACACTAAAAACATTAATTCACTATTTGTATTTTTATTTGACAAATTCAACTACATTCCATTCTAATAATTCATAAAACTTGGAAGAAAAAACAAGTAATCCATAATTCACTATTAAATTTAACATTTGATAATAAGTTGAAAAAAAAAAAGTTACATTTCACCATCAAATACAACAATAAGTCTTTCCCCCTTTATTTTTATTTTTATTTTTTTTACATATTTACATTTTAACCCCACATCTATCAAAAAAATTTAAAATTGATCTCGTGCATGTCGGAATCGCATATCGGAATTTTAGACTAGCATGTTAGAGTATGTCAAGAGAGTTGACCACGCGTTTGATTTTCCGACACCTATTGATCATCTCTGGCACTACACAAAGGCTCCTGAAGAGTACCGGTGCTTCATAGGTAGGTATGATGCTCAATAAAAATGCATTCCTATTATATTTTCCTCATGTCCCAGTCGAATGTATATAATCAGCAAATGGATGGCGCCATTGAGAAAGCAAATTCCCTGAAAGTCTGTGGCATTTGCATTGTGCAGGTTGGTCCAATCCAGTATATATTATATAATATATAAAATATATTTTTGTCTACTCTAAACACTAATGTCTTTGCATTCTTTCTTTCTTATGTAGTTTTGTCGTGTAAATTATAAAGCAAAAAACTTAGCCTTAATTCAACCAAGAAAAAAAATAATAAAAACTATCTTCGCTCACCTCGATCTATTAAATTGCCTCAATCTCACTCGCCTTGCCCACCGTTTGACTCTCTTTGCTTGCCTCACAACTCGCTTCTATTCGCTCGCCTTTGGCCCCTTCTCACTCACCTCACAAGTATAGCTCAACTGGTGAAATCGCTTGCCTCTCTTGGCCTACGTCACGAACATAGCTCACCTCTCTTGATACATATTGTGTTACTATTTTGGTTGTTAAATGTTGCATTGTTGATGGATATTTAATTTAAGAGAGTATGTTTGTCCTTTCAAAGAATATAAAAAATGAAAAAAAAATAATTGATTGATCCTAAGTTGACTCTAGAATTGAACTAGACCTATAGGGTGTCTAGTCCTCAGTCTCAGGCTCAACAATCTCAATCCTGAAAATTGGAGACCAACACTGTGCGGGCTAGTCCCTTGATTAAATGCTGGACCGGCTCAACCTGGATCATACTCACCCTTATTTACACATGCTAATCCAACGTAGACCACACAAACCAATGTCTCGATTTGATTGGATATGTAACTGTTGATGAAGTGGTTAAATTTCAGACTAGATCTTTCAATTTGATTATAAATATTTTCACACTTTACTAGTTAAGTCCATCTAGTCAATTTTAATCAACAATTGTTGACATAGTTACCAATCGTCTTGCATAACATGGCCGGAGCTGACATGGATATTTATTTTGTAATTTTTAATAATTTTTTGAGTTTATTATACTTTTTAGTTTTCTCTTTTCTTTTTTCTTTTCTTTTCTTTTTCCATGTTTGGATTGAGTGTCAATAAGGGTCATTGACCACTAGGTGAGAAATCGTGAGCCCTCGCTATGGTTGACGAGGCCATCGTAGCCTTCACTACTGGCTCGTGAGGGCCTAAGCGAGAGCTAAAACACTCTCGTTGGCCAAAGTGAGGGGGAGCAGCTTTGTCCAGATCCAGCAAGCGTCAGCAAGGGTCGCGACCTTGGCCAGCCCTCAAGCCACGAAAAGTAAAGAAAATAAATTAAAAAAATAAAATTAAAAATATCTTTAAAATTATTTAAAAATGTCAATATCAACGCTAGCTGTGTCACATAAAATAATTGGTGTCCACGTAAATAGTTTCAAGCCTAATTTGGTTGAACGGACTCAATTAACCAAATGTAAAAAAGTTTAGGATTGAATTGGCACAAATACAATAAATATAGAAATTTTTTGATAATTTTTCCTTGATATGTTCTAAAGGGCATGGTTAAGAGCACAACTTCGACAAAATTACCATTCCAAAACTTAAACCTTCGTGTTGCCTTTACCAACACTACATAATGCCGCTAATAGTCGCATCAAGTGAGGTGTCCACGGTAATCCTAGGCCCATTAGTGAGGGGCTGTTAGCCCTCACCAGCAAAGTAAGGGGTGGCGGTGCTCCCCCCCAGCTTCAGTCCTCTCTAGTAGAGGAGGCGTTCTTTTTTTTTTTTTTTTTTACTTGGAATTTTGTCTTTTTTTTTTTTTTTTTTTAATCTGGAGGAAAGCCGGCATGGCATCTATCTCTCTAACCCCGAACAGAACAACAAGTGTTGCGTGTGCTTAGGAGAGTCCGCAATGAAAGAGGAGTTGCTCCTATTGCCGCCCTGCAGGCACGTCTTCCACATGGACTGCATCCAACACTGGCTCCAGTCGAAACTCCACTTGCTCTATCCGTCGCCCACCCTCATCTCGAGAAGCTGTAAGAGCGCCTGCAAGAACCGACATCATACCCATCCAAGGTTCGACTCGAGCGGTTCGAGCTCGAGCGGGAACGCTTGTTTTGGGGAATCACAGCTCTCTCTCTCTCTCTCATGCTATTGTAGCTTGTAGAGATGGAAAATATTGTAGCTTGTAGAGATGGAAAATTTGTAGACGATCTTGAAAAATCGATCTCAAGTCTTAAATCTAGTTCCTACGAGAGGAAACATAGGACGCAAAGTGCAAGCAAGGAACGAGCAGAAGTGAAGCTTAAATAGAATAACTGGGATAGTAAGAAAGACCAGCTGATGACAGTCGAATAAAATTTGATTCAACATATATAGAGTTATGTCTCGATATGAAAAGTGCCAACCTAGATATCTATGATGGATATACTCTGCCCGACAAGTAATAATCTTGAGCAGAACCATACATGTCCCCTAATCTTTCATGCAAGAGAAACTGCAGTATAAAGAAGAGACGCTACAAATGCCGAGACCAACGTAACCTTGGTGGGCATCCTCCCCTTGTCGCTCCTTATGAACATGGCTTCGTAAATCGGCCAACCATTCACAACTCCGAAACCGGCCAACAGTATCTGCAACACCAACCCTTCTGCGTCTCCGCCGCCGCTCCTCCTCACGACGGCCATTATCAGACCCCGCACAAGGGATACCAAATTGAGGATCGCCGCCGCCCCCAGCACCATGAACATTGGCGACACGGCCCCGAACTCGAAAACCCCTTGCTCGTACTTCTTGCTCTGCTCGTCATCAAGGACCTTGCTTGTGAGGTTGAACCCGTGCGCGGCGATGCCTAGGGACTTGAGCGTGTACTCAATGGTGCCGAACACGTAGCACGTCATGCCGCGTATCAGGTACATCCGCTGTTCGTTCCACCACCGCCGGAGGGTGCTGTTGTGGCCAGCTAGGACGAAGTCGGCCAGGTCTTGGGCATAGGCTCCGAGGAAGAGGAAAATGTATAGGAGGAACCATGATTCCGAGACCTGCGACAATGTTAATTGGTTCCATTTACAATCCTCGCCGCTACAATATTATGAATTCAATGGAAGTGCTAACTGTAAAAAATTGAATTAAACTGAATTCAAGTCAATTAATTTCGACTAATTCAGAAAAAAGTCTCCCATGGAACTCGTGGCTTGGAACTGACCATCTCTATGCATGAATAGAAGTCATAAATGGACGGGCTTGGGCCAGACAAGACCGTTAAAACAAGCCTAATTTGTTATCCAGATTTGTCCATTATAAAAATTCTTATGTGTATAATTAACGGATCGAACTTGATTCTATGACGAAATAATCTTGTCCAGGTTGCCTAAAAGTGTCTTTCAAGCACTTGAATTTTTAATATGCTTCCTAATAATTTATCTTTTGCTTCTTGAAACCCAAGATCGAGTATTGCACCCCTAATGTTAGGAAAGACAAGATGTATAAGTACATACCTTGGGGAAGATGGAGAGTCCATTGATAAGAGCAATCTGAGGGAGGAAGGCATAGATGGTGATGGGGATGGACCACATGGACCAGAACGCGTAGTGCGCATAGGAGAGGCCCATGAGGAGGCCCATGGACTGGATTCCGTACGTGACCGGGCTGAACTTGCAAAAGCCCACCTCGAGAAGCCCAATGGCCCATCTCTTGGTCTGGTTGAGGACGTCGATGAGGCAAATCGGTGCGTCCCCAAGAAACGCTGCCCTCTCCGGGTGGCAAAAGGCCGACCTCCATCCCTCGCATTGAAGCTTGTAGCCCGTGTAGTAGTCCTCCACAAGTGACCCGTATCTGAAGCCCACCTAAATAATCACATCCAATTTTCAAAACTTGGAGAGTAATTAACCATGAAAGATGCCCTAAAAGGAGAAATAAAAGTAAAAACGATTGGGTGACAGTATTTAATCTACTGTGAGAATAACAATCAATTCTTGACCATAAAAAACCAAATAAAAAAAATATATGAATTGCTATGAGGCATGCTTTTTCAAGAATTTGTAACTCACAATACATTGTTATTCTCCCAGTAGCCCAAAGACTATTATGTTAGCAAAATCCAAAAAAAAAAAAAAATGCTTGCTAGGACATGAATCATATAGTCTTACCTTGTGGCCCCAGTTTGTATTGTGCTCGTACTTGCATCCTGCCACCTTTTGTGCCAATGCCAATGTCCTTTCCGAACGAATCAAACCATTTGGAGAGTGTTCGGGACTCAATTCTGGAATCTCCGATTGCACAATAGCTGAAGGAGGGCCAAACAAGCTCCGCCGCCGGAAAAAGCACCCGGTCCCAACGTAACTCGGTCCATTCTTCATTCCGATCGGGTTGATTTGGAACAGGCGCTTGAAATCACCACAGTATATGTCACCTTTATTGATCCCTCGGTAGCGTTGAGGGAATTGAACATATCCAAGTTGGGATTGATCTATTAAGGGGTCAGCTAAGTAACACAGTGCTCGGCGAGGCGTTTTGGGGTCGTTCGAGCACATGTCACAATCCAAGGTCAGGATTATGGACGCATTGGTCATGACGGCCGAAACACGGAGCTTTCATTTAAAGAATTATTAGAAAAATTAGTCCCATAGTTATACAAAGAAGGAATCATATGGTATCGTTTAGATTCAAAAAGAAATTTCACGTAGAAATACACAAAAAAAATTGGACGGCGGCAAGTTGCTAATGAAGTCTCATTCACGTCCATTAGAATTTGTTCATTTAATTTTCAAAAAAATGCCACATCATTTAACTGAACTTAGATGCATGCAAGCTTTCTATTAGTCTCTAGACTTTAAGCGAAATTTCCATCAAGACGGAACAATATAGAAAAGAATTGAAGTTCCCATTTCAGATGTAATATATGTGTATTTGGAGGAAAAAAAGTTGATTATGATTTCACGTGGGAATCATAAAAATGAAAAAAAGTCATAATAAAAATTGAAATAATGAGCATATAAATTGAAGACAAAAATTACCAAGGCATTGAGGGCACCAGCCTTAAAATGGTGGGGCGCGTTCTGGCTCTTCTCTCTTGAGAGGTAGATGAGATTGGGCATCACATTTCCTGTAATGTCTTTGTCCCTGCTGTTGTCTAACAAAACCTGCTCATGTATTACATCCATTATTAGTAACAAATATAAGTCCCATGTGGACTTGACATGTACAAAACTCAAAGAAAAAGTTATAAATTTATTGTACATATATCAATTTAATTTTAAATCTTCTTGCGAAAATTGAGGACGTGGACAATTTTGCAATTTTTTTAGAATTTTTTTATTTTTTTTATTTTTCTTTGTTTCTTATGGTCACTGGTGAGGGCCTGCAAACTGTTGCTGGCCACAGTTTAAAAGAAAAGGAAATAATAAATAAATATTTTTTTTAAAATTATAAAAATTGTCGATATTAGCGCCGGTTATGCCACTTAGAATAGTTGACATCCAAGTCAATGATTTAGCTAGAATGACTACACTAGCAAAGCACAAAAAATGTTTACGATTAAATTAGTCAAATTTTAAATTTCAAAACTGAATTGGCATCCGCACGATTGATGTTAGACTTTTTTTTTTTTTGTAATTATCCCAATGTCAAACATATGTATCAAAAAATAAATACCTAAATATATGAGAAAATATTATATAGACTCTATGGATAATGTGGTGGATAAAATCAATCACGATAAAGAACTGTATAAGTCAATTATATTTTTTCCTAGGTCCCATAGATATTCAAAACACGATTGATTCGATTCGGTATAATGAAATTCTTATAGTTCTAGATATAAGATGTTAGATAAATCAAAAAAAAAAGGAACACATATATAAACCCAAAAAAAGAAGAGTGTCATAGCTTTAATGTTGTTTTTTATGTATATAAAGATGATCTAGGGTTTGTAAGTGGAATACCTCGATGACCGCAGGATGATTTTGGCGGGTGAACTCATCCGTCCACATGTTGAGAGCTCGACGCTCGTGATCTCCGATAATGTACTCTTCCCCAACTTTCCCTCTTTCTACCACATGCTCGACCCGCATCTTCATGCTCTCGTACATCATCTACAATGATCAGCGTTATTTAATCCTTGCATAATTTACTTTGCATGAAATTAGTTAACTAATTGTTGCGTCTAATTGTAACAACAAAAGTTTGGAAAATATTCAATTTGTATCCATTAGCTAACTCTTTTTTCGGAAAAATTCTTTTGTCCTTCTAGAAATAATTGTGGTCATCCATCCAAGTCAAAAGTACAATTATCTTGTAATGAAGCTGAAGATGACCAACAGACAAAACTATCCACTTTCATGAGCATAAATGTAATATTCGAACCTCAAAATAATTGATATTTGAGGCCCATATCTTCTTGGGAGATTGCTAGTGACAGATTTCTGGCGGCCGTGAATGCTTTGATTACGATATTATATACTGGTCAAGCTTTCAATCAATCAGAAACGCGATTACAATCACGTTCAATAATTATTCAGGCGGTAAATGACCCGAAACTTGTTTTTTTTTCTTGTCCCTTAAGATTGTCTATGAGTGACTTAGTCTTGAGAGCGACAGGATAATGAGTCGTTGTCGGTCTTGACCCACTGAGGGTTGAAGGAAAATAGAATCTTTGAGTGGACAATACAGAACTTACACTTAGAGCCATGGATTTGGTGAGAGGGCCACGGTAATGGTGTTAGCAATGGTCGAGGGTAGGAGGTTTGAAGGCGATGACGGAGGTGGCGACACTGAGTTCATGTCGCGGTGGAGGCGAAAATATAGTTTAGAGAGAGAGAGAGAGAGCAGTCCAAATGATTAAGCAAACCACTAATCAAGTAGTTGGCATGCGCAAGATCGATCAAATCAACTTAGAGATGAGCCTCTACTTATCCCAGGGTATATGCTGATAATGACACCTTTCTTTTTTTCTCTATTTTGTACTTCATTTCGAGTCATCAGCTGCATCGTGTGACAAGTGGCACTCGTTATTGGAAGGGACGATGAATGTTTTGTAGTTGACCCACCGCTTTTGATTATCTAATTTACCAATTGAATTCGTCCAAGATGTTTGGCTCAATCCATTAGAATAAGCCAAACATCTCTCTCTCTCTCTCTCTCTCTCTCTCTCAGAATGATGATGATCGAGAACTCTGATGTTCATCCTGACGATATGATGCCACCTGCTGGTCTTCTTTCATTCTTTCTGACTGTTAGCAGCCCTTGACCCTTAGATCTTTTGTGAGCTCTTGGAATCTCTCTCGAAGTGCGCACCCCATGAATCGGATTTTCATATCACATTATATAATAAAATATTGAACTTAGATATCTCGAATTTGATGTTACCATAAAATTATGATATGGATCAGTTTTTTATCAATTTTTTAGCTCATACATGATTGGTCTACTGCTATAGCCCGTCGCGGCATGTACTATACATGATATGGAACTGTGAATAATCAAATCTATGAGCGTATTATTCATTTACTAAACCAAAAAAAGACGTCTGAGTAAAAAAAACACAAAATACAAACCACAAGGCACATGCTTAATGCCATTGTTACTCATTAAATTAAGGAAAGTGCTGCAGACCATTAACATGAGCTAAAATTTATATATGTAGCCCAACCACGAGGACTGTCATATTATCGGTGGAGCAAAGTTGATCCATGAAGGATCTAGAGTCTACAGAGTATTATACGGGTAATGTTAGCAAAGTAGTAGAAGATTGATACCTTATCATTGAAAGATCCAAAATGTAGACTGGGTTCAATCTCATCAACTCAGGGAGTAGAATAAAATTTCACTTAATTAAATTATACGCTAATAAAATATTGTGATTTGGATCTTGACCGTCAAATTACGATGGCACAATTAAAGTATTCGTGTGAGTCTTTATGTACAAGTCACATGATTTAATCAATCCCCAGGTTAGACACAACCTGCAATGGTTACCTAATTCCTTAATCATGTCGTGCAAAATGACAAGGCTAAGGTTCTGTAAACCTTAGAATGCTAAGGTCACTCCACTTTTGAGTCGATCGGGTCATGTTGACGAGTACTCAAAACACTCGTTTAGCATATTAAAATAAAATCAATATAATATTCGAGGTGCCAATAAATGATTACTCCATTTCTGCCAAGAAAAGTTTGTGTTTTGAAATTTGCAGAATTTTCTTAACGGGTTGTTCAACAAAATCTCTATAAGAATAGATTAATTGATCCTGTCTACTAATTAAATATGAGATGTTATAGACGTGTACACAAGGATGAATAGTGAAAACAAGATGCGGCCAAAAGAGTTCATTCAGATGATTCTAACCTTCTGTTCTGGTAAACATTAGTGGTGAAAGATTTGAATTAATTTCTCGATTTTCAGCTGGCGCTTGGTCAAGTTCTCAAGGAAAAATAGCATCCTTTTAGCCAAAAAAGAAACAAAACACAAAACTGAAAATAGCATTCGGCGGGTATATGATGCTCAGGGAGCAAGCAAAGATCGTCGTACCTTAATCTTATCGATTTCAGTGCCGTCAGGATGACTGGACGCAAAATAAGCCTCCGGGCTGCGCTCCACCAAATTCCTCTCCCTGCAAAACGGCAGCCAGTGGCCGGCGAACCTCGCCGCCTCCATGAATGCAAATAGCGTCAGCTCTGACCCACCGTCGTCCGAGACGTACACCGATAACTTCTCCACCGGGTACTCATACGCCATCACCGACAGTGCAGTGTTCACCACCCCCATAGGCGGCTCCTTGTAGGGGTCCGCCGTGCATATGAACACGTCCAACTCCGGGAAGCCCCCGGTCCCTCCCACCACCTTCTCGAGGTTCTCTGGGAACTCCTCGTTGCAGATCGGGTACAGCCGGAAGGACTGGGTGGTGCTCCACATGAAGGCAAGGACCACGTCGGCAAGCAATAGAAGGAGGGCAGCGACGGCGTTGGCTGCAGTGGCAGGGCGGAGGAGAGTTTTCACATGGTGATAGAAGAGGGCCAGGATGGCACAAGCATAAGCAAGGGCAAACGCGCGGTTGAGGATGGCACGTCGGAGGAGCTTGCGGGAGTTGAGAGGGGGGTGGCTGGCGGTGGCTGAGGCCATGCTGCTTCTTGGAGCCACCATCCTTTCTTAGGAAAAACCAATAAGCTAGGGAGTTATCTGACTGGAGAAACCTCGAAGATGGCATGGTCTATATATATAGGTCTAGAGCGGTAGTGAATGTATAAAGTATTGCCTTAGGTAAGAAAATATGACAATTTTCTTTTTTGGTAAAAGGTAAGAATATATTAAGCTTTGGACAAATATAAAAAAACTGAAGTAAAAGCCAAAGGAAACAACAAAAACAGCAGCATAGCCCAAAGCCAAACAACAAACCAAAAAATATGACAATTTTTACTTGCTAAATGAACAATGGAAAAACTTAAAAATTATGTTGACAAGTGAAAAGGTCGGGTGTTTTCTAAAATAATGAAATTAACTTTTATTCTAAAGACAATTTTAACTCCAACTTCTGAGTTACTAAGAAAATGCAAGCTTACGTGAGTGACAATATTGACTGTCGTTAAATATTTCATGTTTTTTAACGAAAAATATTCTGTTATTCTGTTTGGAAAAGCTTATGAATGTGTACGGGTGAGATGACATGGTGATTGGTGTGATTTTTTCTAGGAAAAAGATGTGCTTTCTCTGGTCCACAAGCCCAGCCTGTCCCTTCTGTCTTTGTCCAAAGCTGGACGGACACTGCGACCACCGTGCCACAATCCCCATCGAGCTACGGCGGTGTCGTTTCATCATCAATATCCGACGACCACCTCGCGTCCTTGACGCTGTCGCTTCTCCCCATTGTTATAACTTAACATGCCGACGCCTTTGTCTCCTTAGTCCATGGAGCAACCTAGTGGGAAGAGAGAGAATACATGTGACGGTGGTAAAAATTATTCCACGCAAAAGTTGGGATCAAAAATATCATTTATATTAAAAATTGAAGTCATTTTTTTCGAAAAAAAATTCCAGAGAACCTAGAGATAGAGTTATGGATGGCAACTAGATGTGCTTGGGATACCCTATCCCAAGCTCGAATCTAACTAATCTCAAATAAAACTGAATCACTCTCAAATTATTTTTGAACAGAATATAAAACCCAAAATGATATAGTATATTTTAGAAATATCGGGACAACCATTTCTAAACAAAAAATTCAAGGGACTCGCATTGTTAGGTCAAAATATCAAACCTAGTCATTTAACCTTTAGGGTGTGGACTACTCAAAAGCGCAATTTCAATAAAGTTAGGGAGTTTGATGAGGAAAGTAATATTAAAATAATATTTTATAGTGATTCTAATAATTACTTTATCTCTTAACCTGATCTTCGACATTTGAAAAGAGACATCTGTGCTCAATGTTAGATACCTGAAACCTTTAGGAACATTTTTGTTGTTTCCGAAAAAGTCCCAAATTGTTTACATGTTTTTCTTTTCTTCTGTTGGGCGTATTTTAAGGAATTGTAAAGATGAGCATAATTTTAAAAAATGGTTTAATTAACAAACTAACATTTAAATCTCTATCCAATATTATCAAATAAATCATATCAAGTCTGTGAAATTGACCTATTCATTACTTTCGTTGGGCTTTCTCATAGAAATATCTCTTTTTCATGCGAGTTGAATACAACTCCTGGAGTCAATTGTCCACGGTGTTATGAACCATCAGCACATCACTTTTGTATCCAAAAGATTGTTTGATCACATATGGGGCTTAAGATAAATGCATCACGTTGCATGTAACGTGATGTCATCTCGTACCTTTCAATCCATTAATGCCATGTAACAACAAATATGGTCTTCAAATTTTTATTTATGGTATTATGTACTACACTTTTGTGGCCACAAGAATATAACAGTACGTGTATACTTCCAATGCGTGAGAAAAATCATTGCTGTAGATATTTTATAGGGCAAATATCATTTAAAACAAACCTCAAGTTATATTCACTATGATACAACTACTCTAATTTTTTTTATGTCACCAAAAACTCCAAATTATGCTCACTATGATATAAATACCCCATTTTTTTGTTACAAGAAATCTCAAACTCATACATGTATGATATATATATTTGTCACACTGGTATAAGTTCGGGAATTTTTTTTTTTTATGAGTTTATTGCATTTACATCACAAGTGGCAATTTTAGAGATTTTAGTGACACAAAGAAAAAAAGTTCATGATATTTATGTCACAGCTGACATATTTGAAATTTTTTGTGGTGCTAACCTCAATTTTTATTTTTTTTATTCTGTGGAGCTCTCGCCATTCAAGTTGCGTTTGTCTTTAATAGAAGACATGTCAAAGAAAGGTACACGAGGGAGACGAGAGAGGAAGAGAGAGACAGAGACAGAGACAGAGACAGAGACACAGGGTCTGGTCATGCATCGAAGATCCGAACTCTAAAACTGTTATAAAAAAATTGTCATGCACTTGGCAGATTCTCGTGCGATAACCCGGTGTTCCTTACAATCAAACGGAGAACTTTTGTTTTAGCAATACGCGTGAGTTTACGTTGAACATACCGAAAAGGAGTGAAATGCAATGATTTCTTACATTATGAGAGACATTAGATATGTAAAGATTATACTTATGCTTTGACGTTTCACATTCGTTACACATTACAAAGATGTCGACCACTGCTTTACTGATATCTAGTGCTATCTTTGGTTATCCAAATAAAGAATATATCCAAAGGATATTCGTTAACTTTCTGAGCTTTAATTATAAAAGAATGGTCACACACTTGCCCTATAGTTACCTACAAAAATTGCTATTGAAGATTGTATTTTGTCCTTTTCGTTATCATCGAAGCAGGCATGGAGTTCTCTCTTTTGTGACAATCTTGGGAGACCGGCGTGGAGATCTGGTTATCTAGGCTTGTACAAGTGGTCCTGATAAATCTTTATTAAGAGAAAGAATGGATGGAGGAAACTAGGTATATTATTTTTGGGATGAACTATTTGTAACTAGTTAGATGTGATGCAAAATACATATGCTGGGAAAAGGATCATTTTAAAGAGAAGATATGGTCCTTAACTTATTATGATCCATTAGCTGCTCACCGATAATGAACGATTATAATGACTTTAAATGAGAACGCGATCAGACCAAACTTTTCTTACACTTCAAATTATTTCTAATCATGTCCCTCTATAAATCAGGGGTGGTGTTTGGATCCTTGGAATTTGGTTATATGAACACCTCACCAAAGATCAAGAGTTTCATCTGATAGGGGCTGTCTCCACCTGTCTGCTTATGCAGTGGATTACAAGACTATGTTCTTTATTTTAATGTACCGGTGCTTACACACCCCACCTCCTTGTTGGTGTTTTACATTCCGATGATCTCAAGGTGTGGACGAGCATCGAGATGAAGTTTTTTAAGAACTTGCTTAGGTCCTATGTATTATTAGATGTGATACCTCTTTTTGGGTCCACATAGTAAAAGCTCGATACCATCACATAAAAAAATCATTAAGAAGAAGTTCAATCCAAACCCATCAACATATTTAATTGGGTTCATTTTTTACTTAAAAATTTGAATTAATGAATTATGGATCAATTAAAATATGTTAACACCTTATCCCCGCCATAACTACACCGTATACGTCTCCTGATCTGATCTGAGTAAGGCTGACCCACGCTGGTCATCGGCTGGCGGAGCCTTGCCTGTGGGTTAGGGAACTTTATCGTTTAGACGGGACAGTATGATTGAAGCAAGTGACTGACCAATCGATTTTGCGGCCTTTAATTTGCTTCCGACTGGAGAACTTTCTTTCCATCGCCAACTTGAAGGCGACGTGTCAAATTTTGGGCCATTCTCCAATTTGAGGACGAAAGAAGAAATCTTGAGTACGGCACGCCTCGCCATCACCTTGAACTCTCTAATATCCTGTCTTAATTTCCATTTATGAAATGGAATACATATTTTCCGTGCCCCCGATTTGTAAGATAAAAAGTTATCGCACGCAAACTAAATTAATCATGCCGATGTCCAGATGTGGTCTACAGTTTAATTAGTTATATCACAAATTCGTTACAGTAAGAATTTAAATATGAAGCATTGTGTTCGCAAATTCGCTTGTATTTACTTTCTTTTTTTCACTGGAAGGAAAATTTTCATTACACTTAAAAAAGAAATACATAATTTGAAGATAAAACAAATTCCAAAGAGTTACAATCCGGTGCAAATATGAAAAATGAATCAATTCGATATATCTTATAAAGACTCGTTCATTCCATAAGAATGGATTTGTCATAGTATCGTAGCACAACCGGCGGTGAATGACCGAAACTCGCATCATCATCAATGATGAGCACACATCGAGATTTTTCTCTCTAATAACTACGGCTTTATCAAAAGGCAATGCACGCCTAAGTTTAGCATTCTCAGCACCATCGTCATATAGAGACAATAATAACACAAATATGTTGAAAAAACACAAATAACACCTTGTAAATATGTGAACAAAAAAAAAAAATCCCAAATCTAGATTTAACTCTAAATTTGGATAGAAAAGCTGTAAAATAGACATCAATTGATTTCAAAATCACATTCACGCGACAGGAGAGGAGCTTAGAGACGTGGAGTGCTCAACTTTCTAGAGCAAGTACCTAGAGCCAAAGTGAGCAAGCAAATCCAAAGACAGTAGATTCTTCCGAGGCGCTCGCACTTGGATCTTAAAGCTCGCAGGGACAAAACTCTCTACTTTTGCGGAGGAAGTCAACAGTGACGTCCACAAAATCCACGAAGAAGTCTTGAAGATGAAGAGGCAGGGAGATAGAGAGGCAAAGGGAGAGGGTGAAGGCGAGGGACTCATCTCTTAGGAACAGAACCTCATAAAAAAAAAAACCTGGCGGTTGGGAAGAGAAGGGGGTTGAGAGAAACCAAACCGCACTCGGCAAGAACTTGCCATAAAGCCTCCAGTTCATGTAATTTAAAGGCTAATCAAGTTGGGAGTTCAAATTGAAGTCAAACTCAAATAATTTCCAATGTATATATGAAAAATTGTGAACACAGACCCAATTCAAACGATACTCCGATTGATTTCTTGGTATGACTAGATTCTAGTGAACCAATTTAAAACACAAAAAATACTTTGTGAGTATTCTTGTCCAGATCAAAAGTTATTCGACCACTATGGAATTGGTTTAGTTGTTAAGGTAGTGGGTTTTTACACTCAAATCAAGGATCCCACATGATTTCAATTCCTTACACCATCAAATACGAATAACTTTATATTTTTTTTTTTTTGACGAAAACAGAGGACTATTGTATTGATATCAACCAAAAGTGCCACCATAGGGCATAATGTCAATACAAAGCAAATCCAACAGGGGCAGTGGAGGAGAAAGGTTCCAATTATGGGCCAGACTTCGGTGTTCATGGGCATTGGCAGCCCAGTGGGCTACTCTATTTGCTTCCCTCCTGCAGAACACTATGCGTAACCTAGAGAAGCAGGGGATGAGTGCCGCAGCTTCGGAGATGAGAGAGCGAGCTTCCCATGGCGTCGAGCATGGATTCCGCAGAGCATGGACAAGCACCCAGCAGTCGGATTCCACAATGAGTTGCTTCCTTTCCATTTTCTTTTGCAGCAGATCGTGTAAGGTGACGGTAAGGGCTTGAGCTTCTACTTGCAACGCCATAGTTGCTGGAACAATCTGTGTAGATCCATTGATTAGTCGACCATAGTGATCACGCCAAATAGAAGCCACAGATCCCTCCTTTGATTTGGAAGAAAAGGCTCCATCTATATTAATCTTTATCTCAGCAGGATCCGGAGGCTTCCATAGGCGCTCGAGGTCGGGAGGTTGGGGGAAGAGCGCGTCCATACTTCATGGGATCGACGAGCAGATTGGGCAGATGCAAAAGCTGCCAAAATAACCTGTTGTGGATCGGGAATAGCCCTACGAAAAACAAAAAGGTTTCGGGATTTCCAAAGGTGCCAGAGGATATGTGCCAGGGTTTCCAAATCAGGTATGGCCTTCTTTTTGCATATCAAATCTGCTAACCAAGCATCCATGCGATTTGTGTTATAGTCTGTTGGATTTAGTTTAACTTCTAAATGAGACCAAATCTTGCGCGTCCATGGGCAATGCAGAAAGATATGTTCCGTAGTCTCTGGGGTGTGATGATGAAAAATCTGGCACGTAGGATCAGTGATTATTTTCCTGCAATAAAGATTGTCCTTTGTTGATAGAGCGTTGTGGCATAAGGACCACATAAAGATGCGTATCTTCGGGGGGGTTTTCATTTGCCAAATCTTGTCCCAAAGCTGTCGGGGTGGGTGGTAAGAGGAGGATGCAATATCTTGTACCTTGACATCTGCAGTAGATCGTAGGGAATGGTAGCCATTCTTGACAGTATAATAACCATTCTGAGATCCTTTCCAAATAAGTCTATCTTCTGTACAATCTGTTCGGATGGGGATTGTCAGAATTTCTTTAACTATTTGATCAGCAAAACTTCTACGCAGTAGGGGCTCATTCCAGTGGTTGCTCTCCAAATTAATAAGATCAGCAACCCTTAGTGGTTCTCCTCTTGGTGCAGGGCCGCCAATAGGACCAATATTCAGCCACTTATCATTACGGATTGAGATCCGTTTCCCATCTCCAACCGACCATTGTAGATTTTGCATAATTGAATCTCGGCCACTCAGTAGACTCAGCCATCCCCAAGAGGGTCTCGACCCTTTGTTAGCATGCCAGAACTCTGTGGAGTGATGGTATAGACCCTTAAAGAGTTGACTCCATAAAGATGATGGGTTTTGTAGGAGACGCCACGCCTGTTTTCCTAGTAGTGCTCTATTAAATGTGATCAGGTCACGAAAACCAATGCCTCATAAATCTTTCCTAGCCTTAAGTACATCCCAACGTTTCCAATAAATGCCAGAATGATGATGATTGTTCTGCCACCAAAATCTAAAAACTTTCTTCTCTATAGATGTACATAAGGACATAGGAATTTTGAAAATAAACATTGCATATTGAGGGATTGCATGTATTACCGATTTAATGAGTGTCTCCTTGCCTCCTTTAGATAGGAATTGTTCTTTCCAGCCTTCAAGTTTTGAATTTACTCGACTCAACAGCCAGGCGAACATCTCCTTTTTTGATTTACCCCAATCCGAGGGAATCCCAAGGTATTTGCCAATCTTCATTAACACCGGAACCCTGAGTTCTCGGGCTAGGTTTTCCTGAAGGCGAGCAAGGCAGGTTTTACTGAAGTAGATACCAGATTTATTTCTGTTTACTGCCTGACCTGTTGCTAGGCAATATTGATTCAAAATGTTGGCCAAATTCTGACATTCCTGAATTTTCCCGTCAAGGAAAAAGATAGCATCATCAGCAAAAAATAGATGGGATAGAGTCGGACACCACCTGTTTAAAGTAATGCCGTGAAGATTATTCATGTCCACTGCGCGATGGATAAGTGTTGACAGCACATCCGCCACCAGGATGAAAAGATAAGGAGAAATAGGGTCACCCTGTCTGAGGCCTCTTGATGGATTAAAATAGTGAAGATTTTCACCATTAAATTTAATACTGAGAGAAGCAGTGGTAATGCATTGCATTATCCACTTAACCCATTGTGAGTGAAAGCCCAGATGTAGGAGATAATCTCGAAGAAAGTCCCATTCGACGCGGTCATATGCCTTCTGCATGTCCAGTTTCAGAACGGCCTGAAAGGATTTCTTTGGCTTCCGAATTCTAAGGTGATGCAAGACCTCTTGAACGACTAATATGTTGTCCTGAATTTGTCTACCACTCACAAAGGCAGATTGTTCAATAGAAATTAAATCGGGTAGGATAGGTTTCAAGCGGTTCGCCATAATCTTTGAGATAATTTTGTAAATAAAGTTGCAAAGACTAATTGGGCGGAATTGATCTAGTCGTTCTAGGTTCAGTGTTTTGGGAATCAAAGATATGGAAGTTCGGTTTAGTTTAGGACGCATAGCACCAGAGAGAAAGAAGTCCTATACCGAAGTAAAGATGTCTTCCTAAAGAATATCCCAATGGTGCTGGTAGAATATCCCATTTAAGCCATCAGGTCCTGGCACTTTTGTTGAACCCAATTGAAATACAACTTGTTTTACTTCTTCTCGGGTAACATCAGCTATAAGGGCCATGTTCATTTCCTCTGTTACTTTTGGTGGACATTGCATTAGGATCGGTCGATAATCTCGGTGACCTATCGAGGTATATAACCTTTGGAAGAAAAGGTTAGTCATATTCTTCAATATTTATGGATCTCGGACCCAAGTAAGATCTTCATCCTATAGCATAGTGATTCGATTCCAGTGTCTCCTCTTAATAGTAGTGCTGTGGAAGAATTTTGTGTTCTTGTCCCCCATTGAAGCCAACTAACACGAGATTTCATCGCCCAATATTGCTCTTCTTGCTGCCACGTAGTCTGGATTTCGTTTGAATTCGTTTAACCTCCGTTGAATCGTAGTTCCCGCGGGATTGATTAGAGATGACTTGGAGTTGCTGAGTCAAAATGCTAATCCGTTGGTTACCCCTAGGAAATTTACGACGACTCCAAGATGCTAGAGCTGCTGAAACAGATTGTAGTTTAGAAGAGATAGAGTGGATTGACCTAGGTAGAGAAAGCCAAGAATGAGCAATAACTGATCTGCATTCTGTGTCATTTATCCAAAAGGCCTGAAATATGAAATCCCGCTTCCTCTTAATAGCCTTAGCATCAGTGTACAACAAGATGGGGCTGTGGTCAGATCCTAGCGCCGGTAGAGCATAAACTTCAGCTTCAGGAAATGTTAGACGCTAGGCAATTGTACAAACAACCCGATCCAGTCTTTCTTTAACTAGCTCCTCACCCTCCCGGTTATTGATCCAAGTAAAGGCGCAACCCTTACTATCTACATCCATAAGGCGGCAAGTATTTAGAAAGTCTCGAAAAGATTGCATACGATAGCAAACCGGCGGTCTCTTTCCATCCTTCTCCCAATAGTTAAGGATTTCATTGAAATCCCCAATGCAAGCCCATGGTAAAGCATTATTAAAACGATGTGACATAATTCTTCCCAGAGAGGTGTCATCTTAGAGAGTAAACAGCCGGCGCATGAAGACATGTGAGACGCATAGACTTCCCATTGGCCAAATCGGTGCATACCATATCCATGAAATTTGGTTTATGTTGCTCCATAGTTAGAGTGACCCTATCAGTCCAAAAAACCACCAGTCCGCCAGCTAATCCAATAGGATCTTGAATAAGACAATTAGGAAATTTCAATCGCTGTTGGAGTTGGATAAGTATTGCATTCTAGTTCTTCGTTTCCATTAAGAACACCAAGTGGGGCTGTTCCTGGACCATGAGGGCCCGTAGAGCGCAAACTGTCAGGGGATTGCCCAACCCCTGACAGTTCCAGCTTATGATCTTCATTTTTCACTCGGTGGCTGTTGAGGGCCAGCCACCAAAGCCCAAATGTCAGCTTCCCCCGCTTCGCGCAAAGGGGTATCCAGGAACTGTTCATCATCCAGGTCATGCAGAATGACACCATTTGTGTCATATGGCGAATTGCGTTTCTGTTTTTTAGCCACACCCACCTTTGGTGGCAGTCTGGAATTTTTTATTTTCTTGAATTGTTTGAAATCCATAAGTGATGATTGAGTTCCTTTCATTTTAGCTGTTGTAGGATTGAGCGCTGTATGTAGATGTGTCCCTTCCATGATCGGCTCTGGATTTTTCTGTTGTGCAGGTGCTTTAACTCCATGATCTGAATAAAGTGCTGGTCTGGCCTCTATTGCAGCAACAGTAGCTATTGGTGGGGGCAAAAGAGGGATAATCGGAAGTTAGGAAGGAGGATTCTCAGGTATGCTTTCTTCTAACTGATCCGGAGAGTCTGAAGGGTTATAAAAAGTTTGCCAATAAGGACTAGCTGTTTTAACCTCAGCTTTAAGCCATGGACCATAGGCCATAGTATCCCTGCCTTCAAATTTTCATCATAGGGGATCTCTTTACAATACATAGCATAGTGGCCCAACCTTCCGCAAGAGTAACAGAAATGGGAAAGTCGCTCATAGCGAAAGTCAATCCATAATAATTTTCCTTCTATACAAATCAGTTTACCTGTCCTTAAGGGTTCCTGTAGTTTCAGTTCAACCTTCACCCTAGCAGTCCGCGAAATCATGCCTTCTTTAGTATCAACTCGCATTTCGATTACCGACCAATATCTTGCACTTGCCTTGATAATCATCTTTTCGTAGTCCATTCCAATGGTAGACCAAATATATGTACCTAGAAAGCACAACTTGAAAAATTATAACAATGCAAGGGAGTATTAGACTGACATGGCTTTAAGATTAGTAGGTGACCCGAAAAAAGCCAAGGGCCCCCCTCAAGGACACGCTATTTATCGGCAATATAATGGAATTTAGCTATGTAGAAGCCATCTTCACGTTGTGAAATTTCAACTCGGTCAGTCCTCCAAGCTTTCTTAATTGTACTCTAGAACGCAGGGAAGTTTACTGTAGGGTTTGACAGAATTCTGCACACCAAGATTAAGTTACATTCCGCCACTTTTGCAGGTGAGGGTTCTTCATCCCAGAATGCTATTTCCTTCTCTGTTGTGAGTCGACCCAAACGTGAACAGAGAGCATCTAAGCGGTCAGAGTCACTATTTTCCTCGGTGTCCATTTCTCAGACGGGATTAGCAAATTAATAAAGCAGGGCCAAGCGAACCTGGATCGCACTGAGATATATAGTCAGCTAAAGGCACAAATATATGAAGGCCCCACATGCAAAGGAGATTATGTCAAACGACTCAAGAGGTAGAAGAAAATAAGGGAAAATAAACCCACGGTGAAGCGAACCAAATTGGGAATGAAGACGAAGACACGAAGGGGATCATCTGCTTCGATTTCGGGCCCACCATCTATTCCGAAAAGGTTCGCGACAGTCACGACCACCGTAAATTCGGATGAGAGCAGAGGAAGACCGCCCTAAATGAAGATTAGATGAAAAGAGGGGATGGAATTTGGGGTTAGGGTTTTAAGCCATGAGTAGCCATGGGTAAAAAACTCGCAAGTCGAGAGGAAAGTACTCTGCATTTTCGAGAGATATTTTCTCCTTGTTTTTACAACCTCTAAATAACTTTATATTTAAACTACAAGAAAAGCATCAAAAGTCTTAAATCTATTGCATTTATACTAATTTAGTCCTATTTAATTGTGTCAATTTAATCCTTAACATTTTGACCTAATGCCCATTCAATCATTCTGGCTAATTTTCGATGGATATTGCTGACATGGATACTAATCAACCTACATATCACCATCGGCGCTGACGTAAATAATTTTAATAATATTTTTTATTTTTTTTTTTTTTTCCTATATTTTTCTTATTATCTTTCTTCTTCCTTTTGCTAGTGACCGGCTACAAGCGAGGCCTAGCCGAGCAAGAGCTTCCCTTGCCAATAGGGAGGTTGGCCCTTGCCTAGGCCAAATCTGGCAAGGTGGACCCTCGCCCAAGCCAAGGTGACCTCACCGGCCATCGCCTTCACCAAGGCTCACCCTCACACAGCCAGGCCTTGCCTGTGGTGAGCATCGACGACCCTTGCTCAAGCAAGGCTAGCCTACCCAACCATGGTCAATGGCCAATCACAAACAAAAGAAAGAAGAAAGGAAAAAATAAATAAAATAAAAAATCTAAAGTAATATTAAAATATTATTTAAAATTATACATGTCAGCACTGGCTGTGCCCCGCTGGCCAACTGGCATCTACATCAACAATATCTAGCCAAAATTAGTTAGAAAGACTAAATTGACATGGTTTAGGACTAAATTGCTGCCATTAAAATATTTAGAACTAAATTAGCATAAATGTAATAAATTTATGACTTTTCTGACACTTTTCCCTTTAAAATATCGATGTGATTTTAAGGTATTTTATCTGTTCCACAAGTTAGTAGGCTATTTTATTTCATGACTTATCACTCTAAGTGCGGTTCCACCCAAAAGAAAATGTTGTGATGAAGAATCTTGAATGGTCTGCGGGACAAAATTATTGCTATGGAGAGGTCATTAGGCTTGTGACAACACTTACAAGATTGATAGATCATCAAGATTGATGTTTCTTATACTTTGCCATTTATAGGCACTAATTGACACTTTCCTGATAGCCATCGCCATCTTTTAATTTCCAAGGATAGAAGAGCCCTCAATTATTTTTCTTTTGGGACTAGAGAGTTCTCCACAGTTATGCTTCTCTTGGCTAATGAATGAGGGCTTTTAAAATATAATAATTTTTGGAATACTATAAAAATAACAGTGTAATAAATTATTAGAGAAATGGGTCCCACAATAATTTATAATTATTTCTTATTTTTCTTTATAGTTTAGAGTAAACCATTATTTTTACAATAAATTAAAGACTATCACGTAATCATTTCTCAATGAATATTCCACAAGTTGGGCCATTGGTTGAAGTAGTGCTCTTCCGCTTAGGTTGGATAGATTATGTTTCTCCATGGCAACATCTTTTTCACGGATTTAGTACGATTAGGGGAAATGAAATGAAAATTTTAGATATTGCACGAGCTAATTTTTTTTTATTAGTAACGAGGGAATTTGTTCCGAAAAATGGATCATGACTTATAAACCTTTTCGCTATTTAGAAATTGACAAGAGCCTCCCTCCACTATTAATTGAATGGAGATCCTCCAAATTTAACCGGTATACATCGCATATTTAGCCCGTCTAACTTTACCAGATGCTCTGGAAAAAATCACACCCGGAATCTCTCCTTCCCCAGCCACCCTATGCTTGTCCTCACGCTAGCGCGCCGCAACTTTCTCTCTACGTGCCCATCGCAAATTGTCTCCATCAGTGGCGTGAGTAGCAACTAGAGTTGCGTCTGCGAAGACCATTGATTGGTAGATAGTCCTGATCTAGGAAGTATCAAAACTTTTTAGAGTTTTTGTATCGTGTCGAACACTTCATATGCATTCGACACTGTGTCCAGGTCGAAAAATCAATATTTAGTCAACTTTCCCGACAATCTTCAACACTTGAGTCGAAATTCCAATGAGTTTCTAGCACGTGATTCCGACATGCAAGATCAATTTTAACAAGTTATAATAAATAATGGGTCAAAATGTATATATTTGAAAAAATAAAAAAATAAAAACGATAATAAAAATAATAAATAGTGAAAAAGAAAAACTTAGTTTTCTCTTCTTTTTTTGGCTCTCACTTCCATGATACACAATTTGTCTCCTAAGTTTTTTTTCTTCTCTTCCAACATGTCTGCCACGTGAGTCCAGAATATGAATTGTTTATTTTTTTCCTTTATGTTTTATAGATTATTGAAATGGAGTTGAATTTATTAAATTGAAATAATGAATGATATTAATGAATGGTGGATCAATATTTTTAGTGTAAATTCATTCTAAGCTTTTTTTATTATTTATTTGTGAATTAGAATCAAATTAATTTGATTGAAATAATCATAATAATGATAATTTATTATGTATATATAAAAATATAAATTTAATGTATAACGTGACTTAACGTGTCAAAATTATCTATTTTTGAAAAATAACGTGTCGGCGTATTATATCTCGCATGTCGCATGCGGTGCTACTTAAAAACCTGATCAATCAAAATTGCCTTGGCGCTTACATTGCATGCATCGTGGAATTCAAACAATCCACATAAATACGTGAACGAAAATAATATTTATGCAAAGCTAAAACCCTAGAAGCCCTTAAATCCTCCATATATGCCAGAGAAAGTGCAACGCAAAGAAGAGAAGCTGAAAATGCAGAAGCCGCCAACGTATCCTTTGGGGGCATCTTCCCCTCGTCGCTCCTCAAAAACCAGGGCTCCATAAATCCGCCAGCAATCGTCGGCCCTAAAACCCGCCGACAAGATCTGTAGCACCTACCCTTCTTCCATTTCCCACTCCTCTTGACAACTACCTCCGTCAAACCCACCATGAAAGACAACTAGAGTTATGTTGTTTAGACATATTTATTCAGATATAACTGCCGACAACCGCCGAGAGAGTTGGTGAAACACGCGGTCCGGATGCGCGAGTCCCGTGATCATATCGCAACCTCTCCGGCGCAGAGCGATTTCGATGACAATGCCTTTCCCAATGCCTAGGCGGAGCCTTTCTCGATAAAGGCGGACTATGTGCACTAGACGGTTCGCATGCATTCATGAGGTCCCTTGGTGACGTGAAATAGTAGTGTTTTAGAGTTGCGATTAAAGTACCTAAACGACAGCGGGATGATCTTGACGCGTGAACTCGTGCACTAGCTGAGAACCTCGGTGCTCCCGATCTCCATCGGTGCATTCTTCCCCGACCTTACCTCGCTCAACGACGTGTTCGTTCAACCCTCACCTTCATGCTCTCATACATCCTCTGCGACATTATCAGCGGCACCAGCATTAGCACCATATGTTGCCATGATCAGCTATATTAATTAGCTGATAGACATGTGTGTTTTGGCTATGTGTTTCCTCCAACCCCTCATGGAGAACTAGACCCTTTAAGCAATGGATAGAGTGAGTCATGAGTACGCCATCTTTCTCAGTATTCTCGTTAGGGGGCATTTGATCGAGCCTCTTTACATACTTATAAATAGTCACGAGTCGCACAATTATTGAGGAAATGCATGTTTATACTATAGGATAAACGAGAATATAAGCATAGAACCTTAGGATTGATGAATTCACGATGTTGGAGCCCATATGGTGAGCTCTATCCGAATAACATAAGCTCAACAGGTGCAGTTGCGGGAAAGAAAAAGGAAAGCAGAAAGACGACATGAGAATGACGGTCGGTCGAATGTTCATGGGACTGAATAGGCCCAGACCATTTGTGTCCTCCGTTTCTAGCCACCCTGCATAGAATTTGGTGGCCCAGCCCGTTATTTGCCCCTCTTAAGTTCGATTTTTCTTCTTTACTTTTCAAAATGAATGCTCTATTCATTTTATAGAAAATGTGATTTTTCCAGATATTATTTTTTCAGAAATCAATTTTTTAGAAAAATAATTTCTGGTTCTCGGCTGAAATTTGAAAATGAACTAAACATATTTTCTGCTGTTTGTAAGGAAAATCCATGCATGCATACATTTTTAATAATTTTTTTATTTTTTAAAAATCTATTTTTAAAATTTTAATTTGTTTCCTTTTCTCTTTTTTTTTTTTTCTTTTCCTTTCCTTCTCTTCCTATTTTGGCCTTGGCCCGTAGTCGACTACCGCCATAGCCGGCAGCCAGCCAAGGTTAAAGAAGAAGAGAAGGAAAGAAAAAGAAATTAAAAACTCAATTTAAAAAAAAATAAAAAAGAAAAAGGAAACATAAAATTCAAATGAAAATGTATTTAGTGAAAGAAAGTGAGATGGAAAAAGTAATGAAAAATGTTTTCTAGGAATATGTTTTCCACTTAAAAGTGTAAAACATTTTCCCCACTTTTGAAAGTGTTTTTTTCAATAATGGAAAACGTTTTTTTAATTAATTCATTTTCCGTGAAACAAATGCTAAAAAGTCTGAAAAACGTTTTTCTGGAAGTCATTTCCAATGAAATGAACGGAGCCGAAAATGCGAGTAAATGGTGTGATTTCATGGAGAGACTCAACCTGTCCTTTTCTTTTCACTTATCCGAGCCTCCTGGAGCAAAGCAGCACGCTGATCCCGTTGGATGGAAGGCCTGGCTCTGTCTGGTAGGAAATGAGTCATCATCGAGACAAGAAGCCCTTCGAGGTGGGAATGCCATGAGAAAATTGTCCTCTAAGTACCAATTCATCATGAAAGTTTAATCAACCTTTGTTAACGAAGATGCCGTGTAGACTAAGTGTCAACAATTCAGTTCGAGTCGGGTATCCATGATACCCAAATCAAACCATATGTGAAGAGAAAAAAGTCAAACGGTGATCCAAACCAACCCGATAGCCGAATGTAATCCAAACCAATAAAGCGGTTCGATTCGATTTTTTTTTTTTTTTTTGTTTTAATTCATATTATCATTCGCTGCACAGAAGCCACCGATATTGCGGATAATGAAGCATATCAGGCATCCATCTCTCCCTTCAATCCTCGTTACTCGACCACAAATTCCAAGTCTTTCGACAAATTGATAGAGGATTTCCTGCTTGCCATGATGTCTCCAAACCCGAAGCCAAGCCTGATTGATCTATTGCCAAATAGAATCTCCAGAGCAAGCCACAGCTCGAAAATGAAGATGAAGAAGACAGATTCGGCCACCTATGAAGAAGTTATTCGCGGAAGCAGGCGGCAGCGGTGGTACATGGACCTGCACGAAGATCAACTCCACTGGATACTCGAAGTTGTGGCAGTTCAAGGAGTTGTTGCAGCTGAGCAACTGCCACGGCATCGCAATGCTGAACTCTCTTGTCAACACGGAACCAAATTGATCGTTCATCTAACCTGTTAGAAAAACAAGCAATTGAATAATAAAATAGATGGGACAAGAAAATAAATTAGACATCAGATTTACATGACTCAACCATAATGATCTACGTCCACCGGCAAAGCGATAATGAATTTTACTATAGATCAAACGATATAACGGAGATTACAACCACACTCGAGTTACTCAAACACTTTTAGTGTTAAAGTCGATTAACTCCATGCTTCCCTATGATTCAACAAAAGTTGCCTACCACGATCGGCAATGAACAAGAGGGAGATTTGAACGAGAAGTGAAACACTACGAGAACATCGACAAGAACAAGAGAAGCAAAGCATGTGAGATTAGGTGAAAAAAATTTTAAAGCTCTTTTCGAGCAAAGTGTTTAGAGATTATTGTATTTCGGTTTGGATTTGTGATCTAACCTAAACCGAACCAAACAATCATGAGATTCGAACTTTTCTATCAGCTACCCGAACCGTAAGAGACCCGATCCGAAAGTGCCCAAAATTTTCAGATCAGTTCGGGTGGGTGCGAGTCGGTTCCGCCTTTTTGACACCCTTATCGTCAACGAGCCATGTTCTCTTAAAAATTTAAATTGCCAAGGGACGTGTTGACTGCATGCTTACAAATATCGAGCTTGCTTTGCAAAAGATGTTTAGGCTTCGCCTCCTCAAGGAGGGTGATGATTTCTCTGACGTGCTCATATATAATCATGTGGTTTTATTGGCCGAAGACATGTGCATATCTCTCGACACTCCAACACGTAGGTCGCATGATAGGCCTCGGGATTGTTAGGAGACCGAGGAGCAGACCAGATTTAACGTAACAAGACAATGGGATAATGATAGGGATCAAGTTGTGAACCCTAGCTCGGAGATACCACTTTTTCCCCCTCGAAAAAGTGATATCAAACGAAAGGACACAGACGTCTCTAGAAGGAGCCGTTTGGTGACTTAAGTCTAACTCGTTGACCATTCTCATGGCCGCCATGCCCTCGTGTTCCATGGGGTTCCGTGGGTATTTGTTCAAATAGCTCGGAAGGCTCGTCAACCTAATTTCCATCACTGGGTCCTCCCAATTCCTCAACTCCGACAGGACTCGGGACCAGAAACTTACCACGTGTCCCTATTCGTGGCATCATGACACACCCGAAACAGAGAGGAAGCCGCCTCATCCTGTGCGCCCCGAACATGTGGCGAGCAAGAGAGCTTATCTCACGAAAGTTCGCGACGAGACCGCCCGAGATCAGATCACGAAACGTACATGCTTCCTTCTCGCGAGCTTTGCTAGCGTTTGTGCGATTGCGGGAAACCGGAAGGAAAGAGCCACCCCTCCGATTTGACGTCCCATTCTCTTTCCCACATGGACGTATAGCGACCGGCAAAAAAAACGCGTCCATGTCGCCCGAAGACCCATTCAAAGTAACGTCCCTCTCGGGTTTTTACTGCGACCGAGTCAAGGATCTCGAGAGCGAGCAAAAGCCACCATAATTGACAGAATAAAAGACGCAGCAGACGCATCAACGAGAGATATGGGGTTGACCCTTAATTTGGCCGAAGGGGTGGATATTTCATCTGATCCAATGACAACCCCGCCATCCATCGACATGATGAAGATTTCGGCTCCGGTCCACAAGGGCGATGGAAAAAGAGAGGAGAAGAAAGAAAAAGAAAAAGAAAAGAAAAGAAAAGAAAAGAGATGCGTCTCCTAAACAAAGAAAAAAGCTTCATCACTTCAGTAAAGCTCCAAAGCAACAGGGGCATTGGAACTAGATTAAGGCCAATAATGAGCTACTTTACGCTAGTGGAGGAGCGAGACCGTGAATAAACAAATGAAAAGGATAAGGGGATTTCCAGATATCAATATAAATTATATCGAACTCCAATCAACAGACAGCCCCGAGGAAGCCCGACAGGGGATTGGTGCGGCTTGTGGTGGCCGGTCGGTCAGTCCACTTCTCTCTCCCCCACCCCGCCCTTCCTTAAAATTCCCCCACGTGCGTACAACTGGTTCGTTTGAATTTTGGGGGCCTCTCTGTTTCCAAAAGGGAAAAAGGCAAATCCAAAAGGCATCTTTGCAGATATCCTAAATCAAAATCCATGTTTTCTCATGCTAATATTATTAAAAAGGGGGACAAAGAAAAGGAGGAGGAAGAGGAGGAGAAGGAGAAGAAAACAAGAAGGGGGGAAAAGCTTTGCCATCTTCCATTTGCTGATGACTACCATGGATTCCACTTCCCAATTAAACATATCTACATAAAACAAAAAGACCTCCCCACTTACATCCCACCCAAGAAGAAACTCCAAAGATATTCACATATTCTTGGTCCTAAAAACCTAACGCATATAAAACCCCATCCTCCCAAGTTCCTAAGTGTTGATTGATAGTGGGTCCTATTATATAGAAGTTAGCTTTCGCAAATAACGCCAAGTCCCCCAATTCCCCAAGCTATGCAAATTTCAACCCCACCCCCAAAAAACAAAACAAAAAAATAGAATAAGAAGAAAATGAAGGAAAAAAAAAGAAGGCCCCTTAGGCACAAGGAGATTACAGACGACAAGCTGCAGACAAGAATTGCAAGGGGGAAATAGAGGAAAAGATACGCAGGCGGCGAGACTCCGGTGGTTAAGCTAGCTCCCTTCTTCTTCTACCGAGGACACGGGGAGCCTGCTTCCGGGGCTCATCTTCTTCACGTCCTGACTTGACCATATGAAGATTCTTCTGGCCATGTTGCAGAATTCCCTGCACAAAAGGATTGCCAATAAGAGGACACTCTCAGTTCGAGTAGGCTCGTATTGTTGGGACCAAACTGATTGAAGTAGTAGTACTAGCACAAAATGAACTTACGGCCAGGGATCATCTCCCACAAGCATCATGTCCCCTTCATCATCGGTGAAGACGATTTCCCACTTATTCCGAGGCCTGAGCTCTGTTTTAATCTCAAACATCTCCTCGAGCTCATCAATGAGCTGATCATACTCTTCGAACATAGTCAAGTCAACAGCGCGACCCACAGCTACTCCTTGCATTTGAACCTGTTGGCACATATTCCAGCCAATCCAAAACATGGCGATAAATATACAATGTAGAGAAAACAAACAATCACTGCATATTGAATATTAAAAATGTAGCCCAGATCGTCAGTCACAAAGTAGGTACCTTAATGCGACTCCTTGCAGTGGTAGAACAACTTTGTTTGCTTCTAATCTCTTTTGGTGAAACCAGAGACTGCTTTTGAATTATCTCTTTCGAGGTCTTTAAAACGACAGGCTTCTGCTGTGAATCTGCTGCAGGAGCGTTGCCTGGAGTGTGTGTTTCGTTAATGCCAGCAGATCCATCAAGTGGCTGAACAGTCAGCCTGTCCACTTGATGAGAGTTTGAAGAATGATTTATCAAGTCAAAGCCAAACAATCGGCAACGAGTAGGTCTCTCGGGCTTCTCAGCCAGCTCGACCTTAGGTTCATTTCTCGGCTTTGGTGAGTGCATAGTTGAACTGGAAAGAAGCGGCCAGCCACAGACACTGGGAGAAAACTGCCTGTCCCCCTCAGTCTGAGGCCACGAGATAGAGTTGCTACCGGTGTTCACACTTGTTTGCTTATGATGCCAAATACCATGATTATCGCTTCTTTTTCCTTCAATGAAAACAGTTGGTTGCGTAGAATCACAGGACTGCATAAGTCCAGCATCATGGAGAGGTGCACCAGCAGTATCTACAATTATATATGAGAAGACATTAGTTACCCACAACATGTAAATAGGGAGATATCTGCAGCAGAAAAGCAAGACATGAAGCTAACGGCAATTTCTTAGAAGATTACCAAGAGCAAGGAGCTCAGCAGGTGGTCGAGGCCTTTTGTTCTTCGCTGCTGCTGACTCTGTCATGCTCGGAGGTATAGACGGTACAGAGGATTCAATCTCCCATGGTGAAACTCTATCTGGCCTTGGAACAGAAGCATGTTCATCCCATTGAACCTGACGGATGAAAGAGGTCCAAAAAAGTTGGGACAATGCTGTTGCACGTGAAATTCCATCAAAGATGAAAAGCATTTCCATTTAGTCGTTACCTTCAATGATCGCCACCTGGAATCAGTCCACTGAGAGGAAATGTCTTCGACTCCTACTATAGTACCAGAAAACCTGAGGAGAGAAAATATGAGATTATAGAAGAATCACAAATCAAAATAGTTCCCGGAAAGAGTAAATTGTGACTTCCATTACCTTCTCTCAGGAGAATCCTCTCCCTCAAACCTCATCTTGAATCTCATGCCAACAGAGAACTTATTGTTAACAGCTTCTAGATACTTGTTCAAGCTTATGATGAACTGACTTGTCCTGAGGTTTTACAAGAAGAGAATTCTATCATGCTTCAATCTAGAAATGCTGACATAATAGCAGGAAAGATAATTTCCATATGGTGTACCTGGGCTTATAATAGACTACAAACAGGGTTTGAGTCGCGACAGCATGAGAGGCAGTTGCAAGCACTCCTAAGTGCATACTCTGACTCGATATCACCGATGCAGGCATGGTGCTCTGTTGACGTGCCATGCGTCTGACACCAACACGAAGTTCTCCACTCTCCCCTCTATGAATGCATCAAGCAGAAGTACTTATTAAATGCCTTGATGACAGAGCGGGACAATCCAATGAAATCAACTATATAACAAATAAGGAGCAGATATTTAAGAGTACGAACAGCCTCTATACCTCAAGAACACAAAGGAATCACCAGCAACCAATCTCTTGGAAGTGACAAATGTACTCCATCCAGTTGTCAGCAAATGCCTACGTGGTTGACCTGTTTTTTCAGAGTCAAGTGGAAGCACGAGTCACAACTTCTATTCATTCAGCAAGCAACTTCATAGAGCACCGATATGCACTTTCTTCATCCGAGAAAAAGCCACTTTCCTACACGTACTAAAAGCGTTTCTTCTTTACCTCTGAAAATATGCTTGAATTTCCACTCATAACCATGGAGATCCCTTGCAACCAACTCTTGAGTCGGTGTTGACTGGTTCATATCCTGCGGAGGAATAATACATGATAAAATGCTCACACGAAAGGAGGTAAGAGAGGGGGCGATGGAGTGGAGGCCAAACGAGCCGTGATGAAATTACCAAAGGCGGAAGACACTCAGTCGCATGTTTCCTGAGAACAGAAAATCCACCGTGCGTGCTCGTATCAGAAGCCGTCAAAACCTTGCAAAAGGAGTGAACTCGCGGCCTCGGGGGCTCAGGAAGGTAAGGGTCGGGACTCATAGGCTCGGATTGCTGCAAAAAAAAAAAGAAAACCATGAAAATTAACAGACAGCTCACGACACAATCTTCACCCGTACGAGGCTTCCACAAGAATTATGGTCGGACTAAGGTCTTACAGGGGCCTCTGGAAGTAGAGTAATCTGGGCATAAACTTCATCCGTTTCTTGCTCCGCCTAAACATCAAAACAAAAAAGACCGAACAAATAATATCAAACATCACGTCGAATCACGGCTTCTATTTCCCATCCATTTGTCATTAGAAAAGGGTGCTTTTTAGGAACCCAGAAAAGGAATTCAACTGATAAGAAGATCCAAGGGAAGCCCGAATTCGCGGCGAATAACATCAGCCCGCAATTACCAGCGAGGAGCTATAGCACATGTACAAACTGAAGTCAAGAGTCCAGACAAATTACCAGCAGCTGAATGTACATGACGCGACAAAGTATCTTCGAGGGAAGATTAAACAGCGGGATCCTCTCGTTCAGCTCCTGATTCGTGGACGCCTCCAGCTGAAACCCGAACGGCACGCGAATTAGAAGGCAAGAATAATTTACGGGATTTCACCCCCCCCCAAAAGAAGAAAGAAACAACGCAAGCGGAAGAACACGTAACCCCTACCGAACGAACAAGATGAAACGTCGATTCTAAACAAAAAGAGGTGGGGGGGGAAGAAATCGTGGGGAAATGATTCCTCACCTGTTCCATGTGCCCTTGGGGGAAGTAGAAGACTCGCTCCCCAGCTCGGGGGACGTCAACGAGCGGGCCCGCGCACGCCTTCCATAGCTCCGTGTACAGATCGTCTTCTCCACCACCTACCAACGTCGAATCAAAAACCGCCACCCACAAAAAAATAAAGAAGAACAACAAGAGGAGGAGGACGAGGAGGATGAAGAAGAAGGAGGACGAGGAGGAGAAGGAGGAGGAGGAGGATAAGAAGCACCAGCTCTCTCTCTCTCTCTCTCTCTCTAGCTTGCTTTCTAGCTCTTCGACAGCAAGAGAGAGAGAGAGAGAGAGAACGGTTTCGACGCTCCTTCCGGGCATTCACCTCGATTAGCCATGTGAGCGCGGAATTCGACGGAGCTAGCGGGGTCGCCGGAGTATCAAGCACGGCTCGGAGATCTCCCTCTTTCTCTCTCGCCACGCGCACGATAAAGCCGGCGATGAACAAAGCCCACCGGAGCTAACAACCAAACGCCGCGATTCCCTCGAAGGGGAAAAAGGAAAAAAAAAGAAGAGGCCCAACGTTAAACCGCCGCCGCCGTCGCCGTCTCCGTCCGTCCGTCACCCGCCGCCGCCGCCGCCGCCGCCCCCAGCTTCTTCAGAGCCACCGGCAGCCCAAAAAAAAAACACCCCCTCCCTCACTCTCTCTCTCTCTCTCTCTCTCTAGAATCCGCAGAGGAAAAACGCAGGTGGCACGCGCTCTCGAGGAAAATCTCGGGAGAGGAAAGAAGCCGACTGTGCGCGCGGACTTCGTATCGTAATCTTCTTCTTCTTCTGCTTTCTTTCTTTCTTCTTACTGCTTTCCTCGCTTCGCTTTCTTTCCTTTCAACTGTGACTCTTTGTGGAAGTCCCCCATTTCAACTCCTGGGTGTCCGCGATGTATTGGTTAACGCCAACAGGAGTAACCCTGGTTAGGATTTGACCCCGCCCCTGGGTTAGCTCACGGTCGGGTTTGACGGAGCAGGGACGGCAGTGCTGAGCAACCCCCGGGCCCCACATCCCCCTCCCCCGACCCGGCTGTCGCGGGCCTCGGGTTAAACAAAAAATTTAAAATTTAAAAAATTTAAAAAAAAAAACAAAAAAAAGTTTTTAACCCGCATGAAATCACGCCGACGCACCGTGAAATCGCGCGGCCTTCTTCGTGCTCGGTAATAAATTTCTCCGGACCGGGTCGGGATTTCACCTCTCCGCTTCTTCTTGAGAGAGCGCGGGAAACTGACCAGCCGACAACGGTTCGACCGTAATATTGATTTTCACCCGAGGGATTCTCTCTCTACATGAGAAATGCTAGAGATCGGCACTTCGATCCTGCCCATTTATGTCGTCGGCAAATTTTCAAAGACTCGAATTTAATCGCCCCGCCGGACTTAGTACCATGTTTCGTGAGCTCCTCTAAGTAGCCAGGTTTTTTTCCAAGTTCGTGTCCTTGGATTATTTAAAGAAGCTGGAGGACTATCACAAGATAGGTGCCGCCTCTCGCTATGTACAAGAGTAGGTGGAGAATCATAAAGTGCGTGTGTAGAGGAAATTTCCTTGGTGGAACCTATAAACTTTCATTGTGTTCGAAATAGCCGTACTTCCTTAAAAACATATCTCGTACAAAAAGACACCGAGTAAAAGCAAAATACTAACTTACCAACTTTTGTTAAGGTGATATAAATGTCTCCAACTTTTTTTGTATCGTGGAAAAAAAACTCTATTTTAGTTTCGTCGAGAAAACATTTGTCGAATTAGTATAAGTTCGGATTTTTTATCACACAAAAAAATTGGGATATTTGTATTACAATGATCAAAATTTAAGATTTTTAGTGACACGACAAAAAAATCGTGATATATATGCTGCGGTGGATATAACTTAGGGGTTTTTTGTGACAACATCCTTTTTCGTAATATGATTTTCAAAAATCAAAATAAGAATCGCAAGTCGAATCAATTCTAAACTACTAATTTACTTTATAACTGAAAGATAAGAACGTCCGAAGGAAAATAAAATCATCACGAGGGCCTACCAATCGATTTGATTCCAAGGCCACACCAAACATATCATTTTTAAAATTGTAAGCAAGTGTCGACTTTTTTAATTCGCATCGATCATGATAGACTCCAAATCAAGTTTCGTGACACGTTATCTCATGCCACCAAGAAAGATGAAGATTTAACAAAGCGATGGCACTACAAGAGAGACGAAATTTCTCCAATCCCACGCAGTAGCTTCCTCGGCAAACGAACGCTTTCGATCGCGAATTTCTCGAATTTTTTTACCCTAAAACGACATGATGTAAGAACAACCTCCTCCTCCTCCTCGTCCCACGGTGGAAAACATGTACACATTTTGAGTGCGCGGTGATATCAGGATCGCGACGTACAATTCCTGCTCCTCCTCCTCCTCCTCCTCCTTTTTTTTTTTTTTGTTTTTGTTATCTTTTTTTTTTTTTTTTTTTTTTGGGGGGGGGTGGTGGGGGCAGAGCAGGGCAGGGCAGGCGTACGTGTGGTCTCTTTTTAATTTCAGTCCCACCCGCAGATGGCAGGGTGGCGTACGGTGGCGCGGCAGCGGCAGGGAGGAGGAGGAGGTGCGTGTGGTCCGGGGAGAGAGAGGTTAACTGGAGCCCGTTAGGTAAAAGAGGAGAGAGGAGAGAGGAGAGAGGAAGCGAGAGACCCACCGTTACCGTCGCCGTCGCCGTGAACCCGCCGTCTCTTTCATTGTCTGCTTCGCAGCAGGCAACATGGTTTTGGCCCGGGTTAACCCAGCAGAAATTTCTTTCGGCCAGCCTCTCGATTTTTTTTTTAAAATTTTTGTCTCCCCTAATTTCAACCCTCCTTTTCTTTTCTTTCTTTTTTTTTTCTCGTTTTAGTTCTCAAAACACGCACGCCCGCACACATGTGTGTATATATAATTTCAAAAGAATAAATAATTGATTTATAATCAAAGTAGTAACCTCTTAACTGTGGGATTACGTTTCTTATTTTAACATGTTGATGCCCATACGCTCTATTTTACTTATCGAGACAATAATTTTTTGAGCTATGAAGGGATGTTAAGGTCCGTAGAAGATTCTAAATGAAGGCATTTCACGTCATATTTAGGACGGACAATGTATTTTCATTAGCAAAAGAAAAATGAAAGAATTGGTTTGATTTTGATTTTGCGATTGCGCATCGACCAGAGGATTTGTATTGGACTGGATATGGAGTTTGACCCGCGGATGAAGGTGAAAATTACGTGGCCTTGCCATTGGTCCGGGGGACCAATCAAAAAGGACGAAGGGATAGAGAGACATGGCCGTATCATTGGATGGTGACGTTTCCATGTTGTGTGGGTTTTTTTCTTTTCTTTTTTTTTCCTTCATGGGGACAGCAGCAGTCCAGTTTCACACACGTGAGAATGCCTGAAGCCCGCGTTCCACGTGGCGGCCCTACAGTGGATGGTTACCGGTGGGTGGGGCCCGGGGGAGTACAAGTGGATGAAAGATCCATTGTATCATCTACTGCGAGAAGTGGCGTGATTTTAAAATGAGAGCGAATACGAGACCCGCGACTTTTTCGACGATTCGTATTCCGGCTGATTACATATTTTATGTTCCCATTTTAGAACCGATAACCAATCCCCCGACTCTCGAATTTGCCTGGAAATTTGGTCCAATCTTTTGTTTTATCCAAAAAAAAAAAAGAAAATCAAATTATGATAGAAACCTCAAATCAAAACACTTGTGATAAAAATACAAACCGTCAATTTTCATAAAATTTTATTATCAAGTTACTGACTTAAATGATACTTGATAATTGATGGGTGTAAAAATCTGAGCTTGCACTAATTTTGTGATTTTTTGTGGTATTAATCAAATTTAAAGGAAGATTAACATAAGAGTTTCGGTGGTTAAAAAATTAGTCTTAATATGAGGTTTCTAATAATCAAAAAATTAATTTTGAATGAATTTGTCACAAATATATTAATTTAGATTTTTTTTAGGTAATATTAAATCTCTATAATAAAATATAAATGATGCACCATTTTACTGTAGAAATATTGCTTGTGCCAAAAACCATGATTCAATTTATCATGTGCACGACAGTGCAATTTTTTTTTCCTAAAGGCTCGATCCTAGGTTCTTGGATTGAACCGAACTCATGGTCACCCTCAATATCATACTCATGCAATAATTTCTCACGTCTATTCAAACAATCCAAAATCATGAAAAGGCCATTCGGCCTTTCTTTTAAATTTTTTTTTTTTTTAAAGGAGATAAAAGGAATAACCAGCATAGCTGCTATCATGGACATTATCACAAGGGCTCCACACGAATTACAAAATGTTCAAATTCAAGACTATAAGGAGATGGTTACTCGACATCATCCGTGACTTATCCAAAATAGACAAGTCTTGTCGTCCTTCTTCGTGGCCTTCGATCATTTTTGTTTGGGAGAAAATAGGAAAATTTATGATGTCCAAAACTTATTTAATCAGTGGAGAGCAACTCCTCAATATTCCGAAAGCACCAATATACATAGCCTATCACATGAAGCTTGCCGCACATACTTCGCATAGCTATTTTCAATCGCGTCATGTGGGGCAACTAAACATTTAAGTGCTCTCAAAGCATTGCTCCAATACCACGTGATTGATCGACACTAACTTTCTAAGTGTCGAGCACTCATGTTTAGAACAGACCGCCATAACATATTGTTATCTCACGACTTTTGCCTATGGCGTGACTAAATTCATTAACAATATACTTGATCAGAATCCGCATGTTTTAAAATTGTATTGCGCAATTCGGCAACAATAGCACGAATGGATTGTATGTGATATTAGAATAGACCTACCCCATCCCCTATATCTAGTTAGCCCATTTGTAAATAATTATAGTGGTAAACCACTTGGGAGTTATAATATAATTTTCTCAATAAATCTACCTAGTGGAATCATATCTCGTACTAAAATAAGTAGCAGATTCCCCTACTAATCGTCCAAAGTCCAAACAACTCGATTTTCGGCCGCTCGGAGTTAAGCTTGTAAAGCAACCGCTAACATCGACGCATTGGGGTTAAATGCATTGGATTGTCTCGATCTTGTTAAATGGTTGCTTTCTTCAGATTAAATCTAACTTCAGCCACTAATGAAAGCAATCATACATTATTTGTTATCTTTGGATTATGCATTGCAGAACAAGACTTAGATAAATGGACCAACACTAGGAATTGTCTATATCGGATGGTGCGATAGTTTGAACTTACATGGTACACCCATTCAGAGGTACATATTAATTATCCAATAACTTAGAAAATCTCATAAGTTTAAAAGGGATTGTTAAGTTCGGAACCAAATAAGAAGAATCTCCTGACTTGATTTGAGAATTGATTTTGCTATGCTAGAGATGCCAAATGTGTCTATATTTATAGTTTATAATAAGTGAGTAGGACTACGACTTGCAAGGGTCTACATCAAGAGTTGCGAAATTATTGGTCTTTTACAACCAACTAAAGATAAAAAGCTACCTTCAATTGAGGTTAGATGAAGTGTATCGTCTCTACGAGCTTCGCTTCATGCTAATAATCAAAGGGTCGACTTAGCCCGCTCCGGCTAGGGGAGTTGACTCTGCATCTCCATCATGGGGATTATCATACACGAAGAAACAAGTACAGGAAAGGTGAGATAGAGAATATGCTCGTTATTTGTGTCATGGTCGGAATCAATATCAATGGTAGCCGTGTTTAAAATTAATGTCATGTATTCGTTCATAGGCATTTAAAAGTCCGATTGCATTAAACACCTGATCAAAATCCCATCACATCATTCGATAAATCCATTTTACAAGGCACACCATAAACACAAATTAGTTTAATTAAGCCCATGCCACGACCAAGACTTTCGATAGCAGAGTTTAGATTTGCTACCTCATTGCATCCAAACCTAATCCGTTATCAAATCAAGGTTTAGATAATTGATTATGGTTTTCTGCGGAAAGGGCGAGGAAACCACCACGAAAAAAACCCTAGAATCCAACGATTAGATGGTCCTATGTGGAAATGGGACTTGCTTCCCTGGCCGTGTGACTCGATTGGTAACTTTGGAAGACGACATAAAGAAGGAGGAGGAGGAGGAGGAGGAAAAAGATTCATTCAAAACCTAACTTCTTAATTACTCTAATGCCTCTTCTCTCCGCCCCACTTTGCATCTTCAGCACAATCAAGCAACTCCCTTCCAAGATCCCGTTCACATCCATTGTAGTCGTCCCATAATCGTACTTAGCCATTGAAAATATGCTAATCATTAAGCCCTCGAAAAATGCTACAATGCCCGAGTCTCGTTTCGTTTCGTTTCGTCTCGTCCAAGTCACTCCTCTTTTTCGTCCGAGTTTCTTCCCTCTTCTTCTTCTTCTTGTCTAACTACTTCGTGCTTCGGTTCTAGTCGTGGGTTTTCCCCCTTTATCTTTTTTCCATGTTAGAATATGTAACGAGGCCAGCGTATATTCCAGCGCTGGAGGGATTCCATTGGCCTCCCTCCCCTTCCTCCCCACCTTTACTCGGGTTGAATTCAAAGTCGCGTTGCGATATTCTATTACGGGCGAATCGGGTTGGTAACCATTCGGGCGGTCCGAACGTGCGGACCTCATTGCCATTTGCCACATCGTTTCCGTGAAAGTTCCGTGATGTGAAAAGGTGGTGGTGGTGGGGGGGAGAGGAGAGGAGAGAAGGGAGGGGAGGGACGAAGAAGGGATTAAAGTAATCACCAGTCATCAGTACCAATCGAGTTCAGTGAGTCCACTTCAGCTGGTTTCGTGCAACGTATAATTTATGTCGCTAGTGGCGTGGATAAGCATCCAAAAGGCTCCCCTCCTAGGCATTAAAATTAGGCCTCCTTCAAAGCCCTTTTTAGCAACATGGAGATGGAGGGAGGGAGGGGAGGACAGGGGATGAGGACGAGCCAATGAGGTTGGAGTTTTGTGTTATGCCTGTCTGTCTAAGGTGTATGATTAGGCCGCGGGACGGGAGTGATTGGGGGGGGCTTTGTTTATTGCCTCCCGGTGCTTAATTGGACCGTGCGCGGTGGGGTTTTCTCATGGTTTCCAGTCCTTGACGTTTGATGACCCTTACCCTCTTTCGAAGGGGCCTTCCTTTGTCGTGCGGCGAGACGAAATGACATTTTGAACTGTCTTAGGGCGGGGATTTAAAAAACGGGAGTGAGGATCGTTTTTTTCCGGGGCAGGTCATGTTTCGGGGGTAAAGATACTCGAATCGCGCCGGTGCATGGAGGGTATGGTCTCGAACGAAGATCCTCTACTCTGACACCATGCTTTCGGTGGTCTTTTAATGGTCTCTTGTGAGTTCTATGAGGGAATCGCATTCTCGAGTTTGAGGATGCGGTTGGAGATTTAGAAAGATTCGATCCAAAATTTGCTGATTTGGGACAACTTTCTTATAAGATTTTGTGAGATAACGATCAACTAATCTAAATAAATGCATAGTCCTCATGATTCGTTTGATTTTTTTTTTTTGGCTTAGAATTAAGTATAAAAATATATAATTAAAAAGGCAAATATTGGTCTGGAAAGATTCAAACTTAAGACTACCTATTCTAATGTCATGTTAGATTTTGTTGGATCTTTTCCAACTAATCTAAAATATTAAATTTTGTGGACGAACGTGTAGTTTATTATTAAATATTCTACCACCTATTATGTTTTTTTATCATAGCAATCGGGTGACATCCAAGATCATTAGATTAAATTCACTTCCCGAATCCCAATCGAGATTTATGCACTTTATATAATGTTAGAATAATTAAATATTGAACAATTACTTCATCTAACAGCTTAAATTTTTAAAACAATTAACTGTATTTCTACAAAATCTCGCATGGTATCAAAACAGATGATCCTAAATTCAGATCTTTCCAAATCCCTATTTCACTATCTAATGGCATATTTCCTTGCTTAGTACTAAGAGATAAAATTAGCCTATCCGTTTGACTGTGATTCTGTAAAATCTCACCAACATGGATTAGGAAATCCGCAAGAAATCATTTTGAAGTGATGTATCTTTTATAAGACGAATCAGAGGGTTTCGAAGTTTTTATTTTTTTATTTCCTCCCTCCTTTTCCCGAATGGAAAATACAAATGGAAGCCTAATTTCACCGCCCCAAAGGTGTAGGATTTCAATCCAAAACATGGTTAGGTCCACACCCCAAAAGAGTGTTAAAAGACTAGCTAGTGACGTTCGTGCAATATCAGCAGTCGTCTCCAACGGATTACCGCAACATGTCCTCCTTTTTTTTTTTTTTAAAGGAAAATCACGAACGCTGCTATATTGCCGCCGCGTGGCCATCACCTGTCGGTTTCTTTTTAATCACGCTATATATAGATATTCATAAATCTAGGGCATGTCTGTTTCGAGTCAAGCAAAATAAAATGTTTTTTTTTTTTAACTTTTCTGACAAGACTTAAAATACGATTTTAATTTTAAAAAATTACGAAAAATTTAAATATGAATTTGCGTGTCCATGTACATTTCATGAAAGTTTCCTAGTATTTCGGATATGTCTTATCTAACATACGAAACCATATGAAATCGTTTTTGGAATCGAAGTTCAATATGTGGACCGAGTACATGTCAATTATTGAACAATACTCCTAGTGAGAATTTTTATTCGCTGTGATTCGGCCTATCCTTTCGTACGAAAGTGTGCATGAGCAAATAATTTATTTTTATTAACAAATATGCCTCATCCAAATACTGAAAACATACCAAATATTTTTATTACTTTTTTTCGAAAGCAATCCATACATAGAGAGAAAAAATGGCGTACAAGAAATTAAACTCGAAACATCGGTTTACGATGCTATAAAATCATGTGCCAGACCGTCGGGCATAAAAGCAAGCATTTCATAAGCTAAATTAGGGAATAGAGGGGATTGAATTTCGCATATTTAGTAATCACAAAAGGGATTTCAGCATTTGGAGGCTGAACATGGGGCGGTAAAGAAAAGATTAGCATATTCTTGCTACACATATCATAAGCTACTTAAACAAGACTTCTTTTAATTTCTTTTTTTCAATGCGATCCATCTGTCAAAAGTAAAAGCAACAATAATATTTTAATAATTGATTAATCCGCATAAAGTGCAATTTCCCAACATATGATTCTCCAAAATCGCACGTAAGGAAAAAAGCAAAACGTAATAAACGAACAGTAATAATTTTAAATTAGGGTGAGTTGATAGGACAAAAAGTTGACTGCGGTCGGCCCTCTAATCTTATGTGTCGGGATCATGTACAGCTAAATTCGTTGTCTCCGGATTTAACCAAGATTAACAATTAAGCTTGTTACTCAGTCAGGGGTACGTCGATTAAGTAATGATGTTTACAAACTTGTATTGACTCAAAGAAAATCATCGCGCATATTGGCTTGTCAAGGATTACAATATGACTCTTGGGTTTTTCTTCTTTATTTTTATTTTTTTTAAAAGTCACAAATTGTCTCTAAACTTTGGCATAATATGTAATGTGATCTATGAATTTTTAATTTATTTAATGCAATCTTTAAACTATACCCCAACATGCACTTGGTCCTTGAACTGTTATATGTTCGGTCCTTGAACTCTTGTTTGTTCAATTTAGTCCTATGTTTGATGTTATCCCCATATTTGAATTAATGAAAGGAAAATATTAAATATTTTCATATAGTTCAAAGACTAAATATGAATATATAATAAAAGTTTGGGGATTGTATTAAATAAATTAAAAACTCAGAGATCACATCGTATATTAGGGTAAAGTTCAAGACCACACTGTACAATGGAGTAAAGCTTAGGACCATAATGAAAAAAAAATGATTTAGGGATCATAATGCACATTAGACCAAAGTTCATAGGTCATGTTTGTGTCATTATCCCTTCTATTTTCAGTCCTTTTGTATTATAGTTCTAATTTTTAATTCATTTATTGACTAGGGAGTGAAGTATCCAGTTACAAACACATGATAAATAAGTCTTTTACTGTCGGAGCTCTACGTGGATAATATGTTCCCTTTAGTAATTCTACAGAGCTCAGGCTAACCTTTAGCTTCCGTATCGAACACGGAGGTCTTCGTATGATCCCATTATCAAGCACTTTAGCAAACATGATGTCCCTCCCTAACATGTCCAACTCATGGCACTTTAATTTCAAATTATATGAATTTAGATGCTATTGTCACGGTCTGTGATTTTCCCGCACTCGTGATCCTTGTGAGGGGAGCTTGGGATTATTGAGCAAAGAGTAACTAATGCAGAGGGAATAGATACAATTGATTCCATGGAAGTGGCCTCGGAACTGTTGGTTCTTGGAGTTCTAAGATAGAACGACCATATTTTTTAGAAGCTCTAAAGGTAGGTTTGGCCTCTCGTGCACAAATTGGACGGGAGTTGATGTCGCTCTCCTGATGAGGCCGAGGCAGACCGAAACCAATTATAGAGCCTAAAGTGATCTATTGTCTCGTTTGATGGACAAGACGCCAAAGTTAAGTTAAGCGTGGTGTGATCTCATATAAAGAAACCATTCAACGAACTATTATTTGGAACAGTTATTAAACGAAGGTTGCCTTGGTGAATTCTGCTCATCAGAGGCCACATGGATTATTCCACGGCCAAGGAACTGCCGACTTGTGACACTATGGTAAAAGTCCAACCAATTTTAGTCCTCAATTATCAAGGATTATCAACTAGATGAAATTGAATTGGGTCTTTGAGAAGAAAAATTTGATCATAAAATATCATAGGACAAAATACTTTCTTTTTTTCTATCCAACATATGGCAATGGAAAATGTGTGCAAGCGTTCCAAGATATTTGAAAGATTAAGCAAAATCAATTTATCATGGAAAATTTGAGTTATTAAATAATTGAAAGAAATTATGGATATAGATACAAGGTACAAACAATGTGAAAATATTTATGGAAAGAGAAAAATATTTTCCATGAATATTTTGAACTTCGAGATCTTGCTGTTATGGAATAAAAACATCTGAATTTCAAACATTGGAAGACATGGGAGATAAACGCATTGGTCAACGGTTATTCCTTACACTACTCAGATGTACACACATGTCCATGAACTGATGGTCCGCGAGGGAAACTGCAAGTGCACTGACCGAAAGGAGAACGAATTTTAAAAACACGAACTTACCGAGAAATGACACCATTCGATCAGGAAAATAGTGCAGATATGTTGTAACTAGTGATTAAATGACAGATTACTATATCCAAGTGCATGTCACGACGCTGTCACTGGTCCGGTCCGTTGTTGTTGCTCAAGAGTCATCTGCACCTGCGCACCGAGAGACAGATGAAAAGCAGAAAAAGTCATCGATGTTATCTTCTAAGTTCTGTAGTCCAAAGTATAGTGGAGGATAAAGCAGCGGATAAGGGAAGGCGCATACTTCCCAAGCGCCTGCTTTTTCCACAGATGTTGGAGAAATCATGTGTACGTTTGCTTTTTCGAGAAACATTGAAATTCAGCCACTTACCCAAAGTAGAAACGTCGATCTCCTTTCGATCATCTAATGGAAATCCGAAACAGCCACGGATATCAGATTTCCATTGTGCTTGTGATCTGATAACTTTTCCATCTTGTTGGAGAAATTTGTCTGTCTTGGGAAGGTCGAATCCAGAGGAGATCCGTAACTCTCCTTAAGCGAGGGTGATGATGAACACTCCTGGAGCCACCTCTTTGGATATCAATCAGAGGTCGTAGATCAAACCCAGAAGTTCTTTTAACTCAGTGTTCTACGTCAAAGGAAAATTAAAGGGTCATTGAGATTTATTCTGACCAAAAATGAGGATTATTCCTGTGGTAAGTGGCCTCTAGCAACAAGATCATGATTGATCAAATTTATGTGGGCCTGTATATACATAATTTATACATAAATCGGTCTGTGCCGCTCTACCGCGAAATTACTTGTTTATTCTAATAGTAACATTTCTTTTAAAATGGGTTAAGTAGGTCAAATAGCACTGGAAAGAGGAAATGATGAGAAACTGAGGAGTGGACGGCAACCACCCAGCAAGGACCAAGGAACTTGTTGCAGGGTAGAGATTATATTATTCTTCTTCCTTCTTCTTCTGGGATCCTAAGGAATATACGGAAATCATCCCATTCACGTATATGCCGGATTAGGCTCTATTCATAAGGACGACAGATGTGGCTGTGGACTTATTCTGAGCGGGAGATGTTGTGATTTGAGTACGAGTAACTGCCGCATGCAAGTCAAGTGCTCGACCCCTCAATATGTGTACATATCTGCTCACTAAAGAACAGGATATCTCAGAGGCATATTCTCTTCAACTCCCTCAAGGAAGATCGAATGAACATAATATTTTAAAGGAAATGCATTACATCCGTAGACTGAGAGAAAGATACCGAAAAGTTTAGATACGCATAGCACGGCAGCTTAACACTAATTTCTTATCTCTAAACTAGTCCCCAAAGGGAAACTGATGTTCACTTCCGAAGAAAATGCACAGAAAGCTTAATTATGTGATGTTGATGTCAACAACATCAAGTTGCCCAAGTTCTTTTTATGTTGGTCGAAAAGTTGCCCATGTTCAACGGTCCCTTTTTCACCAGTTGATGCAGTAACCAAAGAAGAAGCAAGCAAGTAGGTTTTCCCGACTTGTAACCTTTCCCGGCTTGTGACGGCGGCCTAAAAGCGATTAATGTCCATTAATCTTGAATGGCATAAAGTAGCCATTAACTTACAGTACAAGCAAGATATGCTTCTTTGAACTGATAGTACAAGCAAGATATGCTTCTTTGAACTGATGCTTTTTGAGATACCACTCCCTGACCATGACCCAGCAAGATCCTATCTGTTATTTCTTTCGAGATCTGGTAATTGTTCACTTTCGTAGATTCTTTATTCTGGGGCATTTTTGCAAATTAGGAAAAGAAAGGATGTAAAAGCTAGGACCTCTGTTACTTCTAATCTTCGTTAATATTCTAAGTGGAAGACGTGACCTCTGTTACTTTTGATCTTCGTTAATCTTCTAAGTGGAAGATGCAAAATTGCACAAATCCGATTAGTCACGTCCTCACATAGTGTCGATTCTATGGAAAATAAACATTTCATCATCCGATTTACTCTTTATAATCCCATCGTGACCCTGGGTTTAGAATTCGGAGAGGACTGGTCAAGGAGCGATGCAAATTCTGTTCCTATTGAAGAAGTTGGGAATTCTCCTGGACTGAAGTTCTGAAGTGGGCTCTGGTGTAACAAGCCCCAGAAAATCTTAGTCCAATTTTCTTGATCTAAAGGTCCTTACAAACACCGTTTGCAGAAAACCAAAGGTCCTTGTGAAGAACCTGTTGTCGTCATCACATCTATCCTCCAGAACAGTCTTATCAGTTAAGGGGAGTTCTCAGTTCATAGAACATTACTGGGATAAACAATATCTTTAGAAAAAACCGACCTTATTCTTGTCTGGATCAAAGCCAATCAGTGAAATTTAATTCAACATGGTTCGTGGGAAATTATACACCACAAAAATGAACTGAGGTATCTTATTCTCTGAAAAATGTTTGAATTCGTAGCTGGTCTTGGTAAAAGGATAGGGATTGAAAGTAGTAAAAGAAACGATGCCAATAATTCCTCCTTGCAGCTTCCATATGGTTCAGCTGCTGATTTCAACTCTTTTGCGATAATGAATATGTTCCCACGAACATTGATGAGAGTGAATGACAGATGACCGATTGATCAGCTGGTGCTTTGTTTAAGGTGTGTATGGAGCAAAAACCACCACGGAGTTGTGCCCGCCAAAGCCGAATGAGTTTGATATAGCTGCATATGCATGTGAAATGAATTAAGCGAGACTGTAACTTCTTGCAAAATTTTCAGCGAAATTATATTTGCTCTTGAGGTTATAGCAGTTTTCATATATGTTCAACTTGAGCACTCAGCAGATCTGCTTCTCAGTTCTCACACTAAGAGCTCAGTATTGAACTTACCGACATTGACTTCATGCTGTTTCTTCACATTTGGGACAGTGTCGATGGTGACATCAGGTTCAATGTTCTACAAAAGAGCAGAACAAATAGAGTTATGGTCATTTAAAGTCATTGGAAATGTCAAAACAAGGAATGTAGCAAAAGAAAACATGAACATTCAGTTGCCATACATCTTGGTTGATCGTTGGATGCAACCAACCAGTGGTGATTGCTTTTATGGTTGCTATGGCCTCTAGTCCACCAGCAGCTCCAAGACCGTGGCCGATCATCGACTGCAACAAGTTACATTATTGATATTGTTACTTTATTTTTTTTTTTTTTTTTTTTTGTGACAGGGACTCAGCAAAGTGAGAGTGCAAATACAAGAAGTTGACAGAATAGTGCATCTCGTCCATAACCAAACTCAGGACAAGAAGTGTCTCACCTTAGTTCCATTCATCTTGATCTCAGATGTGTCCTTAAAGACCTTCTTAATGGCATTAACCTCAGCCAAATCGCCGGCTAAGGTTGATGTAGCATGAGCATTTATATAATTCACCTGCCAAACGAAGAATGGTTTAGCTTTTATCTTAACAACAAAATTTGACGTGAATAGGCTCAATAGGTTTATAGTACAGTAAGTGTCATTATAGTGAGTGCTTTCACCTCCTCAGGGGAGACACTGGCATCTTCCAAGCTCTTGCTGATGCAGGAGGAAACACCAAGTCCATCTGAACGTGGATCAGTCATGTGATGAGCATCACAAGTTACAGCGCCGCCCAAATACTCTGCGATAATATTGGCTCCTCGTTTCAACGCATGCTCCAAGCTCTCCATGATCTTCCACAACGACAGAACAGCCACGTAAGCATTTCCAATGCACGAACAAAAGTGGAATTAGTGCAACTAGCGTCAATTTATCCAATCGCAAAAGACCTTTGGCAGTTCAGCATGGTACATACCAGCACACCAGCACCTTCCCCCATGACAAAACCATCGCGATCCTTGTCCCAAGGCCTCGAAGCTCTCTTGGGATCCTCATTTCTTTGAGATAAAGCCCTGCAGGCTATGAACCCCCCAACACCGGTGGGCATGACCGCAGCTTCTGTCCCTCCGACCACCATGATGTCTGCTTCACCTCTTCTGATGTGGTTCGCAGCCGCATAAAAGCAATAGTTTGCAGTTGCGCAAGCAGTTGAGATGGAGTAGTTTGGCCCCATGAGGCCGGTATCGATAGCCAAAAGGGCGGAGCCCATGTTGGTGATGGAATAAGGGATGAAAAACGGGGTGATCTTCTTGTATCCCTTCTGGACGAGCGCTTCCACTCCGTTGCTGAACACGCTTATCCCTCCCATTCCCGTACCCACCAGAACCCCGATTCTTGTTTTGTCCATCTGCGATAATATACACCGAAGATTAAGGCTATAAGTTCATTGAAATGACCGAACGATACGCAAAATATAATTTTCTGAGAGTGTTTTACTCAAACAGATTGAACTCACAGTGTCGAGGATCTTGGATCCAAGGTTAGCATCTTCAAGGGCTCTCTTTCCAGCAACTATGCAGTACCTCCAGCAGTCATCAAGGCGGCGGTCATTCTTACCATCGATGTAGCCATCGGAGGAGAAATTACGTATTTGGCCCGCGAATCTCACAGAGAAGCTCGAGGCATCGAATCGGTCAATCAAGCTGATCCCACTCTCTCCTTCGAGGAGCTTATTGTAGAAGTTATCAATGTCGTTGCCAAAACTGAGACGAGACCCATTCCTGTTATGACAACGCGCTTCTTGGGATCCTTTTCTCGCTTGGGAGCTGATATGGTCGGAGAGGCCATGGCCTTGATCTTTCCACACCTGCGAGCTGACAATTGCGAAACCAAAATCAGGATTTGATCCAATAGGATCTCTCATAGCCTATAAACAACATCAGATTCTACGAACTGTCGATGTAGGACTAATTAGCATTGCTGGGTTGCGCATCCTTTGGTAAAAGTAAGCCAGGAGTTACTTCATCATTAAACAAATATTAGTTCGTCACGTGAGAACGCTAGACTAATGCATCTAGATGTACCAACTGAAGCAAGAGCACTTGCAAGGGCTACTGCAAGAAATGCTGTGGTAACAGGCTTGGTAACTTCTGCGTAATGACAATCAAGAGCAAGACATCTTGGGCTGCAAGAAACAGATTACTGTAGGTACCACAAACTCTGCGCCAGAAAGGAATCGGAAAAAGGGAGGAGCTCGATCACGAGGAATACGTGATGGCTGAGCGACAGAGTCTGATCTCTGTGTTGTTTTCTGGATTATCAGTCATATTAAAGTTTTCATACGACAGTGGGAAAAATCTGAATATGGCACGATGAGATCCATTTAGTCCATGTGCTGACGCATATTAACATGTATTCATTTGTAAATCAGATTTTTAACTTATCAAATCAAGATTACTACTTTTCGTGCCATCACCAATTGTAAGCATGGTTATGACATGTCAACACGAATTATTGGCATGCGGTTTTATAGATATAAACTTGAGATCACACGTCTAACTCTTTGCAGTGTTATTCATACCTGAAGCAGAAACAACCCCAGCAAGATATCTCCTAGGAGGAGCCACATGCACATTCTCCACTGGCCTAAGCCCATTGTACTGCACCAGAGACGCAGCCCCACTGGCCCCTGCCTCTCTGCCCTTAAACAGCAGACCAGCAGAGCAAGTCCCTGCAATTCCTGCCATCTCTCTCTCTCTCGTGTATCTGGGACCCTCTTGATTCTGAAAAGTTTTAGCTACAGGTCAGGAGAATATAAAGAAGTAGGGACGGACCCAACTTTGGTTTGTCAGAGAGAATCAAGGATGTAACCAAGAACGAGCCATTTGCATTCTTTGTTGGGTTATCGATCCGTGTTGCTGGGAAGGCTTGTAGAATCCGCCCGCCAATTCTTCACATCCTTTCTGGTTCTAATGGGAACAAGAATTGGGGCGATGATTCCAAAAGGTAGCCTTCATTTTTCCCTCGACCGCTTAGCTACCGCTAACCACTCCATCCTGCCGCTCTGTGGCGTCTTGCCCAACCCATTCTTCCGGTTCATTCGTGAGCTCCTTTCAAGTGTCCTAGACCTGCCTATAGCTCTTGACTGTCATGTGAAAATGCCACCGAACAACTGTAATTACGGATGAGATGCACCGATCGAATTGGAACTCGCATTGTTTGACAAGGCTCATCGCGGTTTCGGCTGCTTTGGTATGCGATTGACTAGATCCAAAGAATTGATGAAATAACACTGCGGAACTTATACTAGTTTGGGAATTTCTACACTATGGCGAGTGGATTTCTAGAGAGCAGATAGGGCGAGTTTGACGGCATGCAAAAGCCACAAGAGGCATACCCACCGTGAGATATCTCCCCCCCAAAGGAGGTATTGTCAATTTACATGCGACATGTATTTATGTAGGGCTGTATATTTCTTTTGCGAAGAGATTTCCTTCGAACTCGGACATTTGATTAATGGGTTACATATTCTCATGTGACTCACCAAAGAAAGAAAATCAAAACCAAATCCTACTAACCACGCCATCTCTCTCTCTCTCTCTCTCTCTCTCTCTCCCCCCCTCTCTCAGCAAAGTGTCAACCACCGGTGCCGACAACATGATCCCTCTCTCTGTCTCACTGTGCATTCGCCGCCTCCACGACCTCAGGCTGTCGATGTTGCTCGAGGCCGGGGATCATGATACGGCAGTAGAGAGAGAGAGAGAGAAGAAGAGAGAAGACTAATCAGTAATAGGAAACATGGTCCTAGCCAGAGTTTGGTTTTCTTTACAAAAAAAATGGGCTCAGGGCCCAAATGGAGGCCCAAGAACGAAGCGGCGACTGGCCCACTATTCTACTGAGCTCGACTGTCTCAAACCCTAAAAGTTAAAAAGGGTAATAGGATCCCTAGGTTTTCAGCCCAGGCCTGCAATGCAATGAAGTTGAGCTGAAACCGATGAACTGCTATGGAGCAAAAGCAAAGATGTGATTCCCTTTTTTGGAGCCCTAATGGAGATGTGGTTGTATGATGGTGACATCTGAAACATGTATTCCTAAAGCTAAACAGAAAAGGTGAGAATCATCACTTTCAGCACTCATTTTACATGAGAACTTCGGACTCGAATTTGTCATTAATTTTTTTTCTTTGTAATCGCGTTTAAGCTCGATCACTGATGAAATTTTTTGTTAAGTCGAGCTTGAATTGGCTTGAGTCCAAACCTAGTCCGAGTTTACACTTCAATATCAAACCTTTGATCTCAAGTCAAATTTTTGCTCATACATGTGTATTGTATCATTCATACAAACTTAGTCAAAGAATCTCCATAATTTAAGCTCCTTATCCTCGCTTCGTCAATAACAACACAACTCCAAAAGTAATGCGATATATTTTTTAGGAAAAAAAATTTACATTTTCATCATCATTGCTAATGGGTATTCAATTTTTGTCAATTCAATCCTTTTGTCATCGAGGCCCTTCTTTTTCCCTTTATATTTAGCTGTAATATCTTTCTTGGAAAACCTCTAATTAGTTCCATCAATCTGTCCATCTTCTTTGTTTTTCCAATTCCTTTCCTCCAGAAAATCAACGGTAAAAGAGGAGTACATATATATTATTTTTATTTTACCTAGTTATTCTCCGTCGCTTCTCTCGCACGCGTGAACTCAAAAACGCATGTGAGCGGGACCGGACCCGGGGGGAAACCTCCAAGCCCTTCTAGAAACGCGACATCGACAGGTTGAACCATAGGCTTCCCCACTTGCTAGCTAGGCCGACTCGAGCACTCGGGCCCAGTTAACTCAGACTTTTAACTCGGTTCCCAGCGGCGGCGAAATTACAAACGTAACCCCCGAGGCCATCCTCCCAGTCCCAGCCCGCTGCCAAAGCGAAATACGCGTCTTCCTGATCCGTCATTTCGCACCCCCGAGTTCGCTCAACTAACAGCGAAACACTCCTTCCAAAATCTCCCCTCCCCCAGCAAAGGCGTCATCCTCAAAGGTCTCGAAACACCAGTTGACAAATCCACACGCAATCCTCTGCTCCCTCTCTCGTCTTCTTCCTCGTCTTCCTCGAAATTTCGCCAGTTCCAACTTCAATCCCCCGCTTTCCACCCTCCCCCGCGTATTTAAGCACCGATCTGCACCTCCTCTTCCTCCCTCAGCGCACCTCTCTCGTACAAAAACATCAGTTCGGATCTTTTGCAGATTAGATCGGGGCCGGTCGAAGTTCTTGAGCTCGCGGAAGAAGAAGAAGAAGAAGGAGGAGGAGGGAAGATGGAGAGCAGCAACAACAACCAGCAGGCCTTCTGGCAGTTCAGCGACCAGCTCCGCGGCCACACCTCCAACCTCTCCAACCTCGCCAACCTCTCCCTCAACGACTCCATCTGGAGCACCAACTACGCCTCCAAGCGCGACGACCGCAAGAACTTCGACCCGGTCAACACGTTGACCGGCCCGACCCCCAAGCTCCCCCAGCTGAACGAGCCCTGGAAGATCGGATCTGGGTCCGCCCCGGTTGTCCCCGGGAACGACTTCAACCCGCTCGCCCCCTCCGCCGCCGACGGCTGGAGCAAGATCGGGAACGCCAACGGGAGCAAGATCGGGAACGCGAACGGTGGCGGCGACTTCAATGGGTTCAACTACGGGTGGAAGATGGGGAACCCGAGCGGGGGCAACGACTTCAACGCCTTCAACTACGGGTGGAAGGTGAACGCCGGGAAGGACTTCAACGGCTTCGACGACGGTTGGAAGATGGGGGGATACAACTTGGGGTTCAACGAAGGGTTCAACAAGGGGATTTACGCCAAGTCTCTGAATTTGCCGAACAACAACGTTGTTAATCTGAAGGGAGGGAAGAACAAGAACGAGGATTTCCATGGGGGCAAGGCCTTGAAGAAGAACGGGGGCGGGAACAAGAAGATGAACGGCGGCGATGGCTACAACAACAACGGCGGCGAGGAGAAGGAGGCCAGGAGTGCCGTCGACAAGAGGTTCAAGACGCTCCCGCCGTCGGAGTCTCTGCCCAAGTACGAGACTGTTGGTGGGTACATCTTCGTCTGCAACAACGACACCATGCAGGAAAATCTGAGGAGACAGCTTTTCGGTGAGTCTCTGTTGTTGATAGATTTATATCTTGTTAGACCGATCTGATTGCCCCCATAGCCATTGAGGTTGTGAATGGTAGGAGACTGGAAATTATGTGCTCCTTGTGACTGTAGAATTGCTGTGAATTTGCTTGTGCCATAATCTGAGCTTTTGGGTACTTGAGATGATGATATGTTTGGAATTTGATGGTTTGCAGTGAGAAAAATGCATAACGATGATTGAATTCAGATGATGATAATTATAGTAACTTCAGTGTTTGTTCATTCTTCAATTCAACTCTAGAAACATCAAATTATAGGGCTTTATCACCTCTTGATAAATTGCCGCTTGAGGAGTTTTCTAATCTGAATGATTTCAGTCCCGCTGTTATAGGACTTGCATCTTTCTTGCTAAATGGTTCGTATCTTGTTGGTATGATAGGTCTTCCTCCACGTTATCGTGATTCAGTCAGGCAGATTACCCCAGGATTGCCCATTTTCCTCTACAACTACTCGACCCACCAGCTCCATGGGATCTTTGAGGTTCGTGTTATGCTATTCTTTCCTTCTAGGTTTGTCTATCGACATGATCAAAATTAGTCTTGTTAACAAATGGCCAGACTACAAAACATAGCAATAGCGCAAACGATCACACTGAAATTGGAATAATTACTTATCATTTGAGAAAAAGTTACCTACTTCCAATAGAAATACCTATGTTCTTCAAAGGCAAACATTTTCCTATTGTTAAATCCTTTTCTTTCCATGGTATCAAAATGCTCATGGATTTGGTGGTCTAGGGGTTGTGCTCACTGGTAATTATCATCAACTTGTCATTTCAGGCTGCAAGTTTTGGAGGCAGTAACTTAGACCCAACAGCCTGGGAGGACAAAAAATGCCCTGGCGAATCACGCTTCCCTGCACAGGTATTGTCCCGGCCTTTACATGCTTGATCATATGATGGCTTATTAGATACGAGATGTTTAGTCCTGGAAACTTAATTCTATGTTCTTTTCCTTTTTACTGACTACAGGTTAGAGTTATAACTAGAAAAATCTGTGAGCCACTTGAGGAGGACTCATTCCGACCCATTCTTCACCATTACGATGGACCCAAATTCCGACTTGAACTGAATGTGCCTGAGGTACTTTCTTATTTTAGTTCTATGCTAAGCTACAAGTGAAGTGACGAACCGTTCCATCTGCTATATAACTCATGACTTACTGAATTTTTCTTGTTTCAGGCACTCTCTCTCTTGGATATATTTGCAGATCAGGATTCTAACCTTACTGGCTTGATATCATTCGATGACAACGAATGAAGTTTTCATGGTGGAACAGAGATATACACACACACTTAATTACTTTTGAGTTGTGATGGAGAAGCTAGAGGAGTTCTCAAGCAAACTGGGGAGGAGGAAGCTGCGTAGTTATTAGTTCTGCCTTGCGGTCTGATACTAGTAACAATAATGTTATACTGAATCTAAAATAAGTGTATTTATGGTGTCAAATAGTTATTACAAGGAAGGGGTTATATCTACGTGTATGCCCTTCTTTTTGCAATTATTAAGGGACAGGAACGGCCAAAGGGTGAATGCTTTTATCGGCAGCTTCGCTTAGCTGCCGTGCCTTGGAGAGAAAGGACTTGTTTCCTTACTTTGAACTATGAACATGTGATTGTGATGTTTTGTTTGTTTATACGATTCGGTTTAAAGTTTTTTTATCATTGATGCGAGTGTCCCGGGAGCACTTGACAAGATCTCATCGTTTGAGCACGGATCCTAGTTTGAATGAATGCTCGGGTTTGCAATTTGGCACATGAACCTGGAGAGTGCGCATGTGAAGTGTACATAGGTATGCAGAAACTAGAAAAGATATGGAGTGGGTTTGATTTGTTGGTCGAGAATCCACCCTTCTGTTCATCTTTCCCTGTGAAGTTTCTTCAACTAATTAGCAGCAGCGCAGTCTCATCGATGCGACTGTCGAGTTTGAACAGCTGTTAAATGCTTCGAAGATCGAAGAAGATGTGTCGTGTCCGACTACGATGTGCTAGCTGCACCAGGAGTTACCGACATTCTATTCTTATATCGAAAAGAACAAAAAGGGATAAACAAATGGGTTTGGGTGAGAACATGCGAAAGGGGACGGAGGAGCAAGACTGGCAAAAGTGCGGGGCAGGTCCACACGGAAGCTTTGAAACTGACCCGTTCCGAAGGCCAGGCCATCAGCAATGACGTGCGAATCAGGGATTTTTGTAGCGCTTTGAATTTGTAAGTTTTTGACTGCTTCTAGTTCTACGAATGTTAGGGGGGGTTGACTGACTCCAAAGTCAAGCCACGGCCGATATTGGTTGGCCGGTCCCCTGTCATTACGCGACTTTTGAACGGCCGAAAGTTCCTTTGTCGACAATTCACGAAAGGGGGTTTGCTCAAAAAGTAATTGATCCCTTCCCTTTTTTCAATGAAGTTTTGTAGTTTTCAATCACAACGTTGTTTTACTCGATCGAAACCTTTAAGTGGCCACGAAGCCATTCCAGGTTACGAGTCAGCCCACATGCATAGCGCATCGCTCTCTGCTCTGTCTCCTCTTGGAAAAAATCGTGCATGACCTGCCACTCTATTTTGCTGAGTTGAGCATCCGTTCGTTCGGTGAAAAATCGATAATTTGAAGCATATTCTTAAAATAATTGTTCGGATGCTTTCAAAAAATTAGTTCACCAAAAATACGTTTAGTATGAATGATAATTTACACTTGAGAAATATTCATTGATAAGAAAAATATCTTTCATCTTAGTATGAGATGATAAACAATCATTTGAATTAAAAAATATGTTTTTTCAGATCATTGACTTTTCACGAGGTGTACCAATTCTAAGTATTGATCTTATCTCATTTTTAAAGTAGTTTGTGAGATTCAAACCATCACAAATCAAAATGGTTAAAAATAGAAGTTTCGAGGGATGGTGGGGAAACATCATCCGAACTGCTGGTGCAGTCCACCTTCCTCCACGCGGTTGGCTTACTAATCAATGAATTTTGAGCACCGCCAGAATTCTCTCGGTCCCTCCTTCAATTATGGCAATCGGGGACGGGTCAGGATTAGGACATTAAACTTAAGAATCAATGTGAATCCACCGTAGCCGAAAGATGGACATTTGAAAATTCATCTCTCTCTTTTTTGTTTTTTGTTTTTTCTTTTTTCAAAATGGGATTAGTCCCATCAAAATGTCAGCCACGTTCGAGAGAATCATCCCCGATTTTACCTGTCCTTTACCTAGACAAACCCATTTTTAAAGAATTCATTCGGTACCATTCCAATTGTCGGTCTTTACTTTTCGTATGTATATTCTCCATTCAGTCCCTCCTGGCATAAAGCAGTCTGAACGGTTCTAGTGAGGGAATAATTTAAGTGCCTAACCTTATCATCATCTTCGCCATCGATATTATATTGAGATGAAAATTAAAAAAAAAAAAATCTTAAATGTGTCAATTTAATCATAAATCATTCAATAATTTATTAATATAATTTATTTATCCAATTTTGTTGAGAAAATGCCCATGTGGACATTAGCCGTCCTATGTGGACAATGTTAATTTTTTTTTTTCTTTTTCCTTTAAATCGCCAGCCTCCATCCATAAGCGAGGGTTGACCTTGCTAGTTGAGTGAGGCTCTCCTTGCATGGATGATGTTGCTGAAGGCTTAACTTTGATGGATTTAGCGAGGGTGAGCCTCACTCAAGACTAGCAAGGTCAACTCACGCCAAATATTGTTGAAGTGACCTCGCTAGCCTCATGTGACCCAGCCTTGCGAGGGCGAGGCTCGCTCAACAAGCAAGGTCGACCCTCGCTAGACCTTGGAGAGGGCGAGCTTCACCAAAAGCCGGTCGCTAGAAACGGTGGAGGAAAATGGAAAAAAAAAAAAAAAAAAAAAAAAATTACAAAAATTGTCTCTGTTAGTATCGACCGTGCCATGTAGGACGTTTGGTATTCACATCAGATTCTCGGCCAAAATTTCTTGAATGGACTGGAAAATTTTTAAAATGGTTAGGATTAAATTAGTTAAATTGAAAGATTTATGATTAATTTGACACAAGTGTAATAATTTTTAGACTTTTTTTGGTAATTTCACCTTTTTATATACTCATTTAAATGGAATATCTTACGCGAATAATCTACAAGTGACATTATTTTTTTCCACCTTTCAAATTTATTGAATCGAAAACCAAATTAGCAATTTTCGTTAACTTGAATTAATGAAATAAAAACATTGGATAATTTTCATATAGTTTATGGATTATATTGAACATTTATAAAAAATTTAGGAAATATATAGAATAAATTAAAATTTTAGGGGCAACATTGTACATTGTACTAAAATTTAGGGATCATTTGAATGAATTAAAAGTTCAATGACAATATTGTATATTGGACTAAAATTCAAAAACCATTTATGTTATTATCCCTACACCCTATTAACACTAGAGGATATTTCCTCGTTTTTTTTTTTTTTTTTTTTTTGGTATGCCTCTTGATTTTTATTTTTTCTGTCAAAGAAATATTTCATTCATTTTCACGGATTTACAAAAGAGAAACATCTAACTATAAACCAAGGCAAATCCTAAAAAAAACAAGCTCCAGACAAAAAGATGAATAATCTGAGTAAAGTTAGGGGTCATACACTCAAATAGTAGACCTATGACTTGTTCAAATCAAAATCAATGATTGCTCATCAAATCCATCTTCACTTGATTAATTTGCTTAACTGGAAAACACACATGTGATAATACATAGTACTCTCTCCCCCCACTTCAAAATCCTTTAAGATCCCAAACTCAGAGCTTTTGGAAGCTGGAAAAGGAAAACCTAAGAAGTCAACATTTTTCACAAATTTTACTAACGGATGCATTTATTTTCCATAATTGCCGTTCCTTAACTTGTTTGCGTCTCTATTCATCGGAAGAAATATAAGTTTCTCAAAATCTTGAACCTCCAATCATATTCCCATGAAGGGATCGCTGAACTTGAAAAAACCACCTAATAATGTTTCCAAAAGAAAAAAGAAAACTGTCGGGGGAAGAAGGAAGGAAGATGAAAAGATGAAGATCTTTCAAGTGAATTAGGTTATAGGCCTATCAGCTGGAAAGCGAATATTCAAGCTCAGATGTAGGAAGGAAAAAAGATGTTAAGCATCTTTGTTAGCATTTTTAAAATGCATCGAAAACGATTACTTCTATCCATATTTATTAATTGATCTTCATGTGGGCTTTAATGGTTTTTTAAGGCCCAGTGGGCTAATATCTTAATAGCAAAGGAAACGAGTCGATAGACATAAGTGGCTGACGAGATTATGCTTTCGAAATTCATACGCTAAAAAAAAAAAAAAAAAAAAAAGAAGTCAAATTTCATTGGAGGAGATCCAGAAATGAAATTGGATTTATAATGCATGGAAGGGGAAAGCTGATCCGCATCCGCCAGAGATGCCTTCTCCCCATTGCAAGAATTGTTTTTTTTCTTTATTTCTTTTTTCACATTATCCGCAAAGTGGGCCGTCATCCGGACATCACATAAACACTTTGAAAAGTTTTCCACAGGATATTTTCGACAAAAGAAGAACCAATTATGTGGCTCTTATCATTTCTTTATTATTTTTCTCCTTGATTAGGAATTATCTTTGTTAATTTTTTAAATGCTACCGAGCGGGTCGTTTAGGAAAGTAAATGTAGCCACTATCAAATTTGATTTCGTCTGAAGTTTTATTTTGATTTATTATATACACGGCTTATTTTTTACGTTCCCATTGATTTAATATGACAATATGCTTTAAGAAAAGAGAGAGAGAGAGAGAAATGATTGAGTGACGTCTACAGTGAGAATAATAGTACGTTTTGGATCATGAAAAACTAAATAAAAATAATTATAAATTATTGTAAGATCCACTCATTTAAAAGTTTATGGCTTGTAACAAGTTATTATTCTTGCAATAATTTAAAAACTGTTATGTTAGCAAAACCCTTTTAAAAATGTATACCAACTTTGTGTCAAGTATTCCTTATACCAACTATGGGTCAAGTATTCCTTGCCAATTCTTCGTCTCCTGAAGCCCAATTCTGCTGATAGCAAGTGAAAGTGGTTAATGGGGGCACTGATGAGAATGATCAAGTCAATGAGGTTAATTAACATTTGATCAACGTTTTGAATCCCCCGTGGGACCAAGTCAAAAAGGCATGATTATAAGCAGGATACAAAATGGTGAGCCAAACAGGAAGAATGATGCTTGCTTTCCTTGACCTTGAGGCGTTCCGGATGCATCTAGCCATTAATTTTAGTGGATTGCACGAAGGCGACGCCCGCATGATTTAAGTGTCGGGATATATTAGGTTCACATGCATACTAATACGTGCTATGCACCCAAAAACAATCCCTGATCCGGTCCCTGTGATATTAAGAAGCCTATTGGAGCCTCAGCCAATCGCGGCCCAACTCGTAAAACCCTTGGTGAAATTTGTGTTTGCGAAGCATCATTACTATTCCGTTCAAGTTCTCTTCTGAACATAATCGTAATGTATGTGTACTCATTCATTATGTGAAGAACACAACGTCACTAAAGGCGTCTATCTAATGTGGCCATTTCATTATAAAAATACATTGGTTATCGAGACTAAGACACACCGAAGCCCCCATTTTAATTTCTCCCTCATTAGCAGAAGAGCTTCTTAAACTTTTAATTTGGCCTGAAACGAAAGGCACGAGAGATTTGATTAATTCGTGTAGTTTGAAAACTCTCGTATCTGTTTCGGCACTCGCACTGACACTTTTGGTGAGTATCGCATAGGGCATGTCTTGATAGAAAGTTCGATATATAGGGCACCTTGAGTATTTGATACAACTATGAGGGCAAATTCAAATTTTCCTCAATTATTATTTAATGAATAAACTTGTGTGCTTGGGATAACTCAAATCTCAAGAATAAATGAAAAATTGGGTACTCTCTTTTACATGGTTAAGGACTTAATTTTTAAACTCCTCCAAGGATTTAAAAAATAAATAAATGGGAATTGCCTAGAACCAGGATCGATTGATGATTTCCATGAAAATTGGTTCAATTTCCGATTTCATACGCAAAATTTCTCATTCGGACCAAATCGGTAAATATATATAATTTTTTTTATTTTTTTATTTTTGGATCAAAATTCTAGTTTCCTCTATCTTTCTCATTCTTTTACTTCGCTCATCTCGGACGCTCACCTCCTCTCACTCTCAATCACCTTTGGCCTCTTCGCTCACTCAAAAGTCTCGCACCTTTCTTGTTTTCGTGGTCACAACTGAATGTCCTTTGGTTTGATGAATTCATTATCACTTCTGATGCTTGTTCCGACAAACACGGGTAGGCAAAAAGGAAATTTACCTTTACTATGTTTTTGCCAACATTCCACGGCACTTTCGCTTTGTCGGCTCCTCCAATTTTGTTCATTATCTCATTCTCCCTATAACTCTTGTCATTAAAACATCCTAAGGGGACAATCTCGTTATTTAGTTCTACTTCCTAGCAACTATTAACAGGAGCACCAACCGGGACTTTTGATCGGCCACGTCACATTCTCACCATACAGATGTCTCTTCTAGATCAATCCTCGTCTTTGATGATCTAAGGGGGTCAAGTATGGCAGTGGAATAGATTACGGCAAAGGAAGGTGAATTGCTCCACCTTGGATTAAATGAATTGCATGAATTTGTCAATTCGGTCCAATTTCCAAATGGGTTCGTGGAACTACAGTTCCAATTTTTCAAATTGGTCTTTAGTGGGTGATTCTGAATTCCCGGATCACCCCTACTCGTGGTGAAAGTGGTGTACTGGACAAAGACCCCAATCTATGTTCATGCATGAGTAAATAATCTTAATCATCAAAGCTGTTGGCATATTCAGCCACCACCATGCCAAAGCAAAAATCACCGTAGCAGCAACACATCAGGCCTGGTAGGCGCATGACCGTATATTCAGTGAGCGGTCCTAGACAGGCAAGGCTACATACATACTACAGGTGATCCTACTGTAGCTGTAAGAAGTGAACTTCTTACATTTTCATGAAGTCGACGAGCCCGACACTTATATCAGTGAATAACAGGACGCCGTCGCATCTACAAGAACTTGATGTCCCAAGATTATTGTCTCACAAAATCATGTCTCTCTGGCCTCGAATCAAAACAAGTTCGAGTCTGTCAAGAAGATTTTCGACCAACTCATGACATTGCAAGATCATCCGCAGCGTGCAACTACCGGTAGAGTCGAGAGCAGCAAAATGCTGAGACAATAGAGAAGAGAGACGGAAAAAAAGGCAATAATTCATCAACCCAAAATTGAACGGAGAAAGTGAGACCTTCAATTCGATACGATCGTTACTTTCTGATAAACAAAACAAACCGAACAAGGAAAAGCATTATGCCCACTATGTACAAAGATCAAAGAAAATTGGTATCACTTTGATAGGATGCATTTTGGCATTGTGACCTCTAATTTCTTGAAGAGATCATCGGATGTTGGAGTATCATCACTTGATGAGATGTGTTCGGAACGACAGCTTTGGTCGGGCGTGTCCCTAGAGACAGACGGGACAGTGCACGAGCCCGTTCTCGTTGCAGCTGCCGCACCTCTCCTTCTCCTTCCTGCCCTCCACCACCACCTTGCAACTCCCCCCGCAATCCAAGCACGGCACGAACCGGCCCCCGCCGCACCCCTCGCACGCCAGCCTCCCGGCCCCCCGCTCCACCCCTGCGAAGGCCAGCAGCTTCCCGAACCGGCCCGACTCGTTCAGCGCCACCAGCTCCTCCACGCCGCCCAGGTACCGGCCCTTGAGGAACACTCTCGGCACCGGCACCGGCGCCGGTGCGCCACCCTCCTCGCCCCCGAAGATCTGCCGCAGCTCGCTGAGGAACTCGCCGTGCAGCGCCACGTCGCGCTCGTCGAACACCGCGCGGTGGATCTCCAGTATCGACCTCGCGCGCGCGCAGTCCTCGAAGGTGCGGCGGACGCCGCGCAGGGACGTCGTGTAGATGACCAGCGAGTCTTCCCCGCGCGGCGGGCACTTCTCTGGGAACTCGCTCAGCGGGTCCCGCTTGCCCAGTATGCGCTCGTATGAGGCCACCTTGCCCTCCTTCTCTCGCTCCATCCTGTCCCTCACGAGGAAGATGTTGTTCTTCACTGACTTGAACCCCGCCGCCGTCTCCGCCACCCTCGGCTCTGCCGCGACCGGCGGCTCGGTCTTCTTCCTCGGCTCCCTCCGCATCGACTCGGTCTTGCGCAGCGGCGGCTCCGCTGGCTTCGCGGACAGCTTCGCGTCGAGCTCCTCGAGCGTGTGGAACGAGATGCTCTTCCGCGGCGCCGCGGCCCTCTGCGCCGCCTCTCCCCCGCCGCCATTCGCCGAAGGCGGCGACGGCTTCGGCGGGGGCGGCGGTGGGGCCGCGGCGGCGGCGGTCTTGAGGTCCTCGAGGGCCTTACTGACCTCGACCCAGGAGTGGGGGGTCTCGGTCGACTCGAGCGTGTGGAGCTTCTGGAGAATCGGGTCGGGCACGTGCGAGGGCTTGCCGTCGGGGGCGTGGTGGTCCGGAGCAGGAGCGCCGTCCTTCTCGTCGACGAGGTGCCATGGCTCGTCGATGGAGTTGATGTCAAAGACGGCGAAGCTGGAGGGAGGAGGACGGTAGACGTCGACCTTGGCGTCGATCCGCTTGGAGGAGGCGCAGCCCATGGCGACGGCGGTGTCCGGCGGGAGGGTTTTCCGCTCTGTTCTTTGGCTCTGGAGTTAATGCATGTGTTGTTGGAGGAGGGCTTTGGAATTTAGACGATGAAGGGAGGGGCACGTGGTGGTGATGGTTGGAGAGCCAGTGTGTGGTGGTGAGTTGCGGGGTTATCCGAATGATCTTCTGGTGGTAAGTGGCGGCGGGGCTGGTGGGGTCGGGGTCGGGGTCGGGGTCGGGGTCGGGGCGATTTATAAGCCTCAAGACCATTGAATGGTGGCGGGAATATCCAGGTCGGCCTCGAGAAATCAACGTGTGGAGAAGAAGATAGAGAGAGAGTGATTTTCGAAGATTGCGGAGATGAATATTCGCGCTTCCCTAACTAAATCCGATACGATAGTGATTTTCTCACCATGATTATCTGGGGCTACGGGATAAAAATTCTCTAAATTTCCAAACGAATGCGGCGCGGGATTGACTGAAATCCTTTCGGATTGAAGGGTCGGTTTTCTTTAGGATTTTGATTTTTTTTTCCCAATCTACTATTAGTGGAAATGACAACAATTTCTCTCAAATATGGAAGTTGACTGCAAAAAAGCCCAGCAAATTTCGGACCTCTCGATTTGACTGGTTGTCTGACTGACCTTTGGCGAGGTATGTCGAAAGTATGCAAACTTACCCATGTTGCCGTTGCGCCTCCATTGGCGCATTTTCGACTTGTTCTTCCAAATCAGCCAGCGCCCTCTCCTTTAGTACCTACCTGTATACAAAACCACCATGGAAGCTGAATGGTCGTGGATAGCATAACCCTTCGAGTCGGGTCAACATACCTTTACTTCGCACGGTGCTCGAAGGCCGATAAGAATTTCCATCCTCAAATTGATGGTCGAGATTTGTCTAGACATTAAGATTACCGAAGGGAGGAAGGTGATGTGCCGGGAAAATCTGTACATGGACCTCATGCAATTGAAGATGTCGATAAAAGTGCACAAGCCCTGCGTGCCTTCGGGAGAAAAAAATTTCTTTCAAAATGTTTTGTAAAATCGCTTTATTACAAAATATTCTTATTTATTAATTAAGTGGAAAGATGGTATAAGAATATTTTTAAAAACTTGAAATTTTGTGAGTAAAATGAGTTGTGATCAAATCATTTTGCGGCTTCTCTAAGCTGGTGAGAGATGCGCAAGATATGGCGGTTTCAGGAGAAATGCATCATCACCTAGATTCTCTACTGCATCCGACCAAATGAAAGTGTCTCAATAGAGGTCAATCAACATTACTTCCCCCGGAGAAGGGACCGGAACAAGTATCATAAGCGAAACAGAATACCCGACAAAGTGCAGCACGCGAAGATTGCGGAAGAGCTCGATGCTAGGCATCGGCAGTATACGAAGTATACGCCAGGCCAAATTGCTACTTCCAGGGGTCCTCGCGGCCTGTATCGGCATGAACTTAAAACGCAGCAAAGTTTATGGAGCTCAAAGAAGAGCAGCAATAGTCGTTTTAAAGTTTAAATGAGATGAGTTTGAAATCTCGATGTGAATGCATCAGTCTCCCTAGGAACCGGGCGTCATCTTCTTGACGGCAGCTTCTATGGCAGGCATGCTGTTCTTGAGGATGAACCACTGATCGTTCGTCAAGCTAATGCCTGTGGACGCGAAGGAGAGGGAAGCACACATGAGAATTGCCACAGCTAAAAGATGAAGGATAAACCTTCTTGTTATCATCAAATATATGAAAGAAAAAGCTAGAGAGATAAGCTCTAAGTAATAAACACCACCGGGCAAGCATGTCAACTAAGACTCCCGTATACATGCATGCAAGTTGATGGCATTGCACTAGCTTCATCGTTGGCAAAACCGGCATATACAGAACAAGCTTTGTGCTCACGGATGCAAGCATTCATTCTGAGAAAAAATGAAAGATTAATAGGAACTTCTGAAGCGAGGTAAGTCGAAAGTCTGCCTGGAAAGCCATTCGCTTTTGATAACAGCGATGATCAATCGCAAAAATGTCATGGGGGAAATCCGAAACCCACCGAGTCAATCTTGTCTAACTGTATCCCCGTCAATTGCTTGTAAGCTTCTGCTCTATTTCTTCCCTCTTGCGCTACATGCATTTTACTCTAATTTCGCAATTCCTATATTGCACCATAACCAAGATTACGTGGGAGTGTTCGTGGACCAATGAAAATCTCTCAACTCGTGCATTGCCTAGTGATCTCTATGAACACCTCTTCATTTCTGTAAGAACTGTATCTTCTGGAGGATCCAATGAGCAACAATAAAATGCATACATCTCACTTAACTAGATGTATCTTATCACGACTAATTCATGAAAAGAAGGGCTCGAATAACATTCTGCAGTTGATCGTCGCAATTTGGAAAATGAAGATTAAACCACTGTAAAACCACTTGAGATTACCTTTGCGCGAAGGATAATCTTTCCCGTCTTTCTTGTAGTATTCCCTCATCGACACCAGAGTCTTTCCTTTGAACTTCCCGACCGTCACCTTCCTGTTGCTGGATAGCTGTAAACAATGCCAAAAGGAAACAAGGTCGCCATGGATTAAGAACAGTTACGGTGAGTCATCGATGTTTAGGAGGAAGAACGTGTAGAGGTTCATTCAACTCGACGAAGCAAATAAATTTTTCTTTTTTGCTCTAGAAGCGAACATCATCTCATCAGGGAAAAGAGAATCATGACATTCCATTGCATCAGGCATCACAGTAGCTCAAGCAGACGACAAGCTCGAGAAGAGCAAAAGCCAAAAAGAGAGAGAGAATCATCGAAGCGAGGTAAAACGAATGGAGTTCTCCTGAGGGAACTGAAAGAGTTCCAAATCTCTCCACTACGGTCGCCGCCATCAACGTTTTTTCATGGCGCTTCGTATTCGACTCCCTCCAGCGACATGACTTCAACGGAAAAAAGGGAATCAGTGCATGGAGATCGAGAGAAACATGCTCACGTTGCAGATGATGAGGTCGCCGCCCTCGGTGTACTCCTGATCTTCTTCACGGTCTTCCTCCGCTCTGCCGCCATCCTCCGGAACTCGCTCCTCCTCAAGGAACGCCTGCATAGCCTGGCTGACGGTCGCCCTGTACTTCGGTAGCGAGAGGTTGACTCCAAGCCTCTTGGACACCTCCATCCGCAGCTGATGCTCGGTCATCTCGTCCGCCACGTCCGACTCCTGCAGCACCTCCCGCGCGGTCTTCGCGATCAGCTGCTGCATGTCTGTACTCATCTTCGACCTCCTCCGCTGAGAAATTCGAGCACCGACCTTCCTGCGTTACTTGAGAGAGAGAGAAGAGAGAGATGTGAACGAGAAATGAGCGGGAGAGAACTCTATTATATACTTCTCAGCACCTGATAATTTCAAGAACTTTGGGAAATTATTTTCATATCTCCACCATTTTACTCCCAAAGAGCAATTTCATTAATGAGTGCACCCATCGCATGGGGCTGGCCTAAGATTCTTTGCCTTTTTTTCGCATGTTGATATTCGTAAAATTTATCTATGCCAGCCATTTCCGTGCGATGGATTAATAGGAAGGATCTTTATTAGGAGCATATGTAAGACGGCTGGCATCTGAAATAAGCTTTTTTTCCGATAAAGGCCGAACCGGTGCGCATGTGGAGAGTATAACCCTGATGACTATTTTCGCAGGCAATGTTTGATCACTTCTACATGTATTATTGTAATGTTGTGCAAATTCTTCTTGACATAAGTGAATTTTGAGATAAAGATGGGTGGAAAGAAAATGTTAGACACTCAATGTACCTTATAAAAGTAAGAATGAAATTAATTAAAAAATTTAGAAGCTTTTAGTAATGATTTAACTTGTGACTCATCTCATAAAAATATAAGTTACAATGGTAGGTGACAAGCAAAAAACTTGTAATTTGAAAGAAAAAGGTTGCGGAGGCTTTGGTACAATTGTGATTGTATTGCAATTTTCAAGTTGAGACTGGCATGTTGATATTTGTTATATATTTATATCAAACACATACAAGAATTACTAAATCTTTTTTAAGAGAAAATGACATAAATAATTTCTTTATTTTGATCTAATGTACAATCCTCTCCTTAGATTTTAAATTTGTCCAATATAATCTCTAAATTATTAATAAATATTAGTTCTATACACTGCATGAAAATGTTTGATGCCGTCGTTTCGTTAATTTAAGTTAACACAATCCGTTGATGTGACTTCCAATTTGTTAAGTATGGACGATAAATAACCAAAAAACATTAACACATGAATTATACATTCATCCCAAAATTTGCACATTGTCAAATAACGAAGGACATGTTAATGTTATACTATCCTTTTTCCTAATCCAAAATAACCGAATAAAAGTATTAACATGTTGGCTCATCATTTTTAATATCTTAACTTAGCAGATGATAATACTCCATGTCACTAAATATCGTCTCATGCGCTGCTTCAGCTAACTGAATAGACCACATTAAATAAATTAAAATTTGAGGGATTGCATTGCAATAAAACAAAAAATTATGGTCCGGTTTTGTTAATTTTCCCCGTGAAATATCAACGTGAAAAGGCTCGTGACTTGCGTGTGGCCACCACCACCATTTATCATCCCGCTCTCTCTCGGACACGCACAGGGGCACGAAGAGAGAGAGAGAGAGAGGATGACGACGACGCTTTTCGCAGCTCCGCCGTGTCACCACCGCCCTCTCTCCCGCCGCCATTGCTTCAGCGGCGGAGCTCCGCGGTTGGATTCGTGGGGGCCGTTGAGTCGCGTCCGTCGTGCTCCTAGCAAGCTCAATTTCTCCGCCTCTTCTTCTACTCCGACTTCTTCCTCCGTCGTGGAAGATGGCCTCCCTCCTCCTCCTCCGCCGCCGCCGCCGCCGCCGCCGTCTGACCCCGCTCCTCTCCGGCCGGCCTCCGCCGTCGAAGGCGGTGACGTCGCTCCTCCGAGGTATCTTCCCCCTTTTCTTCTCATAATGTTCGCTCAAGCCGTCGAAATGTTTTGGACGGAGTCGTCCTTCTCCATTTGGTGCGAAGTGGAATTTGGGCGTCAAGTCAGTTACTTTAAGAAGTGTTAGCATTTGGGTTGATGATGGTTTGGATTATATTGCTGTCATCTTCAAACTAGTTGAGCAGAGTCTGTATTCCTACTTTTGGATTTTTCCAAAGAAGGATTCGGAAGTGGTGGTTGTTCCATGTAAGATGAGGGGAACTGGTTGGCGGCGGCGCTGACAAGTTGACAATGCCTTGCTGGTGGTGGTAAAGTTGCCAGAAAGAGATGGTGACAGAGGCGATCGCCTGTAGTTGGAGTATGTAATCAGTAGGTGGCTGTGGTTGCGGCGGCAGCGGCTTTGGTGCCAGCGGAACGGCAGCATGTGCTTCAATTTTCATTAATTGTAATTTGGTTGCATAAAATGATTAGAACACCCCAGGGTGCTTGGTAGTTGGTAGTTCATCTAGAAATTGATAGAAATGGTAAGCCGAGAGATGAGTTGTACCTCATGCTTGCCATCATTCTTTCTTATTTTAGATACTCTATTTCCGGCTTTAAATTTTTTGTCAGGTGGACCTATGTTGTTTATTGGTTCATTAGGAAGAGGGTACCAAACTAGGAACTTACGGTTCAGTTGACTTTTAGATTCTGTGTTAGAGCAGTGGATTTCGAGTTAAGTTGAATCCCATATGTACCGTGTACTGTGCATAATGCCTATGATCCTGTATCGATTTGTTGTCTTGACTCATTGTTCATTGCAAGAGCATGTCATACTTGCCATGCTTGTTAAATCTTGTGGCGAAAATTTTGATTTCAATCTGTTGATCTGCTCCTCCATCGTGAGATGTTAATTTGCAAATTTCAAGAATTGCAGGATCACACTGACATAATTACTTCGTTGTGCAGGGGTTGCAAGGCCTGTGGGAGAGAGGAACTGGAGAGGGGATGCAATGGAGAGGGGAGGATACAAGGTGGCATTGCGACAGTCCCAGGCTTTGGTTGGTGGCCAATAAAGGCTTACAGGCCTTGTCCTGGGTTTGTAGCATCTGGCGGTCGATATCGCCGGCAGGGGCAAAGCATGGATGAGGTTGCTTTTGGAAGAGGCGGTTCTGCATCTGGTGATGAATCTGACTCAAGGTAAAGGTATTCATTTGTCTGCCTTCATCGAGGTTTTATGAATTTATGGCGCTGCAGGAGGGTCATCTAAATGATTATTGATGACTGCTAGATTATGTTTATTGAATGTTGGGTTTGGATTAAATGGTTTTGAGTGTTTGAAACTGAATGTTAGCTCATTTGTAAGTTTGAGCATTAATTTCCAGGCATAAGGATTAAGAAATTCTTCTGGTTTAGGTCAGTGTCCTAACAGACTTTTGAGCTCTGAGGACGGCATGCATGTGGAGTCTGTATTCGCATATATGCCAAATTAATTTTAGGTTCCCTGTGCAGTTAGTCTTAGTATGCTCCTAATATGTAGAGAAATCAAATCTTCCTTCAGTGTAGCAAAATACGTTATGTTCTCTGTTTTCTAGGACAACTTTAGTTATGACAAGCCACAATGTGCAAGTATAGCTAATGTACAAATGCAATCGTGGTTAGGCCTTAGCAAAGATAAGACCTCCTGTTTCAACCTCCTTTCCTTAGCCTAACGGTGTTGCATTTTTCTTTTCTTTTCTTTTCTCACTCCCCCCTGGGGTTTGGATTTGTGAATTTTCCTGATCCATTGTTGGACAACCTGTCCATATTGTTTATTTTTTACTAAGAACTTTCATTTAAACTTATGCTTGAATGGTTTGTTGTGACTTTATGTCTCGTCTCTTGTTTTTAGTGCTTCAATCACATGAGTGTATTTCTCGGTTAATCTTGAAAGCTTTGAATTCTCATTGAAAAGCCTGACATTTTATAGATATCCAGATCATAAAGTGTGGCTGTGACTTCCTTTTTTCTTTTTTCTCTTTTCTCTTGTTTTGGTGAACTAGCCCTGTTTATATGGTTATAATAGTCAAGCTGAAATAAAATTAGTTTTAAGCCGGAGCTCTCTCTTTCTAATAATCACTTCCTATTAGTGTTGATAGTGACAATTTAAGAACTACTGGAATTCTGTTGCATATTTTTCAGTTCTTGAAGCATCAGCATGTTTTAAACTGGGTAAGCTACTGATGAATTCTGCAGCAAGAAGGGGCGAGATCGGAGGAAATTAAATAGATAATACTTTCCCATTCACGATAGCCAGACAAGTTCACAATCCTACTGGCCTCCTGGGACACCTGGAAAGCCGGAAGAGAAATGAAGGGATGAATGCATATCATCTGTCCTCATCTTAACTACGTCAGTTTCTGATGCTTGGACTGCAGGGTGCGGTGATGATCAATGTATCTTTCTTGTTAACTACTTTCTTTTGGTTGCACTTAACATCAACAAATATACACATTACCTCTGAGTCTTGAATTTCTATGCTTTCAACTGCTCTGCTTCCAGCAAACAAAATAGAACAGCTCTGCAAGACTGCAAATAATGTTGTACCTCATTCCTTGGATGGTCGATCAATATTGGAGTAAAAGAAACTATATGGTTGAATTTGAAGATGGTTTTTACCCCCACTTCTTCATTTGCATTGCATTGGTAGAATTTAAGTTCGGTTGTTCAATCACTTTTGGATAATTCAATTGTCACCCATAAGCAGAGAACTCAGGAGTCATCTGGGAAACTAGACTTGAGCTGTTACAAGATCCTGCTGACCAAAACAAACCTTCTGATAAACAATTCCTGTAAATCATTTACAAAAATGAACAAGTGGCTTGTCTTTTTATCTCTCACTTATGGCATCATTTCATTTAATCAACTGCTGTCCTTCCCCTAATACTCATAAATACTCTTTAACGGCTACAAGAATTTTAAGCACCATATAACCGTCTTATTTCTGACCACAGACTCAGAAGCGGCCAACAGTCCTCTTAGGTTACGCATTCTTCTCTTTTAATGGACTGAGCTGAAGCAAATAAACACCAAGCGCCATGAATATCACCATGCTTGTCATTCACGCTATTTCTGAATGCAACCTTTCAAATGAGATGAGGAAATCACTCACAGGAGAGTCCTCCCTCACACCCATCAAGGGATCTACTGTATCGAGCCAGGCCACATGATGTTTCACAGGCTTTGTTCTTCTGATTGAGCTACAAGTGCGTACTCCAAATCACTCGTTTCTTGTTTGAAGAATGGAAGACTTCCCGGATTTTCCTCCGCCAAGAGAAGGCTCACGGGTGTTTGTGGCGGGTATTTATTCAAAATGAAGTCAATTTCCTCTCCACTGATTTCTTCCTGGTTGAGGAGAACCTAAATTCAGATCCAAAGGGCTCAGGATTAGTACTCTCGTAAGAGCATGGAACAAACAGTCAACACACTCAGCATGCCTCACAATTTAGCTTGACTCTGGTTTCATTTGGCCCCAAGATTTGAAGATACTGAAAAGTTTAAAACGAGTACTCAAATCACATCAAGTATTTTACCTTCACAGCTTTGAGTAGGGCCGCATGGTGCTCCCTGAGCAGAGCAACAGTCCTTTCATACATGTCATGTATGAGCTCTTCAGTCCTTTGAGCGACCTGATCATCCAAGTTGAAATTTATCGGCGGTTCAATCAAACCGTAGTCGTCATAGAGTGATCCTTCAAAGTCCAGCCTTGGTCCGACGAATTTGACTTTCTTTCTCCAAGGAGGTGGTTCGCCATGGATGACCATCGGATTCTCCAAATTCCATCTGTTGATCGAGCACGGAAAACCCCAGTATTAAACACCACGAGATGTTCGAAAAGGAAATTCACTGATTACAGCACAAGGGACCAACGTTGTCAAAATTTTACGAGCAAGCCAAGAAGCATCTGCAAGATAGCCAACAGATGCTCTCGATGTATCCCGTCCATAAATAACCTCTTCAGCTGCACGTCCTCCAAGCAAAACCTATAGTTCGAATACAGCAGGATAAGGATGGGGATTCAATTTAATCTATTGACAGAAATAAGAGGAAGGGAAGAAACATCAGCTGCCTATTAGCCAAAGAGAGTGTCATACCTGAAGGCGATGAAGCAATTGTGGCCGGCGCTCAAACATATATTTCTCGTCATCAAGTCGGTGAAAAATAACTTGAGACAATGTCTGCATGTTCACAAGTTAACCATTCAGTAATAAGAGGAGCCCTAATCAAAGCTTAAAAGGAAAGTAATAATTGGAGCAAATCTGATGATGACACTGATTGCTTTACAACTAATGGCACCAGCAGGTAGGCATCCAACATAATGACTTGTTACAGGTCATGAACATGCTGAAGAAATCTCAGGTCTTTGTGAAAGAATAAAACAGGATATAGAGGACTTGGGAACAGAAAGAGGACCTCTCCACGAGGGATGATTGAAATCCGATCACAGTATTCAACATCGGCATTCTCATATCTCTTCAGAAGATGAGAAATCATTGCAACTCCTACTTCAGTAGTAGCTCTCCTACATTGTCCCTGATGACCTAACTCTATTCCAACACGTCTTGGCCCCACGGTAAGTCTATCAACTGCATCGTCCATATCTGATCGAAGAATTGATCCATGTCCTTTCCTAACTGCTACTAGAGCAGCCTCTTGGACAAGCTGAGCCAATTGTGCTCCGCTCCATCCTATTAATAATTCAAACACAAATTTCAGATATTGAACCAACAAATTGAAAATAGTAGAGAAACATAGCTACCTGGCAAATTCTGTGCATATGACGATAAATCAACGGTCTCTGACATCTTTACTTTGCTCGCGTGAATTTTTAGAATATCACGTCTCCCTTTTGCATTAGGAGGCCGTATCTTAATCTGCAGTATACTCACAATACAGAAATAAAGAAATAAAAGTTCAAAAACATGAAATAGTCCAGCATATACTGAGGAAAGTCATGAACAGAACAGGGAGAGAAGAATAAACCAAGTAGGGAAATTTAATTAAAAAAAAAAAAAAAGCAGATCAAACAGGATTGGCCACCTTAAAAGCTAATTCTAAAAACTCAGGCGCCCAATATCAAGAGCAGCCTTGATACCAAGTATGAATTTAACTCAGCTTTTTACTATTCAATTTCTCCTTTGGGTTCAGTGTAGCTAAAATAAAGTACGGCTACTATTCACTAGCAGAAACAAACCTTCCGATCAAAACGGCCAGGACGAAGGAGTGCAGGATCTAATAGGTCCCTACGGTTTGTAGCTGCCAGAAATATCACACCTTTTCCAGTATCAAACCCATCAAGCTCTATAAGAAGCTGATTCAATGTGGTTTCCCTTTCTTGAGTTCCAGCATTGTACAGGTGGTCGGTGGATTCCTTGAAGATTCCTTGACGCCTGATCATAGATAAACAAAAAACCAAAAAAAAGACTGGCAAAAGTTACAGGCTTACCATGCACATTAGACTAGCTCTAATTACTATTGTAGTGACAACTGTCCCCTCCAAAACATAGGCAACTGAGGAATTTCCCAAGGACAAAAATGTGACAGGAAGAGTCCAATCAATCAAGAGCTGGCTCAGATAGAAGACTAACCTGGTTGCCAGGGCATCAATTTCGTCAATGAATATAACCGAAGGCTTATTTACCTGCAAAAATAGATAAACCTTGAAATCAGATGAACTATTAGAATAGTTAAAAAACTAAAGTGGTAAAAGATGTTGACAACTCCAAAAGCAGGTGAACCAACCACTTGACAAGTAAATGTTTGTTACAAGGAAATAGCCCATAAATTTGGGCGTAACATACAATGAAGCTAACCTCTGTCAAAAGATGACATAATGAAGAGCAGGTAATCGCATAAAAAAGTTTGAAAAGTTGACGAAATTCCACGATCCTTAACTCAGTGTAGGCTTAATTGTTACATTAAGGAATTAATCCTTGACTAGAATAGTATGGGTAATACAATACCTTTGCTCTCTTAAATAGATCCCTGATACGAGCAGAACCAACACCGACTAAAACTTCAACAAATTCAGACCCAGCCATTTGGTAAAATGGAACGCCAGCTTCACCAGCTATGGCTTTGGCAACCAGCGTCTGCAGAATAATAGAAAGGGTGAGAAGAGCCAAAGGAATTTGCAGGAGAAACCAAATAAAACCAACCTTTCCACACCCAGGAGGTCCCTCCAAAAGGACACCATGGGGAGGCTTGATTCCCATCTTATCAAACAGTTCTGGATTCTTCAGGTACCTCACTAACTAACCAGCAAAATAAACAAAATCTGTGAGCTTCTGCTGGACGATGGTAACAAATCAAAAGCACATTCTGGACTTACAATATAAAGATGTCATTACAGAGCAAAATGCACTATAGTAAGTAAGGCCCCTTAAGTATAATCTGTTCTAAACAGGAAATTTGGGGTTAAAACAAGATTCTAGTTAGTGTTACCGTTTGCATGTGCATGTATGCAAAAATGCCTACTGTCTGTTTCAGGCTACAAACAGCTACAAACGACAATATTTTCAAAATTTCAGTATGAACTCACCATTCAAGAAATAAATTGAGTTAGGGATGCAAATATCACACATGCTGCATCTAGATTATCTAACTTTGTAAGGCATGATTTGCTAGAACAATATTTTTCATCGTGTAAAATTCCCAAAGCTCAGAGAATACAGGGAAGTGTTAAACATGTAAAAAGATGCTAGATTCATGTCTTTAGATAGTAGTTCTCCAAAGAAAACTCTTGTAACATTTGTCAAAGATAAATCAAAGGGATCATTCAGTCGGGAAGAATGCGATAGATTAGCTGTTCTTACAAGTGAATACCCATAGAACAAGAGTGATTACCTCTTGAAGTTCCTCCACAGCCTCATCTATCCCTGCCACATCGCCGAACTTTACTCCTGTTGAACCCTGGAATATTTCATCCACAGAGAACATTCTAAAAATTTAGCCCACATTCTACACTAGCAAAAAATGCTTGGATACAAATTACAAAACGAAACTAACATCAACACGAGCTTCTGCTTTGGATCTTGAAAAATCAATTCCTTGCCATAGATCCTGCATAATGGTAAGTGATGTCACGCAAAGAATTAAACAGTTAATGGACACTAGAATATTGCTATTGCAACGCACTAAAAGCAAGAGAAAATGACAAAGAGAAGAGTAGTACCCATTTCCTGAAGTTCTTAGGTCTTCTCGACAGAGTGAAACGGACTAGAAGGACCATAGTCAAAAGGACAAAGCTTATCGGTTTTAGCATTTCGAGGCTAGCTGAAACACCGCCAAATGTGTAAAACTCGTAAAACTTGGAGAAGATCCCTCCATCACTGAATAGATCGACAACATTGTCCCATACCCTCTCAGAAATGCTAAGGATAAGACCGAGAAAGAGCTTGAAAAATGGTCTGGCTATTGGCCAAACAATATATACTGTCGTGACAAAGATGAAACTGGTAACAGCAAAAACTGCTGAAGCCAAAAAACCCCCTACTACCACTGCTGCAGCAGCCATAATAGCTGTGATCATCCCAAACTCAACCATCATTCTGCTAGATATGGAAGATGCCACCGGATGAGGATATTCTGGTAACTTTCCCACCCAAGACTACAGAAAATGTCATCAGCAAGAATGGAAAATCAGAGGAATTCACCATCTCCAGTCCCATATATGCACAAAACTTTGGAAGCAAATAATAAACTGACTTACCATAGTTTGCCTCTCTATTTCATATTGCGGACCATTGTATTCCTCCAGAAGAGCTTGAGCTTCACCCTGATTCAGCTTCATAGACCTACAGACAACTACATGGCTCAACAACCAAAAGAAGACCTTGAAACAAACTATGTGGCAAAAAACTACAAGTAAAGAAATGTACCATCGAGTTCTATGTAAACTCCTATCCCCAGGGATCTCTTTCAACTCTACTATAAAATCCCTAAACCCATTAGCCGTCGAAATGCTGGGAACCTCCTTCGAAGTCAACAACTTGACTTTATCACTTTCCATAGCTTTCCTGAAATCCTCCAAGCTCATCTTGGGCAATGCCTCCAAATTCCTATCGAACTCCTCTTCCTCGGACAAGTCTTCGCCGAACACTTGCTCGGGGACGTACAATTTCCCCTTGTACTCCCTCAGTAGGTCTTTCAAGTACACCGACTCCTCCTTCGCGGCGGCTTTAGCCTTGTCCTGACCCTCATCACTCCCTCTCTTCGATTTACCTCTCTTGTCCAGCGTCCTCCTCAAAATCTCAAACGCACCCACGTCAGTATTCTTGCTCAAGTTCTCTCTTTCCTTCAAAGTGTAGAACTTGTCCCCTATCAGGTACCTGGGCTCGACCTGACTGGGGTTCTCCTGCAAAACCCTTGCCACAAAATCATCCCCTTTAGGAGGAGACGAGCCTGAACTCGATTCGCACAAAACTCTAAAGAAATTTCGAGTTATTCCCGTCCGCAACCGAATTCCTCGAACAGAACTCGAGCGTTCGAGCCCCCGGCGAGTGAGAATCGGAGCGGGGCACAACCCGCTCGAGTGCACACGCGGCCTGGCGTAAAAAGCCCTAGATGACAGCAGAGTGTCAATGCCGCTCATGTTCAAGAGGGAAGAGCTTCGATTCGCGGGGGGCCGCTCGGCTACGGTTTCTAATGCATTCGTTCGAAAGGCCGCGGCTTTAGCGCATTTCCGCGGATTTTATCAAAAGGGGTGGGGACAAATTTTGAGCTTGAACGAGCTGAAACGATTCGCCATGGACGACGGTGCTCGAGCCGGAGAGGAAGACACTGCGGAGAATTCCACGGGTTTTATCCAAACCAAACCGAAACTCTCTTTTGCAGGCTGCGGCCAGAACGGGTCGGGCTGAAATGGCCCGCAGAGCGGCAGTAAAGGACCGGGTTTATTTGACCCGCTCCCAGCGACGTTTATTTGATTGATCGAATTTTGAATTATCAATTTTTGCTAGTGTCTTAAAAACTTTTTACAGGACTTGTTGACTCTTCCATCCAATTACAAAAGAAATTACTCTTTATCGAGGTTATCATTACAATCAAGTTGGAGACATAATGTTTGATTGAACCGAAAGAAAAAAAATCAAATTATGCTTTCAAGCTTTCTTTAGACTTTTAAAGATATATATCCTATTTTCTTAAATTTTAAAAAGGGCTAGCGATGATCATTAATGTAGTTAGTGTTTACTCTTTATAGAGTGTTACCATAAGGTTTGAAATCGTGAAAAAAAAAAATTCACTCAAAATTACTCACAACCCATTGTTATTAACTAGATAAATTCCACCAAACTAGCTATATCGAGATGCTAGAAGTCCAAAACCCATTAACCCCAATTGAGATATGTGTAGTATTAACACAAGTGAGTTTGATTTTGAAATACAATTTGGAAAGTGGATGCGTTTGGGACTGCCTTCCTAAAGCCCCTTGGGTATTCAAAGCCCTTTGGGCCAAATACTTTATGTTTGGCAATTTATTTTTTAGCTCCCTTTGCCAAATGCAAGCCTTCAAAAAGCTTAAACCCCAACGAAGCCCCTAAGCTACCTTGGGCTTTTTCGGCAAGCTGGCCTTGGGGGCTAGTGAAAATATTCTCCCAAAATTATCCTCACTAATCTTTTATTTTTCCAGTTTTGCCCTCAATAATTGTTCATTTTCATCTTCTTCCCTTCTCTTTGTTGAACAGGATCAGCATCTGCGCATGGTTGCCGAGAAGGATAGGCGATGCGGCGAAGGGCAAGTGGTCCAACTAGGGTTGCACGACCCTTTGGCAAGGGTCGCGGCGTGACAAGGGTTGCTGTGACCCAGATCAAGCGACCAGATTGCACAGCCCTGGCGACCTCCGTATGAAAGTCGCGGCATGACAGGTCGCGCGATCGTCCGATGAGGGTCACTGCGACCCAAATCTCGTGATTTGGTCATGATCTGGGTCGTTGTGACCTTGACAACCCATATCTCACAATGTGACCTCTACATGGAGGTCATGGCGCAACGAGTCATGCGACCGTTTGGCGAGGGTCGCCGTGCTGCGGAGCGTTTGCCCTTTGCCGGGATCGCCCGCCCTTCACCGGCTCTTTTGTTAGCTCTTCGCCGGCGGTCGCCAGCCAAGTCCTTGGCTAGCCAACTCTCCTTTTTTTTTTTTTTTTTTTAATAATAAAAGTCTTTTATAAATTTAATTTTTCCAAACACTATTTTGCTCAAAGGTCTTTAACAATGGACTTTTACAAATATAATTTACCAAACACAATTTACATTTTGAAAAACTACTTTAATTCAAAGATTTTTACATTTCCTCAAAAGTCTTTCCAAACATATTTCCCCAAAGACTTTCCTCAAATGTCTTTCCAAACGCACCAATTGTACGTACATGTAAGGTCCAATTAGTGTTTGGTGGTCTTGAGATTCTCTTACTCTAAAAATTAGCTTAAAGGATGAGACTTTTTCTCAATCTTATAAACTGACCACAAATCCCTTTTCCACACATCAGGTTTGGATCCCATAATTCTCCCATGTGATTATTGGGTCTAGACTTATTGGTAGCCCCGCATCAATAATAATCTCCCCTCACACATCGAGCCTCAATCGGAGCCACAACAACAAACAACAGAAGCCCAACACCTTGCACTCAGAGAGATTACCAAGAAGGAGCCTAAATTCAAGCTTGTTAACATATTCAGTTGAACCCACATTTGCTCAAAAGGTTAAGTATATATATATATATATATCAATTTTCTAATGTGAGATTTCTCTAACACAACTCATTCATACGTGATTCTTTAACATACAAAATAATTTTGTTCTCAAATATTACCTACAAATGGTTGACCAAATATGAATTGGAAACTACATCTTGATACACCCTCACAACAACACATTCTCTTTTCTACTCTTAATTGAAGAACTAATTGAGAAGTATAATAGCAAATACAGATATGAGTAACAAACCTTCATAGAGACTAGTACGATTTGATTCAACAATTTATTTGTTCGAGGGTTTGATCGTGTCATAACTTTATTAGGTTTATTATCCGATGAATTGCATTACTGATTTAACCCTGAAAAAGAAACGACGGGTCCCTATCCTAAACCATACACATTTGGCGTGGTTCGTGGTATGACGCTCCACGGTGCCATGACTACAGTGGGCATTTGGCCGAGTGATGTCTACCTCAACCTGTCTTTATTTTCTAAGTCAGCTTCTTTGAATACTAAACTAACTTCACTTTTTTTCTTGTCAATCTAGTCAAAGATAATTCATCGACCTAAGAAATAGAGACATGCGAGGCACATTAATCTCTTCAAGAACGGAAATGATTTTTGAAATAATCGTATGAAAAATAATACATAAGTAGCGTATATTCATTTAAGTGAAAGAATCTTTTGCGAAATAGCTTTTATGGCCTTTTACGTGCTCGGTTCGCTGAAAATGATCAATAAGCATAAAAACATTTACGGTCAATAAAAATATGCATGCTTAAAAATAGGAAAATGAATTTTCTAATCTGAAAATAAGAAAATATTTTCCTAGAAGATAATTTCTAAAACACACCCATCTCATAATGAGGAAAAAGTTAGCAACTGAAGTTAAAAAAGTAATTAAGGGATCCTTCTCAGCAGCTCCCCGAAAAGGTCAAAATCAAAGTGGCATGACGAGGCTATTGTCACAGGATGGGGAGACCAATGAGTTGATTCGAGAGCTACTTCCAAAATCCTTAATCCTAAGTATAATGATAATATGCTTTCGTCAGCGACGTGCGAATCCAACTCGCCTAGTCGATAATGGAGGTCGGATCAAGTTAGGTCGGCGGGACGAGAGACGGACGCTGTCAATTTGGTCTCGACCCTGTGCGGATACCGACAATCTTACCAAACCACGTTCGCTCGCACAGGCGATCGGTTCTAACTTCTGTACCTTGACTTCGAACTAGAACGAAACGTGGCCCTCAAGTCGTACTCCAGACTTTTCGAAGTACTAATAGTATAGAAATGAACATGATCATATGGTAATCAGACAGATAGCGACTATTTCAGTTCTTACGTTCCTCGAAATAAAATAAAATAAAATAGAAATTTGTCATTTTTCATTCACGGTAACAAATTTGTTTACAAAATATATTTAAAACAGAATTAAGAAAATGGAAAAAAAAAAAGTTGCTTTTTTGTTCTGAAAAACAACTCAAGAATCGAGTAATTTCCTTCTTCTTCTTTTTCTTTTCATTTTCCTTTTCTTCTTCTTCCTCCAAGGCCGGGGACCGGCCAAACGAGAGCTGGCGACCTCATAGTGGCCGGGCAAGGCTCGGCCTCGTCGGGGGTTGGCAAGGCTCCCCTGAGGTCGATGAGGTTATTGGCTAGAGGAAAAAGAAGAAAAGGAGAAAAGATAAAAATATAATAAAATTAGTAAAAAATTAAAAGAAATTCTATGTCACAAAAAAAAATCGAGAGTTGCACTAAGCACATTTTTATTCCAGGAATAAAAATTTTGTATAGTTACTAAATATCTTCAAATGCTCAGAAACTTATCCATATAACATAATCAAAAAAAAAAAAAAAAAACTTTTTGGAACAGAAATAATTACCAAATGCAGCTTAAATGATTTGAAAACTTGAAAAATTACAAGATCAAGTATCCGACCCAAAAGGAGCCGAACTTTTTGAAAATATGAATGCGTACTTGTTTGAAAAATGTGGCATGCTCCTATTTTCAGCGGTACGAGAAAGAGGTAATTTATTATCGATAAACTAAAGGTTTGAAATGTAGAGAATATACTTAGGTATCTGTGACTTTAGGGCCATGCAACGACGTCATGTGCTGCTAAAGAAGTGCATTGCTCTTTCGATGCTTTGTTAACTTAAAAAGGTTCATCCACTTATTCCGAAAGTTCAGGACCACACCATATATAATATTACAAAGCATTCCATATTAACGTCCTTAACAAGTCTCACTTGGAATTCTAACTCGCAAAATTGTCGATCAGGGTCGTAGAATAGCTCATAAAATTAATTGAAACATGTGATATGGGATCTTGATACTAGTTCAACTTATTATTAGTTCTTTTTTTGTTTGCAAAATTATTAATGGAACGGGATATCATTAGATTATTAGCTAAAAAAGGCATGAATTGAAGAATATTAAGTAGAGAGAATCTTCCGATAAGATATCATTTTTCAACCGTTCCAAATTCAAGAGCAAATTAGTTTCTCTTTATTTATTAGCAACGCGATGAGTGAATTTCACCCTCATCAAGACTGAAAATTTTCAATTTATAACCAAGGGCACGATCCCAAAGACCCCTTCCTGCAAATGACATCAGTGCCCCTTCTTTTAGTACACATTTTTCTGTTTATCATTATTATATTATCTATTAAGACAGGGGTTACTGATTTTAACGTAAGTAAATTTCAAACTAGAATTTGGAACCCAACTGTCAAGGTCGAATCCTTATTTTTGAAAAGAAGAACCTATCTTTTGACTTTGGAATTGGTTTAGAAACGAGCCAATTGGTTGTAAGGTAGTTCTAGGGTCAATTGGGAAGAGGCGAGGCTTTTATTTTTATTTTTTATGGTATCATTATTATGGGCACAATGTACACATGTCAAACATGTCAAACATGAACACAATTCCTTCTGCTTGAAGAAAACATGTCAAATACATTCAATTTCAACAAATATATTTTCTGTTCTAAAAAGAAAAAAGAAAGTAACCAAACTTAAACCGGTTCGTCTCCCTCATAAATTCCGGTTTCCAAGTAGAATCGGCTGATTGGTTCAAACTTCAAAGCATAGATGCAAGAACCAAATTAGTCAATACCGGTTCCCATTTATCAGACTCTGGGAACCGTCTCAATTCTCGAATTGAATCGGCTTGGCTTCTCGTCGGATATTTCATCGTGTTCTCTTTCGCTCGATCGAGGCACGCGAACCGAGGGGTTCGATTATTTAGAGGTTTAAGAGATGGCCGTCCGCCGTGGTCCTGTTATTTTCAATGCCGTTTACCGTCATTCTCATGGCGTGCGATGCATGTTTTCCAAGGTGTAATTATTTGTCCCGGCTGTCTCGCTACTCGCTACATAGATGACTCTTCACCTTAGCATGCCATGTCGGAAAGGGGTGGGCCCATGTAGCGGTCGGTGACGACAGTGACGGAGCGACAGATATGCAGATTCGTTGGATATCCATCTTCGCCCCCACCCCCGCCCCCACCATGCATGTGATCTCATCATATGCCAGTCCACGCCCGGCTTTTCCAGAGAGCAAAAACAAAGGAGACAGCTTTTTAAAATAGTTAGGCGAAGTACTGGGGGCGTTGAATTTCGCAGGTCGTGTCGTTTATAAAGAAATTTGCAGGACCCAGAAAGCGATGCGACCCAGCAATCCAACTGCCATTCAATTCCAGCAGCTCAGCGCACGACCGAGGCGGAGGAGGAGGAGGAGGAGAAGGAGAAGGAGAGCGAGACGGAGGCGGGAGAGCTTCGTGCGCAGGTGATCGCTGCTGCTAACCCAGGATCGATTTTCTCATGCTGCTGTCACGAAAAACAGTCTTGGCGGTGTTTGATTGTATCTGCTCCAATCTGTTGCTTCTCCCCACCCTTTTTTTCCTCCTCCTTTTTCTGGGTTTTTAAGGCATTCCCTTTTTGGGTCCTACGGCTTTTTGAGTTCGGTGAAGAGCCCATAATCTCTGTTTCCTCTGTTAGTGTGCAGTTTCTTCTCATTGAATTTGACTTTTTTTTTTGGTTTGTAATTTGATGGTTCCTTCTATTTTGGGCCCTTTTACTACTGCAAGTGCTTTCGCAATTTGTAGGCGATCAACAGCACTTTTGTGCAGTGTCACACGTGAAGAAATAGAGGAATTGAGAGCCGGGAATGCATCGTATGCAGAGACGGAGAGGGACTTATAGCCACTAAGCTTTGGTATCAAAGTTCAATGTCCCACCTTTTCTTTGGCAGTTCAGCCAAAGTAGTAGTCTAAGACTTAAGATTGCCAGAGCTGATCAGGGCTTTTTGAAACTTAGGAGATTTGATTACTATAAGATGCTTTTGAAATTTTTTTTAACAGATGAGGGATTTGGAGAAACTGTTGCCTTTTTTGCAAATGGCGGCGTCGTGTTGATGTATCACTAGTAATTGGCGTCATCAGGGTGCTAGATTGGTGTCTTGAGGGATCCATCTCCAGTCGCATTTTTGGAACTCGGGATAGTATCCCTGATAGTAACATCTCACCACGGTTTAGTAGTCCATGTAACTTTTTACCATCGAATCAGCAATGGTAACTTTCACCATTGAATGATCAGGGGCTATAAAAAACCTATTTTCTCCCTGGTTGATTATAGTAGGCTTAATCTATGCAGCTTTAACATCTCCTGATCAACGTAATTTAAAAAAAAATAGATCCTATTCCTCTGTATCTCATATGGGTTTCAAATTATTGGAATTGGCCGATAACTGTCTCAATCTCCACTGGTCTTCTGTAGTTCACAGGCACAGCAGTGAGTTCCAGAATTATCAATAACTGAGGGACAGAGAGCGAGAGCGAGAGAGAGAGAGAGAGAGAGAGAGAGAGAGAGAGAGAGAGAGACAGACAGACAGACAGACAGAATAATCTGATTCACACTTATTCAGCAGCAGCTATATATGTTTGCAAGTATCTCATTCTGTAAAGGATTTCAAATTTCAGTATAATTAGGATCATAACTGTCTTTTGACTTTGGAAGTACAATTAAGAGTGGCCCTGGCTACAGCAGCTTAGATAAGAGGTCCCAGACACTGTTGCTAATTAAATCAGATGCTATTTCTGAATCACTGGTTGCCAAGATCATGGTTTTCTCCCAGATTGCTCTTACCATCCCTTGTATATTTACACAGTTGCAATGCCAAAGGATTTCTCCTTCGAGTTATTTAGTCCGCGTTTGTCATGATTTCACACAAGCTCTGCCCCTATAGCAAGCCTTGCTCATTTGAACTTTCTGAAACTTTATTTTCGAAATCAATTCCCTCAGGAATCATATTGAACTTTGTCCCCTTGAACTGGGATTAGGTTGAGTGAGACGTGAACTGGGCACAAGCTTGAAGCCTAGGAAGTGCTGTCGGTGAGAGATGCTGTACCTCAAGACATGCATGCCTAAGTTCCTGGTCTATTACCATCAAAGTTTTTAAGTCCTCCTTTCTGCTGTTGTCAACAGGCACAACTCTACCTGAAGTTATGCAGTCACTCTTCAGCTGCTTTTGCATGAGGAAAGGTCAACGAAAAGCTGGTTATGAGGATCCAATCATTCTTGCTTCAGAAACACCTTGTAAGTTAGAATTCAAATAGGTAACAGTTTTAGTCACTCGTTCCCCCTTTTAGGTGACACATAATATAAACAGGTTAGCAAGTCTAGACACCTTGCACTTTCGATGTAGCATGGACATCTTAAGTCTGATGAAATTAGTACACTGGTGTTATGGATGGATATTCAATTTGCAACTTTAATAGCTGCCTATGCATCTGTATCATGTTCATCTTGTTAGCAATTCTATTTATGCCCTCATCACACAACTGTAATTTAGATGTTTTATGTACTGTCACTGGCAGTGACATGATACTGTTGCTCCATTTAGCTCATATAAATTGATGAACTGATCTACATTTTCAACAGCTTTTCTCTGGAGAATTTTTTTTTTTTTCCTGTGAAAGACGAGTCATAATCTCCACATTATGATCAATTTGGCAGTTACTGTGAATGAAGTGGAAGCTTTGTATGACCTTTTCAAGAAACTAAGCAGTTCCATAGTTGACGATGGTCTTATTCACAAGGTATCCTCTTGCTAATCTAGACTATATCAAGAATTCATGCTTTGCTCTATAAGATAGAAGCACTCCCCTTTAACTTGGTTCCTAGTTCCTCTACATCACAAAGACTTACTACCCATCTATTTGCTTGAACAGGAAGAGTTTCAGTTTGCACTATTCAGGAACAGTAACAAGCAGAATCTTTTTGCAGATAGGGTGAGTGCATATGCTCCTCTTCTTCGTAATCTTTTCCTTTAGGAACCTACTTTCCATCTGTAAGTTCACTCTTCAGTGGATATATTTGTTTCGCTTCTTCTAGGCACATGACATCTGAAATCAAAGTGGAATTCCTTTCGGAATTTGTCAATCAATTGAAATTTCAGACTTATCATGCATAGATCTGCAGATAAGAATCCTGCGGCCTCTGTCATATTTAGCAGTATTTGGGCTTGTCAGTATTAATAGCCACTGTACTTATTTTTTCTAGTTGCACACTTGTCTAAAATTTCAGCAAGCATGCCTGTTTATTCTTTAATAACCTTGGCCCAAAACTGACCTGCAGATTTTTGATCTATTCGATGTGAAGCGTAATGGGGTGATAGAATTTGGAGAATTTGTCCGGTCATTAAGTGTCTTCCACCCAAATGCTCCTGAAGCAGACAAAATAGACTGTACGATCCGATTAAGAATCTCCCCTTCTTACTGATTTTTTTTGGTTATCTGGAAGCAAACTAGAGTGTACAAGAATGCAATTTTGTGACTCTTGTACTTCAAGATTGATAAGGATTTTCTCTGACTTGGATGACCTTTTCTTGCAGTTGCTTTTAGAATATACGATTTAAGGCAGACTGGTTACATTGAGCAAGAGGAGGTAAATACATGAGCAGCAATCTAATGCCTCTGCCTCTACAGTATCATGAGTGGTTATGACAAGCTTCTTACTGTAAAACATGTAAAAGAATTCTTTTTTTCGCTTCACAAGGTCTGTGTAATTTGGCTGTTTGGACGCCTTTTCTCAGAAAAATCGGATTTTGCAATGTAGGAGTGGAAATCTTGTTTAAAAGGATATTACACTGTCTTGAAAAATAAAGGTAAAGAAAAAAGGAGAATTTGCTGTTATGAACTGGAATATGATCTTGATTTACCAAAGATCGTCTTACTTTTTGTTTTTCAACTGGTATAATCTTCGAATCATAGGTACGAGCAAGAAATAGTAGTTGTTTGAACCAACATGCCAGTCATCCAACCATCTTTCGGCCACCCAAGTTAATTCTGCAGTAGCTTCTCTTACATGTATTGCATGATTGCATCTTTGGTCAAGATCAACTGCAAACTGCTTCAACTGGCCTGCTTTTCCTCTTGACTGTCAAGTTCTGACATCTTGTTATTTAATTTTCCCAACACGCATTGGCCATATCCTAATGCAAAAGTTAAAGGAGATGGTACTGGCTCTTCTTGGTGAATCAGATCTGACACTTTCCAATGATGTCATAGAAACGATTGTTTGTAAGGTATGGGGCGAATCTGCTCGATTCTGTCCTCAAATTATACGAAACAGTCATGTTCTGCTGTTCATGCTCTTCTTCGCCTTGTCTGGACAGACAATCACAGAGGCAGATACAAACAATGACGGGAAGATTGATCAAGAAGAGTGGAGAGAGTTTGTGGCAAAGAATCCTTCCCTCATGAAGAACATGACCCTTCCATATCTAAAGTGGGTACTTAATTCATATATACCTGTAGATATTGCATGCCATAATCGCACTAAGTTCTTATTTGGTCATTATCTCCACGAACGATGTTGAATTGCATTGTTGAATAATGTGATCCGCAATCCCAAAGCTGCCATTTCTGATTACGGTTTCTACTTTTCAGGGAGATAACCTTAGTATTTCCAAGTTTTGTGATGCACAGTGAAGTTCAGGATTAAGCAGAAAGGTATTGGTGCAAGAATCCATTTCCACGTAAGTCCGATAATACCAAGAAAGAGTGATCCGGTAGCATGAGCCATTGAACTCCCTCGGTGCGCTGGGTGCAGTACAGAGATGGTTGAAAAATGTACAGAACTCTGGCTCTGCTGAGCACCAGGTGTCAGATAAAATCATCGCGCAGCTAGAAATCTCACAGCTAATTTCTCCACCGGTGTTTTTTGATATATGACCAACTCAGATCGAATTAGATTGACATCCAAGTGAACACGGTCGTTGAGAGTGATCCTAATTTGTTAATCTCTTCGCTGAGCTGGAACACAAGTGTTGAGTGAATGATCCCATTAAAATCGTGTTATTTGGGTGCATCATATCATGAAGAGATTGGTTGCGCGATGCTCACTGAACTTCAAGAAGGGTGACGATATTTCTACATCAGTAGTAACTTCCTTTTTCTTGATTGTGCGGAATATTTCATCCATAGAGAACATTCTAAAATTTTAGTGCACATTCTGCACCAGCAAAGAATGCTTGGATGCAAATTACAAAACGAAACTAACATCAACAAGAGCTTCTGCTTTGGATCTCAAAAAGTCAATTCATTGCCATAGATCCTGCATAATGGTAAGTGATGTCACGCAAAGAATTAGACTGGTAGCAGACACTAGAATATTGCTATTGCATCGCACTAAAAGCAAGAGAAAATGACAAAAGAGAAGAGTGGCACTCATTTTTTGAAGTTCTTAGGTTGTGTTTGGCAGTTACAATAAAATTTGAGATAGGATAAGATTCATCATATCCCGTATTTGGTGGTTGCTTAAAACATGATAAAATTGGATATAAGAGGGATATAAGCCGGATGGAATTATTTCATAGGGGAGAAGGTATAAAGATAGATAGAATTTTTAATGTACATAATAGGAAAGTTATTTTTCTCGAACATCAACTTATTAAATTAAAAAAGTTAAGTTATATTTTAATATAAATAATATTTGAATTATAATATAAGAAATTAAAAATTAAAAATTATTTTTATAATTTAATCTTTTATTTATTTATTTATATATTTGACTCTAATTCTATCTTATAATATACATTCAATCGATAAATATAATATATATTTACATTCATTACATATTTTAGGTATTTTTGTATTTTAGGTATATTAGTATAGTTTCCTATTTAATAAAATTGTATTAAAGAATGATGAAGGGGAAAATAATAAAGAAAATAATTAAAAAAGAGAGGAAAAATAAAATAAAAAGCAAAAAAAAAAATTAGGGAATAGTGTCGCGAGAGATTTCATCAGCTTCGTTTATGAACTTTTACGTTCATTTATATAGATATGCCGTTTATACCAAAAAAAATGTCTACGATATGATGTGAATATATCTAACTTTAATACTGTGATTTAGGAAAATCCAAAGATTTCATATCATATCATATACAATCTTATTCTAGTTAGAAATCTGGATGACCAAACGTCTTCTTGATAAAGCGAAACGGACTAGAAGGACCATAGTCAAAAGAACAATGCTTATCGGTTTTAGCACTTCAAGGCTAGCCGAGACACTGCCAACTATGTAAAACTTGTAAAACTTGGAGAAGGTCCCTCCATCACTGAATAGATCGACAACATTGTCCCACACTCTCTCAAAAATGCTGAGGGTAAGACCGAGAAAGAGCTTGGAAAATAGTCTGGCTATTGGCCACACAATATATACTGTCGTGACAAAGACGAAACTAGTAACAGCAAAAACTGCTGAAGCCAAAAAACCCCCTACCACCATTGCTGCAGCAGCCTTAATAGCTGTGATCATCCCAAACTCAACCATCATTCTGCTTGATGTGGGAGATGCCATAGGATGAGGATATTCTGGTAACTTTCCCACCAAGACTATAGAAAATTTCATCAGCAAGAATGAAAAATCAGAGGGATTCACCACCTCCAGTCCCATATATGCACAAAACTTTGGAAGCAAATAATAAATTGAATTACCATTGTTGACACCTAAAAAAATTATTGCATATTAGATTATCTAGGTGTTTCGTATAGTTTTTTTAATGGAATATATTTTTCCTAAAAAAAAAAAAGATAAAAAAAGATACAAAGTTGGGGCCAATGATCTAAACATGACTAGCCAAGCCCAGGAGGTCAGATTGGAATTAAAATGGCAAACTAGGGCCAAAATGCAATTTCCAAAAGTTGAGGGATCAATTCGCAAATTTTGTAAAATTTCACCCGAGCCCTTAAATCATCATCTTAGCCCCCATTAAGTTGAAATTGAGCTTGGTTCAGGTATAATTAATCGAATCAGGCAAAAAGGACCTAATTGCATTGAATTTGGCATTTTCGGGCAAGAAAATGGCCAACTTTGAGGGGCTTTCTTGCAAAATTGGGTGGAGACGATTGCGAAAAATGATCAAGATATTAAACTACTATACATGATCTTGCTAATTGATAAAAAAACGCAGCCAAATTAGTGGATTAAAGCACTCAAATCAACAGCCAAAACTCAGTCCACGAGTTGGTCTTAATTCGGAGTTGCTGAGTAAGCAATTTGGTGGCCCCACCATATCCTCCCCAGCTGCCCAACCGGCCCGATCTTTGAACGTGATGGAAGAACGTATATAGTAGTGCAAGTGGACGAAAATTTTCCAGGGATAAGCTGTTAAAAGCACCGGAAAATCGCAGCAAAATCCGAACACTCAACAGCTGCAGAAGTTGAAAAAAATTGGCTAAGTCAGAGAGTGGGTGGACTAGCTCAATTGGCAGGCTTGGTAGGGGGGCAAAAAGCCGACGAAAAGATTGATGAATTCAGTGGATAAGATCTATGAAGCGTGCTCTTTTGAGGGATAAGAGGTAGAAGACAAGAAGCACGAGAGGGAGCTCGGGATCGTACCAAAAAAAAACACCCTCAGAAGCAACTCCAGAAAGGAGAGAACCCAAAAATTCCAGATGAACCTTTAGAGAAAAAAGTGAGATTTTTACACACCTACGGTCCAAATTAGCCAAAACCTTCAACTAGAGATTGAAACTTCACTCAAATATCTTTCCATCCATAGGTCACATATCCAAAATGGAGATCGGGAAGACCTCCTAAAGCCCCCCGAAAAGATACCCTCCTGGCGGGCAAGGGGAGTCCTAAGATTTTTCCAAGTGTTGAGCCTGATTGGTCATGAGTGAGGAAAAGCGAGTGCCTTCGAGAAACTTGAGAGACAAATGAGGAACGCCATGACTCACAAGAAAAACTATAATACATATAGTTTGGGTTGATATGAACTTGGCCAACAAAGAAGGTTTGGAAGTCTAATTTTGGAAGTCAACGAAAACCTTCGTTGTCACTTTTTCTTCTGCAGATCTCACTTTCAGCTTGAAGGAACCAATTTCCACGTGCTTCCAGAGGACAATTTCTTGGTTTCCTTGGCCAAGAGTCACTTTAAAGAGAAACTAGGAAGCAAGGTAAGCATCCTTGATGTATTTTTTGTTCGAGTATGAACATGTTTTGATCATGAAAAATTGAGAAGAAAACTAGTCCGGAGAACTGATTTCTGAAGCTAAAATTTTTGTAAAGTGTTTAAAACCTCTTCAATGCCCCTACATGCTTGACTTGTTACTCCCCTTTGCATTTTTTTTTTTTTCGTCGTTGTGACTTTGATGAATGTTACATGGGAGTACAAATGATGCATAGGACAACCCGGTTTAGTCTTTAAATCTCCTTGTGAACCATGAAACCATCTATAACATGAGCCAAAAACCACATTGAGACATGGTTGGCCAGCATAGATCATGCATGTATGCTTCTTGGAGAGTTCATTTTGATGCGTCCGGTTGATCGTTTTCGGTGATGTTTGTTGCATTGGAAAGTAAGTGTTACCTATTTTCATCTGGATAGAGTAATATTTCATATAGATGTTGCATGTGATGGTTGTCGGGGCTTCAATCTGGGCATTTGACATGGCTGTTTGACTTGGGTTCATCACCAGATTTGCAAAACGGCTCCAACCTGCATATTGGAGGCCGTTTTCAGTTCGGTTTTTGCATGTTCTAGGCTGTGATTTCTACCTAAACTTGTTCCTTGCATATGGTAGTATAATCTTGATACTTTAATTCCGCATGATATTGCTTATGGGTCGAGATTGAAGGCCACGAACATGGCCTGAGGAAGCCGTTTTGAGGTGATTTGATGCAAGCCAAGTATTCGATAAAATGTTGAAATCAAGTTTCAACCTTGAAACAGTTGATTTAAGCTCTATTATTGTAATATTCATGTGCTGTTTTGTTCAATGTTAGTATATATTGGTTTAGGGAATTATTATTATTATTATTAAAAAAATCAAAAAAATCAAAAAAATTTCAAAAAAAAAAAAAGTATATAAATGATAAATGGCATCAAATTAAGGAAAAATGACATATATGAAATTTTATTAATTTTATAAGTTCATTTCTCCTAATTTAATGCTATTTTGATATTTTATAATCATTTTTGTAAATAATCTATTTTCCATAGATTAAAATTATTTAGAGTAGTTTCATGTATTTAGAGTAATATCATGCATGTTTAAATTCTCATTTTTGCTCATGGGGGTCCTGTCCCGGGGCATGATAACAAGGCCATGTAATATTATTTGCCCGACTTGTATCGGGTTTACCTTTTCCGCGTTTATTTTTAAGTCATTTCAATTTCTTGGATGTTTACTTACGCGGCGCTTTTCATTAATTTGAGTGTAAATTTCTCTTCTAAATTATGTTAGGATTAGTCTAGACATTAAAAAAAAAACTACAAAAACATTTGCATGGACACTTAGTGGTATCATAAAGATTATAATTGGTAATCAAGATTGTGTGGTCATTTAGATAAACAACCTTCCAAGTTAGTGGTACCGCAAGGGCGCTAATAGAAACATTGGCGTAAACAAGTCCCCGTTCCTAGAAATCTCTGGTTGCGTAGGAATCGAGACAACACTCTCGTGTCTTGATTGGTTTCTAGCCGACCCTAATAGGCTAATGGCGACTCCTAGAATTACATAGATTGTTAAGAACTAAAATTCAAAATCCAATGTCGCGCGAGGTATGAGCTTGGGAGAGCTCACGCCTAATTTAGGACCATTGGTCCGCCTCTTTAGGCAAATACCCCTAAACCTTCTTCTTTTTCCCGGACGGAAAAAATGAAGTCGTGACAACCATAGTTTGCCTCTTTATTTCATATTGCGGACCATTGTATTCCTCCAGACGAGATTAAAAGTTCAAGAATCATATTGCACATTAAGTCAAAGTTCATGGATTATATCGAATAAATTAGAGGTATTCCCGTCCACAACTGAATTCCTCGACCAGAACTCGAGCGTTTGAGCCCCCGCCGAGACAGAATCGGAGCGGGGCACAACCCACTCGAGTATACACGCGGCTTGGCATAAAAAGCCCTAGACGACAGCAGGGTGTCAATGCTCGTGTTCTAGGGGCAAGAACTTCGATTCGCGGGGGCTGCTAGGCTACTGTTTCTAATGCATTACGCTCGAAAGGCCGCGACTTTAGCGCATTTTCGCAGATTTTATTAAAAGGGATGGGGACAAATTGTGAGCTTGAACGAGCTGAAGCGAATTGCCATGGATGATGGTGTCCGAGCTTAGGAAGAAGACATTGCAGAGAACTCCACGGGTTTTATCCAAACCGAACCAAAGCTCAGCAGGCTAGGGTGAGTATAGTTCCAGTGTAAAATCTAGAATCTAAGAATCGAATCGGTGACTGGTGAGTTCAGTTTTAGGTTTCAAGATATGCATGGTCAGTTCTAAATCCAAAAATTAAGAAACTTTTTCAACGGGTAGGTTTCGGGTTCTAAGTTAGTGAAACTTAGAACTTGTAATCTAGAACTCGAAGTAAATTTTTGTATTTTTCTTGGTCTATATTTTCATACGATCTTGTAGTATTCCATGGTATTCGATGCTGAGTTTATAGTATGGATCTATTAATTTGAGCTTTCATTTTATGTCTTGAGACTTTTACTTTATTGATGTTTCATATTTCTCATGTGTCTAAATATAAATTATAGTCAGTGAATTATAACAGCAAGTTATGATCATTAGAGATGATAATTCACTTGAATCATTCAATAAATAATATTTGTAGAACTTGGGTAGAATCTAGAATCGACCCTAGAACTGTGATAAAGTAGGTTTTGGGTTCCAAACTATATAAGGTAGATTCTAGATTTTAAAAAATGAGGAACATGTTCTAATGAGTAAGTTTCAGGGTTTAGGAGGAACTTGTATAGAATCTAGAACCGCTCACCCCTATTGTAAGCTGTAGCTAAAATGGGTTGGGTTGAAATGGCCTATGAAGTGGTAGTAAAGGATCGGGTTTACTTATTTATTTATTTTTGGGTTAGAAGGAACAAATTTGTTTGACTCATTCTTTATTTTAAAGGGTGATCAGTGTCCGGTCCGATTCAATTCCAAAGTGAAATTGGGAATTGAGGATCAGACCAATTAGTCCTAGGACCGGGAATCGAATTCTGATTTAATGAATCCGGTCTCTTTTTATTTCATATTTTTATTAGGATATCTTATTATCCAAAGTATGACAAAAAAACAAATTCAAAACTTGAGACAAATCTTTTGCTTTAATCCAGATATCTTATTATTCAATTATAGGCTTCTATTTCCTCGGGAACAATAAAAAAAAAAAATTGATATAGTTTGGTTTCTCGTTAGAATTGGGAACTAGATCGTCCAGATACTAGTTCTTCTTTTAGGAACTAGAAATCGGATTGACACTCTTGAGAAGCATATCAAACTAGCTAGTCCCGGCAGTTTTCGATTCGAGCAATCCATTTTGTACGCCCCTAATTTATTTGATCGATTTTTTTCTAATATTTTGCAAACTTTTTACATAAGTGGTTAACTCTTCTATCAAATTGCAAAAGAAAATTACTCTGAATCGAGATTATCATTAGAATCAAGTTTGAGACATTTGAGGTGAAACGGTACATATACATGCTAAATTTAAGTGGCACGTTTTCTTAAATTTCAAAAAGGGCGAGAGATGATCATGACTACTCTTTCGGAGTGTTTCCTTATACCCATTAGAATATATTCAAATCTAAAGTCGTGGAAATACGTTCACTCAAAATTAATCACAATCCATTATTGTAAACTAGACAAATCCGGTCAAAACTAACTCTATCAAGATGCTAGAAGTCCAAAACCCATCGACCTCAATCAAGATACTCGCACTATTACTACAAGTGAGTTTGAACTTGAAATACAATTTTGAAAGCAGACATCAAAGTGATGGTGTATGTACATATATCCATGTGAAGCCCAACGTAGGCAAAATAGTCTTGTCCCCAAATATTACCTGCAAATGGTTGACAAAATATGAATCGGAGACTAAATATTTGATATACCCCGCAACAATACATTCTCTTTTCTTCTCTTAATTGAAGAACTAATTAGAAAAAGTATAATAGCAAATACATAATTGAGCAACGACCATTGGCAAAGACTACTTCAATTTGATTCAACAGTTAATTCACTCAAATTTGATTGTGTCATAACTTATATTAGGTTTAGTATCCGACGGGCTGCATTGCCGATATTGACTCAGACGAAAAAAGAGCCAGGTACGACTTGTCCGAACCCAAAGCCATCTGGCGTTGTTCGCGGTATGTCGCCCCATGGTGCCATGACTACACTAGGCCTTTGGCCAAGTGATGTCGACCTCAATCTTTGTTTTCTGCGTCAGCTTCTTTTAATACTAAACTGAGGTTTTTTTTTTTTTTTTTTGTTAATCTAGTCAAAGATAGGTCATCGACGTAAGAAATAGAGACATGCGAAGAAACACTTTCTAATTTAGGACTGTCGGCAAAATTAATCTCTTCAGGAGCGGAAATGAATTTTGAAATAATCGTAGGAAAAACAATACATAATTGGGGTGCGTCTGTTTAAATGAGAGGATTTTTCCCAAATTACTTCAATGGCCTTTCACGCGTTCGGTTTACTGAAAAATGATTGGCTGAGGGGAAAATCATTCAGAGTCAATGAAAATATGCATGTTTAATGAATAAGGAAATAAATTTCCTAACTTAAAAATGGGAAAACATTTTTCTAAAAAATAATTTCTTAAGACCTATCTCCGTATATCACGAAATTTTCCCTCTAACGTGCCCACCCTTATATGGTGGAATTATTTGGCAACTGAAGTTAAAAAAAAAAAAAAAAAAAAAAAAAGTAATTAAGGGATCCCTTCTACTGTAGGGGTGTCAACGGTTCGGTTCGGTTTGGTTTTTTTTTGAAAAACCGAACCGAACTAAATGAGACCCCAACTAAAATTTTGGTTCAGTTCGGTTTTTCGGTTTTTCGGTTTTTGGTTTTCAACTTTCAGTTTTTTATATTTTTGCATTTGTCTTTTTTTTTCCTTTTTTTTCTATTGTATATATTTTTCGTTTCCAAAAAATAAGCTCTTATTGGTTTATTGATTCAATTCGGTTCAATTAATCGATAAAAACCAAACCGATAAAAAAAATTTCGATTTTTAATGAGAACATAACCGAACTGAAAAAACTGAATTTTTCGGTTCGGTTTGGTTTTTTACACCCCTACCTTCTAGCAGATTCCTGAAAGGGTGAAAACCAAAGTGGCATGACGACGGATGGGGAGACTACTTCAAAAATCCTTAATCCTCAGTATAATAATATATGCTTTTATCAGTAACGTAAGTATCCAGATCACCTGGCCAATCATGGAGGTCGGATCATCAAAGCTAGGTCCGTGGGACGAGAGACAGGACAATGTCAATTCAATCTTGATCCCTGTGGATATAGACAATCTCACCAATCACATTCAACCGCATCAGTAATCGATTTTACTTTTGTAATTTTTGACTTGGACTTTGAACACGGAATTGACAATATGTGACTTTACCTTCAACTTGTGCTATTGACTTTTCAAAAGTAATAATAAAAAAATCAAGATGAATGAAACTATGAGCAAATTAGATGATTCGAAGACTCCGGAAACCCACAGGAACCAAACATTCAACCCAAAAATAGCTTGAACCAACTTAGCCAACAAACGTGTAATTGTTTGAAATCTATGGCACGCTTCTATTTTTGGTTGTACGAGAAAAAGGAACTAAAATGAGGAAGTTTTTGTCGGTAAACTAAGGTCTGAAATCTAGAGAATATACCTAAGGAATCGGGGACTTTAGGAGAGTGCGATGCCATCATGTGCTGTTAAAGAATGGATGCCTCTTTCGGTGCTTTGTCGACTTAAAAAAAGTTCATCCACTTACTCCGATAATTTGGCGTCCGTGCCTTATATAAAATGTTACGAAGCATTCCATATTAACGTCTTTAACAAGTCTCGCTTGGATTCCTAACTTGCAAAGAGGTCGATTGTTCTCATTGCAAGACCAAGAGAAAAGGATTTGGGGGACCGATTTGCAGTCTCCCCCCCCCCCCCCAAAAAAAAAAAAAAAAAAAAAAAAAACCCATTCTCTCTCGTCTTTATATATATTTTTATTTTCCTTTCCTTTTCAATCTATTTAGAAAATGCCCTATCTAGAGGATTAAATTGCACAAATAATAGAAGTTGATGGACCAAAAGTCGTTCTTAATTCTAAATTATGCGCATACATACACACACCTATATTAAGTCAAACATGGATAAAAAAAAAAGCTCACACAATAGTACTCAATATATAGAGCTTAGGTCGACTTACATTCTCATTACAACATTATTATTTTGTCTATTAAGATAGGGGTGATTGGTTTCAAAATGGGTAGGTGTTAGATTTGGAATCTAGAACTTATCTGTGAGTATCAGTTTCTAATTTTTGGAAACAATAACCTATGCTGGTGACCTTGGAACTGAACCGACTGGTTCTAAGCTAGTTCCAAGGTTTAACAAGAGTTTTTTTTTTTCCTTTTTTTTTTTCATTTATACACATGTCAAATATGAATATAATTATTTTGGCTTGAGGATAATATGTCAGACAAATTCAATTTCAATAATTTTTTTTGTTTTTTTTTTGTGACCCGAGAATCGCCGTACAACCGACAACTAGCGACATTAACCTAAACCGCGACCCACCTCCCACGACGTCGCAAGTAAGTCGCACAATAGGGACGAGAAGTTTCGAATCTCTACCTTTCCAACTGAAGGGGTCAAGGCGTGAACAAACTCGTCCATAACGGGGTGGGTGATAATTTATTTTGTTTTAAATGAAAGAAAGTAAAAAAAAAAAAAAAAAACTTCATAGAGTTAGGAGTATGCTAGTTAATTTCCAAGTTCTACCTTAGAACTGAATAGATTCCAAGCTTCCGGATAGAATTTGGCTAATTCTGGATATAAGAGCGGGAACCGAATCGGGCGATATGGATTTTCAATTATCAAAATTGGGAACTGTATCAATTCCCGAGTTGAACCGACTAGGTTGCTCCCCTTGAGAAAAATGAGGGCGGTTCTCATAAGGTTGGATATTTTGTCTTGTTTTCCCACACTTGGAGGGGGATTCGATTCTTTTGAGGTGTAGGAAATGTCCATCGTTGCACTGTAATTTTCAATGCGTATGTCGTCATTTCTACGGCGTGCGATGACTGTCTAAGAAATAGATGCGCTTAATAATAATAATAAAAATGGGAAATTTTCTTCTTTTTTCACCCTTGACCACGTCAGAATCGGGTGGGCCCATGCATTGGCGACGACAGCGACTGACTCAACGACAATTTGCAGAGATCTCGAACGAGCACGAGCAGATGGAACGTGTGATTGGAGCTTCATCTTCCCCACGATGCATGTGACCGCATCGTGTCCAGATCGAAGAAGCATGGCAACTTTTTATAGAATCACGCGAAGGACTGGAAACGTTGAATTTCCGCGGCCTGCGTCGTTTATAAAGCCAAAAAAAATAAAAATGCAGGACCCGGAAAGAGGTGCAGGCTAGCAGTACAACTGCCATTCCATTCCAGCAGCTCAGCTCAGCGCACGGCCGAGACGGAGAAGAAGAAGGAGAGAGAGACGGAGGCGGGAGAGCTTCGTGCGCAGGTGATCGCTACTGCTAACCCATGATCGATTTTCTCATGCTGCTGTCACGAAAAACAGAGTCTTGGCGGTGTTTGTTTGATCTGCTCCAGTCTGTTGCTTCTTCCCACCCTTTTCTTTTCTTTTTTCCATCCTTGTTTTGGTTTTCTTTTTGGGTTTTTAAAGCATGTCCTTTTTAGGTTATGCATAGAGAGAATCGAACAGTGAAAAGGCATTGCCTATTCGTCTCGAATGGGATGGGGGTCCTACAGCTTTTTTGAGTTTGGTGAAAAGCCCATAATCTCTGTTTCCTCTGTTAGTGTGCAGTTTCAGCTTCGAATTTGACTTCTTTTCTTTGGTTTGTAATTTGATGGTTCCCTCTACTTCGGGCCCTTTTGCTACTGCAAATGCTTTCGCAATTTGTAGGCTCGATCGACAGCACTTTTGTACAGTGTCACACATGAGAAAATAGAGGCACTGAGAGCCGGGAAGGCACCGTATGCAGAGACGGGGAGGGACTTATAGCCACCTAGGTTTGGCAGTTCAGCCAAAGTAGTAGTCAAGACTTAAAAATTACCAGAGTTGATAAGGCTTTTGAAACTTTGCAGATTTGATTACTATAAGGTGCTTTTATGAATTTTTACCAAACGAGGGATTCAGAGAAACTGTTGCCTTTTCTTTTTTGGGAAATTGCAGCATCATGTTGATGTATCCCTTATAGTGATTTCGTCTATATGATATTAACATCTCACCACGGTTTAGAAGTCCGAGTAACTTTTTAACATTGAATCAGTAACGGTGACTTTTCAAGCACATCAAGTAACCATGATCTATAGAAAAACCTGTCTCTACCAGTCTTCTGTAGTTCACAGGCACACTATAATTATTAATAACTGAGAGAGAGAGAGAGAGAGAGAGAGAGTGAGAGTTATCTGATTCGTACTTACTCAATAGCAGCTAAATATGTTTCCAATTATCTCGTTCTGTAAAGCATGTCAATTTTTGGTATAACGAGGATCGTTAACTGTTTTGCTCACTTTTTTCGAACCATTAATGACCCATAATTACAACATCTTTGACTTCCCCAGGTACAACAGCTTAGGCAAGAGGTCCCATATACTTTTTCTAATTATATAATTTGAATCACTAGTCGCAAAGATCATGGTTTCACCCAAATTACTCTGACCTTCCCTTGCGTATTTATGCACTTGCAATGCCAAAAGATTTCTCCTTCAAGTTATTTTGTCCTTTGTCCTGACTTCGCACAAGCCCTACCCCTACAGCAAGCCTTACTCATTTGAACTTTCTGAAACCTAATTTCTGAAAACCATTCTGTCAGGAATCATATGAACTTTGTCCCCTTGAACCGAGATTAGTTTAAGAGAGACGAACTGGGCACAAGCATGAAACCTAGGAAGTACTGTGCGTGAGAGATGCTTGACCTCAAGACATGCATGTCTAAGTTCCGAGTCTATCAACCACCAAAGTTTTCAAGTCCTCCCTTCTGCTGCTGTCAACAGGCACAACTCTACCTGAAGTTATGCAGTCACTCTTCGGCTGCTTTTGCGTGAGGAAAGGTCAACGAAAAGCTTGTTATGAGGATCCAGTCATTCTTGCTTCGGAAACACCTTGTAAGTACGAATTCAAACTGGTAACAGTTTTAGTCACTCGTTCCCCCTTTTAGGTGACGCATAATATAAACAGGTTAGCAAGTCTAGACACCTTGCACTTTTGATGTAGCATGGACGTCTTAAGTCTGATGAAATTAGTACACTGGTGTTATGGATGGATATTCAATTTGCAACTTTAATAGCTGCCTATGCATCTGTATCATGTTCATCTTGTTAGCAATTCTATTTATGCCCTCATCACACAACTGCAGTTTAGATGTTTTATGTACTGTCACCGGCAGTGACATGATACTGTTGCTCCATTTAGCTCATATAACTTGATGGACTGATCAACATTTTCAGCAGCTTTTCTCTGGAGATTTTTTTTTTTTCCTGTGAAAGACGTGTCATAATCTCCACATTATGATCAATTTGGCAGTTACTGTGAATGAAGTGGAGGCTTTGTATGACCTTTTCAAGAAACTAAGCAGTTCCATAGTTGACGATGGTCTTATTCACAAGGTATCCTCTTGCTAATCTAGACTATATCAAGAATTCATGCTTTGCTCGATAAGATAGAAGCACTCCCCTTTAACTTGGTTCCTAGTTCCTATACATCACAAAGACTTACTACCCGTCCATTTGCTTGAACAGGAAGAGTTTCAGCTTGCACTATTCGGGAACAGTAACAAGCAGAATCTTTTTGCAGATAGGGTGAGTGCATATGCTCGTCTTCTTCGTAATCTTTTCCTTTAGGAACCTACTTTCCATCTGTAAGTTCACTCTTTAGTGGATATATTTGTTTCGCTTCTTCTAGGCACACGACATCTGAAATCAAAGTGGAATTCCTTTCGGAATTTGTAAATCAATTGAAATTTCAGACTTATCATGCATGGATCTGCAGATAAGAATCCTACGGCCTCTGTCATATTTAGGAGTATTTGGGCTTGTCAGTATTAATAGCCACTGTACTAATTTTTTCTAGTTGCACACTTGTCTAAAATTTCACCAAGCATGCCCGTTTATTCTTTAATAACATTGGCCCGAAACTGGCCTGCAGATTTTTGATCTATTTGATGTGAAGCGTGACGGGGTGATAGAATTTGGAGAATTTGTCCGGTCATTAAGTGTGTTCCACCCAAATACTCCTGAAGCAGACAAAATAGACGGTACGATCCGATTTAAAATCTCCCCTTCTTACTGATTTTTTCTTTTGTGAGAAGCGAACTAGAGCATACAAGAATGCAATTTCTGGGACTCTTGCACTTCAATAAGAATTTTCTCTGACTCAGTTGACCTTTTTTCGCAGTTGCTTTTAGAATATACGATTTGAGGCAGACTGGTTATATAGAGCGAGAGGAGGTAAATACACGAGCAGTACCCTAATGCCTCTGCCTCTATAGTATGTGAATAGTTCTGTAAATACATGAGCAATTATGACAAGCTTCTTACTGTAAAACATATAAAAAAATCCTTTTCTCGCTTTAAAAGGTCTGTGTAATTTGGCTGTTTGGATGTCTTTTCTCAGGAAAAAAAAAACTGATTTTGCAATTTAGGAGTGGAAATCTTGTTTAAAAAGATATTGCACTGTCTTGAAATATAAAGGTAAAGAAAAAGAAGGAGAACTTGCTGTTATGACCTTGAACACGATCTTGATTTACCAGAGATCGTTTTACTTTTTGTTTTTCAACTGGTGTGATCATTGAATCATATGACCGTGCAAGTGATGGTAGTCATTTGACCCAACATGCCAGTCATCCAACCATCTTTCGTCCACCCAAGTTAATTCTGCAGTACCTTCTCTTACATACATTGCATGATTGCAACTTTCGTCAAGTTAATTGCAAACTTCTGCAACTGGCCTGCTTTTCTTCTGACTGTCAAGTTCTGACATCTCATTATTTAATCTTCCCAAATTGCATCGGCTATATCCTAATGCAAAAGTTGAAGGAGATGGTACTGGCTCTTCTTGGTGAATCAGATCTGACACTTTCCGATGACGTCATAGACACGATTGTTTGTAAGGTATGGGACAAACCTGCTCAATTCTGTCCTCAAATTAAATGAAGCGGTCATGTTCTGTTGTTCATGCTCCTGTTTGCCTTGTCTTGACAGGCAATCACAGAGGCAGATACAAAAGATGACGGGAAGATCGATCGAGAAGAGTGGAAAGAGTTTGTGGCAAAGAATCCTTCCCTCATAAAAAACATGACTCTTCCATATCTGAAGTGGGTACTTACTTCATGTATACCTATAGATATTGCGTGCCATGATCTCACTAAGTCCTTATTTGGTTATTATCTCCATAAGCGATGTTGAGTTGCATTGTTGAATAACGTGACCCGCAATCCCAAAGCTGCCATTTCTGATTACAGTTTCTACTTTTCAGGGAGATAACCTTAGCATTTCCAAGTTTTGTGATGAACAGTGAAGTTCCGGATTAAGCAAGAGGTATTGGCACAAGACTCCATTTCTGATTAAGTCTGGTAATACCAAGAAAGAGTGATCTTGTATCACGAGCCATTAAACTCCCTCGGTGCACTAGGTGCAGTACAGAGAAGATTGTTGAAAAAATGTACAGAACTTTGGCTCTGCCGAGCACTAAGTGTCGGATAAAATCATCGTGCAGCTAGAAATCTCACAGCTAATTTCTCCATCGGTGTTTTTGATATATGACCAACTCAGATTGAATTAGATTGACATCCAAGTGAACACAATTGTTGAGAGTGAACCTAATTTGTTTTTTTTTTTTTTTGGTGAACCTAATTTGTTAATCTCTTTGTTGAGCTGGAATACAAGTGCTGAGTGATCGATACCGTTACAATCATTATTTGTGTGCATCATATCATAAAGAGATTGGTTGCACAATGCTTACTGAACTTGACGATATTTCTACATCAGTAATAACTTCCTTTTTCTTGATTGTTCGGATTGTTTCAAATGTTGGCGTGTCAGGCTTCAACTGGCAACTGGCTTGTCCCACCCCGAGGGTGGCGCCCGCCCTCATCCTAAACATGCCCTGTAATCGTTCCATGGCTTTTGGGAGTGGCTTCAAGGGATTGGCAACCCGGAGGTTCTGGTTCAGACACCTTACCAGTTACCACTGTCAATTCACTTGAAGTTCGGTAATTAGTTTCTTTCACTGACTCAATACATATTTCTACGACATCTCTCTTCCACAATGACAATAAATGCCATGAAAAACCCATTTGCACCACTTGATGTTCAACAGAAGAAACTATCATATGGACATAAAAATAGCCCATTGAAAAGGCACGCACATGAATTTAAGGCAGTTATGTTTGCCTGGGAACATCTTCTACCGTAATTCTATTATAAGTACTCATCAAAAGGGGTGTACTAATTGATGGAGATATCGACAAAGTTATGGCAATAAAAGCAGTAGTAGTTTCGAAATTTTAGCTCTTGAAGGAGTCGGACCTGATCCTCCCATGGGACACGGTCGATGGCATCATCAATAACGTATGCGCAAAATGCTAGACAGTTGCGAATTTATCTGTCATGTAATGGTGAAGCGATGGTTTTACTTCGAGCTCAGACATTCCAAGAAGCAGATAGGAAGAGAGACGAAAAAATCCATCTCGAAGAGTGGAGGGAATTTGCAGCTCAGAATGAAAATTCCATATCTCAAGTACATCTCTCTCTCTCTCTCTCTCTCTCTCTCTCTCTCTTGCTTGCTTGCTCGCTCGCTTTAAACACAGATAGCAGCAAGATCACAATGTTACTTTCAATAATGACTCTTTTCCTTCTCACAATCACCAGGGTTCATTTAACCTTCTGCATCACTTCAGACCTCTTTCATTTATGTAGGCTCGACATGGCATACATCTAAACTAATCAAGACTGTACTCAGGCATTAGACATACATCTGTAAAGAGAGCAGCCGGAGTACTTGTTAGTTGCTTATGGCATTTTATCTGAATTGCTATCGTAATCCTAGTGTCTTCTACTTGGAATTTTTCAATTCGCTTTTGCAGGGACATTACTACCACATTCCCTAGTTTAGAGGTAAGATCATATATCGAAGATGACATGCACCTTACCTAAGAAGAGTTGAATGGGCAAAACTGGAAGCTATCTTTGAGTTTTGTCAGGTACTCCGATGCTGATCATGAAATACTTCACTCATTATTCGCTACAGACATCACTATCATAGCAAATGAACAGTACAAGAAAAACTAGGCAAGTTTGTAAATGAATCCGGCAGTTCCGGCCTGGCGAACCTCTATACTAACCATTTGGCCCTATGAACCATCTCTTCCAAATTCATTGGATAGCACATCCTCGAGTGCAGGCCGTTCCACACGTTGTCCGCTAAAATTGCATTCACTGCCGCCGTTGGATGGAACTGGTCCCACCAAATATGCTTAGAAGCATTTTCACACGCCATCTCGGATGATAAACACATGATCCAGCCTCTGTACTTGCCTAGCCCGCAGCATGCATCAGTAGTAAAATTGAAACCTGAACCAGAGTTTTAAAACTTTAATTTAAATTTCAAACTGCAGGATAGTTCGTTCAAGTAGAGAAAACAGCAACTGGACAATAACCACACCATAATGCTCGTGATTCTTCAGTATGTCCATGGAACCTTGAAACACATCGCAGAAGGTGATGCTCGCGCCTGGGAGTTCCTGACCTAGCCCTTCGACCATGAATCTCATGGCGAAATTGAACTCCATGATTGTGTCATTGATCACGTCCACACACTCCCCGTTTTTGCTCTTGTACTGCCACAGATAGTGAGGAGCGCAACCGATAGGCGGCAATCCCATCACCACAACCTTCCTAGCATACATGTTGTACAAGTTCTGCATCAAGGATCATAAACATATTGGCAATCTCAACAAAACAATCAGTACTAAAACACCCTGAAAATTCAATAAAACACCCTGCTCCTCATCACCTACCAATAGAAATTATAATTAACCATTACCTTTTGTTGACAATTTTGGGTTGCCTATGAAATTCAACCTAAGTACTTAAATACACTGTAATTCTCCCCTCATAGATAAATGCCAGAAAAAATCAAAGGTTATGCATCTGAATGAATTGGGCCACAATATCGACCTTAATTTCCTGCCTTAGTGTTGATGCCAAAAAATGGTTGAAACTCCACGGTAAGTACAGGCTCTGCACACCGGACACATTAGGCAAATAGTAATGTATGTAGTCGTTGATTCCGATCGAGATATAAATCACCGAGCTTGAGATGAGATCAGCCGCAGCGTCCTCTCCCATATTCAAAATGAACTGCTGGCATGTGTCTGCGAATTGCTGGACTTGCTGAGTGAAGGAGACATGTTGACCCTTCATAGGATTGTCAGTCAAAGTCAGTATGCTAGTGATGAGTGATTTATTAGCAAAATCTCATAACATCCATTTTCGTTTCGGGAGAGATGTTATGAAAGTTGTACCATCTCCGATCCGCTCGAGAAGATTAATCCGGCACCAGCAGATGCGTAGTTCACTCCATGAATCATATCTTCCACCCGTCCTTGCTGTCCAAGATAACTCGGAACAAATGGAAGACCGAGATACAGAGCTGATTAAAAGAAATCAAGAAGCAGACGAGTAATGAGAAATAAACCTCCACAGATATTTCGGTAGGACATATGATCATTGAAAATGGTGGGGAAAATGAGATCTCTACAGAATGACTTAAAAAGCGGGACTCTCCACGTCTTTGAGTGCTTGATGAAATTTGAAATTTCTTCATGTCCAAGAAGGGTCATTCAAGAAAATCAAAGAAAACCAAGAAAGCGAGGTGAATTTACCGAGGTAGTCGACTGGGATTCGTCCATTGCAGAACCTGCCAGTGGGCTGGTGGGTGTCGAAGTCTCTGCCGTAAGGAAGGCGGTCTGCCCTTGCCAGCGTCCCAAGGAAATTGTTGGTGCCGCAGTCGACGGAGGAGTCGCCAAGAACGAACAGGGCAGGGGCGAGGGGACGTGGGCTCGGACTAGACGAGGTGTGGACGCCGGAGTTTTCCAGCTGTCCTTGACCAGAAGCTGAAGGAGAAGGAGATGGAGCAGGGCTCGATTGTGGCGAGGGGAAGGACGTGCACGGCGAGAAAGCGGTGGAGACGAGGACGAGAGAGAAGAGAGAGAGTTGGAGATCCATCGACATTGTTCGTCACGTTCTACGCGCAGAGAGAGAGAGAGAGAGGGGAAGGCAGGTTAAATTGGCGGGAAGAAGCGGCAGTTAAAGTAGTTAAAGGGAAGAACGGCCGAAAGAAACGATATTTGGCTCGACTCATTTCAGTTTTATGCAATCTTGGATGATTTCATTATTGATGATCAGTACAGTTCGAACCAAACAAACAAACTAATGCCAAATCAACCTTTGAGAGCTCGCTCATGTTACACGCGGGGAAGTCGAAGTACTATTACTTTAGGATACTGTCAACTTTAAATCAACAATCGCACTGGTCTAGGGATGCATATTCTTCTAATTTTATCATATATTTGATCTTCTTTTCTTGAATTTTCTGCGAATTCTATTTCTTGCTAAGATCTGCAAGTTCGAGTTGCGGAAGAAAGAAAGTTGCAACCCATAAAAGACCTGTTGCAACAAAAGTGAATTTTCGCAATGCTTGGAATGCCATTCAAATTGAGTCCCCAAATTGTGGTTGAGTGCTTAAACATCCAGTTCTGACATGAAAAATCCCATATTCGAATTTCTATGTCACGCTCATAGTAACGTTACGGGCACGTCCTTCATGGGTTATTTCCACCTCTCACCCGATCCTCATATTGCACAATATGTTTTTAATAAAATCAGTGTTGGGAGTTATTTTTCAGCCCGACATCAAAACGACTTTCGAATTAAATATACAACCGCGCACTTTGCCGGTGAGAAAAGACTTAAAAAATAAAACAAAAACAAAAAACTTAAATTTGATGCCGCAGAATGAAGTGCCATGAGCTAGAGGTGATCAGCGAGCGACGCTGGGCCGGGCCAAGCCCTTATGTCGGGTCTAAAATGTCGTCCAAGTCCGCCCATGATAAAAATTTTATGCGTAAAACTATCAGAACAGGCCGTGCTGCCACGTGCCCAATTGGGCCGGCCTTTTGTAACTAAAATCATTATCCTGCCCTTCGGTGCCCTTTTAGCTAATGTGGCCTAAGCTGATCCGTGGACCGTCATGTAACTCTTTAGACCACTAGGAATTTAATAACTCGTTTTCGATCTGGGCTCCATCTTCCCACTTCAGGACGGCATAAACTGAAGGCGCTGAACCGGACCAGAAAAACCTTAAAAATAACGAGAAAGGGCCAAACGAGGGACAGCTTTCGTCTCTTGCCCAGTCACCGTCCGACACGTCTGCACCTCCGCCGACCGCATCGCCAGATTCCCCCAACGGCCTTTGGAGGAGCGTCGTCTGGAACTTTTTGTTTGGCGGGGCCTTCTTTTTCTCTCATATTTACTTTTTGTCCGTTGTGTGGGGACAAATGGAATTTTCAATTTTTGCCGTTGAACAGTTGGCTGATTTGGCCAAATGGGAAAATTGATAATTTTGAAGAGAGTTTGAGAATTGAGAGCCAAACACAGCATTTCAAAATCATATTAAGCAAAAAAAAAAAAAAAAAAAACTATATAGAGCAATAGAAGGAAACTCTTCGTGAGCCAAAGCATTAATATTCTTTTATTACTAGAAAAGCAAGCAACTCATTCCTCATTGACCTAAAATCACGTCAACTTTGCAATTGAAATAAATATATATCAAAAGCTTGAGGAGTACACTTCTCAATTCTCTTTGTTGCATGCATGTCTCGTCTGGGTTAGGCCTTAATCACTCTTCGAGGTAAGGACTAAGGAGGTAAAATTTGTGGATGCATTAATCTCATCATTAAGCTTTAATTTCGATATTGAAGTTTGGTACAACAAACTTGGTAGGATCCTAGGGCTAGGGACATGAAATCGGGATTGTCAAGCTACCAAAACCATGGTAATTAGATAAGGGATTCATCTGGAACTTTGTAATGGTTGAGTGATTGGCTTATCATCAAAATGGTAGGAGTCAGATTGACCCTCTTCTTCACTCTGCTTCAATTCATATTCGATGTGCATGGATAGGACACACCTTTTATTATTATTATTATTATTATTATTATTATTATTATTATATATTCTAGGTAATCTTGGACTCAAAAGAGCTCGAGTTTCCACAACACAAAAAACAAAAACGTTATATACCTACATCCATCGCATAATGTCTATAGAGTACTAGGATTACGCCATCTATCACAGTCACTAGATTGTTAGAGAATTATATGAGAAATAAAGAAACGAATACTGGGATTATGTGGTTCAACCAAGGTTTGACGCCTATGACCACTTAGAAAGTGGCAATGATAAATTCACAATAAACAAGGAAAGTACAAGAATCTATATCTCTTGATCTGAAGTCGACCCACCCAAAATATTTCACACAATTTCTAACACTATTTTCCTCTAAAAAAACTCACTTGACAGAATCTAGAAACACCCTAATCTTATATGTAATCTTAGAAAATAGGTAGAACAACAACAACAAATAGGTCAAGAGTTCAAATCCCCGCGTTGCTATCGCAATTGAAGTGGGAGCCCTAGTGGTGGGTTATTGGGCTAGTTTCCCCCAAGGTATAGGCGTTGTAGGTCCTCTTTCGCGGAGGCTCGCGAGACCCCGAATCGGCGTAAGCTGACAAGGGCATGATCCGACAGATCCCTGGTCACCAAAAAAAAAAAAAAAAATTTAGCTAATCAGCAAGGTCCCAACGGTGGTTGATGAAAGAATGGGGTTTGGATCTTCCTTTCAGTATTTGGTCAAAACTCGAGACATACTCAATAATGTCCACGTCCCCGCGTGTACGACCCGTTCAAAAATTCTTTCCCCTACTTCAAGGAAATTGACTTTGCTCTTCATTGTCCTAGAGTCTCATGATGTCGCCACTTGACGGTAGTAAAAAGATCGTTAGGCAAGGACCGTTTAAACAAGACAATGATAGATGGGGTCCCATACGCCACATGAAGGGCCATGATAGTACTCAATGTCCATGTTCAAAGCAGTCCCCACTTGTTGCTTCTGCCAATGCAGGTCTTTGCGCCTCTTTTCTTTCCCCTTTCTTTAAAATTGAATTTGAAGCTTAGACCATCTTAAGTTCAATTTAACTTCCCCAAAAGCAATCATGCCGAGGGGGCCTTGTGTGCACACATCTCTAACTCCTTTTCATTGAATGACTGATGACTGGGGCAAATGAACTTGCGATGCAATTCTCAATGTTTTCATCCATCCCTAGACTCACCTTTTTTCCTCCCTTTTTTGGCCCACCAAAGCGGATTCGTTCATTATTACGAAAACCCATTTTGTCCATTGCGATTGCTTTTGCGCCTGTCAATTCTTTCGAGGAAACCTCTTGGAGGAGGTTTGGGCAAAACATCAGCTTTGCATCGATGGCATATCATTCATCAGTCGGGCTTAATTAATCCCACCCTGTAAAGTGTTGATGATCATGCCATCCTCTTTTATTCTTTTAAAGACGAAAAAGCTTGATAAGAGGTAAGTGAATTTTACAATTGGGTCGAAATTATTGTGAAAGATCCGAACATGAAATTATTTGCAATTAGTGATGAGGAGAGCTGAGCCTGTGCTGCGTGTCTAATAACCACATGTAATCCATTTCTTAATCACTAGATCAATCTTATAGACTTTCCGATAAATGAGTCTCCATGCTCGAGCTCTGGATTACTAAGGAAAAAAAAATTCAATCTCATGAGATTAGTGTGCATACCATCCTTAAATCTGTTGAACCAATGTCCAAAGTTGTGAAGAAAGCAGAGGAGATGGTTGTTATCAATTAAAGTATCAACAATTCATGCGCGAAAGTATGATGCTCTTCCTCTTAAACATAATCCTATATAAGTAATCTTGGCACATAAAAAGAAAAAGTAAACAGGTTAATTTGCAAGCTCTTTACAGAAGATAGAATTCTATAATTTCCGCGCACTTCATTTATTGACTTAGCCGATGCTCCATAAGGACCAAAAGAATAATTTCATGATCACATCAAAATAGAGATATCAAAGAGAGTCTTAAAGCAACTTTGTCAGGAAAACATTAAAGGTGATTTTAAAAATGTAAATGTGTTATTTAATGTGGACATGCTTGTTATAGGTCCGTGCGGACCGGTTTGCTAACAAGATCCGATAAAAATGCAAGTAATAATCCTAAAGCATCTGCTTCCTATCTATATTAAACTCAACTTATCTAATGCACTTTTAATAAAGTTTTTGGAATGATTTTATGGTAATCGCTAGATGCTTTGTGCCGCTCGTGGTAGAGAGCACTATGCATAGGGGATTTTCAGATCAAGAATTGAATATCACGTATTCAAATCTCATTAATTATGTAAAGATTGCTTTTTAGATGCTAAAACGGGACCTATAGAGCATTTCATGAGCCTCCACACAAGAAGACCCCTGAACTCGTGCCCTTACAAAATATAAGGGTAATTATACGTGCATCCAACCAGCAATGAGGGCTAGTATGCGATGGGTCCACTTGTCCAAATTCACATTCACACCACTCGTTGAAAATTTGCAAAACACTTATATTTTCCATCCTAATTACGAAATCTGCTTAGCAGTTAAGGAACATATTTGTTCATAAAATTAGGCGTACGGTACAAGTTCAATAACCCGAAGCACCGAGAAGCATTCTTTTTTTGTCGGGAACATCCGATTCGAGTCTCGATTCACATCTCTAACTCGAGCCTTGCCTACTGAAGATGGGTAACAAAAAAAAAAAAAAAAAAAAAACATTTCATCGTCGATGTATAGCTAATTAGCAAGTCCTAATAGATAAGCACTTGGTGTAATTATTATAATTATTACATTAGAATGCCGGAGGAAGTGGCTTCTAGCTGTTGCCAAAGAAAAGCCATTTTGAAGAGATCATCAAAGGACGAGGCGATTCTTGCAAGGCAGAAAGGACAGATGTATAAATAAGGATGCCGCATGATTAGGGGGACAAAGGGGGTATCTACTTTTGAAGATATGTAATGCGGACGTTGGACCCTTTTCTGTAGCTAAGGCACAAAACAAGGTCCAATGAACCTAAACCTTACGGAATCATTTTTTTAAATCTCCTTGAATGATTCTAATGGTACTTTTATTATAATTGATTCTAAGAGATATAAAAGAAAAGAATATGATTCTCACGTTCGAGCCATTTGGCCCAATATAACGATAGGAATTTTTCATAATGGTATACACGCGTCGTTTTCTTCGGATATCTGAAAGACTTAATAACACACGTACCAATCTAATTCTTTTGTCGGCAGGCTCCTTTTATCTCGCTAGAAATTATCGAGTCTTCCTACTCGAAATGAATAATAATCCGAGCAAAAAAAAGAAAAAGACGTCCTTCCTATTTTTCGGAAGATAATGCAACTGCCCGTAAATAACTAATTCCGTGGGCATTGCGTGTTAATTAAAAATAGCATCACCCCGCAAGCAAGAAAATCTTTTTTGAAAAAAAAAAAAAAGTAAGAAAGAAGGGAAAAAAGAAAGCGATAATTCCACGGGGGCATTTCGGTAACTTCAACGCAACAAACTCCCACCCTCCCCCCTTCCTTCCTCCTTCCGTGAAGCTGCAGTTGCAGCCTCTTCGATGAAAACGTCCGTTAGCAAACGGTTAAAAAAAAAAACACAGTAAAAAAAATAAAAAATAAAAAAAACAAACAGGGCACTCCAAACGCTCTGTCGTTTAAAATGGGGACACGATTCCGTCAGAGTCGTCGGGTCAAAGCTTCCGTGTCCGTGAAGGGGGCCAACGGCTACATCACCGCTCTCTCTCTTCTCTCTCTTCTCTCTCTCTCTTGCGCATCGGCGACATTCCTATCGGAACAGGAAATCTCGGCGAAATGATCGCGCCGTTGGGATCGACGACCCCCTAATCTTGGCAACCGCTGTCTCACCAGCGATCGATCACGATCGGGCCCATTTCCGAATCATCGCCATCGCCCAAATTTGATCGCCTTCCCCTCTCGATATAAGCCCCTCGCGATCCGCCCCCTTCTCCTTCGGTTCTTTCCCTCATGGTTAGAATCCCGCTCTCGCTCTGAACGCAAGAAGATCAAAGGAAAGGGCTTTGCTTTCTCTTGGTCCCGGAATCGCTCGGTTCACCGTTGGTGAATTGAGGGGAAAAGGGGTTTGGTTTCTTGGGTTTCTTTTTCTTTTTTTAATTTCTGGGGATTTGTAGTGGAAGCGTTGGAGGAAGGGGATTTGGTTTTGGACTTCTTTGGGGGCGATTATCTGTTCTTTTTTCTTTTTTTGGGTTCTCTTTCTTTTTTTTTCTTTTCTTTCGTGTAGAGAGATCTTCTGGGTTACTGGTCTTTCAATCGATTCGATTGAAGGGCCCTCATGGAGGTGAGAGGGTGAAAGGGTGCTTGTATATTTGTACATCAAATGTGTAGAGGCGTTTAGGTGGAGAAGAAAAAAGGGATTTTGCGGGTTTCTTGAGGCGGCACCCGAAAGAATTTGCATCGAAAGATGTCTGCAGCCGACGTCGCCTTGAGCCCGGCTCGGGATGGGTCGATCGGGATCCCCGGGTATTGTCACACGAGCCGGAATTGCCGCAACAGGGCCGATTCCGGCTCATGTAACCCGATCCTGGTGTACCTCACTGACGTGGGTTCTGTGATCATTATGCGCATCCTGGAGTCGGACTCGATCGCTTTGGTGAAGCTGAGGATCCAGACGTGCAAAGGGTTTGTGGTGAAGAAGCAGAAGCTCGTGTATGGAGGCAGAGAACTGGCGCGGCAGGATTCTCTTGTTAAGGACTATGGCGTCACCGGTGGGACTGTTCTCCATTTGGTTCTTAAGCCTTCGGATATTTTAGTCATCAGTGTTAGGACCGTTAGTGGGAAGGAGTTTGAGTTCCGTGTGGGTCGTCATCGGAACGTGGCTTATCTCAAGCGTCGGATAGCCAAGAAAGGGAAAGGCTTTGTTGATCTCGAGAGCCAAGAACTCTTCTGCAATGGCGAGAAGCTTGAGGACGAGAAACTTATCAATGACATCAGTAATAATAAGGATGCTGTGATCCACTTGCTGGTCCAGAAATCAGCAAAGGTCAGACCTAAGCCCATTGAGAAAGATTTTGAACTTTCTGTTGAGGCAGCAAAACCAAATGTGACTACCACAAATGGAGACAAATCCTCAGGGGAGGTTGCGGTTGTTGCTGGGGAGCCACCGCGATTGGGTAGAAATTTTTCACTCGATCCAATCATCGGCAATCCTACGGTCACATTGTCCTTGGTCATAGGGAATATGATCAAGGCAACTTCTGATGGCTTGGAGAGTGGCAATTCACCTATTAGGTCAAGTGAGGGCACGGGAGGAGCTTACTTTATGCCGGACTCGTCTGGCGACAAGCTTGTTTCTGTTTTCAAGCCTATTGATGAAGAGCCAAATGCTGTGAATAACCCTCAGGGACTGCCTGTTTCATCTGATGGCGAAGGTCTGAAAAGAGGGACAAAGGTCGGTGAAGGAGCACTGAGGGAAGTTGCCGCCTACATATTAGATCATCCAAGAAGTGGGCCTCGCATCTTAACCGGTGAAGTAATGGGCTTTGCTGGTGTGCCTCCAACCGTGATGGTTCAGTGTTTGCATGAAGGGTTTAACCATCCTGATGGTTATGAAGGCACAACAAAGAACATGAAGACTGGGTCTCTGCAAATGTTTATGGATAACAACGGAAGTTGTGAAGACATGGGTCCTAGGGCTTTTCCTGTGGAGGAGGTCCACAAAATTAGTGTGCTGGATATCAGGATGGCAAATGCTGATAGGCATTCTGGCAACATCTTGATTAGCAAGGATGAAGAGGGTCAGACTGTGCTCATACCAATTGACCATGGATATTGCCTGCCTGAGAGTGTGAGTACTTCCATCTGCTTCTATATACTTAATTGTTTCACCTTATAGTTATTCATTGCTAATTCATGGCGTGGTTGTTTCAATTTAGTCCATGGAGTCATTAATTGTATTATATGATAATGTTTTTGTATATTTTCAAGGGATCCCATGGATTCTTACGCTACGGTAATTTCAATTTGAGGAGAAATGAAGTTGTAGTTTCCTTAGCTTATGTGGATGCATGTGGAACGGAGTTGTTTCCCTGTGGTCCCATCTATTTTCCATTTCACCAGATAAACGAAGAAAGTATTTCCCAATGATGCCATTTTTTGGTTTTCTTCTCTTCTGTTTATGGAAACCAAGTATTAAGACTTTTAATTCTCATCAGGGCTCATTGTAGGTATGACCTTGAGTCCTATTTTTTATTGCTAGTAACTACTTCACCTATGTGAATGGTGTTCATTATGAAACCCGGGATGTTATTTTAGGGCAATAATATATTTGCGGCACATTTCAATAGAATTTCCTCTGCCCAATTATTTAGGTATTTAGTATGTGCTGCAATAAGCAGAAAGGTTCCGTGTTGATGGATGTGAGTGGTTATGGAATCCCAGTGGTGTATTTCGAGGACAGGGCTTATTTGTGGAATATCTAGATAAGATTTGCTTTGCTTGATTACCATTTGAAGGATCAATCATATGTAGGTTCCATGTTGATGTTTAACCCAAGAACCGGCATAGCTAATTTGATATTCTCATTTCATAGAGATTGCCTGGAGTGCTTCACATTTTTTTTACTCCCAAGACTAAGACCGACTGAATCAGATTATGATGATCGTTTCTCTGTAAACAATGTTCTAGGCTGCGAGCTTTTTCATTTTAAATGTTCTCTGTTAAACGCAGCATTGTCTGAAACTGCCTTGAGTATATGTGAGAGACAATTTCCGCGTACTTGTGTAGTTCTTTGTGTGGAGGTACAGTTTTGGCACACACAATTTGACAAGTTTGCTGAATGAGTCCCTTGTGCATGCTTCTCATTTTGTCTGCTGCCAAACCCGTGTTCATGCCTAACATGCATCCGTTCCCCTGTTCTACAGTTTGAGGATTGCACTTTCGACTGGCTGTACTGGCCCCAAGCTCATCAACCCTACTCTCCTGACACCGTCAACTACATAAAATCCCTCGACGCCGAGAAAGACATAGCACTCCTCAAGTTCTACGGCTGGGACATCTCACCCAAGTGCGCTCGCACGCTCCGCATATCCACCATGCTCCTGAAGAAAGGGGTCGAGAGAGGCCTCACCCCATTCGCCATCGGGAACATCATGTGCAGGGAGACGGTGAACAAGGTGTCTGTGATAGAGGAGATGGTCCACGAGGCTGAGGACTGCCTGCTCCCCGGGATGAGCGAAGCCGCCTTCCTTGAGGCCCTCTCTCTGATCATGGACCTCCGGCTCGACGGGCTGGTCAAGTAACTTAATGTCTGGTTCTGGGTCCGGGTCCGGGTCTGGGTCTTGCTTTCATATATAGGTACATATGTATGTATGACTAAAAAAGCCGAGCCGAGTCCTATATTCGGGTGGGCTTAGCTCGTGTTCGTGCAGCTTGGGATGGCTTATAGAGTTCTTCACGAGCCTGACGCTTTTCGGCTTGTTTCTTTGGCTCTTGTCAGCGTCTGCTTGGGAATATATGTTTGGAAACGTTGAACAGAACAAGTTCGAGAGAATATGAATAAAAAACAAAATCATGTATTTCTTTTATATTCGATCGAATGGAAAGATGGTATTTGCACGAGAGTTGTGTATAGTTTAAGGAATGTGCTATTTGCGCATCTTTGCTAGGCTTCGTTTGTCATATTTCTTAAAATATTCAAAAGGTCGTATGAATTTCCTCCTTATTAAGGGGGGAAAAAGTATGACCCAAAAATAAAAAAGCAAAAGTGAGAATTTCAACAGAAATTTTAAAAATAAAAAATAAAGAAAGAGACAAGAAAATAAACAAAGTCTCACTTTCACACATACACACACACACTTACTTTCAGTCTCATCACTCCCAACCTTACTTTCAGTCTCATCACTCCCAACCGTTCCTTTCCAAGTAAATATCAGAAAAACTCCCACATCCAAACTCCACCACCACCAGCCCTCTCTCTCTCTCTCTCTCTCTAGACAATGGCGAAGCCGCACCGCCGACCGCCGCCGCCGCACGCCTCCGGCGGCCGCACGAACCTGGCGTCGTGCGTGGTGGCGACGATCTTCCTGGTCTTCTTGGTCATCGTGGTCCTCATCGTGTTCTTCACGGTGTTCCGGCCGCGGGACCCCAAGATCTCCGTCAATGGGGTGCAGCTCCCGTCCTTCTCCATGGCCAACAACACCGTCAACTTCACCTTCTCGCAGTACGTGTCCGTGGAGAACCCCAACAAGGCCGTCTTCACCCACTTCGACAGCTCGATCCAGCTCCTCTACGCCGGCAACCAGGTCGGCTTCATGTTCGTCCCCGCCGGCAAGATCGCCGCTGGCCGCATGCAGTACATGGCCGCCACCTTCGCCGTCGAGTCCTTCCCGCTCTCGGCGAACCCGAACCCGAATCCGAACCCGTCCGCGGCGTTCGCGGACGAGGCGGCCTCCCTGGTGGGGCCGGTGCCGCCGCCGCCGCCGCTGCCGACTGTGACGGACGGGTCCGGGTTCGGGTTCGGGGGCGTGGGGGGAGGGCCGAGGGTGGGGCCGACGCTGGAGATACAGTCGAGGATGAAGATGGGGGGAGGGTTAGGGTTTTGCACTTCTTCACGCACCATGTGGAGGCGAGGGCCGATTGCCGGGTGGCCATTGCGGTGAGCGACGGATCTGTGCTGGGTTTCCACTGCTGAACATATCTTTCCCTCCCTCTGTTCTTGTCTCTCTCTTCTGTCATTTTGAGGTTAAATTTGTTGGGTTAGATCTTAGGTTCTTGTCTTTTTCTCTCTCTTTTCCCCCCCTTCTTTTTGAGTTAGAATTTCCCTAGGGAGGCTTGGAATGAGGCCTTTCTTGCATCTTGGGGTTTGTTCAAGTTTGCGTTGCCCTCTAACCCAAATTTAGCGGAGACAAAAGTGTAAAATATTCCAGCTTTTTTTCTTGGAAACTGTCCTCTGCTGCTCTGCTAGAAGTGCAGATTAGCTCTTAGATTTGGACTGAGTTGCGGTTATTTTTATCTACTCTTTCTGTAATTAATACGATGAAGTTGTTCTGAATGTGAAAACTATGGAGTTGATTTTGATTGAGTAGATCTCACTGTGAGGGTCGATTCCTTTTGGTTGTACGAGTGTTGTTGGAGGGCGGTGGGGTGGGAGATAAAGCGGAGGAGAAAGCTAGGAATTAAGGGATGAGCAATGATGGGGTTTTGGCTTTTGCTTTTTCGAGGGAGATGAATTCGGCCGTAAGCGAGCGATGATGCTCATTTAACAAAAGGAAAGAAAGAAATTGTAATGGGGTATATGCCTTAATCATGGCTTTCAATTCAACGACAAGAGCCACCTCGATTTACTGGAAACTCGGCGACGACTTCGGAGGCTTTGCCATCTTACAGTGGAGGCTGCACATAAGGAAGCTATCAATTAGCTTGAGGAAAACCAAATTCCTGATAAAATTTCTTATGGACCCGAATGATTTTTTCCCATGTGAGATTTGTTGGGTTTTTTGTCGCTTTGTGTCCGAAATTCTCCTGTGCGTCCAATCCGGTGGTAATTGAAGGAGGAGGGAAAAGTGGGTGGAAAACAGCGGGAAATGTCTCTCCTCAAAGTACGTGCCCTTTTTTTTTTTTTTTTTGTAAGTACGTGCCCTTTGAGTAGACTACTTCCTCCCCCTCCATTTTCCAACCTCGTAGTCTTAAATTTATTCCCAATTTTATTATCTCTTGTAAAGCAAAGTGATTGCACAGCCCATGATAAATGCGGAACGTGAAAGGATCGGCCCACATGACCCAAGTTGCTATTGCCAAGTTAAATTATATACATAGATTGGGGCCGGCCCCGATTGCCTTTCGTGAAATTTTAGTATAGTCGAGCTAAATCATACGCATAATATTGTCAAGTTGGGTATGGTTCGGTTCAAGTATTCGGGGTGGTTTGGAATGGCTTTTTGTTTTTTTGGAGGAATTGAGATTGAGATTCCGAAACGGAAATCATATGTCGAATGTGGTCATGGTTTGGGATGCTCTGGTGTTGGTATAACTGGTGTTGAGCTATGTTGTCCGGACACACCCATTTCCTGATTTGAAAAAAAAAAAAAAAAAAAAAAAAGGAAGGTGAAATGAGAAAAGAATTCATGATTTCACAAAATAAGGAAAAATGACATAGATGGTCATTAAATTTTGACCAAATGTACAATATGGTTCCTGAATTTTTAATTTGTTCAATGTGATCCAAGAAATTTTGATACATGTTCAATATAGTCCATAAATTATATGAAAATGTTTAATATTGTCCATAAACTTGAATTAATGAAAAGATAATATTGAAAATTTTCATATATTGTAAGGATTAAATTTAACATATATCAAAAGTTCATGGAAATTAAAGTTTATGGACCATATTACACATCGAGTGAAAGTTTAAGAAATATTTGTGTCATTATCCTATAAAATAATGAAAGCTCGTATTGTGAAATAACACTTCCATGGCTTCATTTGTTTTGCCAAAAATGAATAATTAAAAAAATATTTTCCTAAAAATGATCGTTTATGTTATTAATAAATTAGGGAAAGTACCAAAAAGATAGTAACCTATTACATTGGTAAAACCTTTCAATTGGACTAATCTAATGTTAAACCTCTTGCAATTATACCAATCAAGTCCATTCAGTTGATGAAGACACTGATTGTCTTATGTGACATGGCCAGTACTGATAAAAACAATTTTCATAATTTCTTAATATTTCGTTTGACTTTTTTACTATTTTTTCTCCTCTTTACTTTTTTACTATTTTTTGCACCGTGTAAGACAACTGGCGTCAACATTAGTAATTTTTGAATAAAATTAGTTGGATGAACTCAATTGGTAGAAATGCAAAATTTTTATGCATCAATTGAATCCAATGAAAAAGCTTATGACTGAATAAGTATTAATGCAATATATCTAAAAAAATTTGGACAATTTTCCCAACTTTTTTAATGGAAGATGCATCCCTTCATCAGTAATTTTATGGGTGTTGGCATGAATGAAGATGCTAGGAAGCTGAGAAACGAGTATGGACTTCCAAGTGTCAGCCCCGGTTGACCTGATCTCCGTTAGTCATGTGGGGCTCAGAAGATTGGCCATGGCGGTGCTTAATAAAGAAACTTAAAAGGCCAGTGAAGATCATGTGGAGTCAGTGGGATAAGGAGTAGACTATTCGTCGCGTAGGGTATTATGCATGTCTAGATGCATTTGTTTCATGTGAAATGGGGAGGATTTTGTGGGCATCAATTAGCTGCAAATGTATTGTGTTGAGAATGCCGGCCCTAAACACAGTTCGGATCGGACACTAACGCGCTCCATTGCGTGTCTTGTAAGCAAATCGTGACGGAAACCAGAAGCCCGCTAAGCAGCAGTCCGCAACGCCTATGAAACGAAGGGAATTTGTCTTTAGGATCACCTGATGTTTTCCATAAGAAGCTTTTCCTAAGCCCTTCCTTCCAGAGTCATTTTGGACTCACCTGATCTATAGAATAGTAAGTGAACCGGTCCCCATATATCCCACGAAAGAATCAAATTCATAAACCGGGCACACATGAAATCAGATTAGTCACTTGAACTTTGCGAGAGAAAGAAAAGCAGTAGAGGACAAGCTAAAGAACTGTGGCTTTGTTACTTTGCAAAGGAACTCCATTTTTCTCCACGAGAAGTCTTGCTATTGTACCAACAGTTGCATACCATTCTTCCATGGCAATGCTCACTTTAAAAGATTGACATCAGTCATTCCTCATACAAAGAAGAACCAAGAAAAAGAGAAATCTGATGAGGAAACTCTCTTTCCATCAGGTGGAATGTTAAAAACTGCGTACAGGACCAGGTTCGAACCTTCATTTGAAAAACTCATGCGTGAGCTACACCAATTTGTTCCTGCTAGAACATGACAATGGTCAAGAGTGCGAAAGCCAGCCACGAGAATGCATGATGCCATAAGATAGCATTAGAAGTACGTACTGCGCTTTTCCCCCCATAAATATCAAAGTACATCAATTTTGTCAAGTTCATTCAATGGACTATACAGCCAACTGAACTTGAGATGTAGGTGAAAAAGAACAATGCATCCTTCGTTGATTAATGATTCTGCAGATTCTACCTCCAAAGGTCTCTAGGGTAAACGTCCAAAGTAAATCTAAAAAAGCAGGTCATATGAGTAATTTCAGCTTTCAATCTGACGTCTCAGGAGATCCATAGCCATAAGGGTTTTGACTGGCCCAGTTCCATTGATCCCTACACATCTCTTCAATCCCATACTTTGCCCTGCATAGACAATAACATACAAAAATCAGAATCAATACTGATTTTTAACATTAGATGACACAGGGTTAATGAGAAGCGCAATTCTTATGAAAGTGAGGCTAGTAGGATAAACAATGCAATGTGTTTCAGTCATGTAATGCAGAACGTTAAATTATATAGTGGTCAGATGAATCGGCCCTTACTTCCAATTCAATTCATGCTCAGCTTTCTCTGTTGAAGCATACACAATTTCCGCATCGCCAGGTCTTCTTCCAGCCATTACAAGAGGAATTTCCTGGAGAAACAAGTAATCCACACGCTATTACACAAGATGATCGAGTAAGTGCCACATGCACTCTGGTAACATTTTCACATGTTGTCAGTCATCTCCCTCCAGTCTCAAATGGTAATTTTTAGTGGCTTTGAGTCGTCTTTCCCAAACTTTAAAGTCTCCCAGAACGAATTTGTTACGAGGAATAATCAGAAACTTTACAGTGAAAGTCAACCACTTGATCAAAGCTAAAGACAAAAACTTCAGAACCTTTTACAGGACAGATACACCAAAAAAAAGTAGTTGACTTCGTTGTCGAGTCAGTCGAATGCTAAGTAGGTGAATTTGGTCAATAAGCATGGAAAGTAAATTTTGCTGGCATATGCAATCTGTCTTCTTTCGGCATGCTTTAGCGCAAGGCAGCAAGTGCAAGAAATTCAGTTAAGGAGTACTACACCAGAGCTTAGATGAAAAAAGTACCTTTCCAGATGCCTTCTCAAATGCAGCAACCATCTCCAAAACTGACGTTCCTTTACCTGTTCCTAAGTTGTACACTTCACAACCTGTGAATAGATGCCGATCATAAACACATTATCAAGCTGTGCTTCCAAAAGTTCCTCATTAACTATCAAAAGATAATATAGAAGAGCTATGCTCTCTTTCATCACTGGTCGGAGGAAATTCCCTCCAACCTCTCCAACCAGGTTCTGAGTGGTGGGTTACAAACTAGCACACTAAATTATTTTGCCAATAAGTACACTTGAAACAATTAATATAGTACATAGACCACAATATTTAGCACAATGTCTAAAAAGATCACTGCAGATGAAAACAGACATGACTTCACTGTCTGACTATTGTCAAAACACACATGAGCAGACAAATGTTTCTCCAGCACGGATGATCAAGTCGTCAAATGCACATTCATTGTTTCCATAGATCAATTTGTGATGAATATCAGGAGAAGATATCCACAATTCATGATACATCAGAAATTGAAATAACACAGGCAGATTTATCCCTTCCCATGATCTAAGAAGAACCAAGGATGGGTAGTTTTGCAATTAACCAACATAGAGTGAAAGCATCAGATGACATACCGACATTAGATTCATTGAGTTTGTGCAATGCTGCTATATGTCCATCTGCTAAGTCAACCACATGGATGTAATCGCGGACCTAAAATTGGAAATAACAAGCCATGGCAAGACTAGAAAAATAAGAATATGCATCACAGCAAGCCCAAAATCACAATCTTTTAACTCCACAATCAGTAAGACATACAAAGCGCCAGTCCATCACAGAAAGTATAATGCAATTATGCACCATCTCTGTAACTGGACTTTCCAGAGTAAAAGACATACCCCTGTACCATCTACTGTTGCATAGTCATTTCCAAAAACCGTCAGGGCAGGTCGCCTGCCAACAGCAACTTGCTGCACATATGGCATGAGATTGTTTGGAATACCACGAGGATCCTCACCAATGTAGCCACTGGGATATGCACCCACGGGATTGAAGTATCTTAGCAATATGATTTTCCACTCAGAATCCGCTCGGTAGACATCACGACAAATATCTTCGATAATTAGCTAAAAACAGAATACAACAACAAAAGAATTCTGTCAGTCAAATGGCAGAGTGACTGAGCATCACTTTATATAAATAATATGTAGTAGGGCTTACAAGTCAGGATTTAAAATGTCATTTTTGCTTAAAGAAAATTGGCCAGGCGCTGATCAATATAAAGCACCAGATATTGAATGAGGAAAAAAGCAATACAAACCTTGGTTCGTCCATATGGATTCGTAGCACAAAGGGGAAACTCCTCTGTGCATGGGACCTCCTTAGGCCAGCCATAAACTGTAGCAGATGACGAAAAAACAAGCTGGTACAAAGAAAACATATGATATAAACATCAGTTGGGTCCTTCTCTCTGTATTAAGTAACATCAGTTGCAGAAGAACCTTCCCGGCACACTGGCAGAAGAAGGATTGACATTTAGGACAGTACTATGGAGGAAGATAAAAATCCATAAGAAACATCAAATGGTGGATTTTCTTACGGCTGGGGAGATTGCTCTCCTTTTCTTTACTGGTTCATGGCAAACCTTAGTAATAACCAACAACCCAAAAAAAAAAAGAGCAGAAATGTCACAATTATAAGTTTACTGCACAAATTCCCTATATAAAACTCCAAATGGACGAGTCATTGAAAACCTATTACTTGTCCTCAGAACTTTCCAGAGGCTAATGTTTCAGTTTTAAGAAAGAGGACAGAGACACTGTAATGAAGGAATTAGCACGGCTTTATCACTTGTTAGCACATGGTTAGAAAGAAAGTAGATAAGTGATTACAGTGTAAATTACACTTAAAATGAACAAACAGCTGAGAATCTGGAGAAACTCAACAAACAGGAAACTGCTATGGAGCATGCATGCATGTGGGGCCCAATACAGCTGGCCAATGACATGGGTTACGGATAACAAATAGCAACTTTTTATTACATGTATATACTAAGATCTACAAGATCACTTGTCGAGATTAAAGGTCTATTATATGTCAGCCTCAATAAATTAACTCGTTCTCTAGTAAAATAGCCAACAGATCCCCTACAGCAGTTGGCAACAGTCTTAGCAAGTTGGAATCTTGTAAGTAAATTCTTCCATGGCTATAGGAATTGACCCCTATCTTTCTCATTTGTATTGCATATACCTTTTTGCATTCATGGGAAGCCATCACTTCTAGTAAAGTAATTGTCCCAATAAGATTGTTATCATAATAAAGCAGCGGTTTCTGTACACTTTCGCCGACTGCTTTCAATCCTGCAAAGTGTATGACAGCATCAAACCTGCAGGATTTAAAGGACAAGACAGTTAAGGAATGTTGGCAAGATTAAAATAAGGAGTAAAAGGAAGAACAATGCATTAAAGCACATGAGTTGAACACACTTATGACTAAATTTTCAGAATGATCTTCATTCTTGACATGAATCATCAGATTCTCAGAAATGAAATCATCCAACAACAATGTCATGGTAAGAAGTTAAAACTACTGTATCAAAATGATCCAATTGGTTAGTAGACAATGAAAAGAAAAAGTCTTTCCAAGGTAAAATATTAGTTTTTGCACGAAAGTAGTGGACATCACTTGTCTGCTTATATGTTCTGTGCTAACTTGGTGTCAAAATGATCCACTCTGTTAGTAGACAATGCAAAGAAAAAGTCTTTCCAAAGTAAAATATTAGTTTTACACGAAAATAGTGGACATCACTTGTCTGCTGATATGTTCTGTGCTAAGAGGAGCTTTCTATTGGGAAAGAGAACTGAATCCAGTCACGGGCCGACAGAAGCAGAACATTTGTCCCTAAGAGTCAAAAATTACTGTCAAACAAGCAATAGAAACAACAGGCTTTACTTTGTCGAGGCGAATAGTTCCTCGAGGGCTGGTCTGTCGCGAAGGTCCATCTGCAAGTGAAGGCATATACACTGATGTCAAGGCCATAGCAGAAATATGTCAATCCCAACATGACAAGGCCAGTGCAAAAGGGCTCCGTTAAGACAAATCATCTCAGTCCAAGAACGGAAACCAAACGAACTCACAAAGGGACTTGACCAGAATAGCCACCACAGGTGTTCAACATTAATCCGCATCTTTCATGACTCAAAACAATATGAAACAATTTTTAATACCGGGCTCCAGCACCATAAAACTGAAACTTCCAAGCAAGAGTGAAAAAAGTGTACAAGTCGACTGGTAGTAATCAGCACTTTACCAATCACATAACAATTTCCATTTTCCTTTCTTTTTCAGAAATTCCGGTGGGGCAATAAGTTTCAATAACATATTTATATGCTCTCAAAGGCCGATAATCAGAGGCCACCAACGTACGTATCCAACGACGAATTTACAATCACACCACAAGACGAAAGTATAACTTCAAAAAGAAGCCTATAAAAAGCATTAAATTCCAAATTCAAGTAATCATCACTCCGTCCGACAAGAACAAAAGCAAGCGAAAATTTTGCCACCACCAGCCTCCGAAAACCGCACGCGAGAACGGACAAAAGAAGAAAAAATAAAAAACCGTTTTTTTTTTCCAACCAGGGGAGGGCTTTATGCGAACCTTGTGGAAGTCGAGGTTAGGGCCGTACTCGCCGGCGAGCTCCCTGACTCTCCGGACGGCGATTTCCGAGGAGTTGTCCAGGTTGTCGACGACGGTGGCCCGGAAGCCGCCGAGCAGGAGCTGGAGCACGGTGTGGCTCCCAATGTACCCGCAGCCGCCGGTGACGAGGACGCTGGGCTGCGCCGCCATGCCGCCGACGACCCCCGAACGGTAAGGCTAGGCTTCGCTCGCGGGCCGAGGAGAAGAAGGAAGCCGGGCACCGGAAAAAAATTCAAACTTGGGAGGAGGGCGAGGGACGAGGAAGGGGTTTGCGCCCGATCAGACAAGGGGATGGAGGGAAACCCGGAAAGAGGCGGCCATTTATAGGGGGCGGAGAGAGAGAGAGAGAGGCGCTCTGAACTGATGACAGAATAATTGCAGATTGTGCGACGGAGCGTTGAAAGAGATGGAGAGAGAGAGAAGCGGAGAGGGGGGGGGGGGGGATCGATTTGATTTGAAAGAGGATTTCGAAAAAAAAAAGGCAGAAATGCTCTCTTCCCCTTTTTCAAGTTGTGTTTTTGATTGGCGACGATGATGGAGCACGCCTCCACGTGACCATGAGATTCCTGTTCATCCGGTGAAAAGTGATACGAGGTACGCGATTAGGTTTTACGTGACTTGGATTGTGTGGTTCCCAATGTAATAATCTCCTAGATTAATCTCATGAAACCTAAGCGCACCCGGGCTTCAGGTCCATAAACAATGACAATTACCCTATCCGATGTGAATTCAGTTTTCGAGTCATTTGGATAGTAATATTTCTTTTTTAGAATGCTCTCGCATATATTTAATCACGACCCATTAATTTATACACATATCAAAACCAAACATACTAATAATAATTCGATAGGAATGATGTTTAGTTTATGTCTTGAATATTGATGATATTTAATGAGATGTGCTTTCAAGATTGTCTTAATAGTGAAATGGCAAATACTCAAGACTCAAAATCTTATATTAACAAACGTTATAATATTAAAAATACTCATTGAATTAGAGTAAATTTGGCAATGAATCACTAGATCATCTTCTCTGCTAAAGAGATGGAAAGTCGGTTTTGAAATTGGTGGTCCCTAAAAACGGAATGCGATCCGATAGATGCTTCAAATTATTTGGATTCACGTGATTTATGATCATCCAATTTAACTTTTTCCGAAGAGTAGCAGCAGGATATCATTTCTTTTCAGAAAGTCCAGTAACTTTATTCCCGAATCACGCAGCACAGGTGTTTGTTCTTCCCGAGGACAACACTAAAAAGAGAAAAAAAATATTCCGACTTCTAATTTATTTGTCCTCTTATTTGGCAATGACGTGGCGTTACTAAACAAAGCAGAAAAAAAAAAATTTCTCCAGAAGTTTCTCTTACACTTGGCACGTCCTCATTGAACGATTCTGCATAAATGGGTCGAGACGATGGATATCCATCCACGTAATGCGTATGTTCTGAGTAATTTCCATTTTTATTTAATTGTGCGATTTTAATTTTTATTATTTTATTTTCTGGTGCTCTTCATATGATTACAAGGATTTGAAAGCGACTGATTAAAGTACGAAGAAAGGTGGGAAATCAAATGATGGGTTTTAGTTTATGAGAGTCGCTACTGGCGAATCATATGCACTTTTAAGTGACGACAAATGTTAATGTCATGGACCCATTACTACTCACGAGAGACATCACATGAACTTTAACTTCGTTTTCTTGTGGACAGAAAGTCATTCATCACTCGGGGTCTTGCTCATGGGTATTTAATCTCTCTGTCGAGAATGAGATCAAAGCTGTTTTTCGAGTCCTATTCGCTTTCTTCCTCGTAATGATTGCCTTAAATAGAATGGTAAAAATAAGTTGGGAATCTTGCGACTCCACTCAATTAAAATGTTTCAAAATCAATGAGAAAATAGATCATGAGGATGGTTGAGCACGACTCAATATGCCCTTTGAATAGAACGGGATGAAAGTCACGTGATCTTTTTTGGGATACCCTCAAGGAACCTTTCCAAAAGAGAGACTTTACCTAAAAGGTTAGTCACATAATATGAATATCGAATCGCAGTGAAATGTCAAACAAAGAGTAAATTGACAATTTAATATCAACTATATAAATTTTATTGGATTTCAAAAGTCCTAAGTTCATATACAATCATTTTCATTCTATAACTACCTAAATTATTTTCCTAGAAGAATATGGCTATATCTTTTCTTGTGTTTGGAAGATTTTGAAATAGAAAAGAATCACATTGAAATGGTAAGTAGCGTGAGGGAATTGTTATTCCGGATACTTTCGCATCCAGACCAAAGAAACAGAATCAGATTAGATCCAAGTGATAACTCCATTACAATTATATAATGTGAAACTTTCCAGTTAACACTGTATGAAAGTAACACGTTCAATCGACTTAAGCTTCATCCTTTGGCGAAAGAGAGCCTCAATCAATCTTTCTAGTAGTCATACAAACACAAGATAAGGCCACCAGCTAAAAGGTTTTCCTTGCGTGAACAGATTGCAGAAAACGGCATGATGCATGTTACTTCGAGATTCAAAAGAAAAAACAAGAGCAGAGAAACAAAATTAAGACGCTCCTTTGACGTTTCCTACTTGTCTCCACATACCACGTGAAAAGGAGGTGGAAAGGTAACAAAAAAAATTAAGATTCGCCATCTTTTTCAAAACTGACAATGGAATACAATATTAAAAAAAAAAAACACAGTTTCAGATATAAACTGGAGTGATTGTTCCACATCAACTAACTTCAGAGTGTGATGATACTTAGCAGTCAACATAACCACAATTAGCTCGGTGGAGATGGACAGACTATGCTAGCTAGGCGCAATAGGATTGTTTTGGCAAAAAAATTTCGGGCTTTCTATTCTGGTACGTAACTAAGTGAGAGGCACCTATAAACATCATACATGTACTGATACAGTATTTATCTTGCAACAGTGTCACTGTTGCGGAGGCAATTCCACGATTTTCAACATTGAAAGAATTAAGCAAGAGCTCTTTCTTAGAGAGAAGCTTTTTGTTCTTCGTGGAACAGCATTGATGAGAAGAGAAGAGATTCAAATTGACTGTAACAACAGAAGAACTATCCAAGAACACAGCCTCCTTAGCCTGGACTGGGTTACAAAGGACCCGAATCTTGTGAAATTACTGTGCATAAGAAGTGCCAACTTCGGGTCATTTTTCCCCCCAAAACCCCAAAACTGGTAAAGGATTCCGATTTTGCGACCAGTGTTGTCATTTTATGGAAAGACTGACCGTTCAGCATGCCGTGTACCACCCTACAACATCAAAGAAGATCGCCTGCTGACGGTTGAATGATCTGGCAAAAGATCATGAAGCAGGTAGACGAATCTCCATGCCAAAATTGCGTAAGCAGTTATTTATAATTTAATCCTGTTCTGTAACTATGGGTTGGGAACTGAGGAGTCTTTCAGCTTCATCATTTGCTTCAGCTTGTAGCCTCCATTTCTGCGAGAAAAGAGGAGAGAATTACTCGTTGGCATTTTTCAGTGTACATGCTGTTCATAATTGAAATGTCAGCTAGCAGCCATTGATTAATGACTAATTGAATGTTATCATAAGGCAGTGGTGATTTATATATTATTATTTTGTTAGGCATGCAATGTCTCCACCAGTCACATAACATATTTGTAAAATTATGAGTGTGAACTTAGCATATAATAAATAATACTATTGCTCAGCTAAACAGATTTTGCAAAATAAGTAGTATTTACATGTGACAATGAGATGATATAGTATTGCACAACATGGAATGTTATTTTAATAGGTTCTATCGAATGATAAAAACTATCTGAAGGAAAGACTAATGTATGTCAATTTTGTGATTGCCATGTGGTGGAGTCGCTTCCATTCTGGCCCCCTTCATTTTTCAGATTTGGAACAAGACAAATGCCATTTAAGTGTCAATCCAAGAAATAGTCTCTGATGTAAGTGAAGTCATCAATCTCAACAATCAATCTATGCCTCTACCCTGTCTGATTATTTGTCAATTTCCCCATCTCAGTTTGTTATGAGAAAGAATAAATTCAGAGTAACGAGAACATGCCTCTTCAAGTTTTTCTATCTCCATTATCTGCTGTATTTGTTCAGCAACACTTTCCTGTGAACAGAGATAAGTGAGCTAGTTTATCTTATGTATCAAAGATGGGCAGGAAAGATCACAAAATCCGAAAAACAAACCACGTTGCTTGCTGCTTCAGCTGCCAGAACATCAGAGTCCAGTTCTACCTCAATTTCAATCATTGAAGATATCTGACAACCACACAAAGTAAACAAGATACTCTAGTTAATTTAAAGCATGTATGTAGGCTGAAATTAGGGGCAAGAGACTGTTGAGATAAGGTTTTCCAAGTCATACTCTAGCATAACTTTCAATTAATTCAATCCGTCCCGTCAATGAGTTTTCCAGGCCTTCTCGCACCCTTTTTACTCTACTTTTCCGTGCCCTAAAAAGACAGCAGTTTCATATAAACTCGTGTCCAGGAAAGAAGCATACAACGCCTCCACATATGAACAGAGAAACAATACTATGAAACATGCAAATGAGAATGAGCTAAGTAGAGGATGCATTCTAAAGAGTTTTACCGGTAAGATGGTTCTCCAACAGCATAAATCTTGTTCTCAAGTTGACAAATGCGAGCTAACATCCATACCTACATAGATGCACGCTGTTCTGAAACTTCTCACCATCTTGCCATTTCATTAAAAAAATAAAAAAAGCAAAGTAAATAGTCTACAGTTTCTAAGTGAACAGTCATAAATCACTGCAAAGTGAAAAAAATGATGATTAGAGTTCCAGGTGAAGCATTTAACTGCTAATCAGTTTGAAGTAACTGGCAGCAAATTCAGGTATGAGATTCTCTTCATTCAAGATTTCAAAAGATCGTGTTGCTGAGTGATCCTTTCTTTAATTGCCAAAGAACTACATATCTACTATCCATAAAAATGAATCCACACTTCCCAATGCTGGTTAAGAGGCTACCTCCTAGTGATCAAGACTTTTTAGTTTCCCACGTGAATATTAATAAACATGGAATTAATCAAAACTGGGGAATGTCTCTAGGTATATTCAGAATAGAGGTGAAGAGGCAGGCCTTTCTGTGAAAAATCTTTAATTGACTTTGCGGAGTAAAAGAATGCCACAACCAGATGGTTTAGAGCTAAAATGGTACTTTTGACAGTCAAATACCAGGTAACGTGGAATGGATGCAATGTGAAACAGGGGTTTTCAACAAAGAGGAGAGTTGACATTATATTTCAGGTTTAACCCCCCATCTCCAGTGCCGGGCTCAGAAGGAAGGAAGTTACATTTTATCTGCGCAAAATGGTCACTGCATCTGAAGGATCATACCTCTTTTTCAGCAGCTTCTTTCAGATCTTTGATGCGAGACTGGAGAACGGCATATTGAGACAGAAGCTGCTGCTTGATTGCAGTTGCATCAACTGATCGCTGGGGTAGCTGAAAAATGAAATAATGGATAACTATATATGCGTAGAATAAGCTAATGTTAAAGGCAGATTCAAAGCTAAAAAGTGATACATATGGCTTCTACTTCTTGGTAATTAGTGCTTAAAAGAAAGTCTGAGCTTGTCTAACGGATCCAGAAAGGGAGGTTGATTGGCTTTGATAATTAAATTCATGCTGCATATGGTCTTTGGATTGTGAGTATAGATATCAAAGTAAACATGCGAAGTAATTCAGATTATGATGACATCACACAAGAATATCCTGCATTCTCCAAAACCTTTCATGGGAATAATGAAAAGTAACCATTTTCACGATTCAATTTGACAAAACATGGACTCCATATTACCTTCTTTTACAAAATATGAAAATTTCTGATATCAAGCATAGAAAGAAAAAAACATTTACAAGTTTCTGTGAGATCAACTAATAAGAACCGAAGATATGTTTAGAATTTGTTGAGTTAAATTTCAATTGGAATGGGAATTATTGATGTCAAGAAAAGAGCAAAATAGGAATATGTCACTGCAAAAGAAATTCATAAGTAAAACTGCACGGAATATGCGAAGTCCACTTGCATTTATTGCATCCAACAATATCAGAAACATGCTTACTCTGCTTAATTGGGGAAAAACCAGCAAATTTAAAGTAGCCCCAACTGTGAGAGATGCAACAGCGCCGACTGAAAGGAGCTGAGGCAAGCTGGGATCAATCAATCCAGATGCAGCATCTCCAGTGGCCAGCACAGCCAGAAGTGGAAAAAGAACAGACGGATTGAACAATGATGAATTTCCGTCTTTGGCAGGTGCTCTTAAAAGTAGTGATTCCCTTCCATCTTTGTGGTTTGTGAGGCACATAGGCTCACCAGGGTAGAAGTTGGGAGCCTTTGGACTAAACTTTAATGGACCCACCTCCCGGTAAACATTTGATGGAGCTGCTAAAGCCATAGTTGCTCTCTCTCCTGCCTGAGCAGGAAGAGTTGCTGTTTCAGTGGCAAACCGGTGGGTGCGTGCCACGCCAGAAGGGGTCTGTACCTAAAAATTGAATGTGCACAGAAGTCCCTATCAGGTAATAAAAAAAAAAAAAAAAGTTGCAATTTCAGCTTCAAATGAGGTTATTCATGTCTGCAAAGCATTTTAATATGCTACCGTATCAATGGGAAGATGGAACTTTTTCTAGCTTGTTAGAGCAGAAAGGAAAAAAGAATTACCCCAAGTGCCTCTGGGGAAACATCAAAATCGAGTGAATAGCAATTTTTGCTAATTGATTGAGGTCCCAATTTAATTGTATTTATCAGGATAACTAGATAGCTTTCAGTGCTGATGCAAAACTTCTTTTGGGCCCAGCAGGAGCGCTTACTATACCAAACTACACAATCTGACCACAAAGTAGTGCCAGTGTTTTAGAATATCTCTGTTATTCAAAAAGTTCTCAACCCAAGGAGATATTAAATCGAAACCATACAGAAATTGCGATAGGAACTAAAGATACAATCTCATCATAGTGCGAGATCGTACAAACTGCATACCTCCTAGGTCATAGTAAAGTGAACATACCACAACAGAGTGAACTGCAGCAGGAATAGTTTGCTTTGTTAAATTCAGAAATCTTAGCCCCCGTTTCCATGCTGGAACATCCATGCTGCGTTCGGCAGGAGGAGAACCTTAGAAGAAGTGAATATCCAAGGATCAACACCACACAGAATAATATGCGTGATCAACTAGGAATTTATTGGCTGTTAATGACAACAGGTCTAGCTTATGATTAGAAGCTATCATATGGCCGATCAAATGAGAAAATATTAAATGACAGAAGATATGTGTATACCCTAGAGATGCAGGATTTGCTTGAGTTATATTAAATTAATTTTACAAGAACAATAGATATACCGACCTGATCTCTTCGGACTCAATGCTAATAATGTCACCAGAAACTAGCTCGTACTTGTAACGGCAGGCGGCACAGGAAACAATCTGCAGAAGCAGGTTCCAAATAAGATATTATCATAGTAGAATGTTTTATGATCACTCGACATTAAAAGTGAATAAGTTATCTTAAAGCTGACAAGCAAATAGAACTAGACTCTCAAGGTCAAGATGCTCATCACCAGAGTCAGTTATTAGACTCCATCAGGGTACAACATTCTATAAACCCATCAACAAGTCTCTTATTAGTAAAATTGCATCCACCTCTTGGTCATTCATCAACATTACAAGAAAGGAAACGAGAGTGGATGATCGAAATGACCCCACTAACAAAAGAGCAACACAAGAACTCAACAGGAAAATTGGACAAGCATTCATATATAGACCGATATTTTGAACTTTTGAAAGGATATCACAGCTAACCTTAATCTGAGCAGTGACTCTGCATTATCTAGGTAGCACTACAGACAGTAGTGAAAGAACTTGAACTATGTGACAAATGGCAAGTATATTATTTTACAGCCTAAATCACCATGATCATCTGATTCTAAATTTCCATAGCACATTGACAGTGGAGTAAGCCTACCTTAACATCTAGGCACGCTTAGTAAGTAATACTTAGAACAAGCTATAGAACTTGAGGTTATCTTTGATAACAAAATGGCATAATCAATACTAAGAATTCAACTTTGTTAGCATACTTGAATACCATCTTGGGGTTGTGCGACAGCGACAGCTATCTTACAACTTGGACATCTCACAACCTTCCCAAAAGGGACCTGCTAAAAGCAAAAAAAGGTTGCAGGAAGTGCAGGGTCAGTAGGAAAACTACCGCCCACTATCCAAGCAAAAGTTTTTTAAGGCAAATGCATGCACAATTGGTAACCGAAACATATTTTAAATTTTAAAGCAAGAGAAATCAGGATTGTACCTCCACGCCAGGAGAAACCCCTACTTGGCATATGATATCAATCACACTTAGAGCATCAGAAACCCTTAGGGATGCCGCAAGACCATGAACTAACAGCGAATATACGCGCACGTCGGGCCTGGACCATCTCCACCTGTCGACATAAGCACCGTCTTCACCTAGACCTGGCCATCGTCATCAAGATATTAACAATAGTTTCACAGTCACACGTTCAAATGACCTCCACCTCACTCCAGTTAAGGCACTAGCATCAACCAGCAAAAGAATCGTTCACATTCAACTGCAACAAAGCATTGAGAACTTCACACGTTGCGATTATCGAAGAACACTTCGTTCAGAGATTATAACCGTGAAAGGCCACGTATATGGAATAACAAGACGGACCTTGATCGAAAGTCGAGCGCATGGCGTAGAACACGGACATAGCCAGCTCGGCATTCCCGCGCTCGAGCGCCGCGTTCATAATCGAGCAGCAATCGGACACGCCAACCACGCCGCCGCTCCCGCCGGCCTTCTCCGCGATGATCCGCAGCGCCTCGTCAGCGTCTCCAGCGCCGGACGCTTCGCCGACCACCTTGTCGCTCAAAATCGCCGAGGTGGAGGCCGAGGACGACGACGACGACGACGACGACGACGACGACGACGACTCGCCGGCGACGCCGCTCTCGCTCTCGCTCAGCGAAGCTCTGCTCTCAAAGGGGCGCCGGGAGACGGCGGAGGAGGGAGAAGCCGAATCCCGGAGGTGGCGGGGAGCTGCCGAGTGGCCGCCGCCGCCGCCGCCGCCGCCGCAGAGGAGGATGGAGAGCAGGGCAGTGTTGGTGGGGGAGCATCGGGAGAGGTGGAGGGCGGATGAAGAGAGAGGGAAGCGAGAGAGGCACGGGGAGGACGAGCACAAGCTCAAGGTCATTTCCGGAACTTCGACGGCAGCGACGAGAAGAAGGAGGAGGAGGAGAAGACGGCGGCGACGGCGAGAATGGAGGGGAGGGCGATGGCAGGTGTAATGACGGTTGCGGATAACGAACGAGAGGCTCCCGTGGATTTGGAAAGAGGGAGAAAGGCGAGGGAGAAAAAAGGTCAAAAAAAGGAGATGATGGAGGTGCGGGGAATCGAACCCCGTGCCTCTCGCATGCGAAGCGAGCGCTCTACCATATGAGCTACACCCCCTAGTTGTTACTTACGTCGCCTTAAAATTATATAATTTTTTTTCTTGGAATTATCTCGCCTTTTGGATTTATTACGGCGTACGAAAGTCGTATGAAAAAAAAAGAGAGACTTCGAAGTCTGACGGTATTTTTTGCCAAAAATGTTCCAAAGTCCACTTAATATTGCAGGGAGTGAAGATTATGATGTTTTCGACCCCAAAAGAAAAAAATAAAAATAAAAAATGATTGTGGCATCTCCTTGAAGAAACACCAACTTGTTTAGATTGAGGTTTGGGTTTGATCCGACCTTCTTTTTATCAAAAAATTACTATGCATGCATGATGTACTGCTTCTCATACCGAACTCTTCTAAAGAAAGGGACATCAAAGTCACGCTCTTGGATTTCCTTTTGTTTACGAGTTAGTCAGATGGAAAGGGTCAATCAACGTTGATGATAATGACATCTTCCAAGAACTTGGACCAAGAAGAAGATTTCTGCACCAAAAAGAGGAACATTCGATTCGAACCATAGCGTCCTACACTTTGGATGGGTCCACTGCTCTGGCAACCACCGGAGATGGAACCGTAAGATAAATATTGAAACTACCCGACGATCGAACCAAGCCAACACCACGAGCAAGCCACAAATCGTGCGACTGTCTGTGTTCATAAATCGTATAATGACGTGACGTCGAACGTGTGACAAAAGAGACTAGAATATTTCTCATAATTTTTTTACCACTCTAATTAGATCACACATAATATATCCCCATCAAAGGAGCTTTCTTCATTGAAATTGAAGGGAACATCGAGAATTGTCGCCACAAATCAACACTCAAGCTCACTCCACGAATCCTCAATCCCTTTCTCCTCCCTTTGAAAAGTAGAAATCACCTAATTTGTCATGTCAACGACCCGTCATCCTTGGTCTCTTCGTGCTCATCCAGAAAAAGTAGAGCTTATCTCTCGACGTTCTTTGTGTCGGCATGAAGAGACCGTCTGGAGCGACACCTCCACCAAAAGTGATACGTGCAACATACATACCCAGCAGATTATCTCACCCAACACAAGATATTATAATATTGAAAGAGTTCAGCTTCTGCAAAAAGGAAACATCACAAGCTTTGCCTAATCAATGTTTGATAATGACATGTCAATCGGCAAACCAAAATGAGTAAAGACTTTTTACATTCATGGCCCTATGGCCACAGCAAATCACCTCGATGAAAACTACACTTTCGCTGGAGCACTGCTAGGTTCCGAAAGGTCGCGACAAATGGATGTGTAGGGAGACACCGGCACCAAGAACATGTCTTCACTATTGAGCTCTGGGAAAACGGCACTTTGTTCCAGCTGCAACTTGACTGGGGCACGGATTAGTTTCTGAATCGAGCTCTGTGCCATGGGGGAATTGGGCGTCCACCCCGATTACGTGGCACTGTATTGGTCTGGCGAGGCACTGTATTGATCTGACGTGGCACGGCCTTCATCCTCTGCTCCTTCAGATCAGCAAACAGAGAATCCAGTGTCTTAGGTCTCTGCTTGGCGCCTGCATTGCTTTCATTCTCTTTCTGCTGCTGCAAATAAACCAAAGGCATATGTCAATCAATAGTTGATGGATATGAAGACGCACATAACATTGCAGTCATAATTTGTCCAAGAAACTTTAATAAGCTAAAAAAATGTGCAAGACAGACTTACAAAAAAAGCCAACAAATCCTGAGTTCTAATCAGCATTATGCATTCCTTGCAAAAAACCCAAAAAACATTTTTTTCCATGCAAGTTGGAAGGAAGTCTCCGTGGTTCACTTTCACTCGCATTACACACTACAATTTTTCCGAAAAGCACAAGAACAAAGGAGAGCCCATAAAGTAGCATCAATTAGCCCATGTTGGAAAACAAAAAGCTCATGTTACCACTATCACTACACACTATAATTGATCAAGCAAAGGCCTGACTACAAAATATTTCCTGTATACTAATAATCACACACCTAAATCTATAGCTTTATCTAAGACTGCTGCAGTTCAACTACACATCATCTATCTAACCACTTATAACCATTAATACATTCAAAAAAAAAAAAAAATTCTATTAGAATTAGAAGGTTCCATACCTTTGCAGCTACAGGTCCATTACCAATCCTCTTCTGACTGACCACAGCTCCAGCCCTGCAGAATAGAGAAAAATCGGATTGAAGAGAAAAACTAGAAGGTTACTTGCTTCCTCTTAAGTAGCGACCATCACTTCTCCAGACAAATTAAAGCATTAAAGTACTTACCATCAGGGACATTAAAAAAACCAACCAAAGTTAAGAAAGGACAAACCAGACCGGGACATGACAATCACCCTAAATAGAGTATCATCCGCAGCTGATGGATTGTTTGTTTTCTCAAATTTCCTCAAAAGCACACCAAATTACATGGATTCCAATAGAAGCACATATCTTCAAAGGCACACCAAATTTCTTGACTTGCTTTAAACTGTAGACTGTAGAGTATAGCCTTAAGATTGCAAAATGGGCAAACGTCTCCCCTTATTCTCCATAACTCCAATGCCAGAAACTCTATATGAAGATTTCCAATGAGCCCCATTTTCAGACTAAAGTCTCAAAACTAGATATCAAGCACTTTCCGTTTCAGGGATGAGGCATAAAATGCCAAAAAAAGAGCATCTACTTCAGTTATTTTCCACAAGCTAAAACTAAAACGTGTCTCCTCATCCTTCAATCAACAAATGAACTTTCAGAAATCACTTCAGATGCGTCACAGCTTATTCATGAGGAAACTCCCACATAAACCATATGAGACCAGTCATATCCCTTCCACCCTTTTTGGATCCAGATGCCTCTCATCTCTTGCGTGAAAGTGATACTGTTTGATACAGAAGATAAGTTTAATGCCTTCAGACATACTTGAAGCTCAAATTCTTAATCGCAGATCTCTAGCAAGTATAACCCCATAGATTAGCCGAATTCAACACCGAGATCATGGAGCATCAAGTAAACAATTTCAATCCACACATAAGCACTAGTTCAAATTACAGGTCTCTGCAGTCATTAAAGATGAGCACTGATCCAAAGGAAGACCATAAAAAATACATGAGAATGCTGAATCCCTTTACCAGCATGGAGTATCTACTGATGTCTCCAGTCTTCACATCTGAATACACTGTATGTAAAGCTGCATGCTTTTGTAAACAAACACATGCCAAATATGAGCTCTTTGAGAAAATCACAGAAAATGAGAGTTCCTCAGTTTTACTTAGTAGTCATGCAGTCCCTTAACTTTGACTAAGATGCTGCAACCATTGGAGGCCAAGAATATAGTAAAACACAGTCAAGCAGCCATATGAATCGTCCCGCATCCCAAATTGGAAGGCTCCATGACCAAAAGGGATACCCATCACTAAGGAAGGTAGAGCTTCGAGCTGCAAAGCAGAACATTGCAGCTACAACTAGACCTACGCCGATATTGCATGCATTATTCTGGAAGGAAACAAAGACTAAACAGCCGAAACACCAAAATGCCCCAAGCTAATCATTTCCAAGACAATCCCATCATCCATCTTATAAGGAAGGTGGTGTCCATTCAGACAAACTCATACATAATAACTTCCACGCACATGGAACTTGAGCTATTATTCAGAGAAACCATGCTTTACCTACAGCAGAAGGAAATAAACAATGGTGTTAGTTTAAAATAAGAAGGATCACAGCAAGTTTACTTCGATCACCAACACCATCACTTTAATAGTCTATCCATAGGCATGAAAATATACCTTGGCCTATTTGCGTTAGCTATTCTATTGCGGTTAAAAGCTCTTCCACCAAAAGGATTGACCCCAGCCTTTCTTGCAGCTTCAGTTGCCAAAGGAAAATGGTTTGGTTGAAAATTTGATCTTTTCCGAGCAAGAGCGCCCTGCATTCACAATGTGACAAAATCCAATCAGGAGACATACAGATTTCGAGAAGTATTAAAGAGAATTAGAAGATTAAAATAAAAGGCAGAAGAAACAAGTCAACAAAGTAATGAAGGAAAGTCTACCAACCTGTCTAAGAGATGATCTTGTGTCCATGAAGTGTCGAAACTTCAGGGATTTTTCATTGGCAGCATTTCTAAAATTTCTCTGGTTTTTATTCTGCTGCGACAAGAACAGTGACATAATTAACCAGAACTCTAATTTTGGAATAAGAACTTCATGAGCAGCAAACTAGCCAGCATTGGTTTTTCTAGAGTAAGAACTTATAACCAGAGACAAAAAAGTAACTTACAGAAGGTCTAAAGTTCTTGGCTTTATTTGCAGGCTTGGACATTTTGATGATTTCATCTGCAAAACCACAACGTCCATAATAAGTACCATTTATCATTGAAGTCAAAATCAATTACCATTAAGTTTGGATTTGTTGTTGGCCACACCTAGAGTCATGTCCATTTTCTTCTCCGTAAGAGCAATAGCATCGGTCGTCAAAGGTTTAGTCGCCATCTCTGAGAAAAAAGTCGAACCATTCTGTATATAATCATCTCAAGACACGAGAGTTGGACCCGAACATAAACATCATCTCGGGGAAAAGCACACAAAAACACAACAATCTTAGCCCAAGCGAAGCACACGAAAGATACCACAGCAGACCAAAATAAAGCAATCAAGTCAAACCAATAAAGCATCAAACTTTCCGACTAGGACAGTGAATTCGGGTTCCCGTGTGAGGTATCGAGAATTAAATTCAAGCGGAAATCTAAAAACTTCGAAAGCAATGTCGCTTCCGATCGAGTTCAAACCATAAAGCAGGCCCGGCCAGAAGAAAGACCCACTCAACTAAAACCGAACACCGCCCACAACGCTCTAGTCCAAGCAACCGACAATCCTCACCCCTATACCCAAAAACACGAAACGCAGCAAAAGTTCCGCCATTACGCACCACCAAGCAGGATCGCAGCAGCGAGGAGCTCCTCAAAACAAGAAGGGGATCCTAACCATAACCTCGAAAACCAACAACCTCGAGAACCGACACAGAATCTGCCCGCCCACGACCAGCAATCTTAGGGCAAGTTCAATTCGGACAAAGAGAGAAGGCTTACCAGTTCGGACAATCGCAGAACAGACTCCGCGTTGGAGAGAGACAGAGAGAGAGAGAGAGAGAGGATGGAGAAGCGGATCGAAGACAAGGCTTCCTCGTAGGTGTAGAAGATCGACGTTAGGGTTTTCGACCGCGTTGGGAACCGACCTCAGGCTTCTTTCTTTTGCTTCCCAGAGAAGCAAACGACGACAACGACAGCGGAAGGCGAGAAGAATATCATGCGATGGTAATAATAACCACTGCGGGCCGTCGCCGGCATATCGGGCCTCCGATGCTGGACCCGAATCGCCTGCACCGGCCCGAACAAATGGAATGGGCCCTATAGCCCGCCCCGTCAGATCCAGGCCCAAAAGAGCCTCGGCAGAAAGGGCCGGGATTTTTTGGGCTTTTTTTTTTTTTTGGGTTGAAACACCCTTGCTTCGATGCTTTTGATCGTTTCACTTTCGCCAATTGGAAATCCTCAACAGTCTCCCAAATTATGTCTGGCCATCTGCATCTCGTATTCAAGCCACATATTAAATTCCATTGCGACAACTCTGACGAACCTATTCATAGGAAAAATAAATAAAGAAGTTGAAGAACCAATTCAGACAATTCAAAAAAGTCAAATGATCCACACTAGAAGAAAAATTTGAATGGTAATGGGTTTGCTTTCGTTTTCCTTGACTTGTATCATAGTCCAATTTTCTAGATGGTCATTTTGAAAAACATAACGGGGCATTTGACAAAATATGTGTAAATTCATCTAATGTCAACCATTAGATCGCTTGGAACTAGCGGTGATTGGTTTTTAGACTAGTCTAATCCCACCTAGGAACCGATAATTGACCTAAGAGGATCGATTCCTAGTTTTTGGGAGTGGGGACTGGACCAAACAGTCCGGTCTGATCCAGTCAAATGAAATCAATTACTTAGTAAAAAAATTAATTTTTTTTAAAAACTAGTTTTGTTAATATTTTATGATTTCTTGCTATTTTTAAGAAGTTTTAAAAAATATTTGAAAAAAAGAGTCGGTCCGATCTGGTTCCCCTAGGAATTAAGAATCGAACCCAAAATCACTAGTTCCATAAAATGGAACCGGGAACCAAACTAAACTAGCCGGTCCGGTCCCATCTAGGGAGTTCCTAGTTCAGTCGATCCTATATACTCACCCCTACTTGGGACCCCACGTGATATCTACGTGGTTTAATGACTTGCATTGATTGGATTCGTATGCTCTGAGAGTATACAAGAATGGCTCTCGAGCACGGAAGGAAGAGCGGTGCCAAGTGAGGTAAGCAAAAAGCTAGAGAGTATTTCTCAGGTACAAGAGAGATATTTGGGCTGGTATCTCTCTTAATACTATTTGCAGTTGGTTAATAAGGGATCAATCTCATTAAGTAATGGTAACTTTTGAAATTTTTTATACGTCGTGACCCTTGGTGCACGACTTTTGACAAAACGCGTGCGATTCCACTTGCGTGAATGAAACTTCTAACTTGACCAGTCAAATGATTTGGATGCATCATGGAAACTAAGTCCTCTTAAAGCAAGGTTCAAGGCCAACGTGAAACGTGATTCAACCATGGCCCATGAAAGGAACAAGCTTTTTCCAAGTAAACTTTGACCGTCCCCGTCAAGTATGTCATGGCGGAAAGTTCTCCTCAAACAATAAATCACTTCCTGGCAAGTGGATGCTAATTATCTCCCCTTATTTCTATATTTTAGACTTTTACTTGTTTAAAAATTCATTAGAACTCGATAATAACCAATTTAGGATAGATGATAATACTTTTAATTATGTCGATCGTCTCTTCTCATTTTTATCTTTTATTTATTAGAAAATGTATTAGAATTCATGCATAATAAAATTAAGGATAAATGATGATATTTCATGTCGTGATTAATTCTATCTTTCAAAACTTTAACTTTAACAAGCATTAAATATAATATTATTTTGGGGGAGAGAGAGAGAGAGAGAGAGACGGGTGTAGGATTGACCATTTCAAATTTTCTCTCGATGACTTGGTCTTTGCTACAGTTCGCTTTAGCTCCCGTCACCATCTCCATCTTTTGTCACTCATTTCTTTTAACTATCATCAGTTACTTTGTAGCTATTGTGTATAAATTTCAAGCTTCAACCTGAGTAGGTTCTTAAAAAGTTCAAGGGGAAGAAATAGGCAAGATAACCGCTTAGGGGTGGGAGACTCCGCAATGTCACCCCCGTATTCTCCAAAATAGATGGGAAATTTGGGGGCCTCACGATAGTGAAGGTAGATACTACGTCGGGACTTCAGTTCTAGCTACTGCAGGATAAGTAAGTATGGTAACCTCTTGTGCTTGGAGTAAGTGAGGATGGGTGAAAGGCCCACATAAGAGTTAATACACTTTATGGGACACTGTACTCAACCACAGGCTAACTTTGTACCTCTGGTTGAGTACAGTGCCGCATTGACCATTTCAAATTTTCTCTCGCCGACTTGGTCTTTGCCACAGTTCGCTTTAGCTCCTGTCACCATCTCCATCTTCCGTCACTCATTTCTTTAAGCTATTATCTGTTACTTTGGAACTATTGTGTATAAATGTCAAGCTTCGGGCCTGTTTCTCGTACAGTCCACCAAAGTGAATCCCCTGCTTTGGCCTCTGCTTTTCCCATGGCTCAGTTTCGAAACAAAAACAGGCCGGTCCTTCCTTTCTTCACTTCTTGCCTCGACGCTAGATCACTGGGCGAGCACGGCCACAAAGCAGCCGAGGAACAGGCCAAGTCGGCGAGTCCCGTGTACAGGGACGAGCTGAGCAAAGTCAAGCGGAAGACGGGTCGCCGCGAGATGGCTCCGGATGCGGAAAAGGGCAGATTTTGTGGGGAACCGATCGCTGGGGAGAAGAAGGTGGTGGTGAGAGCGAAGGTGAAGATGACGAAGCGGGAAGCGGCTCGGCTGCTCGGCAAGTGCGGAGATGGAGGGGTTCTTGAGTTCAAGGACGTGGCCCGCGTGCTCGTGCAGATTCCGATGAGCCATGTGAGCGTGGTGAGCGGGACGAGACCCAATGATGGAGTTGTCGGAGAGCTTAAGAGCATCCCTGAAGAAGATGAAGGGAGAGTGTGAAATGGATACATTCATGAGAAATCGGTAGATCAAGTATTCTTTTTCATTCTTTTTGGGTGAGAATAGGCCAGCCAAATAGGTGGTTTGGGTTGGATCAAATCACAACTCTCATCGTGAGAGTCGTGACGCTGGGGCGTCGAATTTGATTTTAGTGAACTAAATTAGATGAGTTCGATAGCCTGGCCCCATCAAATCCAGGCCCAAAAGAGTCTCAATAGAAAGAGTTGGGTTTTCGGGGCTTTTTTGGGGGTTTTGTTTAGAACATCCCTACTTTGTAAAATGCTGCTTTTGATCGTTTTTCATTCGCCGATTAAAATCCTCAACAGTTTTCCAAATTGTGTTTGGCCATTTGCATATTCAAGCCACATTCAAATTCGATTGTGACAAGCACCGGGAATGTGCGAGAATGGTCGTTTCCAAAAAAACGACAAAGCATTCAACAAAACACACGTAGGTATATTTGATTTCCACCATTTGATTGCTCGAAACCCAAGTGATATTCACTCATTTAATGACTTGAACTGATTGGGTTCAAATGTTCCAAGAGTATACAAATGTGGCTTTTTAGCATGAAGAAAGAGCGACACCCAATCATGGAAATTTCGGCAAATAAAGATTTCATAAAACTTCTTTTGAGGAATAGGTCAAACCAGGTTAAGAGCCCCGATACCATCACTTGGATCTAGAACCTACATGCTAATGCTCACGATTTCAATAGCCACGCCAATGATTTGGAGGAGTTCTCTTGAAAAATATATGTTGCTCATCGTGGCCAACTTTTTGTTATCTCTTTTTGGTAGAGTAGCATGTCTACCATGGTACTCATTTTTCCAATTAGGAAGCATGACTTAGTGACCCTACTCACATCAAACCTAGTGCTCAGGTAGTTTCGCCAACAATGAATTAAGAAATACTAAATGGCAATGTGGAAGGGGTTTTCGAGGAATATATATAACCTTTCATTTTTTTAGATTTGGCTAGCATATGAAATAATTAGGGAATTACAATTCTATTGTATCGAAATTCGTACATTAGTTTTTGTAGCCTTATTGCTTTTTGCTGGTTGGTTCCACTATCACAAAGTTGCTCCAACATCGACCCAATTCCAAGATGTTGAATCTATGTTGAATCACCATTTAGCAAGGCTACTAGGACTTAGGTCTTTTTCTCAGGCAGGGCATCAAGCACACATAATTTACCAATTAACTAATTTCTAAATGCTAGAGTATATCCTAAAAAGATCCCGCTTCATCGTGAATTTATTTTGAATCGAGATCTTTTGGCTCAACTTTATTCTCGTTTTGTCGAGAGAGCAACTCCATTTGTCACATTGAATTGGTCAAAATATGCAAAATTTCTTATTTTTCGTGGAGGATTAGATCTAATAATTGGGGTCTATGGCTGACTAATATTACTTATCATCATTTAGCAATTGCAATTCTTTTCTTGATAGAAAGTTACTATATAGGACCAGCTAGGGCATTGGTCATGATGTAAGGTCCATGGAGACTATTTGTCAAGCACGAGAGAGATAACTAGGAAAGTATCTCTCCAAATACTATTAGTAGTTGGTAGGTCATGATGTAAGGTCCATGGAGACTATTTGTCAAGCACGAGAGAGATAACTAGGAAAGTATCTCTCCAAATACTATTAGTAGTTGGTTAAAAAACGGATAAAACTTACTAAGTGATAGTATTTTTTTTGAACATATTATATGTTGCAACACTTGGTACAAGACTTTTGACAAAACGAGTGCAATTCCGGTTGCGTGAATAAAACTTCTAACTCAACTGGTCAAATGGTTTGGATGCATCTTTGAAGCTAAGTTCTCCTGAAGCAAGGTTCAAGACCAACGTAAAACTTGATTCAACCATGGCCCATGCGAGGAACAAGCTTTTTCAAAGTAGACTTTGGCCATGCCCGTCAAGTAAGTCATAGAGGAAAGTTATACTAAAACAACAAATCACTTCAAATTCTAATGGAATATTTTTTTGGGAATGACGGGGAGAGAGAGAGAGAGAGAGAGAGAGAGAGAGAGGGGTCTTGGCTTGACCATTTCAAATTCTCTCTCGACGACTTGCATGTCCACCCCCAAAACACGGCTCCTCCACTTTTCTGCAACCCAAAGTTTGGTCTTTGCTACAGTTCGCTTTAGCTCCCGTCACAATCTCCATCTGCTCTCACTCATTTCTTTCAAACGACTCTCCGATTACTTTGTAGCTATTGTGTATAAATGTCAAGCTCCAGGCCTGTTTCTCGTACAGCCCACCAGAGTGAATCCCTGCTCTGGCCTCTGTTTTCTCAACGGCTCTGTTTCGAAACAAAAACTGGCCGGTCCTTCCTTTCTTCACTTCTTGCCTCGACACTAGATCACTAGGCAAACACGGCTACGGAGCAGCCGAGGACCAGGCCAGGTCGACGAGCCTCGTGTACAGGGACGAGCTGAGCAAAGTCACGTCGAAGATGGGTCGCCCCCAGATCGCTCCGGATGCGGAAAAGAGCAGATTTTGCGGGAATCCGATCGACCGAAAGAAGGGGGTGGTGATGAGAGTGAAGGTGAAGATGACGAAGCAGGAAGCAGCTCGGCTGCTCAGCACGTGCGGAGATGGAGGGGTTCTCGAGTTCAGGGATGTGGCCCGCGAGCTCGTGGAGATTCCGATTAGCCGCGTGAGCGTGGTGAGCAGGATGAGGCCCGAGGATGCAGCTGTCGGAAAGCTTAAGAGCATCCCTGAAGAAGATGAAGCGCGAGTGTGAATTGGATATGTTCATGAGAAATTGGTCGATGAAGAATTCTTTTTCATTCTTTTTAGGCGAGAGTGGGCCGATCAAATAGGTGGTTTGGATCAGGTCAAAAATTGTAGAGTCACGTTCGAGCGTGCCCAAATGAGTCTTAGCAAAAAGAGTTGGGATTTCGAAGCTTTTTTTGGGGTTTTGTTTTGAATACCCTTGCTTCGTATGATAATGCTCTTGATCGTTTTGCATTTGCCAATTGAAATCCTCAATAGTTACCCAAATAGTGTTTGGTCATTTGCATCTCATATTCAAGCCACATTTCAAATTCGATTGCGACATACATCAGGAGCATGCGAGAATGGTCATTTCAAAAAAATAATAAGGCATTCAACAAAATACACGTTAGTCTATTTGATCTCCACCATTAGATTGCTCGGAACCCCAAGAAATATTCACTTCATTTAATGACTTACGCTGATTGGTTTCACATGTTTCAAGAGGATACAAATGTGGCTCTTGAGTATGAAGAAAAAGTGACGCTCGGTGAAGTAAATTTTAGTAGATAGAAATCCTAGAAAACTTCTTTCGAGGAATGGGCCAAATCGGGTCATTTCTCCATAATAATAACTAAGAGCCCTGATACTAACACTTGGATCTGGAACTTACATGTTGATGCTCACAATTTCGATTGCCATACCAATGATTTGGAGGAGATCTCTCAAAAAGCATATGGTGCTCATTGACCAACTTTCCATTATCTTTCTTTGAATGAGTGGCATGTATTTCCATGATTGCTCATTTTTCCAAATATAAAGTATGGCGAAGAAACCCTACTCACGTTGGACCTAGTGCCTAGGTGGTTTGGCCAACAATGGGCCAAGAAATATTAAATGGCAATGTGGGCCAGGGTTTCCAAGGAATATAAATAACCTTTTTTTTTATTATATATTTATAGATTTGGCGAGTATATGGACTAACTTATAAATTACAATTCTGTTGTACCACAATTGGTGCGTTAGTGTTTGCATCCTTAATGCTTTTTCCTGGTTAGTTCCATTATCACCAAACTGCTCCAAAAAATCACCATGTAACAGGGCTACTAGGACTCGGGTCTCTTTCTTGGGCAAGGCATCAAGTACATGTATTTTTACTAATTAACCTATTTCTAAACGCTAGAGTAGATCCTAAAGAGATCCCACTTCGTCATGAATTTATCTTGAATCAACTTCTGATGGCTCAACTACATCCTAGTTTTGCCGAGGGTGCGACCCCATTTTTTACCTTGAATTGGTCAAAATATTTGCAATTTCTTACTTTTCGATGAGGATTAGATAACTGGGGTCTATGGCTGACTGCTATTGCTCATCATCATCATTTAGATGTTGCAATTCTTTTCTTGATAACAAGTCACATGAGTAGGACCAACTCGGGCATTAATATGGTAAACAAATATTTTGGAGGTTCATAAAGTCCATAGAGAATATCTCTTCGGTTCGAGAAAAATAACAAGGGTAGCATATCTCATTGGTTAAAAACAGGTAAATCTTGCTAAGTAATAGTATCTTTTTGAATTTTTTATATACCGTAACACTTGGTGCAGGACTTATAAAAAAACGCGTAATAAAAGTTCTAATTCGACCCGTCAAATGGTTTGGATGCATCGTTCAAACCAAGTCCTCTTGAAGCAAGATCCAAGACCAACGTGAAACTTGATTCAACCATGGCCCGCGATAGGAACAAGCTTTTTCCAGTAGACTTTGACCGTCCACGTCAAGTACGTCATAGCGGAAAAGTTTTACTAAAACAACAAATCACTTCCAGGCAACTATCCTAGTCATCTCCGCACATTCCTATCTTTCGGACTTGTTCAAAAAAGCATTAGAACTCTCACATAATATATGTCGGATTTATAATAATACCATTAATTATACCAATCAGTCTCTTCTTGTTTTTATCTTTTACTTATCATTAATTATACCAATCAGTCTTTTTTTTTGGGTGGGGGGGGTTTCCTGGTTTGACCATTTCATATTCTTTTGCGACGACTCGCACATTGACCCCCAACACACGGCCACTTCACTTTTCTGCAACTCAAAGTCTAGTCTTTGCTACAATTCGCTTTTGCTCCCGTCATCATCTCCATCTTCTCTCACTCATTTCTTTCAACAATTGTCCGTTACTTTGTAGCTATTGCGTATAAATGTCAAGCTTCGGGCGTGTTTCTCGTACAGTCCACCAACGTGAATCCCCTGCTTGGCCTCTGTTTTTCTCATGGCTCTGTTTCGAAACAAAAACGGGCCCGTCCTTCCTTTCTTCACTTCTTGCCTCGACACGAGATCACCAGGCGAGCACGGCTACGGAGAAGCTGAGAAACAGGCCAAGTCGGCGAGTCCTGTGTACAGGGACGAGCTGAGCAAAGTCAAGCAGAAGACGGGTCGCCGCGAGATCGCTCTGGATGCAGAAAAGAGCAGATTTTGCGGGGATCCAATCGACGGGGAGAAGGGGTTGGTGATGAGAGTAAAGGTGAAGATGACGAAGCAGGAAGCGGCTCGGCTGCTCAGCAAGTGCGGAGATGGAGGGGTCCTTGAGTTTAGGGACGTGGCCCGTGAGCTCGTGCAGCTTCCGATGGGCCGCGTGAGCGTGGTGAGCAGGACGAGGCCCGAGGATGGAGCTGTCGGAGAGCTTAAGAGCATCCCTGAAGAAGATGAAGAGCGAGTGTAAAATGGATACGTTCATGAGAAATTGGTAGATGAAGTATTCTTTTTCGTTCTAGGCGAGAGTAGGCCAGTTAAACAGTGGTTTGGGTCGGGTTATAAATGGCCACTCTCGTCATAAGAGTCAGCGACCCGATAGCCTGACCCCATCAGATCCAGGGCCAAAAAACTCTTGGCAAAAAGAGTTGGGATTTCGAGGCTCTTTTTTTGGGGGGTTTTGTTTTCGGACACCCCCGCTTCGTACGATGATGTTTTAATCATTTAACATTCACCGATTGAAATCCTCGACAGTTTCCTGAATTATGTTTGGCCATCTGCATCTCGTGTTCAAGCCATTTTCAAATTCGATCGTGGCATGCATCAGAAGCATGCATGACTGTTCGTTTCGAAAAAAATAACAAGTGCATTCAGCAAAGCACCCATAAGTTCATTTGATCTCAACCGTTAAATCGCTTGGAACCCCACATGATATCCACGTGGTTTAATGAGTTGCGCTGATTGGGTTCGCATACTCCGAGAGTATACAAGAGTGAAACTTGAGCACGGAAGAAAGAGCAATGCCAAGTGAGGCTAATTCTGGTAGATGGAGATCTCGTAATATTTCTTTCTAGGAATGAGCCAAATCGAGTCATTTCTCTTGAACTATAGCCAAGGGCCCTGACACTACTACTTGGATCTCAAACCTACATGTCAATGCCCACGATTTCAATAGCCATACTAATGATTTGGAGAAGATCTCTCAAAATGTATATAGCGCTCATTTTGGTCAAGTTTCCATTATCTTTCTCTGGCTGTGTGTATTTCCATGGCGCTTGTTTTTCCAATTATAAAGTAGAGCTAAGTGACCATATTCACATTGGACCTAGTGCCCAGGTGGTTTAGCCAATAGTGAGCCAAGAAATATTGAGTGGCAATGTGAGTAAGGGTTTTCGAGGAATACAAATAACCTCTAGTTTTTTTAGAGTTGACAAGCATCTAGACAAAATAATGAATTAAAACTTTGTTTTACCACAACTAGTGCATTTGTCTTTGTAGCCTTAATACTTTTTGCTTGTTGGTTCCATCATCACAAAGCTGCCCCAAAATTCACTTGGTTCCAAGATGTAGAATCTATGTTGAATCATCATTTAGCAGGGCTACTAGGACTTGGGTCTTTTTCTTTGTCGGGGCATCAAATACATGTATTTTTACAACTAATCAATTTCTAAACGCTGGAGTAGATCCTCAAGAGATCCCACTTCCTCATAAATTTATCTTCAATTAAGATTTTTTGGCTCAACTTTATCCTTGTTTTGTCAATGGAGCAACCCCATTTTTTACCTGAAATGATCAAAATATGCAGAATTTATTACTTTTCATTAATAAGTGGATCTAGTAATTGGGGGTCTATGGTCAATCAATACTGTTTATTAACATTCAGATGTTGCAATTCTTTTCTTGATAGCATGTCACATGAGTAGGACCAATTGGGGCATTGGTCATGGTATATAAGATATTTTAGAGGTTCATAAAGGTCAACGGAGAGTATCTCTTAGGTACGAGAGAGATAACTTATATGGTATCTCTTCGAATACTATTAATAGTTGGTTATAAATAGATAAATCTCGACAGCGATAGTATCTTTAAGAACTTTTTATACGCCGTAATACTTGGTGCAGGATTTTTGGCAAAACGCGTGCAATTTTGACTGCATGAATAAATCTTCTAACTCAACCAGTCGAATGGTTTGGATGCAACATTGAAGCTAAGTACTCTTGAAGCAAGCTTGAAGACCAACGCAAAACTTGATTCAACCATGGCCCATGATGGGGACAAGCCTTTTCAAAGAAGACTTTGACCGTCCACGTCCAGTATGTCATAGCGGAAAATTCTATCAAAACAACAAATGACTTCCAGTCACAGCTATGCTAATCATCTCCCCTCATTTTTTTCTTTTAGACTTGTTCAAAAATGCGTCAGAACTCTAACATAATTAAGGAGCATCTAATGGAATATTGTTTTGGGATTGACGGGGAGAGAGAGAGAGAGAGAGAGAGACGGGTCTTGGCTTGACCATTTCAAATTCTCTCTGGACGACTTGCACGTCAACCCCAAAAAACACGGCCATTCCACTTTTCTGCAACTCAAAGTCTGGTCTTTGCTACGGTTCGCTTTAGCTCCCGTCACCATCTCCATCTTCTGTCACACATTTCTTTATACAATTCTCTGTTACTTTGTGGCCGTTGTGTATAAATGTCAAGCTTCGGACCTGTTTCTCGTACAGCGACCAGAGTGAATACCCTGCTTTAGCCTCTGTTTTTCCCATGGCTCTGTTTCTTAACAAAAACTCGCCAGTCCTTCCTTTCTTCACTTCTTGCCTCGACACGAGATCACTAGGCGAGCACAGCTACGGAGCAGCCAAGGACCAGGCCAGGTCGACAAGCCTCGTGTACAGGGACGGCCTGAGCAAAGTCAAGCGGAAGACGGGTCGCAGCAAGATTGCTCCAGACGCGGAAAAGGGCAGATTTTGCGGGGATCCGATCGACAGGGAGAAGGGGGTCGTGATGAGAGTGAAGGTGAAGATGACAAAGCAGGAAGCGGCTCGGCTGCTTGGCAAGTGCAGAAATGGAGGGGTCCTTGAGTTTAAGGACGTGGCCCGCGAGCTCGTGCAGCTTCCGATGAGCCGGATGAGCGTGGTGAGCAGGATGAGGCCCGAGGATGGAGCTGCCGGAGAGCTTAAGAGCATCCCTGAAGAAGATGAAGGAGTGTGAAATGGATAGTTCATGAGAAATTGGTCGATGAAGTATTCCTTTTCATTCTTTTTAGGTGAAAGTAGGCCAGTCGAACAACTGGTCTGGGTCGGGTAAAAAATTGCAACTCTCATCGTGAGAATCGCCTTGGAGCATCGAATTTGGTTTTAGTGAACTAAATTAGGTGGACTCGATAGGCCGGCCTCATTAAATCCAAGCCCAAATGAGTCTTAGCAAAAAGAGTTGGGATTTTGGGGCTCTTTTTGGGGTTTTGTTTTGAAGACTCTCGCTTCGTGCGATAGTACTCTTAATCGTTTTACATTCGCCGACTGAAATCCTCAACAGTTACCCAAATTGTGTTTGGCCATCTGCATCTTGTATTCAAACCACATTTCAAATTCAATTGCGACATGCACCGGGAACGTGCGAGAATAGTCATTTCAAAAAAATAATAAGGTATTCAATAAAACATGCGTAAGTCTATTCGATCATTATTAGATTGCTTGGAACCCTAAGTGATATTCACTTCATTTAATGACTCACACTGATTTGTTTCACATGTTTCAAGAGGACACAAATGTGGCTCTTGAGCACAAAGAAAGAGTGACGCCAGTGAGGTAAATTTTGATAGATAGGGATCCCATAAAACTTCTTTCAAGGAATGGGTCTAAATAGGTCATTTTTCTACAACAATAGTTAAGGGTGCTACTACTACCACTTGGATCTAGAACCCACATGTTGATGCTCACAATTTCAATAGCCATATCGATGATTTGGAGATCTCTCTAAAAGTATATAGTGCTCATTTTGGCCAACTTTCTATTATCATTCTGTAGATGAGTGACATGTATTCTCATTAAACGCGTTTTTCCTATTATGAAGCATGGCTAGGTAACCCTCCTCACATTGGACCTACTGCCTAGGTGGTTTGGCCAACGGTGGGCCAAGAAATATTAAATGGCAACGTGGGTGGGGTCTCCAACAAATACAAATACCCTTTGGTTTTATTTTAGATTTGGTGAGCATATAGACTAACTAGTGAATTACAACTCTATTGTATTGCAATTGGTGCATTAGTCTTTGTAGCCTTATTGCATTTTGCTAGTTCGTTCCCTTATCACAAAACTGCTCCAAAATTGGCTTGGTTCCAAGATGTAGAGTTTATGTTGAATCACCATTTAACACGGCTAATAAGACTTGGGCCTATTTCTTGCATAGGACATCAAGTATATGTATTTTTATCAATTAACCAATTTCTAAACACTAGAGTGTAGATTCTAAAGAGATCCCACTTCCTTATGAATTGATCTTGAATCGAGATACTTTGGCTCAACTTTATCCCAGTTTTGCTAAGGGAGCAACCCCATTTTTTACCTAATGTAGAATTTCTTACTTTTCATAGAGGATTAGATCTAGTAACCAGGGATCTATGGCTAATTGATATTGCTCATTTTCATTTAAGTATTGCAATTCCTATCTTGACAGCAAGTCACATGAATAGGACCAATTGGGGCATTGATCCTAGTACATAAGATATTTGGAAAGGTTCATAAAGGTCCACTTAAAGTATTTCTCGGGTACGAGAGAGATAACTGGGATAGTATTCCTCCAGGTACTATTAGTAGTTGATTATAAATAGATAAATCTCGCTAAATGATAGCATCTTTTTGAACTTTTTATATATTGTAATACTTGGTGTAGGACTTATGACAAAACGCGTGCGATTCCGATAGTGTGAATAAAACTTTTGACTCAACCAGTCAAATGGTTTGGATGCATCATTGAAACTAAAGTCCTTTCGAAGGAAGGTTCAAGACTAACGTGAAACTTGATTCAACCATGGCCCGTGAAAGGAACGAGCTTTTTCCAAGTAGACTTTGACCGTCCACATCAAGTATGTCATAGCGGCAAGTTCTCCGAAAACAACATGTCATTTCCAAGCTCAGCTATGCTACTTGCTAGTTATCTCCCCAAGTCTCTATATTTTAGACTTTTACTTGTTCAAGAATTCATTAGAACTCGAACATAATCAATTTTGGATAAATAATAACTAATCATCTCTTCTCATTTTTATCTTTTACTTATTAAAAAATACATCAAAGTCGTGCATAATCAATTAAGGAGGAATGACAATATTCAGTGTCGTGATTGGTTCTATCCGTTCAAGACTCTAACAAGCATGTAACAGAATATTGTGTTGGGTTGACGTAGAAAGAGAGAGAGAGAGAGAGAGACGAGTCTTGGCTTGACCATTTCATATTCTTTCTCGATGAATTGCACATCCACCCCCAAAACACGGCCACTTCGCTTTTCTGCAACGTAAAGTATGGTCTTTGCTACAGTTCGCTTTTGCTTCCGTCACCATCTCCATTTCCTGTCACTCATTTCTTTAAACTATTATCCATTAGTTTGTGGCTATTGTGTATAAATGTCAAGCTTCAGGCCTGTTTCTCGTACAGTCCACCAAATTGAATCCCCTGCTTGGCCTCTGTTTTTCTCATGGCTCTGTTTCGAAACAAAAACTGGCCGGTCCTTCCTTTCTTCACTTCTTGCCTCGACACGAGTTCACTAGGCGAGCACGGCTATGGAGCAAATAAGGAACAGTCCGGGTCGGCGAGTCCTGTGTACAGGGACGAGCTGAGCAAAGTCAAGCAGAAGACTGGCTGCCCCAAGATCACTACGGACGCGGAAAAGGGCGGATTTTTCCGGGATCCGATCGACGGGGAGAAGCGGGTGGTGATGAGAGTGAAGGTGAAGATGACGAAGCAGGAAGCTGCTCGGCTGCTCGGCAAGTGCGGAGATGGAGGGGTCCTCGAGTTCGGGGACGTGGCTCGCGAGCTTGTGCGGCTTCCGATGAGCCGCGTGACCGTGGTGAGCAGGACGAGGCCCGAGGATGGAGCCGTCGGAGAGCTCAAGAGCATCCCTGAAGAAGATGAAGCGCGAGTGTGAAGTGCGAGCCGCGATTTTGGGGGGGTCGAATTTGGTTTTTATGAACTGAAGTTGGATTCGCCTTCCCATCTTGTCGGAGACGATTCGCAAGGATTGAATAGCGAAAACAAGCATTTATCCATGGAAGTTATATGTCGGGATTTTTTACTGATTACGTGGGTGATATCGATGTGTATAATTACCAATCGATTACTGTTTACCAAAAAGTTTTGTTTAATTAGAAATTTAGAGAAATATAAGCCGACGTAAATTACACCTATTTAACTATAACCGTTTAAAATTTTCTTGTCTCCCCGCTCATATTGAGACAGATGCATATATGTGATCCCACACTAATTAATCACTCATGTCTCAATCATAAGGACCCTGATGTTTCAGCCTTCCATACACCATGTAAAGTAATCAGAATGAGAACGCTAATTAAGCTAGACATTAACCCCATAATCCTATATCCAGATAAACCCATAGAAGGGCCTGCTATCATGGGCTTAATCGAGGGTAAAATAGTTGGGCTGGGCCTAGTACAGGTGATGCATGGACCTTACTTAAAGCCTCTCACTTTCGTTATCTTTGTCGGGCAAGATTCTCATTCTCGTTCTTTCGTCATGTTGTTTCATTGAAATCTCTTGTCACTGAAAAAGATTTTAGGAAATTCAATTTCAGAGAGAGTAAACCATTTTCTGGTGTTTGTTTGCACTGAAAACAAGTTCAAAAAATGGGTTTTACGGTATTTGATCAAAATAACAAGGATCACAAGGAAATTAGCATCATAAGTTATGAATTCTTTTTTGTATAATATTATATAAAATGGTGTTTTTTGAGAAGAACGTAAAAGAATGTGAGCATTAACGAAATATTTCATGAGATAATAGACAAGATTTATGGAAAAAACGGATAAAACTTATCGTGTATATATATAATTGATGAGAGATAGGAAATAGACATGGAGAGACATATTCTTTCACTTGGACGTGCAACGATAAAACAGGGAAAATTATTTCCTTCTTACCATAAAGTAAGTCGTTTTCCCTAATCTAAACTTATTATTTTTAGTCAATGAAAAAAATCTTTAGTCGATCGACTAGTTTTCCATCATCCAAATGCTAAAAAGCCTAAAAACTATTGCCGAAAATAGTTTTTCTTCAAACAAATCAAACCTTAATTGATAACAAAGTCGGAGCGAAAATTTGTTTGGGAAGGACTTGCAACCTTTTGCAAAAAATATATTCTCATCGTTTGTTGTTCGTTTCAAAACATGGGGGTGAACCCTATTAAAGTCACAGATTACAAGCTGAACCAACCTATCACTTCTAAGGACTTCTTGAACAAATCTCAACAGGTGTTCATCCATGAGGCTGGCTCAGGTGTCTTCTACTTACACCTCGCGTAGTCTGGCCATGGAGGATACGACCCACTGATTCTTTAGTTGTCCAAGCAATATCCTGTCGTGCTGAAGCGTCATCCGATTGCTTGCATATCAGGTTTTATTGCAAGTGTGAGGCTACTTGGGCAATGGATGCCTTTAATGCCAATACTTTTCCATAATTATTGTTGAGACTTTCTTGGAATGAATTTCTTTATTGTATTTGGACTACAGGATATCCTTGCTGATCTAGTTCTTTTGTTATTTAATTTGCACGAGATTGTGTCGAGGATTCAAAAGGCCATTAAAGATAGACTAGTCAATCATCTTGATATTAGAAGAAGAATCTTCGATTCTGACATTACAGTTTTATTTTCATTAATTGGAGCCCCGCCACGGGAAGAAGTGGGGAGGGGTTTGGTGTTCGGGTGGGGGGGACGCGTATCTACGGTTTCCATATATTTACTGGGAAATTATTTAAAAAATCTTAAGCCTATAGTACTTTTGTCAATTTAATCATAAATCTTTAAATATTATCAATTAAGTCCTAAATCTTTTCAAGTTTTATTAATTGAGTCAATTCAGCCAATTTTGGTTAGAAAATCACTAATGTAAACGTTGGCCATCCTACGTGACACGATCGGTATTGACATGGACAAATTTTAATAATATTTGCTGGGACACGTATCTACGATTTCCATATATTTATTGGGAAAATGATTTAAAAAATCTTAAACCTATTGTACTTTTATCAATTTAATCTTAAATCTTTCAATTTTATCAATTAAGTCCTAAATATTTTTAAGTTTTGCTAATTGAGTCCATTCAATCAATTTTGATTGGAAATTACTAATGTAAACGTCGGTCGTCCTACGTGGCATGATCGGCATTGACATGAATAAAATTTAATAATACTTTTAACATTTTTTCAAATGTCTTATTTATTTATCTTTTTTACCCTCAGCTGGCGTGGTCGCCGTCCGACCATCGCCTGGTCTGGACAAAATTTTTGCAAGGAAACTCTGCGAAAACCAAAAACTCGCCCCAGTATTGGGGACCTCCAGATCAAGGCGTCTTCAAGATTAACGTCGATGGGTCTTTCTATATCGGAACTAGCGAAGGCGCAATTACAAGCAAGTGCCACGACAGCTCCGGTAGACTGGTGGACAGCTTTGCTCATTTTGTACGGGCCGCATCAGCAGTCCAAGGAGAGGCGTTAGCCATCGTTGAAATCCCAAGCTCACTTCAAAGTAGATATGCAGCTCGTTGGGGTTGGAGTCAGACCTTTTTGATCTAATAAGAAGTCTTATCAAGTGCAAATCAAGTAAAGTGGGAGATAAGTGCTCTTATCAACGAACCCCATGCCCAGTTGAGGCTTTTCTCAAATTTAAAGCCAGTCTAGGAGAGAGTCCAACAAAGTAGCAAATTGGGTTACAAAAACCAAACGAAAGAATGCATTATTATCCCTTTTAAGCCCTTCAGGATTCATTATGTCTAGAAGCTTCAATTACGTATTCCCAAAAAAAAAAAACGAAACATGTTTGATTGAATGGACATTTATGTGAAAATTTGACGGACCACGGAATTTTGATTCTCTCGTCATTGTATACAAGCAATCCAATGTATTCGGATAGTCCAATAAATTTCGACCCTCTTCATCTCCTATTCATGGGGCTAATGAATGCAATCTTGGAGTCTCGAGATTGGTCCATGATTAGCTTTTCTCCGTGTGAAAACTTTGTATTCTAGAGTGCTCGCCCTCCGGGCAGTCTTCCAACCCGTATTCCACGAGTTCGGCCAGCCATGCCAAGGTCAACAAAGCACATTTTCTGCATTTTTAATTTTTCAATTTTTTCATTTGGTGGGTCAAAAAGGAAAAAGTGCCAAAAAAGTTATAAACCTTTTGTATTTGTGCCAATTTAGTCCTAAACCTTTTTTTGATGTCAATTTAGTCCTAAACATTTTTACTTAGTGCCAATTTAGTCCTTTCCAACCAATTTTAGCCGGATTTTGTTGAATGGACGCCAGCCGACTGACGTGACCTAATCGATGTTGACGTTAAGAACTTTTAATAATATTTTAATATTTTTGAATTTTTTTTTATTCTTTTTCTTTTTTCTTCTCTCCTCCTTCCTTCGGCTGTTGGCCGGACCACAACGATCGGCCAGAGGCAACGGCTAGCGAGGTCGACCTCGCTGGACCTCACTGGCCACCTCGCCAGTGGTTGCAAGGGTGACCTCGCGCTGGGTGGCGAGGCTTGCCCTTGCCGGCGCCGCCTAGGCCGCGATTCAGCGAGGTCGAGCCTCGCCGACCATGGGCGAGGCTTGACCTCGCCAGATCCAGCAAGGGCGAGCCTTGCCAACGCCACCCAGGCCGCGATTCAATGAGGTAGAGCCTCGCCAGCCATGGGCGAGGCTCAACCCTCACCAGATCCGGTGAGAGCGAGCCTTGCCAGCTTGGCGAGAGGCCGCCTCGCGCCGGGCTAGCAAGGGTCGAGCCTTGCCAAATCACGGCCTAGGCGGTGCCGGCGAGGTTGACCTCACCGGCTGTCGCCTCTGGCCGGTCGCCATGGTCCGGCCAGCGGCAAGAGGAAGGAGGAGAGAAGAAAAAAAAGAATAAAAAAAATATATATATATATATATTAAAAGTTGTCCACATCAACACCGATTATGTCATGTCAGCCGGCCAGCGTTTAATTAGCAAAATCCGGTCAAAATTGGTCGGAAATGACTGAATTGGCACTAAGTAAAAATGTTTAGGACTAAATTGACACAAAAAAAAAGATTTAGAACTAAATTGGCATAAATATAAAAAATTTAGGATTTTTTTGCATTTTTCCCATGTCAAAAAGCTTACTCTTTCAGTACGTAGTCACGAATGACACGTATAATTAAAAACCTTAAAAGACAGAAACCCTAAAATGCTAGAGGACAATAAGGTGAACAGTCGCCGCCTCCATTCTCATTCGGATGGAACGTCAGCATCTTTTCCATTCCCATGGATTTCACAAATCTGACTAATTCGCCTCTTGCCTTCTCCCTCACAATACATTTATTCTTCAACTGCCCCTTTTCAGTCTTCTTGAACGGAATCTATAACTTTTCTGGCGGATCCACACGATAGGTGCAAATAAATTAATCCCACTGATTATTTTCTCTAAACTATACATCACTTAATTACTCATAGAGTCGTTGACCCTCCCAATGTAACTCCTTTTCTCATTTTTCTAGAAATTTGTTGAACATACAAATTATAAAAAATAAAAAAAAAGAGCATATGACTAAATTTAAGTTCTCCCTTTATCAGCAATATATATACATAAAATTTATTTATAAAACTTAATCTACTAAATGATGTGGTGGAATCACATTAGACATCTACGTAAGGTCACTATTCCTTGCTTTAGAGTTACTTCTTAAGGAGAGGAAAATCAAGACGTGGAAAAGAGGTTTAAGGGGATGCACAGTCCAGCAGATCAGCACATAATTCTGTACAGGACGATGAAGGAGAAGCATCGTTCGACATTATATCTAGAAGAAAAATACCATGTTGTGCATATGATGTTTACCAAATAAGAGCGCATACTTTTTACAGGTTAAAGAAAAGATCATACGTTGAAAACTCCTGCAACGACATTTTTCGGTTCGGCGTCAACTTACGTGGGCATTGACTTGCATGAATTCCCTCGAGAGAACACGCTCTTGAAGGCGCACTTATTAGACTATATTTTTCCCATTTTGCATTTAGCAGCCTTCTTTGTCTTCCCTCTTTCCCACCAAAATCCTCTATAAATACTCTCTCTCTCTCTCTCTCTCTCTCTCTCTCTCTCTCTCTCTCTCTCCCCCACTTGCTTAGGTAGTCTCTCATTGTCTCAACACATACAACATATCTGAACACTTTTCACCATTGATTTCATTCTCATGGATCTTCGTCAAATTATATGGTTTCCTCGCTTTTCTTCCTCCGACGAGTCGTGGTCGCTGCAATCGGATCATGAACTTGCAGAAGCCAAGGAACCGCTCATCTACCGAGACGGGCAGGGCGGGAAGCGAGCTAACAATCAAGAGAAGAGGGTGATGATGAGAGTCAAAATGAAGATGACAAAGCAGGAAGCACGTCGATTGCTCTCCAAGTGTAACGACGGCGGGATCCTCGAGTTCAAGGACGTTGCTCACGAGCTCGCTCGGATCCCAGTTGGTCGCATCAGTGTCAAGCCGATGCCGGCTCGAGAAGTAGATTACACAGCACTTAAGAGTATCCCCGAAGATGACATGAAAGAATGGTGAGCTGTACATGTTCCCTGAGATGTAACAATTTAGTTTAGGGTTTCATTTTCTTCTTCTTCTTCTTTACTTTTACCATGGATTTCGTCATGGTTATAGCTGGCCGTTTGCTTCCCTCTCGGTTGGGAAGCACTGCTGTTGCTAAATATACTTGAACGTTACAGATTTAAGTTCTGTCAATTTTTTTTTCTTTCGTTCTCGACTGTTGTATAAAGATTTGAAGTTTAGATGATCTCATTTGGTTTTCTACGCATACTTGCTACATATGGGAATTTGCGTTTCAGTGTTTCTCATCACTTTCGTTGTACTTTTGGAATGATTTTCAGTATTCAAGATTTTGAGCTATATATCTACAATTTGTATTTGGAAGAAGACTCTTATTTAATATCAACAACCTCAACTACGTCTACATATATGGTTATGCTGATATGTAAAGGTTACTTTAAGAACCATTTAGAGTGGACATTTTTATATAATTTAGAAACTAAATTGGACATGTATCAAAAGTCTAGGGATCAAATTGAACAAATCAAAATTTTGTGGATCATATTGCATATTAGGTTAAAGTTCAGGGGCCACTTTATACATTGGTGAAGTTCAGAGACTAAATTGAATATATACCAAAAGTTCAGGGATCACATTGAACAAATCAAAAGTTCAAGAAACACATTGCATATTGAGCTAAAATTTAAGAATCACTTTACATATTAGGTCAAAGTTCATGGATCATTTGTGTTATTTTTTCATATATCATGGGGGCACTGGTTTTTGAAATTCAATCATGCCATTGCTTTCTGCTTTCTTTTGTGAAAATCAACTAATCTTTATATTTCACGATATGAAATTAAACTGGAAAAGATTAAATAATCCATTTATTGATAGGTTAGTGTAAGCAAAATTTCATAAACTATGCGTATAATTATGGACGGTCCACTTGATTACTATTTACAACTTGATTGACTTATCCACTTATGTATATTAATGGACTTGAATTGAAGTTATATAGAAAAGGGAAATGTGCGGTACAATTCCTAAATATTGTCGTGAAAATCAATTGAGTCCTAAAATTTTCAAAAAGTCCAAATAAATCCTAAAATTTGTCAAAGTAGTGCAATCAATATTGTCAATTCATGTAATGGAAAACGCTAATGCGGCATTTTTTCATTAATTTCTCTCTCTTACGTGGCATTTTTATTAACTTTTCATTTAAATTTTATTCAAACAACATTTAAAAACTAAAAAAAGCTAAAATAATTTTAAAAATGGAAAAGAAGAACAAAAAGGAGTAAGAACTCATTGGTATGTGCTGCCACTACTACCCTTCGCTAGCCTTGGGCGAGGGTGGCTGGCCCTCGGCAGCCCCAAGCAAGGCCTCACTGACCCTAGGCAAGGCTTGCCCAAACTAGGTTGTGGGCGCCCAGATTTTGTGACATTGGCCCTCCCCTACAACCCTAAGGGAGGGTTAGCAACCGTTGCTAGACCCAAGCAAGGCCTCACCAACCCTTGTCTAGGGCTGGCAAGGCGTCGCCCAAATCTGCGCGATTCACCAACCCTTGTCTAAGGCTGGCAAGGCGTCGCCCAAATCTGCACGATATCGACCCTTACTTGTGCCGGTGAGCCTCAGTAACCTTAGGTGAGGCTTTACCAGCCCTAAGAGAGGGCCAGCGACCCTCGCTAGGTTCAAGTGAGGGCTGGCATCCCCCAAATCTAGGCAAGCCTCACTTGAGACCGGCAATGGGAGGGTAGCGCTCACCGGCAAGTCCTACCCCTTTTTGTTCTTCTTTTTCTAGCTTTGTTTTTTGTTTTAAGTAATTTTTTAATATTATATGAATAAAATTTAAAGGAAAATTTGATGAAAGGGCCATGTAGCAAAGAGAAATGAATTTAAAAATGCCACATTAGCGTTTTTCATTAAATAAATTGACAATGTTAACGGAACGATTCAACTGTGCCAATTTGACAAGTTTTAAGATTTTATTAAACTTTTTGAAAGTTTTAAAACTCAATTATACTTGCGATAAATTTTAGGACTTTTAATACACATATCTCTAAAGAAAACAAACCTTGTCAAGTTAGAACTCTCCTAATTGCCACCTCATGAAGCATGAGGGCAATATGTAAGTTTAGACTTATCTCTCAAAGTTCAAAATATTATATGCATTAAAAAATTTATGAAAAAAGCTATGTTAATACGTGTCTTAACATATATTGTGAAAGTTTCATGTGTTTCGGGATAAAATAAATCAAAATGCATGAACTACAGCATATTATTAAGCAAAAAGTAAAATATAAAAGTCAATCTCAAGTTCTTAATTTTTTCTTAGATGACACTACATCTAGGAATATTTATGGTCTATTCATTTCTTGGAAAATATCACGTTTTTAGAAAAAATATTTTTTAGAAAGTCATTTTTCAGAAAATAATTATATTTTTCAATGTTTGGCCAAAACACGAAAATGGAGTAGAAAATATTTTCCACTATACGTTATCTGATTTTTTTTTTTGGGAAAAATTACCAAAAAAGTTGAACTTTAATTTTTTAATTGACCAAAAAAATTTAATTTTTATTCTTTTAAAATTTTCTATTTCTTTTTATTTTTTCCTTTTTCTTTTCCTTCCTCATTCTTCCTCCTCCTTCCTTCGCCGCTGTGTGCCTTGACGATGGCCGGCTGCCTAGCAATTGACCAAGATGTGGGTTGCTAGATCTGGCAAGCTTGAGCTTCACCAAGGCTGACTAGCTCGAGGTTTGATTGATCTAGGTGAGCCGTGAGTGAGCTTGCTAGCCTTGGCAAAGCTCGAGCTCACTTGGATCGGGCGAGCTCGAGCCTGGGCGAGCTCGAGCCTTGCCTTCGCCGAATGTGGCCTTAGGCAAGGCTGGAGTTGGCCTGTGGCCAATCATTGGAAGAAAAATAGAAAAAACTCAATTTGTAAAAAAATAAAAGAGAAAAAGGAAAATGTGTTTAGTGAAAGAATGTGAGGTGGAAGAAGTTATGGAAAATGTTTGCCATTTTTTAGAATAGGAAAATGTTTTCCTCACTTTTGAAGGTATTTTTTCTGATAGCATAAAACGTTTTCCTTGAATAGTTAGTTCTTTTAGTGAAACAAATACCGAAAAATTCAGAAAATATTTCGGAAGTTATTTTTCGTAAAACGAATGGAGCCTTAATAGTGGCACTTGCACTATGATTGATTCAACATATATCGATCTAACTTCAGATGAGATTTAATGGTAGTCTTTTTTCGATCCAATTTGATCGTCCGATTTTATTTTCAACACGGCTAAAAAAATACTAGAAAAGCATTTTCTGATGAACAATATTTGACCTCGGCCCAAACAGTGGATTACACATATCCATGAATCTATTATGACACAGTTTTCTTTAAATGCTGTCTATTAAAGTGTCACCTAGGTTGTAGATTGCTAAAGTTGGACTTTATTATTACATGACAAGATATTGGGAGTACTTTCTCTATAAAAGTAGCAAAGATATATGAACCCATATATCGTCCCTCATCCTTCTCTCTTTTCATTGTGTTACTATTTAATTGTAAATTCTTTATACTTAAGAAATAACTTTTTTTTTTTTTTAAATTTAAGGCTTCTTTTATTCACAAAAAATATTTTCTGGCATTTGGATCATTTAATAAAATGAGCTAACAGAAAATATTTTTGTAATCAACAGAAAATCTATGCTTTAATTCAAGAAAATAATTAGATATCGGCGCTTAAACCCGAAAATCTATGTTTGGGATGCGAATCCCAGCACTTATTTCCAAGCCCTTGACAGCGGCCCCAAGACCAAGGCCGGTTTGTCGAGGTCCATCAAGGTCAAGCTCAAGTCCAAAGAGGTAATGGAGTTAATGTAACCAATTGAAATCTTTGTATGTAGGCTTTAAATAGCCACATCATACCCTTTGTATGCCCCGGCAAAAAAACAAACAAGTCTTGTTTTCTTTCAATTCATGTATTGTAGTCAAAGCATAGTTTCCATAAATTTTGTCAGCAATTAAATTCCGGCGTGTTTCTTAGTTGTATATCTAGATACTTCATCGGCAATTAAATTCCAACATCGTGTCTTGATGTTATCTTGGTTTGTCGTCAATAAATTCCAACAAAGTATTGTATACTTTAATGTCGATTAAGTTCCATCAAAATATATCCAACAGTTTCCTTATGCCCTTGTAGTACTTCCTGTCTGAAGTCACCACGGATTTTGTCTCATCTTAAGAAAAAAAACACTTGAATCGTCGAGGCAAATTCCCGTGAAATAGCCGAGAAGGCCTTGCCAAGCCTTCAGACCCGGAAGCTTGTCGATGGCAAGTGGGTGAGGTCAATGCGCGCCGCGCCTGGCTCTGCCATGCGCAACGAGCTATACAGCGGCACCTATCGAGCTAAACCACGGGAGGAAGAAGGACCGGGAATAGAGTATAATTTTGCTGCAACTGGGAGGTAGCGTTAATACTGCAACGTAGTGAGCGAATTACATTCAATATAACCTGCAATGACTCAGCCAACAGGCCCAACACTAAATAAATATTAACCCTTGGAATTGGAAGGCGAAAGGGAAGCACGACATACGGATTGAACCGACATCTCTGTGCAAATTAGACAAAGCATACAGGTTTTGATTCCCCCGCTATCAGATACAAACCTCGTCATCTTTGACTCATGGGGTTAGTGAATACATTCCCGTAGGTTCAGAGATAGATCCACGAGATACTGTTCTCGTGAAAAGTTTCTGATTCAGAGCTCGGGTGCTTGCTCTCCAGCCTGCCTCCAAACACGTATTCCTCAATTTAACCCCAATCCAATCCCCACCATTAGAGGTGAGCAGTTCTAAAATCAGTCCAAAGTTCACTTGGAATATGAAACTTACCCGTCGAAATTAGTTCCTCAATTTTTAAAACCTGAAACTTAAAACCCACCTTATCACAAATTCTAGGGTCTACTTAGATTTCACCTATAATTAACAATTGCAATGATCTTTATCTCTAATAATCTTCATTTACTACTACAATTTAGTGACCACAACTTTTATTTAGATGCACAAATAATATGAAAAATTAACAAAGTAAAAGTCTATATAATGAATAAATCGCTGAAGATGGAAGCTCAAACGAGCAGTTTCGAATTACACACTTATCAACCGATGCCATAGAGTACCGCATGATTGCATGAAACAAGAAAAACACAAAACCTGTCATAGGTTTAGGAAAAATTGGAAATAAGAATGTAGAAGAGAGAATTGAGAATTTTAGTATATTTCAATATTGTTGCGACCTACCCCTCGGGGGGAGGGAACAGGTTTAGGGGTATTGCCTAAAGGACGGGCCTAAGACTCATAATTAGGCGCGAGCTTTCCCAAGCCCATACCTCACTTGACATTGGAATATTTTTTAGGAATTTTGCACAAAAGAAGTCGCCACTAGCCTATTGAAGTTGGCTAGAAATCAAGTGAGGCATAGGAGTATACCTCACTTCCTACGCAACCAGAAAATCTAGGGTCGGGGACTTGATTATACTAATTGATCAATTAGTGCCCTTTCGGTATCGAATCTTATTCATTTTAAAAGAAAATATTTTTGTCAGGCGATTTAGATTGATTTTTATACTTATCCACTAACATATGAGGTGATCATACGAGTGCGCAATCATTATAATAACAATCATAGCTACCAATGTCTTAATTGCGATACAATTGAACATGTGCAATTAAACATAATTAAATATGCTAGTTAAACATGCAATATAATTAATATACGAGCAACTAAAAACCTAATTACACTAAAAAGGCAAGACATGACAATTCCTAACCAAACCCTATATTTTTTAATTTTCGAAATTTTTTTAATTTTTTTAATTTTTTAAATAATTTTTTTAGTTATTTAAAAAAAAAAGGTCGAATTCTTTAATGTTTTCTGAGTTTTTGAATTTTCGGAAATTTTTTGAATTTTTATTATTTTTCGAAATTTTTGATTTTTTTAAATGAATTTTTAATATATTTTTAATATTTAATATTGTTATATTCTGAAAAAGGAATTCGGACCTGGTAGGACCGATCCGACCCGCTGATCCGATCCGAGCCCAGGTCCGACCCACGTCGGATAAAAAAAAGATTTTTTTCTTAGTTTTAGTTAGTTTTTTTAAAAAAAGAATATATATATATATATATATATTTTCTCTTTTGTCTTTTTCCCATTTTGTCTTTTTTTGCTGCACTATCCACCCCACGTCTTTTCCTCCATTTTGTCCATTTCATTTATTTTCATTATGCCTTTTTTCATTTCTTTTTCTTTTCTTTTTATTTTGTTCTCTCTCCTCCCTGCTCCCTGTTTCTCCTTCCCGAAGACCGTCTTCTCCTTCCTTCCCCTTCCTCGCGACACTCCTCAATGCAACTGCTTCCTTACCAAAACTCATCCGAACAATAACAAAAGTCGAAGCACCCAGCGTCCATTTTAACACCAAACCACCCCGATCGACGCAAATCCCCGCCGGCCATCTAACTCCGGCGACGGCTGAAACATTTTCGGATGTGGACATCCTGGCTTAAACATTCACGATTATTCCGCGAAAATCGCATAAAATCGTAACGAAAACACAAAAGACGGGCACGGTCCCGCACATATATGACTAAGCATTCTCGGTTCTCTTTGAGGCATTTTGTCAAAAATACGAGGTGCATCAGCTAGAAGGAAGACCTAGACTCGCTTGGGGCATGGATTTGAGCAAACATCAACACAACATGCACAAGCGACACTCAAGATCCGCTAAGGGACAGATTGATCACATTCGGAACGGATATGAACAAAGAACAACTGTCTCCCATCTTTAACAAACTAGCAGGACTCAGAATCGTTTACATATTTTCACAAGCATTTGGCGTGCGCTACTGATACAAGGGATTTTTGCCTCGATCGAAATATTTAAACACGGGCCTAGGTTCCTAATAGAGGACACCAGAACACCCAGAAACAACCGTGAGGATCGCTAGGACCGGAGCTCACGCGAACTTGTCGGTCGCGAGCTCCGGCCCGACACCTCTCAAAACGACGCACCGTGGTTTGGAGGACCTACCTGGTTCTTACGGCGGGCAACGGGCGGACGGACGGACCTCCGGCAACGGCTAGCTGCTCCCTTGAGCTTGCCTCCTCCCTCTGGTTCGCTCTCTCCCGTTCGGACTCTCTCTCGGTCTCGCGGTCTCCCGGTCTCGGTTCTCGCTGTTCCAGAAGAAGGGCGTCGGGGAGTGGGATCCCGTGCACGGTTGAGCCACTCTTTGGCTCTCTTCCCTCTCTCAAGAACCTCTCTCGCTCAAGCTCTCTCTCTGGAGCCCTTCTCTCCCTCAAGTTCCCCTCTGTGTTCCCTGTTTTCTCTCGACCAAAAAAAACCAGCCGAGAAAAACCCCCTCAAAGCTCTTTGTTCTCTTCCTTTTAAGCTCGGCCAACGACAGGCGCGCATGGATTCTGCCACCGTCAGCCTGTCGTGGCCGCTTGATCTCCGACCCTGGGATCACGCCGTCCTCTGCCGTCGCGATCCTCTGACCTCGCGATCCTCTGCTCGCCCCTGGTTTGTACGTTTCTTTTTCTGCCAAAGCCAAACCAGCGTGAGGGAGGAAGAAGACCCACACGTGGGCTGGGCCGAAATGAAAGGAGATGGGCCGGCCCAAAGGAGATGGGCCCCACGGCCCCTCTGCTCGGCCTCATTCGATTTTCTTCTCCTTTTTTCTTTTTTTTTTTGGGTTAGTGCAAAAGAGAAAAAGGAAAAGAGGTAGGTCAGACAAATTTACGAGCTCACGGACGAAGAAAAGCCCTTTGTCTTTATAATTTTTGGCCTCATTCGATTTTCTTCTCCTTTTTTTTTCACGGTATACCAGGTTTGGGGTTTTTCTCTCTGTTTTTTTTTTTTTAATTAGCAAACTTTTTGGAAAAATAAAAATTATCATTAGTGATGCAAATATTCCTAATGCTAAAACGCGATGCAATTTAGTAAAAATTCTTTTTTTTTTTTTCTTTTTTTTTTTTTTTTTTTTTAAATTTCGATTTATATATATTTAAAAAATTTGTAGATTTTTTTGATAAATTTTAAAAATAGCGAGGCAAATGCTCATAATGTCTATATGTGATGCAATTTTAATGAAAATTTTTTGTTAAGGGGTTAGAAATTAATTCCTAATTTTTCAATATAATTAATAAACACTTAAACAAATTGCCAAAATTTAGGTATTAACAAATATATATAAAAGAGTACATGGACAAACTATTTATAAGCTCAAGCAGAGGAAATCAAGGGAAATCAAATTATAATCAAAATAAATATAGAAAATCAGAGAAAATATCCTAAATATCTCTAAAAGATATTTTAATACGGCTAACATCCCTAATATCACTAACAAATCTATCTGTCGGAACTAATTCCTTAATTTTTGGAACCTCTACCCAGCATATCTTGGAACTTGAGCCTGAACCGATTCCCACCGGTTTGATTACTCTATTTCCTTTTCTATTCTGGAACCTTGCTGATCCCTACCCACGATGGACTGGTCAAAACAGTTCCGCCTTCCAATCCAACGTCAACGGAGCACAATCTCAGGTTTCTTATTTTTCATTCATCGTATAGTCACGAATGAGACGAGAAGTTCAATCCTTGAAAGACTGAAACACGTCAAAAAGCTAGAGAGGACAATAGGTGACCAGTTGCTTCATAAGTTCATGGAGCGTCAGAATCTATCCCATTTCCATAAACTTCCCCAATACGACAAATTCGCCTCTACCTTCTCCCCCCTTATTCATTTATTCTTCAACAACCCAACTTCGTCTTCTTGAATCGAATTTATACTCTCCTTTGCGTAGCTACCCGATAAATGTAACCGAACAAATTGAGGATTGTTCTCTCTAAACTATACAGCTAAATTATTTACTTACTGTCTCGTTGACCCCCCATGCGTAACCCTTTTCTTCATTTTAAATTGTTGAAATGACAAAAATCAAAAGTATTTGCCCAATTTAAGTTTCTTCTTTCATATAATTTTTATAATATATTAAATGATAGTGGTGGACTCATATTCGCCCTTTACTTATGTCACCATCTCTTGCTTTGAATTTACACAACCTCGGCACATAAATTCTGCACCGGATGATGCTTTACCAAATGAGAGCGCATACTTTTTATAGCTTAAAGAAAGACTCACGAGTTGAAAACCCATGCAACAACATTTTTCGGTTCGGCCTTGACCTGGACTTTACGGAGGCATATACTTGCATGAATTTCCTCGGCAGAACACGCCCTTGAACGCGCACTTATTGGACGATGTTTTCGCATTTCGCATTCAACGGTCTTCTTCGTCTTCAGTTTTTCCACATAGAATCCTCTATAAGTATTCTCTCTCTCTCTCTTCACTTGCCTATAGGTGGTCTCTCATTGTCTTAACACATAAAACACGTCTGAACGCGTTTCATCGATTTGATTCTCATGGCTCTTCGTCATATTATATGGCTTCCCTTCTTTTCTTGCTTCGACAAGCCGCCATTGCTGCAATTGGATCGTGAACTCGCGGAAGCTGAGGAACCGCTCGTTCCCCGAGACGAGCTGAGCGCGAAGCTCGCTGATGATCAAGAGAAGAGGGTGAAGATGAGGGTGAGAGTGAAGATGACAAAGGAAGAAGCAGGTCGATTGCTCTCCAAGTGTAAAGACAGCGGGCTCCTGGAGTTCAGGGATGTTGCTCGAGAACTCACGCGGATCCCAGTTAGTCGCATCAGTGTCGAGCCTGCGCCTGCTCGAGAAGTAGATCATACAGCTCCTGAAAGTATCCCTGAGGAAGATGACATCAAAAGATGGTAAACCGTTAATGCTCCCCAAGATGCATCGGCTTAATTAGGGTTTTATCTTTCCTTTTTTGTGTTCTTTCACTTCTACCAAGGATTTCAACATGGTTATAAAATGGCTCGCTTCCCTCTCAGTTGGAAGCACTGCTGTTGCTTGAGTACCCTGAATAAGAGAGATTTAAGTTATACCAACTGCTTCTTGGTCTTGACTTTTGTGTCAAGATTTATAGGTATTACAGAACAGATAACGCTTATGGTCTTCTTTTGCCGAAACTATAGCAATCATCTTTCCACTGATAAACAAATATATCCTGCTTCAATTAGACTTGTGCGCGTACATGATATCCAGATGCATATAGTGGTTCGAGTATCAATGTTTCTTATAACTTTGGTGTACTTTTGGGATGATTCTTCGTTTCCAAGATTTTAAATTCTATCTCTTCATCTTTTTGTATTTGCAAGTAGACTTCTATTAACATCAACAACCTCAAATGCAGACACGTATACATGTGGTGAAAATGGCTAAGTAAATTCCTAACACTCAACATGCGGTAATCAACGTATGAATGGGCAGAGTATTTGCTTAGGGAGAATTACCAAAAAAGTCCTAAACTCATTACAATTGTGTCAATTCAATCATAAACTTTTTTCTTTTCAGTTCTAAATACTTTGCAATTATGTCAATTTATTCTATCCTACCAAATTTGATCGGTTGACGCTAACATGGATGCCAGCTGGTCGACCATTAGGCAAATACTAATGTGGCAATTTTTCAATAATATTTTTTTATTTGTTTCCAAATTTTTAATTAATTTTTTTATTTTCTTTTTCTGTTTTTTCTTCTTTCTCTTTGGCTTCCTTACCCCCCCCCCCGGTTGGCCGGCGAGGCTCCAGCGAGAGTGCGCCTTGGCCTTGTCGCAGGCAAAGGTGGCTTTACCCTCGACTGGCAAGGCCATGGCTATTGGTGATGGAGCCGATTCGGTGGATGGCACGAGGATCGAGGACGAGGAGGACGGCAACGACGAGGGGATCAGGGTTTGGTTGAAAGTGAGCTTGGCATTGGATGATTGTTGCTCCTTGAGTTGCAAGTCGCGAAACCCACAAATCAAAAACCAGTAAACAGACAGATCCAAATCTACCCATGTAAGGATCCCCTCTTTCCTCCAAATACGCTAAATCGAAGTCGCCATCATTGGAGACCTTAGGAGATCAGAGAGACATGGAGACTGGCCTTTCCCACAGCCCCAAGCCTCACCCAGATCTATGCGAGGCTACCAGAGAGGACCGGCGAGGGCTTCACAACCATTATCAATGATTGGCGAAGGCTTCGCGGCCATTGCTCAGTGGGCAACAAACCTTGTCGGAGCCTCGCTGGCCATTGTTGGGGTAAGGAAGCCAAAGAGGAAGAAGATAAAAAATTAACCAAAAATTCAAAAAAAATAAAAATATTATTAAAAAATTGCCATGTCAGTATTCGCTAGTCAGCATCTATGTTAGCACCGGCTAGCCAAATTTAGCTGGATAGACTGAATTGGCACAATTACAAAAAGTTTAGAACTAAATTAGCCAAAAAAGATTAAAGACTTAATTGACATAATTGCAATAGATTTATGACTTTTTTTGGTAATTATCCCTATCTGCTTAGGAATCTCTCCGAACGTGCTCTAATCCATGCTTATTGCTTTTCTTCTGCTACGTGCGGACGGTATTCTTATTTTAAACCAGCTGTTACTCTACGCGGAGTGGACTCTTTGAGTTGATAGATCATGTTGGACCACCGTTGAATATATAACAGAGCCCAATTGTCTGATTGCAGGCCGATTAAAAGCCACATTAGCGACGGTCACCGCAATCAAGTGTCGCGGAAAAACAATGGTCCATGAAGTAGAAAGTCCCTTCTTGATCTTCATTGATCCAAGTGTTTTCTTCGAAGTATTGATTATACAAACCATCCATAACGAGAAAAAGTCAGTGCATCGATTGGTTTAAGCCAGTTTTCACGACTTTTTTTCCCTGAAAAACTTCTAAGTTACAACAATGCACAGTACTTTATTGTCGTCCAATCAGTTGACATTTGTCAATAATGTTGACTTTTTTTAAGCTAGTAAGCTTCGTTTGGTAACTTTTTATTTTTCTTAATTTTTGTTCTTTTGTTTTTCGAAACAAGAAAAGAACATAAATCCATTTGGTAACATCAATTAATTTTTATATTCCCCGAAATAGAAAAGTAGTCGAGATATAGATTTGGAACATAATTAAGAAGTAGTAAAAAGTAACTTTTTGTTCCTAGAAACAATTTTTAGAAATAAGTTATTTTCTCTTTTTTTCTTATTTGTCAACCTCCAACCCCTCTATCGCCTACCGCCAGCGGACCGCCGCCACCGCCTACCGTCGATGCCACCGCCCACCGACTAGCCAATCGACCACCACCTGCAACCGCTGCCAATCATTGTCGCCCGTCACTATCGTCGCCACCCACCACTGATGACCGCCAACATCACCCGTTGGTTGACCAATCGACCACCATTGTCATCGACCACAGCTGTCGATGGCGGTGGGCGGCAACGGTCAATAGCAACCGGAGGTCGACGATCGGTGGCGGCGGCGGCGATATGAAAGAACAATAAAAGAATTTTTAAAAAAATTACATTACAAAAAAATTTGTGAATCATAACAAACACATTTCTATTCTTTTTTCATTCCGAGAATAGAAATTTTGTGTAATTACCAAACACTTTCTTTTTTTGAGAAATTATTCTGAGGAATAGAAATAGAAAAATATTATTTTTAAAAAGAAATTATTTTTCGGAATAAAAGTGTTACCAAACGAACCAATCCACTTTTTTAACTGTACACGAGGGGACCAAAGTCATTGGTTAGACACAAGGCTTAACGTAGACACCTGTCCACGAAAGATTACTAGAACGGATAAATGGGCTTTTACGTACTGACCGAGGGTCTAATACTCTTGGGCAAGATCTTTTCGTGGGCATACTCTGGTTGACGTGGAAAACCCGGAATTCCTTTATCATTCAAGTGCACAAGATTGTTTCTAAGTCGATCGTGGACGATGCCTTCGCGATGAACGGAAGTTTGATTAATCAGCAACTTGAAACTATCACTAAAAGATGGGGCCTTCTTGCCCGAGAAGTGGAAGCCGCCGGACCGAGGCTCCTCTTCTTGTCTGAACTCGAGCGAAGTGATCGGGGTAGCACAACTCATCCGCTAGCTGAACTCCAAAGTGATAACTTATGAATGGTCGGTCAAGTAAAGCCCATAGCCCATGGGACACCCGAAATCTAATTGAGGAATGTGGGGGCCTTTTGGCCCGGTTTTGAAAGAAGTAAAAGTAGTTCATTCTCCAAGAGAAGCAAATCGATATAATTGACTGGGCTACCTAAGCTTCCCCAACCCTTTGAGACTTGTTATGTTTCGACACTAATTGTGGTTGTTCTACCATCTCTCGGCAAATGAAGTGCTTTGTTTTCGACAAACAAAAAAGAAAAGGGTGAGACGAGCTTCATACAAAAAGAGAGGGTGGCAACCGATTCCAGGAGAATCCATATCACAAGGAAATTTCTAATCCACAGTGGATTTCACGATAGAGAATGGTTAATCAATGCCTAATTTATTCTATATTTTAGGGGATAATTTTTGCCAACCAACTTCAAGATAGCTGCCCCTCGCGTCAATTTGTCGTCATTTTAAGAAATGCTTACATCAGTTGTTTACTTAAAAGTGCGGGCAGATTTGAAATGTCAATCAGAAAGAAAGAAAAACATTAAAGATTCGCAGCATCCGTCGTACATTTATAATATTAATTTCGGGAAGTTTCTTTTTTTTCGAGGCTCAACAACCCGATCCATCTACCCATGTGAACGAAGACTTTCGTGGCCTCTTTTGTTTTTGTCGAATTTGGCCTCTCAAATCACCTAATAAGCCAAGATCTAGCGTGGATTATGCACCTTAATAAGACAACCCTCGAAGGAGGTCGAATAATATATTAGCCCATCATTATATGATGTTTAATTATATTGTTCCATTTGCTACTTTTGAGTAACACAAGATGCGCACGTAAGCATGGGAAAAAGTAAATAACAAATATTCATTCCATCGAGTAATTAGGAGTATATGATACGATAATACTCTTCATGAATAATCAATTTTGAAAATTTGAGTCATTGGTTTTTTTTCCTTTTCTATGAGAAGAGGGTTGAAAGTTGACGATATATATGAAATTTTTATACTGTGACAATTGGGGAAGAAATTATAATTTGTATACGCTTTATAAAAAAAAAATATCGTGGTAATTGTCCTTGTTTATAACACAAACACAACATTTCTTAGTATAACGTGATGCGTCCAATTGACATGCATCTACAAGTATCATTTTGTGGGAAGTTGATTCGGTAGAATCGGAAGCGAAAAGAACCTTTTTAAAATGAAATTTTGAAGAAGTTCATTTTGGAGTATGAACTCGTAGCTATTAACCGTCTCGACGTGTCGTCATCTTCCCGGCATGGTTTGAATTTACACAGATTTTCGCCTCTAATTCTTCATTCCCAGGATTACAAGTACAAAGAACTCTTATAAATAAAGTTGGAAAAAGGGCTTGAGAGAACATGTGAATTGGCAATGCTTATTATTCCAAATTCTGTGCTCCCAACATCCAAACCAAAAATTTCCAATACAAGGAGGGAGGATGAAGATGAACAAGTGATGTGAAAGAGCAAACAACCACAGGAAGCCGTCCAGCAAAATCCCAAAAAATAATTTACATGGTTTTTTGGACCAGTCTGCCCCCCTCCGGAAAGCCCTTTCATGGATCAACATACAAGAAGATCTTTCCAAATTTAAAAAAGAAAAAAAAAGTTGAAACAAAAATGAAAAGAAACTCATCACGACCTCTCCATCTCAGGCAGCTCAGGCACTTCCATGATGCTATCGAGCGACGGCTTCCACGCCCCACCGTCGACAGCGTCGCCGCCGCCGCCGTTTCTCCTCCTCTCTCTCTCTATTTCACCCAAGACTCGCTCTAAGTTGCCCTTCGGCCCTCCTTTCCTGCCGCTGTCGCCACCCAGCTGGATCAGCAGCAGCTCCAGCTCCTCCTTGGTCAGCACTATCTTGACCCTGACTCTCCCGCCCCCGCCGCCGTCGGCCTTGCCGCCCCGCCGCCGCTCCGGTCCACGCTGATCTTCGCCGCCGATCCGCCACTAGCCGCGGTCTTCCCGCTCTCGGTCCCTTGATGCCGGAACTCCTCCGGCTCCTTCAAGATCTCTTCGCCTTGCCTCTGCCTGCATGTCTCCGCACAGTTTCCCATTTTCCTCACAACTTCAAGAAAAGCTCAGCAAAAGAAGGAGAAGAACAACGACGACACGCAGCTTTGATTTCTCCCGGAAAAAAAGGGTTTGCGAGGAGGCGAGAAATCGCTGCTTTATGAAGGATGGAGATGGCGGTGGTTGTGGTGGTTTGCGACTGAAGGAGGGAGGGGGGTTGCGCAGTAGCGATGCATGTGAGCTAATATGGGTTTGTTCTTTATAGTCGTTGATGGAGGTGCTTTTTTTTTTTTTTTTTTTTTTAAACGAGATTAATTTAGTAAATAGTTTTGAGGAGAAGAAAATCAAAATGAAGTAATTTAAAAAAAAAAATTAAAAAAATAGGTGGGTTCACGAGAATTGATTTTGCTAGCTGAGTGACCCGGCAATGTCGAATCTGACGTTGGCCCTACGTATGCCATTTTCGAACAAGCCCCACGTAAATTAAAATCGTGTTGGCACTTTGTCCGCTTGTTCCACTAATTTTAATGGTCCTAATTTAAGTATTATTAGTATTTGGGAGATTGTATTTCTTGGGATAATCTGAATATGGTCGAAGTTTCAAGATCTGAACCGATGCGTGCCCAATGACAAGATTAGAACTATTGGGTCCGTTTTTGAAACTCGGAATCGTACCATTTCAGCTTACTAATGACTTATGCGTGTGTATGATGGAAACTCTCACGATCTTTAACAACTCATATTGATATCATGGATTGATTAGGACTTAGATCGCCATATAATCCTATTTTTCTCAACAACACGGAAAGAATTTTGCTTGATATAATCAAGCATGTGCCGTGGAGCTAGAAGTCTTCTAAACAATACTTACTAATGTGCACAATCAATGCGTTGAAATAAAGTAACATTAGAAAAATTAAAAGTGATTTATAAAATTGATATGCTTAATGACACGGTGAAAACTACAAGTGATATATAAAGGCCGCGTTCAATAATATGTAATGAAAATTTCTCTCGTCACTCATTAGGCATAGTTTTGTAAATCAAACTTAATATAAGTTCTCAAACGAGAGCCTAGTTAAGCTCTTTTTGGTTCTTATTGTGCTTTAATCTTTCAAGAAAGGTGAGAAAGAGTCAATTTTAAAGTGATTGCAGTAGCTAGCTGGGGGAGTAGTAACCAAAGTTGATCTCTACTTAGTTATTGTGCCAATTTATTAATTCTTAGTCAATATCTTTGGACTGTTGACCAATTTGGGAAATTTCTTAGAAACGAAACGCAAACCTAAGTTTTAAAATCCTTTCCGGGGAGGTCTTTCGGTCAGAGTTGGTAGCTCCTGCAATATATAAGCGACATGCACGAAAGATTTTGGTGCAATCCCACGTTAGTTAGGTCTTCATATTAATGGAGGAGATTTAATAATATCACTAGCCACCAACAAATATCACGTTATCTTAATTTCATCACTCACTTGCGTCAATTCTAGCTAAGAGAACGTTTTGCACCTGTCCTTTGGACAAGGTTTTTTGATTTGATCCATGAACTGATCAACAGCTTTTCAATTCAGTCCTCGTAGGTGTTTTTTTAATATTTAGTTTGCCCCTTGTTGTTAAGAGGAATTCAAAAGCAATAAGGGATTAAAAAAGAACATGATAATTATCCAAAAAATCTTAAATTTATTATACATAAGCCAATTTAATCTTAAATATTTTGACGATTTGCCAATTTATTTCTAATTCTTTCGATTGCGCCAATTTTAGTCCTAAAGCTATTTTTTAGATATTTAACTGGAAAGACTATATTGACAAATTATCGAAAGATTTATGATTAAATTAGCAAATCATCAAAAGATTTAGGACTAAAGTGGCACAATTGAAAAAATTAGGATTACATGGATCTCTGTACAATAAGTTTAGGGCTTTATAGACAATTTTCTCAACAAACCACTTCTAATATCTTGATTAATGGCACTGATTAAATACTGTAGAACTTGACTAATAATTTTGAGGACTCTTTAGCTTCGGTCAAGGCTTTACGTGTTCGTACGTACCTTTGACCTGCTACGTTCTTTGGACCGAACTCATCAGGTACAAAGCAGTTGCTTGAGAGCTGAGAGAGTATCTCAAACTGCTATAATTCATTTTTCTTTTGGCCATACCAGTCCTACACGCTGGTTTTCTTTCTTAACATCATCAAAGCAGTCTAAGCCGAAACATATAATATGAACATATAATATGAGAGCACTTTTCATGAACTCGAATCTCTTACGCTCGCTCCCATCTTCATCAAGTTGTGCGCCCATTTCTGGATCGTCTCACTGATTAATTACGCCTGCACCGATTTTGCGTGTAAATGCCTGTTTACACCGGAGGATGAGTACAAACAAGTATGCCATAAACACGATATTGGTCATTCTCACACCACTTGTACTGTTAAGAAAACAGTGTTTGCGGTGACACCTGAGAAATTGAATTGGAGAAATTCCACTTTTACGGTTATATTTCCATTATGATTTTGTCATTTAGTGACTGCTATTTTCCAATGCCATCGTTGGCCTCTTCTGCACCCAATTGCTTCGTTTTTGTCTTCATGGGATCGATGCATATATTGCGCAGGCCATCTGCACCCGACATCTCACCCACTTTTGTCCCGTTCAACTAGACCCAACCCTAGACACAAAAAAAAAAAAAAAAAAAAAAAAAAAAAAAAAAGTTACAAAAATAAGTAGAACCACTCTCTAATTCGAGAACAAGAATCAGGCAGGATAAACCGCTGGATTCATGAGGCTGCTCTCATTTTTGGGGTCGAAAGATACAGCAGTTGAGCTGAAAAGTTGGAGAAAGGCAGAAAGATGTGCAGAGTCACACATTAATGCTAATGTAATTAAGTCCAAAGATTATCTTTTTCTTACGCCACAAGAAAGCTAATCTCTTCGGACAACATCATTCATTCATTTAAGCATTACATGAAATGGATAAAAAATAGAGATATCTCTAAAAAGTATATTACTTTTTAATAGAGATCTTATATGTATAAGACTTTATTTATAATACAATGTATGGACATGATAATGGGAAAGATATATATAATTGACTTTCTTAATTGTACATGGTTTAATTCCCAACTAAATTGATTTACTCAATCATTGTAGGAAAAGGAGTCGTATCTCTAGCAAACCATGTCTCCAACACTCCCTCTTAAGCTAGCGGCTTATATATGTCAAAGACGCCAAGCTTGCTTAATAGATTTATGTATTGCCTTTGACGTAGAGGTTTAGTGAAGATATCCGCGGGCTATTTTGTATTTCCTATTCCTCTTGTCTTGATTATTCCTTCTTGTATTTTATTTCAAGTGAAATTGCAATCAACCTTTATTTGTTTTGTTCTTTCATGGAATATCAAATTTGCTACGAGTCTGAGAGTGGCATCATTGTCACAAAAAAAAGCGGTCAATCCTTTTACTGGTATACTCATTAACATCAGAAAAAGGAATCTTATCTCGAGCAAACCGTATCTCCTACATGTACATATGATCAGAGGTCTATGCAGTTCTTTCACCCGCACGCATGGCGTTTATATTCGTCGGAGTTTCACCATTTTACGGGCTTTCACGCAAGGGGCGCGTGGCGTACGAGATAAAACATACGTACGGCACCATTTGGCTGTAGCTTATACTTGCATAATCATTAGTTTTGGGCCTAGCAAAAGAAGGAAAAAAGGGATACGTGATTGATTCATGCATGTGAGAGCACAATTATTGATGTGCGTATATACGTCAGCATCCCGTGGGATGCTCTTTTTCTGCAGCTCCAATTTGATCGAGTCAATTCCACCCGCTCTAACATTACATATTTGACTTAGGAGACCTCAAACAATAGTAAACTAATATATATATATGTAACTAACGTTGTGAACGCAACAATGTGAAAGGTATTTTTTGATAATCTAACCCACGACTCATAGAGGTGAAAGGTATAAAAGTTGTTCTCAAAAGAAAAAAGAACTGGTGACCATGCAAGTGCACGTAACTTTCGCCCTTTTCGCAAGTCACATGATAATGTTCCATCTCTTTACTAGTCCTTCTTTGAATTTGAGTTTGACCTGGGCAACGCAGGCAAAAAGGAACACTTCTGTTGAGGACTAAGATCACCTCATATTCTATTCTTCCGCCCGACAAAATAAAATAAAATAAAATAAAATGAGAGAGAGAGGATATTTTTTTCTAACTTGTATATAGTTATTGGTAAAAAACCATGACCGGCGACATTTATTTGAAGGTAACTTATCAATAATTTGATGGGACCACCAACTCCTTTTTAGAGTTAGCAAATTGCCAATTTATGTATTAAATTACCAACTTCTACTTCCAACATCTTTCAATGGGTGAGAGAGAGAGAGAAGGGGGGGCATTAGTGGTCATCGAAAAGGGCGGCGGAGGCTAATCGAGTCGCTTCGATAAGGGTTCCCAGCAGTGGCATCTTGTTGGTCCATCGATCAGAATTTGGTGTCGCTGGAGTTGGTATCGGGAAAATTAGAAAGAACGGAAAAAAGGAAAGGAAAGAAATAGATAACCATAGAAAAGACACATCTCAAATGTTTAAATACCCAAATATCTAATGCGTTCTCATTTGAAAGGAATAAATTAATAGATTGAAGATGTTAATTTACTCGTAATTTCAATGGCTAGCTATCCTTGATATCGTGATGCCAAACCTCATTGGAAATGAAGATTGCTCACTTTATTCTAGCACCACAAAGGTAAAAACTGAATTGTACAAACCATATAACTTTTTTTCAAGGCATTTCACATCTCTCAATATACAATCATTTTACCTCTACCAATCGTATCACCACTCAAAGCTTTTAGTCTGTTCAACCAAATCGGTATCAAGAGCCGAAGTCAATATAGACAGGACATTATAATTAGACAGCAATGTCCTAACATTTTCCATGAGAACGAGGTGAATAATAGAGAATCCACATAGTCAACATGAGACCATGCAATCTAACTTTTGGAAATCGGCCCCCGAACAATCCAACCCCCGTAGCTGCGAATGCCATCACGATCGTTTTGGCAGGGCGATTATCTTATTCACTAGAGATTGACTGGGACAGACCGGCCGACGACTCGATTATCGACCTAGTGTCAAAAGCAGCATAAAATAATTCGCCCCATTTGGGTCCTCTTTGTAGCACTCTCCTTTGAAAAAAGTTGTGGTTAATCCACGCAGATTCAGCCAACCTTTTCCACCTTCTGTTGTCCTCTTTCCCTCCATAGGACTCTCCCTGCTATTTTTTTTTTCTTGCGAAAGTAGAAAAGCCACCCGCCTACGAAAATGACCCGCTAAATTTTCTGGCGAGACGTAATCATTGCGCGGACGGGCTTGCTAAAACGCGACATTGTCCACACTTTAACAGTATGAATGATCGAACGCGCGTCATGTGCCTCATCAACTTGCTGAAATTTGTATGCCCTATGACTTGATATTTCTTATGTCCAGGATGATGAATTGAGCAAGAGATCTTCCTCACTCCTCACGAGTTGTGATCCTCGAATGTTTGTTCGATTTGAAAATCTCTATTAACTATGGAGCTCGACTTAATAGAGCGCTGTCTTGCCAAGCTATATAATAATGTTTGGGGAGTACAAGTTTGATTGTTGTTGCATCAGACGAAAAATTTCATTAATGGCTGGCATTAGTATAAACCTCAAGAAATAGTTTTTAAATACATGATGTAATCGTGACAGTTGATGATGTTTGATGTATTTATTGGAGTTTCTTATATCAAAGCACAACTTTTTTTAGGTTTTCCGTGACTAAGGCTCCATAATACGCATCATGCTCTCATATAGTTTTAACTTTTAAGTATTCCATTCGATGGAAGCTTTTAAAACCAGGCATCACCTTGAAAAATAAAATAGCGATAAAGACGCTCCCATAACGAATTTTTTAGAAGATAAATCGGTTTATATCTTAAATCATCCACCAGATCGAGAGGATTGGATGTTCAATTTCCACATCACATAAAAATCCACAAAAAGAAGGAAAAAAGAAACCGCATCGCTGTCACGTTGCGGCGGAACACTGAAGATTGATTACCCGACAGTCTCCCGAGTTTAGGTAGAAGAATGACTTGTATCCCCTCCTTTTTTTTTTTTCGCGTGGAAAACCATTGTTTTCTACTGTTGGATCACATGCAGACAAGCTCATGCAGGACCAACGACCACCTAAAACGTGTCCCACCCAATAAAGTAAACAGATTTCCTTCAATTTTAAATCGAGCGGTGGAAAATCAATGCTCAATATACTGTCGGCACTACGCGTGAATAAGACATACGGGATTCCACGACATTAGCCTCCATTGAAAGACTACGAAGATCAGTTAGCCCCACCTCAACTTCACGATGCTCCTAAATTCAAAACAGCCCGTCTAAAAATCCTCCCTTTCAGGGACATGCCCATTGCCCATATCAGAATGAACGCTTTAAGCATTTAATTAGAGATTATGTTATGTACTAACCGACCCACAATCATAATTATGAAATTGCATCTTCTAATCTTCGACACATCACAAACCTATTCAGCATTTTGCATCATTGATAAAAAAAACCAGAACATGATTCAGTTTAGCTATGCATCAATGTGCTCTCTTATTTTAATCCTGCACAAACCGACATCCTGCATTTCTTACGTACTTGCATCCGCTTTCCTGAGATTCCGCTGAGCAGGTGAGCAAGTGATAGCAACACGGGCTGGTAATCAAATTCCATAAAGTGCTGTTCAAGATTATCCCGATTACTACTCGGCGAGTAGGATTTCCCTGTTGAAAGCCAGTTATGCTCTAACGTGCGTCCAGAGTGTTAATACCGTCAATCTTGTTTTATCCTCGCCTGACATTCACTGCTTCTATGTAGCAACATCGCGAGTATGTCATGCATGATTTTCTGATGAAACAACAAAGTTGGAAAGTGAGTCGCAACTCATGCAATCAACATCAAACAAACCACTCGGCTCACCTTCATTAATAATCTCCAGTCAGATATCGCTTTACTGGAACAATAATATGATTGGAGACTACTTAGGTAACTTACAGCCATTTCAAGATGTTGCCATTGCTTCCAAGTTTAAGGGGCAAGGCACCTAATGACCAAATTCAAGTTGCAACCAACCCTTCTCTTAGCTTACTTCACTGACCTAGGACCTAAAAACAAAGACCCAACCAGTATATGATCTGTTTTGCCAGTAGTATAAGGGTAAATAACCTTGAAGTTCAAGGACCTGAGAACGGGTCCAACAGAGAGATCTCTCTTAAGAGATCTTGTAGTGCAAGTTTCTTGGTTCTATTTGCCACATACACGAATTTGCATCCCAGTGAAGTACGCCCACATCTGGTCATGCAAGTCTACCCAAGCACCAGTACCAGAGACAATGCGATATCAAACGCAGCATCAACCGCTCCAAATAATCGACACAGTTGAGAAATTAAAGTGAAAATGATTGACTTAACCTTAAGCAAAGTGATTTTCTACAGCACCAAAAGTCAGCATTCCACACATGAAACATTCTCACTTGACATAGACTATATGTTCCTGCTGCATAAATATTTTAAACTGATCAAAATTTAAAACAGACCATGAAGGGATATTTTAACAGTCATGGCACTACCTGCTCCGCAACAGCCAGAGAAGACCCAACAAGCGCTCACTCCACACGCCTGCGTTTCTTGGCAAGATTCTCAAAAACCTGGTGGATATCAGCAGAGGTGATTGGCTTCGACGGATCATAGGACTCCTACAGAGGAAAAGTATGTACATTCAAGGCCACTGCCATCATAATATATGCTATAAGGACAAACGTCATGAGGAAAGGGTAATGAAGCAAGAAAGTCCAACACACATTGCCTTCTGACCATCCCCCACTGTTGAGTAAATTTACTTTCCAAGGTAGAATCAAACCGAGCTTATCACTGAGTTTTAATGACATACCAGGAAATTACGCATCTCATCCTTCATGTCTGCAATGCCAGTCAAGATCTCCATCTTTTGCACATGACCTAACCTATTTAATAAACTCTGTTCTACACCTTCCAGCTGCTGCATCTTCTCTTCCCTCTTCTGCTTAGCCATTTTCTCATACTCCATGATTGAGTCCTCCTTGTCAAGCAGAAAACTGATATTCTTCTGATTGTACATATCCATGCACCTTTGACACTTACAGAGGACTTCCCTCCAACTTTTGGAGAGAAATAGTGGTTTGCAGTCTCCAACAGAGGATTGAAGATCCACATTAGGGCCCAAGAGACAACTGCCATGTTGAACATCCTCCTTCGTAGAATTATTTGAGCACATAACATTTGCAGAACTTTCGCCACTGCTCGAAATATTTTCAATAGAGATGTTTTGAGAACTTATCACGAAATCAGTTTTACAACCGTCATTCTTAACTTTCTCTGACCCAGAAGCTGCAGGTGTTTGCGTCAAAACATCTTTATCCTTGCTGGCATTTGGTGTAGCGTCACAATGCCTCCTTGCAGCCATTATAGCTTGAGGATATTCTTTCAGAAAAGAACAATTACCTGAGCATGATTGGCATATGAAATCCTCATATAAAGGCTCTCCCTCTTCATCACGAGGAATCTGCAAGTTTGAGGTAGGGAACATAGTTAAGCATTGCAAATCATTCAATCAATATCGAAGTACAGGCAAGAGAAATCTTGTCATGTACAACACTTGAGAGTGGAGACATTGTCAAACATATAATTCTTTCTTCCTCCATATAAAACATTTCATTGAAGGCTTTATTCTAAAGATGGTGCTAATAGGAGAAGATTGGCTATTGTGTTCACTTGGTGGATGCTATGTTGAGGTTTTAAAGATGACAGCAACCAGAGAGGAGTAGAACTTGAGAATCTGAAGACGGAAGTCCCTTATTAGGTAAAGGAACATGCAAATGAGATGAAAGTACAAAAGATGCTAAACAGCAGAAAACAAAAACACGCTCACTGTTCTACATCACATCACCCGAAATGGTAGTTTTTTATGGTGGGAAATAATTGGTAGACAACAGACTACATGGAGTGAAAAAAAAAATTCAAAGCTGCAAACTTACCTTCATATAGCAAAGATATAATATGTTCAATGTACAATTCATAATTTTAATGCTGCATTAAAAAATAATGCAGGACAGCCCCAATAAAGCAGTCAAAAACAGCGATGAACCAAGGGAATTTTGACAGGCTATGGGTTGGCTCGCTATGAACGGCTCAAGTTTTCATAGGAAGTGATGAGGAAAACGAAAATTCCCAGGATAAATTGTAGTGTAAGTAATCGACAGAACAGCCAAGGTGTAGCATCATGACACAATAATACTCATTAGTCCTGGTTGCCTGATCTTCATGGAGAAACATGTGATGTTGACATCATGTTCAAAGATTATTCTTTTTTATAGATATATCATACTCAAAGACGATAAAGTGCATTAAATCCTCTCAGCAACAACCCCATTAGTTACCTCATGAGATGATTCTAGACCAATATGCTCCTCATGAAACCAGTCCTCACATACACAGCACTGTATCATCTCCACTTGATCTTCAACATCAGGATCAGGATAGGGCCGACCACACGTGCAGTATGAACCCTTAAAGTTGTGATTATATGAATTCTTGACATTTTCCACATCCTTGTTTGCAAAAAGCTTGCAGTAAAACTCTCCAAACTTTGAATTTCCACAATCACACCGAAAATTTCTTTTGGTCCAGAGCTCCAGAATCTTGTGAAAATGGAAATAGGAGTGTCATTTCCCACAGAAGGAATTAAAACAAGCTTGATATCGATTACAAAGAATTAATTATAAGAGCAAGAAACAGCAAAAAGAATAAAAATTACACAAATTGTTTCTCTGCCAGGAAAAAACATACTTGTTACGGTTTCCACTTTTAATGAGCAGGTATTGATGCTAGCAATCTGAGAAATGGAATTTCAATTGCCCTTATGAATATCTAACACCAATAGAAAGCCAAACTCATGCCCAAAGAGATGGAACCAACATATCTATTTTCACTGCAAACTTTAAGTTAGCTTTTCACTGCAAAGAAATGGACCCATTTATAGTTTATTCGTGAGTATTAAGTAACATGATATATATACATTGTGGACCTATTTCCTAATCGCTCAAGCTGTTGCAGATAACAATTCATCCCATATTCATTAAAGCACGAATTACAAGTTTTAATCCCAACGCTCCTTCTCATCTTTGTTATGCTTGTTGCTCGTGCTATTCTATATGTTTTATTACCTCACACTGTTTGTTTTATGTGGTACGTCAACAAATCAGGTTGCAAATGTAAGAAATGGCTTTCATGCCAAGGGGAGTATTGAGCAATATGATTTGTCTAAGGACAGCTTAAGCTTTTGGTAAATAAGTTGTCCACATAAGAGCAAGTCAAAAAAATTGAGTAATATCAACACAGCAAGTCAAGCAAGTCAGAAACTCCAACACTATCATAGCCCAAAAGGAATTAGAGAGATGCCTAATTCCAATGACTAAAAGGAGGCGACCTCAATAGGGATAATACTGCGAAATGCGAGGATAACCAACATATTACTAAGCAGCCTAGCAGTCTAGTCTAAATCGAATGCCAAATGGAGTATTTAGGATGTGAGTGGATGCTGTTAAAGTTCATCTCTAGCAGGTTATACATGATCTCCACAGTAAAAGCCGGGAAACTCATGTCACATGAGCAAGGTATTGATTACAGAAAGGCATAGGGGAGCTTCTCTTACTGATGTAAAAAGAGAATAACCACATAACTTCAAAACGACATAGAATCACAAGTAAAATTACTGTTCAAGAATATAATCTTTGTTCTGTACTCTACAGAGTCAGGACAAACTGAAGTGAGATCCATATCAACTAATGAAGTGATTTTACCATGATAAGTTTCTAAAACTTCCAGGACAACATAAAAAGAACTACCTCATGCCCATCGTGACAAGACAAGCTGCAAGCTGTGCAAACTCCAGCATTTACATCCGGTGTGCACGTCAAACATGAGAAAATGGCCTGCCTCTTCAGATAACCTTGGGAATATGTACAATCCTTACCCTCATCGCCACCCAATACCAAATCCGCTTCCTTGCAAGAAAAGCATGAACTCATGGAAAATCAGTGATGAGAATGGATCTTACTTGGCTCCAGGTAGCAATTCAAGTATTCCAAGGTATGCACAAAAAGGATGGTTCAGTGGCAAATGCACCACCTCTCCTTTTGGAGAAGACCATAATATTCAATAGTCTAGAATCTATCATGCAAAATGGCAACTCCCCGAAAACCCTTAAATCTCTAGTACTCTAAAGCCAGTACACATTTTGCCCTAACAAATTAAATTATTTGGGTCTCGGCCGCTCACCCAGAACTACTTTAATCTCCTACAAATGAAAAGCATCATCTGCAGTATGTTAGCCACAGAGCAGCATACCCAGGAAGCCATATTTACTCTCCCGATTCACTGGCTTGCATACAATTGAAAATACTATAACCTCTATCCCTCCTCAGATTTCCTCTTTCCTCGTCAAAGGCTGGAACTTGTCTATGCAGTCTCTCAATTCATGCATCGCGGCGGCAACTTAAAGCAGGAGAAAGAAAATTGCCGAAACCACACACGCAAAATCAGACGACCCCATGAACAAAACAACTGCTAATCGATTTCGCACGAGTTGGAGAAAGAGAGAGAGACTCACCAATTCCTGTTCCTCGACGTCCTTGAGGTACTCCTGGATCGTGACGGTTTGCTCAGCTTCTTCCTCGAACGCACCGGCCATTTCCACAAAACTAAACACCAAAATGAACCCGACGTCAGCGAAACTACCCAAAATTCGATTTCCAACGACCCCCAAATCGAAGGCGACGAACTCGAAATCACCCAAAACGGATCGAAAAAAGAACATCCCCCGGATCCTTAAAAACCGAATCAGAAAAAGGTGGGGAGGGAAAAGGAACAGAAACCTAGATTTCACGAAACGAGAAGGTTGCGTGAATCACCTGGTTGCCGTTCCTTGAGAGAATTCGCGAGGTCCGAAACGACGAACGGCACGTAAACCGGAAAAGCTTGGCGAAGATGGTGGTGGAGTTTGTCAGCGCGGGTTCTAGGGCTTTTATTTTGGGGGCGATCGAGGAGGAGAGTACGGACATTTTCCCGCCATGTCTTGATGAGAGATGAGCTTTTTCGTGCGTGTGTGCGTTCGTGTTTTTTTTTCTTTTTTTTCTTTCTTCGCTTTTGCGAAAAAAATCAAAATTTGCTTTGCGCGATCGTTTCCCTCCAAACGCGAAATTTGTGAATGGTCTGTCGATGTTGTTTCGGCCGGAGATTATTAAAGCATCCTCGGACGATTGTTGTGCTCATGTCGTGAGCAACCTTTTTGTTGCTTCCTACACGACAATCCGACGGTCCATTGATTGACCAAAACATCCACCCCTCTTCGTTCCAAAGTTCCTCTCCTTCTAGAAGTTTTCATTCTTCTTCGCTATTTCTTAATAGGGTGAGCAATTTCAATTGAAACCTGTAACTCACCTAGTCACGGGTTTCAAGATCTATCGTATTCAATTTATATTATCAATTGAACGATTGTAGTAAATTATCGTCTTTAATGAGTACCACTTATTGCTATAATTTATGATCTGACCACAATTTATATTTTGACAAGTAATAAATATGAAACATTCAACAAAATAAAAATCTCAATAATGAAATAAATGTTCGCAAAGCGGCGGGCGGGATCGTCGCCTACTATAATTTCATATTATACACTTATCGTCGACACTCGAAAAAAATAAAAAATAAAAAAATTTGCTATATCAGCTTTCGCCGAACGGCCGGTGTTCACGTTAGCCGTGAAATATTGAAAGATCGTATGAAGACCATAAACTAAGAAAAATATAAAAACTTATTTCAAGTTCTATTTACCTAACACTTCGAACTTACCGGTTACAATAGATTCCCTTGATTTTTTGCACCCGAAACCCACCTTATATACCTTTGAACCTAGGATCGAACAAGTTTCCCAATTTGGTTTTTCGTTTTCAAGTTCTACTTCAAATCATGCTCACGGTTACTTCTTGGTCCTCTTCCTCTTGCTTACCAGGAAAGACCTCAAGGCGTGCCAACGTTGTTTGTGGTGGTTGTCGTGATGGCATGCCACACTCCCAATTTTATCAAGGGTTTTTTGCTCAATTCATTCTACTTTGTCAAAAAGTGTCGACATGATATCTTTTGAAATATGGATTGATACATAGATCGACAAAAGAATACGAAGAGTCCTTGTTCTTCGGATAAAAAATGCATACTATGAGAAAATTTGAACTATCTTGACTGGAGTCGGTCATATTTGGCCATGTAAATGTACGAAGATATAAAGATGAACAAGAAGAAAAAATCAAACGATGGATGTTCTTTGATTAATCGTTGGCGGTCCTTCCTAAAAACTACAATTTGAGTATTTATACCGACATACATGCTACAATTCAAGTACTCGTACATTCCGTCAGCTAAATCAATCTCCTAATCCACCGATTGCATTTGCCGACAGGTCCTTTCCATAGTGTGTGGATTTATCTTCACATGCGTTGCTCATCTGAAAAATATTCCATTTATCAAGAGTCTCTTGGTCCAAATCGAAAATCACATGCCGCGACCAGCTCACCCATGGGACAGCTTTTTTATTTTTTTCCAATCATCGAAGACTGATAAGAGAGAAGTACCAATGGGAAATTTGTCCAAGCACTGTGTAAAGTGAAAGTATATGTCTCTTTTCGTCGGTCACATTCTTTCAAGAAAATCATGAAAAAAATCTCAAACTTATTGCATCTGTGTAAATTTAGTTATAAATCTTTTAATTTGATCATCCTAAACTTTGTAACGATTTGTCAATTTAGTCAATCCAATAAATTTTGCCAGAAATTGCTGACATGCTTTGATTAAAAATAAACACTTACAACATAATTTAAAGCAAGTTTGATAATTGCAAAAAATATGTATAAGCCCTTTTGATAGCCATAATTAGTATTGACTAAATAAATCCAATAAATAAAAACCTCACTAAGAAACAAAAATCAGTACACTTTCTTAAATAATACCTGTAGCATATTCTCTTCTATATTTTGCCTCTTTTAATGATTCTTATTACCATATAATATTTTCCGGTTATACCGAGAATGCCGAATTTGGTATAATCATAGGCGTGGAAGTACATGGGCTTTTGTCCAGAGTTGGACTCGCAACCCTCATCATCGGCATCAATAAAGGAGGGGCTCATTGTAGGCCCCAACGACACAGATTTGTCCAGCTCACTTGGTCCATAAAGTGCTAAAGTTCTATGGGCCTTGATGGACTCACAAGAGTCCTACCCAATGGCTCGGCGAAAGCGGCCGTTTGCCCAAGCCCAACGACACCGCTCGCCCTTTATGTTCGCGTAGGTAGGAACTCAAAGAAACGTCGAGATACATACTTAACCGTAATTGCTACCTTCTTGTGAACTGCATAGGCAAGTGACTTCGACTGAACGTCATGTGTCCCGCGTGCTGGAAGTCACCGAACGACTCCCAATTCACATAAAACACTTGTCAACACGTGGTACACGATGGTCGATGGCATGACGCGTTGCATCGTCGGATCAACCAATTTCGTGTGAAGCTCGACGCAATCGACCTTTAAACATCAAATCAGTTCAGACGGGCTTCATGGGCCCAATAGGTTGATTCTTCTCATGTGGTTCTAAAAGCACGACGTGAAATTGATATCAACTAAGAACCTGACGTCGGAATTCCAAGATGCGTGGCGTGAAATTGGCATTGATTTTCCCATACATTGGAATCGCATCAGTGTCCTTGCGTCCTAGAATTGTACAATTGTTGCTGTTGCTGCTGTTACTTCTGTCGTTGTTTCCAAAGAAGCTTATCGTCGCTTATTGAATTGTAAGTCGACATCGATTTTTTTTTTTTGTATTAAGTTTTCTATTCTATCAACGGTAGGTGTATAGAAGGGCAAAATTTAGGTTTTAAAGGTGCAATAAAAATATACTTTTTTCCTAAAATATGTTTTCAGTGTACGTAAACATGGAAAAAAGTCAATGGAGCTTCAGCAATCGCGCTGAGTTCTAGTGTGCAATGATTGAAAGTTCGGAGATAAATACCTCTCTAACCCTCATTTTCCTCTTAATCTCCAACCTCGCTGTCTTGATGATTCCTGGCGCTTCTCATCGCAAGTCCAAGAAGTCGACAAAGCATACGGTGGTCCATCCCCCGTTCAAGCAAGAAGAAGCTTGTCTCGAGGACAGCAGCATCAGCAGCGAGGCGCTCCTGACGGCGGAGATGATATTGTGGAAGAAGACGGGGGAGAAGAAAATGATGGTGATGACAGCGACGGGGCTCTCTGAAGGAAGACGATCATATGAGGAGAACAATTTTATTTACCCATCCAAGAATCGGACCAGACCGGTTACGGGATTCAATAGTCCGATTCCTAGTTCCCGAGTGAGAATCAAACCATTCGGGAACTGATCACCCCTGATCAACAGGCCTAATATTTCCCTATGAAAAGTCAATACTTGTCAAATATCTTTGTCATATTATTTTGGGTTTAATTGAGGATTTGATTGCTTGCCGTGGCCCCCAGGTGGTGATGCTAATGTTGCTAGATTATGTATATTGACATTGATCAGAAAGTTAGGACTCATTGGGATGTTGGCATTTAGGAGTGCCAAAATGACAGTTGGCCTAATATTTTCAACTTTTGGCATTTGATCGATCTGTTGACCAATCTAGTTTGCAATTTGTTATTACCATCTGGATTATTCTGATCAACATTGTTTCCATTGTTAGAAGCAATAGAACTGGGATCATACTTTGATGCCAATGGATTGGCTTGGAATGTTGGCAGTTGATTGGATGATCTTGCGTCACTCACAAAATTGATGACTTTTTGCTTGATTGCATTTGACATACGGCTCACGATGTGATTGACCATATTACTTTGCTGTTCTTCGAGCAATCTTCTCATGGTCAACATGATACTTGGATTTGAGGCAACTTCCCTAATTGGTTCTTCGCTGAGGTGCCTTGGAAGATTGACATCTCCTTGTTAGTTATCCTCCACCACTCTTCTGACGGTTGAGGACTCAAATGCACAGTAGCGTCATTACTAGTTCGTGGTGATAGGTTATTGTCGCCCACAGCATGGTCAAGTTCTTATTGAATTCTGGTTCATGTCATTGTAATCTACTCGAATCAACAAAAGTGCACCCCATCAAGTGTGCAAAAAAGATGTTTCGCTAACAAAGCACTTTTTGAAGTGTGGAGCGCTATGGAAATTGACAAGGGATGTCAAGATTCCTTAATTCTCATACAAGAAACAGATTGATGAGAAAGTTAAAGGAAATGAAGATTAGAGACAATCGCAATTAGCCGTATAAAAGAACACTGGAATGTAAAGAGAATAGGAAGATAAACATCGAACAACAGGTATTCATTAGTTGATTTGTGGTCCTTTAATTGAATTACAATCTTAATATTTGTAACTACTAACGACGATTAACAATATTTATAAAGAAAGCAAGTAATATCCAACGCGAATTCTAACAAATTGCTATAACCGTCATTCGAGATTATTGACTCCACTATTTGACGGTTATCCATTGCACTACTAACCGTCATTCGAGATTATCGACTTGATTGCTTGATGGTTATGTTGCCTCCACTTTCTTGGTGGTTATTCTCGACCGAAGACTTGAACACTTTTTAGTATCAACACAAACTAATCAAGAATTGAGAGCGAGAAGATATTGGAAAACCCTACTTTTGATCTTCAGTTTAAGAATCATATCTCGAAGAACTCGATCAACCACCCACGTGATATAAAAATCTGAAGACCTCATTTTCATAGTCGCGGAGGCTACGTCAAACAATCATTTTGTTTCGGAAGCCAATTTCACTACGTGTACCACTGCTAACAGTAATACCGCGCCTACCAGGGCGACGAAGATTGAATAATCAAATAATATGAAAGGTGTCGCTGCCCCATTTGTCGTCTCTTACTTAAGTCCTCAGATCGTCCCGCTGTCTCCTCACCAAACTCGCTTGCCGGGACGAAATCGACTTCGTCGTGCGTCCCACCATCCCCATCCCTCGCCACGATGCCACCTTCGCCTCGGCCCGGCCTCGCGATCGCCTCCTTGCTCGCTCTCTTCGCCTACCTCCTCCTCCTCCTCCCCCATACTCCAGCCACCGCCATCGAGGTCTGCGGCATCGTCACCTGCCCCGGCTCCTCCGCCGCCGACCAGTTCCTGCCACCCCCGTCGGTCCAATTCCCCTTCCGGCTCCACCGCCAGCAGCAGAGCCCCCGCTGCGGCTACCCGGGCTTCGACCTCTCCTGCACCCCCGGCGGCGACACCCTCCTCCTCATCCCCGGCTCTGGCGAGTTCACCGTCAAGTCCATCACCTACTCCCCGACCCAGAGCATCACCCTCGCCGACCCGGACAGCTGCCTCCCGAGGCGCCTCCTCACAAACTTCTCCCTCGCGGGGTCCGTCTTTCGGGCCCTGGTCCCGCGGCAGTTCACCTTACTGAACTGCTCCGGTGGCACCGACCTGTCCACGCTAGCGTCGGAGGGGATTCGGGCCATGCCGGTCCCGTGCCTCAGCGGGAGCAGCTACACGGTGATGTCGGTGCCGACCAAGCTCTACGACAGGGATTCGTACCCCTGCGAGGCGATGGAGACGGTGACGGTGCCGCTGCCGTGGCAGTTCTGGGTGGACGTCGAGGATGTCATAACCTTGACGTGGGACGTCCCGAACTGCGGGTCGTGTCGGAACCGGGGCGGGCTGTGCGGCTACAAGAGCGATAATGGTACGGAGGTTGGTTGCAGCAATGCCGCACGAACCGGTCAGTTCCTGTTCCTGGTTTGATTTCTTGTGCTCTTATGTTTACTTACTTATTTATTTATTTATTTATTTACTTATTTACTTATTTACTTATTTTTCAAATAGAAGGTTAGGGATCGCTAAAACTTTGACCGCCCTTAATTGTTTTTAATTAGGATTGCTTTTATTTGAATCATGGTGGTGGTTGAGACGAGTCTCCCGTAGAAATAGGAAAATTTCACTTGTGTTGAAATATTATACGAATTACATAAAATGACTTGAATACGATAACATGACACAAATAATTAAGATTCGATACTATACGATTGATTTACAAAATTGATTCATAAAGCGAGATGTTAGACCTTTATGGAATGTTCGATATGCTTGCCGTGTTTAAAGCTCATTGGTAGCTTAACAGTCACTCATAATCGATTTTATAAGTCACTTTTTGCATATGGAAAATCTTTCATTTGTTTCCTATCAATGAGATGTTGGGACTGTATGAGCACTCCATTAATCTCTATTAGCACCAGCTACATGCATATGACATGTCATGCTCAAAAACACAATTCAATGCTCTAAATCTCGATAGAATATGAAGTAAAGTTATCAGAACATAAATTTTATATAAAAGCTAGATGTGTCGCGTTTTTGACAATCACAATATAATATTAAATAAGTTGTCTATTAAGCATGACAGCCGGGGCCTAACCATTATGTGTGAAGCACGATTACTCCTTGACTAAACTTTAGATTTAAATTTTAAATTGAGACATTGAGCGACGTAGAGAGTTGATTGCTCTACTTGAACGAACTTGGAGGAGGACCAGTGGAAGAATCTGAAAGTCTAGGAACAGTCCCTTTTGGACGCACGGTGGGGGATCAAAATCAAACATAACTTGCTCACTTTCTTTATTGATATGCCGTGGCTAGGAGGGAATCCACGTTTTAGTAAAGTCAGAATAAGTGTACTGGAAAAGACCCTCTCTCTCTCTCTCTCTCTCTCTCTCTCTCTCCCCCCTACCGCCCCCTTTCTCTGTGTCTTTCTTTAATTGTTTTGGCCGGCCGTCCAACCGCTTTCATCTTTCAATGTTCAAAAACGAGAAAAAGGAACCTTGGTAATCTCTAATTTTGATCGAGCAACGCATCGTACTTACTGCCAAATGGGTCCTCACGTGGCCCCCGACTTTACCGACAGATCATCACACGACGGGTGCGAAAATGCGGGGCGTCATCATTGCCGCGGCTTTTGCTCCTCCGTGGGAGCAAAAGAGAGGGGAGCAAAAGAGGCCGGTGGCTTCTTCATGAATCATTCTTCATCTTTTCTTCTAGATTGAATAATGCCAGTTTGAATTGAATTCGTACGTCTTCCGAGATGGGGTTTTAGTCATATCCACTTGCGAATTGATGCGACAGTCTCTCGTAGGTGGCAAGAGTGGAAACTCGGCTGCTCGATGGTGCGAGTCAATAGTCAAATCTCTGCATTTAATGGAAAACTTCCTGCAAAATCCATTTTGACTCTCCCGACGTCGTTCACGTATGCATATTGCCTATGTTGGTTACATTATCTGAATTTTGAGACTTAAAATTTTAGGATAGTAGAGAAAATAAAGATTAACACAAAAATTAGCGAGATTTAGAGAATGAGGTAGACACTCCGTCACTTCTTTGGAAGTGGCTATTATTAGGTAGGCAGATATTGTAAGTTAGTAGTCCCTATGCCTAGAGTAATAAGGTGGAACTCAAAAGGATTTCTGTTGGGGTGGTCCGTGTCTCGCATAGTGTATTTTAAGTGACTTGTCGGCCTGGCAATGTAAAACTTTCTGCAAAATCAATTTTGATTTCTGTGACACTGTTCTTGAATGCATATATTGTCTATGTGAGAGTGAAAGATGCAAGTGCTGCCATAGACGTTCGGACAAAGTGGGAGAACATGTCTCTTGTGTCCAAAGGGTTTGATGCTCTGCGAATAAATCATGTTCTAGACTCGGATTTTATATCTTTTTCTTTTTCTTTTTACCCTGAATTATTCTTTCCAGGTTTATCAAGAAGTGCCAAATATGGGGTCATCCTAGGAGTGGGAGTACCTGGGCTCTTATGCCTTATTGGGCTCGCGTCTTTCGTCTTCGGTAAGATCAGGGCCCGTGATCAGCCCGTGCAATCTGATGCGACCGACGTGTCCAACTTGATCGCCTCACGAAGTGCGGTTGTTTCGATGGGCCTAGACAGGCCCACGATAGAGTCTTACCCAAGAACCCAACTTGGTGAGAGCCGTCGCTTGCCCAAGCCCAACGACACCACTTGTCCGATCTGCCTGTGCGACTACCAGCCCAAGGAGACGCTACGAACCATACCCGAATGCAATCATTACTTCCACGTTGACTGTATAGACGGGTGGCTCCGGATGAACGCCACGTGTCCCTTGTGCAGGTACTCGCCCGAAGATCAGAGCTGATGTCGTCTGGACTTCTTGATAGACCAGATGTCTCATTGTTTTTCGGAACAACGAGATCTGTGAGAATCCACTCTAGAACGCGACAAGAGCAATACGTTCCTAAATTTATCACGTTTTGTCTTCGTCTTCATTGTTTGTACCATCAGGAATCATTAATTTTGTAATTTTGTGCCCAATACCATACTGTAAATACTTTACATTCTTTTGTGATAGAAGAAATTCGAGTGATGAACAAGAATGGCGCTGTCCGAATTTGCCAGCTCTTTGTGGAAAGGACAATGGTTTTTGACCTTGTAGCATGTTTTGCATCTGGATTCGTCTCATTTTTAAGTGAACAGACTTTGTGAGATACATTGTTTCGTCCAAATAAGACAAAAGGGTGAAGGTCTTTGAACAATTGGCCAATACTTTTCTCACAGTGATCTTGCTTACATTGTTAAAAGCTCCATGTCTCTATATCCACAGTGGTCGGGGGGACGTAACTACGAAAAACAAACGTTCTCCATTTTCTCTTCACTGCAAACTCCTAACTAAATCATACAAAAGATGATCGACAACTTGTGGATCCTCTTCTTTTTCTCCTCCTCCTTCCTCCTCCATCTCGGATTGCCCAATCCCGACACATGCCCTGATGAATCTTGCCAACTGGGCGAATCGGTCATCCACTTCCCATTCCGTCTCAAGCAACGCCAACCCAATGAGCGCTGCATGTACCCGGGGTTCGACCTCTCGTGCGATGGACTGGGACAGACGATCATAAACCTCCCCCCATCAGGCGAATTCGTAGTAGCTTCGATACTTTATGCCGAACAGCTCATGTTCCTAAGAGACCCTGGCAATTGCCTCCCTAGACGATATCCGAGTCTCTCCCTTTTGGATCCCCAATGGATTGTCCAATCCTATAAGAACTTCACTTTCTTCGAATGTCCTCTGGATCGGTCAATCTTTCCCGGATTCACCCCCGTCCCGTGTCTGAGCAATCGGAATCACACGATTGTGGCTATACTCACAGAGGACTTTGAGCGCACGATGAGCCCGGCAATGTCTGGGTGCGTCCATAATTGGACCGAGCTGGTCCCGAGTACGGACGATACGTTAGACAGCATCGGTTTGACGTGGTCCAAGCCAAATTGCGGGGATTGCCATGCTCATGGTGCGGTCTGTGGGTTCAAGGGGGACACGGGCTTGGAGACCGAGTGTACCGGGGAATCTGGACCTGAAGGTAATTCCACAAATCTTTGAAGTTCCTCGTTGGAAATACCTCTTCCAATGTTTTGCTTTGAACATCACTTGACTTCGAAATAGCCAATTATGATTTGCCACGTGAAGATAGATGCTGGGCAGCTTAAAGTGCTAGGCAATTTTCTTGGAGATCGGAGAGGAAATTGGGGAGAAAATACCAAAAAATTCTAAAATCTATTATCTCGATATTAATTTAGTCATAAATCTTTTGTATTTGTACTAATTGAATCCATTTGGCTAATTTTGACTAGAAATTATTGACGTAGACGACGACTGTCATATACGTCTACGACGTAGACGACGACTGTCATATACGGCATGACCAACATTGACTTAAACATTTTGAATAATATTTTGAAGTTTTTAATAATTTTTTATCTTTTTTTATATTTAATTTTTTATCTTTACTTTTTTTGGGGGGTTGAGGCTGGCAAGGGTTGTCAGACATGGGAGAGGACATTGTGGTCCTTGTTGGATTTGGGCAACAAGCTTGTAGGCCCTCGCCCAAGCCACAGGGAGGGTATTGCAGCCCTCGTCGGTGGTTGTGACGCCCTCACCGGCTCCAGGTGAGGGTGTTGCAACCCTTGCCTAGTGTCGGCAAGGGTCGTCGCCTTGGTAAGGGTTGCCAAGCAATTGCTAACATGGATATTAATTGTCCTACGTATCGTGGTCTGCACTGACATCGACAATTTAATATTTTGGTTTTTTAATGACTTTTTTTTTTCATTTGTCTTTTCTTTTCTTTCTTTTTTTTTGGGCTAAGGGTTGGTAAGGGTCGCCGACCACAATAGCAACCCTCATTGGCCCTACGTGATGACATTGCGGCCCTTGTTGGTGACAACAAAGGTGTTGTGGCCCTTGCTAGTGGCTGCAACGTCCTTGCCAAATCTGGGCCTGGTGAGGGCATCATGGCCTTCACTAGGTCTAGGCGAGGACCACGATGCCCTTGCCTAATGACAACAAGGGTCATTGGCCAACCAAAAAAAGAGAGAGAAGAGTAGATAAAAGAAAAAAAAACCATAAAAAATTATAAAAAAAATATTATTAAAAAATGTCTACTCCTAAGTTGGATACTCGCACTCTCATCGACAAGTTCCAACCAAAATTGTTCAAATAGACTCAATTGGCACAAAAGCTAAATATTTAGGATTAAAGTGGTCTAATTAAAATGTTTATGATTGAATTGAGACTAATACAATAGGTTTATGATTTTTTGAGTATTTTTCCTCAAATATTGTTGTTTTGAACTGAAGTGATCAATGAGGAATAATAGAGGGATTATATTATTGAAAACAACCATCATACAGCAGATATTAAGGGCGCGTTTGACAACCAGCCAAATAGTAAAAATTCTATTCTTTTGTTTTTGGGAGTAAATTTGGAACAAAAATCCGTTTGATAAATTTTTTACTCTTGGGAATAGATTTGGAACAGAATTAAGAAGTTAAAAAAAGTTGATTTTTTATTTCCGGGAACAATTCCAAAATCAAAACCAATATATTTTATTTTTCCTTTTCTCTTCCTTCTTCTTGTTCTTCTTCTCTCTCTCTTCTTCTTTCACTGCTGCCGCCATTAGCTGCCACCACCGATCGTCGGTGACCAGTTGGGCGAGCCTCGTCGGTGGCCAGGCGGGCCTCGCTTGGACCTCCACTAGCCACCGACCACCGGCGACGGTCGAGCCATGGCTAGGAGAGGGTCGACCTCTCCAAGATCTGGCGAGGTCGAGCTCGCCTAGCCTCTGATGAGGCTTGACCTCGTTGGGCCATCACGAGGTTGCCCTCGCGTTGGCCGGGTGACGCTGACCTTGCAGTGACTTGGCGAGGTTGAGCTTCACTGGTGGTTAGGCCGACCTTGGACATTATGAGGTTGGCCTCGTGTTGGTTGGGTGACGCCGACCTTGTGGTGGCTAGGCGAGCTTGACCTCGCTAGATCTGGGAACTTGTCTAGCTGCCAGCGAGGCTCAGCCAATGAGACGCAGCCTCGCTAGGGGCCAGCGACGCTCTAGCGAGGTCACCGGCCCTCATTTGGCCGGTCGTCGGTCATCCCTTGGTCGGCGATTGGCCAAAGCTTGAAGAAGAAGAAGAGAAACAAAAGGAAAAAAAAGAGAAAAGAAGAAAAAATAATAAAATTATTAAAATTAAAAGAAAATGATTAGGATTAAAAATTTTGAGAACGGTACTAAACGCAATTATATTCCGGGAGTAAACATTTTGGATAGTTACTAAACGCTTTAAAATGCTTAGAAATTGTTTCTAGGAATAGAATAAAAAAGAATCATTTCTGATCGGAAATTATTTCCGGAAACAGAATGATTACCAAACGCACTTTAAATTGCCAAACTAAGATGATGTCAATAAAATCATAATCCTAGGAGTAATGTTTTAGGGCTAGAACTATCACCTAAAGAGAGGTGAATAAGTGAATATGTTGAATTTAAAAACAATTGAAACTAATATTGCAAAGTACAACGTTTGGTGATAAATTGTGCAATGGATAGATCTTACCAATATGCAATAATCTATCTCAAGAATAAATAAGAGTTTAAGAGATAGAAAAGTGCATATAACAATTATAGTGGTTTGGCTTTTCTATGTTCACTCTCTTACGCTAACAGCTTCTCGACTGAATTCCACTAAATGAATCAATTAGAGGTTATAACAACTAAGTACTCTCGAGTTTAGTAAGTGTGATCAAATCTTCTGACCTCGTACTCCAACAACAACCTCTAAGTGATTATAAAATTATGCTCAAGAAGACAAATCTATAAGAATGAAGCTTTCTTTAAACTTTGGAATTTCAGACTTTAAAAAACTCTTGCATCTCTTTAACATCATGATCTCCTTAAATACTTTTTGATGTCCAAGCTAACCATTGGATAGAAACTTTGAGGATCATTCATCCAATCAACTCGTTGGACTTGAATGATACTGAAGATCTGATTGCTTTAAGAATGCCGATAATGAAATCTCCCTTTGATTTTGCCACCCATACAACAAATTGGGTTTTCATAGTTGAATTCTTAATATGTTTCGTCTCCATTAGATTGAACCAAGAATTGTGATGCTTCAACTTATATCTGATATTCTGTCCTTCTGGACAATCCATATATATGGCAAGGAATCCACACCAATCTACTAGCTGTTGCACAAGGGTTCAACATCTCTTCCCCATGACTTTGAATTCGAAGAATAACATCTAATCATATATCCTAGAATTTCTACCTGATCAAACTTATCATCAGAAACATAAGTCACTCAAGAAAAGTTTTATCAATCTTCAAAATAATCTAAGAGTATTTCCACAATGGGCCCAAGCTTTCATTTTAGGTCATCCTCGTCTACGAAGAAAATATTGAATGATCATGAAGATCTAAGTCCAGAGTTTATTATGATATTATGTTGGTCTCATGGTAGAATTTAAATAAATAACGATTCAAATGATATTGATCCTTACGTAATTTCAAAATAATGGTATAACTTTTCGTCTAATGGATTTCTTTCAAAAACCACCAAATTGAATCGAAAATTTTCTTACGGTACTTACGCATTAAAAGGCTTGTAGATAGTGTTCGCTATGCTCCATGTTGCTGCAACTTTGTTGCATTTTTTTTCATTTCTTCACCTACAAAAGGAACAACTTTGTCACGACTATACAGTGGCCATCTAATTTCCCATACGATTACCAGAGTATTTTTTCGAAACATCCAAATATTAGTCCATACCATGATAATGTCTAGTGGTATATGTACTTACCGTTCCCGTATTGATTTTCATTATCTTTTGCGTAAATTTCTCTTCACTTCTAGAGGATCGTCCAAAAGGTACTGCGGTTAAATTAGAAGCCCTCGTCGGCATCGGCTTACCATGGTTAATGATCATTATGTGCGTGTTTTGCTGCATAAGCCGCAAAATCCGGCTTCAAGGTCAGGTCCAACAATACCAAACGGACCTGGCATCTTCAGCCAGAGAAGTCGAAGCCGTCTTGGTCATGATAGGAATGGACACGCCCACGATCGAATCCTATCCAAAGACTCAAACAGGCGATGCGGTGTCGCCGTTGCCCGGGGACGACACTTGCTCGATATGCTTGTCGGAGTATAGACCGGAGGAGACAGTGCGGATGATTCCGGAGTGCAATCATTATTTTCATGCTCATTGCATTGACCCATGGTTCAAGAGGAATGCTAGTTGCCCTTTGTGTAGAAATCACCAAGGGTATGTGTTTTATCTTCCACACGGTTGTTTGTTGCTCATAGAAATTTCAATTTCAACTCAAGTACTTGGTGGGTGATTATAACATGGTCTGGCCAGAAAAAAAGGTACTCTTTGGAGTTTAGATAGAAATGAAATAGGGAATGCAAGTGTTGATAGGAACGAACTTGGTGTTCTACGCGCTAAATGAGATGGAATCACATATCGACTCGATTTCTACTTGGGTCTAGGGTTTCTTTTAAAGGCATTGCACACATTTTTAGTTTGTCTGAAATTTTAATATCATAACGCATAGAGATTCGTTTCAAATAACGTAATTATTCGGGCATGTTGCACACATTTTTAGTTTGTCTGAAATATTAATATTATGATGCATAGACAATCATTTCAAATAACATAATTATTTGGGCCACAAATAAGAATTTCGTGTTTCGTAGTAGTTTAAGTTGCATTCCACGCATGCATGTGAATCCAAAGTTGTAGTGCTTATTCTAATTATTCTTTTGTGGTTTGCCCAGGTCGACCAACTCTACGGTCTCAAATCTTGACTGATACGTCGTTGCTTTTGAATAATGATCCGATCATGATTGCAATGGAGTTCATTGTTCTGCGCATGTGTATTGTTTGCAGTCATGCATGGACTTGAATTCGATAGGATTCTTCGAGGTTTGGAGTCCATTTGAGAAAGCACCGTTCCTAAATCAAATTCAATGAACCTCGCCACGAAAGGGAACTTTGTCATCGAACTCGAGCCTCGTTTCTTTTTCTCATCTTTTGTTCTTGATTTGAAGCTGTACATAGTCACATTGTTAGTGAGCTCAATATCCCACGTTCTATTAAATCTCTCTTTCTCTCTCACTCTATGAATGTCTATGTACACTTGTTTATGTGTGTGTTTGTGAAGAAACAAAATTGTACAATCAGTTTTAAACCTACTTGACGGATATAAATTCCGTTTTCAACTTTCTAATTTTGCTAATTAAGTTCTAAATCTCTGCGCAAAATATTAGTTTTGGCTAATATTCTTCGAAAAGCGCCAACGTGGCTAAGTGCTATGTAGGATGGTCAGTGATAACTAGATTATCATGTCAATGATTTTTGTCGAAGATTGATTGGAATGCTAATTAGAATTTCGCACAAAAGTTTAAGACTTAATTTGTAAAATTTGAAAAGTTTAATATTGAATTAGTATCTATATAATAGGTTTAGAATTGACCGGGTAACTTTTTTCTTTTTGCATATGTGTGCTGGTGTTAAATCGACCTATGGCGAATCCGAAAGGATTGAAAAAAGAGCAGAAGTTTGTTCTCTTGCTATAGCTCGTAGACAAAGTGATCAAACTAAAAGATGAATTAATTGATGTATGTGTAAATAAGCTATGCCTAATCTTAAGAGCAAATCACTAGTTAAAAATTGCTAAAATCAATCTAAATAACAAGAAAGGCAAATTGATGGAGATTAATGGAAACTAAAGGATGGTGTTGGAATTAAAGGAAATTGACCCGAATAGCACAAAATGACAGGGAAATCAAAGCATAAACATCGGAAAATAAACTTCAATAGAATTACAATGAGTCCGGGACACTTGGAGTGCCAAAACTTGGCACGGAGGAACATTTAAGTATTAAAAGTTAGGAAAGTGACTCTTAAATGTCAAAGTTGGAGCAAAATTGATCAGTTAAGTGCCAACGACGAGGAAATCCATCCAAATTGCATACGTGGCGATTTTTCGATGAGGCAATTGCAAAACGACATCGTTTTGCACGCTAACGTGGCTAGACAAGTGCAAAAATGATGTTGTTTTGTTGTTGACATGGCTAAATAAGTAATATAAAAATTAATTAAATTAAATTTAAAACCAAATTAAAAAAAGAACAAAATGAATAGCGGCTAAGGGCTCAGCCCTTGCGGCCGCCACCTCCCCATTGTTTCGGGGAAGGGTTGGCGACAGTGGGGGAAGGGTCGACCGGGGTCACCTGGCCCTGACTAGAGGCTAGCGACCTCGGTCGATTAGCGGTAAGGTATGGCGAGCCCTTGCCCAGATTTGGGGCGAGGGTCGTGACCCTCCCCTAGATTTGGTGAGGGTTGCCGGCTCTCGCTTGGTCGAGCCAAGGGCTGCTGCCCGTTAGGGTTGCGGGGCTTCATCGCCGATCGACCGGGGTCATCGGCACTTCTTGGTGACGGCAAGGCAATGGCGAGGGCTAAGCCCTCAGCCATTGTTCATTTTAAAAAAAATATAAATTTGATTTTAAATTAAATTTAATTAATTTTTAAATTCAAATTCAAATCCGCGCCAAAACAACGTCGTTTTTGTATTTTTTTTTTTGCTGAGTCAGTTCTTCGGGGAGTCACGTAGGCAAGCAAAATTAATAAAAAATAGCCACATAGGATTTTCGGGGGTTCACTGGAGGTGGCACTCAAATGTCCCATTTTTCAAAAAAAGTAACACTTAAGTGTCGCTTTCCTAATTTTTGGCACTTAAGTGTCCAATTGTGCAAAGTTTTGGTACTTAAGTGTCCTCTTGTGCAAATTTTTGGCACTTGGGGTGTTCTTTTGCCGAATTACAACTGAAAGGAAGGAAAAAAACACGATATTCAAACCAAAATTTTGAATTACAAAGGTGAGAATGCCTTTATTTCTAAGACTAGGTAGTTGCTTAAAAGTCGCTTCCTAAGAATGATGGAGCATCAATTCCCAATTACGCTAACCCTTTTGGTTCACACAAGTGTTTCAAATGTCGAGGGTATGGACATATTGCCTACGATTATCCCAATTGTAAGATTGTCTCTGTAATAGAAGAAGAACTTGAAGAAGAGAAACATGAAGACTCACCTAGCTCCAATGAGGGATCGAAGGAGGTAGATGAAGTTAATTATGGAGATCAAGGGGAGTCTCTAATCCTTCATTGAATCTTGAATGTTACTCTTAGTGAAGAAGGCACATGGCTTCACAACAATATTTTTCACATTAGATGCACTTCTCATGGAGATGTGTGTCATGTTATAATTGATGGAGGTAGTTGCTGTAACAATGGTGGATAAATTGCATTTCAAGATGGAAGAATGCTCGCAACCTTACAAGCTTTCTTGGCTTTGTAAAGGGGATGAGGTAAGGGATGATAAAAGATGTCTTATTTAAATCTCCATTGGGAAAATTATGGTGTGATGTTGTTCCCAAGGATGCTTGTCGTTTGCTTCTTGGGAAACCTTGACAGTTTGATAGAAAAACTAAGCATAATGGGTTCAAGAATACTTATGGCATGTTTGGTAACCTTTATGTTCCCGAAACAATTTCTGATAAGAAATGATTTTTTTTTATTAGGTTCCCGAGAATAATTTCTAAGCATTTTAAGGCGTTTGGTAACTGTCCAAAGTTTCTACTCCCATAATAGAATTGTGTTTTATATCGTTCTCAAAATTTCTAATTCAAATAATTTTTTTAAATTTTTTTTTAATGATTTTATTACTTTTTTTTCCCTTTCTCTTCAAGCTTTGGCCGTCGTCGGCTAGGGAATGACTGGAGACCTTCCTAGAGTGTCGCCAGCCCCGGGGAGGTCGCGCCTCATCGGCTAAGCCTCGCCAGCAATTGGACGAGGCTCGTCCGGCCACCAACGAGCTCGCTGGACCTCGCCCTAGCCTGGCGGGCCTCCAACGAGCTCGCCAGACCTCACCCTGCCAGTCGTTGGCGACAGGTGGCGGTGGACTGCGGTTGATGGTGGTGGTAGTGGAAGAAGGAGAGGGAAGAAGAACAAGAAGAGAAAAATGGGTTGGCTTAATTCTAGAATTGTTCTTGAAAACAAAGAATCAACTTTTTTGAACTTCTTGATTCTATTCCAAATTTATTTTGTTCCCGAGAACAAAAAATTTACTAATTGGAGTTTTGTTCTAAATCTACTCCCGGAAATAAAATAATATAAGTTTTCACTGTTTGGTCGGTTGCCAAACGCGCCCTTTACTAACGATTCTATTCTTGGGAACAATTTTTGATCAGAAATGGTTTTTTCTAATCTATTCCAGGAAATAATTTTTGAGCAAAAGAACGCACTTGATAACTGTCTAAAATTTATATTCCCAGGATAGAAATGCCTTTGGTAGGATCTTTTTATTAGATTTTTTTCTTTTTTCCTTTTCTCTTATTCTTCTTGCTTCTTTATAGTCGGTTGCCGGCCACGGTCGTCGGCCACTACCGTGGTGGGCGATTGGTTGGGTGAGGTCTGGTGAGCTTGCCAGAGGCTTGCCTGGCCACCAATGAAGCTCGATTTCGCCTAGGTAGCGTGAGATTGGCCTCACCCTGGCTTGGCGAGGTCAAGCCTCGCGTCAACTAGTGAGGCCAAGCCTCGCCGTGATTGTGTGAGGCTTAGCCTTGCCTTGCCCAGCCACGGCGAGGCTGGAGTCGATGAGCCTTCCCGTGGCTCGGTGGGCCAAAAGGAAGAAGAAGAAAGGGGAAGAGAAGAAGAGAAAAGAGAAGAAAAGAGGAGAGAAGAAAAAAAAAAGGAATTGATTCTAAGAATTGTTCTCGGGAACAAGAAGTAACTTTTTTCTACTTTTTGATTCTGTTCTAAATCTATTTCCAGGAACAAAAAGATAGATTTTTGTTCTTAGGAACAAAAATTTTACTAAACAGATTTCTGTTCTTTTTTCGTTTTGGGAAATAAGAGAATAGAAATAGCTGTTCCGAGAATGATTACCAAACATGGCCTAAATGTACTTACTATTGCCCATGATTTCATTGTCCCCCGGCAATATCTTCTTCTATGTGATTGTTTTGTGGGGCTACGGTGCTAGGTTACTGCCCTAGTTCTTCTATTACCAACTTCATAGGAAATATTTGAAATTTTGATTCATTACCTAACAAAATGATGTTATTGTTGAAATTGCGTAATATAATATATATTATAAAGATACATCAATGTTTGAATTTTGTTGGGAATGTTGTTGCAAATAGAAACGATTGCACGGTGAAACATGTAAGAGGGAAAATAAAATTATTAACTTGCGCATTTTCCTTGAATCCGATATATTTAAATTAATAATTAAGAATAATTACGAAAAAAAGATTGAGATTCCTTAAAAAGGAATTGCTTTTTACTTTATATAATAGTATAGATATGCATTATCTGGCCCACCAACTATAATTCTAGTCTTGATAGCAATTTTTAATGCGTTATGACACTGTACACATGCATGTATATCCAAAACAGGTAGTGCTTTACATTTTTGAAATGATAACAAATTAAGCAAGCATCATCGAACATTGCTTATTTAGTTTCTTAAGTCAAGAAAAAGTTGAGCGCAATTTAGTAGTACCATCCGGCTTGTGATCCTTCCCCGTCTATCTTGCAATCCAGAATCTGCACAACGATCAGTTACCTAGGTAATCAAAGGATTTTAGGGAAGTGAAGCCATTACTTCTTGATAAATGGCTTGTTACAGTAATGAAAACAAGAAAAAGAGGACAAGTTTTGCTTGTGAAAAGAACAAAATAATTTTTTTGAAAGCTCGATTCATTTAAGATAGGGCAAATACCACAAAAAACCATAAACCATATCTATTGTGATACAATTATTTCAAACTTTTTTTTGTGTTATAAAAAATTCTAAACTTACCTATTGTGACACAAACCCTCTATTTTAATTTGAGTGCCGGACACCCAAAGTGCCAAAATCGGAGCAAAATGGATCACTTAAGTGCCAATCCGGTCAAAATACTGATGTGGCGATTTTCCAGTGATGTAAGTGCAAAACGACGTCGTTTTGTACGCTAATGTGGCTAAAAAATGCAAAAAAAAACGTCGTTTTGTTTTTGACGTGGTAAAAAATTAACATAAAAATTAATTAAACTAAATTTATTTGAAACATTTAAAAATACAAACACAAATATTTAAATTAAAATAAAAAAGCTGAGGGCTGAGCCCTCGCCGCCGCTGGAAAGGGCCGGCGACGGAGGGGGGAGGGTCGGCCGGGGTTGTCAATTTCTAGCCGATTGGCGGCGAGGGCTTGCAAGCCCTCGCCAGATTTGGGCGAGAGCTCTCCCGTCGTCGCCGGGAAGGACCGGCGACGAAGGGGGAGGGTTAGCCGGGGTCGCTGGCCCTTGGTTGACCGGCGGCAAAGGCCGCTAGATCTAGGTGAGGGCTCTCCCCAACGTCGCCAGGAAGGGCTGGTGACCTCGGCCGACCCTCCCCCTTCATCGCTTGCCCTTCCTAGCGGCGGCAAGGGCTCAATCCTCAGCTGTCTCCCTACCCCCTCCCTTTTTTTTTTTTTTTTTTAATATTTGTATTTTTTTTATAAATGTTTTAAATAAATTTAGTTTTAAATTTAATTAAATTAATTTTTATATTAATTTTTTATCATGTCAGCATCAAAATGACGTCATTTTTGCATTGTCTATCCACGTCGCATGTAAAACAACGCCGTTTTGCACTTATATCACCGGAAAATCGTCACGTTAGTATTTTGGCCGGATTAGCACTTAAGTGATTCATTTTGTTCTGATTTTGACATTTAAGTGTCACTTTCCTAACTTTTGGCACTTAAGTGTCCCTCCGTGCCAAGTTTTGGCACTTTGAGTGTACTTCTCCCATTTTAATTTCATTTAGGGTATATTTATCATTATGGTATACGTTCGGGATTTTTTTATGACACAAAAAAAGTATAGGGTATTTATGTCACAATGGGTAAATTTAGGATTTTTAGTAACACAAAATAGTTTGAAATATTTGTGTCATAGTGAGCATAATTTGGGGTTTTTTTCGAGCTCAACCCTTTAGGATAACAAATTCAATTTTTCTGACTTATAAAGATTTAACTTACCAAGGGAGATAAAAAAACTAGAAAAATCATTTTGAATGTAGAAGTAGTTAGAGGTTTAAGGAATCATCATAGAGTTTAGAGTTATGAGATTCAAATTATATTATGGGATTTCCTTTGCTCTCTATGAAAATAGTTTCTCGAAGTCCCTAATTTATTTTTGTTGGTTGCCTAGGTCTGCCACGTCCAGGGTCTCAACTCAGGGAGAAGATACTTCGTATGCTGATCATACCATCGTTAATCAACATGAAAGACAACAAGCCAACTAACAATGAGTGATTTCAAAATTTAAGCACCATATAAAATGTAAATTAGCACATGAGTGACGTGATTGGCCAGTCTCACACATCGGTCTGCTTTGTGAAAATACTTTTCTTAACTCTAGGGATATTCGAGACTCGTATATGATATTGGTAAAAGTAAAAGAGTTTGTTTACCTGTATATGGATAGAGTTATTGTGTGTGTACTTTTTCTTTCATTTTTTAGCAATCGGTTTAAATTAGACCGAACCACAAATCAAAGAGAGCTGGCACTCTACGATTCAACCGGTATTAGAATTTTGACGATATCAATTTTCTAAGGAAAAATACTGATGATGTCATAATTTTTGTTCGACACTTAGTTCAGTTTCAAAATTTTTTGACTATCAGTGAAAAAACAATCACCAACGACATATTCCAACGAAGAGTTCTATGCGGCTTTTTTATTGATTTTTTTAGTCCGATGTGGCTTTTTTCCCTGAAAAAAAAAATGTCCAACGTGGGCAAGAGGCAAGATCACATGGTACTTATTACTAATTTGACTTCATTTAAGGTAAACTATAGAGTTCAACAAGGATTGACGCCTCTCTGTCTCTAATCAACATGACCGATTCCATCGATCCTCTTCCCAAGACAATGAAGCTCTTCCACCTTCCATTGCTTCATTTTATCCATCCTCTGAACAGACTCCACGTCTTTCTTCTTCCCATGAACTAATCAAAATGGCACTTTCTGTTCTGCTTCACCTGATGAAAGTGGGTGTGATGGTTTTGAGGGCGAGATCGCAAGTTTGTGCCAAGTGTTGGAATCAAGTGACCGTGCTTCGGATTCGTTGTTGTGCAGAGAAGTCTGACGATAAAACTATCGCAGACGAGACGCGTCAGATCTTCCTATTCAACTTGTTGAATTATAATACTAAAAAATTAGAGCATGAGTACTCAACCACCAGAAAAAGAAGCCCGTCGTTTCCTTCTTCAAACACAGACGCTCCTACCCACAAATGGAAACTGTTTATTTCTATCACGAATGTCATGCGATGAGCAAGCATGCAAGCAGCTAGATATTACCAGATAAAAAACAGTTGCATTGTCGATGATATTCGGCTTACGTAGAGAAAATGTGAGAAGATGGGAAATACAGTGGTTCTGGGTTCGCATTAATGGATGGCCAGCATAGGTTAGGCCGGTAGTAATGCCGGTAGTACATTTTTTGGGATGGGTGTCCTAGCGTTTGCAATTGCCATTTATTGAATTTCACTATACTCTGCTCAAAAGTATGTTGCAATCCCAAAATTATGAATTACATGACTTGTAGGACGAACGGATGAGGTAGTACCTCTCAGAAGATCAGGAAACTTCTTGTCTAGAAAAGAAGTTCGTTTTTATAAACGACGGATATTTTGTGTCACGCGAATTAATTAGTGCTTTGATTGTTTTTTCCATGATAGTAGAGGTCAAAAGAAGAAGTTATAGTAGCCGATAACCTTTGTATTAGCTCTGAGTTTTTTTATGGTCGCGGCTCTCTAGTTCATATTTGCCCGTTGCTTAGGTCCGTACCAAAAGTTAGGAAGGATACTTTCGACCCATATGGCACATTCCCAAGTTGTCTTCGCCCTATCAGTATGATGCTAAGGATGTTAACAATTTGGGTTGGGTTTCTACGGTAGTTGACCAACTCAAAACATAAAGAATTCTCGCCGGGAAAAGTATCAAAAAAGTGATAAACCTATTATATTGGTATCAATTCAGTCATAAACTTTTTAATTGAACAAATTCAGTTCTAAACCTTTTAATATTTGTACCAATTCAGTCCATCCGACCAATTTTGGCTAGCCGGTGTTGATGTGGACGTCGGCCGGACGTTGATGTAGCAAATTTTATGATTTTTTTTATTAATTTTTTCTTTTTTCTTTTCTTTTCTCTTGTGGTGGCCGGTGAGGGTCCGACCCTCGCCCGGCCTCTCCTAGGGCCGCCAGCGAGGCGGCTTTTCCTGGATTTGGGCAAGGCCAGCCTCGCCTTGGCCTTGCCAGGGGCGAAGGTGGCCTTACCCATGCGGTTGGAGAGGGTTGCGGCCCTTGCTCGGCCTCACCCAGGGCCGCGGGCGAGGCGGCTTAGCCCAGATCTGGGTGAGGCTAGCCTCGCCCATGGCAAGGCTTGGCGATGGCCGCATTGGCCTCGCCAGCCATGGGCAAGGCGGCTTTCGCTCGTGGCAAGGCTGGCCTCGCCCAGATTTGGGCTAAGCAGCCTTGCTTGCGGCCCTTGCCTCCGCCTTGGTGATGGGCGCCATGGCCTTGCCAGCCACAGGTGAGGCTGCCTTCACCAGCGGCAAGGTTAGGCCGAGGTTGGCCTTGCCCAAATCCAGGCGAAGCTACCTGCTGCCAGCAAGGGTCGCGGCCCTCGCCCCATGGCCGGCGAGCCTCTTGCCATGAGCCTCATCGGAGGCTTGCCGGCCACTGCAGGAGAAAAGAAAAGGAAAAAGAAAAAAATTAAAAAAAAAATTATAAAAATTACCACATCGGCGTTCGGCCACCGGCCAACGTCCACGTCAGCGCCGGCTAGCCAAAATTGGCCTGATGGACTGAATTGGTACAAATATTAAAAGGTTTAGGACTGAATTTTGCTCTTCATCTTACCTAAACTTATTCCCAACCTAATTACTCGCTTGAACATGATCCCTCACTTCTCCTCTTTCAGTGGTGATCTGCTCATCCCCATCCTCATCCTCATCCTTATCCTCATCCCCACCATTCTCATCCTCACTATAATACTCAACATATACCTTAGCTTCTTCACCGTGAAGATAATGGTAAATGATATCCTTAATACCATTATCGTCATTAAAAAATCTCAACCCATCCTTCAATTTCTTCCCAGGAACACAGTAATGTAGTTTTTGCACTTTGCATCGTAAAAAATACACCAAATCCCTCATAAAATCAATATATGATGGCTTCCAAACATTGACATAGATAGTACTTTCATTTCCACTACTATATTCCTAATCTTCAGTGCTAATAACAAACTCTCCACCATAGCAAACAATGACACCTACCTGATTTGCGTCCATGTCGATGCTGCACCCAATGAAAAAAAAGAAAAAGAGTCATTGTCGTTTTGTTGGGATCACATGACAGAATCAACAACTTCACATGCAGGTCATTGTCGTTTTGTTGTCAAGAAACAAATGCGACTAATATCTCCCCAATTCGGTGCATTTATAGAAACAAAAGACACCGAACTAAATAAACAAAGTGAGGTCCCCACCACCTATTTTTCAATTCAATCACATTCACATTCGGTCCCCCATAGAAGCAGTCCAATTAATTAAACAAGCAAATTCGGTCCCACCACTGTTTCCTTCCGAGTCAAGCCCCTCCGCGCCCTATTTGTCTATTCGGTCCCCACAACAGAAAGCGAACGAACGATGGAAGAATCAATTTTTTTATTCCGTCCCCATAAAAGTGATATCCCCACCACTTTCTCCACTACTTTCCCCTTGAGCCAAGTCCTCAATTTGGCCTCCGCGCCCTAACTTGCCCGTCGGAATCCTAAATTTTTCACAAAATTGACCCACGTATAGAACATGACAAACCTAAGTGAGTGAGAGTTGGGGACGCAGCCAGCGAACGACCGTGAACGACGGTGCAACTACAGCGGTGGCCGAGCGACGGTGGGCGAGCGAACGATGGTGGGTGAGCGAGCTACGGCCGGCGTCGAGAACCGTGTACGAACCCTATTTTACTCCCTCTTTAGCAACATCATTTTTTGCTATGGAGCAACGCGCGTCGTTTCTTATGTGAATCCACGGTGGATGGCAAGAAACGATGTCGTTTCTTACGAAGAAAGGAAAACGGCGTCATTTTATGCCATCCACCGTGGACAATCTTAAGCCACGTCGATTTTTTTTAAATATAAAAGCCACGTAATTATTTTGGCCGGAATTTCTTGCCGGTGGCACCAAAGTGATCGTTTTACCTTCAATTTGACACTTAAGTGATCCGACGGAAACTTTTGGCACCAAAGTGAGCGCCGTACACAACGTATGGCACCAATAGTGTACTTCTCCCATTCCTAAGGGAAGATAAAATAATGCAACGAATGGAGCAAAACAAAAGTCAGAAATATACTTACACAAATCTAATAGAACCGTGCGAATGTTATCTTTGGCTCTCGGATTATTTACCAAGTCTGGTAGGATAAGTACATTATCAATGCCATAAGTTGTGTACGGCACTCACTTTGGTGCCAAAAGTTTATGTCGGATCACTTAAGTGCCAAAAAGTTTGAAAAACGCTCACTTTGGTGCCAACTCCGATCTAGTTGGCCGGAAATCTGACGTGGCACTTTTTTATTAATTTTTGAAGCTGATATGGCTCGCTAGAGAGTACAGTCAGCATTTAAACAACAAAACAACGTCGTTTGATGTGTCTCCCCCAATTCAAAACCTTAAATCTTTGGCTAGTCGCCGTCCTCGATCGCCCCCGCGCTCGGCGGCCGTGGCTCCGACCTCGACCCCTACCCTGACGACGGCCACTCGGTGGCCAAGTCGAAGGCCGTGATTTGGCTGGTGCTCGGGGAGGCCGCCGACGAGTGTGCCGCCCCGATCTCTCGTTCTTATCTTTGATCTCCCGACAAGTGCCTGGCCTGCGTCTTCCAGTACCTAGGCTCTGGCAACCCGGGCCGGTGCTCCTTTGTGTGCCGCAATTGGCTCGCGATCGAAGGCTAGAGCCGCCAGAGGCTCACCCTCCACGCCCACTCGGAGCTGCTGGACGCGGTCTCGGCTTGAAGAATTTGAGGACGTTGAAGCTGGTGAAATGTTACCGAGATTGGGACACGGTGCTACTATGACGGAGGCCAAGCAACGGCGGCTCGAGCGACTTTGGCCAAGCGACGGAGGCCGAGCGATGGTGGCCGAGCGACGGCGGCCGGCATTAGGCGAGGATCAGACAAGAAAAGTCTTATTTCAATCCCCAAATTAAAAAAAAAAAAAACCCAAATGAGTTGTGCGATGTCGTTTTCTCGAGGCCATCCACGACATCGTTTGAAGGCCTTGTCGATTTTTTTTTTTTTTTAAAAGCCACGTAATCATTTTGGCCGAAATCTCTCATCGGTGGCACTAACGTGATCGTTTTTTCTTCGATTTGGCACTTAAATGATCCGACGGAAACTTTTGGCACCAAAGTGAGCGCCGTACATAACTTATGGCACTGATAGTGTACTTCTCCCCAAGTGGCTATTTCTACTGCAATTCAGAAGAAACCTAGGACTACGCACCAATCACCACGTGAATTGACAAGAACTTTTGCATCAATGACACCGAATTGACCTTAATTGTGAATAGATAAGAAGAACATTTATATGAAGAAAATAAATAAAAGCAAATCTAATGAATACAGGCACAAAAGCTACAATCCAGAACAAACGCATTCAAAAAATATAAGTTGACATTGTTAGGACATGACCATTGCAACTGTCTAGTTGCAACTGTGAAGTACTGGGGTAGAAGCAAGTGCCTTATACTCCGTTTGATTCACGGAAAATAAATGATTTTTAAATTTTTTTAAATGATCACATAGATCCCTAACAAAAAAAAATGAATGGATGAAAAAATATTTTCGTCGTTCATAAAAATGTTTAGACATAAAATTCCATCAATGTGAAAACGCATTTCATTGGCTGATTATGCTGAGCAATATAAATGATTACATTTTTTTGAAAATATTCTCCAAATCATTTATTTTCCCAAAATAACTGGAGCCTAAAAAGCGCATAAACTTTTCGATTCTCGCACAATCGTGTTACTACAGAATCTCACTGAGCAAAACCTGAATGTTAGAGATATTTATCTTTCCTAATTGATTCTAATTAATTTTATTTGATATTTCAATATTTTATTTCTTTAAATAGTTGTGTGGAACAACCTATAAATAGGCTCTTGTATTTTCTGTATTATACACACAGAAATATAGAGAAATTCCCTTTCCACTTTATTCTACTATAATTCTATTAGGGTATTAGGACCAAGTTTTTATCTGAGGAAGGGGTCACCGTGTAATAGCAATACTATCATAGCTGCACTAGTATCCATTACCAAACTATCGTCCTTGATTACTACCCAGAAAGTTTTGTTGCTTGTTTCAAAAATCTAACCCTATCATGAGATTTGTCTGTCTCATATGAGTCAAATCGTGAAAATTTATCACCAATTGACTCGGAGAGAAGCCACACCTGCCACCACGCTCCGCCACATAACTGGTCCATTGATGCCGTCGACTGTAAGTGAAACTTTCAACCACTGATGCCGTCGATTGTAAGTGAAACTTTCAAAGTCAAAATTTGGAACTTTCAGCAAAAAAACACCATAAACAGGTTCTACATTCTCCAACGAGTCTAGAACGGCAATGAATGTTGCTAGAAAGTTCCCCACACACCCTCATGTGCCACGTATACCTTATGCACATGAGATCCACATGCCTTGGCCTCACACATGATCTGCCGCATCCGTTGAGCAGTGACGTCATTTTCACGTTACACGTCAGCACCACGTCATCCTTCATGTTGACCGCCATTAACCATCACTAATCAACTTTGACCTGACCGGTTCGGCCTAATTTCGACCGGTCCGCTTGGTTTTCTAATTGATTCGGAAAGATTCCAACCGATTCTCAGGGTTTTCTGAGCGGTTTAGCCTAATTCTGACTAGTTCTTAGTGTTTTCTGACTAGTTCAACTAGATTCCTACTAGTTCTCAGTGTTTTCAGACCGATTTGGCCCAATTCCGATCGGTTTGGCCTAATTTCAATTGGTTCGGCACCATTCCAACTGATTCTTGAGGTTTTTAGACATTCTCAATCTATTCTCTACATTATTTTCTCCATATCAACTCTACAAGTATTGGTTTTCTTCAAATTCATTATAGAATCTGCTGAGTTTACTAATATCTTGCATATCATGGACAAATGGATCAAACTATATTTTATGGGCTCAAGAAATATCAAGTTTTCTAATAGGATGTAAGCTTTGGCATTATGTTATTGGAAATATTCTCAAGCCTATTCAAGTCGTTAAAGAGGATGATGATACATTTGTTGAACGTTTGGAGGAGTTGGAGAGCAAGAATTACTAGATATTCACATGGTTTCGAAACACTTCGATTCCATCTATCCAACTTCAGTTCGATCGCCTAGATACTACAAAGGAAGCCGTGGATCTTCTTGCTAGTCGTTATTTCACATTAGAGATTGCTCATCAATATCAACTATTAAGGAACTTACATCGCATGCATCAGAAGACAAGTTAGTCTATTAATGAATTTCTTTTTTCCATGCATGTTATATGGGATCAGTTAGTTTTATCTGAACCAACATGGGATTCGACTACTAATGCTCGTAAGTTTGCTGAATATCGTGACTATATGCGGGTTATGCAATTTTTGATGGCTATCAATGATGAGCATGAATCCTTGTGAGCCTCACTTTTGCATTGGGATCCTTTACCTCATTTTGAGGCAATTGTCGTGGAACCATTAACTGAGGAAACTCGACTTGCGACTTTAAAGACACAACATGCTACTCCATTAGTCTCCACTCCTACAGATGCAGTGCTTGCCACTTCTGGCTTATCCTCATGGTGCAAGTCTTACTGTATGCACTATCCCCGATCTAGTCATCGTGCATCTAACTATTATTAGCTACAATCTAAGCAACCTACAAGAACAAACAACTGATCTTAGTTTAGAGGTCCGCTTACACGCCACCTATCCACTGTTGTTGCTGGCATACAAGATTCTTATAACAGTTCGTTTGTCACACTATCATTAGATGATCTTCGGGGTAAGTACATTATTAGTGCCAAAAGTTGTGTATGACACTTACTTTGGTGCCAAAAATTTCCGTCGGATCACTTAAGTGCCAAAATTTTTGAAAAATGATCATTTTAGTGCTAACGCCGATCTATTTGTCGGAAATCCGACGTAGTAGTTTTTTTTATTAATTTTTGAAGCCGACGGGGATCGCCGGAGAGTACAATCAGCATACAAACAATAAAATGACGCCGTTTAACGTTTTTTCCCCCAAATAAGAATCCCTAAATCCCCAAATTGAGAGAGAATCGGAAGTTGAAAACCCTAAATCCCCAATTTGAGTGAATACTTCGATTTTCTCCCAAAGTTATCAGCTCGCTCTTGCAAATGGAGAGTAGAAATTTCAGCAGCGGCTCACATTCCTATAAAAAAAAAAGCGAATTAGATGGTGAGTGTTATTGTTATTGTAAGTTACCGAGTCCGAGAAGAACATCTTGGACTCGATTGAATCCCGGGAGAAGATTCCATGGGTGCGGCAGATATAGAGAAGGCTCGAAGTGCAAATATTTCAAATGGGTTGATAGGAAATTCTCTGATCGAGCGACAAAGGTGATCTTGGAGTTACTTGAAGACCGACATCAACCCCCACCTACATTAATGGACGAGTTGGAGGATGTCGACTCAATGCAAGCTCAAATGAAGGGTTTAATATCTTTGGTTGACTATTTGAAGAGGGAGGTTTCAAGATTGAAAATTGAAAAAAACTTTTATCGAGCGTTGATTGTGTTGTTATTTTCTTGTGTAGTTTATTCAAATGTAAAGTGAGTAATGAGAAGAAGTTTGTATGTCTACCATAATCAAAGATGTGGAATATGCACTTGTATTTGATTATTTATAAGTAAAATGTGTTTTTGGTTTGCTGCAATTTTTGTATGGAGCAGAAGGTTTTGTTGTAGTCTATGATAGAAATGGAAGATTGGAGTTGTGATGCATTAGTTGTGAGCACTTAAAAGTTTTATTGTTTAGTTGTGTATTGTCAATGTTTGTTTTGATTAGTTTTTGCTTCAGATATAATGGTTTACTGCATTTTTTATTTGGTAATGGTTTGCTGGTTTGCTGCAACTACAAACCATAGCGAAATTAAGGGATGGTAGCAAATTCACGATTGACCATTTCAGTGCCATAAGTTATAAATAGTGATCGCTTAAGTGCCAAGTTTTTATAAAAGTGATCATTTAAGTGCTAGTTGTAATTACAAAGTGATCACTTGTGTTGCATAAGTTTTAAAAAGAAGAACATGTTAGTTTCAAATGTCACTTGACTTGCATCGGTCGTGATGCATCTTGCATCTTGTTGCACTAGTTGGGTTGCTGGTGCATCTTGTTCTTGCACTAATTGAGTTGCTGGTGCAGCTTCTTGCACCAACCCATATAAGTGTTGATGCAACAAGATGCACCAACACCCAGAATTGCTCATGCAAGAAGATGCAACTCCCACAACTACACCAAGGTGAGCCGGTGCATTTTGTTCTTGCACCAGCACATATAACCAGAACCCACAAATTCATTAACATCCATAATTTCAACTAGCAACAGTATATGCACACATCAATAATATCAACCTCATAAGAACATTGCACCAATAGTAAAAAATTATACATAATAACTGATAATTGTCTTGCTAGCATTACTAGCTAAAACCAACACAAGAGAAAATAACAAAAATAGCTATTATTGATTGTTTATAAAAGAAAAACATGTCTAACTTCACTCCATAATCACTGAAGGTTCAGTACCCTCTTAAAAAAAATGGTAATATATACCCTCCTAAAAAAACAATGGCAGCAACTATCATCAATAAAGATATAATATCCAGCACCTTCCTAATAAAAAAGAAAACATAAAAAGAGATCATGTCCATCACCACATAAAAAAAGACCATGTCTAGCACCCTCCCATTAGTCAATATGTACAACACCTCGATCTCTTTTTCCTCTTGGAACTTTGAATTGATTCATAATTCGAGTACTCTTTCGAACTGGATGTGCAAGTTCTTTAACTGGCATTTCTATCACCTCATTTTCCTTGTTTTTGACAGCAGCTATTTTTTTTCTAGCACGTATCATGTGTTAGTCCATATCATCACTATTGCTCCAAATTGTTGATTGAGATGGAACTGGTGCTGGGTTTTTTTTTGAATGGCTATTTTGTAGCTATATCTGCTGTCTTCTTCTTTGGATCACTCTTTTTTGGCTGCGCCCTTGATTCTTGAGTTGGCCCACCTTGAGAGATAAGTACCTCCAAAGTTCTCCCAAACTACAAGAACGTAGCGATACTGTCAACTAAATAAATTGAAGTACAACAAATTAAATGCATGGGACCTATAAATCTTACATTCATAATAGTCATTCTAGTACATTCATCTATGTAAATCCTATAACCATATTGCCTTAATCTTTTTCCAAGAGCCCCTCTTGTTCGCTGTGGTGCATCATTTTCAGCAGCAACAAATGGGGGAGCAACCTCTGCAACTTGTGCAGTTGCTCGTCTTCTCACTTGAGAAACTCATAACAAATTTAAATTTCAGCCCATAAAAGACAAACACAGTGATGTATAACCTCCATGATATTTTTTCTCATTTGCTCAACAGTGGACTCAATTGTTATTACTGCTGTTCTGCCTATTTCAATTCATGTCCCTGCACTTGAGCCTACAATAAGGCCTTTTTTTGGCCTTACAATAATGTACTGTATCAAGATTATGACCAATTACAATGAATAATTAGATATCTACTCATTTTCATGGTGGAAACAAATGGAGAAAATTTCTCAAATTACAAGTGCATGACAGAGGAAAAACATAAGAGAAGTCAGTACACATGGTCAACCATCAAACTCTATCGAATATGAACTGAAAAGTTACTGAGGCAAATAGGATACTTACCTTACAGCAGGCCTTTTTGTCTACCCTTTAGTAGGCATTACAACAGGGCCTTTTGTCCTCCCTTTAGTAGGCCCAACAAGAAGCTCTTCAGTAGGTCCTGTTTCTGGCACTAAATCAGCCATTACATCTTGTTGTTGATGCTACTTTTTCAGCTCGCAACCTTTCTTATCGTGCCCTTCCTTGTGGGGATAGAAGCATTTCATCTTTGCCCCAGTCCTACTCATCCTCCGACTTGATGCCTCTTCATGTTGCATTCTTCATCTCCTTTTTGGCCTTCCTATTTGCTTCCTCAATGGTAAAGATAGAGGGCTTTCATGATTTGTTGGCTCCCAAAATTTGCTGCTTTTGATAGGCTGCATCATGAATTGGTACGAAGCAAGATATGAGCTTGTTTTGTACCAATCATCTAGGTAATCATCTGGGTTTTCTTGCTTTATCTGAATAGCACAAATGGCATGGGCACAAGGAATTCCATTCAGTTGTTAAGCTCAGCATGAACACTTTCTTCTATTTAGGTTGACAACATACTTATCATGATTTTGAATAATCTCATATCCATTATCTCAATTCCAAACTGGATAGTAGAACCTATTAGCAGCAACATTTGCATCCAATCTATTCATAATCCTAGGATCACAGTCTCTAGTCCACTTCATAGCCTCATCTCTTTACCTATGCAGTCTAGTCATGACCATGACTCGAATATCATCAAGCATGCTGATAATTGGTTTGCACTTAGCCTCTAAAATTCTACCATTGAAAGCTTCACTAAGGTTGTTATCAATGATATTGCATTTGAACTCTTCGCTGAAGAAGGCTCGATACCAGTGCTTAGCTTCTATCTAGAAGAATGCATCAAAACCTTTATTTGTCAACTGCAACAATCCCTGTTTGGCTAATCTGAAATCAGCCATGTTGGTACTTTTCGCTATTTGCCAGAACTATTTCTACAACCTATCTCCTTTGAAGTTCCTTGACCAATTTGCATATATGTGCCTTGCGCACATTCTATGCCTCAACATGTGGCATCAACTTAGCCAATGTAGGAATAAGTCCCTACAAAAATTTAAACCAATAAATAAAAGTCAGGAAAAATATGCAAATGATTAATATTAAAAGGGAATGAATTAATTAACAATGAAATTACCTTTTGTTGATCGCTTATGAATGCTCATCCTCCCCCATCGGTTATCTCAAGGTCAGCCATTAAATTTTTGAGGAACCAGGACCAAGTATCCTTGTTCTCTATTTTCATTACCGCCCAAGCTATCGGAAACATTTGATTATTAGCATCTCTCCCCACAGCAACCAACAACTCCTAATTACATAAACCCTTTAAAAACATTCATCCAATCCTATAGCTCTTCTACAACCAGCCAAGAAGTCCCGTTTGCATGCATCAAAACAAACATAAATTCTATCAAATCTAGGCCCAAGATCAGGAAGTGGCCTCTCCACAACCTTTACATATACCCTACTAGATGGGTTTTGAAACATGTATTCGCCAGCATAATCCCATACATGTGCACATTCTTCATTATACCCACCCATCAATATTTTTATCACTTTCATCTTAGCTCTCTTGCATTGATTCCTTGACACATTAACCCCTCATTGCTCCTTCACTAACAGTTGAAATTGAGGACTCTTGATCTCGGGCATTGCTTTGATAGTATTGAAAAAATGTTTCGATAATCACACACTTATTACCTTTTTATTGTTAAATATAATTGGACAAGTATGCTCCTCTTGGAAGGACCTAATCTATAATGACCCCTTCTTACTCAGTATGTCATAGAACTTCCATGAACAATTAGGTTATGAATACTTAGCTCTCACAAATTCCTTCGTATTTCTAAAGAATTCAATGCTCCTTTGTTAAGCAATGGAGTTCTTGACAACAGCTTCCTTCAACTATTTGGCATTGTCAAATCTCATGCCCACAGACAAAACAGGTTTATCAATAGTTGGATCATAGCAAGGGTACTTACTTTTCTTTTACGAGCAGGTTTTTCATCATCATTGTCAAGCTCATTCTCCGAACCAGCAACTTTATCACTGCAACTTTCTTTATCTTCACTTCTATTACCTTTAGTTGGAGCTCTATCCCTATTTACTGGCTCGGGCCTCTTTGTTGAAGCTGTAAAAAATTTTCTAAGAAATTCCATTTGCCTTTGTCTTGACTGTGCAAGTTCATCATCATCTTCGTTACTTGGGAAACTTATTGAAGCCAAATATCCATCTTCCGATTCACTAGAAATAGCAATTTCCCATTCTAATCCAATGAAGTCTTCATCGCCCATATCTTCACCCAAGATTTCAGGACATCTCCCTATTTGTTCATCTTTATCAATATGACTTCTCTCCCTCTCATTTTGCCATTCATCTAACCTAAATTCATCCCTGACCTAATTACTCGCTTGAATAGGATCTCTCACTTCTCCTCTTTTAGTGGCGCTCTGCTCATCCCCATCCCCATTCTCATCCTCATCCTCATTATCACTATAACACTCAACATATATCCTAACTTTTTTGCCATGAAGATAATGGTAAATGATATCCTTAATACCATTATCGTCATTAAAAAATCTCAAGCCATCCTTCAATTCCTTCCTAGGAACACAGTAATGTAATTTTTGCACTTTGCATCATAAAAAAATACACCAAATCCCTTAGAAAATCAATATATGATGACTTCCGAACATTGACATAGATAGTACCTTCATTTCCACTAATATATTCCCAATCCTCGGCGCCAATAATAAACTCTCCACCATAGCAAACAATGACGCATACCTGATTCTCGTCCATGTCGATGTTGTACCCAAGGAAAAAAAATTCATTAATTTTTGTGACCACATGACAGAATCAGCAACTTCACATGCGGGTTCTTGTTGTTTTGTTGTCAAGAAATAAATGCAACTAATTTATTCAATTCGGTGCCTTTACAGAAACAAAGGAAGCCGAATTGAATAAACAAAGTGAGGTCCCCACCACCCATTTTTCAATTCAATCACATTCGGTCTCCCACAGAAGCAGTCCAATTAATTAAACAAAGTAAGGTCCCACCACTGTTTCCCTCCGAGTCGAGCCCTCATTTTCCTCTTCGCACCCTATTTTTCTATTTGGTCCCCACAAAAGAAAGCGAACGATGGAACCCTCAATTTTTCTATTCGGTCCCCATAAAAGTCAGATCCCCACCACTTTCCCCCTGAGCCGAGCCCTCAATTTGCCCTCTGCACCCTAACTTGCTCGTCGGAACCCTAAATTTTTCACTAAATTGACCCACATAGAGAACATGACAAACCTGAGTAAGTGAGAGTTGGGGACGCAGCCAGCGAATGACAGTGAAAGATGGTGCAACTAAAGCAGTGGCCGAGCGACGGTGGGTGAGCGAGCTACGGCCGGTGTCGAGCGAGAATCGTATATGAACCCTATTTTACTCCCTCTTTAGCGACACCGTTTTTGGCCGTAAAGCAATGCGGTGTTGTTTTGTAAGTGAATCCACGTTGAATGGTAAAGGAAAACGGCGTCGTTTTATGCTATCCCACGTGGACAGTCTTAAGCCACGTCGATTTTTTAAAAAAAAAATATAAAAGCTACATAATCATTTTGGTCGGAATCTCTCGCCGGTGGCACCAAAGTAATCATTTTTTTTTTTTTTTGGCACCTAAGAGATTCAACGAAAACTTTTGGCATCAAAGTGAGCGCCGTACACAACTTTTGGCACTGATAGTGTACTTCCCCCGATGATCTTCGGTCCACAATTTGTTCCATTCTTCAAGAAACTGGTACTTCTAGCCTTATGCTCTATCAATCACTCCAGGTATTCCTACTTCATGGTTTTTTGATTCCGCATGTTGTAATCACAGGACCTTCAATTCCAATCTATTCAAGTCAAAATCATATACTTCACAAACACCTATTATTCACACAACTCATAACTCTCAGATGATAGTTAGTCATGCAGGGAATGTTTTAACATCCAAACTATCCTTACCCAATACATTTATGATTTCCAAACTCTCATTAAACTTGATATCCGTGAATCAGTAATGTGAGCTTGATTTTGACATTCATTTCTCTTTGAATGGTGGTCGTGTGCAGGATCACATGGACAAGACAGACAATTAAGACAAGCCATAAAGTGGGACAATTGTTTGAGCTTGTTTCATTAAATCTTTCCAACTCCTTCACCAATTGTGCTACCATAGTATCATCTGAAACTTGGCATTCTTGTTTGAGTCATCTATCTTTTTCTTGATTATGTCCTTTGCTTTTAAGTAGTCATCTAGCTTCCGTTGACAATAAAACCTTTGATTGTCTACCTTGTAAGTTAGGAAAACATCATGCTTTACCATTCAAAATCAGTGAATTTATCTCTTATGCTTCCTTTGATCTAATTCATTTGGATATTTGGGGACCATCTCTTACTCCCAATATGGGAGGATCTCATTATTTTGTAATTTTTGTTTATGATTATTCATGTTATACATGACTTTATCTTATGAAAAATCAATCTGAACTTACTCATATCTTTGGTAATTTTCTTGTCATGATCAAAACACAATTTTCTTGAGATATCAAGGTTATTTATATTGATAATGCCGTGGAATATAGAGATAGAGAGTTCCTTAAAATTCTTTCTCGGAACGGTATTATTATTCATCGTTCTTATCCAAGAACTTCCCAACAAAATGATAGAGCAAAACGTAAACATAGGCATACCTTAGATATTGTATGCACTCTTTTAATCTCAGCATATTGTCCTAAACAATTTTGGGGGAGGCCTATTATGCTATCGTATACACTATCAATCATATTCCATCACCTATTATAGGTAATATTTCTCCATACGAGCGCTTGTATAACAGTGTTCCTAATTACAGTCTACTTCGAGTATTTGGTAGTGGATGTTTTGTGCATCTTCTTGCAAATGAATGTACGAAGTTAGAACCTCGTGCTTATCCCTATTGTTTCCTTGGATATGGCATTGAGCATAAAGTGTATAGATGTTAAGACCTTGTCTCCAATCAACTTCGTGTGTCTCGTCATGTTATCTTCTTAGAACATAAGATGTTCTCATCCTTGCGTTCTTTTGCATCTTCTCCCATTATTCCAATTGTTTGCCTTTTCATCAATCCTTCTATCAATCTATTTCCTGAGGATGACACTCCTGCATCTTCCTCTTTAGAATTGTCCTCTCCTAATCTTGATGCAAGTATCTCTAAAAATCCCACTTCAGCAGCTCTTGATATGTCTGTGCTATCCACGGATTCACAACCCTTGGATGTCCTTTTCGTTCGTTGTTCCACCTATATAAGTCAACCTTTTGCTCAGTTTCGTGATTTTCACTGTTATTCTACAATTGCCACTTTTCACAAGCCTCGCACATATAGAAAAGCTCATATTAATCCTCTTTGGCAGCAAGCAATGACAGATAAGTTGCACACATTAGAAAAATCTCATACTTGGGATTTAGTTGATTTGCCTCTTGAAAAGTTGATTATAGGTTGTAAGTGAGAGTACAAAATCAAAACTAAGGTAGATGGTACAGTGGAATGCTACAAAACTAGACTAGTAGCAAAAGGCTTTACCTAGGAGTATGGCATTGACTATGATGAGACATTTGCTCCAATTGCACGTCTTAGTTCAGTTCGTAGCCTCTTTGCTATTGCAGCTATCAAGCGATGGCCCCTATTCCAAATGGATGTAAACAATGCATTCCTTAATAAAGATCTCATTAAATAAGTGTATATGGAGCCACCTCCTAGGTACATTCATACTCTTGGTAAAGTGTGTTTTCTACGCCGAGCATTACATGGACTGAAACAAACTCCTTATGCGTGGTATTCCAGGTTTAGTTCTACCATGGAACGCCTTGGATTTGCATACAATCCCTATGACAATGCTCTATTTGTTCAAAGAACATCTCGTGGGAGTCTTCTACTACTGTTATATGTGGATGGCATGGTTATTACTGGCGATGATCACAATGGCATTACAAACCTACAACAGTATTTGAGTCAACGGTTTGAAATGAAAAATCTTAGAAGGCTTAGTTATTTTCTAGGATTGAAGGTTGCGTTAGATTCCTTTGGCTATTGTCTTTCTCAAGCGAAATATGCCACTAATCTTCTTTCTAGAGCCAAACTTACTAATAACAAGACTGCCACCGCTCCCATTGAGAATAACGCCAATTTTGAGGAAAATAATGAGACTCTTCTTTAAACCTTACACTTTGTCGATAGTTAGTTGGCAATCTGGTATACATCACTATTACCCACCCTGACATCACTTATGTTGTTCATATTGCTAGTCAATTTATGATTGCATTGTAGACAATTCACTTTGCTACGTTAAGAGTACCTTATTTCATGGTCTTCACTTTTCTTCTAACTCAACTTTAGAGTTGACAGCTTATCCTAATGCTGATTAGGCTAATGATCCTCTTGATTATTGCTCTACTACAGGCTATTGCTTCTTCTTACGGAAGTCCCTTATTTCATGGCAAAGTAAGAAAAAAACTATTGTCGCTCGATCGAGTACGGAAGTGGAATATCGTGCTCTTACCGATACAACTATTATGGTTGCAGTAGTTATTAGAAAACATTGGAGTTCATTATAATGGTGGAATGGTCATTGCGACAATCGAAGTGCCATTCAAATAACTCATAATGATGTTTTCTATGAGTGTACCAAACATGTTGAAATATATTGCTATTTCATACAATCTCATGTGCTTCATGGTGCTCTTGTCTTGTTCCCACCTCATCAATTGATTAGACGGCTGATGTTTTCACTAAGGCATATCCACGTGGGCATTTTAAAGATCTTTTCTCCAAACTCCAATTGACCTCTTCTACATCACCTTGAGTTTGATGCGGGATGTTAGAGATATTTATATTTTCTAATTAACTCTAATTGATTTTATCTGAGATTGTAATATTTTATTACTTTAGATAGTTGTCTAGAATAGCCTACAAATATGCTCTTGTTTCTTTAGTATTATACACATAGAAATATACAGAAATTATTTTGTCCACTTTATTCTATTATAATTCTATCAATGAATTCTAGTGCCTTGGTCCAATGTGGGTTTGAACAATAACCGGAGATCGCACATTCAAATCTGGTATGAGTCAAGAGTGCCCCTCAATTTGAGACCGCGGATGTGGTAGTCCTAAGCAAACCAACAAAAATGAGTTAAGGTCTTGAGCAATAATTATTCCCCTAAAGTCATTTGGTTAATTTGGTAATATATGAGAAGATATGGTTGGTCACATACCCTTGGAGATTTCTACACAAAGGACATATAACATTCCTCTTGAGCCATGGATCGATGCAATGGGCATAGAAGCTATGCTTGCACATCGGAAATGTCCGCAACATGTCCTACGGAATGGGAGTATATTTCTGACTTTTGTTTTGCTCCATTCATTGCATTATTTTATCTTCCCTTAGGAATGGGAGAAGTACACTATTGGTGCCATAAGTTGTGTACGGCGCTCACTTTGGTGCCAAAAGTTTCCGTCGGATCACTTAAGTGCCAAATCGGAGGAAAAAAGATCACTTTGGTGCCACCAGCGAGAAATTCCGGCCAAAATGATTACGTGACTTTTATATTTAAAAAAAAAATTGACGTGGCTTAAGATTGTCCACAGTGGATGGCATAAAACGACGCTGTTTTCCTTTCTTTGTAAGAAACGACGTCATTTCTTGCCATCCATCGTGGATTCACATAAGAAATGACGCTGCGTTGCTCCATAGCAAAAAATGATGTCGCTGAAGAGGGAGTAAAATAGGGTTTGTATATGGTTCTCGACGCTGGCCATAGCTCACTCACCCACCGTCGTTTGCTCGCCCATCGTCGCTCGGCCACCGCTGTAGTTGCGCCGTCGTTCATAGTCATTCGCTGGTTGCGTCCTAACTCTCGCTCACTCAGGTTTGTCATGTTCTCTGCGTGGGTCAATTTAGTGAAAAGTTTAAGGTTCCGACGGGCAAGTTAGGGCGCGGAGGGCAAATTGAGTGCTCGGCTCAAGGGGAAAGTAGTGGGGAAAGTGGTGGGGATGTCACTTTTATGGGGACGAAATAGAAAAATTGATTCTTCCATCATTCGTTCGCTTTCTATTGTGGGGACCGAATAGAAAAATAGGGCGCGAAGGGGCTTGACTTGGAGGGAAACAGTGGTGGGACCGAATTTGTTTGTTTAATTAATTGGATTGCTTCTGTGGGGGACCGAATGTGAATGTGATTGAATTGAAAAATGGGTGGTGGTGACCTCACTTTGTTTATTTAATTTGGTTTATTTTGTTTCTGTAAATGCACCAAATTGGGGAGATTTTAGTTACATTTGTTTCTTGACAACAAAACGACAATGATTTGCATGTGAAGTTGCTGATTCTGTCATGTGGTCCCAACAAAACGACAATGACTCTTTTTCTTTTTCTTTTTTTCATTGGGTGCGGCATCGACATGGACACGAATCAAGTAGGCGTCATTGTTTGCTATGGTAGAAAGTTTGTTATTGGCATTAAAGATTAGGAATATAGTGGTGGAAATGAATGTACTATCTATGTCAATGTTTGGAAGCCATCATATATTGATTTTCTGAGGGATTTGGTGTATTTTTTACGTTGCAAAGTGCAAAAACTATATTACTGTGTTCCTGGGAAGGAATTGAAGGATGGGTTGAGATTTTTTAATGACGATAATGGTATTAATGATATCATTAACCATTATCTTCATGGTGAAGAAGTTAAGGTATATGTTGAGTATTATAGTGAGGATGAGGATGAGGATGGGTATGAGCAGACCACCATTGAAGGAGGAGAAGTGAGGGATCCTGTTCAAGCAAGCAATCAAGTCAGGGATGAGTTTAGGTTAGATGAAGGATAAAATGAGAGAGAGAGAAGTCATATTGATAGAGATGAACAAATAGGGATATGTCCTAAATTTTGGGTGAAGATGTGGGCGATGAAGACTTCATTGGATTAGAATGGGAAATTGCTTTATCTAGTGAATCGGAAGATGAATGTTTGGCTTTAGTAAATTTCCCAAGTGACGAAGATGATGATGAACTTGCACAGTCAAGACAAGCAAAGGGAATTTCTGAGAAAAAAAACTTGCAGCTTCAGCAAAGAGGCCAAGCCAATAAATAGGGATGAAGATCCAGTTGAAGGTAATAGAAGTGAAGATGAAGAAAGCTACGGTGATGAAGTTGCTGGTTCGGAAAATGAGCTTGACAATGATAATGAAGAACCTGCTCGTCGAAGAAAAAGTAAATATCATTGCTATGATACGACTATTGATAAACCTGTTTTGTCGGTGGGCATGAGATTTGACGATGCCAAACAGTTCAAGGAAGCTGTTGTGAAGAACTCCATTGGTGAACAGAGGAGCGGTCAATTCATTAGAAACACGAATGAATTTGTGAGAGTTAAGTGCTCACAACCCAATTGTTCGTGGAAGCTCTATGGCGTGCTAAGTAAGAATGGATCATTCCAGATTAGGTCCTTCCAAGAAGAGCATACTTGTCCAATTATCTTTAACAATAAAATAGTAACAAGTGTGTGGTTATCAAAACATTTTTTCAATACTATCAAAGCAATGCCCGAGATCAAGAATCCTCAATTTCAACAGTTAGTGAAGGAGCAAGTGGGGGTTAATGTGTCGAAAAATCAATGTAAGAGAGCTAAGATGAGGGTGATGAAGATATTGATGGGTGGGTATAAGGAAGAATATGCGCAGGTATAAGATTATGCTGGCGAATGCATGTTTCAAAACCCATTTAGTAGGGTATATGTAGAGGTTGTGGAGAAGCCACTCCTTGATCTTGGGCCTAGATTTGATAGATTTTATGTCTATTTTGATGCATGCAAACATGGCTTCTTAGCTAGTTGTAGAAGAGTTATAAGATTGGATGGATGCTTTTTAAAGGGTTTATGCAATGGTGAGTTGTTGGTTGCTGTGGAGAGAGATGCCAATAATCAAATGTTCCCGATAGCTTGGGCGATGGTGAAGATAGAGAACATGGATATTTGGTCCTGGTTCCTAAAAAATTTAATGGCTGACCTTGAAATAACCGATGGGGGAGGATGGGCATTTATGAGTGACCAACATAAGGTAATTTCATTGTCAATTAATCACTTACATTTTTTCCTGATTTGTATTTATTGGTTTGAATTTTTATAGGAACTTATTCCTGCATTGGCTGAGTTGATGCCACATGTTGAGCATAGAATGTGCGCGAGGCACATATATGCAAATTGGTCAAGGAACTTCAAAGGAGATAGGTTGCAGAAGCAGTTTTGGCAGATAGCAAAGAGTACGAACATAGCTGATTTCAGATTAGCCAAACAAGGATTGTTGCAGCTGACAAAAGAATGTTTTGATGCACTTTTCTAGACAAAGCTAAGCACTGATGTCGGGCCTTCTTCAGCGAAGAGTTCAAATGCGATATCATTGATAACAACCTCAGTGAAGCTTTCAATGACAGAATTTTAGAGGCCAGGTGCAAACCAATCATCAGCATGCTTGATGATATTCGAGTTATGGTTATAACTAGACTGCATAGGCAAAGAGATAAGGTTACGAAATGGAGTAGAGACTATGGCCCTAGGATTGTGAAGAGATTAGATGCAAACATTGCTGCTAGTAGGTTCTGCCATCCAGTTTGGAATGGAGATAATGGATATGAGATTATTCAAAATCAGGATAAGTATGTTGTCAACTTGGATAGAAGAAAGTGTTCATGCCGAGCCTGGCAACTGAATGGAATTCTCTGTGCCCATGCCATTTGTGCTATTTAGATGAAGCAAGAAAACCCAAATGATTACCTACATGATTGGTACAAAAAAAGCTCATACATTGCTTCCTACCAATTCATGATGCAGCCTATCAGAAGTAGCAAATTTTGGGAGCCAACAAATCATGAAAGCCCTCTACCTTTACCGCTGAAGAAGCAAATAGGAAGGCCAAAAAAGAGACGAAGAATGCAGCATGAAGAGGCATCAAGTTAGAGGATGAGTAGGACTGGGTCAAAGATGAAATGCTCCTATTGCCGCAAGGAATGGCACAATAAGAAAGGTTGTGAGCTGAAAAAGTAGTATCAACAGCAAGATGTAATGGCTGATTTAGTGCCGGGGACATGACCTACTGAAGAATTTCTTGTTGGGCCTATTGAAGGGAAGACAGAAAGCCCTGCTATAATGCCTACTGAAGGACAAACAAAAAGTTATGCTGTAAGATAAGTATCATCTTTACTTCAGTAACTTTACAATTCTTATTTGATAGAGTTTGATGGTTGACCATGTGTACTAGCTTCTCTTGTGCTTTTCCTTTGTCATGCACTTGTAATTTGAGAAGTTTTCTCCATTTGTTTCCACAATGAAAATGAGTAGATGTCTAATTATTCGTTGTAGTTGGTTATAATCCTAATATAGTACATTGTTGTAAGGTCTACTAAAAGGCCAGAAAAAGGCCCTATTGTAGGCTCAAGTGTAGGGACATGGACTGGAATGGGCAGGACAACAACAACAACAACTGAGTCCATTATTGAGCAAACAAGAAAAAAATATCATGTAAGTTGTACATCGCTGTGTTTGGTCTTTTATGGGTTGAAATTTACATTTCTTATGTGTTTCTCAGGTGAGAAGACGAGTAACTGCACAAGTTGCAGAGGTTGCTACAAGGATTGTTGCTGCTGAAAATGATGCACCACAGCGAACAAGAGGGGCTCTTGGAAAAAGATTAAAACAATATGGTTATGGGATTTACACAGATGAACGTACTAGAATGACTATTTTGAATGTAAAATTTGTAGGTCTCATGTGTTTAATTTGTTGTACTTCAATTCATTTGGTTGACAATATCACTATGTTCTTGTAGCCTAGGAGAACTTCGAAGGTACTTCTCTCTCAAGTTGGGCCAACTTAAGAATTAAGGACGCAGCCAAAGAAGAGTGCTCTAAAGAAGAAGAAGACAACGGGTATAGCTGCGAAACAGCCATCCAAAAAGAACCTAGCACCAGTTCCATCTTCTTTTTAATGGTCGGGAGCAGTAGTGATGATATGGACCAACACATGACACGTGCTAGAACAAAAATAGCCACCATCAAAAACAAAGAAAAGGAAAATGAGGTAACAGAAAGCCCAATTAAAGAACTTGCACATTCAGTTCGAAAGAGTTCTCGGATTATGAATCAATTCAAAGATTCAAAAGGAAAAAGAGATCGGGGTGTTGTCAATATTGACTGATGGGAGGGTGCTGGACATGATCTCTTTCTATGTGGTGCTAGACATGGTCTCTTTTCATGTTTTCTTTTTTTAGGAGAGTGCTGGATATTATATCATTGATGATAGTTGCTGCCTGCATATTGCCATTGTTTTTTTTTTAAGAGAGTGTTGAACTTTCGGTAATTGGGGAGTGAAATTAGACATGTTTTTCTTTTCTTTTATAAATAATCAATCAATATTAATGGCAAGTACTGGAATGACTATTTTCTCTTGTGTTGGATTCGGCTAGAATACTAGCAAGTCAGTTATGCTGTATTTTTATTTTTGCTGTTGCTGCAATGTTGCTGTTGCTGGTTGAAGTTGTGGATTATAATGAATTTATGGGGTTCTGGTTATATGTGCTACTGCAATAACATTTTGAGTGCTGGTACATCTTGTTGCATCAACACTTGTATGGGCTGGTGCAAGAAGATGCATTAGCAATCTAATTGGTGCAAAAATAAGGTGTAAGTCAAGTGACGTTTGGTACTAACATGTTCTTTTTTAAAAAACTTGTGCAACATAAGTGATCACTGTGTAATCGCGACTAGCACTTAAATGATCACTTTTATAAAACTTAGTACTCAAGCAATCACTGTTTACAACTTATGACACTGAAATGGTTAATTGTGAATTTACCACTATCTTTTAATTTCGCCATGGTTTGCAGTTGCAGCAAACCAGCAAACCAGCAAACCATTACTAAATAAAAAATGCAGCAAACCATTACCAAATAAAAAAATGCAGCAAATCATTACCAAATAAAAAATGCAGCAAACCATTATAGTTGAAGCAAAAACTAACCAAAACAAACATTGACAATATACAACTAAATAACAAAACTTTTAAGTGCTCACAACTAATGCATTCCAAGTCCAATCTTGCATTTCTACCCATAGATTACAATAACAAAACCTTCTGCTCCATACAAAAATTGCAGCAAACAAAAAACACATTTTACTTATAAATAATCCAATACAAGTGCATATTCTACGTCTTCGACTGTGGTAGACATACAAAGTTCTTCTCATTACTCACTTTACATTTGAATAAACTACCCAAGAGAATAAGAACACAATCAACGCTCGATAAAAGTTTCTTTCAATTTTCAGCCTTGAAACCTCCCTCTTCAAATGGTCCACTAGAGATGTTAAACCTTCATTTGAGCTTGCATTGAGTTGACATTCACCAACTCGTCCATTAATGTAGGTGGAGGTTGATTTCGGCTTTCAAGTAACTCCAATATCACCTCTGTCGCTCGATCAGAGAATTTCCTATCAACCCATTTGAAATATTGGCACTTTGAGCATTCTCTATATCTACCGCATCCATGGAATCTTCTCCCGGGATTCAACCGAATCCAAGATGTTCTTCTCGGACTTGGTAATCCATAATAATAGTAACATTCACCATCTAATTCGCTTTTCTTATAGGAATGTGAGCCGCTGCTGAAGCTTCTGTCCTCCATTTGCAAGAGTGAGATGATAACTTTGGGAGAAAATCGAAGTATGCACTCGAAATGGTCGAATTGGAGATTTAGGGTTTCTTATTTGGGGGAAAATGGTAAACGGCGTCGTTTTGTTCTTTGTATGCTGATTGTATTCTCCGGCAATCCACGTCGGCATCAAAAATTAATAAAAAACTACCACGTTGGATTTCCGGCCAACCAAATCGGCAGTGGCACAAAAGTGATCGTTTTTCAAAATTTTTGGCACTTAAGTGATTTGACGTAAACTTTTGGCACCAAAGTCAGCGCTATACACAACTTATGACACCAATAGTGTACTTCTCCCTTTAGGAATTACAATGTAGAATAAACCCACGTCAATATGCCTCTTCACAATATATGTTTCACTTATCTTTTTTGTGTGGTCAAAAGTTTACTCCCGATTTTTTGAACTCCATAATTGTCGCCAATCCCTAAACTTTGGAAAGTTAGAAATGTGGCGTAAACTCACGTCGATAAGTAAGAGATAAAGCGAGAGAAAGAGAGATAGTAAGACATCGTCATTTTCTTCGGGGTGAATGTAATGGACACCATAAACGTCAGCTTGGTAAGACGCACCGCCACACATGCATTTAGATCATCCAATTAGAAGTAAACGTTCATAACGTTAAGACGTTATTAAGCCTCGTGATGAAGTATTGCCCCAAGTATTTCTTTTTTCCTAATTTTTTTCTTCGTAAAATTGATAGTTGGACGCTAATATTAGAAAATATATCTACAAATACGTACTTAGTACTTTTGTTCAAATTGTCTCTTCTCTTCATAGCAAATCCAAAGGATCCAAAGGGTGCATCCGCCGATTGGTTGATGTTCGTGGGCATCGGCATACCATGTTTCATGTTCATCGCAAGCTTGTTGACTACATGAGCAGCAATTTCTGAGCTCGATGCTAGGCTGAACAAGGTCGAAACGATCCATTGTCTCAGACTGCTCGAGCTCAAGCCCTTGTCGTTATCTCTGGTATGGACACTCCCACAATGGAATTGTACCCGAAGACTCTGATAGGTGACGGCAGAGGATCGATGTTTCGGGACAACACTTGATCGATATGCTTGTCTGAGTACGAATTGAAGGAGGTGCTGCGGACAATCCCGGAGTGCAGGCACAGCTTCCATGCCCATTGGATCAATCCATGGCTCAAGAGAAATGCTGGTTGTCCTTCGTGTTGGAATCATCGAGGGTATGTAACCATATCTTCTCTCGTATCTTCTTTATAAAACTGTCTTGTTACAAATTGTGCAGGTGAACCATTGTATAACTTATTTGAGTCTGAATGATTGAAAGAATTTCTTTCGACTGAACTCTATGAAGAAGCACCCCCCCCCCCACCCCGCCAAGCTAAAAAATGAAAAGAACTCCCTTTCCTTCACTTGAATCGATTTTCGAGTGTCTATATTGTAGATAAACTCAAACAAAAATTTCAATATCTTCAACTGATGAAAAGCATTCATTTTCTATCCTACACACTTTTATCCCTTACATAACCTAATTGAACTTGTAAATTCATTTTTGAAAACCCGGTTAGTGGCCATCCCCCACCGAGGCAAAACAGATGAGTTACGATATTAAGATAGCACGGTCTGGAGCGTCGATAGAAAATGAAGAACTCTTGGAGTCCAAAAATGTTGAATGCTCAAGAGCTAATGGCACCGCCATAGTTAGTGTCTGGCTGCTCCATGAGTGCACCACAAGAAAGGTGTGAAAAAGAAATTCAAAAAATATCATTGAAGTGTCAGTAAAAATTATCAAAAATGTATCAAAAAATCAGGTGATCAGTAACTTTTTTTACCGATAATTTTTTTAACACTTACAAACTCTTTCAAAATTCCGCTTATTGGAGAAAAAAAAAAGCAACTGTAGAATTGTAATGCTGGAAAAAATAACCATGTAAAGGAATCTTTTAATCTATTTAATGTCAGCTATAAGAAAAAAGTGACATGAAAAGGAAACCAAGGTTTTACTTCGAGTTTCGTCAATCCAGAGCAAATAAAAAAATTGACAGATTCGACTTGACGTATAAGTATTTTCATCTTCATTTGAAATCACTAACTAGAACTACTTAAATTGTAACTGATGTACTTTAAGCTACCGGTCCAAATATACTTTATTTGATAGTTCCGATGCGGTGTTTATGGGCAATCAATCCAGTTCCAGCGGAGCTGGGTCCTCTATTGACAGATTTATAAGTTTGCTTTCTTCGCGTAAGTAACAAGATATTGACTTGTATATGATATGATCTCTGGACATATTTTGGAGCAAAATGGAGCATGGCATGCTTATTAAATTTCGCTTACGTAAGAATGAATCAATACTGATGAATTGGACAAAGATTAAAGACTGGGTTATATGTAAATGAACAAAGAGTTGGAGTAAAGGACTTAAACCAAAAGCTAGAGTTGCGACTTGAGAAACCAGACAAACACGCGCGCGTGCGCTTACATGTAGGAGTATATAAGAACCTCCTATACTAATATTACATCTTCAAGTGCAAGGAACAAAACCCTAAACAAATAAAGAGAATTGCCGTGCCAGATGGTGCATGATTTTTGGTCGACTCGTCCGTTACTTGTTTGTAAGCTTCAAGAAGGTATCGAATTCTTTAGTTGTGTTCAGTCGCTTCGATTCAGGCACGAGCTAGCTGACGCATCAAGTACTTGTTCTTATCAACGCGGGAAGAGAAAACGACCGGACAAAACGGAAAGGGTCGATGTTCTTTCTTAAGATGGTCTCATCTTCTTTGGGGAAGACCGACTGAGAACTAACATGACCCCAGGCACTTCGTCATGTTTGTAAGCTTTAATAATTTTTGTATCTTTTTCGAATTTTTTTATTTTCACTTTTCCTTTTTATTTTTCTTTTTTTCTCCTCTTCTTCCTTTGCTTCTTTTCCCCGCAATTGCTGGCGGGGCTTCAATGATGGCCTTACGGCCCTTGCTTGCCTTGCCCAGATCTGGTTCACCTGTGGCAAGGCCATGGCAAGGCTGGCCTCACCCACAATCCCCAGACCCGACGAGGGCTTTGCTGCCCTCATCGGAGCCTCGAGAGCCAATGTGGGGAAAAAGAAGTCAAAGGAGGAAGAAGAGGAAACAAAGAATAAAAAATTATAAAAAATCAAAAAAAAATTATCAAAAAATTGCTACGTTAATGTTGACCATATGGCCGGATTCCGGCCAATGTTCACGGTAATGCATGCTAGCCAAAACTGCTCTAATAGACTTACTTGACACAATTGTAAAAGGACTGAATTAGCATAATTATAATAGATTTATGATTTTTTTTTTGGTAATTTCCACTTAGAGTTTGTCTACCTTTAATTTATGTTTGTAGAATTCTAAATTATGAGATTTGTGTTCTGTAATGATTACTAAAGTAATTCACCTTGATAAGGATTTTACTTCTTCCGTTAAATCAGGACTAGAAAATGGGAACATCTTTATGCATATCTGCGTGGGATCTCCTTTCTTGTGTTAGTTATTTTTTTTTTCCTTTGTTAGTACAATCACTTGAATGATACTCAAGTATACAATGTGTTTCCTAAAAGTTTAAGATTTTGAAAATATTTTTCTAAAAGACATTGCTCATGTCGCATAAAAAATAGATGATCAATAAATGTGTAGGCATGGATTATTGTTGATAATGAAAATATTTTTTTTCGGAAATTATTTCATTTTCTATAAAATAAATAAACCCCACACGCTACATTTGCATTCATCCTGCAAGTCATCTAGAGCCCATTGCCCTAACGACCTTCCCATTCCATTTCGGTGATTCGCAAAACAAACTACATAGGTAGGGGGGAAGTAACCCTTATGAAAAAATAAAAGAATGGCAAGGCTGTTGTCATTTCAATGAATAAGATATGAGATGACACGCATCGATCGGATTGGAGGTCATGTGATCCAAGAATTGATTTGCAAGTCAAATGTCACAGGTTGATTATTCAATTTATTCTCCGTTTTAGGAAACTTTGGCTGGTCTATAAAGAATAGGCTTAGCGAAAGAGTTGGTCCTTCGTCGGCGCCTTAAACCGAGCACTCCAACGGCTAGAAATATAGGTCCATCCACCGTCCAAACCCTTTATTCTTTAAGCAAAAAAAGAAAACATCACATGGCACGCTTGAATTTTGCCACTAAAGAGACATTTCCGGATAATTTCTGTTTATAATATGCTTAATGCCTATATCATATTATCTCTTATTTAACTCCACACGTCTTTCCGCTGACCGAGCTTGCGCAAAGGCCACACGTCTTCAAGCATGCCTCTTTTGTTTAAAACCACTTCTTCGTTCCGTTTACGGATACTCAACATGGACGTGCAAGGCACGTCCACCATTATCTTCCATTGGACTTAAAACTCTCGTGTGTTATTGTATGAATAGAGAAAAGAACTTGAATACCGAGCAATTAGATCCATCTAATTCGAGTTTTCTTGCGTTGGGGTTGGGCAACGGGATGGGATGGATGATCTTTCGTTTGTGCTTTATTTATGCGTTGATTCATTCCCAGATACAAAATGCATTTGGCCAGATTGAATGTTCTCATATTTAAATGAATTTTGCATTTGTTAAGCAACTGGGTAAGAAAATATTGCGATGTTTGATCCACTCATTGTTCTTTTCATGTCTACTATCGATGCATCGGATATCGAATATTTACTCATTGAACATGCAAGTGCCTAGAAATGGTCGATGACGATAATCTTGATGAGTAAGTGGCACACTAGCAAAAAAACCATTGAATCTATCGATTCGAGTTTTACTTTTATTTTCTTTAGGGCTATTTTTTAATGTATAGATTGGAAGAAACTTCCTATATTCATTCCTCTTGAGTGAATTACAAGTTATAAAGGTCACTCATGTGCAAACTAGATAAAAATGTGAGCGATTGACTCAAGCAGGCTTAGTTTAGAGGACGAAGGTTTAACTTCTTCTTTTTTCCCTTGTCACATTGACTCTCTGAGCTTATTTTCAGTCTGTGCTCTTAAATAGAAGTCCTAACATGCTTTGACAAACTCCAGTGCTCGAAACTTCATGGAAATCTCAGGAAATGTGATTTTTCAAACCTTTTCCCTTTTCCCTGTGTTTCTAGAGTCGAATTCTCCATCACCAGTCACCATACGTTAAGAACCCGGGGTCAAGAAGTCGTGTCAAAGTCATATTTCCATAATAGACTCAAGGAAAGCACCTTCAGATGAGCAATATCAACTGCCATGAAAGTGTGCAAGACGATTTTGCTGATTTGATAACATTTGATAATGAAAAGTCGCAAGTATCTTTTCTAATGACTCTTGATTTAACAGTACCAAGAAAAAGGAAATTAGGAAGATCGGTGTGTAAAAGCTCAGATGGTGCAGACCAAAACGAAATTTTCTCATATCAAATTTGAGGAACATTTGTACTCCTAGAACCGCTCTCTTTCGTACACGTACTCACTGGACACCGAGTCATAAAATATGTATTTCCATTCGCATGGTGTTGTCGTATTCTTATTCTTCAAGTCGTTAACGAATTGGTCTGAACTCGGTTTGGTACAACGATAAGTCATTTTCATTAAATATTGGCCATAACTCGCCTCTCTTTTGTTGGGATTTGGAGCTAGTCGTGCTCGTGCTCTCCTGAATTCAGATTTCTCATTGAAATCATGTCGTGCTCGAATTATGACCTTATATCGTGCTCAAAAGTTAGAGGCCTTAAACTTTCGGACAGCATCAGGACATTAGCCGATGATTGATGTGATGTATAACCATCGTGAATTACTTTGGTCTGCTTTCTAGTATGGCAAGTGCAACTACATCTTTTCAAGAAGGAAATTAGCTTCCTTAATTCCCGTAAAAGGAAGGATCATTATGAGTTTAAGTTCAACTGGTCCAACCTAATGGTCTCGCCAATGTGGGCAAAATTACCAAAATAATTATAAATTTACTGAATTTTTTTTAATTCAATCTTAAACAGTTTTTTTGCCAATTCAGTCTTAAACCTTTTACAATTGTACAATTTAGTCCACTTGACCAATATTGACCGATTAGTGCCTAACCGACGTTGACGTGGATAATTTTTTTAATAATATTTTATTTTTTTGAATTTTTTTTTTCTTCTTTTTCCTTCTTCCTCCAGCCGGCGGCAAGTGCTGACGAGGTCTGCCTGAGGGCGCGCCTCACCCAATGATGGTGAGGCCACCCTCGCTATGGCTAAGTGAGGCCCCACCAAATCTAGCGAGGCCATGACCTACCCATGGCCCACGAGGCTCAACCCTCCCTAGATCTAGCAAGGGCGAGCCTCGCCTAACCAGTGGTAGCCCTCGCCCATGATTGGCAAGACTTGACCCTCACCATATCCGGCCCAACGAGCAACCTAGATGAGGTCGTCAAGCCATGGCTAGGCTTCCCCGAGGCCGATGAGGAAGCAACCAGTCAAAGGAAGGAGGAGGAAGGGAAGAAAAAATAAAAAATCAAAATAAAGTAAAATATTATTAAAATATTATCTATGTTAGTGCCAACCGGTTAAAATTGATTGGATAGATTTAATTAGCACAACTATAAAAGGTTTATGATTGTATTAGCAAAAAAAAAAGGTTTAATGTTGAATTAAAAAAATTGTAATAAATTTAGGATTTTTTTGATAATTTATTCTTTCGACACGAGATCCATAACTGCCCACGACCTAAAGAGGGAAGCAATCAATGAGTTTCGGTGAATTATTGCGCGACTCTATCTCCATGGGGTGGCACCACTAGCCTGCTCGTTGGGGATGGACCACGCGTGGTTATGGTCGATTTTAATGACCTGCCTACCTGGTTCTTGAACTAAATGTTAATAACGTTGTAGGCCGATGATGCTTCCTTCGATTTATTTTATTATATAAAATACCCGAAAAAGAGTACACGCATTGCAAGTGAATAAAGTAATGGAAAAATAAATCCCTTTGATAGAAGAAGACAGCTTTTGAAGATTTGATCCATTTTATAAAAGTGAATTCAGATTTTCTAAAAGTTGGAAAGATTCTATTATAGAAAGAGTGATTTTTTTTTTTAGAAACCCTTTTAGTGGTCTCGTTAATTTTTTTTTTTTTTTTTTTTAAGTTACGATTTTATTCGTAATTTAGGAATAGACAAGAACAAAAATTCATTTTAACAACTTATATGGGGCTTTCATGAAATCTTTGGATAAAATGTTTGAGATTTAAAACGTCACTGAGAATCCACTTTGTATTTAGTAGAGATTGAGCAAGCTTACCAAGAGAATATAGCGTTAATATGTTTTTAACAATTGGAAGCATAGATAGAATCCCTCAAAAAATAAATCCCTTTGATAGAATTCTTGTTTGGAATATTATCCAACAATACAAGGTTATATAATAAGGGAAATTACTCAAAAGGTCATAAATTTATTATAAAAAATTTAATTCAATGTCAAACTTTCTAATTTAGCCTACATGGCCATAAACTTTTTTACGATTTTTCAATATAATTCATTCTATTAATTTATGCCGGAAAATGCTTATAGAGGTCCGATCAGTGCTTCTCATCCTTTCTACTAATCGTCTTTTGTACTCTTTTTTATTTTTTTAATTGTCAAAAGTCATTCGTGATGTGCAAGATATAAATCCAAATTACACGATTCTACAATTTTTATAAAATTATCTGATTTTTTTTCATTTTATTCCTGTTCGTTTCCTTACCACTGTTCTTCTTTATGTCTCCATCATCTTCGTAGTTTGTACCGACAAGAAGACATCACTATTTATTTTCTTTTTTCTCCTGCCCTACCGTCCCCGGCAAAGGCTGGGCCGTGGACCGGGGGTGGGGGGACCTCGGCGATGGTCGGAGACCCTCGCCCAGGCCTGGAGAAAGTCTGCGACTCTCATCGGAGCCTCGGCGGTGGCCGATGAACCTCGCCGGGGCCACTATTTTCTGCCTTGCAGAAAATAACTGATCATCATCTTCAACTGGATTCATCTTCGGATGCTTCCCCTGGTGGCTACAATGGTGAGGAGTTCAAGCTGCAGAATCCGCTGGCCCTGAGCTCATCATCTCCGTCGCCCCCCACGGACGAAAATCCGATCGCTCGCCGATACATGAAGACATCTCCACAAGCTCCACAAGGACCTTCTCCGCAGGATTCGCCTATGGAGTTGATGACCCCACTGCCTTAAGAAGCCCAATCTCGATAGGGATACGGGGATAGCATCAAGGTATGGGCAAAGGCTAGCCGGCGATCCTTGCTGACCATTTCCGGCGCTGACGGATGGCCTAAAAAGAAGATGAATAATGAGGAAAGAGGAAAAAAAATATTAATAATTCAGTAACGAAGAAGGAGATCAAGAACAGTAAGAAAAGAAAGAAAGCAAAAAATTTATAAAATTTCTCGTAATGACGTAATTTTGAGGGGAATGGTACACGTTTGATCCCCAATCCATATAAGATTCCGCTAGACTATATTAGAAAATTATTGAAAGAATTATAATTAAATTGACTAAATTAATAATATTATGACTAAATCAGAATTCATATAATAGATTTAATATGTTTTGGGGAACTTCCTCAACGTATTTAAATCATCTATATAGGGGCACAGCCTAGCAGGCTATCGCCGAGGCCTCAATGATCCCTGCTGACCATTTCCGGCGTGGGTGGATGGCCTAAAAAGAAGATGAATAATGAGGAAGAGGAAAAATAATAATAATAATTTAATAATGGAGAAGGAGATCAAGAACAATATAAAAAATGAAAGAAAGAAATCAAAAAATTTACAAAATTTCTCCTAATGAAGATGTTTTGAGGGGAATGGTACACAATGGATCCCTAACCATATAGGACGGCACTAGATGGACAAAATTAGTTAATCATTGAAAAAGAATGAATTGTATTGGCATAATTTAAATTTTTAAAATTAAGTCGGAATTCACATAATAGATTTAATACGTTCCAAGTAATTTCCTTGATATAATTAAATCCGGTCCTAGGAAGCGTTCGGTTAACCTAGAATATGATTTGACAAATAGAAAATTCAGATAAACTACTCGAGAAAAGCACCCTAGAGAGACCTGGTATAAGAATGATAAAAAGAGAATTCAGATAAACTACTCTAGAAAAGCACCCTAGGACTTTTTTTCCCTTTTGCTTTCTTTTTTACATTGTTATGCAGTCTGAGGCAAAGAAAGAGGAGTTGTCTAGCGTTTTATTCAGCTTGATCCGCATATCTTTGCTCAAGGTAGGTGACTAAACATAAGAAATATGCGGCTCTATATGAATGGATGAAAATGGACAATACATCGAGCGAATTTATACTAGAGTGTCACAATATAATATAATAACAATATCCTTTCTAGCACTTGTTATTATGCAAATATATAAACTATACCATTTCATTATAAAAACATATATTAGTTGAGTGGTTATGCAAAAATATTTTTCTTTTCAAAAAAGGCTTCAAATCCAATTTTAAAACAAGTTCACTCGAGAATCGGATTGGGTTTGATTGAATTGGTTTTTGAGTAAAATCAATGAATAATTTAGACTCTTGGAATCATAAATCGAACCAATCCTGAGCCCCTTAAAATAGAAAACTTGAAACCGAAGTAATTCTCTTCTAGAATGGGCCTAAGCTGATTAATCCACGTAAGTTTCAGTCCTATTCTTGAGTCGAGTTAGATTCGGTGCTTACTCCTAACAAAGAGAAAGGGGAAAATTAACCTCGCTCCAAATTAGAGATACGTTAAATGATGGATAAAACAATCAATTCGTGAGGCAATCGCTCATCGGTTGACTAATCCCTAACTCAATTGAACTCTCTATTGAATTAGCCAACAATTTCGGCCCTTGGAATTAGAAATAAAAACAATGCCAAGTCCTTGAAGCTGGACAAACCAATCCTCTCCTAAAATAGGCCGTAGTAGATGATTATAAATCACTTCAGTCCTATTCTCGAAGCAAGTCAAATCTGACGCTCACTCCTTATGATAGAGAAATGGGGAAAAAATTTAAAATTGATCCAAAATAGAGGTATGATAAACAAATGAATAAAACAATCGCTAATAGGTTGACCAATCCCCAACCTAAATTCAACTCGCTGCCGAATCAAAGCCCATATCTGATCTCTCTCTCTCTCTATGTATATCGGCGTCAAAACTTTGGACACCGTCATCCACGAGTTTTCCAACTTGCGCCACCTAATGCTGACCAATTTTTTTACTTAAATAATAAAATCAGGAAATATTTTCTCTCCATCTCTCTCTCGAGATCCTGTAGCCTCAGCCTTCGTCTCCACGCTCTCTTCAGATCACCCCCCGCTCCCCCCCTCGACATCGATCCATCCGTCGGCGAGTTCAGAGCCACAGAGCAACTCCGGCCGATCGAGGTTCGAATCCGCGCACGCGCCGACAGCGACGGCGGTTGGTGAGAGCGCTAGAGAGAGAGAGAGAGAGAGAGAGAGAGAGGAGGGGTTGCGTGCGACTGCGCGTGGACGGAGTGAACGGAGTGAACGCGGCTGAGATGAAGTACTTGATCGAGGTGGAGAAGGGGAAGGAGGCCAGGGACGGGAGGCCGTCGGTCGGCCCCGTGTACCGGAGCCTCTTCGCCAAGAACGGCTTCCCCTCGCCGGTGCCCGGATTGGAGAGCTGCTGGGACGTCTTCCGGTGAGTCGTCGTCGTCGTCGTCGTGGGGTTCGGTTGGGGCTGGATGAAAGGGGGCGCGATGATGAGGTCTTTTGTGTGTGTGTGCGTTGAGCGTGCGTCTTGTTGCCTGGTGCGAAGTGGGAGTGAGTTTCTTCCGGCGAAGTTCAGTTGTCGATTCCGGTTCGAAATTGGATCGTTTTGTTTTGATTTGTCCTTAAAGTTTGTTCTTTTAGTATACGTGTGAAGTGAAGTGCTTCAGATTCGATGCTCTCTTTCTGCAATCCTTAGTGTTTCCATCGAATGCGAAGACCTGCTTGCATGCGTGATTCCGATCGGTTACTTTAGTGAAGCAGTTCATTTCATTGGAGAGACCTAACAAATTTTTGATTCTCTCTGGCCTGGTGCTTCGGTAGAGCGTGTATTTTGGTTAATTCAACTCGTCAACTCGATCCTATTGATTGCCTTTGTTTTGTTTCACTGAAAGTATTGTGCATAAGTGATTGTTTTAGATGTGATGCTTGTGATAGTAAATACCATCCTTCTACAGGATAACCGTCGAGAAATATCCCAATAACCGTATGCTTGGTCGACGTGAGATCGTGAATGGAAAGGTACAATCGAGGTTTATTGGTCGTTTTTGCTGCATTGCTTGCTATTCCTTGCCTTGATATCTGGACCGTTTGAGAGCAGGCTGGAAAATATGTGTGGCAAACATACAAAGAAGTGTACGATAAAGTGATCAGAGTTGGGAATGCTATCCGGAGCTGTGGTGTTGAACCGGTAAAACATATTACCAATAAAACTGCCGGTGTTGAATAATATGTCGTGTGTTTTAATTGTTTCGTTTCTGTGACACAGAGGGCGAAATGTGGAATTTACGGTGCCAACTGCGCGGAGTGGATTATGAGCATGGAGGTCAGTGGATCCCTTCAAACATATTGTTAGACTTATAGCTTGTCTGCAAACGTAGCCTGTCTTGGTAGCATGGAGTAAGAATTGGCACTGGAGCCTGGAGGATGGTCCTGCCGAATCTCATGCCATCTGAGTCACTTTCTGGGTTATTAATGCCAAAATTTATTTGATGTTTCCCAAGTTGGGATATCCAACAGTCTATTAGCAAAGGGACATGTCATCTTTTTTTCTTTTTTCAATTGATACATGTCATCTTTGTTGACTGTAAGAAAATTACCTTGGATTTGAGTGTTGCTTGTGGATATCCATCCTTTGCACTGTCTTGAAGTTTGTCAACTTTTTTCTTTCTGTAGACATATGCAATTAAAAAATAAATAAAAAAGAATGCTGAGTGGCACAATGAACAGCAGTAAAAATTGAAGCAAGATCCAGTGTCTCCTGTAAGTTTTGATAATCACAGAGTAAAAGACTAGTGTAGCCAGGTATGAATTGAAGTCTGCAAAAGGCAATTAATATGAAATTTGAATCAGCACATCTTACTCAATACAAGTACTTCTGATCACCTGATAAATTAACATCTTCGTTTAGTCACTTGAAGAATGGCATCCTTTGATGCCAGAATCAATTTGCATACATGCAAAAGATTTGCTTCAAAAAGCATAGGATGTCATGAAAACCCTAATTGAAAAGGTCTTGGCAAGACGTTACAAGTTTAGATTGAAATGTGATCACTCAACAAAAGATGGGAATATATACTTTATTGGGAAAAAAAAAAAGATGCATTTTTTAAGTGAGATTTTGGATTCATATTACACTGCCGGTTAACTAAGTGAAGAAACCACTGAGTCTTTAAGTTCCTTTGTCCTGGTTTTCACTTAAGATTTAAATTATTTAAGAAATACCGATGAGTGATGGAGTAGATTTTATGGTTTTATGATGTGCATGTAGAATCAATAGTGAGCAGGGGCAACAGAAATAAGTTGCATATCATTAGAAACAGGATATTGCCTGCTCAAAGTTCAACTGTTTTTATTGTATTTTAAAATCATGGGTAAGTGCCTTGCTGTTTTAGACTTGTAATCTGTTTCTACGGGCACTTTAAATGCTTTTGTCCTGTTGAGTGTTTGTGTTTCGTCTCTGTTGTGTGGTAAAAGCTGCTTGTCATTTTAGATGTGTATTCTCATTTGAAGTTGTACTGTGCTGGCTCCAGAATTAATTGATTCTGAAACTACTGCAGGCTTGCAATGCTCATGGGCTCTATTGTGTTCCTTTATATGACACATTAGGTAGGTATTTTCCTTCTGATATAAATTGTGTAATAACATATAGACGATAGGTTTGGAATGGTTTTGCAAGCATTTTGGGAACACATGTGACCAGTATCCACTGATGAGTGCATTCAATCTCAAGAATATTTTCGTCACTAACTTTTATAGTCGATGCAAATTGAATAATTTGTGCTAGTTCATGCCTTTTTCTTAGCGTGATAGTACCAGTAGGTTTTTCTCAATAACAATGTGTTTTCCCATCAATTTGCAGGTGCTGGTGCCGTCGAATTCATCATATGTCATGCTGAGGTTTCAATTGCTTTCATAGAGGAGAAAAAGATTGCTGAGGTTAAAATTTTAATCTAATTCAGTTGTTTTTCATTCTCAGCTATTTCATGGAAAATTCCACAACTATGTACACTATAATTTCCTGATAAGTAAGAAATTGATAATAATGTGTTTTCTGAACTTATTACGATAGCAAGAATGTAGCTAATCAATTATGGTGAATTTGCTCTGGAAATATTTTCTTGTTCAATTGCCACCTATTTGGTTCCCAGTACTGTATATTGTTAATATGATAGTGGCATGAGAATTCAGGTTTCGATGGAGGCATCTTTTCTTCGTCGATTATTATTTAATCTTTCTTTGTACATACAGGTATTGAAAACATTTCCCCGCACAACAGAGTTCTTGAAAAGTAAGTTATTAAGATGATTAACTTTCTTGATACCTATACTTGTGGAATGCTGGATTTTTATCAAGTCTTCCATGTTGTAGCACTTGTGAGCTTTGGAAAGGTAACCCCCGAACAAAGGCAGGAAGTTGAGAAGTTTGGTTTGGCTATATATGCTTGGGACGAATTTTTGAAACTGGTCAGTTTTCTTATCCATGTTCTTGTTCCGTTGGGCATTGAAATTTGCTCTGCTTCTTTGTGTCATCAACTGCAAGGGATGTTCATAATTTGTTCAAGCCAAACCTTTACTTCTTCATGTGAGAAATGACAGTTGCAGTTAGCATTTTTCATCTTTATCCTTGGAATGCTGTATATAAGGGCTCCCACTCTTCATGTTCATTATCGATGCAGCCTTTCCTAATGCTTTCTAAACTGACATTTTTTCTCTTTGGACATCACAAATTTTTTTGTGCTTGCAATACCAATTGTAGCTTTAGGAAATTTTTAGCTGCTTTCCTCCATAGTGCCTCTGTGTTGTGTCTGTGCATGTGGGGTGATTTTGTGAGGTTAATCTAGCTCAATGGATCAGTTTGATGCATTTCTGTGCTTTCTATGAGTTGATCAGTATTAGATCCATTCTTATAATGCATTAGAAGTTTAAGTGACCCCTATGCTTCTCTGAGTTGTCTATTGAGGTTTTATTATACCCTTGTCAGTTAGATATGACAAGGGTGTGGATTTGTCCCAATGGCAATAAAATTTATACTGAAGCTCCTCCAGCAGAAAACCATCATATGAGTGATCTGTTCAAAATTGTGTTCCCATACTTAAAGTTTTCTTAAAAATAATAAACATTGTTGCACGTATTGCATTATACGAGTGTATATAATTGGTAATATTCTGACATTTCCAGGTTCCAAGTTTTTGCTTTATATATTCTTTTATCCCAAACCCAAATGTCTCACAACTAAATACAGAGATGAGTCAGCCAGATACATTTACATACTCTCTACCAAGTTGAGCGTGAGAAATATTATGCACTGAAAGCTGTTAGATTGTTGTAGTTCTGTTGAGATAAGAACAATGATCAGTGCTGCAACTTTTGGTCTGGGCGGTGTGGACCTTTCTGTCTTTGTATCTTTTGCATATTGTAAACTTGAAGGTCAATGTAGAATCTGCTTTGCCTGGTTTATCTTTTGGCTGCTTTTGAATTTGATGGCTAATATTTGCTTACATTTGCTCACTGGTGCTAAATAGAACTCTGATGGATCTGTATTCAGTGTGTCTAGGCTCACTGACACTTGAAAACAAAAGAAAAAGGATAGCTTGAGTGAATACTGCATCTCTTACATGCATGCCTTTCAACTTCTAAAATGAAAAAATTTGCTTTGCGATTGCTTAATTATAGTAGCTCCAACATCTGCTGCCTACTTTCACTTGCAGGGAGATAATCAGCAGTTTGAACTTCCTGCCAAAGAGAAAACAGATATATGTACGATCATGTATACTAGTGGAACTACTGGTGATCCAAAAGGTGTAATGATTTCTAATGAGAGCATTGTCACTCTTATAGCTGGAGTGAAGCGTGTGCTAGAGAGTGTCAATGAAGAGGTAAGCTTTTTCCAGTTTCAAGTCCAGATCTGCTGAAGAGAGCAAACATTTTGCGACCAATTGCAGCTTATATGATTTATGCTGTATGAAATGAACATTAAAGGGTTCATTTAGTTTTAACACTATATCTTCTGACTCCGACAGCTCCACCAGAAGGATGTGTATATGTCGTATCTTCCACTGGCCCACATCTTTGATAGGGTGATTGAGGAGTGTTTTATACATCATGGTGCCACAATTGGATTTTGGCGTGGGGTAAGGATACTGACTATGATACATTATACCTTTCTTTTTAGGAAAATCATATACTGAAGATTTACTAAGGCTTTTTGGCAAAATGGCATGGTGGTTGATGGAAGTTTTATTGTTTGTCTTGGAATTTTTCTTTGCTACATGGGACACAAACAATGAAATCTTTTCAATTATTGTGATTGAGGATATTTTTTCAGTTGCAATTTTTTTTTCTTCTTTTACCAATAAAGAATTTGTTGTCACGGTTGCTCATGTCTTATTTGTTCCAGGATGTTAAGTTGTTGATTGAGGATATTGGAGAATTAAAACCAACTATTTTCTGTGCTGTACCCCGTGTGTTAGATAGGGTATACTCAGGTAAAATTTTCTTCTTACCCAATTCACATAGTCTAATAACTTTACTAACGTCTATTTCATGGCATTTGATATTTCAATTTGGATTACTGCTGCCTTCATGAATGTAGAGACATAATATTGGACCGTGCATGTGCAAAATCGTTTTACGTAAATGCTCCTTCGAGACTTAACAGAAGTATGCCGATTCGTTAACAAGTGATTGCTATGCAAGCAGGGTTGAATCAGAAGATCTCTGCTGGTGGTTTCTTAAGACATACATTGTTCAACTTTGCATACTCATAGTAAGTTCTTTGTTAAACTTTTTATTTTACTTGTGGGAGTGGATAAAGTTCCTTGGGCATGATAAAGATAAATTTATCATATGTTTATCCAGTGTGCTTCTATTTGCTTCCTTGCAGAATGTTTTAATGTTTGGGTCCTGTTTCTTCCAATGGAAATTTGGCTTATTGATTGTTTCCACTGTATACCTAGAAATGATTTCCTCGGATGTGTGATTGTCCAGAATGTTGCAGGCATCAAATGGCTTAATGATGATGACATCTCCCACTTAAGACTTGCTGGGTGACATGACTAGCAAATTAGCCGATTGTATCTCAGATTTCAATTTTTGAGATCTCTTCCTATAATGTTGGACTGATGAGGTTGACAACCTGTCCAATCATGTCTAGGATCACAATAATTTCTCTGCTTAATTTGTTAATGTCTTTGCCTGTCTTTTATGCTTGGTTTTTTATACTGAATGGATTGCTGCATTGTACTTTCATATCTGATTATAATTTATGCTCATAAATTTGCTGTAGTAAGTTAAATAACTTGAAGAAGGGGAACAAATATGAAGAGGCAGCTCCTTTATTTGACAGATTTGTCTTCAATAAGGTGATCAAAATAGACTTGTAGTGCACATTTCTAATTGTGCTTCCCAACCTTATATCCAACTAAATCCTGACGTTTTCAAATTCTCTGGCTTACCATATATCAGGTGAAGCAAGGGCTGGGAGGAAATGTACGACTGATTTTATCAGGGGCAGCCCCTCTATCTAACCACGTAGAAGCTTTCCTTAGGGTGGTTACATGTGCGCATGTTCTACAAGGATATGGTATGAATGAATTGCTCCCTCTTTGTATGTTTTACATGTTCTCTCTGTCTTTTCTTGTTGATTCTAAACTTTGAGAATTAATCATTGTTAAAATTGCAATATAGCAAGAGATAATAATAGCAAGAATTAAGCTCTCAAAAAGATGGATGATGGCAAGCATACCGTGTTATCCTGGGATTACTTTTTCTCTTAATACTTGTAGGTCTGACTGAAACCTGTGCTGGCACATTTGTTTCACTACCAAATGCGCACTCAATGCTTGGCACAGTGGGCCCTCCGGTGCCTAATGTTGATGTTTGCTTGGAATCTGTTCCTGAAATGGGATATGATGCCCTCTCAAGCACCCCACGAGGAGAAGTATGTGTGAGGGGAAAGACCTTATTCAGTGGTTATCATAAACGGGAAGATCTGACTAAAGAAGTCATGGTGGATGGATGGTTTCATACAGGTATCTGTAGCCCTCTTCCTAGATTTAGTGAAAGTTAACCTGTGCCATTCCGAGTCTCTTAAGTCAAAATGTATGGATGTTTTGAATCAGGGGATGTTGGCGAGTGGCAACCTGACGGAAGCTTGAGAATAATTGACCGCAAGAAAAATATTTTCAAGCTTTCACAAGGAGAATATGTGGCTGTTGAAAACCTGGAAAACATTTATGACCTCGTTAGTGCTATTGATTCGGTATGCTTCCTTAGTCTTCTGTTTTCTTCCTTTTGGCATTTGATTTGTGTCTTACATATTTATGCAAATTTCCTATTTCATTAGGTACTGATGAGCTTGATACATATTTACTGCTATATCTTTTGTGGAATTATTCCTCCTGTTTGCTTTTACCTTCTGAAGTGTGGTGTCTTATTGTCCTGTTGACTGGAAAATCAGTCACTATCAATTTAAATTGCGTGACTCAGATCATAGCAATCCTAATGATTACTGGCTCCTACATTCTTTGAGAATTCTATGGCTTAGAGAGATAGATACCCTCTCGTGGGCATTGAAAGGATGTCAACACACAGTTCCATGAAGATATTACCCGTCTTATTTGTCCTACATGGTTTTGGATCTAGCAGGATGATTAACATGTCAGTTTATGCTTTCCACTGCCAATGCCATATGCTTTCAGAATTGCACTTATTCATTGGCTCGATCCTGAATGATCTTAGATATTTGTCATTTTTCATGACTTTTGACAAGAATTTCTACAAGCTGCTCATTACAGTGTTATGGTACTAAAATGTCTACTGAAGTAGTGGTGCATTCTGGTCAGAATACATTGTATTATGTTCCCCTACCACAAGAAATGCAGAAGTGCTCAACCTAATCCAAGTTGTTTCCCTTGCCATTCTATAGAGACTTAAAATGTTTGATCAAAGGCGCAGTTAAGATCTTACTACTATTTTCTGACCTACTCTTTTTCTTTTTCTTTTTTGTTTGGCCAAATACTTGTCATCCCTTAAACATAGGCTCGTTGTGTCTTCCAGCTCCTCATGAATTATCAGCATTTGCTTGTTTTACCTGACTATGGTCATTTTGTTTTTCTTCAGATATGGATTTACGGTAGCAGCTTCGAGTCCTTCCTTGTTGCTGTGGTTAACCCCAACAAAGAAGCTCTTGAAAAGTGGGCTCAGGAGAATGGAGTTAGCGGGGATTTCAATTCTCTATGTGAAAATCCTAAAGCCAAGGAGTTCTTCATAGGAGAGCTTGCTAAGACTGGGAAAGAAAAGAAGGTTCCGAGTTATATTGGTTATGCAGAAACATTTTCTTTCCTGTCTTCAGGCATCTTTTCTAATACTAAAGAGTTTTGTTCTTTGCAGCTGAAGGGATTTGAGTTTATTAAGGCTGTACACCTTGATCCTGTGCCATTCGATATGGAACGCGACCTTCTCACTCCTACGTATAAGAAAAAGAGGCCTCAATTGCTCAAATACTATAAGGTAGCTCTTAAAAACTAAGACAAATGTCTTATTTTTCTGTTATTTTTATTCATTTCTCAATCACTCATGTACGACATGAAGTTAGTAGAATCTGGTCATGATGCGCAAGACGCTGTTTCTCTTAAATTTGTGTGAGATGTCTCTCTTTAAGATCGAAGTTTGATTGGGACAATCATATGTCTGTATGAGTTCTCGCATGTGCAGTTGCCAGTCAGCTGTTTTAGAAACATTATTATGCTTTATATTATGATTTCTTCTGACAATCTCTATTCCCAAGAATACTAAATTAAACTTTCTTGCAGGATGTCATTGATAAGATGTACAACAAGAGTGCAAACAAGCCTAGTGCCTGAAGCGTCCTCGTCTGCATTCGTGGCTATTTAACCTGTACAAGAGTGCAAATAAGCCGGGTGACAGAAGTTTCGTTGTCTGCCTTAATGGCTGTTTCCAGCATTCATTTCGGAGACTGTACATATGTTTATTTGAACAGCTGATATGTTTCCAGCTGGATCGTTCACTCAAACATTATAGTTGTATTGTTTACACAATACCATTACAAAGAAGTGATGCTTTGGAACTCATGAAACTCCACAGGCCATTGTACGGTTGTCCTTTGCTATTTTGTATCATTAATTGTGTTTCCATACCTGTTTTGAAGCGTCTCATTAGCCAGTTGCTCTAGTTGTTAATGTTCTAAAATTAGAAATGTAAAAGACCGGCCCTGGCAATGATCAATTTATGAATTTGCTAATAGGTCAGGGTTACGTTCTCGCTTGGAACGAGGTAAAAAATAGCGCAAATTGATGAATTGCCCGAACTGAGCCGGTTTGAAAATATCAGAATATAAGGTGAGAACAAGGAAGAATATAAGGGGAAGCATGAGAATGGGAAAATTATAAATAAATAAATAAAGTCTTAAATGTACTATAATTGTGTTAATTCAATCATTTTTTTGCTAATTTAGGCTTAATTTTTTTGTATGTGTTAGTTGAGTCTATTCGACCAATTTTGGGTGATTGGTGTTGATGTGGCACTGCCGATGCTTACATAGCACTTTTCAAATAATATTTTAATATATATATTTTTTAATTTTCTTAATTTTTCCTCCTTCCCTTTCCTTAGAGCTAGCAAGGGTCGCCGACCACAGGCGAGGGCAAATTGGGTGAGGACGTTGCAGCCCTCACTCGACCATGCAAGGGTCGAGACATCCTTGCTCTGAGTCGATGAGGGCATCCCAGCCCTCGCCTTGGCTAGCGAGGGTTGGTCGGCAATCCTTGTCGGCTCCAAGGGAAGGGGAATGAGGAAAAATTAAAGAAAAATAAAAATATAAAAAATTCAAAAAAATCATTAAAATATTATTATAAAAATGCCAAACTAGCATCGATAGTGCCATGTCAACATGGGCAAGTCAAAATTGGCTAGATGGACTTAACAGCATAAATGCAAAATGTTTATGACTAAAAAAAGAAAAAATTAATGACTGAATTAACACAATTGTAATAGGTCTATGATTTTTTTGGTAATTTTCTTGTATAAGAACATGACTGAAAATTGACCAAGTGTTGCTTGTTTTGTTTGTTCTTTTTTTCCTGATTGGTTGGAATTAGGTTTTTGTTTTATTTTCGCATTCTGATGGCAAATTAAATGAACAGTTAAAAAGTCAATCTCGTCAATCTAATCTCATTCAATTGATAAATTTGGATCACACTAAGAAAACCCACAAGATTCATTAGAATTCAGTTGGTTAAGTACTTACCATGGTGTTGACCCAGAAAATAAAAATACTTACGATAGTGGGGATTAACTTGCCCTAATAAAAGAAGAACGAATGATTGTTGTCCTTTAATTTGCATCTTATCTCAAGATGGAGGAATGATGATCTTTGTGAACTTTGAGATCCAGAGCACATCTATGCCCTAGTGTAGTTTTTACACCGATGTAAATGGATTTCTACTCGTATACTTGATACAATTAATGCTTTCAAACTTCCGAAATGAAAGTCAATTTGCTCAGAACAGATCCTGGCCCCCTAGTTTTGACAGAGTACGAGTGCTTAAGCCGTTAAAAAGCATGGAGAATAGACTCGTGTGACGGGAATATCTGTCAAATTGTTGCAAAGCAATAAGAAACTGGGTCATCGCCAAGAGCAGAAGTTACACAATTTCTTGCAGAAGAAACAAGTAATGTTGCAGAGCTTACAACATCATTGATAACACAACACAACACAAAACAGAACCAAATCTTCAGTCTAATGCTAGAAAAGGGAAAAGAAAACCACTCTTTTGTAACCTGTTGTTGGGAAGCCATTCTTTTGACCTCTCAAGGTTTTTTCAACTCTTTCATCACCTTTCTAATTTCCTCTATGTAGCATCGGGTGAAGTGGCAGGAGAAAGAGGATGAGCTCTGCTGCTTTTGCATTCTGTCTCTTCACACCTTTCTGGCCTTCCATCTTCTACCTTAGTTTATTCCAGTTTCATCCAACACCTCATAAACACATTCCACTCAAGATGTTAATAAAACTAAATGGACAAGAAAAGCACTGATTTTTTTTCTTCAAATGCCTATCCTATAGATGCACAATCCTTACACTACAACTGTGCAAACCTCTTCTTTTTGTCTTCCGACTTCAGATTGCCGTCGTCGTGTAGGTGATTCAATACCTATTCCAAGGAGTAGTTTGAGATCGAAACTGCTGCCTGAGAAGAAGAGTGGATATAGACAAACTCGAGGCTTTTTCCGGCTGGCAATGAGTGGAGCCACGAAGGGAAAGTGTACGAATCACCAGATTTTGTGAGACCCCAAAGGGGACCATAGAGCTTGGATATGGAAAGCCAAAGGTTTTTCAGAGTTTTATCAGACTTGTTCGTTACAATAGTTGAGTATCTGTAGTAAGTTCTTCCGTTGCTGTTCCAAGAAGAGGTCAACTTCTGCTCTACAGCAACTGGACTAGTGATAGCTGCAAAAGGAAAAAATGTTCACAACAATGGAAAGAAAAATGCAAGACCAATGTATCGATATTGATCAAAACCATATGCCAGTGGAAAACAAATCACTTTTACTGCTTTGTGTTAGAACATTACATGATGAATGAATCTGATTTAGAAGTGGTACTAATCAGCGACGAATCTCATTAACTTTGAGCACGGATGTCTCATCCAGTCATCACCATTTTTGCCCACTAATGTAAAGCTTTTGCTTAATTCTTCTTTTGAGGATCAATGGATCAAATGATATTTTTGTTCCAGTTTTTTCCCTCTTCTTCTCTTGTTGAATTATACTTTTCCTTGCCATAACGGTTTTGTTCCTATTAGTATGAATGATTTAAGTCGGATCTATGATGTAGAAGTTCCCACCAGAAAAGAAGAAACGTAAATGTGTTGATGCAATTATAGATAATTCAATTACCTGGGACTGGATTTGGTCGTGAAACAATCGGTTTTAGGGCAGGAAGCTCAACTGCAAAGTATATGCTTATTAGTCATAGATGAACAACCAGAGACATAGTCCAAGATGCTTCTTCTAATCAAAACAAAATTTGGATATGACATTCATTATCGTGATCCGTTCACCTGGAAGAAGCTGGTTATATCCGCCGTGGCCTCCACTTAGCCTTGCAAGCACTCCAAGAAGAGGTGCATTGTTGTATGTGGCTGGCTCTGTTTGCTCATAGTTGTTCCTCTGGTCTGCAAAGTTGTCGTATGCATCGGGTCCGCCGACTATTGCACCAGTCAAGAGATTCGGGTCACTGGCCTTTCTGCTGAACCAGGTTGCATAACCTCCTCGGCAGCTCACGAATGTGGGGTTGACCTTAAAAGAGATAATTGAAGAAGCCCGATGGTGGACTTGCCTCGGGTAGTTGGCTCCATACCCCACCATGTAACTTGTCGCTCTCGGGTTGTCCCCAAGAATATAGTCCACCTGCAAGTTTAATGATTTAGGCTCCAGCAATCGATGGAATCTTCACACTTTTATCTTGTCAATGCACTTGTTAGCTGAGTTCCTTATTGTATTTCTCATGAATTCACGAGGTTATGAGTATAGGAACATGTGTTAATAAGATCAATGAATTAGCATTCAAATTGTACTTCACGATATAAGAGACGTTTAAATTGAACCAGGAAAAGACGTGAGAGAGTCGACATACCTGTGATTTTGCAAACGAGAGGAGCGCAGAAGGAGTGACAGCACCCGAGGAGCAGTGCAAGTTCCTTCTAGAAGACGCAAGGTAATCGGAATAGATGGTCATCAGGAACGAGGCACTGGTGACGAACTGCAAGTTGTTCCACTGCTGGCGGAACAGGAGACCGCCTGGCGTCCTCTGGACATTCCTAGTCCCTCTGCCGAGGCACGAGCACATAAAGTACTCCGCCTTCTGCTGGTACCTCTCAAACACCGGTGCATAGTGACCTGCTCTTCCTTGCATCAGGATCTGCAGTGGAAGCAACACGCAAGAACCCAGTTAAGCTTCCTCATCCAAACCGCTATAACAGAGTGCTGTTGTTGCCTAGTATAGAGGAATCGTTTAACTGCATGATTACAAAACCGCCTATTTATCTATCCAAGGTCGATTTTAGTAACCCATGGAGCTTATCCTTCGTCTAGCTAAGACTTCATCAAATTTGATTGAGAAACCACACATGATCTGTGGAGAGTCGATGTCCACCAATATGCTAATTGAATGATAAGAAACCAACCCCTCATGTCTATAACTGCATATATCAGGATACATCCCATTAATAAGCAATCGAGCTCCACAGAGCTGAGTGGCGATGAGCTACACCGGCATTATGCGACAACTGTAATGCCAATGATCAACTAAATGAGACGAGGTGAGCCCAATGCGTAATATTCAATTTCATGTCTAGCCGAATGAATAAAATGGGTGATCAAGTGAGTGACAAGAGATGTGGTTGGTGTGTGCTGTGATTGAGGAAAGAAGTGACCTTGGACACAAGCGTCTGAACACCGGCATACTTGACATCCCAGCTGAATTCAGTCATGGCCCATCCAGTCCCACCGAGGGAGTCGCCATTCTTGCCCAGATACTCCAAGTAATATTGGTTGTTTGTTGCTCGGTACAACCACGCAGCTGCCCACAACAGCTCATCCTGCACCACCCCAAAAGAATCAACAAGCCCGTCTCAATGCTTTCCTTATGACACCGACATCCAAACCATCCCTTGACCTCAATTATTCCGTTTGATCGAAACACATGATCATACTGTAATCTCAAGTGCATATCCATAGCTCACGATTCTCAGACAGATGAAATCTTGAAAGCAGCTGAAACTAAATCCAAAGCAGTACTACCCTGGAACTTATCAAACAGTACTCGAACTAATCACCATCTTCATGCATCCACCAGTTCTCTAGACATAAAAATGAACACTTAGAACCGGACAGTCGTGATGATGATGAGACACTCACGTTGTAACCACTGACGGATCGGTAGTACTTCTGGGCCACGGTGATGCTGCTGTCGTATTTCCCTCTGTACTTGTCCGCAAACTCAAATAGCTGGAAACGAGAAGAAACAACAAGACACCCAAGCAACGTTCCTTTGTCATTTTCCTTTCTCACCCAAGAAAAAAAAGAAAGAAAAATAGGAATTTTAAAGATAATTGTTCTGTTCTGTTCTTTTTTGGGCTGTGTAATTACAAGAATTAATTGGGTTCTTTTTATTTTCCTGCAATTTAATAGAAGACAGAGGAAAATAATGCAAAAAATAAAGTAAAAGAAAAAGAAAAAAGCTAGTAAAGGGCGGGTAGGCCGACGCCGACAGTGTCCCCTCACCGTCACATGACAAGAGATAACAAAAGGACGACGAGGATCGCATCCTGTGGAACCATCGGTACACGTGGATGGTCCAGATTCGGCTGTACGATTAGATTTTGTACGGTCCACAAGACGCTACGCGCGATAGGCGCAAAAACTACGTGCAAGATCCAAAACGTACGCCGAGCTTCATTGCCACCATTTTTATCATCGTCCTAATATTATTTTTTTTCTCCCAAAATTTTAATATAAACTTTTAAAATTCGATTATGAATTTGTCCTTCATGTAGAGGTCTAAAATAAATAATTTCCTTTCAAAATTCGATATTAAGCTAAGTCCCCTTTTTCTAGATTATTTGCATAGACCACTTAGACCCTATACACATGACAAGATAGTAGTATCAATAATTGCCATAATTTTGACTTTAAACCGACTGGTCCCTAATGTTTTGGAGGGGAAAAGGAGGCATCATGCTATAAAAGGAAAAAAAGGTAGGAATCATTAGGGGCCAGGATCTATTCCATAATTACAAAAACAGTTTCTGTTTTAGGGATATTCATGTCACATTAATTGAAATAGAATACCATAAACAGATTTAACTTACACCAGCAGCTTCTTAATTTAATAATAGTTCCTTTTAAATCCTCTCTCTCTTTTTTTATTAAGATTTGTTTTGGCCAAGGACAATGTAATGCAGAGGAGTTAGCTAGCTGGTCGATCTCTATGAAATGCAAGCAACAGGTGTCTGCTCGCACCGACCAAGCTCAAATGCAGAAACAGAGTATTAAACCTGTTGGGCGTGGCGGAGGAGCTCGGCGGAGTAGGCCGGGTCGTAGCGGCGGAAGACAAGGGAGGCGGCGGCCATGGCGGCGGCGGTCTCTCCGGCGAGGTCCGACCCGGGGTTGCTCGGGTCGATCCGGTACGCCCTCCTGTCGGTGGTCATGTCCTCGGGCCTCTGCCAGCAGTAGTGGTCGCTGTTCCCGTCCCCCACCTAAACGACAGTGTCCACAATCGCATTACCCAAACCACATCGAAAGAAAACTATCAACATCTACTCATAAACTAATGTTCAAATCAAATCGCTCTCTGCTTTAGCTATGGAAAATGCACAAGATGAATCCACTGAAAGCGACAGAGAGGAAAGGGAAGACAGAAAGATGACCCCCATAGTCGATATCAATGCATGTAATTATTAAAGATTCATTTTCGAAGAGGAAGAAGAAGGTTTCTGAACAGAGTCTTGGGTACCTCTCCGTAGAGAACGTAGGGATGAGGATGAGCCTTGATGAAGTAGTCGGTGCCCCATTTCACAGCCTCCATGGCGTGGCCGAGCTCGCCGCTCTTGGCCATCTGCCTCCCATACTCCAGTATACTCCACGACATCATCGTCACCGTGAACGCCATCGGCAGCCCGAACTTCACATTGTCTCCTGCATCATAGTACCCTCCCACCAGATCCACCTACAGCAGTTCCCCCCCAAAGAGAATGAATATCCGAAAAGAAAAAATCAAGTTCCGTTTAGGAGAACATCTCAAATTTTCTTGTTTTCAAAAGAGATGATGAAAATGTGACTTACTCCACTGGCTTTGCCATCATTGAGGCCAGAGTTGGCTCTCCATGGAACCCTCTGGTTCTTGGGGAGATAACCAGATCTCTGAGCTTCAAAGAAGAGGATGCTCTTGCTCAGAGCTTGCCCATAGTCATGACCACCGAGAACCGTCGTGGGTATGCACAGAACCAGCACTAGAAGCAGAGGAGCCATGGAAATGATGAGCCCCGCAGGCCTCTTCATAAATGTGACTGAAACTTCCCAGAAATGCCAACTATTAGGAAACGGAGAGGGTTGGGACAGTCTTTGAGTTCGTAATGGGGAATCAGAAATATAAGATGAAACAATGATAATGGGATTATTCTTTGCTTCCAACGTTTGAACACAAAAAAGAACCCCGGAAAACAAAAAGAGTGAAGTGGTTGAAGGGAAGGTGGCAATGTCGGTCTGATTTATCAGATAAATGTTCTGATAAACCCCCCAGGAAGCACAGAGTGACTACTCCTTGGTACTCGCAGAGAGTGAAAAAGAAAAAGAGAGAGAGGGACAGAAAGAGAGGAACAGAGAGAGAGAGAGAGAGAGAGAGAGAGAGAGAGGAAGGGAGGGAGTGAGGGAGTGTAAGAGCAGGAAGTGACCCTTTATACTGATGAGGAAAGGAAGGTCCTTAATGCCCAGAAATTGCTAAATGGGGCCAATAAAAGCAATCTTTCTCTCTCTCTCTTCCCTTGCTTTTAATTTGCTTCTCGCAACAAATTATTTCTCTTTTGGGTGACCGCAGCAAATGGGAACGGTTGAAAAACGGAACAGAATCATGTGGCTGTGCCAGGCTCTTTACAGGTAAGGATGAGTGAGGGTTTTGAAGGATTCTTGTTGGGAAGAAAAACGTCCGAAGCCAGAGTGCAGTGCAGCATATGTCTTGGCCAAAAAAACAAGATATATGCAGAATATAGTGGTGGGCAGAGGTAGCAAAGTACAAGCAGTAACCAAAGATTTAATCACGAGATTGTGGACTAGGGCCATGGAACAGCGACATTTTCGCAGGTAGAATGGAAGCCCTGGAGCCAACCAGAATTACCGAAAAGAAGAAAGAAGAACGTGCATTTGCCCAGAGCAATTAGTTCACCGCAGTTACGTTACAGTAGTATGGAGAGGTAAAAATAAATGCTCAGAGAAGCTGGTTTTAGGCTCTTTTTTTAACCCTTAAAAATGTCATTTTTATATTGCGACCCCCACTCCTGAAATGTCGATGTTGACTCTCTCCCCATCTCTTTCCGGGAAGCTCACTTGGGTTTTCGGGATCTGAGCAAATTGGCACTTTTTTGAAATTTCGAATGCATGAGAGTGAGAGCCCCAGGTTCTTCTCTTGTTTTCTCTGTTTCTTTGGGGGTTTTCAAATCAGATTCTGTTTTGATTGGACTAAAGAGAGTATTATTTGGTAGAGTTTAGGCTGTTTAACTTTCGTTCTTTTTTTTACTGTTTAGAGAGAAATCACATTTTTCTCTTTCTTTTTGCCAAATCACTTCTGTCACTTCATCAACAAAATAAATGAAATAAGGCATAAGACAAATTTAAAGAGGCGATTAAAATATGATTGCACTTAATAAAGTGAGAATTCAAGTTGTATCTTGCTTCATGTGCACGGGTACCTCCCTACTTCCATTCCGTAACTATTTATTATTTTCTTGATAGATTCTCGCATTCTTTTAAAATGGCAACAATTTAATATTTGAATTTAAAAATTAAATTGGATCGAGCTCGCCCTGCTCAATATGTGGGCTGAAGCCTCCCACTGACATGCTTAGACCAATCCCAGAATGAAATTCTTGAATAGATTTCACCGCAAATGTTTGAGCAAAAGCATATCGAATAATTGAAAACGGAAAAAGAAAAGAGTAAAAAGGAACATAATTAATAGGAAAGGAAGTAAGCAGCAAAATGGTCAAAAGGGTTGATTCCTATGTCGTTGCGCTTTATAACCGCAATCAACGGACTCGCGGAAAAAGAGGCATTGTCTGTACTTTCCTTCTTTTCCTTTAATCGCTTTTGTGTTTTTTAAGGTCACTTTTTTTTTTAGTCGAGTGATTTTCACTTTAAACAGAGAGCCAAATTGAGATCGTGGACAGTGGATACCAGCACCACCCCATTCTAAGTCAAATGAGCAGGCTCCCTGAGATGACCGGTTGGTGCCGATCTGCGACGTCCATGGCGGCATATGTTTTCGTTCTCCTCTTTCCTTACTCGACGGTGAGATCACCTGAAATGACAAACCGAAGGCGGCACACGACAAGGATCTTTGCCCGCCAGCGTAATATGCATCAACATAATTACAAAATTCATCTATTTCTTTTTTCCAAATGCCAAATAGTCTTCTCATGTTTCAAAATCTATATTGTATATTTCTCTAATCTTATAACTTCCGTTTGTGCTAATGCCAATCAAAGTAGTTGTCAACCTCAGTCTACTCTTGAGCCAGGCCAATTGCTAGCCTCAAGTTTGAGGGTGGCAAAGTTCACGCGAGCCGTGGCGTCCATGGCCACTGAGACATGGAGTTCTATCACAAATCTGTGCTCTACAACAAAGCTCGAGCATTGTGGCCATGGCCGCCAAATCAAGTTCCTTTGACCTTTGACTATCCTTAAGCAAACCCAACCACCATTGTTGGCCTTGCACCTGAGGTGGATACGATGGCAACGACCTTCGAAGGAGCAACAACTACGTGCGCTGGACAAGGTGAGACGCAATGTTGGGGGAAGAGAGAGAGGTGTGGCTTTTTTATAATTTAATAGGATGGGATAGGAATTCGATTAAAGAAGGAATTCGATTAAAGAATGTTCTTAGAAATTACTAATTTTTAATAAGAGATGAAGCACGAAAGAGCCTCAACAAAAATAGAGGCCATCCTTAAAGAGAAAATGTTTCATGTAATACTCTTTAATATGTGTAATATGATTTTAGCACTGTGTAATATTACCGATCAATTAAATGGTTTGACCCATTTTAATTTACACCATGATATAAGCACACTATATATGAATATGATACACTTTCTCGTTCATAAGCCTAACTTCGATCTGAGATGTGCACGCCGTGGGAAACCGAGCCTTGACCGGAGAGGCTGATGGTGCATGTTAGGGTTTCTTCCACACAAAGTGAGAACAGTTGTTGCATCATGACTCCACTTTCATACAGCAACTTCAGAAGCCTTTTTCTAAAGTTCAAAGGTAAGTTGAACTTTTGGGTACGGACCCATCATCACACGTGCGAGTTCGAACTCGAAGGGAGACACCAATGGACCTAGCGAAGATTCACGTTGAGATGCGCTTGGTTTGCATGTTCCCCTTCTTTAATGGAGTGCCAAGGTGCTTCCTCTATCGATCAACTCCCTCCGGTATTCCCATCCACATCATTTTAAATGATCGACATTTGCTGCGAATGGCCCTCGAAAGGACGTTCACACGAGAAATGAATGGTTGATGTTGGCATGCATGCATGAAATGATTGATCCCCCCACTATCAATCTACCCCAGTAGCTAGACGGTAAATGCTTGCTTAGGACATTATAATCATATCGAAATTTTTTAAGTTCTGCAAAAACTGTTTTTTCTAAGCTTGATCTATGGACCTAAGGCCCTTCCCGAGAATATTAGTCATCATTTTGATCTTCTTCTTTTTTAGCTAATTTTTTAGTCATCATTTAAATTATTTATATAGTAGTTGGTAGCCTATTGACTATTTGGAAAGAGAGACATGTTCCGGAGTTTTGACCACCAATGTAGTAATTAAGGCAAGCTATCTTCCAGAACTCATGTGCTTTGGCAGCCAGACTTTCAGCATAATTCAATTCGAAATTGCAATTTGAAAACAAGAAGAAGAAAAGGTCCGATTGACATTCCGGAACGCCAATATAAAAATCTAGGCAAAGAATGTAACCCCACCTAATGAATGGTGGTCCAAACATGGAGGAATCAATCGCGGAGAACTTTTTATCGGAGACCAATCCCCTCCCCTTTTGCCCTTTTTAATATTTTCCCTTTCTTTATTTCGTGAAATGGACCAGCCTACAAAACATCATGAGGAGACAAAACACAAAAGCAAGAACGCTCTCCTCTACAAATAAAAAAAAAATCTTAACGTGGCTTTTCGTTCGATCACAAGTGGTACTGAGTTTTCGATGAGATTTTAAAAAATGCTTTTGACAGGACCTAGTTCATTGTTATTTATTTCAGCTCGTACTAGAATCGAATGTTATCTCTATATATTATAATCCCTATTTGTATCTCCTCTAAAGTTTTACGTTTATTTTGATTATAAATGACCATTCGAAATATGGACATCAATAAATGTGAATGTCAATGTACAAAGTTTCAAATCCTTGACATGAAAACTCGCTATTTTCTTCCTTTTGTTATATCACATCACATTAGCATACATTGCGACATATATGCACAGATTCAAAAATATCTTGGCATCACATCAAAGACAATTGATCGTGGCTTCGAATAGAAGAAATTCTTCATCCGCTCCCGGTAGCGCCTCTCTTGTCGGAGAGACCAGGAAAATGATTAACAAACCTTTTGTGCTTTGTCCGGAAACGACACACGTTACGTTAGGATACTTTAACGTAGAGTAGAGCCCACGTAGGATTCACTTTTATGTGCGGCCAGTAACTTTACTTATGCAGAAGTGGGGTTAGGTTATGTTGTTGTCAATGTCACGGTCAACGCGAGTTATATCAATTACAAAAGGGTTCTCGCATGAGGAGAAGCAAAGGCCTCATTGCCGCTCGTACGAAATGCCTCTGAGATTGTAGGAGATAATTGTACTGGAAGACTGGTGAAGCTTGAGATGGGAACCACGAACTTGCTCTGCAATTTCACTGTAAAATTGCTATGCACCAAAACAAACGAGTCCAGACATCCGGGTTTGGTGCCGGGATTGGCCCTCTAATACTCAAGTTAGCACTAGAGATGAGAGAAATTTGAAGAAGGTGTGTTCCTGGATGCTAAAAAAGTGGGAGGGAGAAAGTACCCGAGTGTATGCCGACAGACAATCCGCCTTCCTATTACCGGACTAAATGTCCTTTTATCAGTCGATCATGTTATGGTCTACCGGAAAATGGCTTTGGCTTGCAAAGAAATTTCGTTCAATCAAATTGCCTTTGTTTGTATGCCGATGATCCACCTTCCTACTTCATGACCATCATCTATCTCCAGCTTTAAGCCCACTCTAATGTGTGCTAAGCCACTACTCTGAAACCTTCACCTCGATCACGTCCTCTACGTTAAAAGTTGGCTTTTGATTTGACCCTTTCACCTGCTCGTTCCTAATTACATTTGCATTTGGGACTGTTCATTTTTTGGTGCGCTTTTGTTAAAGGTGCCAAAGAACCGACAAAGGGCAACGAAGCCTCCAGAAAAGAACGAGACCCACCATCTAAAATCTGACATATGCCCCCGTATAGATGGAGGAAGGGTGTGATATGAACTTGGATTGCCCCCTTTGAGATCTTATTCTCGTCACCGTCGGATGATTTCCTACCATCGTCACCGCATCGCCGGTGTTCTGAATGGCCAAATCAAGAGCAATGAATCTTGATCATGGCCAACACTTGTTCATTGGACCACGTTTGCAATAGATCATGGTCGAATACGGTCACCGATCCTGCAGGATTTGAAATCGATTTATGGCGCTAACGATCATCTTGGATCATGTGAGGACTCGTGGTTTCCTTAATCAGCATCGAAACGGAGACCCACAACGTGCCACTCCCTATCACGCATCGCGTCGGATCATCTCCCCGTTGCCGACAGTACACACAGAGGGACGAAAACGTGCATGTGCGGGTGTGTGCGGGTGTGGTCCTGTTGGCTTTCCTTTCGTTTCATGTGGTGCTTTGCTTGCTACGTCTCACATGCTCCTTCTATGTTGGCTCCATTTGGACAATGATTTGTTCGTTATTTCTTTTCTCCCCTCACCACATCGAGACGTGAATAAAAACAAGAAAGTTACCCATTCGCCTTAATTAACAATAACTGTAGCATAATTGGCATCTACTTTGACGCGACACCGTAGCGATTCAATTCCATATATCCAATTCCAATCTTTGCATTATCGTTTGATGTTCCTTAATTCCTCATCAAGCGTCATTTGTAATAGGTAGGGGACCTGTTCTCCGAAGGGCACATGTCGTTGATGAAATGTGTGGGTTGCCTTGAAGCATGATTACTATTGAGCATCGAGTTGAGTTTTTTACAAACAACTTAAATATAGTGAAACCACAACCAAGGGAACAACCTTTGCAAAGGAAAAGAAGACCATCTTGAGATTGACTCTAGTCCAATTTGTGAAATGACATGAGAGGAATAGGATAGGCATCCGCGGAGACCATCGCAAAGCTTTGTTTTAATTAAATGGTCAATTTCCCTTATCCGTACTAGTTCTAGGTTGATTGTTCAACGCTCGAGGAATGCCCCCGAAGGGACCATTCCCAATTTGTCCCTTAGCTAGTTACGTAGGAGAGCCGGTGTCCACATTAGTAAATGTTTGTCAAAATTAGTTGAAAAAATTATATAAATAAATTATCAAAAGATTCAGAACTATATTTTTGTTGAAATTTAGGATTACATTGATCATTCGATAAGTTTATAACTGAATTAATCGTCATATGATAGTTTTAAAGCCTTTTTTGTGGTAATTTATCCTATCGTGTCTATCTCTATCCCGTGGGACTAGTTGGTCATCGGCAAACGCCTTATACCTCCTAGCGACACCGAAAGATAGCGCGTTCACTTACGGGGTCATGAGAACGAAGGACAAGCTGGAGGTTTAGAACGCAAGCACGACGGTACAGAGCTTTTGGTGTTTGTGCAGCCGAATCTCCCGCAGGATTCGAAGGGGCCAAAATTTAATGACTGAAACTGAAGCAGCATGCGAGCTAGTTGTATAGCCGATACGGGAAAAGACACGGAACCGGCCGAGGTGGGCAGGATCTGGAATTCGAGATTAGCCAGATTTCTGGAGCGTCCAAAAACGGGGTGAGGTGGGTGACCAACTTAGGAAAAACCTATGTTTAGCTGAAGCTGACATGGAATATGTCAATGTTATATCACTAAACTATATGGTTATGGAATTTTGCCATCTCAAACTTCGATCTAAGATTCCAATTACCAAGTGGAATTTTGCCCGTCTTGGATCTAAGACCGCGCATTTGGGTATGATACGAATGTTGTCGTTCATTTCGGGTTTAAAAGACGGGGTTTTTGTTCGTAGGAGGATCCGAGATATGCCGAAAAGGATTAGAGATCGGTTGATAGAATCTCTGCGCTGGCCTGTAGAGAAAGCCCACTTGGAGTTGGAGTCCTTCCTGGTTCGGTCCAGGGAGTTGACACCAGAGATGGGCATTTACTTCTGTGCGAGATATGGGAGCTCAAGATCCATAACTTGGATGGACATTTTAGTTTAGGATTTAGATCCATCACCTTTTCTTCTGTTGTTTAAGATAAAATTAGACACTTCTGTGCGTTGCGCGGATTGTCATTGAAAAATATAATTAATTAGAGAGGGATAGATTTGTCCCACTTTCCATAATTATCGAATCAATTTCCTTATCACAATAGATTTTATGTGTAATCTCCGTCCAGCGTAACACTCCTCTCCCATGCACACTTCGTATTCATCAGAAGAGACGAGTTTGTACTCATAAACGAGGTGATTTGAACTCAAGCTAAGGAAGGTGAACACACTTGACTTGAGCACCCTAATAATTGAGTTACGCAACAACTTTGAAGCAATGAATATAGTCACTCAAATGTATTCTCGTCCTTACAAAATAAATAAAAATCAAACTCTTTTTGGTATAATAGTGTTATAATTAGGGGCGAATGGTTTCAGACTCTTTACAGGTTCCACATAAAACCTAAAACCTATTTGTTAGAACAGGTTTCTCATTTTTTGAAACTTGGAACCTAGAACTTACGTTGTCACAAGTTTCGAGATCTACCAATGTTCCACATGTATTATTAATTAAATGTTTGTAATGAATTATCATTTTTAATGACCATTATTTACTGTTACAATTCATTGGCCATAACTTATATTTAGACACACGAAAAATATGAAATATTAACAAAATAAAAATCTCTATCATAAAGTGGAAACTCAGACTAGTGGTTCTAGATGATACATTTATCATCAAAGTGTCTGAAATACCACAAGATCACACAAAAACATAGATAAAGAAAAACACAAAAACTTATTATAAGTTCTAAATATAGGTTCTAGGTTCATCAACCTAGAATCTAGAACCTACTAATTAAAATAGGTTCCCAATTTTCAGAACATGGAATCTACTCTACATACCTTGGAATCCGGAACCAAACAAATTCTCACCAATCTAGTTCTCAGATTCTGGGCTGACCCAGGTTTGAGGGTCTACCCTAAAACCATGTATATGCTAATCCGTATGCGCTAGTATGCAAGGCAGTCCAACATCGCTTGGGAGAAGCCCTTTGACCTGCTTGATAACCATTGTGACTCTCTCACCTCATAAGACGTCTTTTGAGGTTGGGTCCCCCCGAATTGGCATCAAAACCAAGTTAAGGTGGATCCAGGTGTATGTTGATTATTGTCCGCTACTATGCAAGGCAGTTCCACATCACTTGGGAAAAGCCCTCTGATTTGCTTGATAACCGCTGCGGCTCCCCTCACCTCACAAGGCGTCTTTTGAGGCTAAGTCCCCCAGGTTTGGTATCAGAGTCATGATTTCATTTGTAACTTAGCTTATTGCATTTGCTTAAAAGGTGAATCCGGTGCTTTGGTAATCATCTTAAGGTTGCTTCGCCCAACTAGTTAATGCTCTTTACTAACTTAAAACACATTCAGCTTCCCTTGAATTCCTTCAACGGTTCAATCCCTAGTGTCATTGGGTCATTGTCGAACTTGGTAACACTATATTTTTCAAATAATCAATTAAACAGACCCATTCCATCATCACTGGGTCGGTTGTCATCGTTGATATCGTTAGATCTTTCTAATAATAAATTGGTGGGGCATATTCCTGAATCATTAGGGAAATTGTGGGGTTTACAATACTTAGCTCTTGAAAGTAATCATTTGGCTAGGTCTATACCCAATAGTTTCGGAAAGTTTTCTCAACTCTCAGGTTTGTATCTTGGTAACAATTCTTTGGGAGGTTTGATTTTGGAAATCCATTTTTTTAATATGTAAGGCTTGAGACTTTGGATGTTAGCGACAATAATAACTTGACTTTCAAGGCAGAACCCAGCTGGATATGCCCGTTCCAACTTATATTCATTGGGATGAGATCTTGTACATTCGGAACTCCATTTCCCCAATGGATTCGGACAAAAGTGGCAGCCAAATATATCAGACTCTCTAACCCTTACCTTTTTGGCCTCCTGCCAAATTGGTTAGCCAACTTGACGTTTTACGGGCTTGATCTATCTTACAATCAAATTACCGGACCCTTGCCCAACTTATCTTCTAACTGTTCCTACTTGGATCTCTTCCACAACTCGATCTCTGGATCTCTTCCGACAGATATTGGTGTTATGTACCAATTTGAATGCTTGTGTCTCAATGATAACATAATCAATGGCACAATACCGTCATCGTTATGTGACGTAGGGGGCATGGCTACTTTGAATCTTGCCAATAATAAGCTATCTGGTAGTATTCTAGATTGTTGGAAGTGTTCCTCATCTGCCGTCCCATTCCATCCACACCTGATGAGACCTTTCCTTGCAACCCTACACTTGAATGGAAACCGTCTCAATGGGGAGATTCCTCTATCTTTGCGTTATTGCACAAGTCTAGAAATTTTAGACCTTGGAGAGAATAAATTCTCCGAAAGCATCCCAACATGGTTCAATGGAAGCTTTCCGTCCTTATCCATCCTGAGGCTACGAGAGAATAGGTTCACTGGAAGCATCCCTTCGTAGCTTTGCTCACCCTCAAGATTGAAAATACTAGACATGGCAATAAACAACTTGACAAGAATGATCCCACGTTGTCTTGGCAATATGAGAAGCATGATAAACTTCGATCAAGTCAAATCAATTAGATTTGCAGCCGTTCTTATACGAGATATACCATTGCCACTTCTTGCTTTTTCATTGTCAAATTTTTGGGACCAAGAGCTTGTGGTTGAGATCATGAAGGGAAGATACAATGAATACACTGAAAGTGATTTGCGACTTGTGGTCGATTTGGATCTCTCAAGCAACAATTTGATCGGGTCAATTCCTGAAGAACTTACTTTTCTCTCGGGGTTGCATGGCTTGAACTTGTCGCACAACCTTCTCTCCAGAGGTATACCCATTGGCATTGGGTACGTGGTGTCGCTCGAGTCTCTTGATCTTTCGAACAACCACCTCTCGGGGACAACTCCACAAGGCATTTCAGGATTAACATTTTTGAGCCACCTCAACCCATCACAAAACAACTTTATGGGGCAAATTCCAAAAGGAAATCAGATCTAGACACTAGATGATCCTTCCATATATGCCGGCAAACCTCTACTATGTGGGGATCTTCTGAGAAGAAAATGCTTTGATGTCAACGCGCCTCAACCTCCGAAGATCCCTCACCCTGAAGACACACATGAAGAGGATAAGCTTGAAAAGGTGTTGTTCTTCGGGGTCGTAATGGTTGGATTTGTGACGGGGTTTTGGGGTTTCTTTGGGGTTTTGCAGTTCAAGAAGGATTGGAGACGTGCATATTCCAGCTTTGCGGATCATGTAATAGACAAGGCATATGTGGCTATAGTGGTGAATGTAGCCAAGTTGAAGAGACTAAGATAGTCAAGAAGCACATAAATAAATAATAAGCAACTCTTGCCCCCTCCTCCCTTGTCTTTGGTTATTCATTTTGGGTGTGTGAAATTTGTTGTGCTTTCCAGTAGTTGGCTTATTAATGTAATGAAACTATAGTGCTGTGAGGTTTCCAACTTTGTCCAAGCGTATGATGTCTGCATATTGAGAGATGGGCTACCATTGTCGAAAGAAGCATGGATGCTTCTAGAAACTCGTCGCCAGTGGAGAAAAAGAGGGAAGTTTCCCAGATTCAAAGTTGAATACAACTAAAAATTTCAATTCCAAAATGGGGTTAAAGATCAAAAGCAGATTTGCAAAATTTCAAACAAGCGAAGAGAAATCTAAAGCAAGGGTTTATGAGATATTTGTTTTAGTTAGGCAAATTTCAAAAGAAAGAGAGCTAAAGGCTCTAGAGGTTCGAACTAGAAACAACTTCTTGTTTTTTTGTTTTGTTTTTAATTTCTTTCTTCTAAATTTGGACAAATATTGTTTATTTAACTATCTTATGGTTTGCAATACGCACTTAGGATGCACATGAAATGCCAACATGGCGTTTAACAGGAACTTAACTGCCATATCCGCATTTTTTTAGCAGGCATTATAAGTTTACCGACTAAATGAGAAATATCAACCAAAAAGTTTGCGGCTTTCCAATTTTGTTTTTGAAGATTTTGCTTCTGTTGTCTCTCTCAGTATCTATCCACAGCCTGAATTTTGCTTGTCCCCCGAAGCTGAAGTTGTTTTCTTTCTTCCTTCGGCCAAGAAAGCTGACGTCGAAGGTGAAGGCGCTGATTTGCCTTTTGAAAATGGGCATAGTTCCGAAAGTTTGGACAGGATGAGTTTGCCTGGAAGCTTATCTATTGTCGGGATTGTGCAGAATCTAAATTTAACCTTACGGAAAGATAAAATTTGGGTTGCTTTATCAAGTTTAGCTATGCCTGTGTTCAACACCTTAAATTGTTTAAGTTCACATCGTCACGAGTTGTTTTCTAAGCTACTTGGATCATGGGTTTTCTGTGCAACCACTTACTTTATTCAACAAGGAATGTCAGTAGTCTATGATCATCCATCTATTCTAGAAACTTGTTGAAGTAATTTGCCAAAACTGTGTTTTATTCGTTTGATTCTGTTTATATTTTGCCTTGATTTTCAGTGTTTTTTGAGCTCAGAGGCCTCTTGATGAAATCCAATCTGAGAGTATCGAAATTGATGGCAAGGTCATATCCTTATCATTTCTTCCCCTTCGTGATTAACTTTTGATCTCTCTGCTATTAATCAACCATGCTTGTCTCCAGTCTAAACTGGGTTTTATCTCCAAACTGTATGTTGAGTTTCAGTTCCTCAACCCTTCTCATATTCATCATCCATCCAATGCTTGTGCTACATTTTTATCAACAAAAAAGTTGGTGTTAGATTCTGCTTTTCCTGGATGCTTTTAGCGGTTTTCGCGAATGTTTATCCCCACTTATTGTCAGACCTGTTCTTTTATTATAAGATAACATAGATATGTTTGGTAGGATTAGTGCACAAACATTCATATATATGGGGAAACCAACGTTTCTTCTAATTCCTCACGAAGGTGACTTTTACCATTGTCAGTGGTGTCGAGTGTCGACTCACATGGATTATTTGCCTTTCCTTGAGTAGTGGGACAACAGATGTAGCTGTTCCTTTGCCAACAACTCGACGTGACATTGCAGCACCAAAATTGAAAGTTCAGGAGAAATGGTACCCCTGGTACCATCACGATCTGGTAAACGCAATTCAAATCAAGTTACAGAAAAGCTTCCACAAATTCCTCCACAACGACTAAAACTAGACTCTTTGGTTTCCCTGCTTGGAGGTTGGATCGAGATACGTGAAGGCTTGACATTCGTTGCTGTAATGGCGCCGGACATGAAGTGCCAGTGTATCTCTCCTCTCAGGCACATAATATGTTCCAGAGCTTCCTGTCTGATGCACCAATGCCCCAGCCACCTCCTTAACGGGCAAGCTCCGCCTGAAGTCACTCAGGCCATGATCCCATAGATTCTCTTGTCCATCGCTAAACGAAATGGTTCTGGTCAATCTTTTTTAGTTGATGCAAAACTATTGAAGGGCTTGCGGAAAACTAGAAGCTTGGAAATTCGTAAGAAGTAATTGGTTGGAAGTGCTCCATTGAGGGATAAGCATCGGTCTAGGGTCAATTTTGAACCAACTTTGGATCGGCCCAACCCGATTGGTCCTTGTTTGGACCCAAGGGAGCTGGGTCAATCCTCGGTCCTGATATCCGTGGACCCTACACTATGCGGTTTAGTCTCAGTCCTAAAAGTTTAGGTTGGTCCAACCAGGACCAACTATATATATATATATGTGTGTGTGTGTGTGTATGTTATATGCTTTTGTCTACTCTAAACCCTAATGCTTCTTCCTTTGTTCTCTTCACAATTCAATTTACTATATAATTAGAAAGTAGAAAGTGAACCAACCAAATTCGACCCAATGAAAGAAAAAAAAAAAACCATCTTCACTCTCCTCAGCCTTGCTCTCAGCTTGCCTCGTGTGGCTCACCTCTCTTCACTTGCTTTGCTCACCTTGCCGCTCGCCTCTAGTCTCTATTTGCTCATTTTATTTATTCGGTTTATGGTTTATTACTTTAGCAAGTGAAATTTATGTTGTTACCTCATCTTATATTTATATTTGATATTTACTAATGTTCATAGTTTGGTTGCTTAATGTCGTAGTATTGATGAATTTGAAATAATATGTTTTTCCTTTTAAGAAATACAAAAAATGAACCAAAAAAATTTGATCGGTTCTAAATTGACTTTGAAATTGGATCAAATCCATAGGGTTAATCCGATCCTAGGTTCCTGACATAAAAGGGTTGGTTTCTCATCCCAAAAATTGGAGATCAATGCTGTGCGGATTGATCTTAATCTATATCATGCTCACTCATAGATAGGCTCTCTCTCACTCTCTATGGCCCTCGTCAATGGGCCTCTGGCGTCATCGTGTTGCAATAACTTTTCATGGTGACGTAACCAAAGAGAGAGGACTCGCGGTATATCGTGAGCACTGGTCGCGATACGAGAGGGAGTGAGGAAGGACAGGGTGCACGTGTCGCTCTCAGGAGAGGCCGAGAGGGGGAGGGAGAGAGAGAGAAGACTAGTTGGATAGTCGGTGGCGCCTGACGAGTGACAACTTGGGTTTGGACCAAGTCCGCGTGCCGACAAAAATCCACTTTTTCAGAGTTCCATTTCGCGGGCTCCCCCAACTCTCGTCTCATTCTACTTTTTTTCTCCCTACAGTCTGGCAAGATGTCCTTGCGTTTTCATACGTGGTTACCTCGACGCCCTTCAACCCTCCATCTTTTATCTCGAAAGGTCTTCTGTTTCCAAGCCAAACCAAATCGGAGTCACACACAGGCCTTTTTGGTAAGGTTTGGCATCGTTGTCGGTCTCCTATGGCGTCTTGAAGTCTTGCGCTCCTTTCTTCTTGATATTTTTAGTAGACATGGATACGGGCGACCGAGGATCGTGATGTTAAGTCGGATGCTTCCTTACGCGAAATTGGAAGGGGGATGCTTCGTTTGTCACATCTTGGTCTTATTTATCGGCGAGGGCAATTCTCAAGTAGAGGGTGAAAACGGGACGACGGGATTTGACTTATCGGAAGGTGGTGGGGGGTGGGACGGTTCACATGACCGAGTCCATTTTTAGGCCATCTTGCGAGATGAGTGTGAGCGTCCTTTCACGAGCTTCCCCTTTCGAAAGTCTGAAGGAAGACACTCTAGCGCTTTACATCTTCAATGCGTATTGACTTCTGTCACCCAACTCGAAAGGTCCCGCTTTCTTGGTTGACATTATAGTGGTGGTGGAGGATTTTTGTGACCACTTATTTCGGTGAAGAAGAGGTCAAATAATGCAATCCACGAACAGATAGGTGGTCGGTTGGAGAGCTTCTGGCGTCTGATTCGCTCTTTCCCACGAAAGAAAGCATGTGTGGACCTGTGCGACTTGTGATGATGATGATCGCGTGGTTTTTCTAGGTTTTCTTTCTTTTTCTGGCTCGTATGTCAACTGTGATGATGCATCTGCACAAATACAGACTTAAGCCCTGTATTAGAAAGTAAACGGAAAAAGACATTGAAAGAAAGGGTAAAGTACTTACCAATAAAAATGGATTGAGCCATGGTGATGATGTCTTTATCGAATTTGGCCATCACATCTCATTATTTGCCCACAGCACAAATTCAATTATTATTCAACAGAAAGTCTAGTTGGGGAACGAAGAAAGAGAGAGAGAGACATCATTAATGTGAGTTGAGTTTTCAATCATTCTTGATTAGACCGGTTAAACTTATCAAATTTGCTTTTAGGGAAATAAATAATTCTAGATGATATCTATAACTTATAATCTATCGATTGATATTTAGTTAGATGAAACTTCCTCCGACCATGAAAAGAAAAATATAGTCTTTTCATTATTAGATCATGAATTAGAATGCGCAATATTTCCTTTGTAATTGAGTATCATTAGCTACAACGGGCATTAACGTGTAGAAATTTACTTGAAATCTTGATCTCTGCTTTCATTTATGCTAAATAAGGAGCTTTAAACCAAAAAAAAAAATGTCATCATGGTTTAAACATTGAGTTTTAATTATCGATAATCTCAAGTGTTGGGAAAAAAAAAAGATTAAGAAGGATTGCTTAAGAAGTCGGTCGGGCGAGGCATTCGGTGGCATGGTGGATCAAATTTACATCATGTGTTCCATAACCATATTCATGTCTGTTCATTAACTAATGAGCCAACTCCAGGGATTCTACAAAATCTTCTTTCAACGGGCACTATATTATTCAGATTTCTTCCGCAAATCCTCAATGCAATATGAAGTAATCTTTTACAAACTATTCGATTTAACTACACTTTATTGTTCCATCTTCCTTTTGTTCTCATATTAAATTGAACTGCATCAATCAATAGACATAGTTGAGCTGTACTAACAATCGAGTTAACCCCTTGTACCAAGTTTTGGAAAACCACTGTCCTGTCACTAACCAAAACACGGATGCGCGGACAGCTTGAGCCAGCCTAATGTCGGTAGCACAGAAGAGACTCAACCGAAGTTTATCGTGCACGAGATGAGACGATACGATCGGAGGGACAGGGGAGCTGACTCCATCCACTCTGCAATTAATTCAAAAAGGTGCCTCTTTTCCGTGGCCCGAGCCTGGCTCCGTGGCCGCATCGCGTAGTCAAACCGACAAAGTGAGACCCTGCTTTTGAGCTGGAGAGCTCTCCCACAGTTACCTCCATGCCCTCCACAACATCCCCAAATTTCATCGCGAAACCATCAATAGGACGATTTTCTTTGGAGGGTATAATCGCCATCTGCGAAAAAAAAAGCTCAGTTTGAGGATTGTAGGGACCTCCCTTACCTGCAGCTATAAATACACTCCGTATGTCCAGGTTGGGAACACAACATCAATCTCAGTCTTCTCCTCAATTTTGCAATTCAATCTCTTCTTCTTCTTCTTCTTGATCTTGTTCTTCTCCCGATTCTTTAACTGGGCGATCTGTTCTCTGTTCGAAACATTCTTCAGCTCTGTAGTCTGCTGCGAATCCTCTGTTTTTGTGCACTTGGTTTTCTGAGTTTCTCTACAATCCGAGTCAGCCTTTTTCCAGCTGGAAATTCTGTCCCCTTTCTTTCTCGATTTCTTCGTTCTCACTTGTATTTCCTGAGGAAAACAGGATTACCCATTTTTTTTGGTAATCCTGTCTTCTTTCCCAGTGTTTTCTCTCACTCTGTAATTCCCCTGTTTTTCCTTTGATAGAGGGTTTTGACAGAACTCTGTTTCAAAAATGGAAACTATCCTTCAGAATCTTCCACCAGTCAATTACACCAACCATAACGACGGTGAAAACATTCTCTCCTCACTATCGGAGCTCATTCTGAAAGGTTTCGGCTCCAACACTCTCGATTTGATCTTCTCGAACTCGGACCGAACAAATTCAACCACTGATAACTCCCCAATTCGGGAAACATTAGGCTCTTCAATCTATATGCTTCACAGAGATCTTATGCAAAATTTTTGCGACCAGAACAATTCGAACATGTATCTGACTCATGCTGCTTCGGTACCAGCGTCTCAGCACTATGACAACATGAGCCCGTACCCTGTTCCATCGAAGAAGAAGCTGTACAGAGGTGTGAGGCAGAGGCACTGGGGGAAATGGGTGGCAGAGATCAGACTGCCCCAGAACAGGACTAGAGTGTGGCTGGGGACCTACGACTCAGCCGAGTCCGCTGCCTATGCGTACGACCGGGCCGCGTTCAAGTTGAGGGGCGAGTACGCGCGACTGAATTTCCCCGAGCTGAAGGACTTGAAGGACTTGAAGGACTCAGGGCTAGCTGACAGCAAAAAGCTGAACGCCGTGAGGAGCTCCGTGGACGCAAAGATCAACGCGATATGCCAGAAGGCAAGGAAGGAGAGAGTGAGGCGGAGCACGAGCAAGGGCGAGGGGTCGGCAACGCAGGCCACGTCTTGTTCATCGTCGTCGTCATCGTCATCTTCATCTTCATGGGGGAGTGAAGTGATGCTGTCCCCGAGTTGCTCTGAAGAAGAGGAGATGTGGAGGCTCGTGAGTTCTAATCCGTCCGTCTCAGCCGGTTCAACCGGGCCGGAATTGGTGCTCGAAGACTGTTCGCTCGAGACGATGCCATCTTTCGATGCGGAGTTGATTTGGGAAATTCTTGCTAATTGAAAGGCGGGTGAATCTGTGATTGAGGAGTGATGTTGTTGGGTAGATGATCTCTGGTAGTCGTGCCAAATTGTAGATTGAAAGTGTCGGTGTAGCGGCTTAGCTTTTGCTTTTTGTCTTGGAGTTCGAACAGGGAATTAGCTTTGGTAGGGAGTGATGTTCTAGAGTCATATTGATATTGGACTGTCATATTCATCAATTATCTGTCATTACCTCGAATTATCATAGTACTTTGCTGAAGACTGAATTATTTTGTGATTGAACTTGATGCATGAATGAGGACCATAACACGAGACCGTTCCATGCATATTAAAAGACCATCTATCTTCTAACCCTATCACTTAAATCACTTCCCAATTCAAGTCATCTTGAAAAGTAGGGGTGAGTGTGGGTTCGGATTGGACCGGTCCAGCATCTAGTCCCGAGAGCAACTCGCATAGTGTTGGCCCCTAATATTTGGGACCAAGAACTAATTCTATTGAACTTAGGACCGAGGATTGGATCAATTGCTTTTCTTTTTTTTTCCTTAAAATGACAAACATATTATTTCAAGTTATACATTCATTAACAATGCAACATTGAATGACCAAACTATGAATATCAATACATAGCAAACATAAATATATGATAAGGTAACAATAGAAATTTATAACCATAAAACCAAACACGCTAGATGAAGGAACAAAGGCAAGCAGTGAGGTGATTGGACAGAGGCAAGAGAGGCCAAGGTAGGTGAACGAGGTCGAGGCGAGTGAAAGAGGCCTCTTTTTTCGAATTACGGCTGGTTTCTTTCTATTTTCTAATTTACACGACAAACCGAACTGTAAAGAAAACAAGGAAGGTCCCGCTAGAACTTAAAGTAGACAAAAGCATACAAGACACAATATATAATGCACGGATTAACTCTAAACTCCTAAGATTAATGATCAACTTACGCAATACAAGGTCCAAGGGTCCCAGGATCAAGGACCCACCTAGTCCACTTAAGAACTGAATCAGTCCAGAGTTGGTTCAAGGTTGATCTTGAACTGATGCTCACTCCTATAGAAATTGAAAAGAATGTTTAATATCATATTAAAACGAACAAGCTGGGATATCTAGGAATCGCTGGAAGTCAAGATTGGCCACGAGCGAAGGAAGTCACATGCATGTACATGGGCCTGATTGTCCATCCAAGAGTATCTAATCGGGCTTATTGGGCCTCCGATGATGGGCCACATGATGCCCGGCCTGCTACAATGTGGAGCAGAGCAGCAGAGTGATTTTCTAATTGGTCGATGCAGAACAGTCAGATTCTTCAAATTCTAGTCGCTGAGTCATTGAATAAGCTAAAACCCATATCTTGGTAACATGCGAAATAAATACAATTCGCCTGAAACTCAATAATTGCCTAGGTTTACAAGAGTAATGCACACGTTATGCCCACTAGATAGACGCTTTTGACAGGGCACTAGAGGATCACATGCACATGTGAAGACCATTATTATCTTGGAGGACACCGTTGCATACTACGAATGCAGCAAGTTTCGATTCCTCGGCCTCAGCAGTTCTGGTCTTCTTCTTCACTTTTGGATCAATCTTTGCTTGTCGCTCTCCAGAAATGGAGGTGGTACACATAGGCCTATTTACACCTACACAACTTTCTTTTATCGGGAAGAAAATAACATGGGACATTCCAATTTTCAACTTTCTTTTATCGGGAAGAAAATAACATGGGATCTTCCAATTTTCTCGCTTGGTTAATTGCTATGGATACTCGGGAACCGCCCTGCCCAAAAGCTCTAGGGATAGGGAGACAGAAGATGACGCAGAAAAGCTCCGGTGATGGATGCGAGTGAAAATGGCTGAAATAACCCCTTGCTGAGGCTTGTAGAGTGTGCTTGGCGTGACAGGGGGGAGTGCAACCCCTGCTGTGGAGTGCAGTGAGTGTATATGGACCACCCCATCACGACATATTCAAAGATAAAAAGATGATGATGGATCGATGAATTCTTGGTTTTATTTTTATGCGATTTCGAACCTTTAGGAAGCACGCACAGAAAAAGATGGATAGCAGTCTGTCTCGCTTCGGACAAAACAGGGTAATGCGATCTGGTCAACCGGTTTTGGATGGTATTCTGCTGGATCACGGGCTATAATTCTATTCCCTTTTGCCTTATCCCTAGAGAGAGAACAAGCTCCTATCATAGTCGTGTATGGATCCTGAATTTTCACAAATGGGAACCTTATTAATTTTAGACAATTACATCACAACTTTTCATTAGCCTAAAATGAGGCACAAATCATTGGTTTTTTTTTTGCGTAAATTCGACATCTATTGGCATTTCCACCCATAACTCACAATATCGGGTGTCTTAAAATGTCTGCAAATGTGATATAGTGTGCCGAAAGCATACATTACACATTAATCTCTCCAAAAATGATGTCGTTTTTTAAGAACCTAGAATGAAATACAATTTGATTTGGAATTTGAAATAATTGGAGTTGGCATTTCAAGAAAAAACAAATATGGAGGCAAGCGTGAATTTTTATTTTTTTTGCTAAAACAAACCTTCCATTGCATCAAAATAATTCATATGTTACAAGGAGAAACTAGAGCGAAAATCAAGATGATAAATTAAAGAAAAATCCGCTAACACTATAATTTAACTTTAGAAGGGAGATCATTAAAAACGAAAGAACATGCAATTCCTAATTGATGAAAAGCCTATTTTGCAAGCTCATGAGTAGCTTCATTACTAGTTCACCTGATCGATCCACTTCAAATTCCATCTTGAATTGTTGCTAAATAGTAAATGGGAGTCCGAGATGAACGTATGAATATACCAAGAGTAAAGGCCTTTTTGTTAAATAATATCAATTCACACCTTATAGTCACTTTTAAACACCGCCTTATGGATGTGGAGAGATACTAATCCATCTTAAACTCTATCCTGGGGCAAGCGTGAATTTAGCAGTTTAGAGTATGGCCCGAATCCCTTTCTTTTTCCCTTTTTTTACCGGTTCTTACGGTCTTCTACCTTGGAAAAATTCCCCACTTTTCAAAGAAGAACAGGCAAAAAAAAAAAGAAAAGGAAGAAAAAACGAGGAACGAAAAGAAAAGCACTTGCACTAGCACTTTTAGAAGGTGAATAGGTGGTGATGGGGCAACGTACGAAAAAATCACGCCGAAGGACGACAATGGAGGCCCGTGGCTCGTGACTCGTGACTCTCTGTCCTGTCCTTTCCCCCTTGTCATGCTTCTGCTTTTGTTAATGTCCTCCTCTTCCTCTAAAGATCTCACCAACTTCTCTCTCTCTCTCTCTCTCTCTCCACCCGAGTGGTTCTTGTGCTGGTTCATATAAGGAGGAGGGTCTCCATGCTGGTCTGATGCAGTTGAATCATCTGTAAAGCCTCGTTTGGACACTTCTGCTTGTATCGTTTTCAGACCCACCGCCATACTTTCATTCAGCAACACATCGCTCTCCATCCATCTCTCATCCTTTCAGCACCAGCTCTCCAAGTTTCGCTTTGTACTCTTCTCCTCGTAACTCACCTCCAAAGTACCACTGAGTCTGACACACATCTATCTCTCACCAAGACAACATTCCCATTTTCTCTTCATCATCTTCCAATCATTCCCGCGGCTCTCCGAAAAGCGCTTTTCGTACCTTTCTCCTTGGCTCGGTTCCACCTGAGAGGCTTCGAACAAAGTGCCGTTTTCTGCCTCCCAAGTTTGCGAAAATGGTGCGGTTCGCCGTCTCTGTTGTCCTGGCGATCCTCATGGTCGCATCCGTCACTCTAGAGGGGGTGGCGGGATCGATGATTACTTGCTCGGGGATAGTGCCGATGAGGTACCGGAACGACAAGATATCGATAACAGACTTTGGAGGGGTGGGGGACGGGCGGACGGTGAACACCAAGGCGTTCAGCGAGGCGATATACCGGATCCAGCACCTCCGACGGAGGGGCGGTACCCTCCTCTACATCCCTCCCGGGGTGTATCTCACCGGCAGCTTCAGCCTCACCAGCCACATGACCCTTTACCTGGCTAGTGGGGCGGTCATCAAGGCCACCCAGGTAAAGTTATTTCTCCTGCTTCACATCGTTAGTGAAATTGTTACTTATGAGACTTTCGACATGTAAAAGGTATCATCTAGGCTCAAACTTGACGGAACGAGTCGGCTCCGTCTCTTGCTAGGCTCACTGCGAACTAGGAAGAACCGGAACCTTATACATATTTCTTGCACAGCGACCGACCATCCTGTGTTAGTGCGAGTCTATACCGAAAAGAACTGAATTATATGGATCGAATTGAAGCATGCTTAGCCCTCTCCAAGTGGCAAAAAGAAGGCCAATAGCAATGTAGTCTGTATACGTCCTGTTTCTTGATCAACTATGAAATTGGTAAATGTTAGAAGAGTTGTTCAGTGTAGTGACCAGTGAATTTGAGGAGAGAACCCTGTAGGTTTGACTAGCCAGTACTGACTAAGTTATTCTGAAGGGAATATGATTCAGTGGTAATACATAAAAAAAAGTGATAGAGTTGAAAGAATCTTGATGAGTGGAGGTGTAGAACAGCAGGGATTCATCCTGTTCTTTTGACTCTCATGATGGCCTGATTCGGTCGATTTTTTAAATGGGATTATTTAATCTCGTCCGATGCCTCTTGCCATCTAAGAACTGAACGCTACAGCAGAAACAAGTTCTGGGTTTGTGCGGAGAAGAATTTCTTGGGATGTAGACCCCAGGAAATTCATTTTGTATGATACTGGCAAACGAATAAATATTATAGCGTGAACTTATTAAGCAATAGGAGTTATATAGTCCATCACAGAGCCCAAAGAACTGCACGAGAGCTCGTGCTTTTCTGCACAGTCCAGTCCAGGGTCCGAATGATTCTCGGATACATTATTGACCCGATTACGCTAAATTAAGAGGAGGTGCGACGACCTTGATTTTGCAATAACACGGGCAAGTCGTAAAAGAACATTTGAACAAATGGGTTATTTTGTTATGTGGATTAAGTAAAGATTTTGTTGGAGCTCTCCTTTCATTGATTGAAATTTTTCCTTTCCTGTTTTGTTCTTTTGTTCCTGGCTATTGGGGTAGCCACCACTTTAAAAAGTAGGGAAGTGGTCCCCCAAGCATCAGCAGAAATATTTGTATTAATTAAAATTTTGGGGGCCTCAAAAGAGAGGGAAGGATATACGGGTGGGTGCGTGGTGGCTCCAAGCGCATGTGCATTGCACGTCTAATAATGGACGTTCCAGATGCTTGGACAGCTAAGATTTTGCAGATGCAAGAACTCATCAATGCATCTTCATCTGGACCATCACATTAATCTGTTCACTTTCCTCTTCCAATAACATAGTAAGAGCTATAGGATTCAGCTCGTTGTCGGGCATATGGCCTGGCTTGGGCAGAGCCGGCATTTACCATTCATTGCCTGGGGCGGGCCTGTGGCCCGAGCCTTTGCTTGCCAGCAGGTTCGTCCATTGAACAGGTCTGATCTATGATTGAGATGATTTAGTTTCATGCAGCGACGTAGCTCTTACCATAATGAATGAAATAATGTCAGAACTAATAGAGGGAAGGGCCTTTGCCCATTTTAGTGTGTTGGAATTTACACGACAAACGGCCATACATAACGTTGTGAAGAGAGAGGGAAGATCGAAAGCCGTCTAGAGTATTCCTACAGCGTGGTCCCTAACAACTTTGAATGCCTGAAGATGACATCTCTTCTGTAGTCACATGGCGACTAAATGCCATAACTAGCTACTGATTCCAATGGCTTCTTCGAAGCATAGACACCTCCCTCGTGATCATTCATACTTGCTCACTTCCCCCACGAGGCATATTCTTTGGGATGATTGTTTTCACTTGAGATATGGTAGTCTAATCTGTCTTAAATACGTTGAAAATATCAGTGACTGTATATTGTAATGGTAACCATAAATTCACAACATGCCGATCAAGTGCATGAGTTTTGTCTGAACTCCTTGAATTATCAGAAAACAAAGAATATACTCAGATGATTCTGAAGATTTGAGGATGAAAGGAACTTCTGGTCGATTACATTGCCAGAAGATAGCAAGAAAAGCTGTAATTTTGTCCTAACGTTGCAGAATCCCCTGCTAAAGTGTTGTGGTTGATGCTTCAGGATACTTGGAATTGGCCTCTGATCGCCCCCTTGCCTTCTTATGGAAGAGGGAGGGAACGTCCTGGAAGGAGGTATATGAGTCTCATTCAAGGACATGGCCTTCGAGATGTGGTGATCACAGGTGGGTATTGATGAAAACATGTGCATGATCCTTAACTTCGACAAGCATCTCACAGAATCCTTATCACCCACTGAATTGATGCATCATAACAGTGCTTAAATGGATCCAAAGTTCGGAAACAACCTTGTTAAGGATATCGTGCGATTGTGCTATTTCAGGTGAGAACGGGACGATTGATGGTCAAGGAGAGGTATGGTGGAACATGTGGAGGCAGCGCACTCTCCACTACACTCGACCACATCTTGTTGAATTCATGAACTCCAGAAGCATCGTGATCTCCAACGTGGTTTTCAAGAATTCCCCCTTTTGGAACATTCACCCTGTTTATTGCAGGTTACTTCCAGACATGCATGTTTCAATTTGCTAAGTGCAGATCTTAATACATGGTTTTTAATGAGCGATACTGCGATACTAACCCAGCAACTTAGGAGTAATGTACATCTTGCTGGACCCTGATCTGATATCTCTTTATTTCCTTTTTGACAGCAACGTTGTCATCAGATATGTAACCATATTGGCCCCTTACGACTCTCCCAATACTGACGGAATTGATCCAGGTACATACTATACTCAAATTTTACTGGGAACTTTTGGCCCGGTTTAGCATTGCTATCCCATTTCTTAGTGCATGGTTCAGATACGCACGGGCTGTTTGTATAGTATCTCGGAACTTCGATAGCATCTATAAGAGCTGATATAATAATCAATGGCAACAGTAAAAGCGAAAACAGAGCAAGATCATCATACTGAAGCAATCCCCTGCCTGTTCTTTCATTCAGTTAGTCCTGTTAATGATGCTGTAATAGATGTTCAGGAGTATGTCTCTTAGCTGGTGAGACAATTTAGATTGCTTCTGTGTGAAAGAGTTCAAATTCTCAGGAAAGAAAGCTAACTACAGCATCTGTATCTTGTACTGGCTCAGATTCCAGTTCCAATGTCTGCATAGAGGATTCGCATATATCCGTCGGAGATGATCTCGTTTCAGTGAAAAGTGGATGGGACGAATATGGAATACGTTACGGCCGTCGTAGCTCAGGGATCACGATACGGCGGATAACTGGGTCATCCCCTTTTGCTGGAATCTCAGTGGGAAGCGAAACATCCGGCGGGGTGGAGAACGTCTGGATCGAGAACATAAACTTGTACAACGTGGGCATAGGAATCCACATCAAAACAAACGTCGGGAGGGGAGGGTTCATAAGGGACATAACCGTGTCCAATGTGTACATGGAGAACGTGCGTAAAGGCATACGGATCATGGGGAACGTCGGCGACCACCCTGACGAGTACTACAACCCCAGCGCCCTCCCTTATGTCAAGGGCATCAGGATCAAGGACGTCTGGGGCGTGAAGGTCCAAGAGGCGGGCCTAATACAGGGCTTGAAGAATGCGCCCTTCACCGGGATTTGTCTCTCCAACATCTATCTCCACGGTGTGCCGGGACAAAGGAGAGCGACCTGGACTTGCTCCGACGTCAGTGGAGCCGCTCTCGAGGTAAGCCCTTGGGTGTGCTCAGAGCTCGCCAGCACCTATCACAGCAGCATTTGCTCCAACTATTTCAGAGACTAATCTTAAGCTGTGAATCTACCCATCTAGCAGACAGCCGGTCGGATCACTCCATAGGTTTATCTGTTCGATTAGTCACGCCGTCTCATTAACCCTCTTCAAATCTTTCAGTGTATGCTTTTATTCAACAAAGCTTTGAATTATCATATCATCTTATCCAATGTCTCTCTTCTTACCGGTTTGATGGCTATGATCTTGGTTCTATTGATATGGATGCATAATCGTCGAGCAAACTAATCGAGTTCAACCCAAAAAGCTAAGCAGAACACAGGGTAGATAACATCTGATCATCATACATAAAATCCACCAGTGTTGTTATTTACAATACAAACATAGTACAAACCTACTAACTATCCATCAATCTCACATACCATCATCTATCTCAGCAACGTGTTCAGATTGTCCATCTCTCAAGGATGCAACTTATTTACATAAGACAGCGCAGATAATTAAGAAGGCTAATCCCCCTAGATACCATCACAAAAAGAAAAAAAAAACAGTAAATAGCTGCATCGGATTCATCAGTCATCACCACAGATTCACCGCGCATCATGATCATGATCATCATAATCATCATCATCACGGTCGTCCTCAGAAATGGTGGTCCAAGAACTTGCGGATGCTCTTGAAGATGCCCTCACCTCCGTCGCGCTCCTCGTCCTCGTCCTCGTGACCGTGGTGGTGGCGGAAATGGTGGTGATGGTGGCGGTGGTGGTGGTGGTGCTCTTTCTCCTCATCGTCGTCCTCGTGCTCCTCGGGGTGATGGGGCTTCTTCATCATGTTCCAGCGGCGGTGGTGATGCTCTTTCTCCTCGTCATCGTCCTCGTGCTCCTCCGGGCGATGGGGCCTCTTCATCATCATGTCCTTGTCCTCCTTCCAGCGGCGGTGGTGGTGATGCTCTCTCTCCTCCTCGTCCTCCTCGCGCTCCTCGTGGCGGCGATCGGGCCTCTTCATCACGTCCTCGACCTCCTTCCACGCCACGTCGGCAAATCCGAACCTCGGCTTCCTGTGGTGGACCCTGATCCACCGGCCGGGCATCTGGCGCTCGATCTCCATCCCTCGCGATTCGGCATCGTGGCCCGGCTTCTCGCCCGACAGGATCATGTCGTTGCCGAACGAGATCTCGCGACCCTCGAACTTCGGCCGGAACTGCCGGCGGCCGTGGCGGCACCCGCGGCCTCCTCCGTGGCGGAACGGGAAGCGGAGGGAGAGCGGCACCGCCGCCCGCTCGCCGTGGTCGTGCGGGCGGAAGGTGATCGTCCTCAGCGGGACGGAGGCGATCTTCTCGGGTTCCGCCACCGGGCGCTCGTCGGCGACGGCGACGACGATCGCGTCCTGAGTGTTGGAGTCGCCACCAGCGGCGGTGGCGGCGGTCTCCGTGTCAATCTGGACCGCCGGGAACGCCGCAGCGGCCACGGACCGGGGCTTCTCGCTGGGGAGGAGGATGGTCGCGGCGGAATCGGCCTCGGAACCGGGCAGATCGCGGCGGCCGGCGACATCGCCGGTGGGGAGATCGGAGGGCGTGAGGGACTCGGAGGAGGCGATGAGGAAGAAGAGGAGGAGGAGGGAGAGGGTTAGTTTCGCCATTTTCTTCACACACAGAGAAAGTATCTCCCGGTGAAGTGGGCGTAGAGAGAGAATATAAAGGGGTAGGTATAGGGCAGGACGGGCAGGTGTGAACGGGGGCGGGGAGGTTTGACTCGGGGGGCGGGGAAAGCGGGCAGCGGTGGAAGACCGACCACGTGATTGGAGAACGAGAGGTGGTTTGCGCGAAGGGGACGGGGAGGGTTTTTCTGGGAATTCCATCACCCGAGGGAGTCGGCTGGGATTCCCATAATTCAAATTTGCATTATTATTTTTTAATTATTTTTCTCGGGGCTTGGTAAAATTACCGTTGGGCCAGCGTCGTAGTTTGATTTATTAGATTAATTAGATATGTCGCAAATCAAGAATTCACATATTTCATATGAATTTTCTTGTTATAAAAAATGATCAATATCACGAAAAACTCCAAACCGGTACACTTATAACAAATTGACATAAAGAATTTGAAACTGGTATATTAATAATAAATTTATCTTCAATTATTTTTCATCAAATTTTGTCATTAAATTTGCTGACGTGGATTACACATGATAATGTGATACTGTGACATGGCAATTCCATAGAGTTAATATAATAAAAAAAACCCCAAATTTGTTATAAGTGTGTCATTAAATTTATCATGAATGTATCAATTAAAGATTTTTTTTTATAGTCAAGAAATTAATTTATGATCAATTTATTATAAATGTATCAATTTATATTTTTTTCATCGCATTAATCCTATTTAAAAAGTAGGTATCATGTGTTGTCGTCTTCTTTTATTTTTGTTGCTAGAAATAATGGGGAAATTTAAATAGAGCTAGATGACATGTCATGAAAGGGGTGAGCTTTAAGTTATTTTCCAGATGACGACAAACGTCTAAGTTAGTTTTATTCTTAATTTTTTTGTTTTAATTTTTAACTTTTTAGATTAAGAAAGAACGTAGGCCGTGCCTCAAACATAAATCAATTAAGTGAAAAAAAGAGGAACTCCTTAGGTGCTCGAGTTGAGATGCGCTTATCAAGTAGGAGGAGGGTGAGACTTTTAGGAAATGGCCAAATGAAATAGATCGGCGGCCGTGGCGTTAGCGTACACGGCGTGCAACAGCTGGTGCGGGCGTCGACCCTGGCGTCGGAGATGACGTTGCACCCTCTTATTCCGCGTGCTGCGCTGGATGGGGACTATACGTGACTTTTCACTTTGCAACTGTTTTTCTTCTTTTTCGGCCCAATCGCTTGCGGTTGACCATCGATTAATCGTCATTTTCGATCTTTCTCTCCTTTTGTTTCCCGTTGACGTGAAATTTCATCTGACGTGTCCCCGTAGCCAATTTGTATATCAACACTTTGGTCAAAAGCCGCGTACATCTACACATAATGCAATGAGATGACGCTATTTTCAAGGGAAAACTATAGAAAGATTCCTATGACTATTTCCTTTCAGGTAACTTAACACAAACGTTGCATGTGAAAGAAGGGAATTGATACCAAAAAAATAAAGAGAGATGACGAGATTAATTTGAGAGAGAGAGAGAGAGGTGGATAAGATTGATTATCAATGGGGAACCAAATCTTGTGCTCGATGGATAATTTAGTTAGTAAATATAAAAGGTGTACTTTGGCCCATGCGGAAATAACACCATTGGGTACTATGAAAGATAGGAATGATAAGCCCACTTAAATGGCATTTTCCTAATGCTCTAGTGGGCTTGAGCACGGTAGTTTCAGCCGTGCCCAATTCAACGGCTAACTCCAACAAGATTTTGATTGGGTGGGGTTAATGGCACTTATCAATTCAAACAACTAACATTAAAACAATTGAATCCGACTGTGATCAATGGGATGCACGCCAAAGTTGCAACGTATATAATCACAAGACTATCCAACGAACCCCACCTGATCAGGAGATGCATGAGGTCGAATCCCTACATCAAGATGCTATACAATTTCATTTTATTTTTTTCGAGATCTAAGGGGGGGTTCCTCATGGCGCGTGCTTATTGAGCGTCTAAGTTATTCAAAATCGTGATTTCAACTAGAGCGCGTCAACTCTGCAGCTTGGCAATTTGCCTACTCGAATTCATCTATAGTTTTCAGAATGTCTTATAACAACCCCTGGCCATACACAAGACTTAGTTTCTAAGTTTTGACAGAGAAAGATACCATTATTACTTGACAATGAACCCAATCTAAGGCGAAAGAAATTGAACTGGGATTTAGGAAACGAGATTCTGTTTCTGGGCCATGTGGACCACAAAGGCCTATATCACATGTGAACCTCTCAAGTCGCGAAGTCTTGTTAGGCCCACCGGCACATTAGGACCCTGTTTCTTGTGCTATTCCCGACACTAAATCTAAGGCATTTTAGGGTGTGTTTATTTTAATGGTGCCATAAGTTGTGTACGGCGCTCATTTTGGTGTCAAAAGTTTCCGTCGGATCACTTAAGTATCAAAAAATTTGAAAAACACTCACTTTGGTGCTAACGCCAATCTAATCGGCCGGAAATCCGACGTGGCCTTTTTTATTTATTAAATTCTTATACTGATATGGCTCGCCGGAGAGTCCAGTCAGCGTATAAACCACCAAACGACATCGTTTGGCGTCTTAAACCCCAAGTCGAAACCCTAAATCCCCAAATCGAGAGAGAGAGAGAGGCAGAGGCCATGGCGGCGTTGTCTTCTTCCCTGAAGAACAACACCAGCAGAGAGAGAGAGAGAAGCCATGGCGGCATTGTCTTCTTCCCCGAAGAACAAGACCAGCAGAGAGAGAGAGAGAAGCCATGGCGGTGTCGTCTTCTTCCCCGAAGAACAACACCAGCAGAGAGAGAGAGAAGCCATGGCGGCGGCGTCTTCTTCCCCGAAGAACAACACCAGCACCAGCCACTCTCTGAACAGAGCCCAATCCACCATCTCCATCTACGCCCTCCTTATTTCCCTCGCACTCCTTGTCTTCTCTCTCTCTCTCTCTACACCTTCAACCCCCCTTCTTCCTCCTCCTCCTCCTCTGCCCTCGCCTCCTATATTCCCATCACTTCTTGGCCGAGCGATGGTGGCCAAGCACAATGGCCGAGCGACGGTGGCCGAGTGACGATGGCCGAGCACGGTGGTTGAGCAACGGTGGCCGAGCAAGCTAGGTTGGCGAGGATGAAAAAAAAAAAACCCTTATTTCAATCACAAATGAGTTATACGGCGTCGTTTTTCCTAAGCCATCCACATATGATGGCAAAACGATGTTGTTTTCTTAAGTAGGACAGAAAACGACGTCGTTTAAAGGGTTTATCGAATTTTTTTTAAAAATATAAAGCCACGTAATCATTTTGGCCGGAATTTCTCACCAGTGGTACCAAAGTGATCGTTTTTTCTCCGATTTGGCACTTAAGTGATCCGGCGGAGACTTTTAGCACCAAAGTGAGCGCCGTACACAACTTATGGCACCATTAGTGTACTTATCCCGTTTATTTTATGAAAACTTCATGCAAGTAAAAAAAAAAAAAATCATAGTTTTCATTTGTTTTGTGATTTTTAAAAATAGATGATCTTCTTGTTAGAAGGGAAGTGGTTTTTCTTCAATCTAAGTTTGTTGTTTTCACGGCATGGAAAACATTTCCCATATATTGGTTAGTTTTTGGTCTTCCAAATACTATAAAGTTGAAGATGAATTTTCCAAAAATAGTTAACTTTTAAACAACCGGACCCTTGTTGAAGATGGAAGGTGTGTCTCTTCTTTGAACATGGTTTTATGCTACTTCAAGAGTGATCACAATTATGAGGTGAGTGGTTTCAAGTTCTATACAGGTTTCACATTGAACTTGAAACCTGTCTATTGGAATAGATTCATCATTTTTTGGAACACGTAACTTGTCCTACATATTCTAGAACCTAAAACCTGCTATATCACATATTCCAGGATTAATTTCAAGGTCTATCCAAATTCCGCCTATATTATTAATTAAACGATTATAGTGAATTAAAATTCTTAATGACCATCACTTGCTACTATAATTCACTAACCATAAAGACATACGGAAAATATGAATATTAATAAAGTAAAATTCTCGGTCATAAAATGAAAGTTCAAACTGATGTTTCCAAATTATACATTCATTATCAAACGGTATGAAATATCGCAAGATCACACAAAAATATGAACTAAGAAAAACACTAAAACTTATTCTAGGTTCTAGGTTACAGGTTCCAAATTCCTCAAACTAAGAACCTAAAACCTACCCATTGAAATAAGTTCCTCATTTTTTAGAACTTGAAACCCACCATGCGTATCTTGGAATCTATAACTTATAGTTTCGCACTGGTTTACCCCAAAACCATGCTCATCCTTAATCACAATGACTCATTTCAAAATGTCTCTGATAAAATCCAAACAAAATAATAAAGGATGATCAAGATAGCATTCTCAAAACATAAAGATAACTTTGGCTCTAGTATTATTTGTTAGCTTAAGAGTAGTGGTCAAGCTCCCAAATTGTTCGTTGGATCTTTTCTCTCTTCAGTTATGTAATTCTAGAGCACCTTTTGTTCTTATATATACATGTATATTTCCCTATATGAGTAATGACACAAATAATCCATGAACTTTAGCTTAATGTTTAATGTGGTCCATGAATTTTTAATTTGTTTAATCTGGTCCATGGGCTTTTGATACATGTTCAATGTAGTCCCTAAACTATATGAAAATCATTAATGTAGTTTTTTCATTAATTAAATATTAGGAACAACATTGAATATTTTCATATAGTTCAAGGTTTAAATTGAACATGTATCAAAAGTTCAAAGATTATATTAAATAAATTAAAAGTTCACGGACCACATCGAACAAATCAAAGTTCAAAGATCACATTATACATTGAGCCAAAATTCAAATATTATTTGTATCATTTTTCTTTTTGAATAAAGTCGATGATTTTTCAAAATGCATAGCCAATTCTTTTGCATGGAACTATAAATAACTCGCACCATGTTAAAGTCTCAATAGAATCAAAATAAATATGCATAGCTAGTGAGTGCATGTTCATAACCCATAAGACAACAACAGTACACTCTAGATTTGTAAAGTATAGCAGCACCATAGAAACTAACCATTTCATTTCAATTCCAACCCACGGCGGCGGTCTCTAGGACTCTTGGGACCATTGAGACACTTAGGACCACCGAGGTTGTCGGTTCCCCCCTAGTGGGCATGCATTGGCACTGGGGCTTCTTGCTGGGGAGGAGGATGGTCGTAGCAGAATCTGCCTCGAAATTAGGCAGATCACGGTGACCGACGACATTGTTGGTGGGGAGATCGAAGGGAGTGAGACTAAGAGGAGATGATGAGGAAGAGGAGGAGGAGGAGGGAGAGGGTTAGTTTTGCCATTTTCTTCAAGGAGGAAGTATCTCTAAGTGAAGTTGGTGGAGAGAGAGAGAGAGAGAGAGAGAGAGAGAGAGAGAGTGGGGGAAGGTATGGGGCAGGATGGGCACATTGGAACCGAGGTGGGGGGAGGTTTGACCTGGGGAGCAGGAGAGCAAGCAATGAGCAGGGTGGAAAACTAACCACGTGAATGGAGAATGATGGGGTATCTCTAATTTAGCAATTTAAGAAAACTTAATAGATGGTAAATATTCATAATAAATATGTCAATTTGAGATTCTTCGTGGTTCTATTTTAATCAAGAATTCACATAGTTTTTTTTTCTTCAAAAGAATTCACATAGTGTAGAGTAAAGGGCATCATGGCCAGCTGTTTGCTTTACTTATCATGCTAAATAATAATGGGAAATCTAAATAGAGCCAGATGAAATGTTCCGGGGCATGAGCTTGAAGTTATTCTTCAAATGACACATGTTTAAGTTAGTTTTATCTTTAAAAAAAATTAAAATTTTTAATTTCTTAGATTAAGGAAGTAGGTAGGCCGGGCCTCAAACATAAATCTAATAATGTAAAAAAAAAAGAGGAACTCATTAGGTGCTTGGGTTGAGATGCGCTTATCGAGGAGGAGGGATGATTACTAGTGGCCGTGTGGCCTTAGAAAATGGCATAGATTGGTGGTCGTGGCGTTAGCGTACAGGGCGATCAACAGCTGGTGCGGGAGTTGACCCCGGCGTCAGAGATGACGTGGTACCTTCTTATTCCTCGTGCGGCGCTGGATGGGGAGTATATGTGACTATTCAGTTTCCACTTTGCAATTGTTTTTCTCCTTTTTCGGCCGAATCGCTTCCGGTTGACGAAAGACTAATCCTCATTTGCGATTTTCTCTTCTTCTGTTTCCGGATTGTTAGCCCATAACACGAAATTTCATGAGAAGTGTCCCCGTAGCCAATTTGCATATCAAAATTTTGGTCAAAAGCCGCGATACATCAACACAATGAGATGACGCTATTTTCAGGAAAAATTAACAAAAAAAAAAAAAAATCTTAAATTGATGCCCTTTTGGTAACTTAGCACATATATAGCATCTAAAAGAAGAGAGTTGAAACCCAACAAAAGAAAAAGAGAGAGATGAGATTGATTTGAGAGAGAGATAATGTCGACTATCAATGTGGAACCAATTCTTGTACTTGACGGATAATTAGGCTTGTAAATATAAAATGACGTGATTCATCCCATATGGAAATAAGACCACTGAATACCGTAAGAGATGGGAATGACAAGCCCACTTAAATGGCCTTTCCTATGCTCGGGTGGGCTTGAGTTCAGCTGTGCTTAGTTCGACAGCTAACTCCAATGAGATTTTGATTGGATAGATTGATGGCACACATCAATCCAAACAATTGACATTAAAACTATTAAATCTGATGATGGTCGATGGGATGCGTGCCAAAGTTGCAATGTATATAATCACGAGAGTGTCCAACCAACCCAACCGGATAAGGGAGACTCATGAGGTCAAATCCTTACATCAACACGCGATGTGACTTATTTCTAAGATCTAAGGAGGGGTTCCCCCCATGAGGGTGCACCCGTGCTTCTTGAGCGTCTAAATTATTCAAAATTGCAATGTCAATTGGAGGGCGTCAGCTCTGCAATCTGGCAGTTTGCCTGCTCGACTTCTTTTTATTGTTTTCAGAATGTCTGATAACAACCCACGGCCAAGACTTGGTTTCTAAGTTTTGACAGCTGAGAAAGATACGGTCGTTACTCGACAATGAACCGAACTTGGGGCGAAAGATTTGAACTGGCATTTAGGAAACGATTCTGTTTCTGGGCCATGTGGACCACAAAGGCCCATATCACATCTAAGCCTCTTAAGCCTCGAAAATCCCTGGTAGGCCCACTGGCACTTTCCCGACACTGAATATAAAGCTTTTCAGGGTATGTTTATTTATCAATAACTTCATATAAATAAAAATATTTTTCATGGAGATTATTTTTATGGAAAATAATTAGTTTTCAATTATTTGGTAGTTTAAGGAAAGTGATTTCTTCTTATTAAAAGGAAAATTTGTTTTATCACAATCTAAACTTGTTGTTTTCACTGTGTGTGAAATTGTTTTCCACAAATTAGTTAGTTTTTCGTTATCCATATACTGGAAAGTCAGAAAATAATTTTCAAAAAATAGTTTTCTCTGAACCATTGAAAAGGGAAGGCGTGTCTCTCCTTTGAACATATCTTTTTTTTGCGCTACTCCAAGAGTGATCGCGATGACTCCTTTCAAAACATATATGATAAAATCCAAACAAAATAAAAAAGGATGATCAACATTTCAATTCTCAAAATAAAAAGAAGAGACAACTTTGGCTCAAGTAGTGACTAGAGGTATCAAAATAGGTCTTAGATCCATATAAAACTCATTTACGTTATAAATGAGTCACTTATTTTTCGAAGGGATTAGTTAAATAAATTTAAAAAATGAAAGCTTAAGATAAATTGGTCTTAAATGGGTTGGACTTAGAACTCATTTCCAACCAAGCCTCACACTCTCTCTTTCTATCTTTAACTTTATAAAAATCGAAATTATAATTATTTGTTATATTTCATTTTTTTTTTTTTTTTTCTTTCCTTTTTTTTTTTTTTTCCTTTTTCTTCCTTCTTCCTTAGTCGGCGGCTAGCCCGGTGACGGCTGGCAATAGGCCAAGCTTGAGTTTGCTGGATCTAGCAAGGTGAAGGCCTCGCTAACGTCTAGCAAGGCTCAAGTTCACGGTGTCGGGCGAGGCTTAAGCCGAGCCTCGCCAATTTGAGCTCGCTAACATCTAGTGAGGCTCAAGCCTCGTCCAAGACTTAAGCTCACCGACTATCGTCGTGGTTGACAGTCGGCCAAAGAAGAAGAAAAAGAGAAAAGAAAAAGAAAAGAGAAAAAAATAATATTTAAAAATTATATATTTTAAAAAAAATTAAAATTTAGAATTCGATTTTTTTAAAAATACATTTTTAAAAAATTATAAAAATTGTCCATTAAATTTGTATTGCATGAAAATGTTTTAGCAATACCATTTTATTTACAAAAAATATCATAAGAAATAAGCTTTATTAGGTTTAGTTAAAGGTTTTTCACATTCTTTATTTTATTTACTAATTTTTTTATTGTTTAATTTACTTCTTAAATTTGATGTGAACTTTTTATTCAAGTAACATATATGCAAAGAGTTTAAAGTGAATTAAATGGGTGTGACTGGATTAACCTAAATTGAGTTAAATAATATTGTGTTTTGGTTATATGGGTTGGGTTGGGTCGGGTAGGGTATGAGTCATCAAATTTACATTGTATGAAAATGAGTCAAAATGGATTAAATAAGTCAATATAGCTTGGACCCAAATTTACATTACATGAAAATAGGTCAATATGGATCGGATCATTTTCGACTCGACCCAAACCTGACCTGGCCTACCCATTTGACGGTCATAGTAGTGATTGTTAGCTTAAGAGTAGTGGTCAAGCTTCCAAATTATCGGAGTTCAAAACCTATCTCAGAATTCATTGGATCTTTTTTCTCTTCAGTTATGTGATTCTAGAGCACCCTGTTTTCGTTTCTTTATCCTCTTTCCGAATAAAGTCGACAATTGCTCAAAATCCACAGCCCATTCTTTCGCATGGAACTATAAATAACTCGCACCATGTTAAAAAGTCACAATAGAGTCAAAACGAATATGCAGAGCTGGTGAGTGCATGTTCATGAGACAACAACAGTCCACTCTCGATTTGTAAAGTACAGCAGCACCACAGAAACGGACCATTTCGTTTCAATTCCAACCCACGGATGAGTGTAAAACCATACCCTTATCAGCATGAATTTGGTGCCACCATCGGTTGAATTTACTCGAAGCCTAGTCGACTCTCTCTGCCTCGAATCATCCGCCATCGTCTAGATCCTAGTGGTCTCGATCTTCCCATGGCCGAAGAGTCCTCCTCGGAGCCGGCTCTGCTCGAACGAAGACGACAGAAGAGTATCTGAATCTTCTCGTTCAGTCGCGGGATTATTAAAACAGGTGCAAAGAAACAAAATAGGAACAAGGTTCTCGAAGTATGCCCCTAAGACCAAACCAATCAGAACCGTGGGGAATATCAATGGATCACATTTTTGGTGCTTCCGAAACCCAGAATCACCCCAACACAAAGATCAATCCATGCATGCTGGATCTCGATACATCCCAAGACTATTAATCCCTTTTCTTTTAAAGAAACGACAAGACCCGACAGTAAACCAATAGCAAACCAGCCGAAAACATCAACAAAAGGACCACTCTTTTCATCGATCTTGCACCCCCGAGCCAAAGATAATTACCCCCCATCTCCTTCCTTCACCGATCTTTACCAGAGAGACGAGAGACCAGACGAGAGACCAGATTTTCTTTCCCCTTGTCAAATGCTGTCGAGGGCCTTCACGAAGCCCAAGAGAAGCCCCAAAAATGGCGACAACGTCACCCGGTCGGAGTCGATCCTGCACGAGTACGAGGACTGCATCGTGGGGTTCATGGACGACGTCCCTCTGGTGGTGTGCGACGGGGTCAGGGGCTACCCGGGGGTGCACGGCGAGCCGACGCTCCGGGAGGTCCTGAGGGGGTCGGTCGGGGTGATGGGGGAGAGCTGCCTGGGGATCACGGAGAAGGTGGTGTTCCTGGGAGGGAAGGTGTGCGCGCTCAAGAGATTCCGGGCGGTGCGCGTGGGGAAGGGGGAGTTCGGGAGGAGGCTGCAGAGGGTGGCGCAGATCAGCAGGAGGTGCGAGCACCTCGTGCCGGTGTTGGCGTACCTCTACTCCAAGCGGATCAAGTTCGTGCTCTGCGATTACTACCCCATGGGCAGCCTCCGTGACCTCCTCTCTGGTGAGCATCACTTGGTTTTTCCAAGGCGAATCGTTCTTTCTCGTCTGAACTCTCTCAACACAGGAAATCACTGTCTTCTAATCTTTCTCTCTTTGTAAATTTTGAAAGGTGGGAGGGACTGCGGACACACAGCCCTGAACTGGAGCCAGCGGCTCAAGATCCTCTTCACAGCCGCACAGGCCATCCTCTTCATCCACTCCCTCTCCCCTCCCAAGGAGAGGAAGATGCAGATGAACGTGCACGGCAACATCAAGTCCGCCAACATCATGATCAACACCGACTTCACCGCCTGCCTCTCGGACTACGGCTTTGCCCAGCTGGCACGCCGTGCCAATATCTCCGACACGGGGCAGTGCACGCCGCCGTCCCCCTCCTCCGCCGCCACATCCGAGAGCGTCCACTCCGACGAGATGAGCCAGAAGGGGGACGTATACAACTTTGGGGTCGTGATGCTCGACGTCATCGGCGGGCACGAGGGGATGGGTGACTACCGGAAGTGCGTACTGCGGAAGAAGGAGGAGATCGTGGAGGGGCGGATGGATTTCTTTGACTTCGGCGCGGATGGGAGGGAGAGGAGCCAGGCCATGCAGGTGTTAGAGATGGCCTTAGAGTGTACAAATGAAGTAGCGGAAGAGAGGCCCCCTATGGAGCAGATACTAAAGACATTAGCAACGTTCATGAGCGTGTAATTTGAATCTAGATTGTACAGGATGGTGTATTTCGTGCACTTTTGTGCTCTCGAACATCTCATGGCATGATTACGAGGGGAGAGTGTGATATTTTGCAGGCGGTGCAATTCACAGGGTGACATAACACATCGAGAACCCTTCCATCGTATTTTCTCTGATCATATTGTGATGAGATTGGGGATGGAGGTGGTAATACTGATGTTAAAACCCAGATTCTACTCCTTGATGAGCTGTGAGATGTTTATCCTGTTAGTATCTTCCTGAATTTAAGACTGTATTTGATCGTCTGGATTTCTAATCAGAATAGGATGAGAAATGATATGAAATTCAAATATTTTCTATATTCAATTCACCGTTTGTAAGTTATAGTAATAAAACTAGATATTTTCATATCCTACCATGTTCATTATTTGGTATTTATGACATATCAGTATAAAATGAACTTGAAAAATGCACAAATGGACATTATAAAAATCTTTCATAAATCATTATCAAATTTAATAAGAGAGAGAAAATATGATCAGTTACTTTTGTAATTACAAAAAGTATAATACTTTGACTCCCTCATTACTTTTTTGTGAAATTTCAACTTACAAAGTCATGGAGGAGGAGTTCTAACTCTAGTACTACTTTCATGTACTTTTGACATGAACTAGAGAGCTATAAACGAGAATAAATTTCTACTCTCTCGTCGTTTTCGTGGAGTTTTAACATGAATTAAGAAAATTATGGAGAGTCATGAAGCTTCAAGGAGATGGCAAAGGTAATTTTTTTTTAATAAAAAATTTCATTGCCCCTCATTCTTCGAGAATTACAAAGATCATTTTTCAAGTTGGAATTTGTTCATTTAAAATCTGTGCTTCTACTTCATTTTTATTTGCTTATTTTTTATTATTTTTCCATCTCTTTTTATTATTTTGTATTCCTTCCACTATTGCTTAATAAAAATTTTATCAAATAATAAACTATACTATTATTCCTAAAATATATAATAATATAGATACTATATATATATATATATAATATAAAATAATGCAAAAAGAAATTCAAATATATAAATAAAAATAGAAATAAAAAAATGAAGTTATTATAATTTTGTTATTTTGAATTTTCTTTTTAGTGTTAGAATCTATATATTATTCATATTTAATTATTATTTTAGTTTTATTATTTAAGAAGTTTGTTATTCGAAAAAATAACTTTTATACGAGAATAAAGAATATCCACTTTATCCTATATCCCTTATGATATAATTTTATTTAGGCTATATTCAACTTTATCCTGTCTTTGGCAAGAATCAAACACAGTACATGTTTATCTTGGCAACCAAACCTAGCCAAAAAGATTAGGTTGAAAAAGGCAACCAAATTAGAATTAGGATTACTTGGTGCGAATGATAACCATTTTAGTTAGAAATTGATTTATGGAAGAGAAATAAAATTTTCTATTTCTATTCTTAGATGAGTTTCTAAGCAAAAATATGCATTTGATAACGACATAAAATTTCTTCCTCCTTGATAGTGGTGGACGGCAGACGGCGGCGAGCGAACAATGACGGCAGATGGCAAGGGGCAGACGGCGATCGATAGCAGATGACGATGAGCGGATGGCGACTGACAGTGAGAATGGTAGCCGGCAGCGATGGACAACGGTTGCTAGATGGTGGCGACGAATAGCAGGCAACGATAGACGACGGCTAGCGGCAGTTGACAAATGACAACCAGGTGAATGGTAGACAACGACTGGTGGCGGTGGATGTGCAGACAACGATTGGTGGCGAGGACAGTGGCTGACGACTGATGAATGGCGAGCAACAACAGACAACGGCGGTTGACGGGCGACGACAGCAAATGGTGAGTGGAGGTGGACGACAAGCGGTGGCTAGCAGCAATTGACAAATGATGATAAAGAGGACAGTAGATGGTTGCTAGCGGTGACGAATGGGTAGCAGCTAGTAAAGAGAACAAACAATGAGAAGAGTTTTTATTTCTCATTTATGTTCTAGAAATAAATAAGTAGAATTTTTTTACTTCTAATTTCTATTCTAAACATATTTTTGGAGTAAAAATCTATTCTAGAAATAGAAAAATGAAATATTTTTACCATACAGATTTATATTTCAGAAACAAGTATGGAACAGAAAAATAATTTTAAAAGAATGGTTATCATAAGCGCCTTTAACAACCAACATATTTCTTAAACAAAAAGGATAAAAAAGAAAAATCAGCAATGCAATGTTTTTTTATTTTTTATTTTTTATTTAGGTAGGTTTGTTTCATGGATAGTCAATGATTTAGTCAATATTTTTCTAAAAATGATAACTTGAATCAATTTAAAAAAAAAATTAGGAAAGTTACAATAAAAAAACTCTAAACCATGCCCATTACAAACACTAATTTTCTAAATTTTTGTGTCAACAATCTCAAATTTATGTCTGTGTAACACATTTACTGTTGATCACATTTCCAATCCAAGTTCATCATTAAAAATCGTACATGGCGACTGGCAACCCCTCAACGTCCCGACACCAACCTACCCCTCGTTAGCCAAAGGCAACCCCAGCGATACTCGTCTCTCCCTCTCCGTTCTGTATTGTCCATGGCAATCGAGCTTCAGGAGCATGACCTCCGTCGAGGCGTTGGGCTCAAGCCCATATTTGGGCGAGCCATCATGTCGCTCGAGCTCGACACATCCAAGCTGAACTTTGCTTGTAACTTCAAGGTCGAGTGAAGTTGATATGAAGAGTAAAAGGGGGAATGATATTTATAATTTTCCCTCCCTTTATTAAATCATTGAATCAATACAAACGAAGGCTAATCTCTCGACATGAAATATTTTAAACGAGAGCAAATAGCAATAATTTCTCGACAGATACATGAGTTTAATTCTTGAAATAAGATACACAAAGTTTTAATATATGAACGATATCGCTAGCATCATCACCTCAATCAAATTGATTAAAAAGAACAATCGAGTAAGTATTCGGTGATTATAGTACACATATTGGATTGAATATAGATGACTAAATTAAGTTCAGTATATATTACACACGCAACCAAATAATTTCTGCGAACCTAGACCAGCACGTGGGACCAGAAACACGTGGCTTCAATGTGGACAAATTGTGTGGTCCCCCCCATGCACAAGAAGGCCCCATAATAGTGTTTTCGACCCCACGTGGATTTGAAAAGCCCGCCTTGAAATCTGCAAGAGAGGCCCGAGCATGTTAGGTACCGGTTTGATGGCTGATGTAATGACATAAGCAGCTAATCAATAGTCTTTGGCATTTTAACTAATTTTGTACCTGGATTGCACAATCCTCGCCTATGTTCGATTTGACAAATTTCTTTGAATATTACCGTCACGCGTATATCCTGTGCATAAAATATATCCATACAAATTAAAGTATCTTTAGAAATTTATACTGCATTTTGCTAAGAAATTGATGGGGCGAAACCTATTACATATGAATGGTGCAAATTGACATGGCCACTCGAGTAAGGTGGGTCTAGATCTCACATCCAAGACCCTTTACATAGAGTATGGCCATATATTTTTATTGTTTTCGGATCTATTATTCGTTTAGTTGAGGATTGCACATAAGCATTATTGTTTGCGATCGTATAGTATTGTCTTCATGCCCTATTAAACGATTCTCAATCCAAAGCGTCGGATGATCATTAGTAATACTGCCTTGATGCATGACTTTGATATGTATGACTGGGCCGATTCACAAAAACATAGCTCATCAAGTTACAATTTAGGAAGTCTCTGAATTTATTTTTTATTTTTTTTGTCGATAGATTAATCTAGGAAGCAACGTCGATCAGTTGACTTTGTCAAAAGGCTTTGAACCGATCTGTTTACATTGCTTTATATAGCTATTAAATTGACCATAGATCCATTTATGTCGTGGGTACATTGATTCTACGTACTCACGTGGTAGGAATATCACGACTTTGACTTTGACTCCCTTAATTATTCCGATTCACGCGATTGGGGAAGGACCATTATGGATTAAAAAATGAAGTAAACCCAACGACTGGTCGTTGATGGGGATCGTACGACACGTTGCGGTCCCTGATTGGATGGTCGTCGGAACGAACGCGTGGGGACAACTTTCCCGGGCCCACGGCACGTTGGGTCTCTTGTGTGTGTATATATATATATTCCCTTTTCTAAAACTGTTTATAAATGTTGACTTTTCCGAACATAAGCGTGCGGGTTAGCATATTTTAGTGTGCTGTTACCGAGGCAAGCTTAGTTTTCTTGAAGCATCTTTCCCTTCTCAAAAATTTCAGAAATTTTATTTGGTATCAAGCTTGTACAAGAAGGTAAAAAAGGAAAAAAAAGATTTTGGAGGCTCTTTTGGATGCTTGACACCATTTTTCTGGTCTTTGATTTAAAAGATTGCTTGCAGAGACATGTCCTACATCCAGCACAACCCCTTTGAATATCCTTCTTATATTTTAGAATTAAAGAAAGATAAAATGTTGAAAAGGATTTATGTTTCGATATATCTTTTCCATTCATTTTCTTCTTTTAATAAAAGTTCGAGGTCAATAAAATAACAAATTCTTATTTATTCATGGAAGGTGACTCATGTGACAAGACTATATGTTACGTATCAAATAATCACAGAGATAAAGCGAAGTGTTATATGATAAGCACAGGAGTGAACACTCTCTCAACTTCGACTTTTTAAGTATATATGATAGACTTTGAATGATTCAAGCACAAGCAATGAAGAAGTGATTAATAGATGATTAAAGCGGGTGCTTCTGAAGTGGGAACGTGACGAGTCTTCGCTGGGCTCCAAAAAGTCAACCTGTCTACTAAGTATAAAGAAGCTCTTCCATGTGAGTGAAAACTTGCAGCTACTTCATACTCCACACCTTTTTCAAGAAGCAAGGCGCAGCCAGAGATCGGAGAGATCGGTCCGCGGGGAAAAAAACAATGGGGAGCAGAGAAAGCGAAATGTACTTCGTCTTCATGAACTACGATCCCGAGTACGAGCGCCTCCGCACTGACAGGTCGCCGCACTCGACTCGTTACTCTCATTGCAAATGCGATTCCTTTTCTTTGTTCTTGTGGTAAAGCGTGGAACATCTTGACATATGATGTGTGAAATGTGGTCATTAATGACGACAGAAGCAAGCGAGGAGCGTATGAGTTGGACTCGTATCTGAGCGCCAAGCACGACGGGTTATTGGCAGCCACTCTTGAGCCGGGGACTTACAAGAAGACCTTCTCTCTTGTCATCGTCGACGGGTTCGGCGTGGAGATTTCCGAAGACCAGGTAGGGAGTGAACCCTCCCCCCACCCCCTTCTCTCTTTAGGTTTAAACTTTTGAAAGAATAGATCCACGATGATGGAGGCAACTTATGCATTTCGCATTCTGTGTGAACAGGCAAATGAGCTTAGATCTGCGAAGGGAGTGAGGGTGGTGGAGAAGAATCAAGAGCTTGCTTGAGGCTCTCTCTCTCTCTGTCTCTGTGTGTAGGCTGGTGTGTACGTGATGATGTGCTGTTAATTTGTAGAAGGATGAAGATGGGACTTGAAGACTGGACGACGACGTACGTGGACGCCGATCGGTCCGGGGACAGTGTGAATGCGTGCTGGTTATGAGTTCATTAATTTATTTTCGAAGGGGTATATGCTTCATTTCATTGGTGAAATCAAGGCATTTTACTTTACTATTGTACTTAGCTCGTTTGCCTCTGGGACTCTCTAATGCGATTTAAATATGCCTCGTTCGCTCTCCCTCTCTCTTTCTCCCTCAAGTCTGCATTCGCTTACGATCCCAGAAATGCAGACGCCGTCCATTGCCAAAATGACATTAGGGTTTTGTTGAGTAGAGAATCCGTTCGCGGATGTGATGCGTGACCGCATGAAAGCGTGCATTTGAGGAAATGATGTACCTAAAGAAAAGGTTATAATTGTACATCAAATGTTACGCTAATCATGGACCGGATAAAAGTCCATGTGCCCATTCGACCGATTGCTTATTGCTTGAAACCCTGTCCTTGAAATGGGCATGAGGGCCGTAATAATTTGAAATTATATAATGAAATGCTTGTCAACAAAAGAACTTTGAAATCGATTTGAAACTATTTAGTACCGCGGGACATCACACGACAAAATTATCTCGAGCCATCCAACAACAAACAGTAAGGCATTGCTAATTCAACAATTGCACGAGCCTTTTGATTGAGTGGTTGACGCTCAATCTCCTCAATACGGTGATAGAAAAATCGCACAACTTGGCCACGAGAGCGGCACAAGATAACAGCCAAGCCGGTTAGGGTGCAAGGATGGTCCATGGGAGTGAGAGGATAGATAGATAAGGGCACGAACTAGTACGGGGCTGATTTGACGCATGAGGTGAGCGTCGCCACTGGCCTTATTATCAAGTTAAGGTTAAAAGGGAGCAGGCCCGGACGTGCCTGAAATCGGTTCATTTTTCAACAAGAGTTCGAAGACAACTCTAAAGAGAGCCTGACAATTTCGGGGTCGCTTCACATGCATGCAAACGCGACATTTAAATCCATGTGTCGATGTTTCGTGCGCTGCTCGCCACGGACCCCCACTAGCCCCAGTCCTCAGTCACGGTCGCTGAACTCGTTCTTTTCCCGCCCCCCCAAAGCATCCTCCGGCGGAGCCACCGAGGAGCAGAGCTGGGGCCTCCCCTTCCCTGTCGTCTCCCTCGATTCTATACGGCGGAGACGCGATGTGCAATCAAAGCAAATTCGAATTTGACGTGAATGGATTCCCGTCGTTAATCAGTAAGATGCGACTAAATCATGTCGTGTACGGGTGGGTCGGTCCATTCAACAAAGATTAGACGCGAATAGACATGAGTTGACATGTGAGCGCGTCGTTCTTTTAACACGACGTGGTGAGATATATTTAAGACATTTGATAGAAATATACGGGGAGATATGTTCAAGACGCGAGGTCATTCTTTTTCAAGTTTATAGAGTACAAACTCCATTTCCAAAAAATGAAAGGAAAAATAGAGGGTATTTATTAAAACACAAGAACAAAAAAAAAAAATATTTGTAAAAATTCAAAATCATATAACATATGTAGTCTGGTCTCACGACTGTTATCTTAGATAATATTTAAAAAAAGAGAGATTGTAAAGTCTAGATGTGATGTGAAGTACAATTATTCATCGTCTAGAAATATGGTGGAACATGCTAGTGCTAGTTATTGTGTATAATGTATAATCGAATTTTATTTGTTTGTCGGGTACAATGATAACATGAATATGTAAATGGGTTAACATATTGTATCAATAGTTGGCAAATGACATACTTGATAATCATGTTGGTCAAATTCTGAAATGGACCCTTTTATTAGGTGTCTTGTGTTTGTGTTAAGACTTTTCGATCAGGTTAATTAAACCTGTGTCATTGTCCCGATTTGACATGGCATGAATTACTAACCTTACTAGCTACATGTGCGTGCCCGACAAGTTATTGATCATGTGATTCTTTAATATAGACTGAGAGGTCACATGTCTTTCACGATGTCATAAGTTCAAGCAAGTCTTGAATGAGCTTAATGGAATTTTGACCATCTTATTTTGGATATTTGCTATCTCAAATAAGGAGACTTGCTGATTGATGATACATTAGCAATGCTTTGAACTGATCTTGAGTTTAAAAGTGGCGTTTTATCCAGATTTCATGGATGCTATTCTATCACGTGGAGTTTAGTATTCCTATGTGATACAAATCACCCGATGTAGATAATTTTTTTCAAATTTTTAATTTTTTTAAAATTATTTATCTTATCTATCTTTTCTTTCCTTTTCGATTTCTAACCATGGTCACAGAGTCATGGAGCCCTCCTTGGCCATTGGTTGAATCTGGGTGAGGCCATCGTGGCCGTGGTTGAAGGTAGCCTCACCATGACCTTATTGACCACGAGCAAGGCCAACCTTGCCATCATGGCCTCACTAGCCATGGGTGATGCTACCTTGCTCAGATTTGAGCAAGATCAGAGGAGGGTCGCAACCTTAGCTAGAGGTAGGAGAGGGCTTTATGGCCCTTGTTGCACTTTGACAATCTTTGCCGGCTATGGTGACAAATAAAATAAAATATCTAAATAAAAATTTCAAAAAAATTAAAAAATGTAAAATTTGTTCATATTAGTATTGGCCGTGTCATGTAAGATAGTCAACATTTACGTTAGTAGTTTCTCGCCAAAATTAGCTAGAAGTACTACATTGCCAAATTGTTAAAATGTTTAAAACTAAATCGACCAAATTGTTATAATTATGATTGAATTAGAAAGAGCATAATAGGTTTAGGAATTTTTTCTAACCCGATGCATTGTACATTTAGAAGAACCCAAAAACGTATGAAGAATGTTATTCATAAAGAGAAAAAGTACTGAATTCAAAATCTTGAGTTCATCAAAATGTAAACTCTCACGCTTTACTTAGTTTCTTAATCGGTCTAATAAGTAGGTTAGTAGCGACTCAAGGGTAATAAGGCTTCAAATGAATGGAAAACCAAGTAGCAATCTATAAAATTTGGGAGAGTCCATGCAAAGTGGGAGTGCCAACTCCAAAGAGGATTATTCGTGCTGCCTTAGCAATTTAACCTCCTCGGCGTCATCTTAGAGGATCATGATAACTTTGAAATTGGCTTCTCAATCGATTGACAACACAAAAGAACCGGAATATTTTGAACTAAGGTTGCTTCAGAAAAGTAGAATAAATTCCACATTCAGCTTTTCATAATTTCCCTTCATCTTTGACTCCAAGTCTAACCCAACGGGGTTTATTTTCACTTAATAATCTCTTCAAGATGAATAAAATTCGATCAAATTGGAGGGTTACTTGCAAAAGAAGAAGAAGAAGAAGAAGAAGAAGAATTACATTATTGGTGTTGTTTACTCTTACGGAAGGAGTATACACAAAAAAGGAAAAAAAAAAGAAATAGTAAAAATCGACGACTCGGACAGGTTTACTAATGCTCGAGCCCGCCCCCCTTCTTCTTCTCCAAAAAACAATCGCTTCCTTTTCCATTTCTGCCAATCTTTAGTGACTCAAGGTTGACAAAAGGAAGAGATCAGTATCTGCACGAACGAGACACCTTCATCTCCACTCTCCTCAAGGACTTCAGTCAACGTATTGCATCCCGCACGTTACCATGTGTGCGATGAATCGACGATGCATCATTGTCGGAAGCCTTTGTGGGAGAGCGAGGTGAAGAAACGCCTCGGCTCTTGTGCACGGACGATTCGATGATAGATAAACCAAGAAGCCACGAATCCAATCAAAAACTGAAATTAGCAAGGGCACGGTTTGTTCGCACTCCCCCAAGTTCTTCTAGCCATTTCGAGCACACCTCACTTCTAGCGTTGATCAATAATAGGCCAGAAGCCCTTGAGGGAGAGGGAGCAACCCATGCCTTGTAAAAATTTACTACCCATGACTCATGAGCCCCTCTTTTCACTCATGCTCGTCTTGCCCCATGCTTGCTCTAAAAGCCCTCTTTCTTTTTATAGGCGAAAATTTGGGTGCCTAAAAAGGGTATGCACCATTTGGTAGGGACCCCATATAAATTATCTTCAAGAAAAGATTGGTTCTTGATTTGCTCTAGTGTTTGTGATTCTTGTGTGATCTTGTCCCACTATCGAAGTTGCACAAGATCCCCAATGCCATTAACTTTACATCCATGTGAACTGAAATCTATCTTGACTTGTGATTTTTGATTGCCTTTGAAAGTTGGCCTTTTGTGCACAATTTTGATTCCGAGAGTACGATAAAGAAATCTAAGTTGATTCCTCTCCTATTTCTTACTTTGTTTCAAGTTCATAAAAATAAAATAAAATGGAATGCCGATGCTCTCTCTCAATCATGTTATCATGCTTCTTCCTATTGATGGGCCACTTGGTGTGGTTTATATCCACGTTATCCATCATGCGTTCCCTTCATTACTCGACAATGCAGTCAATTTATTTTTCTAACTTAATAATTTTCTAGCTCATATTAGACTTTTTGGGGAAAATAATCAAAAAAGTCCTAAACCTATTTGTAATTATGCCAATTTAGTTTTAAATTTGGCCAAAGTTGGCTGGTTGGCTCTGACATGGCCACTAACGATAATTTTTTAATAATATTATATATTTCCGAATTATTTTATTAATTTTTTATTTCCCTCCCTCCCTCCCTCCCTTCTCTCTTCTTCTTCCTTTGGCTCCGGCAACCAGCCAAAGGGGAGGGCTGGTCGATAGCTAGATTGAGATAGCTAGGCGAGCTTGCCTTGCCATCGCTACGTCTGGCGAGGTGAGCCCCCACTGGATCTAGTGAGGGCTCACCTCTTTAGTTGGCTAGCTCACCTTGTGGTTGCTAGGCGAGGATGAGCTTGCCCAACTACTGGTGAGGCGAGCCCTCGCCCGACGATGATGAGGTGAGCTCGCCTGGCCACCTCAATTTAGTGACTGGCCAACCCTCCCCTTTGGTCGATTGTTGGAGCCAAAGGAAGGAGGGAGGAGGAGGAAGGAGGAAGGAGGAAGGAGGAAGGAAGAGGGAGGAGAAAAAGAAAGAAATATCAAAAAGATAAAAAAAAAATTAATAAAAAAATTTGAAAAATAAGGGTCCGTTCATTTTGCGAAAAATGATCCATTTCCGGAAAATATTTTCTCAGAAGTCATTTTCCAGGAAAATAACAATATTTTCCGGTATTCGGCTAAAACTTGAAAATGTTTTGGAAAATGTTTTCCAGTATTCGATAAGGAAAATATTTTCTAGCCGTTTTGCTTGGGAATAGTTTAACATGGCCGGCGACAAGAAGTCATAGGCCTTCGATACAGTTTTGGCGCTCGGTGACAAAAGGTTCGTGTGGCAAACACTGCATTCTATAATCCCGTTCTTCATTGATTTGCCCCTAAAATCTCACGATCTCACCAGATGTATCTACAGATAAACTCCAAAATCAGCACAAAACCAAGTAGAGGATTGATTCAATAGAAGCATTTCTACAGGACTTGCATTTCAGGTCAAAAACATGATCTTCATTGCCTTAATCAATGCTAGAAGCTCGCAAGACAAAAATCTGGACTCATCGCCCAAGTGCAAGGAAAATCAACAGAACACAATTGTAAGACTTCTCTCATTCATTAGGATCAGCAACTCAATTCAATTCTCCATCGATATCAGAAACTCAAATCCGAATGCCACCGTTACGACCAGACTCCCACCAGATCTCGCCTTTAACACAACACCACGCCAACCCACCTCATTTTTCTCGAATACAACTTCAGAAAATCCAAAATTGATGCGATCCCAATGAAACCCAGATCGCGGACCGCAGATCTCACCAGCGGGAAATCAAATTCAAGCGTTCGCCCGACGAGACAGTCGTAACCGAATTACGAACGGGAGCGAAAACGTCGCCCCTGGATCAATGGGAGCGAGCTACGAAACAAAGACTCACCAGAACGCGCATGCCTCGGGATTGTCCCCCGCCGGCGGCGAATTCACACACCGGCAGCGAAGAGGAAGCAGGGCACGTCGTGGAGATCGAGCACCGCTGGACGAGGGGGACGCTCCGCTGCGGTTAATTGTCGGCGTCGAAGGAGGAGGACGAGATCAGAAACCCAGGGCTTCGCAAGGGCGGAGATCCAGCACCACCGGCCCCGCCGCTGCTAATCTTTGGCGTCGAAGGAGGAGGACGAGATCAGAAACCAGAGCTTCGTGAGGGCGGAGATCCAGCACCACTGGATGGATGAGGGGATGTTCCACCGCTGCTGATCGTTGGTTGAAGGAGGAGGATGATGAGATCAGAAACCCTAGGTTTCGTGAGAGAGGAGGCACAAATGGCAGATGAGTAAGGAAAGAAACGCAACAAAACCGTGCGAGAGCGCACGTACGGACGGGAAAATGATTTCCTCTTTTCAAAAGAGGAAATCATTTTCCACAATTTGATGGGAAGATTTTTCATTGGCCAGAAAATATTTTCCTTGACCATTTATTTTCCGTCATCCGAACACCGAAAATTCTGAAAAATATTTTCTCAGAAATTATTTTCCGTGAAACGAACGGACACTAAAATATTATTAAAAAATTATCAAAAGCGCTAGTCGATAGCTATGTTAGTGCTATTAGACCAATTTTAGTTGTATGGACTGAACTGACATAATTACAAAAGGTTTAAAACTCAATTGGTAAAAAAAAAATTAAGATTAAATTTGGCATAATTACAATAGGTTTAGAACTTTTTTTTTTGTAATTTCTCCCCATTTTTTGAGTGGCAAAACTGGGGTCGAATTGTTTCTTCATGGTTTTCGGTGGGCTGGTTGAGGGTGGGTCTGTGATAAGAGATATCGAATGATTCAACAGCTGTAACTAGTTGAGAACAACTTTGCAGCAGCATTCCAACATGCAAGAAGTCAAGCTAGATAACAAAATTCCTTTGCACATATGCGAATCCAAGCCTATCCGATCTTTGTTCTAGCCACACGAGACTGGTTTTCCACGAACTAAAGTTGGTCTTCTAAAATATGAAAAATAATTTCGTGGTGCGTCAAGATTCTACGAAATTATTATTAGAAGGGAGTAAATATCCGTTAAGGTAATTATATATACACCGGTCATTTCGATCTTGGTATCCTAAATCAAAGTACTCATCCATTTTCTCTCGATTATGAACAGCCTCAGTTCCTTGGGAAAACCTGTGAGTCGCTCATTGATATGCTCGTATGACCTTTCTTTTTCGATATTTTAATTGCAAATGGTTGTTGGAGTTTACAGTGTAATGTGGGAGGAAAATCAACAGTCAATGGAGTAAACCAAAGTTAAATTTTCCGGCTGCCCCTTGAAGACCTTGAGAAGCCAATGACGCTATTCTAACATCTAATTATTCTTGTCTCTTTTGAGCATGTCTTACCCTTTTCGGATAACACGCGAAGAAATCAATCCAAAAGCGTATCCCACTATGACATTCCCCCACATCCTTACTTTCATGTTATCTTAGACAGGTGCGACCCAGTTGCTCCATAGATTACACTTTTCGTTTCTTTCGGTGAACTTTCTTGGTGCAGAAAATCCAGATATGTCAACCAAGGCCGTCGCCATTGAAAAAGTAAGGCTGCGTATTGCCTCAACTGGCCTCCATGGTCTGTGAGGAGGAGATGCGGCAGCACTCGGACAATTTGTGTTACAAAGATAAGTGAAAATTATGAGAGATTACGGCCCTTTTGGAATGAGGCTACGATATATTTATCGAATTCTCTGAACTGAAATTGGGCGCAAAAGGCTTATTTCCAAGGATGGGATTAAAAAAAACAAAATACGAGTCTAGATGAACTTTGGATTGCATACATGATGAGTTAACTTAGGAGATGTTGTGCAACTTTAGTAGTGGGACAAAATCCCACAAAACACTAGAGCGAATGAAGAACCAATCTTTTCTCGAAGATCATTCATATGGGGTCCCTACCAAATGGTACATACCCTTTTCAGGTACTCAAGAATTGCCCCCTTGCGAAGGCCTATATAAAGGCATTGGTTGCTCACTCTCCCTCAAGGGCTTCTGGCCTATTTGATCAAAATGGCTAGAAGAACTTGGGGAATACGACCAAAACTGTGCCCTTGCTGATATCAGTTTCAGGTTAGATAGGGTCCAGTCGGATCCGCTGCCTCTTCGTTTGTGTGTATCGTTGGATCGTTCGCACGGAAGAGCCGAGGCGTGTTTTCACCTCACTCTCCCTCAATGGCTTCCAACAATGATGCGTCGTCGCGCGCATACGTTGCCTGGGGTCCTTGAGGAGAGTGGAGATGAGGGCGTCTTGCTCATGCAGATTCCGTTTTGTGACAGCATATGGCATATGCGTCGTTTGAACCTTGAGTCATCGAAGTTTGACAAGGAAAAAGGGGGCATTTAAGTTCTCTCGTCACTTGACTCGAGCATTAGCAAGCCTGTCCATTCTCCCATGGAGCACTCTTCTTTCACAAACTATCTTAAATGAAGCTTTGAAGGAACGGTAGGTTATTCTCATACTTTGAAACACCACATGAATTATGCCAGTTACTTAAAACCCAAGACTTTCCTTCACATTTATAAACCAGGCTTTAAGTCGGAGTAGTAACAACTCATAATTCTTCGTAACTCTCTTGTATGATTGTTGGGTCTAGACTTATTGGCAAATTGGGTTTTGATACTGATATTGGATGACCTTAGACATTTCTCATTTTAAAAGTTAGTTCAAAGAGTGAGAGTTTCCATCACTCTTATAAGCCGATCACCAGTCTTTTTTATGACTAATATGGGATGATATCAACAATTTTGAGAGTTCAAAGAATGAAAAACAACGTTCTCAACTGGGCACAATATGACATGCAAAATAAGCTTTTTTGGACCAGTAATATGGCCTCTGAAATTCTTCTTGAATCAAAAGCTAGGACCTGTCCAAAAAGTCCTTAATAGCTGTGTTAATATCACTATTATATAATTATTAATGCATTTGCAGAGGGTCAATAAGCAATAAAAGGTTCTCACATTTTCTCCTCTTTTCAATTTTAACCACACTTTTTTTAGATTATCTCGACCTTTCGAAATTATATCAATTCTATTCCAAGATTAAACTCCCTAGAAAATTGTCCTTTAGTTACCCTGTTGCCCTCATCTACCTCTAGTATTTGCAGATTTGCAATCAAAACTCTTATCTTAGAAGGACCTAATTTTTTATAAAAGAAATTACAAATTCTTATGGAAAAAATAAAATTATATGATATGAAGCCAAATGAATACTCTCCATTCAATTATACATCTACTAAATTATTTCCCATAAATATTTTCCTTTAAATATTAGAAACTAGATAAAGCTTTCTTCTTAGAACTATCTTATAACCACTTAGGAAAAAAAAATGCGTGAGGAGAAAATGCTACAAATAAAAATAACAATAATAAAAGGGAGGCAAAATCAGAATTTTAAGAAAGAATCAAAGGGTCTGTTTATTTTGTAGAAAATGAATAATTTTAAAAATATTTTTCTAAAAATAATCCCTTAAATAACTTAAAATAATTAGTCATTAAAAAAATTTCTTCATTATTGATAACAATTTATATCTAAACTTTTTCATAAATTATGAAAATGTTTTTTTATTCATTAACTTTTGTAAGAGATTGCAAACGGTCATTTTTAGAAAATTATTTTTCAATTCCTTTATTTTTTTGTGAAATAATTGCACCTTAACTTAATATTCCCACCGTCTCATGGCATTAAAAGACTTAGAATGGATTGAAAATAAATTTGAAATGTCAAGATACTTTCTCGAAACAATTGAAAGTAAAGGATGATACAATTGAATTTCCTTAAAAAGGTTGAGATTTATTCATTTGCTTCACTATTAAAATATTATCATCGTTTATTGAAAATTTACTACCAAAAAAAAAAAAAAAAAGAACAAAAAATCATGATTCCCAGTTCCCCATGCCTATTTTCCGCCCATGATCTGGCGCGAAAACACGTGGCAGAAATCTGTGAACTGTCGTCTCCTCGTTTTGCAGCGAACGTGGAGAGAGAAGTCGACTTCCCAGTTCCAGTTGCTCGTCTTCCTCCGCGATTTCGACAATGGCTTCTTCTTCACCTCCTCCTGCGAAGCGCCGTCGCGAGACCGGCCCCTCGCCGCCGCCGCCGCCGCCGCCGCCGCCGCCAGCGCTCGAGAGATCCTCCCCTGTGGTGGTCCTCGCTCACGGTGCTGGTGCACCTTCTTCCTCCGATTGGATGGTTAGGTATCTCTCTCTCTCTGTCTCTCTCTGTCTCTCTCTCTGTGGTATTTTCGTCGATTTTGAGCGATTGTTGGTCGTGATTGTCAAATTGGTTCGCGATTGTAAGTTTGTCATCGGAAAACTCACTTGCGTCTGGACTAGTTCATTTACTCGCGGGAGTCGAATCCGCGGAGGCGACAGTTTTACTGTTCTGCGGAAGAAAATGATTTGGATATTGAATCGTGAATTCGTGCAGATGGAAGGAGATGTTGGGCAAGGCACTACATGCGGTCGAAGTTATCACCTTTGACTACCCCTGTATGTAAAGCTGACTCTTTTTATAGATTTTATTTTTCCTCTTTAATCTCCCTATTTGCTCTGCTAACGATCTGATGCAGTTTTCTTCTTTTCTTTTCCTTTTACTTCCACATTCAAAATCGTGTAGGTGTTTAAATTATATGTACTGTCTACACGACCGGGTCGATAGTTTGACATTTTTCGACGTTTTGGCCGAAAATAACTACTTAGTCCGCGCGTGTTTCTTTGTGTTTCTTTGAGTCACCCTGCTTGTGGAATTCAAATGTTTGCTCGTAAAAATGAATATCAAATAAAAATCTCTTATGGCTGTTGTTCACATTTCTTTGCTGTACGTGGCTTGTTCTGCCGGGTCGAATTCTCGCGGCTTGTCATTATGGTCGTTTTACCATGTTGCTATTTAGCTGCTTTCTTCATAGATTGACAATGGATCTTAAATGTGGCAGATATGTCTGGTGGGAAACGAAGAGCTCCTCCCAAGGCCGAAAAATTGGTTGAGTTCCACTTAGATGTTGTCAGAAAGGCTGCTGCTAAGTATCCCGGCCATCCATTGATTTTAGCTGGGAAATCTATGGGTTCAAGGTGACACTTACTAACTTTCTCACTGAACAAAGACTTGCTACAAAAATTTTTGTGTACTATTTTGTTATGCATCCCAAACTGGTTTCCAGCATGCATATGCGGGAGGCTGCTGCCATTTGCTTCTGTCCTCTTACCACGTCTGTAATTCTAGTTAGCATTTGCATCAGGAAAGACAACTCTGAGGAATCGTTCTGTTGATGTATACACATTAGTACAGCTGGTGAAGCATGAAATTTAGTTTTCCTTCCTGAGATTTTGCGATGAATCTTCTCATTGCATCTCTGCTACCATCAGCTAGTAGATCATGCGACATATTTATTTGGACATAATGGTATCAGATTTGTATTGCTGCTATCTGAAATTTCGGTCTATGGTTATACGATTTCCATTTGTAGGGTCAGCTGCATGGTTGCTAATGAGGAAGGTGTTTGTCCATCTGCAATGGTTTGCTTGGGATATCCTCTAAAGGTCCTTCTTCTATTTGATCTCACTTGATGGTGAGCTTTATATTACACTGCGACAGATTGCTTTCTAAGGTGTCCTCTTCATTTTGTCTACTCAAGTTTGATTTCTTAGAATCTTCTCCTCTATACTAAGATAGTATTGTAGCAATAGAAGCTTGTTAAATCATCATTTTAAACAATACCTCTTGGCCGAACTCTTGCATCTACATGAAGTAGTGGTTCACTGCTTCAATTTTATGATTCCCTCCAAAAGCGGTGAAAATAATTTTTAACTTCCTTAGATGAGTCTGAACCATCAGTAGCATTATTGTTTTTATCTATAGTACGTACTATAACTTTTGCAGTCTCTGCTGAAAGGTATACTGGAGACAAGAGCTTAAGAAAACTAATGAATCGACAACTTCAAAATCAGGTGATGTGTAGATCTTCATTCTGTTGGGCAAAAATTTGACAAGAAGGGAATTAACTACTTGCTACAGCAGTTCCTGCTGCACTTGATTTTTTTCTTTTTTTTTTCAAGGAGTAAGAGCGATTGTCATTCTTGAGACCAAAACCTTTAGTTCAGTCCCTACCTCTCCCTACATTAGTTGTCTAGGTAGAGAGAAGAAAGTTATTTCTTCAGCTTGTTGAGATTCTAGTTTCAATCTGTAGCCCAAATTGGTGCAGCGACAACAAAATTGAGAAAATATGTAGCATCAACTAGTTTAAACGAAGGTCACTCTCGCCATCATAGGCCTGATCTATTTTGCAGTAAGGTAGCATGCAATGACTAGGTAAATCTATGACAAGATCCAGTAATGAAGTCTGTCTTCTGTTTGTGAAAGTGTTCAAAGTTTTATTCTTGAACTATCAAAGGTTGCTTCTGTAATCTGCCAAGCTTGGCACAATTCTCTAATTTTGCTTGTCGTGCGCTTATCTGACTGAGAAACTCGTGATGTGGATGTTGATGAAATGTTTCAGGGCATAAATGGAGCTATTAGAGATGAGACTCTCTTGCAACTTTCAGTTCCTGTAATGTTTGTGCAGGTAATGCTTTCTATCTTTGTAAAAGATTTATTAATTAGACGATTAATGTCAAAAGAATCGAAGTGCAGGAAATACTGGGCGAATCTTCAAAAATAAATTATGCTGAGGCGGACTCTTCATGAGAGTTGCCAAAAATTGGATAAAGGGATACTGCTACGAGCTTAATGGTTTATTTTGGTCTTGAAGTGGTATTTAGTCTTTGGCTTTGCTTGTTTTGATTTTCCTTTTTCTCTCTTCTTTATGCTCTTGTCTTTAACTGGCAAAGCTGTAGTTGCAATTGGGAGAAAAAAACACGAATTCTGTTTGATCCAAGTGCATTAGATTTTGGATTATAAATTCACTTGTGCATTGAACTAGACTTGATGTCTTCCCTTATCATGTTCTCCCATCCTAATATTTTAGGAGGTTGCCTATAATAATGTTCCTGTTTTGATTATGGTGTGGCCATAATCTACTGTATGTGTATTTTGGTTTTGAAAGAAGTCCCTGCCAGTTTTTCATTCTTCACATCTAAATCATGGTGTCTTTTCTTAAAAAGGGTAGCAAAGATGGCCTTTGTCCCCTGGAAAAGTTGGAGGCTGTCCGTGAGAAGATGATATCCACTACTAGGTTGTATGTAATTGGTGGTGGTGATCACTCATTTAAGATTGCAAAGAAACTTTTGCAAAGCTCGGGGATGACCCAAGATGAAGCTGAAGATCTTGCTGTCCAAGACATTGCCAAATTTGTTTCCAATGTGATTAATGAAAGATGAAACCTCGTGTCATAAAAGTTATACATGCTAGTGATGTGAAGGTTGCACTTTCTTGAGCCTTACCTTGCAAATTTTGTCTCTTATTCGTATCTCTAGTATTTCAGATTTTTATCATGGCAACTACCTAATCTTCGCTATGATTGTTGAGGATGGAACATTATAGCCTGCTTGATTTATCTTGACTATTTTTCCCTAAAAAAGAATCAATTCTTTCCTCGAGTTCAATTCTTCTTAATAGGTGGATCCATAGCTATGTGGGGGTACATACCGAGAGTGAGAGAGCCTTTTTTTTGGGGGGTGGGGGGGGGGGGTCGGGGGTGTGGGTTTGGGTGGAGGAAGATCTGTACTCCATACATTACATATATGATGATTGATGATTGTATATCAGAAGTTATTCTTACATTGCAAAGTCCTCATCCTTGTAGCCAATGATGGAGACTCACATTTATTTAGTTTTTAACATACTTTCTGATAGTGAGGCGAAGTTTGTTCCCTTGCTTTGCCTTCTGCTTTTCAGAGCTGCAGACATAAGAACATAGAAAATAAACAGTTATGTTGAATTGAAGAAATTTAAGTTAGCTCTTGATAAACATGTCATTCTTTCATTTTAAAGTAAGTAAGCTAAAGAAGTGTGCTTAAACATGGTTTATTGCTAGTTACTGGTGAACATAATCTAGTATATGTAATCAAATCTGTAGTGTTAATTGTGTCAAGTCATGAATTTTATCATAAGCAATTTATCTGGCAGTAGGGAAAGGAGATCATGAATGCCTGCTTAGAGATGTGGATGATGCATATGATCATTTCACTGGACTTGCCTTTTTACGACAGGCATCATTGTCACTCTCACTGTCACTGCTGCTGCTGCTGCTGCCATCATCACATCTGCCATCCCGATTCTTTTTCTTGAAAAGGCTCTTCACTTTGTTCGTCTTCTCAGCAATCTTTTCTTTCAAGGACTTTTCTTTCTTCCCATGGCAATCTACATTGTGGGTATTGCCACTGCTGTGAGTCTGCGCTTTAGGAATAGCATATGATTGGCCACTGCACTGGGTCTGGCATGCCACCACAGTGTAGCCAGCCTCTTGTCCGTGGAGACCTTCGAGATGTTTATATTCGCTGCATGATTTAAATTCCTGATGAGTCATCTCAGTTGTTTTCTGGCCAGACATGTGCTCATAGCTTTTCTGTTTGCAGGATTGTTCAGCGGTTTTTTGCAACTGGCAGGAGGCCATGGTGAAGGGTTAAGCTTGTTCTTATGAGTTTGCTGGGTTTCTCTTGTACTCGCTCAATTTTGATCAGTGCCATGAAACGATTATATAGCCATGGACTGTGCAGTAGAGAATGAGATTCCTTCACCTTTTCTGATGCACTTCACAATTATTCACCAAGTTGGGACGGAGAGAACTTATTCTGTTAAAAAGATGCAATCGAGATTCCTTCTCCTTTTTATCTGAAAGGCATCCCACCCATACTGATTCCAGCCTTGTTTTTCTACATAAGGTGAGTGACTACGTACGTGATACCTCCCCCTCCGTTCTTTCTCCATACTAGAATACTCGATTTTCTTGAGTGGGGGATAAATTCGATAAGAATGCTGCCACACTCTGCTATGTTGAGATTCTTTGAAAGGCCTCGAAGGCAATATGTAGGTGTATATTTTGTTGAAAGAAGGGTAGAATATGGTCGTATTCGGACATACTTTTGTCTATTTAAACCGGCATCTAGTTATTGGCCAACAAAAAGAAAACCCGGCATCTAGTCAGAGTGCTTTAAGCGATCGCGACTTATTTCCTATGTCGAGTCTAATAATGTCACTTATATGGTGATGAGTTATTAAGAATACGTGTACCCGGTGTCTACAGATGGTGAAAAAGGAACACCCCAATTAAAGAAAGTATTGAGAGTTTCTGATACTTTAGGTAAAGTATCTGATAACCTCTAGCAAGCCGAGATTCGACTGATCTGTGGACGTTGCAGCCCATATTGACATGACTTCGAAGAGAATGACCACCGAAAACAGTTCGCCTTTTGCCTATATCCTATCGAAAGCATGATCAATTTTACATTTCAGACATGTCACAACAATGTGGCACTATTGTATAACTAAACGATAGAGAAAGGTATCATGCACAACATTGTTGTTATCGTATAACTAAACAATTGAGAAAGGTATCGCGCTCTTTGTCCGCTATCACTCAAAGTAGTGGCTGCTCTTGCATGTAAGTCACCTTTTACATAGTATACAAGATACTTTTGCATTTTTCTTTCTTAAAGATTGCTTTGTATTTTCTCTAAAATTTATTTTTAGTGGATTTTTTAAATATAAAAATAGGGTGGTTTTAGGTTCCATTTATTTTATGATGATTGAATGATTCAAAAGGCATTTTCCTTGAATGACCGCTTTAAATAATTAGTTCACGAAAAATATTTTTATTGTGGATAACAACTTATGTTCAAAAAAAAAAAAAACTTATGTTCAAATAATTTCTTGAATGATGAAAAAAATTACATTAATTTTTTTTTAGCAATATAGGTGATCATTTTTTAAAAAAGTTCTCTAAATTATTAATTTTCAATGAAACAAATTTAATAGTATTAGTTAGAATTTTCTACTTATCAAGATGTGAAGTTTGACGTTGACAGACCTAATTAGACGTAGAGTAGATTGAAAGATGATATAATTTGAGAGTTATGAACCTTCAGTTGGAGTGCCTCATATTTCATGCCACGTGGAGCGGTGAACCATTGATTGAAACAAGATAAGTCGTGGATAAGAGGGGGGCTTTTTGGTGGAAAATATGAAATCTTGATAGACTAGTTATTGTGGATCTTTCTTAAAAGAGAATTCATAAATTTCAACACGAGTCAGTATTCAGGAAGATACAGTATGCTCCCCAAGATATTAAAACCCTTTTCAAAAATTGTTGCAGTGATCTCTCAGAGCTAGCAGTGTATTTTTAGTTCTCATTACACATAGCCAACATGCATAATGAGCTTTGACCAAAAAAAAAAATGAAAAAATGCATAATGAGCAAGCAATGATGATACCTTATATTTCTTGGTCTAGTACCTTTTTCCTTTTCCCTTTTTTTTGGTTTGATTAAATGGGGATGGCAGTAACGAGGATACCTAATGTTTACTTAGGGTGCATTGGTTACATTTCTGTTTTGGGAAATAATTTTTTTTAAAAACACTTTCTTTTCTATTTTTATTTTTAGGAACAGTTTCTGAACATTTGAATACATTTGGTAACTACATAAAATTTCTGTTCCCCGAAGAGAAATGTGTTTGGTATGACCCCATATATATTTGTGACTTATAATTTCTTTCAATTCATTAATAATTTTATTATAATTTTCTTTTTTCTTTTTCTTCTCCTTTCTCCAACTGATCGCCAATCGGCCACTAGCCAGACAAGGGCCAATGAGGTCGCTGGCCTCGAGGGAGCCTCGTTGATGGTCTGTGAGCTCGGAGCGACCTCGCCGGAGGCCGACGAGATTCTGATGCCAAGGCCGGTGACCAGCTAGGGGAAGAATAGAGGAAGAGAGAAGAAAAAAAAAAAGAAAGAAAAGAAAAGGAAAAAAAGCTTGACTTTTGTTTTTGGAGTTGTTCCCAGGAACAAAGAGTAACTTTTTTTTTTTGGTTTCTTATTTATGTTCCAAATTTGTTCCCAAAAACAAAAAAAACTTACCAAACGTGTTTCTGTTCTATTTCTATTTCCGGAAACAAAAAAATAGAAACACTTATTCATGGAGTGTCACCAAACGCAGCCTTAATGTAATGCCTTAGTCATCTCTATTAACTTAGTACACTGCACTTCAATCGCTCGTGCTCAAAAGTTGCCCTGAGAATCGAGGTCATGCACGAGAAACGACAAAATTTTTGCTACAAGTGGGGTTAAGGGCGATGGGCAGTTCGATATTCACTTTTTAAGGTGGAAAAATCTGAGAAAGTGAAAGCTTCAGAAACTAATAGTTGCTAGCTTCCACATCCCTTTTGGTTAGCCATTCTCCTCAAATGTTAAAACATAAGTTCGTTCTTTTTATTTAGTGAGGCCAAAGTTTCTGATCTCTTAATGAGGTGAGATGGTTGGGTTGGGCATTTGCCTTGGTTTAAGCTGATCGAACTCTCTTTGGGCAAGTGAACTGGTAACAGTTTAAGAGGCCCTAAAAGTATTCTTGCCCATCCTTGAAACGACCGTTGTCCAACCTTACTTCCTAGGTTTGTCGCTTATTCAAGTACTTCTTTCATCATTGAGGACAAATCTGAGTTAAAAAATATCTGTCTAGATAAGGAACTATTATTCCGTCCAGTGACTTCAACATACGGCTTCTGGGGTGGTTCATCAAGCAGATGAAGTTCAGCTTTTTTCTTTCTATTTTCTTTATGTCATGCAGGCTTCTGCAGAATCCTACAGTGTGTGATATTTAGGAGAAGCGACCTTTAGAAGGTGATGTTAGGGGGGTGAAGAAATTCTTTAAGCTAAAAGAAGGCGTGTGAACAAATGCATGTTCTAGTCTACTTTACCCCAATTGCTGGATGTTGTTAAGATCATGATCATGCAATTGAGTGCATCAACGATGTGATATCTGCTATATCTCTCTTTCTTGCTCTAATGCGACTAATAGTAGGTTCCAGGTCAATTACTCTGTTAGATGGATATGTGAATTCATCCGAACGATGTTGATGCATTCAACTGAAGCTACATAAAAATGCTTCCCGGTGTCAATCAAATGAATTTAATTTGTCAGCATCCCTCGCAATTTGTTTGTCAATTTCTTTATCAGTGGTGCTTTTAGTTCTGCAATGTCAATTACAGCTCAATAATTGTTCGAACGAGATCGCTTTTTTACCTAATTAAATTAATGATCAAGTGACATGAAGCAGAGGAAGAAAGAGAGATTTCGGAAGCAAATTTATTCATTAGCATTCATAGTACAAGACACCATATAGGTGTAAGATTTGTATCAAGGCACTATAACAAGTCGTGGCACGTTATCAACCATGTTTATTTAGGATAGGATGACAGGGGACTTTCTTCTGATCCGGTGTCTGACAGCTGCTTCCCTTAAGCCTGCAAAACACAAAAATAAGTTTTTAGAGTGGGAGCTTGATACATTTGTGTCTTAGAGAGCAATGAGGCCATATGGAGGAGAAATTTTGGCCACCTTGTTCTTGTTACAATGAGTACGAGGGTCTCATGAACCTAGATTGATATCTTCGTTAAGGCACTTAATCCTATTTTCATTGGTATATACAAGATGTCAAATATAAATATATTAGTTAACATAAGTAAAAATACTAGCAGCTTTTCCTTTTTCAGGATATTTACCCTACAAAATTTGACATACAGGAGTCTTGTCTAGCCTTTGCTGTTTAATTTGCATTTGTTGAGACAATATGTATAGATGTTTCCCTGTAATGAAGTTATCATTCGATTGCTCAATGGATCATAACCCCTTGAGGAGTGATTATAGTCATTATAACCATATTTGTTAATCCTTAAGTTATGTGAAATAATTAGCTACCTCCTGGTTGTCTACCTTTTATACCTTCACCTTTCAGCAGTGGTCATGATCGCTCTCACTATCGCTGCTGCTGCTGCTGCTATCACCAGATTTGCATTCCTTGGATTTCTTCTTGAGCATGTTCTTCTCTTTCTTCTTGTGCTCGTCCTTCTTCTTGGGCTCCTCCTTCTTCTTAGACTTCCCATGGCAAGCAGATTTCTCTTTCTTGTGGCCATGAGCTTGAGTAATGCAGTGAGTCTGGGCATGTTGGCCAAGGTAATGGCCATTGTTCTGGCCCATGCAGGGAGTCTGGGTTTTGGCCATGGCATGCTCACTGGGGTGACCATGAGCTTTAGCCATGTGGCCATGGCCCGATGGAAGGCGTTTCTCGCTCTGGCCATAGCACTGGGTCTGGCTGTGGCTCATTTTATGTTCCATGGGATGGCCATGGCCCAATGGAAGGTGTTTCTCGCTCTGGCCATAGCACTTGGTCTGGCTGTGGCTCATTTTATGTTCCATGGGATGGCCATGGCCCGATGGAAGGTGTTTCTCGCTCTGGCCATAGCACTGGGTCTGGCTGTGGCTCATTTTATGTTCCATGGGATGGCCGTTTTGGCTCTGTTGGTAGTAGGTTTTCTCGGCATCCTTGAAGCAGTGGAGCGAAGCCATGGAAACTGATTCAAGAGGGCGAGGGCTTTTTGTGTAGTTTTCTCAGGCTGTTTTGAGTGCTTGCTTGGCACTATGGGGCAGTCTTGAATAGCAATTTATAGGCATGGGGCTGAGTGGGGTTCTCTCGCTTCTGGTACATTACTCTTTGATTTTGCTTTTGCAGGATGGGACAAAATAGCATCTATCCTGTCTCCATTACATAAAATTCCAAACTTTATTCTCAACGGACCATTGAAAAAATTCCAATGAATACGGTGGAAAATGGTTTCCAAGTGGGCACTAGCCCGTCCTTCTCCATCTAAATGATTTATTTCTCAATGGGCCAGAAATCGAAGGTGAGTCATTATCAAAACCTAATCTGGAAAGTCACACCCCGAAACCAATAACAATGCGAAAATGACATGGCCGTCCTCCAACAACATATCATCAAAATATGTGTTTAGGATTTGACACAATTCTGTAACAAAAAGACATGGAACACATTATGCACGCTATATAGTGCTTATGGTCAAATTCTTTGTTAACCTCAAAAGCATAAAGTCTAGTATGTGTTTAGGATTTGACACAATTCCGTAACAAAAAGATATGGAACACATTATGCACGTTGTATAGTGCTTATGGTAAAGTTAGTTTGTAAGTGATTTCATCAAATCCTCTCTAAGATCAATAACGGTCTTACGTATCTTGGACTCAAATTCCCACGTATGCTAAATCTCCTAATGCCTTTCATAGAAGAAACTTTGAGGAATACATGATCTCCCATGCTGAATTCTACCTTGCAGTTTTTAAGATCTAAGTAACTTTTTTAATGACTTTGAGCTATTTTGAAATGTTCTCGATCCAACCTGATTTTCTCTTCTCACTGTTGAATGAATTCTAGGTCGGTTAGGCTCTTTTCACCAACATCATATCAATAGATAAGAGTTATGCGTGTACGACCACACAGAACTTCAAATGACGCTATCTTAATGCTTGAATGATAGCTACTATCATAGGAGAACTTCGTCCCACAAACAGCCAAAGTCAATTGCGCAGGACCTCAACATATCCTCTAGCGTCGAGATAATTCTCTCTGGTTGTCCATTTATCTACGGGGTGAAAGGCTGTACTAAAGTTGAGTTTAATACCCAAAGCTTTTTGTAAACTCTTCCACAACTGAGATACAGATCTAGGATTGTAGGATTTTTATCTGAAACAATAGCTTGCTTGGGATAGCCTCCAAAATGTTCGTCTTCTTTCCGCTCTCACTTGATGGTTAGCTTTATATTGCCCTGCGATACATTGCTTTCTAATGCGTCCTCTTCATTTGGTCTCCTTAAGTTTGGTTTCTTAGAATTTTCTCCTTTATAATAAGATAGTATTATGGCAACAAAAACTTGTTAAATTATAATTTTAAACAATACCCCATTGCCGAACTCTTGCATCTTCATCGAGTATCGGTTAACTGCTTTGATTTTACGATTCCTCCGAAAGAGGTGAAGAGAATTCTCGACCCTCCTTCGATGAGTCTGAAGCATTAGTAGCATTTATCGTCTTCCTGGATTGCACGTAATATAGCTTTTGCAGTCTCTGCTGAAAAGTAAGCTGGAGACAAGAGGTTAAGAAAACTAATGAATGGACAACTTTAAGATCAGATGATGCGTAGATCTTCATTCTGTTGGGCCAAAAACTAACAAGAAGGGGATTAACTATTTACTACAACAGTTCTGCTGCAATTAATTTTTTTTTTCAAGGAGTAAGAGTGATCATCATTCTTGAGACCAGGATAGCCTGCTGCCGTCTTAGCGGAAAATGTAACCAACTTGCCCAAAAAACCGAAATCGTTGCAGGCGTTGACACGGCCACAAAGAGGACTGATGAGCGGCGGTCCTGAGCTAGAGATTGAGGGGAAAGGCAGATGGCTTCGTCGACCATCCGGTGCCACTTTGGAGGGATGCCCAAAAGCGGAGACCTGCGGCAGGTTTAGAAGGGAGAGAGGTGGCCGAGGAAACGGCGGGGAGGGAGGAGAGAACAAAGACTAGGAGTGGAAATAACGGAGAGAATGCATGAGAGCTAAACTGGAGCCCCGGCCGACGTCGTCGGGCTCGCGCTCTCCCCTTTCCGGCATCACCTTCTGCCGGTAAGTTCTTTTTCCGTTTGTTTAATTTAACCCTACTCCCCCAGGATCCCGGCTCGGAGGCATGCAAGGCGACCGGAATGAGTCCGTCGGATCAGGTTCGCCTTCCATTCGCCGCCACCGACACGACTCGGGCCACCTCCGGCGACCCAGCTTGCGTTGCCCACTTCCCCGTTTGATGCTCTGTTTTGCCCTGTCTCGCTTCAACCGAGGGGGGCTCCTTGTTCCTCCTTTATGCTCGTGTTTAATGTGAAGGAATCGTTTCTGAGTCGACCTTGAGCATTTTTTGTTTGCTGTATGTTGATTTTGGCTTGAGTTTTCGTCTCGGATGTCTTCGGACGCCCCCACTCGGTCGACAACCACTAGATGTTCGACATAATGCCCGAACCAGATCCGTCTTGGCCTCATTCGGTTTTCGGTTTCCGTTTTGTTCTGAGCTGTGTTTTGGTCACTGAATGTGATTCTGGTGAATTTCTCATTGTTGTTTCGTTATAAGTGGCGTCTTTTCCTTTCAGGGCGTTTTGTGCATGTCGTCGGCCGGTGTGGTGGTGGTCGTCGGACATGTGTTTTTCACGGCGATGCGCCAAAGCGGTGGTAGATAACAGTGAGCATTTGCTTAATGTCTTGAGATCTTTGCCTACAAGAGAGGTTCTCTTTTGGTGCTTTCTTTTAAGCCTTAACGTTGAAACAAGGAAAAAAAGAACGATGCTGTGAAGAGGTCGAAGTTCCGGGAAAAGAGAGGGTGGAGACGTTCATGAGAGGAGAAGTCGGCGTTGATTGGGCTCTGATAGAGTTGGGCTTATCCAGGCTTGATGGACCTTGGGTTTTTGTTAAGATGGGCTGGCCGAAATTTTGGTTCAAGGTTGGCGGGCTAGGTTGGATGTTCTGGGCTGGCTGTGTCTGGGTTTGAATTGGGTAGTGGGCCGGCTAAATATAGTTCTTGGGCTTAAGTTTATGACGGGTTTTGGGCTGGGCTTCGTTTTTATCCTTTGTTTTTTGAATTTGCGGGACTGGGCTCATGAGCCTAGTCTAGTCATGGACCCGGTCAGTCCTCACCCGGGTCAGATGCATTATATAAGAATGAAGGTGGTCTTGACTCGACATCCTATGTTCCATTCCATTAGAATCCTCGTTCTTTCTTGGGTTGTAGTGTAAATAGTATTTGATGTAAGTCAAGTAGAAAGTATTGAGTCTTCTCTCGAGACAAGGATCTAGGCTAGGTCCGCATTATGTTATATTATTTTAATATTAAAAACTTCTTAAAAAAAATTAAAAACAATCTAAAGATTTATTTCTTCTAAAAATTAGGGAAAAGCCTACAAAACAGATTTGAGTAGTTTTCTTTCAAAAAAGATATGCAAAAATCTTTGATCAAAAAATTGAATAAGCTCTTAGAGCTTTACAACAGAGTTTTGAATGTTTTTAAAAACAAATACTAAGTTGATGTATGCGCATTACTATTTCAATCGTTACTTGTTTGTGCACTTTTATTACATTGATTGTTGTCTCCCTTTAGCTTTGTTAAGATTAGAACCTTATTACTCTTAATTAGTGAGAAGGCTGCCCGAACATTTTGGTTGGCAATTGCACAAAATTAAACGCCAAAGGGGCACAAGTTGGATAATTAGTGTAATCAATTGGTAAAAGTAAAGTAATTCTTTGGTTGCTTTGGTTGCTTTACTTGAGTATCTAATTGACTCATCATAAACTGATTAATAACAACTTCTAGATAAAATCATTTATATGTTAAGAACTTTGACCATAACTCACGAATTGATATGGGCTAAGTCTAGACTTAGTAAACTATTAACCAAGTCCTAAGTGATTTACCTAAGGCTAGGTCGCGACAATTAGTTGTTTAGGTAGAGTGAAAAAAAATAAATCTTCAGCTTGTCGAGATTCTAGTTTCTATTTGTGGACCAAATCGGTGGAGCAATGATGAAATTCAAAAAATATGCGATGTCAACTAATTTAAATGAAGGTCGCTCTCACCCTCACAGACCTGATCTATTTTGCAGTAAGGTAGTATGCAATGACTAGGTATATCTACCGCAAGATACAATAATGAAGGTTGTTTTTCCGTTTGTGAAAGTCTCCAAAGTTTTATTCTTGAACTATCGAAGGTTGCCGTTGTAATCTTCCAAGCTTGGCACAATTCTCTAGACTTGCTTATCATACGCTTATCTGATTGAAAAACTCGTGATATGGATGTTGATGAAATGTTTCATGGCATAAATGGAGCTATTCGAGATGAGGCTCTCCTGCAGCTTTCAGTTCCTGTAATGTTTGTGCAGGTAATTCTTTCTATCTTTGTAAAAGATTTATAAAGTAAATGATTATCGAAAAAATTCAAGTTCTGGAAATACTGTATGAAGCTTCAGATATTCATTATGCTGAGGCAGACTCTCAATGATGGTTGCCAAAACTTGGATAAAGGGATGCCACTATGAGCTTCATGGTTTATTTTTGTCTTGAAGTGGTATTTAGGCTTTGGTTTTGCTTGTTCTGATTTTTCTGTTTCTCTCTTCTTTATGCTCTCGCCTTTAACCAGCAAAGTTGTAGTTGCAATTGGAAAGAAATTCGGTTTAATCCAAGTACATTAGAATTTGGATCCACTAGTTTATTTAACTAGACTTGATGTCTTCCCTTTCTGTTCTTCCATCCTAATATTTTAGGAGGTTGCCTATGTTAATGTTCTTGTATTGATCATGGTGTGGCCATTATCTACTGTATGTTTATTTTGAATGCTAACAGAAGTAGCTGCTACTTTTTCATTCGTTGTTGGATATCAAATTATAGCTTAATCCTATGCCTCATATATCTCTCTATTATGATAGTCAAGCTACTTTGGCAAGAGTTTATAGTAGTACTTATAAGTCTAGACATATTAGTCTAAGACATGAATATGTGAAATAATTGATTAAAGATGGTACCATGACAATTGTCTATGTGAGATCAAGCAATAATCTAGTTTATCCCTTAACAAAGGTTTTACCAAGTGACATGGTAAATATGACCTCACAAGAAATGAGGCTGAAACCCTTTAATTAAAATCACCAGTAATGGCAATCTAACCCTTTTTTAGAACATTACTAGTTACAAGATTTAATGGGTCAAAAGTGATTGTTTGATACTGACGTTAGCCTTGATATAAGAATGTAGTATCGTCTATTACATTTTGTAAGTTCAATTGAATTCATAATGAAATACAATACAAACTATAATGTATTAATAGTAATAAAAAAATGATAAATCATTCACCTATATGAACTTAGAAGTGGTACCGCTTCTTACAAAAGTTAAGGTTACTTTTTAGAGAGCTCATGAAACAAGTACAAGCACAAGGTCATAATAGTGCTGAGTAAAATAGAACTTTTTGCTGAAACAAGAGGTTAATTAATTTGCTGTATGTCCAATTTTATTATTTAAAGTATAAGTTTAAAGTCGAGTTACTTGTCACTTTAATAGAGTTTTGAGATATTTGCATTGAATAAAGGTTCAACTCAAAAGAGATCTTTATGTATGTATATTAATCTCATGAAAATTTTGGCTATATATTTTTAACGTATTATTTTTGTATTTTGTTTTACAAACAAAGTCGGGGATTATTGGTAGTTTGTTTGTAAAACAAACTATGAGGTACCTTGTCCACATTGAAAAAATGTGAGTGCACATACGGACGAGATTTAGCACTAAACAATGGTCATTATTTCTTATTTACTGAAAAAATAGGATTTATTTATAAAAAAAAAAAATTAACCATAGTATCATATTAGAATGGTGAGATTGTTTAAAAAGGAATTATGGTTATTTTTTATTTATTGAATTCTGAATTTTATTATTTCTTACAACAATTATCTCTGAGGTCGTATATGTTGATACATAACTTCTTAATCCTTGGAAGGTTATGTATGTTTGGAGAGATATATATATTAATTGCTAAACGTATATGTTCAATAATAATCTTCTTCTTTTAATTTCAATTTCTTTCAAAAGATATACGGCAATTTTTTTCAATCATTTTCCTTGAGAGATCCTCGAAAAATGCTATAATTGTCATCTATTATTCTCAATGGAGACTTTATTATATCTTGGAGGAAATTTGCTAATAGCCATTAGTAACATTATGAAGCAAATAATTTATTAAAAAAAGTGATACGGCACCTTATAGTCTGACTTTATTATTCTTCCCAATCACTCGTTATATTTTCCGAACAACATGAAGCCATGGAGAATAGTTAGACTTGTTCATAGGAGTTAGCTGGGCCTTTCTTGTACTGTCGCTTGTGATTGGTGCCATGAAGCAATTCTATATCCATGGATTGTGCAGTAGAGTGAATGAGATTCCTTCGCCTTCTCTGCTAAGACACTTTGCAATAATTTGCCAAGTTGGGAGTCTTGGGACAGAGAGAACATATTCTGTCAACAAGATGCAATCAAACATTCCTTCTCCTTTTTATCTGAAAGGCATCCACTCATACTGACTCCAGCCTTCTTTTTCTATATGAGGTGAGTGACGACGAACACGATACCTCCCGTCTTTTTTTCTTTTTCTGCACTATTATAATAGATTTTCTTGAGTGGGGATAAATTCTATTAAGATTGCTACCAAATTGAGATTCTTTGAAAATATGGTCATATTCGGACGTACTTTTTGTCTATTTTAAATTGGCATCTAGTTATTGGCCAACAAAAACAAAGCCCGGCATCTAGTCAGAGTACTTTACGTGACTGCTTCCTATGCTGAGCCTCATAGTGTCACTTCTGGGGTGATGGGTTGTTAAGAATGCGTGGACCGGAATGTCTCCAGATGGTGAAAAGGAAACACCTCAGTCAAAGAAAGGATTGAGAGTTTCTGACATCTTATGCGGTACGCGGTAAGCTCCGGTCGAACAATAGCCGACGCCGATGATGCTAACACGTAATACGAGACCACACGTCAAGCATGTCATTTTTAAAAAATTATATAATTTTGATACGTTTAAACGCATTATATATTAAATACATATTTATATTATTCAAATTCATAAATAAATAAATAGATAAAAGTCTATAAATTTACATTGAAAATCATAGGCAATTGAAGTGAGAGTTAGAAAAAATATAAAACTAGATTTTTATTCTTTTCTCATTTATTATTATTATTATTATTTTTTCATATTTATATTTTAACTCCTCATTTATTGAAAATTTTTAAGATTGACTTCGTATGTGTCGACGTGTGTCAAAATTCTAAGCTCACATATAAGAAGAGTTGACCGTGTGTACTTGTTGATCGCATATAAAAAAATATCGATGTGTCAAACACAACATAAATGCTCTTAAAGATCATCGACGCTTCCTAGCTTGACTGATCTTTGGACGATGCAAGCCGTGTTGACATACCTTCGGAAGATAATGATCACCAAAAACAATGTCCTATTGCAAGCACGATCAATGACATTTCACGTAACATCACAACAATGTGGCACTACTGTACAATTACACAATTGAGAAAGGTATCGTGCACTCTTCATCTGTAGTTATCACTCGAAGTTGCGGCCGCACTTGCATATGCACTACCTTTTACATGCTAGACAAGATAGATTTGCAATTTTCTATCTCAAAGATTACTTTGTATTTTCTTTATGATTTAATTTTTAGTGGATTTATTTAAATAAAAATAGAAGATTTTAGACTTCGTTTGTTTTGCAAGAAATGAATTATTTGAAAAAAAATTCCTGAAAATGATCACTTGAAATAATTCGCCAATGATAAATATTTTCAGTAATGATAACAATTAATGTTTACTTGAAAGATAATAATATGTTTTGTTTGTTCATTTTTGTAAGCTTTATAAATGATCAATTTTTGGAAAATATATTTCAAATCATACATTTTCCTTGAAATAATTTCGAAAATGCTAGCTAGAACTTTCTACTTACAAAGATGTGAGGGTTAACGTGGTGCTTTGACGGACCTAAGTTGTCCTAGAGTTGGTTGAAAGAAGATATAATTTGAGAGTTATGACCCTTCAATTGGAGTGCCTCATATTTCATGCCACACGGACCGGTGAACCATCAATCAAAACAAGGCAGGTCCTGGATCATATAGGGCCTTGTGGTGGAAAATATCAAATCTTGATATACTATTTAGTGGGGATCTTTGTTCAAACAGAATTCAGAATTCATAAAGTATTTAGGAAGATACAGCATGCTTTCCAAGATATTAAGACCCCTTTCCAACAATTGTCGTTGTGATATCTTAGAGCTAGCAGTGTTTTTTAGTTCTAATTACACATAACCAACATGCATAATGAACAAGCAATGATGATACCTTATATTACTTGGTTCAATACTTTTTCTTTTCCTGATTTTGATTAAATGGGGATGGCGATGACAAAGATACCCAGTGCTTATCCGAGGTCATGCGCGAGAAACAACAAGATTTTGGTTACAAATGAAGTAAAGGACGAATTATGGGTAGTTTAATATTCACGTTTTAAGGGAGAAAAATCTGAGAAAGTGAAAACTTTAGAAACTAATGACTGCAAGCTTCCACATTCCTTTTTATTTAGTGAGGCGAAAGTTTCTAAATCTTTCAATGAGGTGAGATGGTTGGGCTGCGCATTTGCCTTGGTTTAAGCTGATCAAACTCTTTTTGGGTAGGGGAACTGGCAACAGCTTTCTGACAAAAAAAATGGTAACAATTTAAAGGTACTGAAAGTATTCTTGCCCATTTTTGAAACGATCTATATCCAACCCTGCTTCTTAGGTCTACAGCTTCATCGTGCACTTTTGCCACGAACTCCCCTGAATTAAAATAAAAATAAAAAATGTCTGTATAAACGAGGAGCCATTCTTCAGTCCAATTTGTTCAAAACAGACGTTTTCTGGGGTAGTTCGTCATAAGGATGAACGTCAGTATTGTTTTTTTTTTTTTTCCTTGTCTTTTTTCAAGTACAAATATCTTGCACCATATGACCGGTATTTGCACAATACTTGCTGCTGTCTTCTGTCGAGAAGACCTGTGTAGCACTCTACAGCGTGTAATATATAGGAGAAGCAGCCTTTTGAAGGTGCTGTTAGAGTGATGAAGAATTTCTTTCAGCTAAATGAAGGCGTATGAACGAATGCATCTTCTATTCTACGTTACCCCAATTGCAAGATGTTGCTAAAATCATGCAATTGAGTGCATCAATGATGTGATGTTTACTATATCTCTCTTTCTTGCTCCAATGCAACTAGTAATAGGTTTCAGGTCTATTACTCTGTTAGATGAATATGTGAATTCATCTAAGCTCATCTAAATGTATTCAATTGAATCTACATAAAAATACTTCCCCATGTCAATTAAAAGGGAGAACAAGCTTGACGCTTTGATTTGTCAGCATCCCTCGGATTTGTTTGTCAATTTCCATATGGTGCTTTTAGTTCTACGAAATCAATTACAGCTAAATAATTGTTTGAACGAGGTCACTTTTTTACCTGATCGAATTAATGATCGAGGGACATATAGCAGAGGGGACATGAAGCAGAGGAAGAAAGAGGGAATTCTAAAGCAAATATAGCAAATTTAATTATTAGCACTCCTAGTACAAGGCCCCCTATAGGTGCAAGATTTGCATCAACGGGTATCTGTAATAAGCCACGTCACTTAATTGTCCTTATTTATTTAAAATAGGATGATAGAGAAATTTCTTCTGATCTGATATCTAGCAGCTGGTTCCCTTATGCCTGCAAAACACCGAAGTAATTTGTTAAGAGTTGGGAGCTTGATACAATTGAGTCTCAGATAGTAATGAGACCATATGGACGAATTTTTTTTTAGGATATTTGCCCTAGCGAAATTTGACATGTTAGAGTTTTGTCTAGCCTTTGTTGTTTATTTGTATTTGTTGAGATAATATGTGTAGATGTTTACCTATAATGAAGTTATCATTCGATTGCTCAACGGATCACGGCCTCTTGAGGAGTGATTATAATCTTTATAAGCATATTTACTAATCCTCAAGTTACGTGAAATAGTTAGCTACCACCTGGTTGTCTACCTTTCAGAAGCGGTCGTAGTCGCACTCGCTGTCGGTCTCGAAGTCGCTGTCGCCGTCGCAGTTGCTACCACCAGATTTGTATTCCTTGCGCTTCATTATAAGCGTCTCTTCCTTCTAGTATTCGGCATTCTTCTTGGGCTTCACATAATGAGGAGAGTACTCTTTCTGTTGGGCAAGGCAACGGACGTTGTTCTGGCCCATGATGTGATTCTGGGCATAAGGCCCAGGATAATGGCCCTTGTTTGGGCCCTTGCAGGCAGCATGGGTTTTGACCATGCCATGCTCACTGTGTTGACCCTGGGCTTGAACCTTGTGGCCAAGGCCTTGAACCTTTTGGCCGAATCTTTGAACCTTTTTGCCAAGGCCCTCAGCCATGTAGCCAAGGCCTTGAGCCACGTGCCCGAGGCCTTGAGCCATGTGGCCATGGCTGTCGCCGTGGCCTTGAGCTATGTCGGCATGGCCTTCAGCCGAGTAGCGGTGGCCTTCAGCCACGTAGCCATAGCCTTCAGCCACGTGGCCATGGCACAATGGAAAGTAATTCTCTCTCTGGCCATGCCACTCGGTGTGGTTAATTGCATCTTCCGTGCGTTGGCCACGGTAGTTCTGGAGGTGGTAGGTTTTCTCGGCGTCCTTGAAGCACTGGACCGAGGCCGTGGAAACTGAAGCAAGAGGGCTTTTTGCGTGGTTCTCTCAGGTTATTTTTTGTGCTTGCTTGGCACTGTGAGGCAGTCTTCATCTTCAATAGCAATTTATAGGCATGGGGCTGACAGGGGTTCTCACGCTTCTGTTACATAGCTCTTTGATTTTCCTTTTGCAGGATGGGATAAAATAGCATCTATTCTGTTTCTCGAAGGTAAAATTCCAAACGTTATTCTCAACAGACCATTGAAAAAATTCCAATGAATATGTCACGGTCAAGATACATATCCAAAGTGGAAAGTAAGAATCTGGGAGAGCGTATGAAGATTTTCGAGCAAAAATTGAAGGATGATTTCTAGGGATGAAAGCAAGAATCAAGGGAAGCTTAAAATGGAATTTGGGACAGAGAATGAAGATTTTTGGGCCAAAATTAAAGGAAGGATGATTTCTTGGGATGGACGAGGGAAGCTTAAAATGGAAGAGAATTAGTAACTGGATCAATTCTCATTATAACTGGGTCAATTTGCATTATTAGTATTTACTTTTATAATAAAATTTCTTGGTTGTACGAAACTTATAAATTGTACCTCCTACAAGGAATTAATTATTGAAGAAATAAAACAAAATCAAAGCGTTTGAGTTTCCACTTGAATCTTCGGTGAAAATATCCCATAGACGTTTCAAAATTACGCATCCACCTAGGCAAAGAAATCATGTTAGGAATTCCGATCTTAATAGAATAAGGTGGAAAATGGTTTCCAAGTAAGTGGCACTAGTTTGTCCATCTCTATCTAAATGATTTATTTCTCGACGGTAAGAAATCCAGTCCTAATCGGGTGCGTTATACCCCAAAACCAACAAAAATGGGGAAATAACATGGCCATCATTCCACTTGAAGAACACAATTTCAAATTGAAACCAACAACTTATTATTAAAATATACATCTCCATACATGCATACAATGTTGAGCAAGACTCTCAATGATGGTTGCCAAAAATTGGATAAAGGATACCACTTTGAGCTTCATGGTTTATTTTGGGCTTGACGTGGTATTTAGGCTTTGGTTTTGGCTTGTTCTGATTTTTCTGTTTCTCTTCTTTATGCTCTCGTCTTTAACCAGAGAACGAAATTCTGTTCGATCCAAGTAAGTTAGATTTTGGATCCACCAGTTCATTGAACTAGACTTGATGCCTTCCCTTTTTGATGTTCTCCCGTCCTTATATTTTAGGAGGTTGCCTATGATAATGCTCTTGCATTGATCATGGTGTGGCCATTATCTACTGTATGTTTATTTTGATGCTAACAGAAGTAGCTGCCAGTTTTTCAGTCTTAACATCCAATCATAACGTCTTTTCTTAGAAAGGGTAGCAAAAATGGCCTTTGTCCCCAGGAAAAGTTGGAGGCTGTCTGTGAGAAGATGAAATCTGCGACTAAGTGGTATGTAATTGATAGTGATGGTCACTCTTTTAAGATTGCAATGAAACTTCTACAAAGCTGGGGCACCCAAGATGAATTGAAGATCTTGCTGTCCAAGCCATTGCCAAGTTAGTTTCCAATGTGATTAATGAAAGATGAATCCTTGTGCCACAAAAGCTCTACTTGCTACTGATATGAAGGTTGCACTTTCTTGAGTCTCACCTCGCAAATTTCTTCTCTTATTTGTTTTTGTAGTATTTCAGATTTTTATAATGGCAACTACCTAATCTGTGTTGTGATTGTTGAGGATGGAACATTATGGAGAAAATTATCAAAAAAGTCCTAAACCTATTGTAATTTTTCCAATTTAGTCTAAACCTTTTTTTTTTTTGGCTAATTCAATCCTAGACCTTTTGTAAATTGGCTGGTTGATGCCAACAAACAATTTTGTAATAATATTTTATTATTTTATCTTTTTTCTCTTTTTCTCTTTTCCTCCTCTCTCCTTTTTTCGCGTTGCTCCAGCGACCGGCTAGAGGGGATGGCTGGTCGCTGGCTAGTGGCGAGCTTACCTTGCCATCACTAGGTGAGGGCGAGGCCTGCCTAGATCTAGGTGAGGTCCACCTCGCCATCCACTAGCAAGGCGAGCCCTCACTATTGGCCAACAACAAGCCCTCCCCTCTAGCTGATCATCGGAGCAAGACAAATGAGGGAGGAGGGGAACAAAAAAGAGAGGAAAAAAGCTAAAAGAAAAAATTCAAAAAAAATATATTATCAAGAAATTGTCCATCGGTGCCAGTCAGCCAAATTTGGCCACATCAATTGAATTGGCATAATTTTAAAAAGTTCAGGTTTGAATTGGCAAAAAAAAAGAAGAAAGTCTATGACTGAATTGGAAAAACTGCAACAGGTTGATGACTTTTTTGATAATTTTCCAGAATGTTGTGGCTTGCTTGATTTATCTTGATTATTATTCCCTCAAAAAGGATCAATTCCTTTCTCGAGTTCAAGTCTTCTTAATAGTTTTATCCATAGCTATGTGAGGGGAAACAAAATGTATCGAGAGAGAGAGAGAGAGAGAGAGAGAGAGAGAGAGAGAGAGAGAGAGAGAGAGAGAGAGAGAGAGAGAGAGGAGAGAGAGAGGCAAATCTGTACTTTTTTTTTTTTTTTGGTCTAAAGATCTGTACTTCATACATTACATATATGATGATTGTCTATCGGAAGTAATTTTAATCTTTCATTGCAGAGCCATCATCCTTGTAGCCATTGTTGGAGACTCATATTTATTTAGTTTTAACATACCTTCTGATTATGAGGCCAAATTTGTTCCCTTGCTTTGCCTTCTGCTTTTCAGTTCTAGAGACATAAAAATATAGAAAATAAATCAATTGAATTGGCATAATTTTAAAAAGTTCAGGTTTGAATTGGCAAAAAAAAAGAAGAAAGTCTATGACTGAATTGGAAAAACTGCAACAGGTTGATGACTTTTTTGATAATTTTCCAGAATGTTGTGGCTTGCTTGATTTATCTTGATTATTATTCCCTCAAAAAGGATCAATTCCTTTCTCGAGTTCAAGTCTTCTTAATAGTTTTATCCATAGCTATGTGAGGGGGAGAGAGAGAGAGAGAGAGAGAGAGAGAGAGAGAGAGAGGCAAATCTGTACTTTTTTTTTTTGGTCTAAAGATCTGTACTTCATACATGACATATATGATGATTGTATATCGGAAGTAATTTTAATCTTTCATTGCAGAGCCATCATCCTTGTAGCCATTGTTGGAGACTCATATTTATTTAGTTTTAACATACCTTCTGATTATGAGGCCAAATTTGTTCCCTTGCTTTGCCTTTTGCTTTTCAGTTCTAGAGACATAAAAATATAGAAAATAAATAGTTATGTTAAATTGAAGAAATTTAAGTTAGCTCCTGATAAACGCAACATTCTTTCCTTTTAGAGAAAGTAAGCTCAAAAAGTGTGCTTAAGCATGGTTTATTGCTAGTCACTGGAAACCGTAATATGGTAGGTGATTATGTTATCAAATCTGCAATGTTACTTGTGTCAAGTCATTATATGTATCCCAGGCAATTTATTTGGCAGTGAGGAAAGAAGATCATGAATGCCTGCTTAGAGAAGTGCATGATGCATATCATCATTTCACTAGATTTGCCTTTTTACGACAGGTATCATTGTCACTCTCCCTCTCGTTGCTACTGCTGAAGCTTTTTATTATCGTCACATCCGCAATTCTGATTCTTTTTCTTGAAAAGGCCCTTCACTTTTGTTCTTCTTCTTAGCAATCTTTTCTTTCAAAGACTTTTCATTCTTCCCATGGTAAGGGGTATTCCCATTGCGGTGAGACTAAGCTTTAGAAATCCCTTGCTCTGGGCGGGGAGCATATGCTTGGCCACTGCACTGGGTCTGGCATGCCACCACAGTGTCGCCAGCTTCTTCTCCCTGGTGACCTTGGTGATGTTTATATTCACCGCATGATTTAAATACCCGTTGAGCCATCCCAGTTACTTTCTGGCCAAATGTGTGCTCATGGCTTTTCTGCTTGCAGGTTTGTTCAGAAAGTTTTTGCAACTGACAGGAGGCCATGGAGAATAGTTAGACTTGTTCGTAGGAGTTTGCTGGGCTTCTCTTATACTCGCTCGATTGTGATTGATGCCATGAAGAGATTATACATCCAAGGACTGTGCAGTAGAGTGAATGAGATTCTTTCACCTTCTCTGACAGGATTTGCAATTAATTTACCAAATTTGGAAAGAGAGAACATATTCTGTTGACGAGATGCAATCGAACACTCCTCCTTTTTATCTGAAAGGCATCCACTCATACTGATTCCAGCCTTCTTTTTCTTCGTAAGGTGAGTGGACGTACATGATCCCTCCCCTCTTTTGTTCTTTCTCCGCACTATTATAATAGATTTTCTTGAGTGGGGATAAATTCTACAAGATTGCTGCCACAGTCTGGAACTTTGTTAATCTTTGAAAGGCAATAGGAAGATATATATATCTCTTGTTGAAAGAAGGTTAGAATCATATTCGGAGATACTTTTGTCTAATTAAACCTCGCATCTAGTTATTGGCCAACAAAAAGAAAACCTGGCATCTATTTAGAGTACTTTATGCGACTGCTTTCCTATGCCGAGTCTTATAATGTCACTTCCGTGGTGATGGGTTATTAAGAATATATGGACCGGAATGTCTCCAGATGGTAAAAAAGAAACACCTCAGTCAAAGAAATGATTGAGAGTTTTAGATATCTTAAGCAGTATGTGATAACCACTAGCCTGCCAAGATTGACTGATCCTTGGGCGATACAGGCCATGTTGGCATATCTTCGGGAGATAATGACCACCGAAAACAGTTGACCTTTGCCTATATCCTATCACAAGCATGATCAATTGAATTTCAGAAAACGTTACAACAATGTGGCACTATCGTATGATTTTACACGATTAAGAAAGGCATCGTGCACTCCTCATCCGTCGTTATCACTCAAAAGTTGTGGCTGCTCCTGCATATACACTACCTTTTACGTGGTACACTATTGGAAAAATTATTAGAATACATAAAGTAATAATAATTATTGGAAATACATTACAAAAGATTAGAAAACAAAAAGAAATGTATGAGGCGTGCAAACACTGTCCTTAAGGATAATTTCGCCCCTCGGAGTACGTAACTCAGACCTTCCTCTATACCCCGCATTGAATATTAGAAGGAAACAGAAACCTTTGTGTATAACCCAGCAAAAAGGAAAATGAAAGGAAATATTTTTAAAGAAAGAAAGGATATTCTCTCTTTCATTCAGTGTATCTTTCTAGATTGTCTTATGAGATCTTATTTTTATATTCAGACAAAATAGAGCCGTTAAAAGAGCCGTTGTAAAATAATGAAGAGTTTATGAAGTAATAAATCAAAAGATATAAAGCTGCTAGACAACCATTATACAACCATTAGAAAGCCGTTATATGACCGTTGAAAAAGCCATTACAAAAATGATGACTGTCATGACGATCATAATTTCTAATAAGTATTTCAAAACTGCTGAAATATCCAACATACACAAGATGGTTTTGCAATTTTCTATCTTAAAGATTACTTTGTATTTTCTCTATGATTTAATTTTTAGTGGATTTATTTAAATAAAAATAGAATGGTTTTAGGTTTCATTAGTTTTGCGAAATATGAATAATTTAAAAAATATTTTTCTAAAAATGATTGCTTGAAAATATTTTATAAGCGATATAAGTGACTTTTTTTAAAAGTATTTTTTAAATCATTTATTTTATTCAAAACAATTTTTGTAATGATTCCTTAGATTACTCGGTTCAGTACCTTTTTCTTTTTCTGATTTTGATTAAATGGGATGCAGTGGCAAGGATACCCAATGTTTACTGGAGGTCATGCACGAGGAAAGGCAAGAATTTGGCTATAAGTGGGGCCAAGGATGAATATGGGTGGTTCACTATTCACATTTTAAAAGAGAAAAAATCTGAGGAAGTGAAAGCATTAGAAACTAATAGTTGCTAGCTTCCACATTCCTTTTTGGTTAGCCATCCTCCCCAAATGTTGAAACATAAGTTCGGTCATTTTGTTTAGTGTGGCCAAAGTTTCTAAATTTCTTAATGAGGTGAGATGGTTGAGTTGGCAATTTGCACGGTTTAAGCTGATCAAACTTTTTTTGGGCAGGTAAACGTAACAGTTTAAAGGTACTGAAAGTATTCTTGCCCATTCTTGAAACGATCTTTATACAACCCTGCTTCTTAGGTCTACAGCTTCATCGTGCACTTTTTTTTATGGACTCCTCTGAATAACAATAATTTCTGTAAAAATGAGGAACCGATCTTCCGTCCAGCGAGTTCAAAACAAGCGGCTTCTGGGGTAGTTCGTCATGAAGATGAATATCAGTTTTTTTTTTTCCTTTTTGCAAGTACAATCATTTTGCACCAGATGACCGGTGTTTGTACAGTACTTGCTGCTGTCTTTTGTCGAGTGTGCAGCATTCTACAGCGTGCGATATTTAGGAGAAGCGGCCTTTTGAAGGTGATGTTAGAGTGATGAAGAAATTCTTTCAGCTATGAGAAGGCGTATGAACAAATGCATCTTCTATTCTACGTTACCCCGGTTCTAGATGTTTCTAAGATCATGCAATTGAGTGCATCAATGATGTGATGTCTACTATATCTCTCTTTCTTGCTCCAATGCGACTAGCAATAGGTTCCCAGGTCTATTACTTTGTTAGATGGATATGTGAATTCATCTAAGCTCATCTAGTTGCATTCCATTGGATCTACATAAAAATACTTCCCCATGTCAATCAACAGGGAGAACAAGCTTGATGCTTTGATTTGTTAGCATCCCTTGGATTTGTTTGTCAATTTCCATGTGGTGTTTTTAGTTCTACGAAATCAATTACAGCTAAATAGCTGTTTGAACGAGGTCACTTTTTTTACCTGATTGAAGATGATCGAGGGACATGAAGCAGAAGAAGAAAGACGGATTACTGAAGCAAATTTAACTATTAGCACTCATAGTACAAGGCCCCTTATAGGTGCAAGATTTGCATCAAGGGTCTCTATAATAAGTCATATCACTTAATTGTCCTTATTTATTAGGATAGGATGATAGAGAACCTTCTTATGATATGATGTCTAGCAACTGCTTCCCTATGTCTGTGAAACACGAAGTAAGTCGTTAGAGTGAGAGCTTGATACATCTTAGTCTTAGAGAGCTTTGAGACCATATGGATGATTTATTTTTATTTTTTTATGATATTTACCTGGCAAAATTTGACATGTTGGAGTTTTGTCTAGCCTTTGTTGTTTATTTGCATTTGTTAAGATAATATGTTCGGATGTTTCCCTATAATGAAGTCATCATTCGATTGCTCTTGAGGAGTGATTATAATCTTTATAAGCATATTTACTAATCCTTAAGTTATATGAAATAGTTAGCTACTATCTGGTTGCCTACCTTTTATATCTTCACCTTTCACCAGCGGTCGTTGTCACTCTCGCTCTCGCTCCCGCTCCCATCACTGCACCTGTTGTCACGAGTTCTGAATTCCCTGTGCATCATCATAAACTTCTCTTTCTTCCTGTGTTCGGTCTTCTTCTTAGCCTTCGCTTGGCAAGAAGAGAACTCTCTCTGGTTGCCATGAAATTCAGCAATGCTCTGAGTCTGTCCCCGTTGAACAAAGTAACGGCCATTGCTTTGGCCCATGCTGTGATTCTGGTCAAATTGGCGAAGGTAACGGCCATTATTTTGGCCCATGCTGTCATTCTGGTCAAATTGTCTAAGGTAATGACTATTGTTTCGGTCCTTGCAGGTAGTATGGCTTTCGACCGTGGTAAACCCACTACTGTAGGTTCCGTGAGCTTTAACCTTGTGGCCAAGGCCTTGAGCCACGTGACCAAGGCCTTGAACCTGCTGGCCAATGCCCTGAGTTACCTGGCCAAAGCCTTGAACCATGCTGCCAAGGCCTTGAGCCAAGAAGCCCTGGCCTTGAGCCAGGGCCGTGTCGCCATAGCCTTCAGCCATGTAGCCACGGCGCGATGGAAAGTGATCCTCTCTCTGGCCATACCACTCGGCGTGGCTCATTGCATGCTCCCCGCGTTGGCCACAGTGGTTCTGTTGGTAGTAGGCTTTCTCGGCTCTCTTGAAGCACTGGACCGAGGCCATGGCAACTGAGGCAAGAGGGCCTTTTGTGTGTAGTTCTCTCAGGCTAATTTTTTTTGCTTGCTTGACTCTGTGTGGCAGTCTTGAATAGCAATTTATAGGCATGGGGTTGAGTGGAATTCTTTTCGCTGTCGTTACATTATCTCTTGGATTCGCTTTTGCAGGATGGTACATAGTAGCATCTATTCTGTCTCCAGAAGATAAAATTCCAAGCTTAATTCTCAACACCATTGAAAATATTCCAATGTATATGGTGGAAAATGATTCCAATTGGCACTAGTTTGCCTATCTTTCTCCATCTAAATGATTTGTTTCTAGATGATCAGAAATCGCGTGAGTCACTATTATGAATCCAATGGGAAGTGTCTGCAAAACAACTTTTTTCCTGAAACTGGGAAAGAGTAAATAGAGCTCTTTTGAAACAATTTGGATTTTGTTGAGTGTTATCGTTGTTTTCTTTTTCTTTTTCTTTTTCTTTGGTTGATGAAATGGTGTCTAAATTGACCTTCCAACATTTTGTAAAGAAAAAATAATAATTGAGTTAATTAAGCATTGTTTTTCATTGACATGTTATACTATATAAATAGAGATATCACCACCTATAATTATGGTTGAAATATATAATTATTTGATTTACATGATAATTAAATAAAAATCAATTAGAAAAGATCTCCAAACGACCAACTCTTGGATACTTTGCTTGATTAGAATTTGCATGTGAATCACTATCATGAATCCAATCGAGAGTGTTGCAAAACAACTTCTCATATGAAACTAGGAAAGAGTAATTAAAGCTCTTTTGAAACGGGTTGGATTTTGTCGAGTGTTACTGTTGTATTCTTTCTTTTTCTTTGGTTGATGAAATGGTGTTTTACTTGGCCTTCCAATAGTTTGTAAAGAAAAGAAAAGAATTGAGTCAATGAAGCATTACTTTTCATTGCTATATTATATTATATAAATAGAGATATCACCACCTATAATTATAGTGGAAATAGATAACAATTTGATTTACATAAAAATTAATTTAAAAACAAATAAAAAAAGATCCACAGATGATCAACTCTTGGATACTTTTGCTTGACCAGAAATTGTGTGCAAATCACCATCACAAATCCAATCGAGAGTGTACGTAAAACAATTTTTTTCCATGAAACTAGGAAAGAATAAATAGAGCTCTTTTGAAACGGGTTGGATATTGTCGAGTGTTATCACTGTTTTTTTTTTATTTGGCTGATGAAGCGGTGTTTTACTTGACCTTCTAATAGTTTGTAAAATGAAAAAGAATTGAGCCAATGAAGCGTTGCTTTTCATTGATATATCATACTGTATAAATAGAGATATCACCATCTATAATTATGTTCTTCATCGGTTTTGATTCTCGTGAAAACTTTTTCACCAAATGCTGCCTTTTGGTTTTATTATAGGAGATTCAGGTTATGTGTTAAGCTTGAACATGGAATGTCAAATGCAAGGGAAAATTTTATTCTCAACTTGTATGTACAGCCTTGATAATTGATACATAAATGACTCAAAGACTAATTGCTTTTGAGCACAAATCACACCAAAATCTAATCAAAGGCCCCTGTATTGCAGATCACCAGCAGCTTGAAGGCTTGGGAGCTCCGACGACCACCGATTCGAGCTTAGAACGAGACTGGTCCAAGAGGCGAACCAAATCTAAAGAGAGAAAGCATGCAATCTGTTTGGGAATGATTTTGGAGTGAGAAAAGAGAGAGAGAGGCCTGAAGAGAGAGGAAATTTCGTGCAAATGAAGCCTCTTGGCTGAAAATAGAAGGGATTTCATTTATATACTTCCATATTAAGCGATTTTGGCCGTCGGTTCGACCCGACGGTCAAACTCTCGATCCTATGGTCAAAAATCCATTTCGAAGGCTCCATTATGATCTCGAGGTGTCAGGTAATTGACCTAGTGGGTTTGATTTGCAAAAAACCAAGCCAAAATTGAGAATTGCATCAAAATGTCTAATGATGGGTCAATTTGCAATTTGACGAAATTAAAGGACCAATTTGTAAAATTTTGGGAAATTGAAGGTGTAGAAGTGAAATTGGGATTGAGAGGGTTCCAGAACTGGTGGCCGGAGGCCAAGAACCGGCCGGCAAGGGCCTGAACCGACTAGTCCCTCCGGCGGTCGATTAGACCAGCCGGACCGGTTTGGTCCGGTTCGGCCGGATTTTGACCGATTCTTGACCCGTTTGGTCTGGTTCCTATCGTTTTTTCCACTTGGGACCCCTGTGAGTCAAAAAATTTATGCAATTTGACCCCTAAAAGATCAAATTGAAAATGAATTTTATCATTTTTATGAAGAAATTGACCAATTAAGATACAATTAAGCTAATCAAACCTTATGAATGTGATCTATGGGTCTTTTATTAACCTAATTGAATGATTATCATGAAAAAAATGAATCGAAACTATGGGTGCTTTGAATTGGGCATAAAGGGCTAAATTGGTAAAATTTGCAATTCAATGGGCAAAATTGCAAATTAACTAATATTAAACTCAATTAGTGTCACAATAGCCCTATCTAATGAGCTACCCATATGTAAGATCACTTACCATATTCAAATTGACCTTGAATTGAAGTGCTCGAGCTTAGGTAAAAAATGGATCTAAGCATAATATTAAAATTGGACCTAGATTCATGTAATTAAACCATAGTCATGAATGGGTCAATTCAAATTTTTTTCGATTGAAGCTTAATTGCTTGATTTTCTAATGCTTGGGACGATAAAATTCTTCAAATTAATGAGTTCTTGTGTGAATTTCACAAAATCGATCTTGAATTTGGATTTATCTTAAGAAAATGAGTGAGGAATAAAAGTCCGTTCGCAAGTTATGAATGATCAATTTTGGTCCCCTAATTAGGGCTCAAAACAGCAATTTGTATTTTGACTCGATAAATTGCGAAATTAAATGCTCAAACAGATTTCATATAGTCCTAAAACCAAATGTCAAAGAAGGAACTATACCTAATTATGACTAGAAAAAAAGTAACTTTTATTTTTAGTCGATTCAGAACCCAAAACTGAAAAATTCTGAAATTAAGGTTCTTAATTGAATTTTGTGAAATTTTTGACACAAAAGTCAAATTGGCATTAAAAGAAATGTATTTGTGCAGTTTTTTTTTATTAAAGGTTGGACAAAAAAATCAACCATTTAGTTGACTTTTCCTAAAAAGTTGATTTTTTAGTAAAATCTTTAAATTTTCAAGAAATTGGTTTGAAAAAAGTGAAATTAAAATTAAATGGTATTTTTTTGGTAAAAAGTCAATTTTTGACCTGGGGTTGACTTTTGGTCAATGGGTTGACCAAAAAGTCGACTTGAAAGTCAACCATTTGACTTTTCGATTTTTCTTGAAAATGAGCTAAAAACTGCTTAAAAGTGACAATGTAAAAGAAAGAAACGAAAAACGACACATTTTGGTTGAGAGATAGGGTTCCGTCGCGATTATAAACCTAAATCTCGAATTTTTACTTTTTAATGATGCGTCGACTAAATATCAAGTGTCAACAGACTAGTTGAGGTATTTATAGGATGGATGAGTAGCCATTAATTGGTTGCTTCTTCTTGGACGCTACTCTTAGCATTCTCCACGTTTTCAATTTCTTCTTGGCACTCTTATCTACAAGCAATTGCTTCCTAACTTGTTGATGACACTTGCACAGCCTGCTTATCAAGTAAATAATGACTCCCTATTTTTATGCGCACTACGCACAGCAGTTTCTCTCGCCTTCATTCTAATGCTAATTTTACTTGAACTCCAAATCTGACGCAAGATTCACATAACCTGACACATGGTAAATAATTTTCCTGCCATTGACTCCTAAACTTGTGTCTAGATTTTCTTGAGTGGGGATAAATTCTACAAGATTGCTATCACAATCTGGAACTTCGTTAATCGTTGAAAGAAGGTTAGAATCATATTCGGACATACTTTTGTCTAATTAAACCTCGCATCTAGTTATTGGTCAACAAAAAGAAAACCTGGCATCTAGTTAGAGTACTTTATGCGACTGCTTTCCTATGCCAAGTCTTATAATGTCACTTCCATGGTGATGGGTTGTTAAGAATGGGCCCATTTGGTTCGGCTTTGGGCAAATGCCATTGGGAAAATACAAATACCTTTGAGCTAAAAAAATTTGTGGAAATGCAAATAACGTTTGATAAATTGTACTTTTGAAGTACATTGTGAAACGACTTTGGGCAAAATACTGTTTGGTAAAAATTGTATTTGGAATGCACTTTTGTTAAATTAAAAAAACAAAAAAAAAAATTGTGGCTATTGAACTGGCTAGATCTGGTCGCTGGACCACTGGATTTGAATGTCGGATGGCCAGATCGCCCTTATCTGCCGTCGCCTAAGGTCGCTCGCCTCGGTGCGTGACCCCAAGCGTCGGCGACCCCAAGCATTGGCCACCTAAGGTCGCGACACTGGTCGCTCACCCGAGCGACGGCCGCCCGAGGTCGCGCGACCCCCGTGCAACCGTCGCCTAGGGTAGCCCAACCTCGGTGATCGTCGCCTAGGGTCGCGCGACCTTAGGTGGCCGCCTGGGTTGCGTGATTTAGGCCATTAGTCGCCTGGGTTGCGCGATTCGGGCGTCGCTTGAGGTTCAGTGATAGTCGCCGGGGTTGGGTGACCCCTAGGTGGCAGTCGCCGGTGCGCACCACCCCTCGGCCAGCAGTCGTCATCCTCCGATCAGCAGCGGTCAGTTGGAGAAGATGAATAGTAACCAAGCTATTTGCATTCTAAAAATACAACTTCCCAAAGGACCTCCAAACCTGCTTTGGACTAAAGGCCTTTAGAGTCCTTTGGAGATGCAATTGCATCTTGTCAAAGTCGGCCAAAAAATCGAATCAAATGCGTTTGCATTTAGCCAATGGACTTTAGAGTCCCAAAACCCATTCTGAGAGTCAAACCAAACAGGGCCATTATATGAACCAGAATGTCTCCTTATGGTAAAAAAGAAACACCTCAGTCAAAGAAATGATTGAGAGTTTTTGATATCTTAAGCAGTATGTGATAACCACCAGCCTGACAAGATTGACTGATCCTTGGATGATACAGGCCATGTTGGCATATCTTCAGGAGATAATGGCCCCGTTTGGTTCAACTTTGGGGAAATGGCTTTGCATTTCCCCAAGTATCCTTGAGAGAATGAACATTTTGGGAAGGGAAATGTGTTTGGAAACCAATTTTTTGTGTATGTTTTGCAAAGCTATTTCAAAGTAAAAAGAAAAATGAAAAAAAGAAAAGAAAATGGAGGAGGAGATGTAGCTGGGTGATCGTGGGGGTGCGGCTGGTAGCGGTGGCACTGGTGGTGGCGGGGAGGCAGTGCCGGTGGTGGGGAGCAGCTCGCCTGAGGTTGCCTCGGCGACGCCCTGGGTGGCGCCACCCAGCCGCTTGGGTCGCGCCGACCTCAGGCGACGCCCTGAGTCGCGCGACCCAGGGTGTCGCCTGAGGTCGTGTGGCCTCAGGCGACGCCGCTTGAGGTCCAGCGACCCAGGGCGTCGCCTGAGGTCGCGCGGCCACAGGCAGCGTCGCCTAAGGTTGAGTGACCCAGGTGACGCCGCCGAAGTCGAGCGACCCGGCGACGCCACCCGAGGCCGTGCGACCTCGGGCGCGACCCGGGGCATCGCCCGAGGTCGCGCGGCCTCGGCGACGTCACCCGCGTGACCTTAGGCGGCGTTGCCTGGGTCGCTCGACCTCAGGCAGCGGCGCCTAGGTCGCTCAACCCAGGCGATGCCCGAGGTCGCCCGACCTCAGGCCACCTCGCTTGAGGTTGCATGACCTCAGGCGAGGCATCCCGGCAGCCCGCTTGCGGCTAAGCGCCGCCAACCGCGAAACTCGGCCGACTCTCAGGCAGGGGAAGAAGAACCGAACGAGGAAGAAGATGGTGGGGAAGAAGAATGAACAATGACCTCTCGCATTTTGGAAATGCCAAAGCTGAAAACAGCCCTACCCCAGCATTGGGCTTTCAGCATTTGGAATGCCCACATTCCACCAAAGAGCATTCAAAAGTTTTGCCAAACACAAAAATTTTCCCCCAAAGGGCTTTCGGGGCCCAAAGCCCCTTGGGAAAGTCCAACCAAACGAGGCCAATGACCACCAAAATAGTTGACCTTTGCCTATATCCTATCACAAGCACGATTAATTGAATCTCAGAAAACGTGACAACAATGTGGCATTACCGTATGATTTTACACGATTAAGAAAGGCATTGTGCACTGCTCGTCCGTCGTTATCACTCAAAAGTTGTGGCTACTCCTGCATATACACTACCTTTTACATGGTACAGAAGATGGTTTTGCAATTTTCTATCTTAAAGATTACTTTGTATTTTCTCTATGATTTAATTTTTAGTGGATTTATTTAAATAAAAATAGAATGGTTTTAGGTTTCATTAGTTCGGCAAAAAATGAATAATTTGGAAAATATTTTCCTAAAAATGATTGCTTGAAATAATTGGCCAATGATAAATGTTTTCATACTAAACAATGAAATATATTTTGTCTATTCATTTTTATAAGTGATATAAGTGACTAATTTTTAAAAAGTATGTTTCAAATCATTTATTTTTCTCGAAATAATTTTTGTAATGATTCCTTAGATTACTCGGTTCAGTATCTTTTTCTTTTTCTGATTTTGATTAAATGGGATGCAGTGACAAGGATACCCAATGTTAACCGGAGGTCATGCACGAGGAATGGAAAGATTTTGGCTATAAGTGGGGCCAAGGATGAATATGGGTGGTTCACTAGTCATATTTTAAAAGAGGAAAAAATATAAGAAAGTGAAAGCATTAGAAACTAATAGTTGCTAGCTTCCACATTCCTTTTTGGTTAGCCATCCTCCCCAAATGTTGAAACATAAGTTCGGTCTTTTTGTTTAGTGTGGCCAAAGTTTCTAAATTTCTTAATGAGGTAAGATGGTTGAGTTGGCAATTTGCATGGTTTAAGCTAATCAAACTTTTCTTGGGTAGGTAAACATAACAGTTTAAAGGTACTGAAAGTATTCTTGCCCATTCTTGAAACGATCTTTATACAACCCTGCTTCTTAGGTCTACAGCTTCATTGTGCACTTTTGTTATGGACTCCTCTAAATAACAATAATTTCTTTATAAATGAGGAACCAATCTTCCGTCCAGCGAGTTCAAAACAAGCGGCTTCTGGGGTAGTTCGTCATGAAGATGAATATCAGTTTTGATATGTTTTTTTTTTCCTTTTTGCAAGTACAATCATTTTGCACCAGATGACCGGTGTTTGCACAGTACTTGCTGCTGTCTTTTGTCGAGTGTGTAGCACTCTACAGCATGCGATATTTAGGAGAAGCGGCCTTTTGAAGGTGATGTTAGAGTGATGAAGAAATTCTTTCAGCTAAAAGAAGGCGTATGAACAAATGCATCTTTTATTCTACGTTACCCCAATTCTAGATGTTGCTAAGATCAATGATGTGATGTCTGCTATATCTCTCTTTCTTGCTCCAATGCGACTAGCAATAGGTTCCAGGTCTATTACTCTGTTAGATGGATATGTGAATCCATCTAAGCTCATTTAGTTGCATTCCATTGAATCTACACAAGAATACTTCCCCGTGTCAATCAAAAGGGAGAACAAGCTTGATGCTTTTGTCAGCATCCCTTGGATTTGTTTGTCAATTTCCATGTGGTGCTTTTAGTTCTACGAAATCGATTATAGCTAAATAACTGTTTGAACGAGGTCACTTTTTTTACCCGTTGAATTGATGATCGAGGGACATAAAGCAGAAGAAGAAAGACGGATTTCTTAAGCAAACTTAATTATTAGCACTAATAGTACAAGGCCCCTTATAGGTGCAAGATTTGCATCAAGGGTCTCTATAATAAGTCATAGCACTTAATTGTCCTTATTTATTTAGGATAGGATTATAGAGAACTTTCTTCTGATATGATGTCTAGCAGCTGCTTCCCTTGTGCCTGCGAAACATGAAGTAAGTCGTTAGGGTGGGAGCTTGATACATCTTAATCTCAGAGAGCTTTGAGACCATATGGACGCAATTTTCTTTTATGATATTTACCCTGGCAAAATTTGACATAATGGAGTTTTGTCTAGCTTTTGTTGTTTATTTGCATTTGTTAAGATAATATGTGCGGATGTTTCCCCGTAATGAAGTTATCATTCGATTGCTCTTGAGGAGTGATTATAATCTTTATAAGCATATTTACTAATCCTTAAGTTATATGAAATAGTTAGTTATCACCTGGTCGTCTACCTTTTATATCTTCACCTTTCACTAGCCGTCGTTGTCGCTCTCATTCTCGCTCCCGCTCCCGTCGCTGCACCTGTTGTCACGAGTTATGAATTCCCTGCGCATCATCATAAACTCCTCTTTCTTCCTGTGTTCGGTCTTCCTTGCCTCCGCCAGTTGAGCAGGGTAACGGTCATTGCTTTGGCCCATGCTGTGATTCTGGTCAAATTGCCTAGGGTAACGGCTATTCTTTTGGCCCGTGCTGACATTCTTGACAACTCGGTCACAAAAAGGGCCCTTACCGTAGGCAGTCTGGAATTCGACAGGGGCAAGCCCACTACTGTTGGCACTCTGAGTTTGATTCTTGCGGCTCACCCTTTCCGTGGCCTGCTGGCCGGGGCCTTTGGCCATGTCGCCATGGCCTTTAGCCCTGCCACGGCCTTTAGCCCTGTCAACATAGCCTTCAGCCACGTAGCCATGGCCTTCAGCCGTGTCAACATAGCCTTCAGTCACGTAGCCACAGCCTTTAGCCGTGTCAAGATAGCCTTCAGTCACGTAGCCACGGCCTTCCCCGTCAACATAGCCTTCAGTCACGTAGCCACGGCCTTTAGCTGTGTCAACATAGCCTTCAGTCACGTAGCCACGGCCTTCAGCCGTGTCAACATAGCCTTCAGCCACGTAGCCACGGCCTTCCCCGTCAACATAGCCTTCAGCCTTGTAGCCACGGCAATCCCCTTTCTGGCCAAGCGACTGGAATTGGATAATTGTATATCCCGCGCGTTGGCCCAAGCAGCTCGGTGGGCGGGAGGATTTCTCGGCTTTCTTGAAGCGCTGGACCGAGGCCATGGCAACTGAGGCAAGAGGCCTTTTGTGTGTAGTTCTCTCAGGCTAATTTTTTTTGCTTGCTTGACTCTGTGAGGCAGTCTTGAATATCAATTTATAGGCATGGGGTTGAGTGGAATTCTTTTCGCTGTTGTTACATTATCTCTTGGATTCGCTTTTGCAGGATGGGACATAGTAGCATCTATTCTGTCTCCAGAAGATAAAATTCCAAGCTTAATTCTCAACATTATAGAAAATATTCCAATGTATATGGTGGAAAATGATTCTAATTGGCACTAGTTTGCCTATCTTTCTCCATCTAAATGATTTGTTTCTAGATGATCAGGAATCACGTGAGTCACTATTACGAATCCAATGGGAAGTGTCCGCAAAACAACTTTTTTCCATGAAATTGGGAAAGAGTAAATAGAGCTCTTTTGAAACGGTTTGGATTTTGTCGAGTGTTATTGCTGTTTTCTTTTTTTTTCTTTGGTTGATGAAATGGTGTTTTACTTGACCTTCCAACAGTTTGTAAAGAAAAAATAATAATTGAGTTAATTAAGCGTTGTTTTTCATTGACATATTATACTATATAAATAGAGATATCACCACTTATAATTATGGTTGAAATATATAATTATTTGATTTACATGATAATTAAATAAAAATCAATTAGAAAAGATCTCCAAATGACCAACTCTTGGATACTTTGCTTGATTAGAATTTGCTTGTGAATCACTCTCATGAATCCAATCGAGAGTGTTGCAAAACAACTTCTCATATGAAACTAGGAAAGAGTAATTAAAGCTCTTTTGAAACGGGTTGGATTTTGTCGAGTGTTACTGTTGTATTCTTTCTTTTTCTTTGGTTGATGAAATGGTGTTTTACTTGGCCTTCCAATAGTTTGTAAAGAAAAAAAAAGAATTGAGTCAATGAAGCATTACTTTTCATTGATATATTATATTATATAAATAGAGATATCACCACCTATAATTATAGTGGAAATAGATAACAATTTGATTTACATAAAAATTAATTTAAAAAAAAAAAAAAGATCCACAGATGATCAACTCTTGGATACTTTTGCTTGACCAGAAATTGCGTGCAACCATCACAAATCCAATCGAGAGTGTAAGTAAAACAATTTTTTTCCATGAAACTAGGAAAGAATAAATAGAGCTCTTTTGAAACGGGTTGGATATTGTCGAGTGTTATCACTGTTTTTTTTTTTATTTGGCTGATGAAGCGGTGTTTTACTTGACCTTCTAATAGTTTGTAAAGAAAGAAAAAGAATTGATCCAATGAAGCGTTGCTTTTCATTGATATATCATACTGAATAAATAGAGATATCACCATCTATAATTATGTACTTCATCAGTTTTGATTCTCGTGAAAAAATTTTCACCAAGCACTGCCTTTTGGTTTTATTATAGGAGATTCAGGTTATGTGTTAAGGCTTGAACAAGGAATGTCAAATGCAAGGGAAAATTTTATTCTCAACTTGTATATACAGCCTTGATAATTGATACATAAATGGCTTAAAGACTAACTGCTTCTGAGCACAAATCACACCAAAATCTAATCAATGATGTAATCTAGACACAAGTAGCTAGATGGTCTATGATTTGAACTCAAACTATGCCGAAATTTAATCTACGACATAACTTGTTTTAAGCATAAAACTGGAATCTAATCAATAGCAATACTCCTGGATAGGAAAAACAACGTCAGAATTTAATTAACGACACTGGGCTTGTAGAACAACATCGAAATTTTATCAACGATGCTGGACCTGATAGAGATATACGCTGGAATTCAATCAATGATGAGAATCTTGAAAACCTACAATTAAAATATGATAAAGTAAAGATAATTGTTGTATTATTCAGGGGGCTTCTCATTGGACTGGTTGAGGTATTTCTAGGATGGACGAGTAGCCATTAATCAATTGCTTCTTCTTGGACGTTATTGTGACGTCCCAATAGCGTCACTTACTAAGCACAAGCGGAAATTATACGGATTATCATCTTGACAGGACCTGTTGATTTCAATTATCAAACTATAGCATCCATCTAGAATTGGTTAGCATATATAACATGGACGTTTTAAGATCTAAAGCTTTATAACACAAGGTCTCCCTGTAATAGTCCTGTCACTTAGTATTAGACGATCCAACTAAGAACATATATAAGGATCATGAGGAGCTTCATTAACTTTCTTGTTAAAAAGCATTCGGGCTTACAAACATCTACCCGGATTACTTACAAGTTCTTCACCTATGTACAACACATTTACATGTTCTTATCAAAAGTGTAAGTAAACAGCCAGGGAAAAAGGGTGAGAAGGTTCCTAACTTCGCTACCCCCACACTAGCCCATGTCCATCAAAAAAACAAAAGACGTCTTCTCTAGCTTCATCACGATCTGGGCGCTTAAGCACCTCCCGTCGCGGCTCCAGGTCCTCCAGCACCGAACTGAAAAGGGCCAAACAACTCCCCCTCATGGTTTACAAACCACGCAACGAACCTCATAGGAATCCAATCTACTCTGCCATCGTCCATCCAAAGTGTAGCTCATATTTCGTGTAGGTCAGCTCGATATCGGGATCATACACGTCATGGAAAGATACATCAATACGCGCTATCACCCCATAACGAGCAATCGATGGTACGTCCATACTAACGATCTGAAAAATAGAAAGGAATGATCAATGCCTAGTAAAGAAATAATAAGACCCTAAACTAGACAATCCACAATTGCCAAAGAAAGCAAGAGAACACAACCAAATAGCTTAACATACTCAGGCAAGATTGTCACAGGTATAGCTAAATGAATACCAAAATGCCACATGAATGATCATTCCATAATGCTAAATGCACATGTATACCTCATGCTCTTAATCTGAACCAAGATGAAATGCAACAGCAGCAGGCGAACTCACACGCCAAGTGGAATTTACATTATAGTGTGTATATCAAGTCCACCCTCGATCGGTTTAACCATCGGAACACAAGCCGGCCTGATCGAGTCACTTTCGGAATCCCACATTTGGACTTCCACAATATTGCTATCATGGGCATCTCACTTCGAGGCATTTCAGTATCACACAACCGAGGCATCCCAAGATCACTTAGCATGGGGCATCTCACTCCGAGGCATCCCGACGTCTCACTCAACCGAGGCATCCGAGATCACTCAGCATGGGCATCCCACTCCCTGAGGCATCATCGGCATCTTAGTACCAATGGAAATCTCTTACTCATTTGAAGCACACATTCCACACATCACACCTTTGAATAATATCACATCACAGCATGCATAAGACCTCAAGAGTACACAATTACTTCAAGCAGGATTCATGCTCACACACACACTTCATCCATGTCGCACTCATTGCACACACATGCCACATTTGGTAACCATACAATGACCATACTTTGAATTATGTAAGAGACATACTCATGCACAAACTAACCATTATTACAAGACCATTAGAATACCTATATGTCATGAAAATCAGCTATGAGGGGTACAACATCTTTTGCACTATCTCGGATCAAGGCAGGATATAAGCTAATATGGGCAGTTTCAATCACAGGAGCAGAAAGTACATCAAATCTTATTGAAATGCTACGAAATTTTAGTATGTTATATAAGAGATATAGATTAACATTTTTTGTGAAGAAACCTAAGCCTATATATCAATGTATAAAGAGCAGTAACTTGCTATCTTCATTCCTAAAATTCTGCAGAAACTTCCAGATTGAGTACCTACAGAAGAGGGATCATTTTACTGCCCAAACCTTGACCGTTTGTTCTCAAATTTTGAAATGTTGTTCCTAAATATGTGTCCTAAAACTTTCATGAAGGGTTTAAGGTCCAAATCCACCTAGAAAATTACAGAAAATTCGTAGAACTACCTAAGGTTTTGCTGTCTTCTGCAGATCAGCTTACTGTTCTAAGGGAGAATGATCTTGCCAACACGTTTTCGCAAGGATCTCACTATGACTAGAGGTCGAAACCTAAAATAGTTAGTATACTCTTAAGTAAACTAGTTCTTTCCTTTAATTACATCTTTAAAATCCCAAGCGACGCATAACTAATAAGTTTTCCATCTCTGTCAACTAAGCTATTTAGCTCATCTATAACTTCTCTTTTAGTACCCCGACACTTCTCCAACAGCACCTAAAAGTGACCTCAGTAGCTCTTTTCCTACACACAGCAATCCACAGCTCGATTCAAGACAAGTACTCGCATCTCGACACTTCAACAGCAACTTGTAACGCCTATCGTTCACTCAGCAGTTGCCTTTCCACCAACTCGACCAAACTCAGCTCCCTCGCACTCGATTCTTTAACCATTCAAAGCCTTAACATGACATGCAAGGACTCACAACTTCAATTGAGTGCTTATCTGAAAGTGCTAGTATGAACATCTAGAGGGGGATGAATTTGTGTGAAGAAAAATTTTCGTGTAAAGTAGTAAAATTATTTTGCTTTTGAAACTGAGTCTGAAAGATAACAAATTTTGAGCAAGTTTGGACCTTAACAGTTGAATAGAACTACGAGCAAAGTAAATGAGTTTAGGGAAGAGAATAAGAACACATAATTTATAGTGGTTTGGCTTAGATCAAGCCTACGTCCACTCTCCCACGTTGACAACCATCGGGCTGGATTCCACTATGAATCAAAAGAGAATTTATAATCTACGATCTCGACTTCATAGTGAAGAGTCTCTACTGCTCTCTCACGAAGTCACACTGTAAGTCTCTCTCTTTTTTGAGTACAAGCTTAAACACAATATATGGAATAACAAGAGACTGGGAAGTTTCAGACTTTGGAATTTCTCTTTCACGCACTCTATCGAATGATTGAAGACGTCTCTTTAAATAGTCCTTCATGCCTTATCAACCGTCGGCACTTTCCAAAAGAATTCTTCCAATCAACCCATTATACAGAATCAATCAAGGAGATCTTTGAGCCATTTGAAGATTGTGATGAAAGCTCGTCAATCCTGTTCACCCATACAATCAGGATCTTCGTTTCCATAAGTAGATTATTTCCAAATTTATTTGCCTTCCAAAAAGATTTGATGTATCTAAATTGATTCCAATAAAGATAACCAATCTCGTAGGTGTTAAACCCAACCAGTAAGCCATGTATATCTTGTAAAAAACCAAAGCTTTGAAGAAATGAAGATAATTTTGAGTCTGACTTCGTCTTCGTTCTTCATCGCGTTTAGTCTGGAATTCGTCAGTGTGGGCAGACTTCTAATGTGGAACAGACTTTAACACTAAAGTCTAGCAGTCTTTAGACTGACACAGAAGTCTGAAATCTTCAGAATAGACTTTGGATAAGTTTTGTCAACTTCAAAATATTAAAGGAGTTTTCTCCAACAATCTCCTCCTTTTTTATGGTGACAAAACTTCCCTATAAATTTAAAGATTTATACCCTGCAACACAACTCTTTAGCAATACATGATATCTTATAAAAACAAATAGTTAAGGATTTGGATAGCATCGATTTTGCAACCACAGAAAACATGTTAATTTTGCAAAAATTAGATAAAGACAAGATTAAACTATCCACATCCATAAATATCACTACCATAAAGATCGCTGTCGAATAAGTGTTCAAAATAAAGTCAAATCAAATCTGCAAAAGTTCAAGTCAAATCTAAAAAGTCAAATTAAATCTGCACGCATTCTCCTCATTTTTGTCAACAGCAAAAAGTGGAGAAAGTCAAAATAGATAAAAGATAAATGAAATTATGGCTGTCTGGGAACTTGAAAAAGTTGAAAATCCCCCATAGATTGAACTGCCTCCTCAACCTTCTGGCACTGGCGATGAACATCCTGGACTTGATTCTGAACAATCTTGAGCATCTGAACAATCTCATCATTCTTAACCGTAGCTTGAGAAACTTGTTGATTCAGAGTCTGTACCTGAGTGTCCAAAGACTGTATCTTCCCAGTGTGAAAATCAGAAGTTGATCTCAGGGCAGTGTGAATCTTTTGGATCTCAATCTCCATAGCATATTGCTGTGCTTTCACCTCCAAAAGGAGTTCTATCATCCTTGGATAATCAGCAGTCGGTTCAGTTTGCGCACTAGCTTCAGCGAATTGAATTCTTGGAGAGTTGAGAGTTGAGGGAACATCAACTTGTCTAGCCCCATAACTCAGAGTAGATTCTTCAATGTCAGCTTCAGGAAAGTGAGAAGCATAGATATCTTCTGGGTCGGCAGGAGATCCACTGATATCATCACTCGCAAAATGCTGAGAAGAAGTCCCTATTCTCTCACGAGCTCCCCCTGTTTCTGTGCCTATAGGTGGAGAGGGGATTCCTTCCTCTTGAGTTTTCTTGTTTTCAGAACAAGAGTGATGTTCTGTGTCTATGTGTACTCCTATAGATCCACTCCTAGTTGCTTTTGAATCTTCAGACAATGTGATTGTAACTGTTTCCTCATAAGAGTCATCCTTAGCCCTTTTTTTCAGAATGACCTTCTTCATCTCCAGCTTCTACTCTTTCTTTATCTCTTTCTACTCCTTTTTTCTCTGTTTCTTCTTCTTCTTCTTCTTACTCTATTTCTTCTCTATTTCCTCCTTCTTTGTCCAGTGGTTTCTCAGGACCAACAAAATGTTGAAGATTCTTTAAGGCAATTGCAGAAAATGTAAGATCATCTTCATCCTCTTCGTCTTGCAAGATAAGTGATCTTCTCTTCTTTACAGGTTCTTGTACAACCTCTTTGCCTTTTCTCTTCCTTCCAGCAGAAGAATCTTCCTTAGTTTTGCTTGAGGACTCCTTCTTCAAGTGCTCAATAGCTTTGTTCAAATCCTTCAACCTCATCTTCAATATCCTTTTCAGTCCTATCACCATAGGAGCAACAGTTCTAGAGCAAAGTGAGGCAAGAAACTGAATTTGAAAATGTCTAAACAATTTTGTAACTAGCACTGAATAAGGCAATTGTCCTTTGTCCTTCAAAACTGTCCTGTACATGTGAAACGAGATAGTATGAGGCAGAGAAAATCTCATCCCATTTCTGATAGCAAACATCAATCTTGCTTTGAATCTGGAAACATCTATTTTTTATGCAGCCTTTGGTCTGATGCAGTTAATGACGATTTTATGCAATAGACCATTTGAGGCTGTCAATCTTGAGTATGTGATGCCTCATTCTGGTAATCTGTCCTTGACAAGGAATCTGGTGGCTTGTCCAATTGAGACACTACTTGATTGAAAACCAATCCTTTCCACCCCAATAATGTCAGCCAAAGTGTCAACATTCACCACATAGGCTTTGTCACACACAGTGAATTGGATTCTATTCTAGTCAAGAAAAGATAGATTCAAATAGAAAAATGCAGTCAACTCTGGATAAGCAACAACCGTCTCAGAACAAAAATTCTCAAGTTGAAGGAAAGCCAACTTTTCCCTCAAATCCACCTTGATCGAGTCTAGTAAGTCAAAATCAACAGTTCGAGGGTTCATCACCCCTCTTTTCGGCATTTGGGTGAAAACCCTTTTGTGTTCCTTAGAACGAAAGAGTTTCGTTCTGTCACCAGGTTCATCTGCAGCCACACCCATTCTTGGTTGATAGTTCGAAAACATTCATTCATCATCGTCTTTACTTTCAGGCTGATTATAAGAGCTAAACCTAGGATCAGCAGGAAAATTAAGAAAAGCTTCGTCTGCCGCTCCTTTCGGCGCTATTCCTAAGTGTTCCATAGCTCTTAAAAATACTGTTTCATTTATGTGGCTGTGTCCTTTTAGAAAATCAGTAATAAAAGTCATTGGAGTACCACCCATTTTCAGATAACCATAATGTTTATAAAGAACCTGGGGGGGTTAAAGTCCGGAGAGGAACTGCATCCTCTTCAACTTCTTCTTCCATCAGTTGGTGCGAAGAGTTTTAAGGAAAGTGCTATGGGGACTTCTACGGAGAGTCTTCTTCTTCAGTCAGATCGAAATGTGTCTGCCCTTCAGGCACATTTCGTGGCCCTTTGCTTGCAATCCGAGAGGATTTTCTTTGGTAAGACATGTTTGCAGGCTAGGAGGATTTCACAGACAAGTTCGAGTGTAAAAAAGATGAAAACTTGTAAAGAAATCTTGAGAGAAAAAGTCAAGGGAGAAGAGAGTTTGGATTCTAGGGTTTTAAAGTAATGTGCTCGAAAGAAATAAAAACTCAATGGTTTATAAAGATAATGAAATGGGGTATTTGAAGTGTCACCATAAAATGCCTTTTTAGAACATTTTTCAAAAAGGTAACTTCCAAAACTTCAAAATCCAAAAATTATTACTGAAATAATAATTTCTAAAAAATAAATAAGGCAAGTGACGATTCAAACAATCATACCATTTCATTCCAAAATTTAAAATACCTGGATTTGAGACATTCTCTTACTGATGTAGCTTCGAGAAAGTCTGAGTCTTACCAGCTTCTGACTTTAAGCGGTAGGAGATATAATATTTAATTTGATGCGAATAGACTCAAATAAACTTTTCTCCAAAGACTTTATAAAGATGTCTGCCAACTGATTCTTTGAATCAATGAAATGAATCAAAATCTCCTCATTCGGTACATGATCTATTATGAAATTGTGTCGAATCTCTATATACTTTGCCCTAGAATGAAGAATTGGGTTATTTGTGAGATTAATGGCACTGGTGTTGTTGCATCTAATCTTGGTGCACAATTCTTCAATTCCAAAGTCTCTTAGTTGTTGTCTTATCCATAGGATTTGATAACAACAATTCCCAAGAGCAACATACTCTACTTCTGCTATTGATAATGCTATAGTACTTTGCTTCCTTGAGAACCAAGATACTAGCATATTTCCTAGCAATTGACAAGTGCCAAATGTGCTCTTTCTATCGACTTTGCAACCGGCTAAATCAGCGTCTGAATATCCAAGTAGAGTGAAGTCTCATTCTTTTGGATACCACAAACCTAACTTTAGAGAAGTCGCAACATATTTAATGATGCGTTTTGCAACACTTAAATGAGATTCTCTAGGATCATACTAAAATCTAGCGCAGATGGAAACACTAAATAGAATGTCAGGTCTAGAAGCAGTAAGGTAAAGAAGAGAACCGATCATGCTTTTATATAGCTTCTGATCTACTTTCTTCCATCCTTCATCCTTGTCTAGTTTTGAAGAACTTGACATCAGCGTCTCTGTTTTCTTGCAATTCTCCAACCCAAACTTCTTGATGAGATCTCTTGCATATTTCTCTTGATGAATGAAAATATCTTTCTTCGATTGTCTCACTTGCAATCCTAGAAAGAAAGTTAACTTACCAATCATGTTCATCTCGAACTCATCCTGCATAGTTCTAGAGAATTTCTTGTATAGATTTTCGTAAGGGGATCCAAAGATAATGTCATCTACATAAATTTGTACCAGCAGAAAATATTTTCCTTCTTTCTTTAGGTAGAAACTTATTCAACCTTTTATACCAGGCTTGAGGTGCTTGCTTTAATCCATACAAGGCCTTTTTTAGTCTGTAAACTGAGTCTGGTTTCCTTTTATCTTTAAATCCTAGTGGTTGTTCCACATAGACTTCTTCTTGAATGAATCCATTGTGGAATGCACTTTTGACGTCCATTTAGAATAACCTGAAATTTTTATAGCAAGCAAAAGCAAGTAATAATCTAATTGCTTCTAACTTCGCTATCAGTGCATAGGTCTCGTTATAGTCTATCCCTTCTTCCTGTGTATATCCTTTCGTCACAAGTCTTGCTTTGTTTATGATCATTTTTCCTTTCTCATCCATCTTGTTCTTGAAAACCCACTTCGTTCCAATCACGGATTTGCCTTTGGGTTTTGGAATCAGCTCCCATACATCATTAATGTTGAACTGTCTGAGTTATTCTGGCATAGCTTCTATCCAACTTTCATCAAACAATGCTTCATCTACACCTTTTGATTCTATCTCAGAAATAAGTGCTAGAGCACTAGACTCTTCTCTTCCTTTGGATTTGGTGCGAATTTCTTCATCAATGTTGCTAATGATGAGTTTTTTGGGATGACTTGACTTGTGCTTCCAACTTCTGTTTGGTCTGAGAGTCCATTGATCCTCTGCTTCGGTTGAATCTTCTCGATCTACTTGTTGCTGTTCTCCAGAAGTCTGAACCTCTTCAGGGGAAGTAGACTTTGTAAAGTTTTGAACGGGTTCAGACTTGTCAAGTTGAGTCTGATTTGGTTGATTCTGCACATAATCTTGAAACTTGACGTTCATAAATTCTTCCACATATTGAGTCTTCGGTAAGCTTTGCTTGAAGTCGAATAACTCAGGAAGATTCCTTCATCCGATTTCTCCTTGAATTTTCCAAATCGATCATTTGCATTCTTTAAAATAAAACATTTACAGCCAAAGATATGAAAGTATGAAACGTTTGGCTTATTTCCTTTGCGTACTTCATAAGGAGTTTTCTCTAGAATAGACCTTAAGAATACTCTGTTAATAATATAGCAAGCATTGGAGACTGCTTCTACCCAAAATCGAGAGGAAATTTTGCTTTCTATCAAAAGAGTTCTGGCCATCTCCTATAAGGATATGTTCTTTCTTTCCACAACCCCATTTTGTTCTGGAGTGTATGGAGAAGAGAAAACATGCTGAAAACCAGAATCATCACAAAACTTCACGAAGTCTTGATTTTCAAACTCAATTCCATGGTCAGTTCGTATGCTTGAAATAGCATATCATTTTTCATTTTGAACCTTCTTCATAAACTTCGAGAAATAAGAGAGAGCTTCAAATTTACTTGCCAGAAAATATGCTCAAGTGAAGCGAGAGTAATCATCCATAATTACTAGGCAATATTTCTTTTCACCAATACTCTAATTTCTGGTTAGTCCAAAAAGGTCCATATGAAGTAGCTGCAGAGCTCGACTGGTAGAAACTTGATTCATAGGTTTAAAGGAACTTCTAACCTATTTTCCCAAGACATAGAGAGTGCATAACTCATTCTTCTGATAAGCCAGATTTGGAAGTCCTCGAACAAGCTTCTTAGAAGAAATCTTGGCAATTTGTTTCATATTAACATGACCAAGCTTTCGATGCCACGGGCTTGCTTCATCTTGAATAGAAATAAGACACTGAGAACTTTCAAGGTTTACATCTAGAAGGTAAATGTTGCTATGCCTTCGACCAGTAAAAGATTGAGAAAAGTCTTGGCTTGTTCCAGAACAAATGCCTTCGTGAAAGTTTATTCTGAAACCAGTGTCGCAAAGCTGACTTATACTCAATAAATTGTAGTTCAGGCCTTCCACTAAGGAAACATTGTTGATAGTCAAGCTTTCAATCTTCACGGTTCCACAGCCTACAATTTTCCCTTTGTTATTTTCTCCAAAAGACACTTTTTCACCATTTAATTTAACTAGCTTTATGAAGTAGCTTGAGTCTCATGTCATATGTCTCGAACAACCACTATCTAAATACCATTTGATCTTCCTTTTAATAGTGACCTATAATCAAAAGAAAAACTCAAAATTTCTTTGGTACCTAGATTTTCTTGGGTCCAGGAGAGCTAGTATTGAAAACAGTCTTAGCCCAGTCCTTTTTAATTGGTCTCCAAACATTGGGACATTCTTTCTCAAGATGTTCAGAGTTGTTACACTTTGAACATTTAAGTGCACTAAGGCCAACAGGTTTTACAAAAACTTTTTGAAAGTGATTTTTGTAAAATGTCTTTGCAGGTCTTTGTTTAATTCTTTCTTTTACTTTAGGAAAGTCAATTAAGGGAATAGTTTCTGAAGTCATACCCAAACCAGATTTGTTAAAGTAGGGTATTTGAGCTGAAAGAATTTTCTCTAGTTTTTCAGATCCTTTTGAAAATCTTTTTGTAATATTTGAAATATCTCTTTTCAAAATGGTGTTTTCCTTTGAAAGAAAATCAGAATTTTCTTTCAAATTGTCAAAACTTGTTTTTAGATTTTCAAAATTTTCTTTCAAAGAAGCTTCCTATTGCTTGAGCTTAGAATTCTCCATTTTTAGTTCGAAAATCCTTTTAACAGAGGATTTAAGAGACAAAGTTCATTTATGTACTTAGAGACTAACATGAATTTTTAAATTACTAACTTCAATTTCTTTGTCCGAATCTGAATCAGAGTCTGTTTCTGATTCTTAGTCTGAGTCGGAATGAGACATCAGATATATGTTGGCATATTCTTCACCACTTTCCTCACACTCTGTGTCACACCAAGTTTATGCTTTGAGTGCATTTTTTTACTTTTCTATTTTTCCTTTCTTCTTCTTTAACAAAGGACAATTAGGTCTGATATGCCCATTCTTCTTGCATTCGAAGCATATAACTTCCTTGCTGGTTTCATTTTCTTCTGTTGGTTTCTTCTGGAAATTTTGCAAGCTCTGTTTATTCCACTTGAATATTCTTCCATTTCTATTTAGCTTTCTAAATCTCTTGATCATAAGCACCAACTCCTCATCATCCATATCATCATATGAATCTGTATCATTAGAATCAATGTTAAACTTTAAAGCAATTGATTTCTTACCTTTAGGATCTTCCTCATCATTGATCTGCTCCACTTCGTACGACTGAAGTGTGCCTATTAATTCATCTACCGATAGAGGCATAATCCTTTGAGTCTCTCTGATTGAAGTCTTCACATGATTCCAGTCCTTTGAAAGTCCACACAGTAGTTTATTGACTTTCATTGGTCCAGAAATTGGTTGTCCTTGATAAGCCAGGCTATTCACAATCTCTGTAAAGCGACTGAACATATTAGTGATGGATTCTCCAAACTTCATTTTGAAGACTTCATACTGTCCAAGCAAATTGTTTATTTTAGTTTCCTTCACACGATCAGTTCCTTCATAGGTAACATGTAATCTGTCCCAAACTTTTTTTGTTGTTTCACAAGAAGAAATTCGGTTATACTCAGTGGGAGATAAGACATGGTATAAAGAGTAGATAACTTTAGTATCAAGAGATTGTTTCTTGGTGATTTCAGCTTGTGTTGTTTCGTCAGCATCTACAACTTCTTTCCCTCTGTTTGAGGTTGATGTTGCTTTAGGATTGATCCATTTTTCAACAACATCCTACTCCAGAGGATCTCTTGATCTAAGAAATACCTTCATCTTGTTCTTCCACACATTGTACGCATTTCCATCGAAGTAAGGAGGTCTAGTGTTACTTTGACTTTCAACCAATCCTGAAGCCAAAATACTAGCCATAGAGGATCTTTAGCTTAGAAGTAAAACACTTCAATATTTAAGCACATGAGCTCTGATACCAATTGAAAGTGCTAGTATGAACATCTAGAGGGGGGGTGAATAGGTGTGAAGAAAATTTTTTGTGTAAAATAGTAAAATTATTTTGCTTTTGAAACTGAGTCTGAAAGATAACAGACTTTGAGCGAGTTTGGACCTTAACAGTTGAATAGAACTACGAGCAAAGTAAAGGAATTTAGGGAAGAGAATAAGAACACATAATTTATAGTGGTTCGGTTTAGATCAAGCCTACGTCCACTCTCCCACGCTAACAGCCTTCGGGTTGGATTCCATTATGAATCAAAAAAGAATTTACAATCTGCGATCTTGACTTCACAGTGAAGAGTCTCTACCGCTCTCTCACGAAGTCACACTATAAGTCTCTCTCTCTTTTGAGTACAAGCTTAAGCACAGTATATGGAATAACTGTTGGAGAAAACTTCCTTATTTGTTTTGAAGTTGACAAAACATTTCCGTCAGTCTAGTTTGAAGACTTGTAGACTTTATCGTCAAAGTCTAAAGACCTCCAAAGTCAAGATTTAAAGTCTACCCTCACTGATAGCTTTCAGACCAACAAAGAAAAGATTTATCTGTTGAAGAAGACTTATCCAGATGCGAGTATATCTTTAAGGATTTGGTTAATACGGTTGAAGAAGATCTCACGGCTGGAGATAGCATCTCGTGATCAATTGTTCTTATTGAAATCAATTCGGATAATTTGACCTGTTGAATGGCGAAATATGCTTGGAAGGTTCTACTTATGGAAACCTAGATCATGATTGTATGGGCAAGCAGGATTGATGGGCTATCATCACATTCATTAAATAACTCGAGATCTCCCTATTTGATTCTGTCCAACGGGTTGATTGGAAGAACTCCTTTGGAAGGTGCCAACGGTTATAATGGCATGGAGGAGTATATAAGGAAGATGCTCAAGTTTTTCTAGTGTGTGCGTGAAAGAAAAATTTCAAAGTTTGAAGCTCTTAGTTCTTTACTGATTCAATCGCTAAGCTTAAGTTGTACTCAAAAAAGAGATTAAATACTTGTGAGACCTTGAGGAAGTGTAGTAGAATCTCTATACTGTGGATTCAAGGATGTGAGACTATAAAATCTCTTTTGGTTCTTAGTGGAATCCAGCCAGTGGGCTGTCAGTGCGAGAGAGTGAACGTAGGCTTGGTCTAAGCCGAACCACTATAAACCTTGTGTCTCAATTCTCTTTCCCTAATCTATTTACTTTAACTCGTAGCTTTATATACCTATTTATAGTCTGTTTTATCTTCAGTCTATTATCCTCAAAAGAAAAATTAAATTGTTAAGTCTTGCAATACTTCTTTTTGCACCTATTCACCCACCCTCTAGGTGCTCTTACTAGCCCTATCAATTAGTATCAAAGTCTGTGTACTCATTTAATTGAAATGTTTTTACTTCTGAGTTAAAGATATATGGCTAGTATGTTAGCTCCATGTTTGGTTGAAGGCCAAAGCAACACCAGACCACCTTATTTTGATGGAAATGAATACAGCATATGGAAAAACAAGATGAAAGCATTCATAAGATCGAAAGATCCTCTGGAATGGGATGCAATAGAAAAAGAATCATTCCTAAAGCTGCATCAGTTTCAGAAAGAGAAAAAGAAGTTGTAGATGCTAGCGAGATGACTCAAAAAGAAATAACCAAGAGACAAGCTCTTGTTACTAAAGCAATTTACTCTTTATATTGTGCGTTATCTCCTACTGAGTATAACCGAATATCTTCTTGTGAAACGGCAAAAGAAGTCTGGGATAGGCTGCACATTACCTATGAAGGAACTGATCGAGTGAAAGAAAAAATTATTAATATTCTACTCGGACAGTATGAAGCCTTTAAGATGAAGCCAGGAGAATCTATCACTGATATGTTCAGTCATTTTACTGAAATTAAAAATGGTCTAGATTATCAGGGACAGCCAATCTCAAGACCAATGAAGGTCAACAAATTGCTGCGAGAACTCTCCAAAGATTGGAATCACATAAAGACTTCAATAAGGGAAACACAAAGGATCATGCCACTTTCTGTAGATGAACTAGTTGGCACACTTCAGTCCTATGAAGTGGAGCAAATCAACGAGAGGAAGATCCTAAAGGTAAGAAGTCAATTGCTTTAAGATCTAATGATGATTATGATGTTACAGATTCTGAAGATGATATGGACGATGAAGAGTTAGCTCTTATGATAAAGAGGTTCAAGAAACTAAACAAAAAAGGGAAAAAGATTCAATTGGAAGAAACAAAGCACTCAAAAGTTTCAAAACAAATCAACTGAGGATGATGAAACCAATAAAGATGTGATATGTTTTGAATGCAAGAAAAAGGGACACATCAGACCCAACTGTCCTCTATTGAAGAAAAAGAAAGGAAAAGCTGAGAAATACAGAAAAGCTCTCAAAGCAGAGACATGGAGTGATACTGAATGCGAAGAAAGTGATGAAGATTATGTCAATATTTGTCTAATGGCAAAATCTGAATCAAACTCAGACTCTGAGGTAGGTACAGACTCAGACTCAGAAAGCGAAATTGAGGTAAGCAATCTAAAAATTCCTACTAAAGTCTCAAAATACATTGATGAACTTTATCTTAATCTCAAAACTTTTCTTAAGAGGATTTCCGAGCTAAAAATGAAGAATTCTACATTGAAGCAACAGGAAAATTTTTGGAAAGAAAAGTTTGAAAACTTAGACAAAAATTTTGTTGTTTTAAAAGAAAATGCAAACTCTCTTACAAAAGAAAATACATTTTTGAAAAATGGCATTTCAAATATTTCAAAAAGATTTTCAATAGGATCTGAAAAGCTGAAAAATATTTTTTCAGTACAAAGACCTTATTTCAACAAGTCAGGTTTGGGAATGACTTCAGAAACTATTCCTTTAATTGATTTTCTAAAAGTAAATGAACGAATCAAACAAAGACCTACAAAAACTTTTTACAAAAATCATTTTCAAAAAGTCTTTGTAAAACCTGTTGGCCGAAGTGCTCTCAAATGTTCAAAGTGTAACAACTTAGAACACTTTGAGAAAGAATGTCCTATGATTTGGAAACATGTTAAAAAGGAATGGGCAAAGATTGTATATTGCACTAACTCCTCTAGACCCAAGAAAATGTGGGTACCAAATAAAGCTTGAATTTCTTTTTTGAATAGTGGCTGTTCAAGACATATGACTGGAGATTCAAGTTGTTTTATAAAACTTGTTCAAATGAATGGTGGAAGAGTCTCTTTTGGTGGAAATAGCAAATGAAGAATTGTTGAGTGTGGAACTGTAAAGATTTGTAGTCTCATAATCAACAATGTCTCCTTAATGGAATAACTGAATTACAATCTACTCAGCATTAGGCAACTATGCGACACTGGATTCAAAATCAATTTCCAAGAAGATGTATGTTCGGGAACTAGTAAAGATCTTTCTCAATCTTTTATTGGACGAAAACATGAAAATATCTATCTTCTAGATATAAAACCAGAAATATCTCAATGTCTAATTTCAATTCAAGATGAAACAGATCTTTGGCATCGAAAACTTGGTCATATCAACATGAAGCAAATTGCCAAGATCTCTTCCAAGAACCTTGTTCGTGGGCTGCCCAACCTTAAGTTTCAAAAATCTGACTTATGCACACCATGTGTGCTGGGAAAACAAGTTAAAAGTTCTTTTAAACCAATAAATTATGTTTCTACTAATCGTGTTTTGCAACTTCTGCATATGGATCTCTTCGGACCAATCAAAACTAAAAGGATATGTGAACCTCTAGAGTGCCATAACTTGGTAGAAATGGACACTTAAGTGCCATAACTTACTAAATGTACACTTAAGTGCCAAAATCGGAGCAAAATGGATCACTTGAGTGCCAATCCGGCCAAAATTCGGCCAAATTGCATAAATGGCATTTTTCCGGCAAAGCGAGTGCAAAACAGCGTCGTTTTGCATGCCGACGTAGCCAAATAATGCAAAAATGGTGTCGTTTTGGGCTGACGTGGTAAAAAATAATATAAAAATTAATTAAATTAAATTTAAAATTAAATTTAGTTAAAATATGAAAAAAATATATATAAATTAATTAAATTCAATTTAAATTTAAATTTAGTTAACATATGAAAAATAAATAATTTAAAAAAAATTTAAAAAATTAAACTTTTTTTTTTTAAAAAGGGGGTCGGCCGGGGTTGTCGGGCCCTCGGCCGGGGGTCGGCGACCCCGGCCGACCAACGCGTCAAGCTGATCGACCCTTCCCCCTCCGTCACCAGCCCTTCCCGGCGACGGCGAGGAGGCGGCGGCGATGCCCTCAGCCACCGGCCCCCCTTTTTAAAATTTTTGTTAATTTTTGTTAACTTTTTAATTTTTTTTAATTTTTTTAATTTTCTTTAATTTTAAAATTATTATTTTTCATATTTTAACTAAATTTAATTTAAAATTAAATTTGATGAATTTTTATATTTTTTTTTACCACGTCAGCCCAAAACGACTTTGTTTTTGCATTATTTGGTCACGTCAGCGTGCAAAACGGTGTCGTTTTGCACTCGGTTTGCCGGAAAAATGTCACTTCAGCATTTTGGCCGGACTTTAGCTGGAGTGGCACTTAAGTGATCCGTTTTTCTTCGAATGTGGCACTTAAGTGCACCTTTCGTAAGTTATGGCACTTAAATGTCCCTTTGTGTCAAGTTATGACACTTGAAAGGTTCTTTTGCCGAACTAAAAGCATTGGTGGAAAGAGATATTGCCTAGTAATTGTGGATGATTATTCTCGATTTACATGGGTTCACTTTTTGGCAAGTAAGTCTGAAACCTTCTTTCACTTTTCAAAATTTGCTAAGAAAGTTTAGAATGAAAAATGATATGCTATTTCAAGGATACGAACAGACCATGAATGTGAGTTTGAAAATCAAGACTTTGCAAAATTCTATGATGAATCAGGTTTTCTCAGCATGTTTTCTCATCTGCATACACTCCAGAACAGAATGGAGTTGTGGAAAGAAAGAATAGATCTCTTCAAGAAATGGCAAGAACTCTTTTAATAAAAAGTAATATCTCTTCTCGTTTTTGGGCTGAAGCAGTTTCTATAGTTTGCTATTGTTGGAGAAAACTTCCCAACTTGTTTTGAAGTTGACAAAACATTTCTATCAGTCTAATTTGAAGATAAAAAGACTCTTTCATCAAAGTCTGAAGACCGTCAGACCGTCAGATTCAAGACTTAAAGTCTGCCTTCATTGACTGTTTCTAGACCGTCGAAGAAAAGTCTTATCCAAATTCGTATAAGGATTTGATTCTAGCGGTTAAAGAAGATCTCACGGCTAGAGATATCATCTCAAGATCTCTTATTCGTTTTTAAATTAAATCGAGTAAGTTTGATCCATTGATTAGCAAATCGTACATGGAAGGTTCTACTTATGGAAACCTAGATCCCAGTTGTATGGGCGAGCAGGATCAGTGGGCTATCCTCACATTCCTTAGGTAAACTCGAGATCTTCCTAATTGATTCTATTCAACGGAAATATTGGTAGGAACTCATTTGGAAGGTGCCAATGGTTATGAAGGCATGGAGGAGTATTTAAGGAAGATGTTCTAGTTACTCGAGAGAGTGCGCGATAGAAAAATTTCAAAATTCGAATCTCCTTGTTCTTTGTTGATTCAATTGTTGAGCGAAAGTTTGTACTCAAAAGAGAGTCTAGACATTTGTGAAGCCTTAAGGAGATGTAGTAGAGTCTCTACATTGTGGAATTAAGGACGTGATACTGTAACGATTCTTTTAATTCATAGTGAAATCCAGCAGGTGGGCTGTCAATGCGGGAGAGTAGACGTAGGCTTGGATTAAGTCGAACCACTATAAAACCTCGTGTTATTTTTCTCTTCCTTGATCTATTTAATTTAGTTCGTAACTTTATTTGCATAAGTGTGATTTCTTTGCAGAGTCTATTGTTTATCATACTCAAGTCAAAAGTAAGATCTTATCTTATATTTCGCAAAATTTGGTTTAAGCACCTATTCATCCCCCTCTAGGTGCACATACTAGCACTTTCAATTGGTATCAAAGCCTGTGTACTCATTTCATTGAAGTATTTTTACTTCAGAGGTAAAGATCCATGGCTAGTATGTTGGCTCCAGGTTTGGTTGAAGGGCAAAGCAACACCAAACCGCCTTATTTCGATGGAAATGAATACAACATATGAAAAAACAAGATGAAAACATTCCTAAGATCGAAAGATCCTCTGGAATAGGATGTGGTAGACAAATGAATCATTCCTAAATCTACAACAGTCTCAAAAAAAGGAAAAGAAGCTGCAGAGGCTAGCGACATGACTCAAGAAGAGATAACCAAGAGACAAACTCTTGATGCGAAAGCAATTTATTCCTTATATTGTGCATTATCTCCTATTGAATATAACATAATATCCTCTTGTGAAACAACTAAAGAAGTCTAGGATAAGCTGCACATTACCTATGAAGGAACAGATCGAGTGAAAAAAACCAGAATCAATATTCTGCTTGATCAATATAAAGCCTTCAAGATGAAATCAGGAGAATCTATTACTGACATGTTTAGTCGTTTTACAGAAATTGTAAATGGTCTTGAATATCAAGGTCAACCAATCTCAGGACCTATGAAAGTTAACAAATTGTTGTGTGGACTTTCCAAAGATTGGAATCATGTAAAGACGTCAATAAGGGAAACTCAAAGAATCATGTCACTCTCCATTGACGAATTGATTGGCACACTTCAATCCTATGAAGTGGAGCAAATTAATGAGGAAAAAGATCCCAAAGGTAAAAAAATCTATTGCTTTAAAATCTAATGATAATTATGATATTACAGATTCTGAAGACGATATGGATGATGAAGAACTTGCCCTCATGATAAGAAGATTCAGAAAGCTGAACAGAAAGGCAAAGAGATTCAATTGGAAGAAACAAAGTTCTCAAAAGTTTCAAAATAAATCTGCTGAGGATGATGAATTCAATAAAGATGTGATCTGTTTTGAATGCAAGAAAAATGGACACATCAGACCCAACTGCCCCTTGCTGAAGAGAAATAAAGGAAAAGCTGAAAAATACAGAAAGGCACTCAAAGCAGAAACTTGGAGTGATACCGAATGCGAAGAAAGTGAAGATGATTGTGCTAATATTTGTTTAATGGCAAAATCGAATCGATTCGACTCGGATAGTGAAATCGAGGTAAGTAACTTAAAAATTCCTACTAAAGTCTCTAAATATATTGATGAACTGTGTATTAGTCTCAAAACCTCTCTTAAGAGGATTTCCCAACTAAAAAGGGAAAATTCGACACTAGACAGGAGTTTGTTTGGAAAGAAAAGTTCGAAAATTTAGATAAAAACTTTATTACTTTGAAAGAAAATGCAGAATCTCTTTCAAAAGAAAATACTTTTTTAAAAATTGATATTTCAAATATCTCAAAAAGGCTTTCTATAGGGTCTAAGAAATTAGAAAAGATTCTTTCAGCACAAAGACCTTACTTTTAACAAATCAGGTTTGGGAATGACTTCTGAAACCATTCCTCTAATCGGATTTTCAAAAGTAAAAGAAAGAATCAAACAACGACCTACAAAAGAATTTTATAAAAATCATTTTCAAAAATTCTTTGTAAAACCTGTTGGCCGTAGTGCTCTTAAATGTTCTAAGTGCAACAGCTCAAAACACTTTGAGAAAGAATTTCCTATGGTTTGGAAGCCTATTAAGAAAGATTAGGTAAAGATCGTATATTGCACTAACTCAATTGGACCCAAGAAAGTATGGGTACCAAAGAAAGCTTGAGTTCCTTTTTTGAACGCAGGTCACTATCAAGAAAAATGTTAAATGGTACTTAAACAGTGGATGTTCAAGGCACATGACAGGAGATTCAAGATGTTTTATAAAGTTTAAGCAAGTGAATGGTGGAAAAGTATCTTTTGGTGGAAATAGCAAAGGAAAAATTGTTGGTAGTGGAACAGTAAAAGTTGAAAGTCTCACAATAAACAATGTTTCCTTAGTAGAATGACTCAATTACAACTTGTTGAGCATCAGTCAACTCTGCGACACAGGCTTCAAAATTAACTTTCAAAAAGGAATATGTTCGGGGACCAGTAAAAACTTCACTCAAACTTTCACGGGACGAAGACATGAGAACATTTATCTTCTGGATATCAATCCAGAAAAATCTTAATGCCTAATCTCAATTCAAGATGAAGCAAATCTCTGGCATCGGAAACTTGGTTATGTCAATATGAAGCAAATTGCCAAGATCTCCTCAAAGAAACTTGTTCGTGGACTACCCAACCTGACATATCAAAAGTCTGAATTATGCACACCATGTGTGTTGGGAAAACAAGTTATAAGTTCTTTTAAACCAATAAATCAAGTTTCCACTAATCGTGTTTTGCAGCTCCTACATATGGATCTCTTTGGACCTACTAGAACTCAAAGCATTGGTGGAAAGAAATATTGTCTAGTAATTGTGGATGATTATTCACGATTCACTTGGGTATACTTTCTTTCAAGTAAGTCTAAAATCTTCTCTTATTTTGAAAAGTTTGCTAAGAAAGTACAAAATGAGAAAGGGTATGTTATTTCAAGCATACGGACAGACCATGGAGGTGAGTTTGAAAATCAAGATTTTGCTAAATTTTGTGATGAATCTGGTTTTCAGCATATGTTTTCCTCTCCATATACTCCCGAACAAAATGGAGTTGTGGAAAGGAAGAATAAATCGTTGCAAGAAATGGCTAGAACACTTTTAATTGAAAGCAACATTTCTTCTCGTTTTTGGGCTGAAACTGTTTCTACAGCATGTTATGTTATTAATAGAGTTTTCCTAAGGCCAATTCTGGAGAAAACTCCCTATGAGTTGTTCAAAGGAAAGAAGCCAATCGTTTATTATTTTAATGTATTTGGTTGTAAATGTTTTATATTGAAAAATGCAAATGATCGAATTGGTAAGTTTGAAGAAAAATCAGACGAATGAATCTTCCTTGGATATTCAACCACCAGCAAAGTTTACAGAGTATACAACAAGAAGACTCGATCGTGGAAGAATCAATGAATGTCAAATTTCAAGATCAATCAATTCGACTCAATCAAGAATCAACCTCGCTCCGACCCTACAAAGTCTATTTCCCCGAAGCGCTCTCGGACTTGAAGGACAACAACGAACGAATATTAAAGAATCAAATGAAGAAAAAGCTCAGCAATCTGTCAGACCAACCAGCAACTGGAAGCACAAGTCTAATCATCCTAAAGAACTCATTATTGGTAACATTGATAAAGGGATTCGTACAAGATCCAAAAGGCATGAAGAGTCTAGTGCTGTGGCTCTTATTTCTGAAATAGAACCCAAAAGCATAGAAGAAGCCTTAACTGATGAAAGTTGGATTGAAGCTATGCAAGAAGAACTCAGGCAGTTCAGAATCAATGACATTTAGGAATTAACTCCTAAACCAAAAGGTAAATCTGTTATAGGAGCTAAATGGGTTTTTAGGAACAAAATGGACGAGAAAGGAAAGGTAATAAGAAACAAAGCAAAACTTGTGGCCAAAGGATATACGCAAGAAGAATGGATTGATTATGATGAGACTTATGCACCGGTAGCAAGGTTAGAAGCAATTAGATTATTACTTGCTTTTGCTTGTTATAAGAATTTCAGGTTATTCCAAATGGACGTCAAAAAGTGCATTTCTAAATGGATTTATCCAAGAGGAAGTCTATGTAGAACAACCTCCCGATTTTGAAGACTCAAGAAAACTAGACTCTGTTTTCAGACTGAAAAAAAGGCGTTGTATGGCTTAAAACAAGCCCCTCGAGCTTGGTATGACAGGTTAAGTAAATTTCTAATCCGAAATGGCTTTGTCAAAGGTAAAGTAGATACTACTCTATTTATTAAAAAGGAAAATAAAAAACTTTCTACTTATTCAAATCTACGTTGATGATATCATTTTTGGATCGCCTAACGAAAATTTGTGCAAGAAATTCTCTAAGTCTATGCAGGATGAATTCGAGATGAGCATGATGGGTGAACTATCCTTCTTTCTTGGACTTCAAGTAAAACAACTGAAGGAAGGAATTTTCATTCACCAAGAAAAATATACAAAAGAACTTGTCAAAAAGTTCGGTTTAGAGAATTGCAAAAAGACCGATATACCAATGTCAAGTTCATCGAAGCTGGACAAAGATGAAGGAGGAAAGAAAGTTGACCAGAAGCTGTACAGGAGCATTATTGGTTCACTTCTTTATCTTACTGCTTCTAGACCTGACATTCTGTTTAGTGTTTGCATTTGTGCCAAATTTCAAACTGATTCCAAAGAATCTCATATAAGTGCTGCGAAACGCATCATCAAATACGTTGCCACAACATCTAAATTAGGTCTGTGGTATCCTAAAGAATGAGACTTTACTCTCCTTGGATACTCAGACGCAGATTTGGCAGGATGTAGAGTTGATAGAAAGAGTACTTCCAGTACTTGTCAATTACTTGGAAACAGGACAATATCTTGGTTTTCGAGGAAGCAAAATACAGTAGCTCTTTCAACGGCAGAAGTAGAATATGTTGGGCTTGGAAGTTGTTGTTCTCAAATCTTATAAATAAAACAACAACTAAGAGACTTTGGAATCGAAGACTCATGCACTGAAATCAAATGTGATAACACCAGCGCAATTAATCTCACTAAGAATCCAATTCTTTATTCAAGAGCAACGCATACAGAGATTCGACATCACTTTATTAGAGACCACGTTCAAAATGGAGAAGTCTCAATTTAATTTATTGACTCAAAGAATCAGCTGGCGGATATTTTCACAAAGCCACTGGAGAAAAATCTATTTAAATCTATTCAATCTAGACTTAATATCCTAAAGTCTGAAAAAGCTCAAACTCAGGGATAAAAGTCTAAACACGATCAGATTCAGAAGTTCAAGAATCAAGATTGTAAATCATTTTAGTTCTAGCAATATATTTTCGGATAAAATCTCAAAAAGGTACGATTATTTATTAATTAGTAACTGATTGATGTTATCTTCCCAAATTCATTGAAATTATGGAAATTATTTTTGAAAAGGAAGATTTTTGAAATGATAGTTATCCTTTTTTTTTCAAAAAGGCAGTTAATTTTTAAAAGGAATTTCTCTTCCAACGATTCGTATACCTCGTTTCGCTTGCTTTATATACTGTTTGTCTTCTTCACAAACCCTAAAGGCAAAGGACTTCACTTTTTACTTTCTCTCTTGAGTTTAATTTTTAAAGTTTTCATCTTTCTCGCAAATCGAGTTTGGAAACTCTCTCAAAGACCGTGACAATGTCGTTCCAAAGAAAGTCTTCAAGGATTGCAAGCAAGGGACCACGGCATGTGCGTGAGGGACCTACACATTTTGACCTTACCGAGGAAGAAGATCTGTCAAGGCAACAGCAGAGTCCACAACATTCTCAACCGCATCAAGATAGTCCTCAAATGTTCCGCAACTCCAAGAGGAGGAGGAAATTTCGGAGGATGTCGCTCCTGTAAGAACTCTTAAACCTGTGTTTACTTTCAAGCTCTACTCTGCCCTAAAGGATGGAGGTTCTCTGATGACCTTCAATGAAGAATTTCTAAAAGAAAAGGGATATAGAAATGAAACCTATTTTCTACAAACGATGGAACATTTGGGGATTGCTTTTGCCGGGTCGGCAGAAAAAGCTTTCGCAAATTTCCCAAGTGATCCACGTTTTGGGGGTCCTAATCAGTCTGATGGAACGAATGATGATGAAAAGATGTTTGCCAATTTCAAGCCTAGAATGGGTATTGCCACAAATATTTGAGGAAGAAGGGTAGATTTGTTTCGCTTTGAGGAACATACACGTTTGTACTCTAAGTTGCTAAAGCGTGGGGTAATGAACCCAAGAAGTGTGGATTTTGATTTTTTTCGACACCCTAAATGTGAAGCTAAGGGAGAAATTTTCATTACTTTAACTAGAGAGATTTTGCTCTAAGACAACAGTTGCCCATCCAGAACTTATTGCAGATTTCTATTCCAATCTAAGCTTTTTGGACACGAATAGATTCTCTTTCAGTGTTAGAGACCAAGACTATGTGGTGGACATGGACATTCTGGCCGATGTGATTGGAGTAGAGAGAAGGATGTTTCGATCAATAAGTATGTCTATCGGTCATGCGACTGTGGAGCTTGTTCGAGACAGGATGGCAGAAGGTCGAATTTCGTACTCGAGGATGAATGCCTCAAATATCTTGCTGCATAAGATTGTTATCAACTGTCTTAGACCCAAGTCCACATCAAAGACTGATGTCTCCAACTCAGAAGCAAAGCTGATGTATGCTATCAACTCTAGTGAAAATTTCTCTCTGCCACACACTATCATGTTTCACATGTACAGATCGATGGTCAAGGACAAGGGACAACTTCCTTATTTGGCTCTTATTAGTCATTTGTTCAGACATCTCAATATCCAACCTCCTAAGACTCCGTGCACTCACACCTGTGATCAAATGGTGATAGGACTGAAAATGATTTCAAAAATGCGTATGAAAGAACTGAACAAGGCTTTAGAGCGTTTTAAGGAAAAGACCCCTGTCAAGACTCGACAAGATCCTGTGGCTGCAAAGAGAAAAGGCAAAGAGCCTATGTCAGCTCCTTCAAGGAAAAGGAGAACACTCATCTTGCAGGATGAAGGAGATGAGGAAGATGTCACCATTTTTGCTCTTGCTTTAAGGAACTTGCAGCGGTATGTTACAGAGACAGAGGATAGAGAGAATCAAGAAAGAGAAGAAGCTGAGAAAAGAAGTGAAGAGAGGGAATCAATGAGGAAAGATACAGACGAATAACGAACTGCAATAGACGAACCAAGTGGAGGACACCGCCATCATGCCATTGAGGAGGAAACTGAGCATGAAGAGTACTTCTCTCCAGCTGAAGGCACTGATACAGGGGTAGCCACTAAGAAAAGAGGTACCTCTCCACTTGCCTTCACTAGCGATGGTGTTAGTCGTTCTCCTGCAGACCCAAAAGAGGTATATGCGTCTCAATTCCTTGAAGAAGATGTTGAGGTCTCTTCTCCAAGTCTGGGTGCTCATGCTGAAATCCCATCATTTGATAATACTCCACAAATTGATCATGCTGAAGCAAGCACTCAAACTGAGAACTCAACAAATTTTAAAAGGTTGCTTGATGTTCTTATGGAGTTGAGAGGACAGATTTATGCCTTGGGATGCGAATTTCAGACTATGCAGAATGCTGCTCAGGTTCCTTCAGTTTCTTTGCTCGATAAAATTCAAGCCCTTTCTATTCAAGTTCAAGCAAATGCCAAGGGTGAGGACGTAGTGCAACTAAAGGAGGATCTGAGAAAGTTGGAGGAAACTGTCAAGTCGATGGGAGATTTCCAGCTCATTCGCGTTCCAAAACAATCTTGAATTCATCTTTTTTTGTTTTCTTTTCTACCTTTTTAATGCTGACAAAAATGCGGAGAAGTTGGTGCTGATTTGGCTTAAACTTTAATTTTTGGTTTGGACTGGTTTGTTTAGACTTTAGATGACTATGCACTTTGGTTTGGATTGTTTGAACTGTTTAATGGTTGCAGGCTTGTAGTATCTTAAGCATTGTGGTATTCTTGGCAAAAATAGTTATTTTTGCAAGACTAATCCATTTTCTGTGGATGCAGATTCGATACTATCTCAAACCTAATCCATTTATATTTATGAGATATTCATATTTGCTTAAGTATTGTCTTGCAGGTCAAAGGTATCCATATCCAAATCTGCAGGAAAGTTTTGTCACCATCAAAAAGGGGGAGATTGTTGGAGAAAACTTCTCAACTTGTTTTGAAGCTGACAAAACGTTTCCATCAGTCTAGTCTGAAGATAAGAAGACTCCTTCATCAAAGTCTGAAGACCGTAAGACCGTCAGACTCAAGACTTAAAGTCTGCCCTCATTGACTGTTTCTAGACCGTCGAAGAAAAGTCTTATCCAGACTTGTATAAGGATTTGATTCTAGCGGTTAAAGAAGATCTCATGGCTGGAGATAGCATCTCAAGATCTCTTATTCGTTTTTAAATTAAATTGAGTAAGTTTGATCCGTTGATTAGCAAATCGTATATGGAAGGTTCTACTTATGGAAATCTAGATCCCAGTTGTATGAACGAGCAGGATCAGTGGGCTATCCTCACATTCCTTGGGTAAACTCAAGATCTTCCTAATTGATTCTATCCAACGGGAATATTGGTAGGAACTCCTTTGGAAGGTGCCAACGGTTATGAAGGCATGGAAGAGTATTTAAGGAAGACGTTCTAGTTACTCGAGAGAGTGCGCAATAGAAAAATTTCAAAGTCTGAATCTCCTTGTTCTCTGGTGATTCAATTGTTGAGTGAAAGTTTGTACTCAAAAGAGAGTCTAGACATTTATGAAGCCTTGAGGAGGTGTAGTAAAGTCTCTATACTATGGAATCAATGACGTGATATTATAACGACTCTTTTGATTCATAGTGAAATCCAGCCGGTGGGCTGTCAGTACGGGAGAGTAGACCTAGGTTTGGATTAAGCCGAACAACTATAAAACCTCATGTTATTTTTCTCTTCCCTGATCTATTTAATTCAGTTCGTAACTTTATTTGCATAAGTGTGATTTCTTTGCAAAGTCTATTGTTTATTAGACTCAGGTCAAAAGTAAGATCTTATCTTATATTTCGCAAAATTTGGTTTAAGCACCTATTCACCCCCCTCTAGGTGCACATACTAACACTTTCAGCTATATTATTAATAGAGTTTTCTTAAGGCTTATTTTGGAGAAAACTCCCTATGAGTTATTCAAAGGAAAAAAGCCAATTGTCGCTTATTTTCATGTATTTGGTTGCAAATGTTTTATCTTGAAAAATGCAAATATCAAACTGGTAAGTTTAAAGAAAAATCAAACGAAGGAATTTTCCTTGGCTACTCAACATCAAGCAAAGCTTACAGAGTATTCAACAAGAAGACTCAATTCGTAGAAGAATCTATGAATATCAAATTTCAAGACTCTTTGCAAAATCAACTAATTTAGACTCAACCTGAAGAATTTGAACCTGCTCCAGACCCTACAAAGTCTATCTCCCCTAAAGTGACTCAGACCTCTAAAGATCAATAACGAACGGAAGTTGAAGAATCAACTGAAGTAGAAGATCAACAATCTGTCAAACCGACCAGCAACTGGAAGCACAAGTCTAGTCATCCCAAAGAACTCATCATTGGTAACATTGATGAAGGGATTCGCACCAGATCCAAAAAATAAGAAGAGTCTAGCACCGTGGCACTTATTTCTGAAATTGAACCCAAAAGCATAGAAGAAGTTTTAGCTAATGAAAGCTGGATTGAAGCAATGCAAGAAGAACTCAGACAGTTTAGCATTAACGATGTATTGGAATTAACTCCTAAACCAAAAGGTAAATCCATTATCGGAGCTAAATGGGTTTTCAAGAACAAAATGGACAAAAAAGGAAAAGTGGTCAAGAATAAAGCAAGACTCGTGACCAAAGGATATACGCAAGAAGAAGGGATAGACTATGATAAAACCTACACTCCAATAACCAGGTTAGAAGCAATTAGATTATTACTTGCTTTTACCTGCCATAAAAATTTCAGGTTATTCCAAATGGACGTCAATAGTGCATTCCTAAATGGATTTATCCAAGAAGAAGTCTATGTGGAACAACCTCTCGGATTTGAAGATCCAAAGAGACCAAACTCAGTATTCAGACTGAAAAAGGCTCTTTATGGAATAAAAGCAAGCATCTCGAGCATGGTATGACAGGTTAAGTAAGTTTCTAATTTAAAATGGTTTTGTCAAAGGAAAAGTGGATACTACCTTGTTTATTAAAAAATAAGGTAAAAACTTTCTACTTATTCAAATCTATGTTAATGATATTATATTTGGGTCACCTAACGAAAATCTGTGTAAGAAGTTTTCTAAGTCTATGCAGGAGGAATTTGAGATGAGCATGATGGGTGAACTATCTTTCTTTCTCGGATTACAAGTGAAACAATTGAAGGAAGGAATTTTCATTCACCAAGAAAAATATACAAAAGAACTCGTTAAAAAGTTCGGATTGGAGAATTGCAAAAAGACTGATATACCAATATCAAATTCTTCGAAACTGGACAAAGATGAAGGAGGAAAGAAAGTTGACCAGAAGCTCTACAAGAGTATTATTGGTTCACTTCTTTATGTTACTACTTCTAGACCTGACATTATGTTTAGTGTTTGCATTTGTGCTAGATTTCAATCTAATCTAAAGAATCTCATCTAAGTGCTGCAAAACGCATCATCAAATACGTAGCAACTACCTCAAAGTTAGGTTTGTGGTATCCCAAAGAATGAGACTTTACTCTCCTTGGTTATTCAGACATAGATCTAACAGGTTGCAAAATTGATAGAAAGAGTACTCCCGGTACTTGTCAATTGATGGGAAACAGAACAGTATCATGGTTCTCAAGGAAGCAAAGTACTGTAGCTCTTTCAACAGCAGAAGCAGAGTATGTGGCCCTTGGAAGTTGTTGTTCTCAAATTTTATGGATAAAACAACAATTGAAAGACTTTGGAATCGAAGATTCATGCACCGAGATCAAATATGACAACACCAGTGCAATTAATCTCACAAAGAATCCAATTCTTCATTCAAGAGAAAAGTACATAGATATTCGATATCACTTTATTAGAGATCATGTTCAAAATGGAGAAGTTATGATTCATTTCATTGATTCAAAAAATCAACCGGCAGACATATTAACAAAACCACTGGAAAAAAAGTCTATTTGAGTCTATTCGCACCAAACTGAACATCATATCTTCCATTAAAGTCTGAAGGTGCTCAGACTCAAAGGTAAAGTCTGAAGGAGCTTAGACTCAGAAGACCAAGAGTTACAACTGTAAGTCATTTCGGTACTAGTAATTTAATTTTTGGTTAAAGACTTGAAAAGGTACAGTTACTTATTAATCACTAATTGATTTAAATCATTTTTTTTTTGAATTTATAGCATTTTTTTTTTTTCGAAAAGGCAGTTGCTATTTTTCAAAAAAAGCATTTTTTTTGTGATGATTCGTTTACTTCACTTCACTTGCTTTTTATACTGTTGAAATCTGTCTTCTTCATTTTCACTCAAACCCTAAAATACTGAACTCCTACTTGCTCTCACTTTCACTGTTGTTTAATCCAAAAAAAAGTTTTCACCTTTTCGAGCAAGTCTGTGAATTTCTCCCTTGAAGCAACAATGTCTTCGAGAAAGTCTTCGAGAATCGCAAGCAAAGGACCACGACACATGCCTGAGGGTTCTACGCATTTTGATTTGAACGAGGAAGAAGATTCTTCTCCACCACAGCGACCAAGTCAACAACAACCTTCTTAGCAACGTCAGTCTCCTCAACCGACTCAACCAGAAGAAGAAATTTTGGAAGAAGTTGAACCTGTAAGAATGTTAACTCCTAAGGTTACTTTCAAGCTCTATTCTAATATGAAAAGAGGAGGAACTTCCATGTCTTTGATTGATGAATACTTGAAAGAGAGAGGCTATAAAAATGAGACTCTATTTCTACGCGATATGAAAAAGATGGGTATTATCGAAAAGGGATTGACTGAAAAAGCCTTTGCTAATTTTCTTAGCGACCCACGCTTTGGGACTGATAATCAACCACAAGAACATGATGACGACGACCGTATGTTTACCCATTTTCAACCTAGTACAGGAGTTGCTACAAATGTTGTTAGTGATGGATCAAGTTTATTCTGATCAAAGAATCACAAGAGGGTTTATTCAAATATGATGAAAAGAGGGGTTATGAACCCTAGAAGTGTCGATTTTGATTTCCTTGATTCGGTGAAAGTAAATCTGTGAAAGAAGTTTGTTCTTCTGCAATTGGAGCACATTTGTTCTGAATCTACTGCTATTTATCCAGAACTCACAGCTTACTTTTATTCGAACTTGTCCTTCTTGAATGCAAACAATTTCTCTTTCACTGTGAAAGACAAGGAGTTTTTGGTGGATATGGATACTTTGGCTGATCTAATTGTGGTGGAAAGAGCATGTTTCCAACCAATTAATGTACCTTTTGCTTACGCTACTTAGTGAAAGATAGGGATGTTGAAGGCAAGATATCCTACTCTAGGATGAATGCCACCAACATCTTGCTACACAAAATTGTGATCAATTACATTCGTCCAAAGTCGACATCCAAGACTGATATGTCTCGGTTTGAAGCAAAATTGATGCATGCCATCAACATTGGGTACAAATTCTCTCTGCCTCACACCATCATGTTCCACATGTACAGTATAATGGTGAAGGATAAGGGACAACTCCCTTATTCTGCTCTTATCACGCGCCTTTTTAGACATTTTAAAATCCACATCCTTGCTCCATTATGTTTGACAAACATTTCTCCAATGGTAATTGGGTTTAAAATGGTCACAAAAATGAGTTTGAAAGAGCTTAACAAGGTGTTGGATCGTATGAAGGAGAAGTCTCCCGTCAAAGCAAAACAAAACTCTGCTACAACCAAAGGGAAAGGCAATGAGCCCATGGATGCTCCAGTGAAGAGGAAGAGAACTCTCATCTTGCAGGACGAAGAGGATGTGGATGAAATGACTCTTTCAGCCTTACAAAACTTAAAGAGTTTTATCAGCTTTCGAGAAACAAGAGAAGAGCTAGACGAAGGAGAAAAAAAAAAAAAGAAGAGACAGAGAAGGAGGATGAACAACAGAAGAGGACAGAAGAAGAAAGAAGATAAGAGGAAGAAGAAGACAGAGAAGAAGAGAGAGACCAGGGTCAAGAAGACTCTTTTGAGCCAACCTTGACCGTTTCCTTGTCCAGTAAATCTGATATGGTAGGGACTGGAACTGCTGACGCGCATCACTTTGAAGTTGAAATTGAGCAAGAAGAAATCTTTCCTACTCCACCTAAAGGCAACCAAACAGGGGGAGCTGTTGGACATCAAGGTATTTCTTCACCTATCTTTACTAGTGATGTGAGTCGTTCTGCAGCAGACCCAAAGGATGTGTATGCCTCTCATTATCTGGAAGCATCCACTCACAGTCATGGTAGACAATCTGCAGAAGATCCCTCAATTTCAAAACTCCCGGAATTGACTCAGCTAAACCTAATGCTGCAACAGCTCAAACAATAGACTTTTCAAGACTGCTAGAGATTCTTTTAGATGTAAGGAAACATCAATATGTTATGAGGTATGAGATGCAGGATCTAAAGAACGCTTTTATGGCCACTTCAGCGACTTTGCAAGATCAGTTAAACGCCCTGAAGACTTAACTGCAAGATCATGTGAAGGGTGAAGACTTCCAGCAGCTGAAGGAGACCATTGGGAAGCTTGAAAAGACAATGAATTCGATGGGAGAATTCCAGCTTGTTCGCCTTTCCAAACAGCCTTGATTTTCTTTATTTTCAAACAACTATTTTTATTTGTTCTCCACCTTTTGCTGCTAACAAAAAAGGGGAGAAAGTAGGTGCAGATTTGGTTGGTACTTTGGCTTGGACATCTTTTGTTTGGTTGGTTGGACTTTTTGACATTGGACTGAACGTTGTTTGATTTGAATTGATCTTTTGATGAATGCTTGCAGTAACTTAGGCTATGATAATGATTATGGTTGGATAATTGTTTTGCAGGATTAATTCGCAGGACTAACATGTTTTTAGTGGTTACAAAGACGTGACTATCCATATTCCAACCTATTCATCTTTTATGAAGATATTTTGTTTAGCTTAAGTATTGTTTTGCAGGAAAAAAGTGTTCAAATCCGCAGGAAAGTTTTGTCACCATCAAAAAGGGGGAGATTGTTGGAGAAAACTTCCTTATTTGTTTTGAAGTTGGCAAAACGTTTCCGTCAGTCTAGTCTGAAGACTTGTAGACTCTATCGTCAAAGTCTGAAGACCTTCAAACTCAAGATTTAAAGTCTACCCTCACTGATAGCTTCCAGACCGACGAAGAAAAGATTTATCCATTGAAGAAGACCTATCCATATGCGAGTATATCTTTAAGGATTTGGTTCGTACGGTTGAAGAAGATCTCACGGTTGGAGATAGCATCTCGTGATCAATTGTTCTTATTGAAATCAATTCGAATAATTTGATCTATTGAATGGCAAAGTATGCTTGGAAGGTTCTACTTATGGAAACCTAGATCCTAATTATATGGGCGAGTAGGATTGGTGGGCTATCATCACATTCCTTAAATAACTCAAGATCTCCCTAATTGATTATGTCCAACGGATAGATTAGAAAAACTCCTTTGGAAGGTGCAAACGGTTATAATGGCATGGAGGAGTATATAAGGAAGACGCTCAAGTTTTTCTAGTGTGTGTGTGAAAGAAAAATTCCAAAGTCTGAATCTCTTAGTTCTTTGCTGATTCAATCGCTGAGCTTAAGTTGTACTCAAAAGAGAGATTAAATACTTGTAAGACCTTGAGGAAGTGTAGTAGAGTCTCTACACTGTGGATTCAAAGACGTGAGACTGTAAAATCTCTTTTGGTTCTTAGTGGAATTCAGCCAATGGGCTGTCAGTGCGGGAGAGTGGATGTAGGCTTGGTCTAAGCCGAACTACTATAAACCTTATGTCTCAATTCTCTTTCCTTAATCTCTTTACTTTAACTCATAGCTTTATATACATGTTTATAGTCTGTTTTATCTTCAGTCTATTATCCTTAAAAGATGAATTAAATTGTTAAGTCTTGTAATACTTCTTTTTGCACCTATTCACCCCCCCTCTAGGTGCTCTTACTAACCCTATCAATAACAAGAGACTGGGAAGTTTCAAACTTTAGAAATTCTCTTTCACGCACTCTATCGAATGACTGAAGACGTCTCCTTAAATAGTCCTACATGCCTTCTCGACCATTGGCACTTTCTAAAAGAATTCTTCCAATTAACCCGTTGGACAGAATCAATCAAGGAGATCTTTGAGCCGTTTGAAAATTGTGATAAAAGCCCGTCAATCCCGTTCGCCCATACAATCAGGATCTTGGTTTCCATAAGTAGATTATTTCCAAATTTACTTGCCTTCCAAAAAGATTTGATGTATCTAAATTGATTCCAATAAAAATAACCAATCTCGTAGGTGTTGAACCCAACCAGTAAGTCATGTATATCTTGTAAAAAACCAAAGCTTTGAAGAAATGAAGATAATTTTGAGTCTGACTTCATCTTCGTTCTTTATCGTGTTCAATCTAGAATTCATTAGTGTGGGCAGACTTCTAATGTAGAACAGACTTTAACACTAAAATCTAGCAGTCTTCAGACTTTGACACAAAAGTCTGAAAATCTTCATAATAGACTTTGGATAAGTTTTGTCAACTTCAAAACATCAAAGGATTTTTCTCCAACATCATCTAGCCTATTTCAACCCAAAACAACATCACACCTAATCCTCCGCCATTTAGCAAGTTCCGCAAGTTCCCTCGACAAAACAACGGATAATTTCTAGCTTAGGAACTCATCATTTCTTTACCGATTACTTGGCTTCGCTGGTGGTTCGATGCTCTCCAAGAATCTGCTTTCAAACTCATGCAAGAAGAAGCAAAAGTCGCCGGAGCTGCTAGGCTTCGCTTCTGCTCAAGCCGCGAGAGAAAGGAGAAGAGAAAGAGAGTTTTCGATTATGTTTTTTGAAGAGAGAGAGATTGGTGTGAATTATGAGGAAGGTGAAGCTGTGAGTGTGTGTAGCATTTTGTTTTTAATCCCAAGGAGAAGTAATCATTAGCAATATTAATCATTATGTTTCCTCTGCAACTTCAGGTTAGGGAAAAACCGAAGGAAGGAAATGAGTGTTGTGGCTTCCATGCACGCCTCATTCTTCACGGGCGACATCTGGTGTTCGAAAAAATTAACTTCTAATCCATGTTGTTAGTTGGTCTATTAGTTTCTAATGTCTTTTATTTAGTTTGGTTTCGAATCCACAAAATTTCGATTCCCTCGTTACTATACGAATCTATGAGTTTGCACGAATCAAAATGACATGTTAACATCTCGGCACTAATCTACTAACAAGAATTTATCACGAGAAATTACTAAAGTTAATGGTCGACAATAGAATTACAATCACTTATAGGTTTTATATAAAATTTCTAATCAAATTCCTCATAATGGTAATCTATAAACTTAATCGAAAATTAAAGCTCTCGGGCCTAAATTCTCGTCTCTGGCCCACCGGGCTCATCTTACGACAATTCACAGCCCACTAAACTTAATTTACCGTTCTAATGAACTCAACTCTTGGCCCGCTCCAAGCCAAGCCCAAGTCCATATCCTATCCTTTGGCCAATTGAGCCCATACTCGATATCTTTATGGCCCGTTAACTACTTAAGCCCACACTTTCCTCACGGCCCATCGGGCTTGTCTTCTGGCTCACTTTAAAAATAATCCAAGCCCTTAACAATCCAATTACACTTATAGGGTCGGTAAAATTTAGGATGTTACAGCTACTCTTAGCATTCTCCATGTTTTCCATTTCTTCTTGGTACCCTTATCCATAAGCAATTGCTTCCTAACTTGTTGACTACACTCGCGCAGCCTACTTATCAAGTAAATAACGACTCCCTATTTTTATGCGCACTACGCACAATAGTTTCTCTCACCTTGATTCTAATGCTAATTTTACTTGAACTCCAAATCTGACACAAGATTCACATAACCTGACACGTGGCAAATAATTTTCCTGCCGTTACTCCTAAACTTGTGTCTAGAATTCTATCGACACCCAACTCAAGTCCCCTTCGCGAATGCTGGTTATCCATAACTTCACGAGCAAAACGAGGCATTTCACTCCTATTATCCCCTTGTAGTCAACACATGATATCAAGGGTAATTTTAGGTGTTAACATATGCCCCATTTTAAAAGAAATAAATTTGAATTTATTTCTTTTAAAGAAATACCTCGTCTCCGGGTAGTTTTCCAAGGCAATGATACATTTCTGTCTTCTGACATCTTTTTCCCGATACGAATTTTCATCCCCGGTATTATCTTAACACGTCAGGTAATTATTTTCTCCTTTTTTCAAGGCACCGTCTTCTATTAGTATCTCCTTTGGGATCCCATTTCTATACTTCGTCTTCTTGCCCTATTTCTAGATTTTCCTTCTCATTTCCCTTTAGTCTCTACTTCATAATCCTCCATGGCACTAAAGAAAGCCTTTGACTATGACTAATCAAGCTACCTCAGGAATGTAGTTGCTCTACAAATAGGAGAACATGCAAAAGATTGTCGCTTTAGTTTGTTAAATGCCAGTGAAGGTATGACTAGCTATTTTCTGTTGGGTCCTAATCTCATTGACCATAACAAAGTCCCTCCTCCACTCAAGACTTGCCTTCCCACTAAACATGAGATTTTGGCCTTCCAACATCACTCTTTCCAAGATATCTGGTCTTCAACTTCTCCTCAATTTTATGGGTTTCGCTCATTCGAGGCAAATTTTCATAAATAGTACCTCCAACTAAAAGATGATGAACCAACTCTACTCCTTTGGATAGGCGTTAGGATTAAGAAGGCACTTGCAATCAGCATGTCTTCTTATGACATAAATTGGAGACTAGTGGAGTTTGTAGTAAACTTATGATCCCCTTCGACTAATTGTTTCTTTTTTCCTTGGGGACCCATAACCATCACTCTTCTAGACATGTGTGCCATAGTAGGCTTTCAATTGGTTGGTTGGTTGCTCTGTTGAGTAGTTACCCATAGTTGACATCTTTTTTATAATCCCAAATGGAGTTCTTGCACACAGTAAGTTTCTTAAACAGTTTGGTAGAGCAACTAGTCATGTTGACAAAAAGGAACGTATCACCTTCTTACTATATTGGCTGTCGAGATACATATTTACTGTCCCACACTTAAAGCTAATAAGGACTATCTCTAAATAGCCGCAAATCTTACACACGGTAGACGCATTGCTCTTGCTCCAATGATTCTAGCTTTTCTATGTAGAGGGTTTGCCCATGCTTCACTAGTAATAAAGGATGAAGAGAATGGCACCATATCTAGTCTCTTATGGGTTTTACAAGCATGAATGGCCCTTTATCTTGATTTTTTTTTTTTTATTTGAGTTCTCATAATCTTCATCATTACCCTCTTTTAGGCGCAATATTTGGGAGGCCTCATCTAGGCTATCGACTTTTGACCTGCCTACCCAAGAGGGTTCCTTTGAACATCTCTCCTTTTCTTCATTTTTTTAAAGTCATCTTGGAAGTTGACCATGAGTTTATTGATTTTTTCCCTTATGAAAACGAGAGCATTATTACCTTTTTAATCTCGATAGTCTAACCACTTTCAAGATTTCTGGATTCATGCATTGTCTCCAGTAGATCTTCCATTATGGTTGTCTTTGAAGGGCCGATTATTTCTGGGCTTTAAAGTATATTCTCCTCACTACTATGCAAGGTAATTTGGCTTCTTTCAAGCCATTCCCATGCCTATCCCTTACTTGATGGATCACTTATCATATTCAAATTGACCTTGAATTGAAGTGCTCGAACTTAGGTAAAAAAAGAATCTAAGCCTAATATTAAAATTGGACCTAGATTCATGAACTTAAACAATAGCCATGAATGGGTCAATTCGAATTTTGTCGATTGAAACTTCATTGCTTGATTTTCTAATGCCTAAGAGGATAAAATTCTTCAAAATGATGAGTTCTTGTGTGCATTTCATAAAATCAATCTCGAATTTGGACTTATCTTAAGGAAATGAGTGAGAAACAATCGTCCGTTCATAAGTTATGAATGATCGATTTTGGTCCCATAATTAAGCTCAAAACGGCAATTCGTATTTTGACTCGATAAATCACAAAATTGAATGCTCAAGAAGATTTCGGATAGTCCTTAAACCAAATGTCAAAGAAAGAACTACACCTAATTATGACTAGAATAAAAGTAATTTTATTTTTAGTCGATTTAGAACCTAAAACTAAAAAATTCATAAATCAAGGTTCTTAATTGAATTTTGTGAAATTTTTTACACATAAGTCAAATTGGCATTAAAAGAAATGTATTTGTGTATTTTTTTTTTTGTTATCAAAGGTTTGACTAAAAGTCAATCATTTAGTTGACTTTTCCTAAAATGTCGATTTTTTGGTCAAATCTTTGAATTTTAAAGAAATTTATTTGACAAAAATGAAATAAGAAATTGATTTGACAAAAATGAAATTAAAATTAAGTGAATTTTTTTGGGGATAAAAAGTCAATTTTTTACTTGGGATTGACTTTTGGTCAAATAGTTGATAAAAAAGCCAACCCGAAAGTCAACCGTTTGACTTTTTGGGTTTTTCTTGAAAATGAGCTAAAAACTGCTTTAAAACGACAATGCAAAAGAAAAAAAAAATGAAAAATGACACTTTTTAGTCGAGAGATAGGGCTCCATCGCGATTAGAAACCTAAATTTCGATTTTTTACCTTTTAATGATACGTTGACTAAAAATCAAGCGTCAACAACTATAGGTGTTGGGTTTATTTGTGGGCTAGGGATATTCATTGAGCAGGAGGAAAAGGTTGCCGCAACATTTGATGTTGAGCATCAGGAGGTGAATGGGGCCGAATATTATAAACTTGCTACTAAACATTAAGAGCCCCCATTAGGGGCATTTGTTGAATGTTCAACTGCTGGAATTGATCATGCCCCATAACTTGAGTCATTACAACTCCTATAACCTCCATTATGATTGGCCGCATTCGTCTGAGGTACCATAGTGGGATTTGGTTGAGTTAAACCCACCCTAATAGCATTCTTGAGTGATGCATTATGTTAAGTCATTGGTGGAACGAACACTACTGATCAGCATTGGTAGGAACATGCAAATTAACAGACCCATCAACCTGTGCAGTCGATAGAACTTCTCCCCTTTATAAGATCCTAAAAGGGGGCTAAGTCGACACAGCTTGTCCTACATTACCCAATGTTACTTGAGAAGCCAATGATACAGGAACGTATCCGGTTAAAATAGGGACTTACCCCATTTGAGGTTGAACTGGTCCTATTGAGACTCCATACTATCCTTAGGCACATTCGTGATAAGTATTGATGATTAAAGGCCTAACGATATTCATCATTCATTTGACCATATAATCAACAAACTCATTTTGGATCTCTTCGATTGGTCTCTTCATGGTAACGAGCATGATTGGCATGAGATCTACATGTCTTCTATCTTCCATACGTTGTCTCGAAACATCAACACCTTTCTCTTGGATTTAATTTGTTGTTTCATTCTGAGGAAGCTGGGCTAATGATGATTTAGCTCGTACATTGTTCTTAGTCATTAGTAGTTGCTCGTTAGTAGCACTATTTAAGTTGATTCGACTTCAGGTTCTTGGCATAACACTCTCTCAACTCAACATAAAGGTCCCACCAAGCGTGCCAAAAAGATATTTCACCGGTTTTGATTCCCATGAAAGATCTTTCACCAAACGCTACGTTCTTGTTTTATTATAAGAGACTCAGGTTCTGTGTTGAGCTTGGACAAAGAATATCAAATTCAAGGGAAAATTTTATTCTCAACTTGTATATATAGCCCTAACAATTGATACTGGGATGGCTTAAAGGCTAACTGCTTCTAAGCACAAATCACACCAGAATCTAATCAATGATGTAATTTGAATACAAGTAGCTAGATGGCCTATGCTTTGAACTCAAACTATGCCAAAATTTAATCTACAACACAGCTTGTTTTAGGTGTAAAGCTAGTTACTAATCAACAGCAATACTCTTGGATAGGAAATACGATGTCGAAATTTAATCAACGACACTAGGCTTGTGGAACAACATCAAAATTTAATCAACAATGCTGGACCGGATAGAGACATGCCACAATTTAATCAATAACGGAATCTTGAAAAACTACAGCTAAAATGCAAAAAAGTAAAGATAAAGTAAAGATAGTTATTGTGTTGTTCACGGGGCTTCTCATTGGACTAGTTGAGGTATTTATAGGATGAACGAGTAGCCATTAGTTAGTTACTTCTCTTTGGACGCTACTCTTAGCATTTTCTACATTTTCCAATTCTTCTTGGCACCCTTATCCATAAGCAATTGCTTCCTAACTTGTCGATGACGCCCGCACAACTTGCTCATCAAGTAAATAATAGCTCCCTATTTTTATGCGCACTTTGGACAGCGATTTTTCTTGCCTAGATTCCAATGCTAATTTTACTTGAACTCCAAATCTAACGCAATATTCTCATAGCCTGACACGTGGCAAATAATTTCCCTGCCGTCGACTCCTAAACTTGTGTCTAGAATTCCATCAACACCCAACTTAAGTCCCCTTCGTGAATGATGGTTATCCCCAACTTCATGAGCAAAACAGGGTGTTTCACTCTTATTATTCCCTCATGGCTAACACGTGATACCAAGGGTAATTTTAGGTGTCAACATTATGGTAGAAATAGAAAAAAAAATTGATTTACATGAAAATTAAATAATAAAAAATAAAAATAAAATAAAAAAAGATCTCCAAATGATCAACTCTTGGATATTTTGCTTGATCAAAAATTACGTGCAAATCACGATCACGATTTCAATTTGGAGTGTTCCCAAACCAACTTTTTATATGAATGAGAAATAGTAATTAGAGCTCTTTTGAAATGGGTTGGATTTTGTCAAGTGTTACTACTATTTTCTTTCTTTTTTTCTTTGGTTGATAAAATAGTGTTTTACTTGGCCTTCCTATAGTTTGTAAAGAAAACAAAGAATTGAGTTGATGAAGCATTGCTTTTCATTGATATGTTGTACAATATAAATAAAGATATCCCTACATATAATTATGATGGAAGTTAAATATAGAAGATAACAATATGATTTACATAAAAATTGAATAAAAAATAAATCAAAAAAGATCTCCTAATGATCAACTCATAAATACTTTGCTTGATGCAGCAACTTCATGCTAATTTGGAGAAGATTCTGCACTGCAACCATTCTAATTTTGTGCTTTTTGATTTGTTACTTCAGTGTTCCCTTTCAAACCAGTCAATGGATAGGATCAGAAACCAAGTTTGATTAATAAACTGACCGACTTATCTCAAGTCAATGGTTTGATGAAAATATCTAATAAACCAACCAACTTATCTCAAGTCAATGGTTTGTGAAAATATCAACAACTTGTGAGGAAGATGGAACATTGCAAGTTACAATAGTTCCAAGAGCAACCTTGTCCCGAACAAAAGGACAATCGATCTCAATGTGCTTTGTCCAAGCATGAAAAATTGGATTAGTTGTGAGATGTAATGCCAACATGTTGTCTAAGAAAAGTAATGAAGGTTGACATTGGTAGATCCCAATGTCACATGGTATGTATAAATCCAAGTAAGTTCGACAACTGCTAAAGCGAGAGTCCAGTAGTCAGCTTCAGATATGGAGCTAGCCACAGTAAATTATTTCTTGGCATACTGTGTACTACAATTTGAGCCAAGAAAAGTACAATAATCAGTGGTAGAATATTGGGTAAGTTTGCACCTAGCCCAATTTGCAGTGGCAAAGCCAAATAAATGAACAGAATTATGAGACAAAGAAGCTTAAAGTGTGAAGTACTACAAACATATCACAAAATATGTCTTACCATTTGACAGCAAGCAGTTGTTGGGGCATATATATGTTAGCAAACTATGTTGACCGCAAGTGAGAGATCCAAACAAGTGAGGGTAAGGTACCGAAGAGCGCCTACGATGCTTTAAAAATGGGATGGATCGATGTTCGACTTATCACCATTTTTGAGTGGTGGTTACGTGGTAGATATTAGAGTAGCAAATGCTCAACTCTAAGATCCAAGGCATATTTTCTTTGTGAGAGAAAGAGTCCACGGTGAAGATATTAACTTCAATGCCCAAGAAATAATGAAGAGTGCCAAGGTCTTTCATTGAAAACACTAGACTAAATGCTTGCACAAGATGGTTTAGTAATTTCGAGGAATCACCATGAGGACTATATCATCCATGTAGAGCAATAAAATAATGGTATGACCATAACGACGATAAATAAATAGTGATGGATTAGCAGTTTTAGAAATATCCCTCGGATTTGTTTGTCAATCTCTTTATCAATGGTGCTTTTAGTCCTGCGAAGCCAATCACGGCTCAATAATTATTTGAACGAGGTCGCTTTTTTTACCTGATTGAATAAATGATCAAGGGACATGAAGCAGAGGAAGAAAGAGAGATTTGGGAAGCAAATTTATTCATTAGCATTCAGTGTACAAGACACCATATAGGTGCAAGATTTGCATCAAGTGTCTTTAATAAGTCACGTCACTTTATTGTCCATATTTATTTAGGATAGGATGACAGGGAACTTTCTCATGATATGATGTCTAGTAGCTGCTTCCTTAAGCCTGCAAAACACAGAAGTAAGTTGTTAGAGTGGGAACTTGATACATTTGAGGCTTAGATAGCAATGAGACCATATGGAGCAGAAATTTTGGTCGCCTTGTTCTTGTTACAATGAGTATGAGTGTCTCATAAACTAAGATCGATATCTTCCTTTAAGGCATTTGATCCTCTTTGCATTGGTATATACAAGATGTCGAGTATAAATATATTAGACAACATAAGTAAGGATACAAGCAGCTTTTCCTTTTTCAGGATATTTATCTCGGCGAAATTTGATATGTTGGAGTTTTGTCTAGCTTTGTCCTTTATTTTGCATTTGTTGAGATAATATGAACAGATGTTCCCTATAATGGAATTATCATTTGAATGCTCAACGGATCACAACCCTGTGAAGAGTGATTATAATCTTTATAAGCATATTTGTTGATCCTTAATTTATGTGAAATCTACCTTTTATATCTTCACCTTTCAGCAGTGGTCGTCGTCGCTCTCGCTCTCGCTGCTGCAGCTGCCATCACCAGATTTGTATCCCTTGGATTTCCTCCTGATTAAGATCTTCTCTTTCTTCTCGTATTCGCCCTTCATCTTAGACTTCCCATGGAAAGAAGAGTGCTCTGGGCCATGAACTTGAGTAATGCAGTGAGTCTGGGCATGTTGGCCAAGGAAATGGCCATTGTTTTGGCCCATCCAGGGAGTATGGGGTTTGGCCATGGCATGCCCACTGTGGTGACCATGGTGGTGTTTGGCCATGGCATGCCCACTTTGGTGACCATGGCCTTGAGCCAGGTAGCCACTGTTGTGACCATGGCCTTGAGCCAGGTAGCCACTGTTGTGACCATGGCCTTGAGCAAGGAAGCCATGGCTCGATGGATGGTGTTTCTCGCTCTGGCCATAACACTGGGTGTAGCTGTGGTTCATTGCAAGATCCATGTGATGGCCATGGTTGCTCTGTTGGTAGTAGGTTTCCTCGGCATCCTTGAAGCACTGGACCGAGGCCATGGCAACTGAAGCAAGAGGGCTTTTGGGTAGTTCTCTCAGGCTTTTCTTTGTGCTTGCTTGGCACTACCAGGCGGTCTTGAAGAGCAATTTATAGGCATGGGGTTGAGTGGAATCCTCTCGCTTTTGTTATCTTACTCTTTGATTCGCTTTTGCAGGATGGGACAAGACAGCATCGATTCTGTCTCCACAAGGTTAAATTCCAAGCTTTATTCTCAACGGACCATTGAAAAAATTCCACTGTATCTGATGGAATATGATTTCCAAATGGCAATAGTTCGCCCATCTCCATCTAAATGATATGTTTTTGTATGATCGGAAATAGCGTGCTAGTCACTATCACGAATCCAATCGGGAGTGTTCGCAGAACAACTCTTTTCATGAAACTGAGAAAGAGTAAATAGAGCTCTTCTGAAAAGGGTTGTATTCTGTCCAGCCTTCCAATAGTTTGTTTTGGAACACGATGCTGCATAGCCTTTGACAAAAGAAGCATTCACGACGTGTAAATTGTAGGATGATCAGAATACAGACCGCGCACGATTAAGTCCTTTTTCGGAGTTACTGCAAAGTTGCGAGATCTCTAATGGACTCTGTATGCTTGGGGAATGACAAGCGTAGTGCATGGCCGAGATTCAGACCTCACGAAAGAGCAAAATCAGATTTTGAGGCCTGTTTACGAATGGAAGATATTCCACCTGACATCTTCTTTCAGACCCAGAAATGTTTACCTGAAGAACTGAAATATTTTGTCCACGAATGCTCGTGCATTTGCAAGTCTGTGCAAGATTCCCTCTGATCTAATTCTCCATGCAAATGAAATACCATAGATCCGCGAACTAGTATACGACTCAATAAGCTAATCACCTGCATAATTACTTGACTCTTTGGGCTTAGTTCATGGCCCTAGAACCTCTGTCAATAGAAGGCATATTTTTCTAGAGGGTTTCAATTGATGGGAAAATTGTCTATAATATCGTAAACTTATTATACTTTTACCAATTCCGTCATAAATATTTTAATTATACCAATTGATTCCTAAACCTTTTTCATATTCTACCAATTGAATCCATCTAGCCAATTATGGTCGGAAATCATTGATATAAACATCGGTTATCCTATATAGCATGACCAGTGCTAATATAAATATTTTTAAATATTTTTAATTTTTTTGAATTTGTTTTCTTTACTTTTTTTTTTTTTTGGAGTAAGGGCTAGTGACCCTCACCAGTAGTAGGTAAGGGCGTGGTGGCCCTCGCCCTCGCCCTCACCCAAGCCCTCAACGACCACAACGAGGGTGCTGCAGCCGTTGTGGGGCCCTCACTGACCATAGTGAGGGTTGTCTGCCCTCACTCCAAAACCAAAAAAAAAAAAAAAAAATGAAAAAAACAAAAAAATTTTAAAAAATCAAAAAAATTTAAAATATTATTAAAAATGTCAACATTGGCATTGACATACCACGTAGGATGGTTGGCATCCATGTCAACAATTTCCGATTAAAATTAGCCGGATTTACTCAATTGATACAATTAAAAGATTTAGGATTAAATTGGTAAAAATGCAATAAGTTTAGAATTTGTTGGACAAATTTTCCTTCAATTGATATACCATAACCTAGAACTTGTTCATGCTCCAACCTTGGAACTAGCCTCGAATTGCTAGAGCCACTCCAACCAAGCTAGGTTCAAAGCCTAAACTGAAGATCAAACCTCCCTAGCCAATTTCAAGTTTTGTAAACTCGGACCCAAATCAATTCGCCAGGAACCGGCTGGGAACAAAACTGAAAAGGCCGGCTCCGGACGACACCTGATTTCACCTTGGACCATTGGTCACCCCTATAATTCGAGCAATAGTCCCGCCGCAACAAGACATGTAGACATAACTAAACGAGGACCACAAACGTCACAAAACAAAATAATGAGGACTACAAACCGAACACCTACTGAAGTTCAGGGACTCTAAAAGTGCTATCGCGAGTGCACACCTCACAGAGTTGTTGGATCACATGAGATTAAGAGGCAATGGCGAATGACCAGATGAAAAAGACAGGAAATGAGGAAGGAAATGGGGCCCCAGATCGGCGATCTACCGCTTGGTTTCATCCTCAATCGCAGAATGTGCACTTTCCGGTAGGCCCACCATCTAGAGGTGTTAAATGGGTGGATTGAGTCATGTTTGGGTCAAGTCATTAATAGTCCTACCTAAATTGACCCATTAACCCATTTATGACCTATTTATGCTTAATGTAAATTTTCCGACCCATACTCGACTCATTTAACTAAACTTAAAAAAGCTTATTTCTTATATATATGTCTAAAAAAAATGGTATTATTAAAATATTTTTATATAACACAAATTTAATGGACAATTTTTATAATTTTTAAAATAATTATTTAAAAAATCAAATTTTAGTTATTTTTTATTTTTTAATTATTTTTTTATTTAATGGTATTATTAAAATAGTTTTATACAACACAAATTTAATGGACAATTTTTATAATTTTTAAAATAATTATTTTAAAAAATCGAATTTTAGTTTTTTTTAATTATTTTTTTAATCATTTTTTTATTTTTAAATATATTTTTCTTTTTTTCTTTTTAGTTCTTCTTCTTCTTTGGCGGCGGTCGGCCACGACGACGGCCGGTGGCCAGCCACAATCGAGCCTTGAGCTCACCGGATCCGGCGAGCTTGAGCTCGCTAACGCTAGCAAGGCCTCCGCCTTGCCGGATCCGACGAGCTCAAGGCTCGCCGGCATCAAGCGAGCTCGAGCTCGCCCCTCGCCGGATTTAGCGAGGCTCGAGCCTCACCCAACGCCGGCAAGCTAGAGGCTCGCCTGGCCGATCGCCTCCCATTGCCGTGCCGAACTAGAGGAAGAAGAAAGAAAAAAAAAAAAAATAAAAAAGAGAAAAGAAAAGAAAATTAAAAGAAAAAAATAATTATAATTTCAATTTTTATAAAAAAATATTTTTGTAAAGTTAAATAGAGAAAAGAGAGTCAAATAGGTTCATTTTTAATGGGTTAATAAATGGGTCTTAAATGATTCTGCTCTCAAATCCATTTAAGACTCATAAATCTCAACCTATTTATTTTCAAAACCTATTATGGGTGTTTTGGAAAATGAGGCTTGACCCATTAACGATTCCATTTGACTAGAAATGAGTCAATGACCCATTTAACACCTCTACCACCATCTCACGATTGCCCATCACGGCGTACTACTTTGCCATGTGAACGATACAGACATCTTTTACTAAAATACCAAGAGGAATGCTAAAAGTACTGAAAAATCTTACCAGAATCAATGTTGAAGCAAGTGAGATCTTTAGTGAAATCTCTGGGTACTGGGTACGTGTAGCGTTGCTTAAATACTATTCATTAGCAACATAATCAACACCCGCAAGGTGCTTGGTGCTTGATTATATCCTTCAAAGGGGGTTTTGTGCAATCCTCCTTCGCGATAATTTAGTAGCCTTAAACTCACAAAATAATATATCTCAACAATCGATCGAAGAAGTTTTGATTTTATATATTACGACGCTTTATTATATGAGACACGATGATATAAATTGCTATAATCTCTCAAAAAATAGAAAATGTCTGCATTTTTTATTGATGCACGTACGAAGTTATTCGTGGAAATGGAAGTCCCATGAAATTATCCATATAGCAAAGAACAACCACACGGATACATCTAATTGATGCATGAATCTATCCGTCAGCGAGTGAGAGACTTTTCGACTAGAGTAAGAGCTAAGTGAAGCTAGTTGTGTTTCCCATGAGTGACAAATGGTGAAATGACATAACTACAAGTCAACGCACACACTCTCTCTCTCTCCCCGACATCCTGCGTGTCCGGTCGCTTTCACCAGCCTTTCCATGCAAGACTTTGCATGATAATCATTACCTTCCCTAAAAACTAGTCTTCAAATTTGGGGGCTTCTTGTTCAAATTTTTCCACATTTCTCCCCTTTTCCCTTGTCTTATTTCTTGCCTTCTTATCGTGATGTGTTGCACGAACTATTTTCGATCTCTCTCGCTTGCATGTACATATAGGACACTACTTTGTGGAGGCTTGCTTCTTTGTTGAGCCCCTTCATTTCAAGCGAGAGTTGCCCCTTTAGCACCGAACATTTCATATAGCCCCATCTTCTCTTTTGTCTTCTGTTTCATCGTTTCTTGGAGTCGGTAATATCTGCGAAGCTTACACATTCTGTTTCCAGTTTCTTCCCTTCTTGTGTCAAGTCAACTCTTTTTCCTTAAACCAGTTACTTGAGTTGATTCAAAATCCTTCACCTAAACTCTCTCTCTCTCTCTCTCTCTCTCTCTCTCTCTCTCTCTCTCTCTCTCTCTCTGTGGCATGAGAAGAAGAAATGGATGAACGCGCACGCAAGCAAGCAAAGAAGTCATCAACTTCAAGCACCGACTCGGAAGGTACCCTTCTTCCACTACCATCAAACTCTGCTCATCTGCTTCTTCTTGATTTATCTACACAAACAAATATAAAACATAACAGCTCATTCCATGCTCACCTTTTCAGAAAATTTTTTTTGTGTTTCCTTTTAACAAATTTACTGGCTTCTCTTACTTTGAGAGTAAGGATCATAATCAGCGGTATCATTCTCTTAACGCAGTATGTATTGTGGTTTAATTTGCAGAAGTGAGTAGCATCGAATGGGATGTCATCACAATGACGGAGCAAGAAGAAGATCTCATTTACAGAATGTACAGACTAGTCGGAGACAGGTAATTATCGAATTCTCAAGCTCAATGTATCATGCTAATCTTTTTACTGGTTTGCATGGTTAATTACAACTGCAAGCTCCCGTGTGCGTGTCTGCGTGAGCGTGCGCATGTGCATAGATGATCACATCATAAAGGTCACTGGTTTGAAAGGGGTTCCAGACGAAGATAAACTATACTTCTTTATTTATTAGCATGTATCATATCAGGTCGTTTAGGAACTCCTCCACAGACACCAAAAGGACTGTTCTAAGGAGGCTCATGCTTAGCCATGATAACCCTTCTTGTGGTCCTCTAGGAATGAATATTGAAGAAAGCATGCACTTTCCTAGCCTTGCTACACACTTTATTTTTCTTCTTTTTCTGACTTTTTAACCCAAAGATGCACAAGTAAAAGAATCTTCTGGTGACCCGAGAGAGAGAGAGAGAGAGAGAGAGAGGTGATGATGAACAGGAAAGGCAGAGGAATAATTACAAGAAAGGCACGCTGCGCAACAGCATCATATCGAAAGGTTAAAAAAAGAGACCAAGAGTGGGAAAAAAATTTTATTCCGTGACAGAAAATAACCAGTTTGGTACGGTTATATATATAATAAAATAATAAAAATTTAAAAATTTAAAAAAAAAAAATTGTTATTTGATAAATGCAATATGATCTTGGAAAGCACATGTTGTAAAGTGATTCATATTGTTAATAAATTTTGGGCATAAATTTTTGGAGTTCCCTATTGATAAAAAATTAGTATATACAATTACTCGCCCAAAAGAGGTTATTGTGTATATTAATTTGGAAAATAGCATGAAGATTAATTTCCATATTTGAAAGATGGGGATGTATAATTGAAAAATATTTATCTGTCCAAAGGGGATAAATGTTTTACAAATTATATGTAATTCCCCTCTATATTGATATTATGGAGATATATTATTTAAAGGATTTGTCTACCCAATCCTTGACAATTATATGTAATTATCCTTATTGTTGCTTTATAAACTTCATGCTGTGAAAAATAATGATGCATTATACACTCTGCCCAAAAATGAGTTTATAATGTACTAATTATTTTGTTGAATTGCTTATTGCCCATAATTGATCTTATTGCATTATGTGTGACAAACAGTTACTTTTGTTGTAAATAACAACAATGCAATGGTTGAAATGTTAACTGGATCAAACTTCAAGAGATAAGATGGAAGCAAGATATAGAGTTTTCTCTAGGCATTGTGGATATGGACTTGGCTCTACGTAAAGATGAACCTGCCAAGCCTAATGATCAAAGTACTGCAGATCAAAAGGCCTATTATGCTAGATGAGAAAAATCTAACTAACTAAGCCCCATTGCTATGAAGAGGTCCATTGCTGAGCATCTCATTAGTGGTTTGCCGGAAGATACGAATGCTAGACAATTCCTTGAAGCAATGGGAGAAAGATATAGAGTTTCAGATAAAGCTAAAGCTGGGACCTTGTTGAGTGAGTTAACGAACATGAGGTATGATACTGCTATGGGTGTTAAATAATTTATACTGAAAATGGTCCACATTCAGTCCAAACTTAAGGCTCATGAAATTGTTTTTTCTGAAAATTATATTGCGCATCACGCCTTAAATGTTCTACCAGCTAAATTTAGCCAGATTAAGATTGCTTATAGTGCTCAGAATGAGACATGGAGTGTCAATGCCTTGATTACCAAATGTGTGACAGAGGAAGAGAAGTTAAAGAAGAAGAAATATGAGTGCCCACTTAACTGCCAATGCCAAGTTGAGTTCATCTAGAGGCAAATGGAAGCCTAAAGGGTCAAATGCTCATGGTCCAAAGAAAGGGCAAGACTTCAAGAAAAATGGGAATTATGGGAGAAATGGAAATAAGGATTTCAAGTGTTTTCATGGCAAGAAGCAAGGTCATAAGAGAGCCAATTGCTACAAGTTTCAAGCTTGACTAAAAGCAAGAAAAGAAAGTCACCAAGGTGAGTTGTTGGTTTGTTTTGAATCAAATCTAGTTGATGTTCCTCTAGATTCTTGATGGCTTGATTCCGGTGCTACTGTTCATGTGACTACTACCTTACAGGGTCTCACAAATCTAAGGAATCCAAGTCTGAGGGAGTCAAAGCTTAAAGTTGGAAACAATTCTGGAGTTGATGTGGAGCGCATAGGGACAGTTGTTTTGAATTTAGATACTAGTTTTCAGCTTATCTTGAACAATGTCTTTTATGTTCCTAGTTTTAGGAGAAACTTAGTATCTCTTTCTTCGCTTGACAAAGCTAGAAATTGTCTTTATTTTGCAAATAAAAGAGTGAATTTGAGTTATGATTCCAGAATTATTGGGAATTGTGTTTTGTCTGATGGATTATATTGATTATCCTTATCTCCCGATGGACCATATTGCTCTTTCAATGTCGAGAATAATGTTGCTAAGAGATCTTTAATCAAAGAAATATCTTCATTGTTATGGCATAAGCGATTAGGGCATATCTCCAAAGAAAGGGTAAACCGACTCATCAAGGCTGATATTCTTCCTCCTCTTAACTTAGATGATACTGATACTTGTATTGATTGTGTAAGGGGAAAATTGACTAAAACCAAGAAAAAAGACACTACTCGCAGTCAAAATCTATTGGAGATTATTCATACTGATATTAGTGGGCCATACTCAACCACCTTGTGTGGAAATAAGTACTTCATCACGTTCATTGATGGTTTCTCCCGTTATTGTTATGTTTATCTAATTAAGGAGAAGACTGATGCTCTTGAAATGTTCACAGTGTTTCGCACTAAAGTTGAGAAACAATTGGGAAAAATTATCAAGATTGTTAGATCTGATCGCGATATACTAAGACTGGATAGCAAATGGGACCGTTTGCAAAATATTTGTAGGATTGTGGTATTGCCGCTCAATATACAATGCCTGGGAGTCCTAAATAGAATGGTGTAGCTGAACGACACAATCGCACACTCATAGAGATGAAACAAAGTATGATGGGCAATTCTAATTTGCCTGAATACTTATAGGGTAATGCAATTAAAACAACTTATATATTGAATCATGTACCTAGTAAATCGGTGCCGAAAACACCTTTTGAATTGTGGACAGGGCGAAAATCAAGCTTGAATCACTTTCGATTTTGGGGTTGTCCTGCAGAGGTGAAAATTTATGATCATTCTCAGAAGAAGACCAAACCCAAGACTACTAGATGTTACTTTATTGGATACCCTGATCATTCCAAAAGGTATAAGTTCTATTGTCCTACTCGTGGCACTAGAATCGTTGAATCACAAACTGCAAAATTTTTGGAATTAGATGTTGCTGAAAAGAGTTTTTCTCAATCTTTCGAAAGGGAAGAACCAAACAAAACGGTTTCTATTCCATTGCCTATCTTGCATGATGATTCTATGCGAGAGCCTTGCAAAGTGGAAATTCAGCAAGAAACAAATATTGGAGATATGACGGTAGACCCTCCTACCACAAATGAAATTCCCTAGACGAATGATGTAGCTCCAAAAATGCCTGTGCGAAGATCACAGCAACAAAAAAGACCAACACCTCTAAATGATTATCATGTCTATCTTAGAGAAGCTGATTTTGACATTGGAAATATAGTTGATCCGACGACCTTTAAAGAAACACTTAATAGTGATTAGGCAAATAAATGATTAGGAATGATGAAGGATAAGATGATTTCCATGTCAACTAATCAAGTATGAAAACTTGTTGATTTACCTGATAGGCATAAATCGATCGGCTGCAAATGGGTATTCAAAACCAAGAAAGACAATAAAAGCAACATAGAGATTCAAGGCAAGGTTAGTCACAAAAAGATATACACAGAGAGAAGGCATTGATTATATTGAAGTCTTTTCTCCAGTATCTACTAAAGACTCTTTTCGGATAATCATGGCGTTGGTGGCTCATTTTGACTTAGAGCTTCACTAAATGGATGTCAAGACAGCCTTTCTAAATGGAGATCTGGATGAAGAAGTATATCTGCAACAACCTGAAGGGTTTAAAGAAGCTGGAAAGGAGCATATGGTGTGCAAACTTCAAAGGTCCATCTATGGTCTTAAACAAGCATCATGTCAGTGGTATTTGAAATTTCACAAAGTTGTGAGATTTGGCTTTGAAGAAAACAAGTTTGATCAATGCATTTACATGAAAGTAAGTCGGAGTAAATATATTTTCTTAGTACTTTATATAGATGACATTTTACTTGCTAGCAGTGATGTTGATTTATTGAATGACACAAAAAGTTTTCTATCTACAAAGTTTGATATGAAAGATCTTGGGGAAGCCTCTTTTATTCTAGGCATTGAGATTCATCGTGACAGATCTAAAAAAGTTTTGGGGTTATCTCAGAAAAGTTATATATATCGTGTTTTGAAAAAATTCAATATGCAGACCTACAAGTCATGTGAAGCTTCTGCTGTCAAATGAGATAAATTGAGCATAGAACAATGCCCCGAGAATGATGTTGAAAAAGAAGTCATAAAGAATGTTCCATATGCTAGTGTAGTTGGCAGTCTTATGTATGCACAAGTATGTACCAAACTTGATATTGCTTTTGCTGTGAATACCCTCGGAAGATATCTGTTGAATCCAGGTCATGAACATTGGGTTGCAGCTAAAAAGGTGATGAGATATCTACAACAAACAAAAGACTTCATGCTCGTGTATAGTAGAGTTGAGGACCTAAAGGTGATTGGATATTCATATGCTGATTTTGCTAGTTGTTCAGATGACAGAAAATCAACTTCTGGATATATTTTTATGATAACTGGAGGTGCTATTTCTTGGAAGAGCACAAAGCAAACCTTTATTATGAACTCTACAATGTATGTTAAGTTTGTAACGTGCTACAACGCGTCAATTCAAGCAATTTGGCTCAGAAATTTGATCTCTGAATTGCGGATTGTGGACTCTATTGCTAGACCTATGGTGATCTACTGTGACAACACTGCAGCTGTGTTTTATTCCAAGCATGACAAGATTAGCAATGCGTCCAAACATATGGAAATCAAATACTATACTATTAAGGATTTGGTCAAAAAGGGAGACATTGTGATTGAAAATATTAAAACTGAGTTCATATTGGCTAATTCTCTAACAAAAGGCTTATGACCCATTTCGTTTAAAAAACATGTAAAGAATATGGGTGTTTTAGATTCTTTTGATTTCTTTTGTTAGTGGAAGTTATATAATTTGTATTTTTGGATATTATAGTTATATGTAGACTAATAATGCTTTTATAATGTCTATTAAAGAATTTATTTTCAATTATTGTTATTATTGATTCTAATGTTATCATTTCTCCTATTGATTGAGAAATAGAAGTATAAAACAGTATCTTTAAACAAATTTTAATTTAAAGATGATTGGATGTCACTAATTATGATATCTCATGTTGGATTGTGACATAATCGTGTAATTTCATATTATTTAGAAATTGCGCTAATGTAATTTCTTGTCGTTGAGAAATTGCATTGAAGACCGATAAGAAATAGTGTATGTTTTGATCACATGTTGGCACTATATCTTACTACACTACTAGGCTCATGATTCATGAAAATATAATACTTTATTATATGTGATTATAGAAGGCCATGTGTTGTTGCATTTTCTTAACACATTGATCCACATAGTCCTATACTGAGGTTATATAGGATTGGATTGGTTTTAAAATACCATTATTGGAATATTATTTTTAAAGTTGTGGCCACATAAAACAAAATTTTCAGTTATTAACCCGACAGTGTTATTTTCAATATAAAATTCTTTTTCAAAATAAAATAAGTTAATTAATGTAGCCCAAGTGAGAGAATGTTGGAAATTTTCTATAATATGGGTTTACATTAATTAATTAATTAATTTTTATTTTAAATAATCAGGTTAATGGATATTCCAATATTTGTCGAACCCTACCGTGATTTGATTGAATTGGGTAATGGCATCTATTGATAACGGGCCTAGTTAAGCAGCAAAGTGTAGACAATTGTGTTGTTGACACCTAAATTTTGGTGATCCGGTCATTTATTTATTGCATAGAAAATTAGAGGTCAATTTTATTCCTAAAAAAAATATTAATTGCATATAGATTTAGGTGCATTCCTTTTTAATTTATATTTTTTGCATTTTATTGGATCGGTGGTGGATTGGTTCAAATTAATAGTTCTGAGCTTGCCGGGACTAAGCCCATGAAACAAGCAAATTGACCCGAGCCCATTTTCTTTTAATGATAAAAATTACCTAAATGAAGATTTGAAATAATATTATGGTGGATTTTTGGAATTTAAGAAAATAGGGTTGCAATTTTATTTTTAGGCGATAAAATCAAGTGATGCGGAAAATAAAAAGTAATATTGCATGCGGAAAAGAAATCTTTACTAATATTGATTTGAAAAGGAAATTGAAACTCTAATCCTTAGCCTATAAAAACGTTGTTCCCATAGGATTTTAGGGGAGCCACACGTTGAATACACGGCCACGTTAAAGGGGTTTTTTTCTCTCGTGTTTTTTTTAGGTCAGAAATATAAGACAAGAAGAGAGAGACTTCTCCTTTGGTTGGGTTCCTTCGTCGAGGTCTGCTCGAAGGGGCAGAAAAATAAAGTCAAAAAAAAGAAAGCAGACACAGAGGAAAAAGCAGAAGAAGTACAATCAGCAGTGAGGGGACGTTTACTGTTCATCGTCTTCCCCCCACACTTGCTGCCCGCGCCTGCATCTGGTCACCGTGCGACACTTACCGCCCGCTTCTGCTCTCCCTCTGCCGGCTCCGTTTCTGCCCACGACCCAGCCGCGCCACCGCAACTCCGTGCCAGATCCCTTCACCGGCGCGCCACCGTGCCCGCGCTCGTACCGCCGCGGCTCGACACCAGCAGCGGAGGCGCGACTCGACGCTTGAAGCCACCACCGCGCGCCTCCAGCCCCTGACGCCACAGCAACCCGCAAGCTTTCCCTGCTGCGCCTCCACTCTCCGATCGATCGTGCCTCTGCTGCAGCCCATCCCTGCAATTCCACAGCCGTGAGCGTCGCTTCGCCCGCGCCTCCGCCGCCTTGCAGCAGATCCCGAGTCTCTTCTGCCGCGCCTGCCTCACTGCCTGCTCAGTCCAGCACTCGACGCGCCGACGCGGTTCGGAGTCGAAGACCAGCGAACAACGTCCTTGCTAGCCTCAACTGCAACCCGGGAGATCGGCGAAGCCGTGGCTGCCCCTACTCTGTTCCAAGCTCCCCTATTGCCCGATCTCTTCGCCGCTAGTCTCTGCGCCTCTCCGGAGCTCCGAACCTGTGAGCCCCTTTCGCCGGCCACCTCTGTCACCGACGCCACAGAAGCTAGTCCCGTTTTCCGTCGCTGCTCCCGCCTGCACTCGCGCGCCTCCGTTTCTGCTCCGACGGCCCGGTGTTACTCCTGCCCTGTTCGTTGCTGCCGAGTCCCGAGCGACCCACCATCGCCAGCTGCTGCCCCTTTCCGAGCATCTCCGCCCTGCTCGCTGTTGGTCCGTCCGCCGCCGATCCTCACCGGAGCTCCGGTGACCCACCAAGCCGTCGTTCGTTAACCCTAGTTTAGGAGCTAAAATCCCAATTAGGTAGATTTCTTATTTTTATTTTATTCTTTTGTTATTATTATCATAATTTATTTTGTTTCCTTATTTGAGATATTTCCCTATGCATAATTGGAAATCTCAATATATCACATGATTCGTAACCGCGCCAGGGTTTTTTTATTTCATCTATAAGGCTTAAGATAAAATAATTAATCAAGTGGGAATAAAATTGATATTTTAATCTTTAAGGTTTAAGATCAATTTATCGATTTTACTAGCGAAATATTATCCCTTGAGCCGAACGATATGTAATATTTTTGATGATTTTGAATGGCTTGTCTTGTCTTGATTGCTTCATTTTGAAATATGTTTGAGTTAGAATATTGCATGCTTAGGGTTGTCTTGCATGTTTAGGGTAAGAACTTTATTATTTCGACTTTAAAAAAAAAAAAAGGGAAAATACGAAAAGCATACATTTAGGATGTTAGATTTTCGTTGCATGTTTAATTATTTGCTAATTTTGATTTCGAATTTTTATAAAAATAAAAAAAATTTAGAATTAGGGCATTGCATATTAGGATAGTTTAATTCTAGATAATAGTTTTAATTTATTATAAGTTTAGATAACTTTTTAGATATATTGCATTTTAGGATTATTTAGATTAAGATAATATTTTAGTTTAAATTAGGATATGGCTCAACCTAATTCCTAATATAAATTAAATAGGATCTTAATCTAGTTAGATAATTTTCACATTTCATCAAATTTCGAATTTCATGAAAAATACAAAAAAATGTCATAGGTTAAATTAGTTTTATTATTTAGGATAAAATGCATTCTTTTAGGAAAAAGAAAAAATGGCATATGCACGTCATTAGGGTTAGATTCATTGAGATGCATGTCATTTAGTATTTTTGCTAGGCCCATTTAATTAGAAATTACATGTCATTAGAATTAGGTCATTTAGTTAATATTGCATTGCATATTGCATGATTTTCATTAATTAAGTTAAAACAAAAAAAAGAAATTGCGTGTTAATTAGAAACCATATCTATGGTTGTTGATGTGGATTTTGAATTAACATTGCAGATGCTTTCGTTGCTTCGAGGTAAGTTTCGTAGTTTATTCATTATTTATGTGGGTGTTAAATTGATGGTTTACGCACCTGCATGATAACCTTACATGTTAGGGAGATAAATTAAAATCAATTCAAACTACTTGCCAAACATTTTTCAAAATAAAAAGAAAGCTACCGAAAGGGCATTAGAGAAGTCTAGTGTAACCAAGTCCCCATACCCAAAGTCTCTAGTTCGTAGAAGTAAAATAATCCTCACATTATTTTACTTGGGTTTCTAATTGACCCATCAAGAATAGATTAGTGGCGACTCCTAGATAAAACCCACTTGCATGTTAAAAACTTGAACATTAAGTCGCGAATTGATATGGGCTTGGGAGAGCCCGAGTTAAGTCTAAACTTAACTATCCATTAGCCAAACCCTAGATGGTTCACACCTAAAAATTTGGTCGCGACATGTGTTTAACCGATGCCAGTAATAGGAATGACCTAGTTGACACGCTGTTGATTAGGGTTTGCTAGGTCCCCTCTCTAGCGTATAAAATGGTAGGTTACACCTATCAGTTGCTTAAATCTCATTGAAAGCTGTTATATCGAAATAGGTCGTAGAGAGGAAGATCTGACATTCCGATAAATCACTGATTATCAGATTGATCTACTTTTCTTTAAGTGTAGCAATGGCTCAAATATGTACGTTTTTTCCGTTGTGTTTATTGATCTCGGTGTTTTACAATTATATATGGATCCGATTCTTCTTAATTCATTAGTTATTTTTGTGAATAAATTTTCTACATTTGAACTTTTTCCCTCTATGATGTGTTGTTTTATCAACAAAATGTCATAAAAAAGATGCATGGTACACTGATGTACCATAAAAGCATTCCAAATTGTTGTCTGGAGTTGGTAAAAGATGAGCTTCTTCCATTCTTTCATACAAATAGAGGCTAATTAATTTTGATGTGTGTAGCGATATGAGAATCACTAGGTTCTTAAGGAGCATTCCCCTTCCCTCTCTTGAAAAGGACTCAGTCATTCAAATATCCACGGACAATCTATTGCAACATGTTTCAATAAATTGACTTTATAAACATATAAATATATATACATATATATATATATATATATATTTGTATTCGGGCATTACTCTACATATAGGTGGCTGAAAGTGATACGGTGTGAACATATGAAAGAGAGAAGGAACTCCAGTCATAAAGTTGATCATTTCGAATCGACTCCACTTGATATCAATGAGAGATTAAAAAGTGTTTATTAAAAATCACTTTTCAAATGAATTAATTACCTTTGATAAATCAATCACTTATAAGTATCTTTAATCTAGTTTACCATCTCCAATTACCGTGGGAGTAGGTTCATCTCGTGTCATGGGGAGTTTTATTCTCACGTGATCGAACAAGTCAAAGCTAGTGACTGAGTTTTCCTTTAATGAGCAAATTATTCAGTGAGAGAAGGAGATATAGTCGTGACATATGACAATGCGTCATATGAGTGCAGGTGGGATTTGATAGCGGGTCGGGTCCCAGGTCGCAAAGCGGAAGAAATAGAGAGGTTTTGGATCATGAGGCATGGAGAGGCGTATGCGGAGAAAATGAATGACTTCAACTCCAAGACTTGAAGATTTTACTTCAGGAGCTACTTTTCTTTTGAATGTTCACAACAACAGGTTCTTCAGATCGGCTCGCCTCCATGCAAACCATTTTCTCAACTATCATCTTTGAAAGTTTCTTCACTTAGATTGACTTTGTAGAGGTTGGACCAGTCTTGTAGTGGATATAACATGTTCATGTGGATTTCCCATCTTCATTGGATAGTAAAGTTGATGACTTGGTTTCATTGCTCTCTAAATTGAAAGGATCTTAATTAAAACCAACTTGTTTTATTGCAGGATGGAGCTTCTCTCTAGGTTCAGTAACATTCGTGCCATGCATTTTAGGACATTCTTTGCTAATGTAGATTAAAGGTTGACAAGTTTGAAAGAGCCATTTTGTCTCGTTCAGATGTTCTATCATTCCATGTTCCCCATTTTGTCCCAGTTGTCACCTTGTCAGTATTGCAAGTAGATTCTACAACGCTCTCTCCCAACCAGAATAACAACATGAGCAGTGTTTAAAGAAGTTCCGAGACATACCTTCAATAGGAAAATAGAAAATAGAAAAAAGGAACAACAACAAAAATGTCCTTGGCATTTTGAACTTGGACGTTGTCAGTACTTGCAAGGCAAAATAGTAGATTATTCTGCTGTAACTTTTTTTGAGGCCCAGGTAGAGAAATTCAAGAAAAACAAGCTTTTGCAAAGTAATGCATGTGGTGATATATTAGCAACTAACTTGAAGAGTTGCCCATAGAATATGCAAAACGCTTTTATATACACAAGCTAGAGCTTGCATGAGAGTATCGTGAATGAGCTTTCATTGATCATCATCGTCTTGTTGAGTTCCTGCTGTAAAACTTAACAAGACCATAACCAATGGGAGTAAGTACACTATCAGTGCCAAAAGTTGTATATGGCACTCACTTTAGTATCAAAAGTTTCCGTCAGATTACTTAAGTGCCAAATCGGAGAAAAAATAATCACTTTGGTGTCACCGGCGAGAGATTCCAACTATTAATTACGTGGCTTTTATATTTAAAAAGAAAAAGAAAAAGTTGCGGTGGCTTTTAAACGACGTCGTTTTCCATCCTCCTCAAGAAACAACGTCGTTTTGCCGTCATACGAAGACATCCTCACAAAAACAACACCGTATAGCTCATATGGGGATTGAAATTAGGGTTTCTTTGTCGTTCGCCGCTCAGCCACTGTTGTTCGCCCGCCATCGCTTGGCCACCGTCGCTTGGCTACCATCGTAGTTGCTTGACCAAGTGAGCGAGGAGAGACTGAGATTGTTGCTCAAGCAAGAAGTGGCAGGAAGAATAGGAGGCAAAGGCGGAGGAGGAGGAGGAAGAAGAAGAGGGGTCGAAGGTGCCACCGCCGCCGCTGCTGCTGTTGTTGGTGCCGTTGCTGGTGCCACTATTGGTGTTGTTCTTCGGGGAAGAAGACGAAATGCCTTCTCTCTCTCTCTCTCTCAATTTAGGGATTTAGGGTTCTAAGTTGAGGGAAAGATGCCAAACGGCGTTATTTTGTTGTTTGGATGCTGACTGTACTCTTCGACGAGCCACGTCAGCTTCAAAAATTAATAAAAAAGTTACACATCAGATTTCCGGCCAATTTGATCGGCGTTGGCACTAAAATGATCGTTTTTCAAATTTATTAATACTTAAGTGATCCAAAATAAACTTTTGGCACCAAAGTGAGCGCCGTACACAACTTTTAGCACTGCTAGTGTACTTACTCCTATAACCAATGTTCTAAAAATCCAAGACCGTTAGATAAAAGTGGGACTAACGTCTAAATATCATTACACGAAGCAGCGGCAATTACTATAACCCCTTAAAGTTGGGCTTAATCATTAGCAGAATAAGATAAGTTTTTTTACCTGCTGCATTGGTAACGGGTCATGCTATAGTCATATTTTCTTTTTTGTAAATGACTGGACAACGGATTCCATTCACGTGCATCTAGGCTGGGCTAATCGGTGCCCGTCTTGTCGTTTCAACGGATGGAGCCAAGAACATGACTAATTACCATATAAATAATGGCTTATATTGTAGTTGGTTTGGTCCCCCATTCCTAATGAACGAACATGATGCTGACTTGCTGAGTCGACAAGAGCCATTTCGAAATTCCTAATTGTCGTTTTCAGTACAAAAAATTAAATAATAAAAAAAACAAAAAAATCTCCAAATGATCAATTCTTGGATATTTTGCTTGATCAAAAATTGCGTGCAAATCACCATCACAAATCCAATTGGGAGTGTTCCCAAAACAACTTTTCATATGAAACTGAGAAATAGTAGTTAAAACTCTTTTGAAATGGGTTGGATTTTGTCTGAGTGTTACTGCTATTTTCTTTATTTTTCTTTGGTTGATAAAATAGTGTTTTACTTGGCCTTCCTATAGTTTGGAAAGAAAATAAAGAATTGAGTTGACGAAGCGTTGCTTTTTCATTGATATGTTGTACAATATAAATAGAGATATCCCACATATAATTATGATGGAAGTTAAATATATAATATAACAATTTGATTTACATAAAAATTGAATAAAAAATAAATCAAAAAAGATCTCCAAATGATCAACTCATAAATACTTTGCTTGATGCGGTATCTTCATGCTAATTTGGAGAAATTTCTGTACTGCAACCATTCTAATTTTGTGCTTTTTGATTCGTTACTTTAGTGTTCCCCTTCAAACTAGTCAATGGATAGGATCAGAGACCAAGTTTGATTAATAAATCAACCGACTTATCTCGAGTCAATGGTTTGATGAAAATATCTAATAAACCAAACGACTTATCTCAAGTCAATGGTTTGATGAAAATATCAGCAATTTATGAGGAAGACGGAACATAGCAAGTTACAATAGTTCCAAGAGCAACCTTATCCCAAACAAAATGATAATCGATCTCAATGTGCTTTGTCCAAGCATGAAAAATTGGATTAGTCATGAGATGTAAGGACAACATGTTGTCCGAGAAAAGTAATGAAGGTTGACATTCGTAGATCCCAATGTCACTCAGTATGTATGAAATCCAAGTAAATTCAACAATTGCTAAAGCAAGAGTCCAATAGTCAGCTTCGGACAGCCCTGCCGGTCTTTTCTCGGTTGCATCTGCTTAGCATATCATCATAAGAAGGAAGGATAGGGTTAGTTAGGCTTCCTTTATATGGAACAAAGCTATCACCCCAAGATATCAATTCAATCACTGGCTAATTATAAAGAACCATCTTACCACCCAAGCCCTGCTTATGGCGCATGGCAGAATTGGCTATGAGGTATGTGCTTTTTGTAAGCTAACACCGGATTCCATAGATCATCTCTACTTCGGCTGTTGTATCACTACTAGCTTGGCCTTCTCTTGGGCGGCTAAATGCAATCTCCCTTGACAGAACAAGACATGGGCTGAGAACCTTCAATGGGCAATGAGATTCCTTTCCGGTAAGGATTTCTACCACTCCATTGGCGGGTTCTCATTTGGTGCTCTTTGCCACCTTATATGGAATTATAGGAACGACATACTCTTCAGAGATCTTTCGGTGGCAATTGCGGCTGTTAAAAATCACCTCATAAAAGTGGTCAAGAATAAGGCCTTAACGTTCAAAAATGTTGAAGATAATCTAAGGAACAGAAGACTCCAGCGCAACTGGGGGATAGATCCTTCTATTTTCTCTCCTCCTCCTGCGGATCCATAGCCTCGTTTGATTGTTTCGAGATAGCTTGTGGTTGGGTCACGGCATATGATTTCACTCCTCGGACGCATGCTACATGGTACCCCTCCGCTTTCCTCTTCGGCTTCGACTATGATACACTTTGACTGGAAGGTTGCAAGCCCTCTTTGGCAGTCTCTCCTTCTTGGTGCTTTCTTGCGGTCTCTCTTTGTCTCTAATGGGTTGTTCTAGGGAGGTTTGGAGTTGTTTGGCCCTGCGTGGTCTCCTCCTTCCTCGTTTTCTCCTGCCTGTTGTTTAGGTTGTTGTTCGCTTTGGCCGCTCTTGCGGAGTTCTTTTGCTTTCGGCTCCCTTCCACTCACTTAGACTTGTTGTCTTGCTGAGTGCAAGTTTTGTGGCGCTGGATTTTGTGTAAATATTGGCTCAAAGCTCTATAAATTTATTATTTCTGACCAAAAAAAAAAAATAGTTGGCTTAGGAGATGAAGCTAGCCACAGTAAATTATTTCTTGGCACACTATGAAATACAATTTGAGCCAAGAAAAGTACAATAATCAATGGTAGAATGTTGGGTAAGTTTGCACCTAGCCCAATTTGCATTGGCAAAGCCAAATAAATGAACAAACTTACGAGACAAAGAAGCTTAAAGTGTGAAGTACTACAAACATATCACAAAATATGTCTTACCATATGATAGCAAGCAGTTGTTGGGGCATACATATGTTAGCAAACTATGTTGACTGCAAACTATGTTGACCGCAAATGAGAGATCCAAATGAGTGAGGGTAAAGTACTGAAGAGCACCTACGATGCTTTAAAAATGGGATGGATCGATGTTGGACTTGTCACCATTTTTTAGTGGTGGTTGCGTGAGTAGCAATTGGCTTATATTTCGCCATTGATGCACAACTCTAAGATCCAAGGCATTGTTGCGACCTACCCTTCGGGGGAGAGAACAAGTTTAGGGGTATTGTCTAAAGGATGAACCTAAGGCCCATGATTAGGCATTAGTTCTCCCAAGCTCATACATCGCATGACATTGGGGTATTTTTAAGAATTTTGCAATAAGAAGTCGCCACTAACTTATTAGCCTATTGGGGTTGGCTAGAAACCAAGCGAGGCATGAGAGTATGCCTCGCTTCCTACCCAACCAAAGAATCTAGAGTTGATGACTTGATTACACTAATTGACCAATTAGTGCCATTTCGGTACCTAATTTTGTTCATTTTAAAAGAAAAGATTTTTGTGAGGCAGTTTGGATTGATTTTATACATATCCACTAACATGTGAGGTGATCATGCAGATACACAATCATAAAAAGAATAATTATAATTACCAAGATCCTAATTGCAATAAAATTAAGCACGTGCAATTAAACATAATAAAATATACAAACTAAATATGCGATATAATCAAAATACGAGCAAATAAAGGCCTAATTACACTAAGAAGGCAAAACACAACAATTCATAATCAAACCTTACAAATTTTGGATTTTTGAAATCTTTTTTTTTTTTTTTTTAAAAAAAAAAAATTAATTTTTTTAAAATATAATAAAATATTTTTTTCCGGGCCGAACCAGGTTGAGTCCCGTCTAACCCAACCCGGGTTCGGCCCGGTCAAATTGGCCAAAACCCTACCCAGTTCGCAACCCATGCAAGACCTGGTCTTCAACCGCTGACCTAGCTTATAACCGTGACCCGATTCCTAGAAACCCTACTTGGATTCGACCCCAACTCTGACCCAACGACCAGCCGCCTCTGGTTCGCGAAACCCTACCCGGTTTCACAAACCACGCCCGACTCAGCCCTACTCAACGCGAGGCCGCTAGCTTCTCCATCCGTTTGCGACGCCGATGGAAGGGTTGGGGACGTCACCGGACGGAGGCGCGGTGTTTGACGATGGCGGTGACGTAATGGGTGGCAGCGCGACGCTTGACGGTGGCGGCAATGTAACAGACCTTCTTGGTCAGTTGGGACCGAGGCTAGGGTTTTGTGGAGAAGGGCGATGGTGACAACGGTGACAGGTAGGGGCGGCGGCAAGGGTTTCAGGCAGAAAAGGCGACGGCGATGTGGCAAGCGAGGCTGATACCTATCTATAGCAAGGGCATGGCACGGCGGCATGGGAAACGGTGACGGCCCGGCGTAGCGGGGGGACTCCGCCACAAGGGCTTCGAGTCGTGTCGGGTTTTGAGCTCCGGAGCAGCGGCGGATCTGGGGGTGACGGCTGCACGGCTCAGCACAGCGTTCGGTGGTAGCGGTAACGGTAGTAGGAACGGCATCGGAACCCTTGCTCTCCAAAACCCACTCACTCATATCTGGACGGCGTTGCGGCAAGGTGTCAAGGTAGGTGGCCACTGGAGAGGTGTGGCCTGGCAGTAGGGCTTCTTGATGCCACCGGTGGCTGGGGCGGACTTGCGGGCAGCCTGGGTGGCGAGCTGCTTCCTAGGGGCCTTGCCTCCGGTCCCCTCTCTCCCTCCGTTCCTGTTTTTCTTTCCGTCCCCTCCCTTGTTCCTTCCTTCTCCGGAGCATGAATCCGGCGACAATGGAGGTTCCAGCGAGCGGGGTCGGCCACTGAGAAAAACGTCCCTCCTTATGCTCTTCTTCCTGTCTTTTTCCTCTCTGTTCTCACCTCTCCTCTTATCCCCTCTGCTCCTCCTTTTTCTCTTTTTTCCCTGCCCTACCTCCTCTCTGTTCGATGCTCCATTGCTGCTTTTTTTCTCTTTTTAATAAAAAGAAAAAAAATAGGTGTCAACAGGCATATTAGAAAGAGTCTACGATGGAGATATTAACTTCAATGCCCAAGAAATAATGAAGAGTGCCAAGGTCTTTCATTGAAAACATTTGACTAAATGCCTGCACAAGATGGTTTAGTAATTTTGAGGAATCACCATGAGGACTATATCATCCATGTAAAGCAATAAAATAATGATATGACCACGACAACGATAAATAAATAGTGATGGATCAGCAGTGTTACAAAAATATCTCTCGGATTTGCTTGTCAATTTCTTTATCAGTTGTGCTTTTAGTCCTGCGAAGTTAATCACGGCTCAATAATTATTTGAATGAGGTTGCTTTTTTTAGCTGATTGAATAAATGATCAGAGAACATGAAGCGGAGGAAGAAAGAGAGATTTGGGAAGCAAATCTATTCATTAGCATTCATAGTACAAGACACCATATAGGTTCAAGATTTGCATCAAGTGTCTTTAATAAGTCACGTCACTTTGTTGACCTTATTCATTTAGGACGGGATGACAGGGTACTTTCTTATGATATGATGTCTGGCAGTCGCTTCCCTTAAGCCTGCAAAATACAGAAGTAAGTTGTTAGAGTGGGAAGTTGATATATTTGAGGCTTAGATAACAATGAGACCATATGGAGCAGAAATTTTGGTCGCCTTGTTCTTATTACAATGAGTATGAGTGTCTCATAAACTAAGATCGATATCTCCCTTTAAGGCATTTGATCCTCTTTGCATTGGTATATACAAGATGTCGAGTATAAATATATTAGACAACATAAGTAAGGATACAATCAGCTTTTCCTTTTTCAGGATATTTATCTTGGCAAATTTTGATATGTTGGAGCTTTGTCTAGTTTTTGTCCTTCATTTTACATTTGTTGAGATGACATGAACAGATGTTTCCCTGTAATGGAGTTATCATTTGATTGCTCAACGGATCACAACCCCTTGAAGAGTGATTATACTCTTTATAAGCGTATTTGTTAATCCTTAAATTATGTGAAATCTACCTTTTATATCTTCAAAAGAGGACTTCGTCGTCATCGTCGTCGTTCTCGCTGCAGCTTTTCCCATGGCCTTGAGCCAGGTAGCCACGGCCCGATGGATGGTGTTTCTCGCTCTGGCCATAACACTGGGTGTAGCTGTGGTTCATTGCAAGATCCATGTGATGGCCATGGCTGCTCTGTTGGTAGTAGGTTTCCTCGGCATCCTTGAAGCACTGGACCGAGGCCATGGCAACTGAAACAAGAGGGCTTTTGTGTAGTTCTCTCAGGCTTTTCTTTGCGCTTGCTTGGCACTACCAAGCAGTCTTGAAGAGCAATTTATAGGCATGGGGTTGAGTGGAATCCTCTCGCTTTTGTTATCTTACTCTTTGATTCGCTTTTGCAGGATGGGATAAGACAGCATCGATTCTGTCTCCACAAGGTTAAATTCCAAGCTTTATTCTCAACGGACCATTGAATAAATTCCAATGTATCTAGTGGAATATGTACAGCATCGATTCTGTTTTTGGATGATCAGAAATCGCGTATGAGTCACTATCACGAATCCAATTGGGAGTGTTCGCAGAACAACTCTTTTCATGAAACTGAGAAAGAGTAAATAGAGCTCTTCTGAAACGGGTTGGATTCTGTCCAGCCTTCCAATAGTTTTTTTTGGAACACAATGCTACATAGCCTTTGACAAGAGAAGCATTCACGACGTGTAAATTGTAGGATGATCAGAATTCAGACCGCGCACGATTGAGTCCTTTTTCGGAGTTACTGCAAAGTTGCGAGATCTCTAATGGACTCTGTATGCTTGGGGAATGACAATCGTAGTGCATGGCCGAGATTCAGACCTCACGAAAGAGTAAAATTAGATTTTGAGGCCTATTTAGGAATGGAAGATATTCCGCCTGACATCTTCTTTCAGACCCAGAAATGTTTACCTGAAGAACTGAAATATTTTGTCCACGAATTCTCGTGCATTTGCAAGTCTGTGCAAGATTCCCTCTGATCTAATTCTCCATGCAAATGAAATACCATAGATCCGTGAACTAGTATACGACTCAATAAGCTAATCACCTGCGTAATTACTTGACCCTTTGGGCTTAGTTCATGGCCCTAGAACCTCTGTCGATGGAAGGCATATTTTTCTAGAGGGTTTCAATTGAAGGGAAAATTGTCCATAATGTCATAAACTTATTATACTTTTACCAATTCTATTATAAATCTTTTAATTATATCAATTGATTCCTAAACATTTTTTCATATTTTACCAATTGAGTCAATCTAGCCAATTATGGTCGGAAATCGTTGATATAAACGCTAATCGTCCTATATAGCATGACCAATGCTAATATGAATATTTTTTAATATTTTTAAATTTTTTTATTTTTTTCTTTACTCTTCTTTTTTTTTTTTTTTAGTAAGGGCTGATGACCCTCACCAGTCTAGGCAAGAGCGTGGTGGCCCTCACCCTTGCCCTCACCCAAGCCCTCAACGACCACAACGAGGGTGTCGTGGCCGTTGCGAGGCCCTCACTAACCATAGCGAGGGTTGTCTGCCCTCACTCCAAAACCCAAAAAAAAAAAATAAAAAAAAAAAAAAGGAACAACAAAAAAATTATAAAAAATCAAAATATTATTAAAATATTATTAAAAATTATTTAAAATGTTGACATTGACACTTTCATATCACATATCACGTAAGATGGTTGGCATCCACGTCAACAATTTCTAATTGAAATTAGCCGAATTGACTCAATCGATACAATTAAAAGATTTAGGATTAAATTGGTAAAAATACAATAAGTTTAGAATTTGTTGGACAAATTTTCCATCAATTGATACACCATAACCTAGAACTTGTTCATGCTCCAACCTTGGAACTAGCCTCGAATCGCTAGAGCCACTCCAACCAAGCTAGGTTCAAAGCCTAAACTGAAGATCAAACCTCCCTAGCCAATTTCAAGTTTTGTAAACTCGGACCCAAATCAATTCGCCAGGAACCGGCTGGGAACAAAACTGAAAAGGCCGGCTCCGGACGACACCTGATTTCACCTTGGACCATTGGTCACCCCTATAATTCGAGCAATAGTCCCGCCGCAACAAGACATGTAGACATAACTAAACGAGGACCACAAACGTCACAAAACAAAATAATGAGGACTACAAACCGAACACCTACTGAAGTTCAGGGACTCTAAAAGTGCTATCGCGAGTGCACACCTCACATAGTTGTTGGATCACATGAGATTAAGAGGCAATGGCGAATGACCAGATGAAAAAGACAGGAATATGAGGAAGGAAATGGGGCCCCAGATCGGCGCAATCTACCCTTGGTTTCATCCTCAATCGCAGAATGTGCGCTTTCCGGTAGGCCCACCATCTCAGGACTGCCCATCTCGGCGTACTACTTTGCCATGTGAACGATACAGACATCTTTTACTAAAATACCAAGAGGAATGCTAAACGTACTGAAAAATCTTACCAGAATCGGTGTTGAAGCAAGTGAGATCTTTAGTGAAATCTCTGGGTACTGGGTACGTGTAGCGTTGCTTAAATTACTATTCATTAGCAACATAATCAACACCCGCAAGGTGCTTGATTATATCCTTCAAAGGGGTTTTGTGCAATCCTCGCTTCGCGATAATTTAGTAGCCTTAAACTCACAAAATAATAGATCTCAACAATCGATTGAAGAAGTTTTGATTTTATATATATTATGACGCTTTATATGAGGCACGGCGATATAAAATGTTATAATCTCTCGAAAAATATCAAAGATGTCTGCATTTTTTATCGATGCACATATGAAGTTATTCGTGGAAATGGAAGTCCCATGAAATAATCGATATGGCAAAGAACAACCACACCGATACATCTAATTGATGCATGAATCTATCTGTCAGTGAGTGAGAGACTTCACGACTAGAGTAAGAGCTAAGTGAAGCTAGTTGTGTTTCCCATGAGTGACAAATGGTGAATTGACATAACTACAAGTCAACACACACACACACTCTCTCTCTCTCTCCGACATCCTGCGTGTCCGGTCTCTTGCACCGGCCATTCCATGCAAGACTTTGCATGATAATCATTACCTTCCCCAAAAACTAGTCTTCAAATTTGGGGGCTTCTTGTTCAAATTTTTCCACATTTCTCCCCTTTTTTCCTTGTCTTATTTCTTGCCTTCTTATCGTGATGTGTTGCACGAACTATTTTCGATCTCTCTCGCTGGCATGTACATATAGGACACTACTTTGTGGAGGCTTGCTTCTTTGTTGAGCCCCTTAATTTCAAGCGGAGTTGCCCCTTTAGCACCGAACATTTCATATAGCCCCATCTTCTTCTCTTTTGTCTTCTGTTTCATCGTTTCTTGGAGTCGGTAATATCTGCGAAGCTTACACATTCTGTTTCCAGTTTCTTCCCTTCTTGTGTCAAGTCAACTCTTTTTCCTTTTCTTTTTCTTTCTTCTCTAAACCAGTTACTTGAGTTGATTCAAAATCCTTCACCTAAACTCTCTCTCTCTCTCTCTCTCTCTCTCTCTCTCTCTCTCTCTCTGGCATGATGAAGAAGAAATGGATGAACGCGCACGCAAGCAAGCAAAGAAGTCATCAACTTCAAGCACCGACTCGGAAGGTATCCTTCTTCCACTACCATCAAACTCTGCTCATCTGCTTCTTCTTGATTTATCTACACAAACAAATATAAAACATAACAGCTCATTCAATGCTCACCTTTTCAGAAATTTATTTTGGGTTTCCTTTTAACAAATTTATTGGCTTCTCTTACTTTGAGAGTAAGGATCATAATCAGCCGTATCATTCTCTTAACGCAGTATTTATTGTGCTTTAATTTGCAGAAGTGAGTAGCATCGAATGGGATGTCATCACAGTGACGGAGCAAGAAGAAGATCTCATTTACAGAATGTACAGACTAGTCGGAGACAGGTAATTATCGAATTCTCAAGCCCAATATATCATGCTAATCTTTTTACTGGTTTGCATGGTTAATTACAACCACAAGCTCCCGTGTGCGTGTCTGCGTGAGCGTGCGCATGTGCATAGATGATCACATCATAAAGATCACCGGTTTGAAAGGGGTTCCAGAAGAAGATAACTGTACTTCTTTATTTATTAGCATGTATCATATCAGGTCGTTTAGGAACTCCTCCACAGACACCAAAAGGACTGTTCTAAGGAGGCTCATGCTCAGCCATGATAACCCTTCTTGTGGTCCTCTAGGAATGAATATTGAAGAAAGCATGCACTTTCCTAGCCTTGCTACACACTTTATTTTGCTTCTTTTTCTGACTTTTTAACCCAAAGATGCACAAGTAAAAGAATCTTCTGGTGACCCGAGAGAGAGAGAGAGAGAGAGAGAGAGAGAGGTGATGATGAACAGGAAAGGCAGAGGAATAATTACAAGAAAGGCACGCTGCGCAACAGCATCATATCGAAAGGTTAAATAAAGGGACCAAGAGTGGGAAAAAAAATTTATTCCGTGACAGAAAATAACCAGTTTGGTACGGTTATATATATATTTTTTTATTTTTTTTGCAGCGTCTTTATGCTGGCAGATCATCATTCTGTCAGTACATCTATTACGAGTATTTCACTATTAAAAAGGTCCAGAGTGGGTCCTAATTAGTAATGTGGGGCCAATAGAGATCAAAACAGGCAGACCTATTGTCTGAACATTGCTCTAGTTTGACCTTGCACTAAATTTTTTGCCAATTTTGGTCGTTTTACAGCTCAAGGACACATGCGTTAGCTGCACTTTTCTGTTCATGCCCATTGTCACCCATGTGTAGATTGTTTATGGGGATTATGCCAATGCCATTTTTTCGTTAGAATTAACTCGTGAACAAAGTGGACACTTCTATTGTACAATAATGGACCATACAATTGTGTGGTGTTTTGTTATATCGAGTGTAAAAACGTGTACCATGAGATTTTTAACTTTTTGCCTCTATGATGTGTTGTTATATCAGCAAAATGTCATAAAAAAGACGCATGGTACACTGATGTACCATAAAAGCATTCCAAATTGTTGTCTGGAGTTGGTAAAAGATGAGCTTCTTCCATTCTTTCATACGAACAGAGACTGATTAATTTTGATTTGCGTGGTGATATGAGAATCACTAGGTTCTTTAGGAGCATTCCCCTTCCCTCTCTTGAAAAGGACTCAGTCATTCAAATATCCACGGACAATCTATTGCAACATGTTTCGATAAATTGACTTTATAAACATATAAATATATATATATATATATTTGTATTCGGGCATTACTCTACATATAGGTGGCTGAAAGTGATACGGTGTGAACATATGAAAGAGAGAAGGAACTCCAGTCATAAAGTTGATCATTTCGAATCGACTCCACTTGATATCAATGAGAGATTTAAAAGTGTTAATTAGAAATCACTTTTCAAATGAATTAATTACCTTTGATAAATCAATCACTTATAAGTATCTTTAATCTAGTTTACCATCTCCAATTACCTTGGGAGGGGGTATTATATCCTGAGTAGGTTCATCTCGTGTCATGGGGAGTTTTATTCTCACGTGATCGAACAAGTCAAAGCTAGTGACTGAGTTTTCCTTTAATGAGCAAATTATTCAGTGAGAGAAGGAGATATAGTCGTGACAAATGACAATGCGTCATATGAGTGCAGGTGGGATTTGATAGCGGGTCGGGTCCCGGGTCGCAGAGCGGAAGAAATAGAGAGGTTTTGGATCATGAGGCATGGAGAGGCGTATGCGGAGAAAAGGAACGACTTCAACTCCAAGACTTGAAGATTTTACTTCAGGAGCTACTCTTCTTTTGAATGTTCACAACAACAGGTTCTTCAGATCGGCTCTCCTCCATGCAAACCATTTTCTCAACTATCATCTTTGAAATCTTCCTTACTTAGACTGACTTTGTAGAGGTTTGGACCAGTCTTGTAGTGGATATAACATTTTCATGTGGATTTCCCATCTTCATTGGATAGTAAAGTTGATGACTTGGTTTCATTGCTCTCTAGATTGAAAGGATCTTAATTAAAACCAACTTATTTTATTGCAGGATGGAGCTTCTCTCTAGGTTCAGTAACATTCGTGCCATGCATTTTAGGACATTCTTTGCTAATGTAGATTAAAGGTAGACAAGTTTGAAAGAGCCCTCTTGGCTCGTTCAGATATTCTATCATTCCATGTTCTCCATTTTGACCCAGTTGTCACCATGTCAGTATTGCTAGTAGATTCTACAACGCTCTCTTCCAACCAGAATAACAACAAGAGCAGTGCTAAAAGAAGTTCTGAGACATACCTTCAATAGGAAAATAGAAAATAGAAAAAGGAACAAAAACAAAAATATCCTTGGCATTTTGAACTTCGACGTTGTCAGTACTTGCAAGGCAAAATAGTAAATTATTCTGCAGTCACTTTTTTTGAGGCCCAGGTAGAGAAATTCAAGAAAAGCAAGCTTTTACAAAGTAATGCATGTGGTGATATATTAGCAACTAACTTGAAGAGTTGCCCATAGAATATGCAAAACGCTTTTATATACACAAGCAAGAGCTTACATGAGAGTATAGTGAATGAGCTTTCATTGATCATTATCTTCTTGTTGACTTCCTGCTGTAAAACTTAACAAGACCATAACCAATGTTCTAAAAATCCAAGACTGTTAGATAAAAGTGGGACTAACGTCTAAATATCATTACACGAAGCGGTGGCAATTAATCATTAGCAGAATAAGATAAGTTTTTTATCTGCCGCATTGGTAACGGGTCATGCTATAGTCATATTTTCTTTTTTGTAAATGACTGGACAACGGATTCCATTCACATGCATCTAGGCTGGGCTAATCAGTGCCCCTCTTGTCGTTTCAACGGATGGAGCCAAGAACATGACTAATTACCATATAAATAATGGCTTATATTGCAGTTGGTTTGGTCCCCCCGCTCCTAATGAACGAACATGATGCTGACTTGCTGAGTCGACGAGCCATTTCGAAATTCCCAATTGTCGTTTTCAGTACAGAAAGTATGTCGTATCGTCAGTAGTCGGTCCAACAGTGCATGCCTATTCTAACTCTCTGTAAAAGGACCAACGAGTCGTCTACTTTCTTTTTTTCTATCCATTAGATTTTGGAACGGTGCATGCACGTCGTTGTCAAAATCCGGGTGACCCCATTTTCTAAGAGAAACGTGACTCGATATCTAGAGGCCAGGATTGTGAGATGCTTCATGTTCTGCTGCCGTGTTCTAATGCTCATGTCCATCCGTTCTTTAAAAACTACTTTCAACATCTTTTTCTGCGCATTACCTGTCAAGTTTGGATTTCTGTTTAAGTCACTGATTAGTTCTTGTCATACGAACAAATCAGAAATGATTCAACATCTTTTTCTCCTGAATTTCTTGAAGACAGATTTGGTCCCAACTAAGAATGAGTGGATTGAGTTCTGGTTCTGGCAAGTTGGGTGAACAGATGATCAACTACTCACGAAAATTAACAAATTTCAATTGGATGAAGTCGAAAGAAATCGAGATCAGCCACCAAAAATTTCGTTAATGAGCTAGCTAAACTAACTTTGCTTTCTGCGAAAATTTCTTCATTACAAGATATGATTTCCAATTACTGTGACGAAAAAAAACAGACCTCAAAAGGATCAGTGCAGTTAAGTAGTCACAAATGTAGCTTGTTCCTGCCATGAACCCTTCAAGTTAGATTGCCACAGTTTCACTGAGCCATCACTCGCGGTTGTTGCCAAGGTCATTCCGCTCATGTCCCATTCCATTTGCCACACCTACTCAAGAAAAATCAACGCATGATTTTCCAACAACCATATCCATCTTTTCTTACGAAAATGCTAAGGCAAAACAAATTTACGCAAGGCACTCGAGTAATAAGTAGTTCCTACTTCTAGACACCTCAGCAAAATGCCATCATTTTAGCAACACCCCAGCTTCTTCACCAATTTAACGATAATCCATGCGGTATTCTTACTTTATATAATAAATACTCCTAACCATTGACCAATTATAACAATATAGCTCCCCATTCACACCCGACACATAGATCTGAAGACAATAGACTGGGAGTGTCTACCTCGCCTTCATGACCAGAAAGAGATGCAACCTTTTCCACCGAGAGCCTTCCATCCACCTCAACATTCAGGCTAAGATGCCAGATTGAAATTCCTTTCTCAGTTGCCACAGCTATCACCTCATAAGGCCTGAAAAAGAATTTCATTGTATTTCCAGTGAAGAAGAAGGCACTTTGTAGCTGATTCGGGATCTCAACAAATTCAATTTCTTCATAATCAGTTATCTACTACATAGATTATTATTACGCAGGACAGTCAAAATTGCCAAGATAATATGAATCACTCACATCCTGTCTAACATCATAGGGCAAACACTAAAGCCAGAAAACCAACCACATATACCTTCCAATGTTAGGTGCCCATGCAACACCATAAACCCAATCACCCTTGTCATCAGGCAAAGCCAACTCTGCTACTGGGAGCCACCTTTGATGGGCCTGATCATATTCCCACACCTGAAAATTAGAAAAGAAAGTGAAATATGTAATTTTACAGCAGCATCCTAAATCTCTTACTCATGTACATGAATTTCCACCAACATGAAGAATTTTTTTGGCACAATATCTTCATCCTAACAATCTAAGCCAACTTCAACACACATTAACAAGTGATAAATTCCTCCCATATGAATAAACTGAATCCCATCAATAGTAAGTAGGTAAAAAAAATTTCCACCAAGACAAACATAGGGCTGTACTTCTCCTGTAATGATGAGGGTTATCACAACTGGAAAGCAAAGGGACAAAAAGGAAGAGCCAGCCAGAGGACACTGAATCCCAAAGAAATCACATATTTTAGAAGAGGCAGCCGCGCCAACGGTTGCAATGGATATCTAGGATAACCTTGGAATACCATTACAGGAGAAAATCAGTTATTGCAATAACATCGTGTTCATCAGTAATACTAACTATCTTCATTCACATAATATTTACAGTATTTTACATTTAGAAATTAAATAATATTTTTTCCAAAATCTAGCTGGATGAGAAGCTCAACATAGACAAATGGGAGCACAAACAAGTTCTATATGTAAAATCATGTCAATGCCATAGATGTGCACGTGTTTAGAAATGCATCCGTGAGCATCTGACACAGCCAGTAACAAAGCAAGCATGCACAATGTGAAACCATGGATTCCATAGGAAACGCTACTAAAGCAAGCTGTACCTTTTGATGGTACACATAGGAATCGAATGAAAAGAATGAAACCTGCCTTGGAGGAAGTAAGTTGCGGACTATCTGAACTAAAACCCAAGATAAAGCTTGATCCCTGGCCTTCACCTCTTAGTGGATTCCAAGAAATTGATGCTGATGAGCACAAGGCCTTCGAAGAAGGGGAAACCAGATCGATAACATTCTGGAATTCGGCCTGAAAATTTAAAAAAAAAAAAAAAAGAGAGACTGAGGTTCTTGAACTATGAAACACATCCAACAAATGAGAGAAATGCCGACATCCATCAATAAAATGATTGCACTGGACTATGGAAAGACAGATGCAAATTTAAGCAACATTAATAAGAGTGAAGACCACATTTGTCACCGGTGGGAGCATGCATCAGCACACAACATAGCCTCAACACACATCAGTTCAAATCCCAGTGACACGAGTGAAGTTAATAATACTAAAGAAAGAACGAAGTTGCTTTTTGACTGGAAAAAATAATACTGTACATAGTGATATCACAAAGGATAAGCTATATTAAGTGCATTCCAGAAACAAACCCTCTTTCTATTTCCACTCTCTCCTGGAATAAATGTAATTTCACAGTTCACATTTTTTAGCAATAATTCTGACCTATTCTACCTTTATTTATTACCCAAATCCAAAAACCCAGGCCAAAGATCCTCCTTGAAACTTTAGCCTTTTGGGTCTAATTTCTGACCTATTATACCTTCATATATTACCTCATGAGATGCAATCAAGATATCTAAAAGAAGAAGCTGCCATAAGAACTGGCAAAACCTTATCAAGTATTGAAAGGAAGAACCTCAAGGGGAAAAAATCTGATGGCCCAGAAAAGGGGAAAAAAGTTGGTTCCAACTGAGAGAACGCTTGATAGTAGATACAATCGACAGTATACCAACAGATGAGCTGCCAAGTGTCGTGTGTTAAGCACAATTATATGACGTGATCACCTGAAGTTGCCAATTCTTCAGCTCCATGGGATTCATCAGTTCATAGACTTTCACATACCCATTTGAGGAAGCAACAACCTGTGAAATCATCAAACAACTGCTCATAATTCTCCCTTTCTTTTTTATTTTTCCCTTGGGTACAACATATAATACCCATCTGAATAGGTAGACAGTGTCAAAACTTGCAACTGAAAAATAGGAATTCCCATTGTAATAGCATAATGCACCAAATAACTAATTCTAGACATCACACCAATAAAATTTCAGGCAATCCATAAAGTTAAACAACGACTCAAAAAATTAAAAGAAAATGAAATATGGCTCACCATTTTCAAACTTGAAGGAGAAACACCGAATTGGACATCCAACACCTTAGCTGAACCGCTTTTAAAGCGCTCACAAAGTTTCCACTGGAGGGGTACAGAATCTACACAAGATAAGGACGAGTTGTATTGAGGTTCTTTTGTAATCTTCATGAGATCATCATCTCATCCTACTGTATCTAACCACCACACATGAGACTTTTGAATTCCATCAGGACGAAAGTGGTAACTAAGTTAAAAATACATTTAATCCTACACAATTTTCACCTATCACAGACCAGAGCACATTGCTATTCCTTCCACCCTGCAGGTAAGTTAAAGAGAACAACAAAGCCCAGGGTTTACCTTCAACAAGCTCTTCCCATAACGAGAAAGTTCCATCCTCGCATACGCAAGCCGCCGCGTCGCCATATTCTGGAGGAACCCAGACTATCTTCACAATACTCCCCTCATGCACCTACAGGGAAAAGTTCACGCTTTTGTTAACAGAAAGCACATTCCCAATACATCATCAGCAATTCATTCTGGGATACACTATCCCCTGACGAAAGCCCACTTATGAATTGCAAATCTGGTCTAATTTTTCGACCAAGTCGGAAGAGTCAACTCGAATTCAGCTAACAATTTGAGACAGACCCATTGTCCTCTAGGTTGAACATCACATTTTCCAGTCGCCAACAGAACTACAAGCAGCCTAGATTGCCGACTCGGCTGCTCCTTTATCAGTCAACACAAACTAAAAAGCCCAAGTTTTTTTCCTTCCAATCGCCTCGCATTGCTCGAAATGCTACAATTCAGGGCCATCACCAAGCCCCCAATCGACCCAGCGAGCAAATTCACTTCGCCCCACCATTTCTCTCGAATCGACGGCTCACGCCGTCCAAATACAATGATTAGAACAAAAGCTAACAGAAGAAAAATGGGGAAAACCTTGGTTCTGGAAGTGCAGGCGAAGGAGGAGGAAGCCGGGTGGCGCGAGTCGAAGACGGCGAGCGTCCCGTCGACGGAGCCGGAGGCCAGCCGGTCGCCGGAGTAGTTCCACGAGGTGCAGGTCGTGCCCTTGTCCAGCTTCAGCAGCGACTTCTCCATCGTCGCCCTCGATCCGTCTCGCCGCGAGCGCGTCGAGGAAAGCGACTGATATGAGCTGAGCCCGCCTGAACTAAAACCTCCGTCTAGTGTCTAGGGCTTTTGTCGGGTTTTTCTCTGGTGAATAATAACATTATAGTTTATATCCTTAAAATTTATTGCCTATTTTTCATTTTATCACCTAATTTTTCTTGAAAAAAAAAATATATTGGATTCTCACGTCATGGCCTTTATGTTCATGGAAGTCATTTTCGCTCAAATGCATGTCGGTAGTGTCTGGATTACCTGACTGGAGTGAAAAGGGAAAATGAAATAAGAAAAACTCGAATCTTAGAAAAATTATTTTAAGTCCAACTCAATTATAAAAAATATTGTTCATGAGCTACTCAAGTTTGAGTCATAAGTTATTTCAATTCAACTCGATTCTTTTCTAGTTTAAGTAACTAATGTACTCAATTGAGTCGATTGAATTAAAAAAAAAAAAAAAAAAAAGTCCAATATTTCTATGACTCCTTGTTTTGTTACTATGTATATATTTGAATTCTGCAAAGATTTATATGTGCATTTTCTTCTTGCTAATGACATCATAACAAAAAGAAAAACAATTTACTTCCCTTCTAAGCTGTTTCGATTGAAAATTCTCTTTGGATGCAATTTCATTAAATGGACACGTTAAAATTATGGTGCCCTCTTTCTTTTTAACAAGTGATAAACTAGAAAATTGTTCAAAAAATTCTAAATCTTTTGTACGGCGGCCAGCTCAATTTGATTCTTATAATTTTGTTAAACTTCACTATTATAATTTTAAATTTGACCGATATCGTCTTTCAAATTAATGTAGTCTTGTCGGCATTTGACATGATAATCCATCTCAAAGTAGAACGCACAGAGTGGTGCTCCTTCGACAGCCAAGATCAACGGCCCTTGCCGACATCTTGGTGCTAGCAATTGATCCTCGCACTGCCATCGGCGAGGGTAACCATCATCACGCAGCGGTGGAGCCACCACGCACCATCGCCATCGAGCGAGGGCATTTGCACTTCCCCAGTCTAAAGCGAAGGTTCGTGGCCTTCTCCACGGTTGCTCTCGTCAAGACCTACGCTGTCGAAGGTCGGTTGCCGCTCCTCTCTTGATCTCTCTCTCTCTCTGTTGTTTTTTTTTTCCCCTTTTTTGAAAAGAATTTGCTAACGTTATCGTACAAGTCAACAACCACATCACCAAGTGACAAATTTAGATCCACTGGGCCGATCAAGTATCAGTCAAATGTCAATAGGACCTCACTGTAGGATGAAATTAGTTGGAACCCAATTGAATAAAAACTGAAGCTTGAGGATCAAAGTGAGTGCCACGATAAGGAAGAAGAAGAAATAAAGAAGAGCCGGTTGTTACGAACGTGACGAAGGGCTATGACCGCTTATTGACATGTCTGTCCCTCATCAAACTTGCCTCTCAAGAAAGCTGTCCAACCCTCTTTTCTTTCTGTCCTTTGTTTAGTATCGCTGTATACCAGGACGTCACCCATCCCAAAGAAAAAAAAGGAGGAAAGAAAGAAAGAAGAAACAGGACGTTCACCAGGAAACTTACGTCTAATTGCTGCGAAATTTCCCTTGGCATTTGCTTCAGTAGCCACCACCTAATTCGGCAGATCCGACGTTTGGATTTTTCCTAAACTGAAGTTAATCATGTACTCCCCCAAATACTATACTTAGGCTGCAATAGAGAATGAACGAAAACATAGAAAAAAAACACACGACATGTATATAGTAATCGGACGAGTGGGAAACAAAAAAGAAGGGGACAAGAGTTGATTAGGTAAAAGTCGTCGTCGTCCTCCCTTGAATTGAAGCTTCGTACACCCCCTAAAGCTTCGGTTTGGTCAATTCCGCGAGGACCTTTCAACCTCGAAACCTTAGTGTACGACGAAAAAGGAAGCCACGTCACCCCGAGCCAGCCGGAAACCAATTTCGGGCAGAGGCTTATCCAAACGAAGACGGAATTCTAAGGAACTCGTCCTCCGTGCGTAATCACCGCGCGTAAAAATCATCCGCCGGCCATGCACGATCTCCTCCGTTTCGTCTGTTCAACGATCCGATCGTGTCATCATGCGATACGATGATGTCGACGCGTTGTAAATCCATCTCAAGCATTAGCAGTATTATATGATCATCAATGGAGGTTTCCTAATTTCTTAACCTCTTGTCTCCCCCTCAAAAGGGGAAAGGACGTGGTTTCATGACGTGTCGCGAGTATGGAGGAAAAACTATACAAAATGATCATATGGATCTGCGATTATTTGACGAAGAACTAAAACCTGACGACTGACGACTTTTATGCACAGACCTACTCGTGTCCCCGGTTTTCAGGCGCAGGAGATGCCGATGGAACTGGGCGCGAACCTCTCCGACGCGGTCTTCCTCACGAACCGATCCATCTCCGGCGACAGCTTCCCGAGGTACTCCACCTCCGGGGCCTCCGGGATCGTGGTGAGCGCGCCGGACTTGTCGTACACGACGTAGAACCCGTCTTTCTCGCCGGCGACGCGGGAGTACCGATCGCCGGCGCCGAACGCCGGGGTCGGGCTCGGCTTCGGCTTGAAGACCGACCGCAGCAGCCTCTGGATCGACCGCGAGATCCCGGACCGCTTCTTCGCCGCCGGGGCCGCCGGCCGCTGCTGCGGCTGCGGCGGCTGGGGGGAGGAGGAGCGGGGAGGGCGCGGCGGTCGGGGAGGTGGGGCATGGAGAGGGTGCGGGCGGAGATGGCGGAGCCGAGCTGGCGCTCGAAGGACTTGAGCTCGAAGGAGTCGTAGAGGGCGCTCCCGCAGTCCCACACCGCGGAGCTAGGCCGGTCGACGCGCTTCTGCTTGGACGATTCCAGCGATTTCTCCATCTTCCCTGATCGATCCGTTCTCCTTCCGACGACTGGTTCGGCGTCCACAGAGAGGTATGATTGAAGGCGGCGTGTCAGAACAGGAGGCAGAAGCTTTTGTAGAGAGAGAGAGAGAGAGAGAGAGAGAGAGAGAGATGGTTGGCGACGGATCAGACGCGTAGGAGGTAGCAGACGAAGACTGAAGAAGAAGAGGAGAAGAAGGAGGAAGAGGAGCCTTTTCAACGCTCACGTCCACCCCATGTCCTCCATTAACACCTTCCTTCCTTTTTCTTTTCTTTTTTTTTTTCCTTTTCTGCCCCCTCTCTCTCTCTTTCCCTTTCTCTGTTGGTCCTGGCAGTTTGGGTTCGCGCTGTGCATTTATTGAGAGGCGGCTGAGGCAGAATTGTCTTTCTCGTCTTCTTTGGTAATTTTATTTATTTATTTTTTTTCCACAACGGCGTATTATAATTACGATAATGGAATATTGAGCACGACCCGATTTTGATATGTATGTTCTTTCCAGTTTTGTATGTCTATTTTCTATCCCCCTGCCGAAAAGAAAGAAAAAAAGACAAAAGGACCGTTTTAATTACTTTCCATTGACATATTATTCTCCTTCTCTTTTTTTTTTCTTTTTTCTTCTCTTCAGTACATGATACGCACGTTCCTCTCGAACCACAAAAGGTTGTCCGTTTGCCGGTCGTCCAGGTTTGTTCCCGAAGAAGGACGTCGACACGCTCTCCCCAAATCAATGCCATTTGACTCGCCCCAAAGCCTTGTCTCATTAATGCCCTCTTTTATAGGTACCTCTCGACTTATGTAATTCCCAAATTTCACACTCTTATCACTTTTATTATTATATATGTCTCGAGTTTGAATTCGAAAATAATAATATCATAACTCAAGTAGATTTCTCATTTTTAATAGATTTCATAATTAAATGGTTTTCCTAGTTTGAGAAGATTTCCTTAAAAAATATTTCTTATTTTAGATATGATTCTTACACATACATAAGAAGGGAATGTTCTTTCTGAAGTGCTTCAAAAAGGAGTTTCTACTTGTGAATTACACCCCATGTGGTGCACAATTTGTGCATGATGTCCATAGGTGCTAGGTGCTTGGCAACGAGTTCGGCAAAATTTATTTGTGAATTACATCCAAAAAAGATTAGTTTTTGTAGTCATGAAATATTGTGGAAAGATTTGTGAATTTATTCGTGAGATTAAGAGATTATTTTGCGAAGATTTCGAGGCTAAACACTATGTGCGTTATTAGACATAATTGAGGCTTGAAAAGCACTAAGATTGTTTGAATGACTCAAGTATGGTTATAATCTCCGTGTATTGCTTGATCTATAGTAAAATTCATTACTATTCACTTTATGGACGTAACCATGTAAATCTCGTGTCCGATTTATTTTATTATTATTATTATTATTTTATTAATAGATTGCTTGTTTTCCGCAATACTTATTGTATCCATCCTTGATAGAAAAACCTTAAACCTATTTTAGTATGGAAAGAAAAAAATGACTAAAGTATTAAAAATCCTAAAACCCATTACAAAAGCATAATCAAGTGTTAAAACTTTCAAAATGTGCAATCAAATGATAAAATTTATCACAAAAGTACTATTGAATCCCGAATCTTATTAATAGTTTCCAATTGTCAAGTTGGAGGGAGTTAATAGAATAACTCTATTGCACCAACTCGATAGGTTTTAAAATTTAATTGCATCATTTAAAAATTTTATGACTCAATTATATATTTATATAAAAGAAATAAAATTATTCTTTTCACCGTGTGTATGCATTCGAAACGAATGTGCCCACGTAAATATTTAACTCTTTAGTCATACACCCCTAATTAATCTCAACACGATGGTCTTAATATAATAAATTAATTAATGATTTATTTATTTTTGCAATTTTGGCTATTATGGGGTTGAAGCGGGTGTCTAATCATTTTCATCATTACGAAGATGACAGAGTCGTGGCAAGCGAGAAGCAAGATGGCAGCCTACTGCTGACTAGTCAAATTAAATAAAATCCGATGGAATGGGAACGCGGAAGGTTCGTTTGATTTTTGCTTTTGCTCCCGTTAAGCAAGCCTCTGTAAGGAAAGACCATTCAACCCCCAAAAATATATATTTATATAAATTTAAAAATCTCCAGAATTAGTGGATTTTTATTTTGTTGACCCTACACACACGGATGGTACAGTTGGGTTCGTCCTTGGAGGGAAGTATCATTCTTCATGATCATAATCAATCCAAGACATGTGTTTATAAAATAAAAGATTTTGCCAAAAAAATTAAAAATGAGATACCCGTTTTTTAGGATAAAAAAGAATTGAGTTCATGTTCGTTTCCCAGCACGACGAAGTTTCAAATAATTTCATATTTAAGACGTATATTTTTTACAATATAAACAGGATATTTTATGAAATTGGAATTTATTGATTAATAGGACATTATAATCATACAAAAAATAAAATAAAATAAGACTACCGGTTTTCGAGGCAAATATCATTTAAGTTCCAGAAGTCCTTGACAAAGACTTTTGATTATTTTATAGTTCTTTTTTCTTCGTGATTACTCTTAACAGATGTTCATGTGCTTTTCAACGTCTAATTTGGCATAAGACTAAGTTGTGTCCAATCTTACATAACTTTTTGACCTTGCCTTGCTTATGATTTTTCATTTTCACACTCAAAATAATGGGATAATTACCAATTCAATCCCAAACACATCAATTCAGTCCTAAATTTATAAATTTTGCTAGTGCAATCCTAGACTTTTTGCACAAAATTCCAATTTAATTATTTCGGCCACTTGTCACCAAAAATTGCTAACGTTATTGACTTTTTGGGAGATGATGCTTTACATGGATCGCCAAATCAGGAAGATTTCATTAGTGAGTGGCTAGAAGAACTACATTGAAATTTCTCACAAGAGGTTTAAGATTTTATTTTTAGGACCGAATTGACACTCGTACAATATAATTAGGGGTGAATTTGTAATTTTTCCCCACTATTATTACTTTTTGTTAAAGAGTTAAAATTATTAAAGATCAATCCTATGAGATATTAATCGGTGTAGGGATTTATGTGTATGGATCAAACGTGTGATTTATATTTGATTCCTATACAACTCAGAGCAAATATCTTATACATAAGTCATCTACCAAGTACCAGGTTCATGTGACATCTGCTAGCCTGCCCATAAGATTAGTAGAGTATTTCAATCTATCCGATCAACAAACTTAAATTTCCACTTCAAGAAGAAGTCCGCATAGAAGTTGAAATGCATGAGCGGGAATCCCAATTTGCTCAACCATCAACTTTCTTGCTTGGATTAAGTTTAATTAGCATATGTTGAAAATGTCACATTTATCTTTGGAAGCATAAGAGAAAAAGGTTGGGTTTCATGCATACTTCTCACATATATTTCGAGTAGCCCAAAAATTAGCAATCTTCCCAGAATTCATGCATCCGAAATACTCAAATTATCAGTTCGAGAAAAATGAAGTAATCTGCTCTTGGTTGATGGTAGATATGTAACACTGGTTGGGAGTTCTAAATCGTGTTTTGGTAATTCGTTTAACTAGTTGCCTGTTAGTTAGGTTACCGATTGTCAAACGGTTTTAACAAATTGCATTGTCAATACGATAGTAACCCGTTAAGTCTCTCTTTGTAAATAATTTTCTACTTATAACTAAATCTATGCAGTGTAAATAAAAAGATAGTAATGGAATTACTAATCTACGAGGAATTCATAGCAGAAATAGTTATTTTGTTCGTAAGTTACTAATGTTACCCGGTACTTCTAGTAATGAAATCACAAATTTACGAGCAAATTTTATAGTTATTTTGCAGTAGTTGCGACTCGCAACTACCGCAGTGATTGTGTCTTTGATGTATCACAGAAGACAGCTCGTTATGCTTAAATATTAGTGTTACAACCTCTCTCCATTTTTGGTTTTCTGTCCAAGTGCCGCTGCATGAAAACGATCAGATTTCTAATTAGAAACTTAAGCAGTTGCTAGGTGAATGAGTGATGGAAAAGTCAAATGCTGAATAAACTAGATAAAACTTGGAATAATTTCGGATATGACTTCGGTTTATTGATGAAGGTCGCAACGAGCACTGGACGGTCCGAACGAAGCATTTGTTTTACTCGATTAGTTTCCTCTTGGAAGCGTCTGATGGCGTCTGTCTAACCGTATAGATGAAAGGACTTATCAGACACCGAAACTACAACTACAGCCACAATGATTAATGATAGGGCGCAAGAAGGACGACTGGTGGTCGGTGACAGCCTTACGCAAATCCCATGAATTGAGGAGGAATCATACCGCATGCTTTGCGCGCACTTCAAACTATTTCGACAAGTAACTTGTCCATGCCCCCACGGCTGGTCCATTCATTATTCTGAATGGAAAAGAACGAAAGTCAAGTGGAAATGTTGTCATTACCTGTCAAGAACATGATCTCCGTTTGTCTCGCTAATGTTGGTCTTAAACATGCCTGAATGTTTCCATCTTCTTTGATGAGCTTGATAACCCTTTTCTTCAGCTGGATGCTGTCGGCATGCTTTTCATTCTCTCACATTCTTCCAATGGTAGCTAGGAACAAGAAACCTTTTAGATTACGTTGTTCAAAGCCTTTTCTCTTGCTGGTAAGGATGTTGCCGAACATCAATTATCATTTTTAGGACGTCATTTACTTACGATCCATGGTTATAAGTAGTTGCTGTGAGGAAGAACCGGCTGAAAGAGGAATTGCTCACTATGCGTTTGCTCATATAGCTGTGCCGATTTTAATGAAGTACGAAACAACCAATCAAACCCGAAGGTGCTGTGCACGATGTCAGACACCATCGCAGGTTAGCATGTGTCTATATTGCAGAATCGATCAAGACCACATGTCTTTGAGAGATCAGAGGCCAGAAAGAAATGCCTCTTTGTATGCTGAATTGAAGCTTGGAATATCAACTTGTCTACACTGGCACGAAGCAGAGGACGACTCTCGTATTCATGATTGATCAATCACCCCCTTGAATGTTCTTTTTCTTCCCTTCAAAAACTTTTTAACTTTCTCCTGTAACTATTAGGTGCAAGTACAATGAAACCGCAGAGTTTAATTTCCTGTACCCTAGTCTACCACGTTACTACTAAAGAGCTTGAACTGGTTGGCATCAAGAATTAACTTCCTTATAGAAGAAAATGTGCCCATTAGCCCTGCACCAGTGAAGACGATGATGATCGAGATGTTGATCAAGTAGGTTAAGGATGTTTTCGTCGGCTTGAATGTGATGTTGTAGAGAACCATCGGAAGAACGAAATCTAGAGGGATGAAGCCAATAGCTCCCACAACGGCATTGATGTCCCCGAAGAAGGGTAGCATGGCCGCCATGAACCCGCAAAACACCACGTACAAAGTCCGAAGAATTATCCTAGGAATGAGGTTGCGCAGGGAGAATATTCCTTGCTTCACATCGGCTGATTGGCTTTCCATGATCTCGTATGCCACTTGAGAGTAGACCTGTTTCCATGCCCTTGGAGATCAGTTTAGAAATTCAAATCGAATGAGTACTCTACTACTACTGCTAGTTTGTTTACCAGGCCAATGGCGAAGAGCTGTAGGAGGACAAAAACCACGCCAAGGCCTAGAACCCAAGTCGGAGCTAAAGCAGGTCCGTTATCTGGCATTAGGCTTTTTAGTATATTTGAGTTCGATTTGTTGCCAAAAACCCAGTATCCAGACACAGCAGCAGAATAGAATGTGACAAAAATCACTGTATAACACATGAGAAGGCCTTTAACCATCTTCCCGGTCACAGGTGGAGCTAGAGTTGCCTGCAATGAAGCACAACAGTTCAGAGCAGAGTTCATGTTTCTAACAGCTGATGGATATGAACCTATGTTGCTAGGTAATACTAATCGTCAACATGTCTTTCTAGTACACGATGATTCTTAACCTGGAATTAGAACTTTCTATGCAAGCATACTTACGGTGATTTTAAAAGATGAAACAGAAGTTGAGGTTTACTTGTATTTCAGGCAGTATCCCGTTCCCAAAAATGGCAGCTATAATGGATATGGAAGTGAAAGCACTAAAAATCCTTGCTGACTCTGAAGATTCCAAGGAATAGTCTCTTGGAGGGGCATTCTTTGATAAACCTGCAAGATGTGGAAGTCAATTAGATGGCCACGATGGAAAAAGAATAGTATGCTTTAGGATTATTGCTGCCAATTGTGTTATTTCTATGCCGAAAAGGTTACAGAATTCATTATTGCCATAGCTAACTCTTGCCTGTACAAAATTCGACCTCCATGAAGAACAAAAATGACAAATTTTTAGGGGGTCAGAGTGAAATAGGAAATGGGAAAAGCTGTAAGACTAATTTCCAGTTTGGTCTTTGACATAAAACTGAAAATTCGACTGGCCACTGCTCTCTACAGGGAAGGCTGGATAGTCAAGTTCTAGTTTCTTCTCTCCACAAGAGCTCCGATAACAAACTTTCTAATTCGACCTCGAAGGAAGCATGCAAGCAGATGAAAGCTCCACAAGAATCCTCCAACACGCCATGAGACTGGTAGTGTCGGCTGAAGATGCCTAGAAATGCAGTTTAATGATTCAACAGCAACTTCTTGTACCCATCTCAGAAATTCAGTCTTCTTTCAGTTTTTTTCACGGGTTAAACCGGTCCAAGTTAGAGGTTTTGTGATATCAAAAAGGTGTTCTATGTCCATAGATGACATTTATTCAATTACCAATCAAGCATCGATGTCACTAGTTTTGGTTTTGAGCGGCTAAGAAACATTTTACCAACAAGAAGCCAAAAAATATTCAGTTCAATTAAAGCACGAAAAACATGGATTTAATACCTGCATGAATACAAGCACCGACTACAAGGAAGGTGTATCCCAAGCTGAGAAACAGTGAACCCAAATTAATGTGCCTGAGAGAGTGGAAGGTCGGGAGCTGGGAGAGAACTATCATGACCGCCGTCACCATTGCTATGAAGTCGTACAGTTTAAGGGACCCTTTAGGAGAAAGGTTTGAGTACACGATCTTGTTCAGTCCAAGCAGAAAAAAGAAAGTTGTATAAAAGTAAATCCTTCTGTCCGAGTTGATACAAGAAAGGAAATAAATACAGCAGACAGTGAATACATCTAAATCAAGAAATGTTCCTGCATTCATTTGTTTTCCGGGAGACTCACGGAGAGCCGCATTTACGCCGATATATTGCTTATGGACATAGTTCAAAGTGCTTTAAAGTTTTAACTTGATTAGATTATCTTTCCTAAAGAACCATTTGCTGTCCTATTTGTTATGCGTACTTTAAACCGCCACAGGCTTCTTGAATGCCTCCAGGGAGTTCCAATTCCTAATGTGAAGCCAAGCTAATATACTTTGCCGACGCCGAGGGAAGAGTTAATGAATTCTTGAGTTAAAACTTCGAAATCTAAGATAGTCAATGAGAAATGTCGGTCTGATTAGCTATCTAATAAGTCATGCCCAAGGAAAATTACCAAAAAATCTTAAAAATATTGTAATTGTGTTGATTCGGTTTTAAACTCATTTTTTCAATCAATTGAGTCCTAAACATTTTACAATTGTACTAATTCAATCTATTAGGTCAAATTTGACTGGCCGACGCTGACATGATCCCTCCTTCTTTCGATGACTGGCCAAGCCGAATCAAGGGCAAGCTCACCCCACCGTCGCCGGGCGAGGGCTGCCTAGCCATTAGGGAGGCAAGCCCTCATCAATCCCCTCGCCTCTAGCCGATCACCATAAGGAGGGAGGGGAGAAAAAAAAAAGGAAAAAAAGAAAAGATTAAAAAAATTTGGAAAAAATAATATTAAAAAATTATCCACCAACCAGTCAAATTTGGCAGAATGAATTGAATTGACATAATTACAAAAATTTTAGAACTTAAGGGCGCGCATGACAAAATTTAACTTCTCGGTTTAAAATAGAAATCGAAACGAAATCAAACCATATAAAAGAACCTTGCACTTTCTTGCTAACTTAATTCACTTATAACCACAACTTCACAAATTATTGCTAATTTTCTTTTTCTTATTTTGCTCGTGTTTTTTTTTTTTTCAATTTTTTTTTATAACTTCCTCTTTAGGATGAAAGGCAATTGAATGGGTTCCCAATTTTCAAAAATGACCAAAGTTCTTAAATGCTTACTTAAAAACAATGTGGCTCTTTCCTCCTAGAAAAGGCACGCGCGTGATTGAAGAAAAAGTTCTTATGTAATAGATGAATAAAAAACGTGCCTAGAAATTTAACCTTATTTTTTACGGATTCAAAATTCTTGCAAAATCAAAATAATTAGATTGTTACACAATCTTGAATTTTAATTCGAAGGCAAGAGATTCAAGAGAATCTCTCTCTTTGCTATGCAAGGGCCATTAAAGGTTCATTGAGCAACAATAAAGAAATTAGGGATGAGCAACTGGGTGATTCAATTCGAGAATCAAAATAAACCGACCTTCCCCGATTGGTTCCTAACCATAAACATTACTTTAAGGTAGAATTCTCATATATTCCTTTACACCATTAATTTTATTTTGTTGATAATTTTGTATAATATTAGTTTTTGATAAAATGACAAGGCTGTATATGCGCCATTGATGGCACCCATATTCATGCTTCCGTTGTACTTGTCTGAACCTACGTAGGATGAGTTTGCAAACGATACATTGACCGATGAAGGAAACCAAATAAATACGTTTAGGAAAACAATTGCTAATAAAATGGCAATAGATAATAATAGGCCGGAAATTCCATGAAATTTTATTTTCAACTTTTGTAATGTATTAATATTATTTCGACTATTATTTTGTATTTGAGGATTTCCCATGTTGTTTTAGTATTATTTCGATGTTATTTTGTATTTGAGGATTTCCTATGTTGTTATCTTATCAATTTCTATTCAAATAGAAATTTTGTTACGTTATCAAACGGATTTACATTTCGAAAGAGAAATTTTAAGTAGTTATCAAACGGGTTTCTTTGCTCGAAACTTGTCCGGGGAATAGAAATTAAAAAATTGATTTCTGGCGAGAAATCAATTTCTATTTCAGAAATTTTGTCATGCGCAACCTAATTGACCAAAAAAGTAAGTTTAAAATTAAATTGGCACAATTATAATAGGTTTATGATTTTTTTGGTAATTTTCCATAGACATGCCTAACAAAACTAGTGCAAATCGCAAAAGCGTCACGAAACTGCATCACACACTGAATTAGAAACAAGACATACCTGAAGGCATTCTCCAGCCAGTAGAATCGCTCCGATTCCGATCCCAGTGTTGATGGCAGTTTGTATGAATATCACAAAATAAAACATCCATCCCGATCCTATAAAACAACATAAGCCAAGACCATAAAATCTGCACACATTAGAACGGTAGCGACATCATCATTTTCGCAAGTAAAAAGAAACTTACCCACGAGAATTTTTATCCATATGGTAAAGGATCCATCATCCGAATGACTAGAAGATGCCCTGAATTAACTTATCAAATTAGACCCTACTAAAATCTCTCTTGTCGACCCAAGAAGAAGAATCGACGGACTGGCCACTCTACCCATTAAAGCCATGGGCCTTGGGCCACCAAGCTCCAAGAAAATATGACGCAAGCATTACGAAATATAAACCAAAAATACAAAAGGAACAGAGAAAAGAAAAATAGCCGCCAACTACCAAAGTCCAGCTGCTGGCCAACGTGTGTACACAATCCGTGGGGGCGTTTTTAGTATTTACGGCTGATCATAACGCCGACCCGCATTCCAATGGTCGTCCATTTGCCAGCGCAGCCACCGAATGATAAAATAATCCGAATGATTCCGTCCACCGCCCATTGATAACGGTCCCATTTTTCCTTGTCCACGACGACCATTTTACTAGAATGTTTCCTCCATATGCCCGAAAAATAGAAACTACTTATACTATCCGCGAAACATCCATAATTATTTTCACTTGTTATGATTCACAGAATCTATATTAGAAATCTGAATATGGAGCAACAGTACGGTCACGATTTTCCAGATTTGCGATATGTAGTCAAGGTGATGAGTTAGATTCAGCTTGTAAAAAAAATTAAAATTTAGTAGACCCTGATTCCATTGCCATATATTGATTGATGTAAAGACTTGCTAAAAATTAAACAAAAAGAAAAAAAAAACGCGATTCTCAATATATCAAAAAAAAATTCTGTGAGTTCTAACTTTTTAAAATTTTTTGGTTCTAGTTATGCTCTTTTTTTGTTGGGGGGCCGCCGGGGGGGGGACTTAAAGGATTAACATTCACAAAGGAATAAGAAGACTAACTACTTTATCTCCAATCTTAAATACTGCATAAATTAAAAAAAAAATCATGAAAAAGGTTTCATCACATAGTAAATTTTATAAATTTTTCAAGTATTTTGAAATTTTCAATAAGCAAAAAATGCGTGATGAAGCGCGATCGGCATTATCGGTAAAAACACGCAAGGAGACAAGCGCGTCGAGATTGTCGTCTTCTCGCGGCGGCCTCGAACGAACCGGTCGAACTTATCCGGCGCGAACGGCGGCGGACGGATCGATGATGACGTGCGGGGGAGGTTTTTTTTTTTTTTTTTTTTGAACAGAAGGGGGAGGTTAGGTTAGGTAGGTAAAACTCACCTAGGACGTCGGCGGCGAGCTCACGGAAGCGGATGTGGCGGCGGCCCCCCTTCTCGCACTGCTCCAGCACCTGCGACATGAGGGAGTAGGAGTAGAAGGTGACGACCCCCATGACCGTGAGGCAGAGGCAGCCCAGCCCCCACCCCAGCCCCCGGAACGCGTACGGCAGCGTCAGTATCGTCGGCCCCACGATCGCCGTCGTCAGGTGGAACCCCGCGTGCCACCACTCCCCTGTCGACCACAGCACGGAAGGCAAATCGAGGCTTGAAGAAGTAAGTCTCTCCTCGATCCGAAAAAGGAAACGAAAACGAACGAACGAACAGACGAACAAGCACTTCGCCGGCGTTGCATTCGACGGCCGCCGCAGTGGAGCGGTGGGTTTTTACCTTTGGACTCGAGGACGAAGGCGGCGCCGGCGTCGGCGTCGGCGTCGCGGCGGGGCGCGGGAGGGCTCGCCATTGGGTGAACGTCTGGTGCGAAGGACCGAGTCCGTCGAGGAGGAGGAGCGAGGGAGAAGTTATAAGCAAAGGAGCAGCAGAGCCTGACGCGCGTGACCTGGGGGGTGCGCAGGTTAAGCGCCCCCCCGGCTGGGTTTAGAGGCCCCCGGAAGCTGGAGTTGAGGCTAGCGTGCGTTTGGTGCGAAAGAGCGAGAGGAATTTGTGCTCGGTGATATTTTATTTTATTTTAAAAAAAAATTGAAAAAAGAGGGAGAAATGGATCGAGACTGAGGGAGATGGAGTCTCGATCTATTAAGAACGTGTGCACATATAATAATGATGATGATAATAATAATTATGATGGTGGGACGAAAGCTGTTAAATTTTATTTTATTTTATTTTTAAAAGTATTTGATAGGGTAATGCGAGAGCGATCAATAAAGATTATATGTTATCTTTGATTTTATGCCTTCAGTCTGATCAGATCGCTCGTTAGACTTTTGGGAAAGAAAGGAAAAAAATTTTAGGGTATCTCGAAAAGTGAAATTCGGTGGATTGATTTGTTTTTAGTAAATTGGCGCATCGTTTGACTAATTATTTCAAAAAATACAAGTCATCGATTTTGGAAAAATGCTTTTCAGATCATTCATTTTTTACGAAATGAGAGTGATCTAATGAGAATATTGTTCTTTTACTTTTTATAAGAACGCAAGATAAAAATAAAAGTCGAATGTTTTTAAAACTTTCGATTTGAATAGAAGCATAGTCTCATTGTCAAGTGAAAGTGAAATTTTCTTACCGCAGAAGACGACACCACCGAACACCTGATCAAGATTTCCATTCAAGCTGAAAATTGTTATTTTCGCCAATAAATTAAGTTTTTTTCTTTCAAGAAAACAGAAAACAATTTTCCTTCTGAGCTTCGGCATTAAAAATGCAGTTAAAAGGGGCAATTAATTTCATATATTGATGACATCCAAAAAGCGGCCAAGTTTCAATTATCATTGACAAGCGACGAAGTTAGTTGATAACAACAGAGTTTAATCAAAACAAAAGTCAGCAAAACAATGGATAATTTGAAGGGAATCCACAACTTGCCAATAATGTCCTCGATTGCAAACATCACAAGTTATTAACAAGAACCTTAATTAGTTGGCGAGGTCATGAACACCAACATGTAACTATCAAGGTGATTGGATTGATGTACCCGTCGAGATGATGTAGTCTATGAAATCAGCAAACTCGAGTAATCGGTAATAGAGTCAATGCAACCGTAATCGTCTAGATAATAGATGTATTATATTTTCCTATAATCTCTTATCAGAGTTGGAAGTTGCTCGTTTTTTTGAGTAAACTTATCTTTTATCTTTACTTTTTTACGATTTACATCACTGACTTCAATTATCTTAGCGCCGTATTTTAGATTCTTTATGCCATTTTATTCTGCTTATTGTAGGAAGCAAAGAGTGAGTTAATAAGTGTCGTTGTTGCGGGCACGAAACAGGGAGGATGGAGTGGCGTGACTGGAGTGTTTGATTGCGTCCTGACTATGATAAGTCCTAAAGATTACACGCACGAGCTAGGTGTTCGACATGCGCCAATACGAAACGGCACGCACCTTGCCGCGTTCGGATGCGCTAACATGGAGATCATCACGCATCTCCTCGATGGCTTTCGGTCATTATTTGTCCTAATGGAGACAGCTTTGCTATTTTTAACCGCGACATATACGAGGATGGAACGTGGGAACACGTCGCAGATTCCCCTTTTTACACGGAACGGGTGAAATTCTGGAAGAGGAAGGACGCAACATTTTGGATGGCATATCGAATGGGACCCACTTCCTCTTTTTATGGCATGATCCCGATAAAATAGCGATGATGATTGATGGGGGAGATGGGGGGGCATCTTTAGAGGTTGGAATCTCGTTTATCATAATATCCCCCACGAACTGATTCTCTTCGCTTTTTATCATGTTAAACTGCTTCTTAAGTCGTGTCTCTGTCTGTTCCTTACGATGGAGAATAAAGGAAAAGGTCCGTTTCACCTTTTTTGAATGGTCCTTCTTGGACAGCTAGGGGAGACCTAACTTCAGGTGTGGAGGTGTACATCGCTTGGTCCGTCCGGGTGCAGAAGGGAAAAGACGTGCAATGACGACCACGATGGAACACCCTTTTTGTGGATTTCTCTAAGAAATGGTTCGGGTTCTAAAGATCGGCGTCGTCACGCAATCGATACTACGGGACATTACAAGTGATCCGTGGTCAGTATCTCAGTCGAACCAATTGAGTCTAGTGGAGCTCAATCTCAAGTAGTGCAATCAGATAAACCGCATGGTGGAATACAACTCCATTCCATTCCTTTTGCCAATACAACATCGTTTCTGTTTAACTTCAGAGAAGATGCTCTCTTTTGTACAATCAGACTAATTAATGCCTTGACTGGCCATATGGTCTGTGTACTACCTGAGCAAAATGGGAGAGCTGAAGAAGGAAGTAGAGCATATTCACAACCATTGCAATAATTGTAGGGAAACAGATTCCCAAAATAACAATTCGATACTCAAATGCTGGAAAAATGAAAACGCGAAAAACGTGCCAAGAAAACATGTTACGCCGATCAAAAAGTATATCACATAGTCGAACATGCCTTGATTTTCACAGATTAAGCACCGTCGTCGCAGTTTTATGAAGAATTTTTCGAAGTCCTGATTCCGTTTGTAAAGAAGACCGTACTGTTTCATGGGGGAAAAACTGAGAGAACCAGTGCAAGCAGTCGTTCTGGACTTTGGCGTTCTGGTCCTTCGCAAATGGTTGAAACTCCCGGTAAGGACCCCGGATGCCCATCGGGCCTCGTCAGCAAGAGTTTCGTGAAGTCGAGAAGCTTTAGATTCACGCCGTTTTTAGCAGCTATGGCTGATGCCTTCTCATACTCTGATGCCTTCAGACCTTTGTGCTTAGATTTTGCTATGAAGTTCACCACGTTATGCAGGGTCTTCCTGTAGGCAAACTCGAATCCCTTCTCGGAAATGTCTTCTTTCTTACAGTTATGGCAGCCCACGGCTCGACCATTCTCATAGTATATTGTGGTCTTGAGAAACCACTTCCCCGTTGATATTATCATGTAATCCAAGTTTGGATACAAACTAGTCCAGTTTGTATCAAGCTTGTCCAGATGAAGCTCAACTGCCGATGTGGAGACGCCATTGAAGTCCTCGAAAATCGCTGCTTTTAAGAGGAAAGGAGTCCAGATGACTGAGATGTTGAAGTTGTAGGAGGGGAAGTGCCACCCTCTCGATTTGTATTCTTCATCGTGGAAAACGTGTATTGGTTGTTCTACCTGAAAAATGTATTCACTGAGCTTAATAATAAACAACAAAATGGGTCCACGAATTTCAAACAGTTATAGTGAACAAAAGTCAGAGAACAGCGAACTTTCACTGATACACACCCCACATCAAGATGAAATATCTCAAAAGATAATCTTGCACACAAAGACAGCGCACTCAATAAGCTTGCCTGTCTCTGCTTTTGGGTGTTACCACACTCAATTCACATTATGCAGTTATGGATCGAGAACCAAGGACAAGCAAAGAATGATAATGATAATCTGCAAATCCCTAATCTATTCAGAAACATCTACTTATGGCACATTCTGAGGACAAACAAGTACTACCCTTTGCTCATCTGTTCCGCCCGCCCATCTAACTAAAACCTTCAATTGTATGTAGTCACAATTTAAAGAAACTGAGAGGTCATTCCAAGATGAAATCATCCTACCAGATTAATTTTGAATAAAAACAAAAGGAAGTGATCAATTTTCTAAAGCCTCAATATGCTAATTCAGCTTTAATCCTCGGACACATAAATCAACTACAATTTTTCTTTAAGCAAAAGACTAGAATGTCTGTAGATGATCAAGGACATTCTGTTTTCTTCAGCCCGATGCTGTCGGCATGTTTTTCATTCTCTCACATTCTTCCAATGGTAGTTAGGAACAAGAAACCTTTTAGCTTCCGTTGTTCAAAGCCTTTTCTCTCGATGGTAAAGATGTTGCCAACACCAATTATCATTTTTAGGACGTCATTTATGTACGATCCATGATTATAAGTCGTTGCTGGGAAGAACTGGCCGAAAGGGGGATTGCTTACTATGCGTTTGCTCGTATAGTTGCACCGATTATAATGAAGTACGGAACAACCAGTCAAAACGAAAGGTGCTGTGCATGATGTCAGGTGCCGTCGCAGGTTAGCATGTGTTTATATTGCAGAATCTATCAAGACCACATTTCTTTGAGAGAGCAGAGGACAGAAAGAAATGCCTCTTTGTATGTTGAATTGAAGCTTGGGTTAACAACTTGTCTACTCTTCCAGATGACGATGCCTAGAAATATCCACCTCCTATCATTGGCACAAAGCAGAGGACAATTCTAGTATTCATGACTAACCAATCACCCCCTTGAATGTTCCTTTTTCTTCCCTTCAAAAACTTTTTAACTTTCTCCTGTAACTATTAGGTGCAAGTACATAGGAACCGCGGAGTTTATTTTCCTGTACCCTAGCCTACCACATTACTACTAAAGAGCTTGAACTGGTTGGCATCAAGAATTAACTTCCTTATAGAAGAAAATGCGCCCATTAGCCCTGCACCAGTGAAGACGATGATGATCGAGATGTTGATCAAGTAGGTTAAGGATGATTTCGTCGGCTTGAATGTGATGTTGTAGAGAACCATTGGAAGAACGAAATCTAGAGGGATGAAGGCAATAGCTCCCACAACAGCGTTCATGTCCCCAAAGAAGGGAAGCATGGCTGCCATGAACCCGCAAAACACCACGTACAAAGTCCGAAGAATTATCCTTGGAATGAGGTTGCGCAGGGAGAATATTCCTTGCTTCACATCAGCCGATTGGCTTTCCAAGACCTCATATGCCACTTGGGAGTAGACCTGTTTCCATGCCCTTGGAGATGAGTTTAGAAATTTCAATTGAATGAGTACACTACTACTACTACTACTACTACTACTACTACTAGTGTGATTACCAGGCCAATGGCAAAGAGCTGTAGGAGGACAAAAACCACGCCGAGGCCTAGAACCCAAGTCGGAGCTAAAGGAGGTCCATTATCTGGCATTAGGCTTTTCAGTATGTTTGAGTTCAATTTGTTGCCGAAAACCCAGTATCCAGACACAGCAGCAGAATAATATGTGACGAAAATCACTGTATAACACATGAGAAGGCTTTTAACCATCTTCCCAGTCACGGGTGGAGCCAGAGTTGCCTGCGATGAAGCACAACAATTCAGAGCAGAGTTCAAGTTTCTAACAGCTAATGGATATGAACCTACATTACAAGATATTGATAATCGTCAACATGTCTTTCTAGTACTCGATGCTGCTTAGCCCAGAATTTGAACTTTCTATGCAAGCATACTTATGGTGATTTCAAAAGATGAAACAGAAGTTGAGGTTTACTTGTATTTCAGGCAGTATCCCATTCCCAAAATTGGCAGCTATAATGGATATGGAAGTGAAAGCACTAAAAATCCTTCCTGACTCTGAAGATTCCAAAGAATAGTCTCTTGGAGGGGCATTCTTTGATAAACCTGCAAGATGTAGAAGCTGGTTAGATGGCCAGGATGGAAAAGGAATAGTCTGCTTTAGGAATAATGCTGCCGATTATATGATTTCTATGTGGAGAAGGTTACAGTTCATTATTGCCATAGCTAACTCTTGCCTGTACAAAATATGACCTACATGAAGAACATGAATGACAGATTCTTACGGGTTCAAAGTGAAATAGGAAATGTGAAAAGCTGTAAGACTGATTTCTAGTTTGAACTTTGACATTAAACCGAAAATTAGACTAGCCACTGCTCTCTACAGGGAAGGCTGGATAGTCAAATTCTAGTTTCTTCTCTCCACAAGAGCTCCGATAACAAACTTTCTAATTCGACCTCGAAGGAAGCATGCAAGCAGATGAAAGCTCCACAAGAATCCTCCAACACGCCATGAGACTGGCAGTGTCGGCTGAAGATGCCTAGAAATGCAGTTTAATGATTCAACAGTAACTTCTTGTACCCATCTCAGAAATTCAGTCTTCTTTCAGTTTTTTTCACGGGTTAAACCGGTCCAAGTTAGAGGTTTTGTGATATCAAAAAGGTGTTCTATGTCCATAGATGACATTTATTCAATTACCAATCAAGCATCGATGTCACTAGTTTTTGTTTTGAGCGGCTAAGAAACATTTTATTAACAAGAAGCCGAAACGTATACAGTTCAATTAAAGCACGAAAAACATGGATTTAATACCTGCATGAACACAAGCACCGACTACAAGGAAGGTGTATCCCAAGCTGAGAAACAGTGAACCCAAATTAATGTGCCTGAGAGAGTGGAAGGTCGGGAGCTGGGAGAGAACTATCATGACCACCGTCACCATTGCTATGAAGTCGTACAGTTTAAGGGACCCATTAGGAGAAAGGCTTGAGTACACGATCTTGTACATTCCAAACAGAAAAAAGAAAGTTGTATAAAAATAAATCCTTCTGTCTCCGAGTTGATACAAGAAAGGAAATAAATACAGCAGACAATGAATACATCTAAATCAAGAAATGTTCCTGCATTAATTTGTTTTCTGGGAGACTCACGGACAGCTGCATTTACTCCGATATATTGCTTACGGACATAGTTCAAAGCGCTTCAAAGTTTTAACTTGAATATATTATCTTTCCTAAAAAGCCATTTCCTGTCCTATTTGTTATGCGTGCTTTAAACCGCCACAGGCTTCTCGAATGCTTCCGGGGAGTTCCAATTCCTATAGTGAAGCCAAGCTAATATACTTCGCCGATGCTGAGGGAAGAGTTAATGAATTCTTGAGTTAAAACTTCGAAATCCAAGATAGTCAATGAGAAATGCCAATCTGATTAGCTAGTTATAAATCAAGCCCAGTGAAAATTACCAAAAAAGTCTTAAATTATTGTAATCATATACTTATTTTTTTAACCAATTGAATCCTAAACATTTTACAATTGTGTTAATTCAGTCCATCTGGCCAAATTTGATTGGGTGACGCTGACGTGATCTCTGGTAGGTGCCAACAAACAATTTTTTAATATTATTTTATTTTTCCAATTATTTATTTATTTATTTTTCTTATTTTTTCTCTCTCTCTTTTATTTTTCCCTCTCCTCCCTCTTTCTTTAGGCAACTGGCCAAGCCTAACCAAGGGCGAGCTTCGTCTGCCGTGTCATAGATGAAGCCAAATATTTTTATGGGCTTTTTTGTCTTTTCTATCAGATTTGTTTTTAGGTTAAAAGTGATACATTTTATATTAGCGATGGCAATACGCTAGCCGTCAAGACGTTGAAAAAGAAAATAGAAAGGCAAGAAAAAGAGAGAAAAAGAAAAAAGTGAGTTTTTTTTTTCTACGAGGGTTCTCAATCTTTTTGTGTCATGATCTTAAGAGAAGATTATTGTTGTATTCCAACCTTTTTGAAATCTAGTATATTCGCAGAGTGCCTCTACGCGGAGACGTAGCCCAGGTTTAGGTGAATTTCATTAACAAATTTTCTGACGTGTTCTTCTGATTCTGTTATTTTATTATTACATTCTGCCTGATGAATTGTTTGCAAGCGTTATTTTTTTTTGGAATCAACGTGCAATTTCATAACAACTAGTATCAAAGCCCGGGTTGGCTAATTGAGAACATCGAGGGTTTTTCGATGACGTTCGATTGAAAGCAAATAGTACGGCAGAAGATAAAATCATAATCGATAAGTTCAATGGGCAGGATTTCAGATGGTGGAAACTACAAATCGAGGATTATCTTTTTCAAAAATCTCTATGCACCACTTGAAGGTTGGAAACTTGAGATGGTGGAAGTGGATCCGACAGCAAAAGCCAGATGGAAAATTCTTGATCGAAAGGCATTAGGTGCGATTCGTCTAGGGTTGATAAAAAGACAGGGTACCACATTGTGAAAGCAAAAACTGCAAAAGAAGCCATGGATATTCTAACAAATATTTATGAGAAGCCGTCCATATCAAATTAGGTATTTTTGCTTAAGAAACTGGTTAATATGAAGTTATCTGATAGAGATTCTGTGACAGAGCATAGTAATAGTTTCAAGCAGGTCACGGGTCAATTGAAATCCGCAGGCATAAATTTAGATATGAAGCTTCAAGCTTTATTGTTTTTATGTTCTCTTCTAGAAAGCTACAACAGGGAATTTCGAGCACCATGAAGGATGATTTAACTCTTGATGATGCTGTGAGTAGTGTCATGGATGAAGAGATGCGAAGGAAAGTCTCGGGTTGAGATAATTTTTCTGCATCTACATCTTGAACGGCACTCACAGTGGAGAATTGTGGAAGAAGTAAAAGTAGAGGAAAATTCAACGGGCGTGGCAGATCACAATCAAGGGTAAGAGACAAGTTGCAAAAGATGAGCGTTGGTTTTGTCACAAAATCAGACACCGGAGGTTTCAGTGTGAAGCCTACAAAAAGAAACAGCAAGATGAGAATCAAGGAGCTAACGTGGTTAGCGATAAATCTTTGCTAGATAACTTGTGTTTGTCTGTAGGGTTTGACTTGACAACAGATAAATGGTTTATTGATTCCGGTGCTTATTTTCATTGCATCTCGCAAAGAGACATATTTGATGATTATGCCAGTGGAAATTTCGGACAAGTGGTTGTGGGAAACAGCCACATGTGTCCCATTGTTGGGAAAGGAATTGTGACTGTGAACATCTTAGATGGAGGACGTCTAGTTTTGCGTGAAACTAGGCATATTCTGAAATTAAAGAAAAATCTAATTTCAATCAGTAAACTTGATCAAGAAGGTTTGGTAATAACCTTTGGATGCGGAGAGTGGAAGATAATTTCAGGGGCAAGAGTAACAGTAAAGGGAAAGCATATGGGTACACTTTACTTTCTCCAAGGAGACAATATCAATGATATGGTTGTAACTACAATGGCTACAGGTAATTTGTCTACTCTTTGGCATTATCATTTGGGACATCTTAGTGAAAAAGGTGTAAAGTAGTTACACTCGAGGAAATTACTTCTAGGTTTGCAAAAAGCTGAGTTAGATTTTTGTGAGAGTTGCATTTATGGAAAACAGAAAGTTATTACTTTTCAATTGAATGAGCAACAAAATAAAGGGCAGAAGCTAGAATTGGTTCATACTGATGTATGGGGACCTACTCAGGAACTTTCTTGTAGTGGTAAGAGATATTTTGTCACATTCATTGATGATACAACAAGGAAGACTTGGGTCTATACTCTTAGAGAAAAATCGGAAGTATTCGGGATGTTCAGAATGTAGAAGACCATGGTAGAAAAAAAGACAGGTTATCAGATTAAAGCTTTGAAGTCTAGTAATGGTGGTGAATATACGAGTAAAGAATTTGCAGAATTTTTGAGTCGAGAAGGCATACACGGGTTAAAAACTATTCCTAAAATTTCTCAAGAGAATGGTGTAACTGAAAGGATGAACATGACTATTCTAGAACGTGCAAGATGCATGAGGCTACACACAGGTCTTTTGCTACACTTATGGGCTGTCACAGTTGATGCAGCTATTTATCTTATCAACAGAAGTCCATCTAGTGCGTTGGATGGAGAAATACCACAAGAGCGGTGGTTAGGTAAAAAGATTAATTATTCACATATAAAAGTGTTTGGTTGTATTGCATATGCTTTGATTGACAGGGAGGATAGGAAAAAGCTTGATGCTAAGTCCCAGAAGTGCGTCTTTATCGGATACGGCGGCAATAAGTATGGCTATAAGCTTTGGGATTATGAAAATAACAAAGTCATCTACAGTCGGAATGTGGTATTCCATGAAGAAAAGATGTACAAGGATCATCAGACAGAGCATGAGAAAGTAGTAGAACCAGAATATGTTGAATTAGACACAAGGCCCGTGAAGATGTTTTTAGTAGATCAAAGTGCACTTGAAAGAGAGGTTCAAGATAAGCTTATTATTAGTGAAAAGGTAGTTCAAGAGGAACGCAATGATTCGAAGCAAACTAACAACCCTAAAATACTTGTATTGAGGAGGTCTACACATGTGAGAAAGCCAAAGGTAATTTTTGATCCATCAGCTAATACTGTTCTGAGCCATGTCTTATATACAGATTCAGGGGAACCGAAGACTTACGATGAGACAAAGGTAGACACATCTCACTTGCAATGGGAGTGTGTTATGAAAGACGAGATGAGCTCGTTACTTCAAAACAAAACTTGGGAGTTGACCAAGTTGCCCACAGGTATAAAAGTTTTATTAAACAAATGGGTGTACAAGATTAAGAATGAAGCAGATGGTAGTATTAGATACAAGGCGAGACGGGCTTTTCTCAAAAAGAAGGGATTGACTACTCCGAGATATTTTCACCTGTAGTGAAAATGATATCAATTAGAGTTCTGCTGAGTATAGTTGCAGTGAAGGATCTTCATCTTGAGTAGTTAGACGTAAAAACAACGTTTTTATACGGTAACTTAGATGAAGAATTATACATGGCACAACCTAAGGGTTTTGAAGTCAAAGGTAAAGAGCACATGGTATGTAGCTTGAAGAAAAGCTTGTATGGGTTGAAACAAGCTCCACGACAATGATACCTAAAATTTGATGGTTTCATAAAAGAAAAAAAAGATTTGCACATTGTTAGTCTGATCACTGTGTTTATTTTCGCAAGTATGATGATGATGACATTGTGTATTTCTCTTTATATGTGAATGACATGCTAGTAGCTAGTTCCAATATGAAGAGAATCGTAAAAGTGAAGAAGATGTTATCATCACAGTTTGTTATGAAAGACTTGGGAGTGACCAAGAATATTTTAGGCATGAAAATCATCGGGGATAGGAAAAATAAGAAATTATGGCTGTCGCAAAAAGACTATGTGAACAGGGGGTTAAAGAGATTTAACATGGATAAGGCAAAACCGGTTGCAACTCCTCTAGCGAGTCACTTCAAACTTTCTAAGGATATGTGTCCGAGCACTCAGGCTTTGAAAGATGATATGGCGGTAGTTCCATACATATCAGCAGTGGGGAGTTTGATGTATGCCATGGTGAGCACAAGACTAGACATTGCACAAGCCGTGGGAGTTGTGAATCGATATATGCAAAACCCAGGCAGAGAGCATTGGAATGCAGTAAAATGGATATTGAGATATCTAGCAGATACTTCCAATTACTTACTTTGTTATGGTGGTACATCTCTAGAATTGCGGTGTTATGTAGATGCAGATCATTCGGGTGATCGAGATAGTGGTAAGAGTACCATTGGATATGTCTTTACAGTTGCAAGTATAGCAATGAGTTGGGTATTTCAACTACAAAAAGTAGTGGCTTTATTGACGATAGAGGCAAAATACGTGGCGATCACAGAAGCCTCCAAGGAAATCATATGGTTACAAGATTATATGGAGGAGCTACATCGAAAACAGTCAATCAGTACATTGTGGAGTGATGGTCAAAGTGCAGTGCACTTAGCAAAGAATGCAACTTATCACTCAAGGACCAGACATATCAAGAAACATTATCACTTTATCAAGTCAGCATTGAAAGATAATGAGTTAAAGCTACAGAAGATTAATGACTTGAAGAATCTAGCTGACATATTGACCAAGGTAGTAGACAGAGAGAAGCATATTTTCTGTACTACTACCATTGGTATTACTCCATGTTGATTGATGAGGAGTATCGTAGAGGCACAAGTTTTTCAACTACTATTTTTTGAAGAAGATGGATGCAAAGTTACTTGGGTATATTTGTCTTCAAGTGGGAGATTGTTATAGATGAAGCCAAATATTTTTAGGGGCTTTCTTTGTCTTTTTTTTTTTATCATATTTGCTTTTAGATTAAAAGTGATACCTTTTATATTAGCAATGGCAATACGCTAGTCGTCAAGACGCTGAAAAAGAAAATAGAGAAGCAAAAAAAAGAGAGAGAAAAAAAGTGAGTTTTTTTCTTTAGGATGGTTCTCAATCTCTTTGCGCCATGATCTTGAAAGAAGATTATCGTTGTATTCCAACTTTTTTCAAAATCTAGTGCATTCGCAGAGTGCCTCCGCGCGGAGACGTAGCTCAAATTTGGGTGAACTTCGTTAACAAATTTTTTGGCATATTCTTTTGATTCTGTTATTTTATTATTACATTATGCCTAGTGAATTATTTGCAAGCATTATTTTTTCTGGAATCGACATGCGATTTCGTAACATGCCATTGCCAGGCGAGGGCTACCTAGCCATTGGGGAGGCAAGCCCTCGTCAATCCCCTCACCTCTAGCCAATCACCAAAAGGAGGGAGGAGAGAAAAAAAGAGAAAAGATTAAAAGATTAATAAAAAATAGAAAAAAATAATATTAAAAAATAGTCCACCAATTGACTAAATTTGGCTGAATGGATTGAATTGACATAATTGCAAAAATTTTATAACTCAATTGACCAAAAAAATAAAGTTAAAATTGAATCAGCACAATTATAATAGATTTGAGACTTTTTTAGTAATTTTCCATAGGCATGCCTAAAGAAGGCTAGTGCAATTCGCAAAAGCGTCACAAAACTGCATCACACACTGAAGTAGACAAAAGACATACCTGAAGGCATTCTCCGGCCAGCAGAATCGCTCCCATTCCGATCCCAGTGTTGATGGCAATTTGTATGAATATCACAAAATAAAACATCCATCCTGATCCTATAAAATGACAGAAGCCAAGACCATAAGATCTGCACACATTAGAACGGTAGCATCAGCATTATTTTCGCAAGTAAAAAGAAATTTACCCGCGAGAATTTTTATCCATATGGTAAAGGATCCATCATCCGAATGAATAGAAGATGCAGTGAATTAACTTATCAAATTAGACCCTACTAAAACCTCTCTTGTCGACCGAAGAAGAATCGACGGACTGGCCGCTCTACCCATTATAGCCATGGGCCTTGGGCCACCAAGCTCCAAGAAAATATGACGCAAGCATTACGAAATATAAACCAAAAATACAAAAGGAACAGAGAAGAGAAAAGTAGCCGCCAACTACCAAAGTCCCAGCCGCTGGCCAACGTGTCTGAACAATCCGTGCGGGCATTTTTAGTATTTACACCCGCACTCCAATGGTCGTCCATTTGCCAGCGCAGCCACCGAATGATAAAAAAATCCGAATGAATCTGTCCACCGCCCATTGATAACGGTCCCATTTTTCCTTGTCCACGACGACCATTTTACTAGAATGTTTCCTCCATATGCCCGAACAATAGAAACTACTTCTACCTTCCGCGAAGCATCCATAATTATTTGGGAAAATATCACAAATAGTCTATGAACTTTCATCTAATGTTCAATTTCATCCCTGAGCTTTGATTTGCTTAATTTGATCCATGAACTTTCATCTAATGTATTTACTCAAATTGATCCATGAACTTTCATCTAAGATTCAATTTCATTCCTAAGCTTTCGATTTGCTCAATTTAGTCCATAAACTTTCATCTAATGTTCTATCTAGTCCTTAACTATTTGAAAATTGACAAATTTCCCTTTTTTAATACCAAACTGTTTTTTTATAAATAAAAAAAATACCAAACTGGATTTTTTTTTGGTCGAAAAAATACCACATTTATGCAAAGTAATAAAGGTCAATATTTCTTTCCTTTCTCCAAATTAAAAACAAATGGAAAAAGGAACAGTAATAATAAATAAAAGTGAATCTTGCATTTTGATTTGGGAAAATATCACAAATGGTCTCTGAACTTTCATCTAATGTTCAATTTCATCCATGAGCTTTTGATTTGCTCAATTTGGTTCCTGAACTTTCATCTAATATTCCATCTAGTTCATAACTATTTGAAAATTGACCAATTTTCCTTTTTTTTTAATACAAAATTATTTTTTTATAAATAAAAAAAAAATTGGGTTTTTTTGTCGAAAAAATACCACATTTATGTTAAAAACAAATGGAAAAATGACAGTAATAATAAATAAAGGTGAATCTTGCATTTTAATTTCTTTTTTGTATATGCAAATTACTTGAATAATGTACAAAAGCCCATCATATTGAGCAAATCGAAGGCTCATTGAAAAAATTTTATTTCTCATTTCTTCCGAAAATAGAGAAGTAGAAAATTTCTACTTCGATTTTATTCCAAACATATTTCTGAAATAGAAATCTATCCTAGAAATAAAAAAACGAAATAAGTTTATCAAACGGATTTTTATTTCAGAAATAGGTCTGGAATAAAAAAAAAATTGTTTCTAGAACAGAAATATGCAGTTGTCATGCACCCCCATAAGGGCGCGCATGACAAAATTTTTGTTCTAAAAATTTATTTCTCAATTTCTATTCCCCGGACAAGTTTCTGAGCAAAGAATCTCATTTGATAACGACTCAAAATTTCTATTTCTAGAACAGAAATCCGTTTGATAACAGAATAAAATTTATATTTCTAGGAATAGAAATTGATTAGATAATAACAAATGAAATTCTCAAATACAAAATAATAGTCCAAATAATATTAAAACAACATAGGAAATCCTTAAATACAAAATAATAGTCGAAATAATACTAATACATTACAAAAGGTGAAAATACAATTTCATGGAATTTCGATGCAAGAATGACCAAGAACAGCAAAACCCCAACCAAGGAAAACAAAACAAACAATGCATCGATCGAGCTCGGCGCAAGAACGGCCAAGAACAACGAAACCCCTCCAAGGAAAATAGAACAAACAATGCGCAACCCGGAAACACCAGATAGGAGCATAGCACGCATTGATCGAGCTCGGCGCAAGAACGGCTAGGAACAACGAAACCCCAACCAAGGAAAACAGAATAAACAAATCGTGCAAAGAGAGAGAGAGAGAGAGAGAGAGAGAAGAGAGAGAGAGAGGGGGGGAAGACCTCGAATCGGAGAGGAAGGTACAATCCAAATTCCGAACGGGGACACGGATAGAGGAGGTGAGTTCGACGGGATGACCGGAGCAAATTGGATGGTCTAAGGACAGCGACGGCGAGATGAGCGACCATTTGACCGGCAAGAGGACGGCGACGGCGTCAGAGTCAACAGTGGCAAAAAGGATGGATTCGGAGTCGACGGCGAGGATGGATAGGTTGTTCGGAGTCAACGGCGCTAGGGTTTGGTTGAAGCGTTGAGAGGAGAAGGAGAAGCAACGCCCAAATAGAAAAGGCCATGAACGAAGAAGGATGCCCAAATGAAGAAAAGAAAAAATAATTTCTATTTTTACCTTACCAAAAAAAAAAATTCTATTTCTATTTCAGAAACTGAGAAGTTAAAAATTTCAGCTTTCGATTTCTTTGATTTCTCTATTTCTAGAATAGAATTCTGTTTCAGAAATAGAGAAATCAAATTACGTTACCAAACGGATTTCTGTTCCAAACCTGTTCCGGGGGACAGAGAAATAGAGAAATCGAGAAATATAAATTTTATCTAAGGACCGAATCCAAACCCAAATCTTAGAAACCGACTCTACACTATAAAGCGCGATCAGCATTATCGGTAAAAACATGCAAGGAGACCAGGGCGTCGAGATTGTCGTCTTCTCGCGGCGGCCTCGGACAAACCGGTCGAACTTATCCGGCGTGAACGGCGGCGGACGGATCGATGATGACGTGTGGGGGGGGGGGGGAGGTTAGGTAGCTAAACTCACCTAGGACGTCGGCGGTGAGCTCGCGGAAGCGGATGTGGCGGCGGCCCTCCTTCTCGCACTGCTCTAGCACCTGCGACATGAGGGAGTAGGAGTAGAAGGTGAGGACCCCCATGGCCGTGAGGCAAAGGCAGCCCAGCCCCCACCCCAGCCCTCGGAACGCGTACGGCAGCGTTAGTATCGTCGGCCCCACGATCGCCGTCGTCAGGTGGAACCCCGCGTGCCACCACTTCCCTGTCGGCCACAGCACGTAAGGCAAATCGAGGCTTGAAGAAAAAGTCTCTCCTCGATCCGAAAAAGGCAACGAAAACGAACGAACGGACGAACCAACACTTGGCCAGCGTTGCATTCGACGGCTGCCGCAGGGGAGCGGTGGGTTTTTACCTTTGGACTCGAGGACGAAGGCAGCGCCGGCGTCGGAGTCGCGGTGGGGCGCGGGAGGGCTCGCCATCGGGTGAACATCGGGTGCGGCAAAGGACCGAGTCCGTCGAGGAGGAGGAGGAGGAGGAGGAGGAGGAGGAGGAGAGTAGGAGAAGTTATAAGCGAAAGAGAAGAGCTGGACGCGCGTGACGTGGGGGGTGCGCAGGTAAGCGGCGTGCGCCCCCGACAGAAGCTGGGGTTGAGGCTAGCGTGCGGTCGGTGCGAGAGAGCAGAGGAATTTGAATTTGTGCTCTTCGATATTTTTTTTTTTTTAAAAAAAGGGAGAAATGGATCGAGACTGAGGGAGATGGAGTCTCGATCTATTAGGAACGTGTGCACATATAATGATGATGATGGTGATAATAATAATTATGATGGTGGGACGAAATCTGTTAATAATGACTGTATGTTATCTTTGATTTTATGCCTTCAGTCTAATCGAATCGCCCATCACCCATTAGACGTGGGAAAGAAAGGAAAAAAAAATAGGGTTTGACTTTTTATATCTCAAATAGTGAAATTCGGTGGATTGATTTGTTGAAGTAAATTTGCATATCGTTTGATTAATTATTTCGAACGATACAAGTCATCGATTTTGGAAAAATACTTTTCAGATCACTTATTTTTTGCAAAACGAGAGAGGTCTGAATAAGAAGATTGTTCTTTTACTTTTTATAAGTATGCAAGATAAAAATAAAAGTTGAATGTCTTTAAAACTTTTGATTTGAATGGAAGCGTAGTCTTATTGTCAAGTGAAAGTGAAATTTTCTTACTTTGGAAGACGCCATCACCGAACACCTGGTCAAATTTCTATTTATGCTGAAAATTGTTATTTTTGCCAATAAGTTAATTTTTTTCTTTCAAGAAAACGGAGAACAATTTTCCTTCTGAGCTTCGGCTTTAAAAAGAACTCTAATGAGTGAAATGCAGTTAAAAGGGGGAATTAATTTCATATATTGGTGACATCCAAAAAGCGGCCAAATTTCAATTATCATCGACAAGCAACAAACTTAGTCGATAACATCGGAGTTTAATCAAAACAAAAGTCACCATTAGGCAAAACAATGGACAATTTGAAGGAAAATTGACAACTTGCCAGTAATGTCCTTGATTGCAAACATAGCAAGTTATTAACAAGAACCTTCACTAGTTGAGAAGGTCATGAACACCAACATGTAACTGTCAAGGTGATTGGATTGATGTACCTGTCAAGATGATGTATTCAATGAAATCAGCAAAGTTGAGTAATCAGTAATAGAGTCAATGCAGCCAGTAATGTCCTTGATTGCAGACATAGCAAGTTATTAACAAGAACCTTCACTAGTTGACAAGGTCATGAACACCAACATGTAAATGTTAAGGTGATTGGATTGATGTACCTCTCAAGATGATGTATTCAATGAAATCAGCAAAGTTGAGTAATTGGTAATAGAGTCAATGCCACTGTAACCATCAAGATAATAGATATATTATATTTTCCTATAACCTCTTATCAGGGTAGGATAGGAAGTTGCTCGTGGATTCAAATTCAGTTAGAATTTCCGTAACCACCAAGTGGTATGTGTTATAAGCACCCAAAGTGTCAATTACAGAACTCAATGTTTTCTTGAGTAAACTTATCTTTTACCTTTACTTTTTAACGATTTACATTGCTGATAACGATTATCTTAGCGCCGTATTTTAAATTCTTTTTGCCATTTTATTCTGCTTATTGTAGGAAGCAAAGAGTGAGTTAATAAGTGTCGTTGTTGCGGGCACGAAACCGGGAGGATGGAGTGGCGTGACTGGAGTGTTTGATTGCGTCCTGACTATGGTAAGTCCTAAAGATTACACGCACGAGCTTGGTGGTCGACATGCGCCAATACGAAACGACACGCACCTTGCCGGGTTCGGATGCGCTAACATGGAGATAATCACGCATCTCCTCGATGGCTTTCAGTCATTGTTTGTCCTAATGGAGACAGCTTTTCTATTTTTAACCGCGACATATACGAGGATGGAACGTGGGAACACGTCGCAGATTCCCCTTTCTACACGGAACGGGTGAAATTCTGGAAGAGGAAGGACGCAGCATTTTGGATTGCATATCGAATGGAACCCACTTCCTCTTTTTATGGCATGATCCGGAGGAACTAGCGATGATGATTGATGGGGAGATGGGGGGCATCTTAGAGGTTGGAATCTCGTTTATCATAATATCCCCCACGAACTGATTCTCTTCGCTTTTTATCATGTTAAACTGCTTCTTAAGTCGTGTCTCTGTCTGTTCCTTACGACGGAGAATAAAGGAAAAGGTCCGTTTCACCTTTTTTGAATGGTCCTTCTTGGACAGCTAGGGGAGACCTAACTTCAGGTGTGGAGGTGTACATCGCTTGGTCCGTCCGGGTGCAGAAGGGAAAAGACGTGCAGTGACGGCCACGATAGAACACCCTTTTTGGATTTCTCTAAAAAACGGTTCCGGTTCAGAAGATCGGCGTCGTCATGCAATCGATACCACGGGACATTACAAGTAATCCGTGGTCAGTATCTCAGTCAAACCAATTGAGTCTAGTGGAGCTCAATCTCAAGTAGCGCAATCAGATAAACCGCATGGTGGAATACAACTCCATTCCATTCCTTTTGCCAATACAACATCGTTTCTGTTTAACTTCAGAGAAGATGCTCTCTTTTGTACTAATCAATACCTTGACTGGCCATATGGTCTGTTTACTACCTGAGCAAAATGGGAGAGCTGAAGAAGGAAGTAGAGCATATTCACAACCATTGCAATAAATCCAGACTGCAAACTCCTGCTGAGGAGAGTGCATCGCCCTGTTGCATGCGTTTACAACCTCACCAATTCTCTCTATTAAAACTCGGGTTTTGCTACTCTGATTCAACTCGCATTTGCCACAATTTCCATTATCACATCGTTCCAAGTGTCGATAGGCCCTGGCAAGCACCAGTGCAAGCAGTCGTTCTGGACTTTGGCGTTCTGGTCCTTCGCAAATGGTTGAAACTCCCGGTAAGGACCCGGATGCCCATCGGGCCTCGTCAGCAAGAGTTTAGTGAAGTCGAGAAGCTTTAGATTCACGCCATTTTTAGCAGCTACGGCTGATGCCTTCTCATACTCGCTGAGTTCGATGTCATGGAGAATTCGGTTCAGGTCCTTCAATTCGATCTCGCCTTCTTTTACAGGAGCCGTTCTTCGACAGGTCCCACCGTTACGCCACTCCCCATTCTCAAAATGATCTGGTGTGGATGTGCGAAAAAATATCAGACCTTTGTGCTTGGATTTTGCTATGAAGTTCACCACGTTATGCAGGGTCTTCCTGTAGGCAAACTCGAATCCCTTCTCGGAAATGTCTTCTTTCTTACAGTTATGGCAGCCCACGGCTCGACCATTCTCATAGTATATTGCAGTCTTGAGAAACCACTTCCCCGTTGATATTATCATGTAATCCAAGTTTGGATACAAACTAGCCCAGTTTGTATCAAGCTTGTCCAGATGAAGCTCAACTGCCGATGTGGAGACGCCATTGAAGTCCTCGAAAATCGCTGCTTTTATGAGGAAAGGAGTCCAGATGACTGAGATGTTGAAGTTGCAGGAGGGGAAGTGCCACCCTCTCGATTTGTATTCTTCATCGTGGAAAACGTGTATTGGTGGTTCTACATAATGTTAGGGAAACAGATTCCCAAAAACGATCCGATACTCAATCAAATACTAAAAACAAATGCGGAAAGCGTGCCCAGAAAACACATGTTACACCGATCATAAGGTACATTACCAAGTAGAACATACATTGTCTTTCACAGATTAAACACCGTTGTCGCAATTTGCAGAGGAATTCCGATACTATTCTTCAAAAGAGCGTACTGTACTTGGGAAAAACTGACAAAGCGTAGGAAACACAAAGAACGTGTTTGCTCTTCTCTTCAGATTACGTAACTTATCTGATAACCAACTTATCAGATATATTAACTACCCAAATTTTCCCTTTTTATTTTATTTTTATTTTACAGTAGCTGCACTCTTCTATAGGCCATTTACTTGCAGGCCGGGTTTTGGCCCAACATGGGCGAACGGGCTTAAATAAGCCCATCAAAACATAAACACCAATCATCTCCCACTCGCATATGGCGGGCCGAAAAAGAATCATCTTTACCTCTTTGCAACATTCATACCGATAAATAATCCGTGCGACCAGTATACTTTGAGATCGTTGCCATACATCTGTTAGGAATATATAGCAACTCATAATGTGCATCACATTTTTAGTAGATTTAGTATGCAATACTGTAGATCAATCAATCACATTTATATCTCTCTTGATCTCTTTTTAAATAATAATATATTGTATTCACAATTATGATTATCCTAAAAATAATCATAATTGGTCGACCGGTGAACACAAAAACTAGAATGGGATTCTCCAAATTCGATCTTCCTATTTTCTTGAAACTCTCAATTTCAATTCAACTTGCTTTTTTAGAAATGTCCTATTAGATTGAATCAATTCATGATCATTGGCAACATTCTAAGATAGCAAATACTGAATAGAAATCTTGAGAATAAGTAAAAGTCATGAGGGCACTTAATTGAGGAACTCTTTTCCTTAAGAGTCTCACACGGCGTAAAAGTTGAGATTAAAACTTTTGCCACTCTTGTTGGTCACCTCTGCATATGTAGTATAAAATACGTATTACGGTATTTAACTCATTTTCTATGGAGCATATGTCTATACCTTCATTACTGTATAGATGATAGTTCAAACATACTTAATGTCTAACTTGAATTCACATATATACTCTTTCACGGAATTCATCAGAACTCACATTTAGCATCATAGACAGATAAAGTAAAATATGTGGGTTATTATGTCCTCATCTTAACACTCAATTAAGGTGACATATATATTTTAAGCTTGAGCTCTTGATTATCACCTTGATAATAAGCTTAAAAACCATCTCATCTCTATTTATCACATAGTAAATAGAGGCGATTACCCGTGTAAGTGGGTTAATCTTTTATCTATCCGACATACTTTCTCAATTTTATATAATGCACTAAGCATTAAGATGCATAAACGTTAAACAAATATTCATAGGCATTAATAATGAAAACACAAATTCATTAAATGTGAACACTTAAGGGAAATTACAATATTGAATACATCAGCCTCTACACAATTCTAGAGATTTCACATGGCCACAAAATACATCTCTAGGTATTGGCTTTATCATAGGATCTGCTACCATTCTATGCATAGATATGTACGTAAGTTCACTCTTTTCGTGCAATCATATCTTTGACAAAATTATATTTGATATCTATATGTTTGGTCTTGCCATGATATTTTGGATCTTTGGTGTACACTATTACCGCTTGGCTATCACAGTTAACCAACAATGAGTTTGCAGCATTCTTAATAACACCTAAATGATCCAAAAATCTCTTAAGCCAAACATCTTCTTGTATTGCTGCTGATAATGCCACAAACTTAGCTTCCATCGTGAACAAGGCTATTCATGTTTGTTTCTTACTGCTCCAAGATATAACGCCATTATTCAGTAAGAAAATAAATCTAGAGGTAGATTTCCTTTCATCTAAATCTCCTTCTTAATCAGAATCCAAATAGCCTTCAAGTTGCATATCATTTCCTTGGTAACTCCAGCGTATAATCAGCAATTTCCTTAGATATCTCAGTATTCTTTTGAACGACTTTCCAATGTGCTTGACCTAGATTGGATTGATATCTACTCATCATTCCAACTACAAAACATATGTCAGGTCTTGTACACATTATAGCATACATTAAGCTTCCAATAGCACTAGCATAAGGAACATGTTGCATTTGTTCCTTCTCTTGTGAAGTCTTTGGACACATTCTATGGCTCAATCCTTCACCTTTTGCAATAGAAGTATCTATAAGTTTATAATCTTGCATACAAAATCATTCAAGAACCTTATTTATGTATGTTTCTTGTGAAAGAGATAATGATCTCTTCAAACGATCTCTTGAAATCTTAAATCCAAGAATATATGCAGAATCATCCATGTCTTTCATCTCAAAGTTGGAAGATAACCAATTCTTAACAGGATTAACAAACTCCATATTGTTTCCGGCAATCAGTATATCATCAACATATAATGATATGATCACAAATTAATCTTTGGATCTTTTGATATATACACAATGATCCTCATCAATCATTGAAAAATCATATGCCATTATGGCATTATGAAAACGTATATACCATTGTCTTGGCGACTGCTTAAGGTCATATATCGATCTCAAAAGTTGACATACCTTTTGTTCTTGGCCTTTCATAATGAAACCAACAGGTTGTTCCATATGTATTTCTTTCTCTAATTCTCCATTAAGAAAAGCATTTTTTATATCCATTTGATGTAACTCAAGATCCATACTAGTTACTATTGCCAGAATTATGCGAATCGAGGTAAATCTCACTATAGGAGAAAATGTTTCCTCATAATCAATTCTTTCCTGTTGATTATACCCATTCGCCACAAAACGAGCTTAATGTATTTCTATTGAGCCATCAGCTTTACGCGTTATTTTGAGAACCCACTTGTTCCCAATGGCTTTGCGTCCTTTTGAAAGATCAACAAGTTTACAAACATGGTTTGAACTTTATTGACTCAATTTTCTTTTCCATTGCATGCATCCATTTTTCCTTACTAGGGCAATTTAGAGCCTCATTAACATTTCTTGGCTCATCTTCATCTTGTGGAGCAACCATAAAAGTTTCCCCTTCAATGCCAAAACGTCGATGGGGAATACTTTTACGACTTGTTCACTGTATGGGAGATTGTACACTTTGCACATCATTCCCCATTATGCTCCCATTCGGATTAGATAATGATGATATCGTCTCATCATGTGGTTGTAATTGAGAGTGGATTGAATTAAATTCATCACTTCTCATGTTACTCTCACTTGGACGAGCTGTACTAAGTTCATTATCTTGATCTAATGTTTCAAATAGAAAGTAATCCTCACCTATTTCGCCATTCTTAAGAAATTCATTCTCTAAGAATGTGACATCTGATGATTCGAATTCAGTTTTACTCCCACTTTCTTGCTCACTTATGAAAGAGCTAGTACGTACACCTAGAAAGGGGTGAATAGGTGTATATAAAAATTTATTCGCAAGACTTCAATAAAATAAAATAAATTTCCTTTTAAAATGATTGATTAGGGATATGAACCGCTTTGAATAATTCTATAAAACAATTGTATAAAGCAATGAAATAAGGAGTTAAGAAAAGAGAATTGGAACACAAGATTTATAGTGGTTCGGCTTATTCCAAGCCTACGTCTACTCTCCCCGCTGACAGCCCACTGGCTGAATTCCACTATGAATCAAAAGAAATTATACAGCTTGAGATCTTTGATTTCCTTAGTGGAGAGTCTCAACTAGTCTCTTCCCAAAGTATCACTATATGCTTCTCTCTTTTGTATACAATTTGAGCTCGATGAATTGAAAGAACAAGGAACTAAGAGATTCAGACTTTGAAATTCTTCTTTCACGCACTCTCTTCTCGAACAACTGAAAAGTCCGCCTTAAATACTCATTCATGCTAACAACTATTGGCAATTTCCAAATGAATTTTTTCCAATCTACCCGTTGGACAAAATCAATTAAAGTAATCTTGAGTCGTTGAGTGATTAGAGATGAAAGCCCATCAATCCCGTTCGCCCATATAATAAGGATCTTTGGTTTTCATAAGTAAAACCTTCTAAGTTTGCTCGCCTTTCAAAAGATCTTCAAATAAATAAGAATAAACAATCTTGCTGCTGATTATGTATCCAGCCAGAAAGGTCTTCTAAAACCATACGAATCGAATCCTTGAAGATAATCTGTCATCTAGATAAGTCTTCTTTCTTCGTCTGGAAACTGTTAGTGAGGGCAGACTTTGAGTTTTGAGTCTAGCAATCTTCAGACTTTGATGACAGAGTATAGAGTTCTTCAGACTTTAATACTTGAGTCTAGAAGTCTTCAAACTAGACCGATGGAAACGTTTTGTTAACTTCAAAACAATAAAGGATTTTCTCCAACAATCTTCCCATTTTTTATGGTGACAAAACTTTCATGCAGATTTGAAAACTTTTGTCCTGCAAAACAATACTTAACCAATACATGATAACTTTAAAAAAAAAAAAAAAAAACTGATTATGACTTGGATAGCATCAATTTTGCAACTACAAAAAACATGTTAATCCTGCAAAATAACTTTTCATCCTTAATTAGTATCTCAAGCTCAGTTATTGCAAGCATCAAAGATTCAAATCACGATAACAGTCAAGAACCAAAGTCAAAAGTCCACAACCAAACAAAAATACTAAAGTCTAAAAAGATCATCAAAAGCGATAACAATCAAATCTACACAACTTCTCCCAATTTTTGTCAACAGCAAAAAGTGGAGAATAAGCAAAAATAGTTGAGTGAAAAGAGTGGTGTGAAAATCATGACTGTTTTGGCAAGCGAACAAGCTGGAATTCCTCTATAGAGCTTACTGTCTTCTCAAGCTTTTCAAGAGTCTCCTTCATAGGCTTTAAGTCTTCACCCTTCACATTATCCTGCACTTGAGTTTTTAGGGCGAGTGGCTGTTCTTACAATGAAACTGAAGTAACCAAGAAAGCCTTTTTGAGATCTTTTATCTCAGACTCCAAACCATATTGATGTTTCCTTAAATCCAACAGGATATCCATCATCCTTGAAAATTCCGCTGATTGTGCTAATGCAGCACTGGGGCCAGCCGAATCTGTTCTTGGAGTCTTGAGATTTGAGGGTTCTTCAGCAGTTTGTCTACTAAGACTAGGAGTGAATGCCTCAAAGTTTGGTTCTGGATGGTGAGAGGCATACACATCATTTGGATCTGCTGCAAATCAACTAACATCACTAGTTATAACAGGTGAAGAAATACCTCGTTTTTCAGCAGCTCCCCTTGTTTGTGTGCCTTTAGGTGGAGAAGTGAATTCTTCTTCCTTTTCTGCTTCAACTTTAGCATTAGAGTGATGTTTTTCTTTGTCTTTCTCTTCAGCAGTTCCACTCCTTGTCTTTTCTAAATCACTCGACAAGGATACAGCCAAGGTAGGCTCAAAGGAATCATCTCGAGCCTCTTCTTCCTCTTCTTCTCGTCTTTCTTCCTCTTCCTCTTCTTCACTTCTTCTTCCTTCATCTCTCTTCTCTGTCTCTTCCCTGGTCTCTTGAAAGCTAACATAACTATGTAAATTGCGAAGGGCAAAGGCGAAGAGAGTGATGTCATCCTCATCATCCTCATCTTCCAAGATAAGGACTCTCCTCTTCTTAATAGGTTCTGTCATTTTTTCCATGCCTTTCTTTTTTGAAGCTACGCAAAGCTTTTGCTTTGCATTGACAGGAGATTTTTCCTTCATTTGCTCTAACACTTTGTTGAGTTCCTTCAAACGCATCTTGGTGACCATCTTCAATCCAATTACCATAGGATCAATGCTTCGCAAGCACAAGGGAGCAAGTAAATGAATGTTGAAGTATCTGAAGATTTTTGTGATCAAAGCAGAGTATGGGAGTTGTTCCTTGTCTTTCACCATTATTCTGTACATGTGGAACATCATGGTGTGAGGCAGAGAGAACTTGTAGCCAATGTTGATGGCATACATAAATTTTGCTTCAGAATGAGACACATCTGTCTTGGATGTTGACTTTGGCCGGATGCAGTTGATCACGATTTTATACAGCAAGATATTGGAGGCATTCATCCTAATGTAAGAGATCTTGCTTTCAGCATACTTGTCTTTTACCAATTCCAGTGTAGCGTGAGCAACGGACACACTAATTGATTGGAAACACACTCTTTCCACCCCAATCAAGTCAGCCAAGATGTTCATATTGACCAAAATTTCCTTATCCTTAATAGTAAAAGAAAATCTATTCGCATCCAAAAAAGATAGATTGGAATAGAAATAGGCTGTGAGTTCTGGATAAGCAACTGTTGTCTCAAAACAAAAACACTCTAATTGAAGAAGTGCAAACTTCTCCCTCAGATTTACTTGTACAAAATCAAGAAAATCAAAATCAACACTTCTAGGGTTTATAACCCCTCTCTTCATCAGTTTTGAATAAACCTTCTTGTGGTCCTTCGATCAGAATAGACTCGCTCCATCACCACCAACATTTGCAGCCACTCCCATCCTAGGCTGGAAATGTGTGAACATTCTTTCGTCATCGTCCTTTTCTTCTGGCTGATTAAACGTGCCAAAACGCGAGTCACTAGGAAAGTTAGCAAAAGTCTTTTCAACCGACCATTTTTAAGCAATGCCCATCTTCTCTATATCGCGCAAGAATAAAGTTTCATTCTTGTAGCATCTCTCTCTCGGATACTCATCGATCAAAGACATAGCAGTACCTCCTTCTTTCAACTTAGAATAAAGCTTGAAAGCAACTTTAGGTGTCAGCGTTCTTACAAGTTCAATTTCTTCCATTATTTCTTCTTCTAGTTGAGACGATGGAGGAGACTGACGCTGTTGAGAGGTGTCATCTTCCTCGGTCAAATCAAAGTGCGTAGGACCCCCAGGCATGGGCCGTGGTCCCCTACTTGCAATTCTGGAAGACTTTCTTGAAGACATTGTCGCTTTATGGGAGAAATCCTTGAATTTGCTTGAAAAGGTGAAATCTTTTAAAATAAACTAGAGAGAAAAAGAGTGAAAGTGGAGTTCTATATTCTAGGGTTTGAGAGAGTGTAAATGGGGAAGAAGAATTTTGACAGTATATAAAGCAGATGAAACAATGTTTACGGATCATCATAAAGGAAAAAGTAAAACTGCCTTTTTGAAAATGAAAAACTGCCATAATTTTAAAAATGAAAAGGTAATTGCTAAAAATAAATTAAGAAAGTAGCGATTCAAAAAAGCAATCATATCTTTTTAAATTTTTATCCAAAAAAAAAAAATTGCTAATGCCGAAATAACTTACAGTCGTAACTCTTAATTATTCTAAGTCTAAATACCTTCCGACTTTACCTTTGAGTCTAAACACTTTTAGACTTTACTTGATAGAAGATATGATGTTTAATCTGGTGCGAATAGACTCAAATAGACTTTTCTCCAAAGTCTGGAATTATTCAGACTTTAACACTTGAGTCTGTAAATCTTCAGACTAGACTGATAGAAACGTTTTGTCAACTTCAAAACAATAAAGAGTTTTCTCTAACAACCTCTAAACGCATACCATTTTCGAGTGTTTAGAGTATCTTATGAAAATACTATTCTTACCTTTGGGACCCAATTTCTCAAATTTGTTAGAGGGCTCATGAGTATAGAAAGCACAACTCTACGGTTTAAGAAAACTTAAGTCCGATCTTCTACCTATCCATAACTCGTATGGAGTGGAAGTAACTGATTTGGAAGGCACACGGTTAATTATATAGGCAATAGTTAATAAAGCATCACTCCAAAAGGTGATAGGTAAATTAGCATGCGCCATTATGGACTTAACCATTTCTAGTAGGGTTCTATTTCTTCTTTCCGCAACACTATTTTGTTGAGGAGTGTAGGGAGTAGACAACTGTCTTTTTATTCATTTTTCATCACATAAATTTCTAAACTCATCAGATAAATATTCTCGACATTGATTGGATCTCAAAACTTTTATTTTCTTATCTAATTGATTTTCTACCAAGCTCATAATTTTTTTGAAATAACTCAATGCTTTAGATTTATGAGAAATCAAATAGACATTGTCGCAATCTACCCTCAGGAGGAGGGAGTAGGTTTAAAGGTATTGCCTAAAGGACGGACCTAAGGCCCATGATTAGGCATGGGCTTTCCTAAGCCCATACCCCGCGTGACGTTGAGATATTCTTAAAAATTTTGCAAGAATGAGTCGCCACTAGCCTATTAAGGTCGGTTAGAAACCAAATGAGGCATGGGAATGTACCTCACTTCCTACGCAACCAAAGAATCTAGGATCAGGGACTTAATTACACTAATTGACAAATTAGTGCCCTTTCGGTACCTAATCTTGTTCATTTTAAGATAAATTATTTTTGTCAGACAGTTTGGATTTATTTTATACCTATCCAATAACATGCAAGGTGATCATGTGGGTACCCAATCATTAAAGTAATAATCATAGCTACCAAGATCCTAATTGCAGTAAAATTAAACATGTGCAATTAAACATAATTAGATTTGCAAATTAAACATACCATGTAATCAAAATACGAGAAAATTAATGCCTAATTACACTAAGAAGACAATATATGGCAATTCCTAACCAAATCCCATCATTTTTGGATTTTCAAAAAAAAATTAATTTTTTAATTTTTTTAATTTTTTTTAAAATAATAAAATAATAATTTTTTTCGGCTGGATAGGGTCGGTCTGGTCTGACCAAACCCGGGTTCGGCCCAATTAGCGCGGGTCGGGTCCGGTCTCCGACCGGACCCAAGTTCGATCCAAAGAAGCCCGAGTGGGCCCGAAGCGTAGGCCCAGCCCAAAAGGTCCCCCTCCCTTCTTTTTAAAACAAACCGGGTCCACAGGCTCAAACTAAACCAGCCCAAGCCCACAAGCCCAAAAGTTAGATGGCCCGTCGTGACGGGCCCAAACTGACGAAAACCTTACCCAAGAGTTATACCCAGCCCGGCTCGCGTGACCTGGATTCTAGGGCCGTCGAGTTTGGTGATCCGCGACGCTGGAGGGTCAGCTGGGACATCGACTGTGGCAAACGGCTCGATGTGGTGGACGGCGACTAGGATTATGGGTGGCGAAAGCAGTGGCGACGAGCGGCTGCGGAGACAGGCGAAGGTGCAACGTCGTAGGTCGCAGGTCACAGGCGTCGGCTTTCAAAGGGTAGCGGTGACGCGGCAAGGGGGGCTCAGATCGCTGGCGTTGTGGCGGCAGCGGTGGCGTGACGAAGGCTGCAACGGCGATAGCATCAAGGGGAAAGACGGTACAATTCAAGGCAATTGGTCGAACGACAGTGACGACCGGCCTAGGGCCGCAACGTAGATCTGATGCGGAGATGGTCGGCGTCGGTTGGGTGGTAGCGATGGCACAGCTCCGGGGAGACGGCGGCAATCAACGGCGGCAGCGGGCAACGGCAGCACGGCTCTGTGATGGCGAGCCTTCTCCAGCTCCCTCTCCGTTTCTCTCCTCTCTTTCTGCCTGTCCCCGCTCCCTTTTTTTTTTCTCTGCCATGCCGATTTCCTTCTCTGCTCTCCTCTCTTCCCTTGCTGCTTTTTCTTTTTCCCCTTGCTTCAGATCTGGGTTCCGAGGAAGATAGCGGCAAATGGCGTCGATTGGGTGGCTCGTCGACAACGGTGGCGGTGGCCCAGAGGCTCCTTCTCCTCCACTTCCTCTGCTGCGCCTCCACTCTCTTCTCTCTCAGTCTCTCTCTCCTTTCGAACTCTCCCGATCTCTCCCGCCTTTCGAACTCTCCCCGTCTCTCCGTCTCCTCCTCGTGCTTCTCCCTTTCTCCTTTTCTGCAGGTCCTCTAAGCCTTTCAAGGCCAACGGCAAGCATGCCTGGATGCCAGCCTATCAACTAGCCTGCTCCCCAACCCGCGAATCATGCTGGAGTTGCTCCCCCGATCCTCCTGCTCCCTCTGTCCTTGTGCTCTCTCTCTCTGGTGTTTTTTCTCTGTCTTTTTCTCCTCCTCCCTTTTTTCTGTTCTCTGTGTTCGTCCTCCCCCTTTGCAGAGTCCTCGAAGGACAAAGAGAGAGAGAGCCCAAGAAGGCCGGGCTCATCTTAGGCCCAAATAAAAGAAAAATGAGTCGGCCTAGGTGAGGAGAAAGAAAAAGGGAAAGAGAAAGGTCGGGCTGACCTGCCCCCGGCCCGGTCTCATTTTTCCATTTTCCTTTCTTTTTCTTTTCTTTTTTTTTTTTTTTTTTTGTTGTTTCTTTTTTTTTAGCGACTAATTCCTAATTTTGTACACAATTAAGTCCTAAATAAAATTGTAAATTTTAGGTGTCAACAAACATGTCTAAATCGAGTATAATCATTTATAAATGTGATGAAATAAACAGTCCAATGCCTTCCTCTCACATTCATTGGACCACAGATGTTAGAATGGATTAATTGTAAAGGAAATTCAGCTCTTTTACCTTTTCCAAATGGTTTCCTTATTGTTTTCCCTACTAGGCAATACTTACATATGGGCAAATCGACTTTTTCAATGTTGCCCAACAAGCCCTCTTTGGCTAATCAATTCATACGTTGTTGGCCAATATGACCAAGTTTAGTATACCACACATTCACATTATTATCATATCAATTAAAAGATGTGAAAAGTGAATAACAAACATTGACATCACTACAGTCAATATTCAATACAATAAAACCATCCAGAAAATAATCACAATCATAATAGTTTGTATTCAAATACAAATCCACACCATTATTATAGAAGTTCAAACTAAAACAAAGCTTCATCAACACTAAAACAGACACTAAATGCAGACGAATTTTTGGAGCATATAATACATTATGTAGGAACAAGGTGCGTCCACCACACATATTTAATTGGCAAGTGTCAATCCCTTTTACTTCAACTCTAGAATTGTTTTCTACATAGATCCATTTAGTTCCGATTGATACTCGTTGAAATTCCACAAAGGATTCTCTATCCTTTGCTACATGATCTGTTGCTCCCGAATCTACAGTCCACAAAGGATTAGATTCAATTAAGAATACAGAATTTGATTACATAAGCAAAGATCTTAAGAGTACAAGGGGTGTCTACCTTCTTTGACTCACGACAGTTGCGAGCATAGTGACCCTTCTGGTCACAATTATAACATTTCATCCTTAAAATTCTCTTCACTCGAGGACATTTTCCTCTCTTTTGTTGGTTAACTCTTAGTTTCTTGCTAGTAAGACTTGATCCCTTGCATTTCCATCTTTTGAACGAATCAATGCACTTGCGCTTAGAGCTCAAAGCATCTTCTGAGCTAGAACCAGCATAGCAAATATCCATTTCCCGCTCAAATGCCTTTAGGCGGTCCTTTGCTAGCTCAAGGTAGCACATAGCATCCTCAAATTCTTCCATAACATGGTTAAAAGCTTTTAGTGCTTCTTGCTTTTCAAGCACATATTAAATTTTCATATTCAATATTTCACAATTCTCGCCGTTCAATTTCTCTTCTTTGTTCAACTTAGCAATTATGCTCTTAGTTGCTGAAGCTATCGATCTAAACATATCAGACACATATGCACGAATTATTAATGCCTATCATTTATGCATCAATTTTGCATAAACTCATCATATTAATGAATAATTTCAAATAAGGTTTCGGAATCAAAAGGTCACTATGTTTCCAATCATCATCCAAAATCCTAACTTGAAATTATCACTAACATAATCGTTCATGCAAAAAATAAGTTCAACAAAGTCACTAAAACTTTCTTGAACTTCCCACAAAAAATTGTAAATTAACATACTAATTTATCAACGATAGATAACATTGAACTTTCAATAATTGAATATGTCATTTACACTAAGTAATATATTCAAAGGAAATATATAAACATAGAAAGATATATTTACACCTAAAACATCTCAAACTAATTTTAAAAAATAATTAAGTAATTAAACCCAAATAATCTCATTTATATCATAAACTGGGAAAGTCTCTTCTAATCTCTTAGTAAAATTCTCTGAGAATTTTGAAGGCACATTGGTCAACAACGGAAAAACCTTTGGAGAGCTCTCATGCCACATCCAAAGGCGCATTCATTCGGCGCCATGTGACACTCAATTCAAGGGTTGAAGTCTTAGTTAATTTGATTCTATAGTACTCTCTTACAAAAGCTATTGCAAACCTCCTATAATCTGAGACCACGTTAACCTCTCATAGGTGATCTATCACTGCTTGCCATTCAGGTGGAAGGGTGTTCATTAAGGCCGGCACCTTCTCAAAATCCAACATAGAATAACCATTCCATATAATTTCTTGTATCATCTGATTGACCCTGACCACGTGTGATAGTACATTACCGTAATTCCACCGATAATTAGCTAATTATGTTTTTAGCCCTTTAAAATGGGTATTATTTATAAAACAAAAAGGGATTATTTATAATCTGCAACGAACAAAATCGAAAAACATAATTTTCCTTCCTCTTTGGGGGGGGTCAACAACAGTCAAAGGTGGTCAACGCCGGTCAACAGTCAACAGCCAAAGTCAATAGTCAACGGTCAACATAGACGGGTCGGGTCGAACTGACCGACCCTACTAGGTGACATCATTGTGACGTCACCCACACGTGCCCGGCGCATGCGCGGGCAACCGTCGGTTGACGTCACAATGACGTTAGCTGGCCTGTGTGCGCACGCATGCCACATCCTTGGGAATTGCATCGGTGTGTGCGATGCACGGGCCGACAACACCGGACCTTCTAGCCGCACATGGCGGCGCATCCGACGGCGGGCCACCCGTTGTTTTTCTTGTCTCGACGAGAACTACAACCCTGCACTATCAGAAACGAGTTTTGATTTATAGAAAATCATAAATGGGGGGTGAACAGTATGCGGTGTTGGGATTTCCATTCCCGAGCTATTGACGGCGGCGTTTCACAAAATTTCAACCAAAAAAAATTTATAAACATCAATACTAATCGGGAAACATGAACAACATAACTCCGATACCAATGTTAGGGAAACGAATTCCCAAAAACGATCCAATACTCAATCGAACACCGAAAAACAAATGCGGAAAGCGTGCTCAAAAAACACTTGTTACACCAATCATAAGGTACATTACGAAGTAGAACATACATTTTCTTTCACAGATTAAACACCGTTGTCGCAGTTTGCAAAGAAATTCTGATACTGTTCTTCAAAACAGCGTACTATACTTGGGAAAAACTGAGAGAGCGTAGAAAACAGAGAGAACGTGTTTTCTCTTATCTTCAGATTACGTAACTTATCCAATAATCAACTTATCATATATATTAACTACCCAATTTTCCCTTTTTAATTTTTTTGTATTTTACAGTAACTATACTTTTCTATGGGCCCTTCACTTGCGGGCCGGGTTTTGGCCCAACATGGGCGGACAGGTTTAAATAAGCCCATCAAAACATAAACACCCATCAACCTGAAAAATGTATTCACTGAGCTTAATAATAAACAACAAAATGGGTCCACGAATTTCAAACAGCATAACATTATAGTGAACAAAAGTCAGAGAACAGCGAACTTTCACTGATACACACCCCACATCAAGATGAAATATCTCAAAAGATAATCTTGCACACAAAGACAGCGCACTCAATAAGCTTGTCTGTCTCTGCTTTTGGGTGTTACCACACTCGTTCACATTATGCAGTTATGGATCGAGAACCAAGGACAAGCAAAGAATGATACTGATAATCTGCAAATCCCTAATCTATTCAGAAACATCTACTTATGGCACATTCTGAGGACAAACAGGTACTACCCTTTGCTCATCTGTTCCGCCCGCCTGTCCAACTAAAACCTTCAATTGTATGTAGTCGCAATTTAAAGAAACTGAGAGGTCATTCCAAGATGAAATCATCCTACCAGATTAATTTTGAATAAAAACAAAAGGAAGTGATCAAATTTCTAAAGCCTCAATATGCTAATTCAGCTTCCATCCTCGGACACATAAATCAACTAAAATTTTTCTTTAAGCAAAAGACTAGAATGTCTGTAGATGATCACGGACATTCTGTTTTCTCATCAGTAGATGATCAAGGATATTCTGTTTTCTTCAGCCCGATGCTGTCGGCATGCTTTTTATTCTCTCACATTCTTCCAATGGTAGTTAGGAACAAAAAACCTTTTAGCTTCCGTTGTTCAAAGCCTTTTCTCTCGATGGTAAAGATGTTGCCAACACCAATTATCATTTTTCGGATGTCATTTACATACGATCCATGATTATAAGTCGTTGCTGGGAAGAACTGACCGAAAGGGGGATTGCTTACTATGCGTTTGCTCGTATAGTTGCACTGATTATAATGAAGTACGGAACAACCAGTCAAAACGAAAGGTGCTGTGCATGATGTCAGGTGCCGTCGCAGGTTAGCATGTGTTTATATTGCAGAATCTATCAAGACCACATTTCTTTGAGAGAGCAGAGGACAGAAAGAAATGCCTCTTTGTATATTGAATTGAAGCTTGGGTCATCAACTTGTCTCCTCTTCCAGATGACGATGCCTAGAAATATCCCACCTCCTATCATTGGCACAAAGCAGAGGACAATTCTAGTATTCATGACTAACCAATCACCCCCTTGAATGTTCCTTTTTCTTCCCTTCAAAAACTTTTTAACTTTCTCCTGTAACTATTAGGTGCAAGTACATAGGAACCGCGGAGTTTATTTTCCTGTACCCTAGCCTACCACATTACTACTAAAGAGCTTGAACTGGTTGGCATCAAGAATTAACTTCCTTATAGAAGAAAATGCGCCCATTAGCCCTGCACCAGTGAAGACGATGATGATCGAGATGTTGATCAAGTAGGTTAAGGATGATTTCGTCGGCTTGAAGGTGATGTTGTAGAGAACCATTGGAAGAACGAAATCTAGAGGGATGGAGGCAATAGCTCCCACAACAGCGTTCATGTCCCCAAAGAAGGGAAGCATGGCTGCCATGAACCCGCAAAACACCACGTACAAAGTCCGAAGAATTATCCTTGGAATGAGGTTGCGCAGGGAGAATATTCCTTGCTTCACATCAGCCGATTGGCTTTCCATGACCTCATATACCACTTGGGAGTAGACCTGTTTCCATGCCCTTGGAGATGAGTTTAGAAATTTCAATTGAATGAGTACACTACTACTACTACTACTACTAGTGTGATTACCAGGCCAATGGCAAAGAGCTGTAGGAGGACAAAAACCACGCTGGGGCCTAGAACCCAAGTCGGAGCTAAAGGAGGTCCGTTATCTGGCATTAGGCTTTTCAGTATGTTTGAGTTCGATTTGTTGCCGAAAACCCAGTATCCAGACACTGCAGCAGAATAATATGTGACAAAAATCACTGTATAACACATGAGAAGGCCTTTAACCATCTTCCCAGTCACGGGTGGAGCCAGAGTTGCCTGCGATGAAGCACAACAATTCAGAGCAGAGTTCAAGTTTCTAACAGCTAATGGATATGAACCTACATTACAAGATATTGCTAATCGTCAACATGTCTTTCTAGTACTCGATGCTGCTTAGCCCAGAATTTGAACTTTCTATGCAAGCATACTTGCGGTGATTTCAAAAGATGAAACAGAAGTTGAGGTTTACTTGTATTTCAGGCAGTATCCCATTCCCAAAATTGGCAGCTATAATGGATACGGAAATGAAAGCACTAAAAATCCTTGCTGACTCTGAAGATTCCAAGGAATAGTCTCTTGGAGGGGCATTCTTTGATAAACCTGCAAGATGTAGAAGCTGGTTAGATGGCCAGGATGGAAAAAGAATAGTCTGCTTTAGGAATAATGCTGCCCATTATATGATTTCTATGTGGAGAAGGTTACAGTTCATTATTGCCATAGCTAACTCTTGCCTGTACAAAATATGACCTACATCAAGAACATAAATGACAGATTCTTACGGGTTCAAAGTGAAATAGGAAATGTGAAAAGCTGTAAGACTGATTTCTAGTTTGAACTTTGACATTAAACCGAAAATTAGACTAGCCACTGCTCTCTACAGGGAAGGCTGGATAGTCGAATTCTAGTTTCTTCTCTCCACAAGAGCTCCGATAACAAACTTTCTAATTGGACCTCGAAGGAAGCATGCAAGTAGATGAAAGCTCCACAAGAATCCTCCAACAAGCCATGAGACTGGCAGTGTCAGCTGAAGATGCCTAGAAATGCAGTTTAATGATTCAACAGTAACTTCTTGTACCCATCTCAGAAATTCAATCTTCTTTCAGTTTTTTTCACGGGTTAAACTGGTCCAAGTTAGAGGTTTTGTGATATCAAAAAGGTGTTCTATGTCCATAGATGACATTTATTCAATTACCAATCAAGCATCGATGTCACTAGTTTTTGTTTTGAGCGGCTAAGAAACATTTTATTAACAAGAAGCCGAAACGTATACAGTTCAATTAAAGCACGAAAAACATGGATTTAATACCTGCATAAACACAAGCACCGATTACAAGGAAGGTGTATCCCAAGCTGAGAAACAGTGAACCCAAATTAATGTGCCTGAGAGAGTGGAAGGTCGGGAGCTGGGAGAGAACTATCATGACCACCGTCGCCATTGCTATGAAGTCGTACAGTTTAAGGGACCCATTAGGAGAAAGGTTTGAGTACACGACCTTGGACAGTCCAAACAGAAAAAAGAAAGTTGTATAAAAATAAATCCTTCTGTCTCCGAGTTGATACAAGAAAGGAAATAAATACAGCAGACAATGAATACATCTAAATCAAGAAATGTTCCTGCATTAATTTGTTTTCCGGGAGACTCACGGAGAGCTGCATTTACGCCAATATATTGCTTACGGACATAGTTCAAAGCGCTTCAAAGTTTTAACTCGATTAAATTATCTTTTCTAAAAAGTCATTTCCTGTCCTATTTGTTAGGGCGCGTTTGGTAATGATTCTATTTCTAGAACAATTTGATAAAAAATAATTCTTTTTTATTTGTTCTCGGGAACAATTTCTAAGCATTTTAAGTTGTTTGGTAACTGTCCAAAATTTCTAATTTTGTAATAGAATTATATTTGATACCGTGCTCAAAATTTCTACTCTAAATCATTTTTTTTAATTTTTAAATATTTTTTTACTTTTTTTCCTTTTTTTCTTTTCTTTTTTTCTTTTCTCTCTTCTATTCTTCTTCTTCAAGTGGCCGATCGTGATGAGGGCCGGTGACCTCACCGGACCGTCCCCGACCCTCGTCGGCCGAGCCTTGCCGCCACTAGCGAGGCTTGCCCAGCCTCATCGATGACCAGGCGGGCCTCGCCGGTGGTTGGGGTTGCCTTCGATGAGCTCGCTAAACCGGTTGCCCGCAACCAGCGGCGGTGGGCAGCGGATGGCGAACGACAACCGCAGTGGTGGTAGTAGATGAAAAAGAAGAAAAGAAAATATGGCCTTGATTCTTAGATTTGTTTCCGGAAACATGACCAACTTTTTTTTTATTTTTGATTTTGTTCCAAATCTACTTCCGATAACAAATTTTTTACCAAATACGATTATGTTCCAAAACTACTTCCGTGAACAAAATAATAGAATCTAGCACTGTTTGGATGGTTACCAAACAAGCCCTAAACCGCCACAAGCTTCTTGAATGCTGCTTCTGGGGAGTTCCAATTCCTATAGTGAAGCCAAGCTAATATACTTCGCCGATGCCGAGGGAAGAGTTAATGAATTCTTGAGTTAAAACTTTGAAATCCAAGATAGTCAATGAGAAATGCCGATTTGATTAGCTAGCTTATAAGTCATGTCTAGGGAAAATTACCAAAAAAGTCTTAAACATATTGCAATCATACACTTATTTTTTAGCCATTTGAGTCCTAAACATTTTACAATTGTGTTAATTCAATCCATCTAGCCAAATTTGATTGGGCAACCTTGACGTGATCTTTGGTAGGTGCTAACAAACAATTTTTTAATATTATTTTATTTTTTCCAATTTTTTTATTAAATTTTAATTCTTTTTCTTTTTTTCTTTTTCTCTCTCTCTCTCTTTTTTTCCTCTCCTCCCTCCTTCTTTCGGCGACTAGCCAAGCCTAACTGAGGGTGAGCTTAGTCTGCCGTTGCCAGGCGAGGGCTGCCTAGCCATTGGGGAGGCAAGCCCTTGTCAATCCCCTCACCTCTAGCCAATCACCAAAAGGAGGGAGGAGAGAAAAAAAAAAAAAAAAAAAGAGAAAAAAAGAAAATAAAAGATTAAAAAATTATTAAAAAATAATATTAAAAAATTGTCCATCAACCGGCCAAATTTGGTCGGATGGATTGAATTGATATAATTGCAAAAATTTTATAACTCAATTGACCAAAAAAATAAATTTAAAACTGAATCGGTACAATTGTAATAGATTTAAGACTTTTTAAAGTAATTTTCCATAGGCATGCCTAAAGAAGGCTAGTGCAAATCGCAAAAGCGTCACAAAACTGCATCACACACTGAATTAGATAGAAGACATACCTGAAGGCATTCTCCGGCCAACAGAATCACTCCAATTCCGGTCCCAATGTTGATGGCGATTTGTATGGATATCACAAAATAAAACATCCATCCCGATCCTATAAAACAACAGAAGCCAAGACCATATGATCTGCACACATTAGAACGGTAGCAACAGCATCATTTTCGCAAGTAAAAAGAAATTTACCCGCGAGAATTTTTATCCATATGGTAAAGGATCCATCATCCGAATGACTAGAAGATGCACTGAATTAACTTATCAAATTAGACCCTACTAAAACCTCTCTTGTCGACCGAAGAAGAAGAATCGACGGACTGGCCGCTCTACCCATTATAGCCATGGGCCTTGGGCCTTGGGCCACCAAGCTCCAAGAAAATATGACGCAAGCATTACGAAATATAAACCAAAAATACAAAAGGAACAGAGAAAAGAAAAGTAGCCGCCAACTACCAAAAGTCCAGCCTCTGGCAAACGTGTCTGAACAATCCGTGCGGGCATTTTAGTATTTACGGCCCATCACCACCCAATGGTCCCATCTTTCCTTTTCCACGACGACCATTTTACTAGAATGTTTCCTCCATATGCGCGAACAATAGAAACTACTTATACCTTCCGCGAAACATCCATAATTATTTTCACTGGTTATGATTCACAGAATCTATATTGGAAATCTGAATATGAAGCAACGGTACAGTCACGATTTTCCAGATTTTTTATATGTAATCAAGGTGATGTATTATGCATGAGGAAATAAATTTGGAGAATCTTTGAGAATCAAACTTATATCCTACAATTTAAATAAGATGAGTTAGATTTAGCTTGTAAAAAATTAAAATTAAAATTTAGTAGACCCCGATACCACCGTCATTGGTATAAAGACTTGCTAAAAATTAAACGAATAAGAAAAAAATGCGATTCTCAATATATCAATAAAATTTTTGGATCTAGTTATGCTCTTTTTTTTTTTTTTTTTTTTTTTGTAAAGTTCACTAAGGAACAAGAAAATTAACTACTGTATCGCCAATCTTAAAATACTGCATAAATTCAAAAAAAAAATCATGAAAAAGGTCTCATCACATAGTAAATTTTATAATTTTTTAAAAATATTTTGAAATTATAACTAAGCAAAAAATGCGTGACGATTCGCTCATAATTAATTAATAGGAAACAAAAAGTAAAACTGAATGGAGAGATACTTTTGATGGACTAAAAAGCCGCTAACTACTATGGACCGAATCCAAACCCAAATCTTAGAAACCGACTTTGCGCTATAAAGTGCGATCGGCATTATCGGTAAAAACACGCAAGGAGACCAGGGCGTCGAGATTGTCGTCTTCTCGCGGCGGCCTCGTACGAACCGGTGGAACTTATCCGGCGCGAACGGCGGCGGACGGATCGATGACGGACGGATCGATGATGACGTGCGGGGGGTGGTTAGGTAGGTAAACTCACCTAGGATGTCGGAGGCGAGCTCGCGGAAGCGGATGTGGCGGCGGCCCTCCTTCTCGTAGTGGTCCAGCACCTCCGACATGAGGGAGTAGGAGTAGAAGGTGACGACCCCCATGGCCGTGAGGCGAGGCAGCCCAGCCCCCACCCCAACCCCGGAACGCGTATGGCAACGTCGGTATCGTTGGCCCCACGATCGCCGTCGTCAGGTGGAACCCCGCGTGCCACCACTCCCCTGTCGGCCACAGCACGTAAGGCAACATCGAGGCTTGAAGAAAATGTCACACCCCAAAATCACAAAGAATGGGGATGACACGGCCGTCCTTCTTCACGAAGGACGCAGCCTCAAATACAACCAACAACCTAATATCGACTTATATATATATCAAACCATATATACATATCGGATAGACCAACAGATTGATTGCAACATCGAGTTTCTATAATCCACCAAAAAGAAATATATAATTAGAACTCGAGACAATCCAACCACTAGCAAGGAAAGTGCACCACTTCCTTTGGCCATACCCAAAAGTATAACTCCCCAAAAAGTTTCCCACCGAGGAACCTGAAAAGATTAAAGAAGGAGTGGAATGAGCAACAACAGCTCAGTGAGTAGTACATATCTTCTAAGCAGATCGAACAACCACTATGCATGTATACAAAGCAATACCGAATTTTATAATGCCAACTCAATATATAAAATACATACCAAATCATATAAGAGTTATTTGATATCATCAAAACTTTATACTAATATGAAAAAATCATTTAAATCACCATCAAAAATCAAGTATCAATGGTCAAGCCCATTGAATAATCTCTCCATCAAATATCACATATCAATGGTCCATCCATTGATTAATCTATTGCTCAATATTCCACCATGGTCACGACACAACGCCTTGTGACAAGGCGACCAAGCTTTTCCCCTTGGTATGGTTCCACCTACAAAGCCGATGGCTGAGCCTAGAAGGATATCCTAAACCTGGTATGCATACCCAAAAACCCCTCACTGGGTTCACAGTCATATTGAGCATAATAACCATCCTCCAATACCAGAAATCCAATTTAGAAATCAATATCTTAAACCAAACAAATAACATTTGCAGCATAACCCATCATCCATTTCATATCAATTTCTCAAATCATTATAAACCTTTCCATAAATCAATCGCAAAACATATATATTTCTCCACTTACTTTGTATAACACGCTTTTCAAACATTCAAAATCAACCAAATAGTAGCAATTGCTCGATCTGGCTTTTATGCATAAAAATGTTCTCCTCAATTCATGTATATACATATATACTTCAAGACATGAATTTTTCAAAACCAAAGAAGATATAGTACCACTCACCTCGTCGTCTACGACCAAAAGACGAACGATACCCTTATCGTCGAACTCACGGCCCTATCAAATAACCGAGGAATAAGGTTAAAATCTAATAAAACTCTTATCTTAACTACGAAATGACTAACTTATGCCTTAACTCTAACAAAAGGACTTCTACGCGCTAACAAATCGCATAACCAAAGCGATTGTTTAAGCGATTCGCAACGCGGAGTTTAAATGCAAAACTTGATCATGCCTTAACTTCCTCCTCCGAACCCCGATCCAAACGAATTTATAGTCAATAGAGAGCCCTTGACACATATTACAAGAATCTCAACTTCACCGCTCCAAAATCAAGCCGAAAAATGACAAAATACGGGCCCAAAGCTTCTGACGCGTACTGTTCACTGTCCGCGGGAAACTTTGAAATTTTGTTTCGGACAAACCACAAGCTCAAATCACGATCCGTAAAATCCCACGGCTTCACAACACTCTAAACTATCATTCCCACAAAAATACACGGCTCAACGACTCCAAAATCGGACTTCACCACTTGATTTTCCAACAATTCCGAATTTGAGCCCTAAACTCATAAATAACTTTAATTGGACGAACGAGGGGCCTAATCTCTTACCGGTTGCTGCGTTATGGAGTAGAGTCGGCTTGGCAAAGCATCCGTGGCGTGCACGTGTCAAAACCCCCTTCTTTTCTTTCCCTTTCTCTTCTTCTTCTTCTTCTTCTTCTTCTTCTTCTTTCTTTTCTTTCTGGTGCCCGAACATGGGCTTTCTTTCCTTTTTATCTCTTCCCCTTTTTCTGTTTTCTTTTTCTTTCTTTATTTTCTTCCTCTCTCTCTCTCTCTCTCTCTCTCTCTCTCTCCTTTCCCCTCTCCCGAAAACTCTCGATTTCTCTCTCTCTCTCTCTGCTGTAGCTTCTACCTTTTTCTTTTTCTTTTTCTTTGACTGGGTCAAAACCCATCTTTTACAGAAAAAGTCTCTCCTCGATCCGAAAAAGGCAACGAAAACGAACGAACGAACACTTGGCCAGCGTTGCATTCGACTGCCGCCGCAGTGGAGCGGTGGGTTTTTACCTTTGGACTCGAGGACGAAGGCGGCGCCGGCATCGGCGTCGCGGCGAAGCGCGGGAGGGCTCGCCATCGGGTGAACGTCGGGTGCGGCAAAGGACCGAGTTCGTCGAGGAGGAGGAGGAGGAGGAGAGTAGGAGAAGTTATAAGCGAAGGAGAAGAGCTGGACGCACGTGACGTGGGGGGTGCGCAGGTAAGCGGTGTGCGCCCCCGGTAGAAGCTGGGGTTGAGGCTAGCGTGCGGTCGGTGCGAGAGAGCAAGAGGAATTTGAATTTGTGCTCTGCGATATTTTATTTTTTTAATTTTATTTTTTTTTAAAAGAGAGGGAGAAATGGATCGAGACAGAGGGAGATGGAGTCTCGATCTAGTAGGAACGTGTGCACATATAACAATAATGATGGTGATAATAATAATTATGATGGTGGGACGAAAGCTGTTTTTTTTTTAATTTTTATTTTATTTTATTTTCAAAAGTATTTGATAGGGTAGTGCAAGAGCGATATGATATAAAGAAACCTTTACTTAACCATGACCGTATGTTATCTTTGATTTTATGCCTTTAGGCTCATCGGATCGCCCATAAGACGTGGGAAAGAAAGGAAAAAAAATTAGGGTTTGACCTTTTATATCTCGAAAAGTGAAATTCGGTGGATTGATTTGTTTAAGTAAATTTGCATATTGTTTGATTAATTATTTTGAACGATACAAGTCAAGGGTGATTAGGAAAGAAATCTATGTGATTTTCATATTGTACAATTCCAATTGGGATTGCATTTACTCCTATAAATAGGAGTCCTCCTTAACGGAGAAGAATATACAAAAGCAAGAATATTAGAGCAGCGTAGCGGAATTTCTTCTTCTAAAAAAGAGAGTTATCTTTGAGTAAGTTATCTAGTTTGTGAGAGGTTCAAATTCACAAATTGAATACAACGAGAGATCCACCTTTGAATGAAGTTGTATCCTATTATTTATCATAGTGGAAGTTTGGAGTGGACTACGGTCCCGTTTAAAAATTCTGGTGTTATTTACTATTCATTTTATTGCTTTCATTTAATATTTTATCTTATTTAATTTTCATAGAAATAGTAGTTGGAAAAATATCTGGGCCTTCTCCACAAATATTCTTTTCTCTTTTTTTTTCCCAACAAGTGGTATCAGAGCCGGTTGCTCTATATTATTTTTCTGTGCAGAATTAAATGGAAGAAAATTTTGGCAACATGATAAAATTGACTGCATTCAATTATACAATCTAGAAACCAAAGATGGAGGATCTGCTATACATTAAAGATCTTTGGAGACCAATTGTGATATCGATGGAGGTACCAGTACCAACGTCTGAGGAGTCCAATCCTGTAGCGGAAGCCAAATTGGCATCGTCTTCTAGTGGCAAACCAACGACAATGTCCGAATGCGAATGGATGGTGCTCAATCGGAAGTGTGCCGCTCAAATCCGACAATGAATTGATAAGAGCATTTTTCAAAATTTTGCTAATGAACATGATGCTGGTGTTCTTTGAGCAAAAAATAGAGAAAATGTACGCAAGAACAACAGCGCAAAATAAAGCAAATCACATGCGGCAGCTCGTGAATCTCAAATACAAAAATGGGAGCAATGTCTCGGAACACACGAGCGAGTTCCAAGGTAGAGTAAACCAACTCAATTCTATGAAGATGACATTAGACGATGAATTGCAGGCATTACTGCTGCTTAGCTCTTTGCCAAATAACTAGTTTACACTTGTTGTGTCGGTCAGCAACTCGACTTGGCAAGCTTACCATGGACGTGGTAAAAGATAGAATGTTGAATGAAGAATCCCGGCGAAAAGAGAGTGGAGTCAACCTTGAGTCCGAGGCTCTTGTCATTAATCGACAAGAAAATCAAGAACAGAGAGGAAGAAGCAAAAGCCGAAACTTCTGGAATCAGCAACGAGGAAGGTCTCAATCCAACTTCAGATGAGACAAGAAGTGTCATCATTGTGGTAAATTAAGACACTTCATCCGAGAATGTAGAAAGCAAAGGCAGAAAAATCAAAAAGTCATAACATCAACAAAGTTAACAAAAACTAGACGAATGATACTGCAAATATTGCAAATGAGGTGATCATTATTCAAAGTGATGATTCCATTAATCTTGCATCCCAAGATTCGACATAGGTAGTTGATACTGGTGCATCCTACCATGTCACGGCTCGTCAAGATCTTTTCACATCTTACACCACTAGCGATTTTGGACTCGTAAAGATGGGAAAACGAAGGTATGTCCAAAATTATTGGTATGGGTAATCTTTATTTGGAGACTAATGTTGGATGTAGGCTACTACTCAAAGATGTGAGACATGTTTCGGACATACGCCTCAATCTTATATCTACCGGCAAGCTTGATGACGAAAGCTACATCAATTTCTTTAGTGATGGAAAATGGAAGCTCACTAAAAGTAATTTGGTGGTAGCCAAAGGAGAAAAGACTAATTCTCTCTATATCACACAATCCAAGCCGTGTAGAGGAGAGGTGAATGTGACCGGAAAAGGAGTCACCACCGAGTTATGGCATAAGCGACTTGGACACATGAGTGAGAAAGGACTTAAGATTCTCACTAGAAAGCAACTCCTACCCGGAATGAAAAGTACATTGTTGAATACTTGTGTCGACTGCATTATGGGAAAACAACATAAAGTAGCATTTCACAATTTCCCACCATCTAGAAAAGATGAAATTTTAGATTTGATACATGTATGCACAATGCAAACTAGGACATTTGGAGGTGCGCTTTATTTTGTAACATTTATTGATGACCACTCTAGAAAGGTGTGGGCATTTGCCTTGAAAACTAAAGATCAAGTGCAGGAAATCTTCAAGCAATTTCATATGAAGGTTGAAAGAGAAACAAGCAAGCGATTGAAGTGTGTACGCTCAAACAACGGTGGCGAATACCGAGGACCTTTTGAAGATTATTGCAAAAATCTTGGGATCAAACTAGAAAGATCCGTACCAAAAACACCTCAACACAACGGTGTCACGAAGTAGATAAACAGAACCATATGTGAAAAAATTAGATGTATGCTCTCCAACGCAAAGCTGCCAAACCACTTTTGGGGTGAGGCAATGAGGACGGCGGTTGATTTAATCAACCTATCACCTTCAGATCCACTTAACGGTGATGTACCACAAAGTGTCTGGACTAGCAAAAATGCTTGCCCACTTAAAGGTGTTCGGTTGTAGAGCATTTGTTCACATTCCAAGGAATGAGAGATCAAAGCTTGATGGGAAATCAAAGCAATGTATTTTTTTGAGGTACACACATGAATAATTCGGCTACAGACTCTAGGATCTCGTTAACCGGAAAATAGTCAAAAGCAGGGATGTGGTATTTCTTGAAGATTAGACAATCGAGGACTTCGAGAAGCACGTGAAATCTCCATCAACAGACGAATACCCAGTTGATCTTGGCCCAGACGCTCCTCGTATCAATTTTAATAACAAGCAAGCTGAATCTAGGATTGAAGGTAAGACCATTTCAATTGAACTTGAACCAATTGTTGAACAGCTCCCATCAGAACCTCAATTGAGGAGATCAACTTGTGAACAACAATCTAGTCGTAGATATTCTCCCAATGAGTACATGATGCTCACTGACGAGGGAAAACCAAAGAACTACCAAGAAGCTGTATTCCATGAGTATAAAGAGGAATGGTTAAAAGTTATGTAGGAGGAGATGAAATCCTTAGACGAAAATCATACTTATGATTTACTCAAGTTGCCACAAGGAAGAAAAGCTCTAAAAAACAAGTGGGTGTTTAGATTAAAGACTGAAGAATGTAACTCACAGCCACGATACAAAGCAAAGTTGGTTGTGAAGGGATTCGCTCAGAAAAAAGATATCAACTTCGATGAGGTATTTTCTCCTGTAATTAAAATGTCCTCTATCCGAGTTGTCCTTGGCTTGGCAACAAGCTTGAACCTGGAGGTCGAGCAACTTGACATGAAGACCATATTTTTACATGGAGATCTAAATGAGGAGATCTACATGGATCAACCGAAGGGTTTCAAAATCAAAGGTAAAGAAAATCTTGTGTGTAGATTGAGGAAGAGTCTTTATGGGCTCAAGCAGGCACCAAGACAGTGGTACAAAAAATTCGATTCCTTCATAGAAGAAAATGGGTTCAACAAAACCATTGCTAATCACTGCGTTTTCATCAAGAAATTTACTAATGGTAATTTCCTCATTCTTTTGCTTTACGTTGATGACATGCTAATTGTTGGCAAGGATAAAAGCAAGATCAACAACTTAAAGAAGGAATTAAGCAAGTGCTTTGCGATGAAGGATTTGGGACCCGGAAAACAAATTCTTGGGATGGAAATCTTGCGAGACAAGCAGAATCGTAAACTCTGGTTATCTCAAGAATGGTATATTAATAAAGTTCTTAAAAGATTTAATATAAATAAATCCAAAGCAGTTTGTTCTCCACTTGCAAATCATTTCAAACTCAGCTTAGAGCAGTGCCCAAAAAGTGAGATAGAAAAGAAGGAAATGAAAAAAGTTCCTTATGCATCGGCAATTAGTAGTCTAATGTACACGATGGTATGTACGAGGCCTGATATCGCCTATGCAGTTGGTGTGGTAAGCAGATTTCTGTCCAATCCTGGTAAGGAACATTAGGTAGCAGTCAAATGGATATTCAGGTATCTTCGAGATACTTCTAATAATTGTATATGCTTTGGTGATGGTAAAACTATGTTAGAAGGTTTTTCGGATTCAGACATGACAGGGGACGTGGACTCATATCAAATGACTTTTGCAAGGGGAGCAGTTTCATGGCAATCTCGACTACAAAAATGTGTTGCCCTATCTAGTGCTAAAGCAAAGTATATTGCGATAACGAAAGCATGTAAAGAACTCTTGTGGATGAAGAAGTTTCTACAAGAAGTGGGCCACAACCAAGAGGAGTATATCTTGTATTCAGATAGTCAAAGCGCAATACACCTCAGCAAAAATGCAACTTTCCACTCCCAATCCAAACACATTGACATCAGATATCATTGGATACGTGATGTGTTGGAAGAAAAAGCCCTACAGCTAAAGAAAATACACACTAACAACAATGGCTCAGATATGATGACAAAATCTCTATCTACAGTGAATATGCAAGCCTATCGAACTTTTGTAGGTTTGACACCTCCAAATTGCTCGTGAGGGGGAGATTTGTTGAGTAGGTCACTCCCAATTGGAGAGGCTAACACAATTATGTATATATGTAGTAAAATATGTATGGTAGTGAGTGTGTAAAAGTAAAAAGAAAAAAAAGGAGAAAAAAAAAAGAAATAGAAAATATTAAAAGAGATCGGGAGATAAATCAACGTGATCTTTCACAACCAAAAAATCATGGGAGATTGGGAAAGAAATCTATGCAATTTTCATATCGTACAATTCCAATTGGGATTGCATTTACTCCTATAAATAGGAGTCCTCCTTAACGGAGAAGAAGATACAAAAGTAAGAATATCATAGCAGCGTAGCGAAAGAAACGGTTTTCTTCTTCCAAGAAAGAGAGTTATCTTTGAGTGAATTATCCAGTTTGTGAGAGGTTCATATCCACAAATTAAAGACAGCAAGAGATCCACCTTTGTGTGAAATTGTATCACATTATTTATCATAGTGGAAGTTTGAAGTGGACTAGGTCCCGTGGTTTTTCCCTTCACCTTGGAGGGTTTTCCACGTTAAAAATTCTGGTGTTATTTACTATTCATCTTAACTGCTTTCTTTAATATTTTATCCTATTTAATTTTCATAGAAATAGTAGCGGGAAAAATTATTTGGGCCTTCTCCACAAATATTCTTTTCTTTTTTTTTCCCAACATTTCAAATTATTCATTTTTTGCAAAACGAGAAAGGTCTGAATGAAAATATTGTTCTTTTACTTTTTATAAGTATGCAAGATAAAAATAAAAGTTGAATGTCTTTAAAACTTTTGATTTAAATGGAAGCGTAGTCCTATTGTCAAGTGAAAGTAAATTTTCTTACTTTGGAAGACGCCACCACCAAACACCTGGTCAAATTTCTATTCATGCTAAAAATTGTTATTTTTGCCAATAAGTTATTTTTTTTCTTTCAAGAAAACAGAGAACAATTTTCCTTTTGAGCTTCGGCTTTAAAAAGAACTCTAATGAGTGAAATGCAGTTAAAAGGGGGAATTAATTTCATATATTGGTGACATCCAAAAAGCAGCCAAATTTCAATTATCACTGATTATTCATCGCTTAATGGATGAATTATGGATTATAGTTGTTCTTTTCATGTTACCCTAAATAGAAACCGGTTTACTACTTATCAATGCATGGATGGTAGTAAAGTACAGTTGGGGAACAACACTAAATGTGATGTTATTAGTGTTAGCAATGTTAAAATCAGAATACATTATGATATTGTGAGGACATTGACTGGAATGAGACACGTTCCAGAGTTGAATAAAAACTTAATTTCCTTAAGTGCCCTAGATTCAGCTGAGTATTGATATATTTCAGAATGTGGAATTCTGAAAATTGTTTGAGATGCTTCAATAATAATGAAAGGAATAAAGTACAATGGCATGTATGAGCTTCAAGATGAGACAGTGACAAACTTTGCTACGGAAACATCATATGCATCTATTCGAGAGTTTGAATTGTGGCATATGCGTTTGGGGCACATTGACGAGAGAAGCCTAAAGGTTTTAAGTGAAAAAGATCTGCTATGTAATTATGTTCCTAATGAACTGAATGTATGCAGGTGATATGATTTAGATCAATGGCGAAAAGTGCAATTCAATACAACTGTCAAAAAACCATGGAAATTGCAAAGTTAATCCACTTGAATGTTCGCGGGTTGTCACGGTTTCCTTCAAGAAAAAGTGCTAGATATATGCTAACAGTTGTTGATGACTACTCGATGAAGACGTAGGTATTTGTGCTTAGGCATAAGTTTGATGCTATTGTCAAGATTAAGCGGTTGATAGCTTTGATCGAAAATGAGACTAGTAAAACAATCAAGCATGTGCGGACTGACAGTAACATAGAGTTTTGCTCAAAACTGTTAAACGAATTCTGCATGAATGAAGGTATAGTGAAACACCGCATTAATGCTGATGAACCACAATATGTTGTGGAATTGATGAGCAAAATATTGCTAGAGAAACCACCGCCTTGGTGGCCGCGATGGTTTGGGCTCTCTCTTTCTCACAAAAGGGAGGAGTTCAAATCTCCTCACGATCGCTTGGGTCTTAAGCATAACGTCGGGGTGATGGGTCATCCACTAGTGTCACCCAGGATTTGCTCGCCGGCTGTCGGCTGTATGAGGTTCCCTAGGTCACCAAAAAAAAAAAACATTGCTAGAGACGACTCATAAAATGCTCTCTAGTGCTGGTATTGCTAGGAGATTCCTAGCGGATACGCTAAGTACGGCATGCTACCTAATGAATTGATCCCCATCGACTATGATTGGATATGGGACTCCCAAAGAAATGTGGTTAGATAACATTGTTGATTATTCTATTCTTAGAATATTTGATTGCTCATGTTATATTCGAGTAAATGATGGTAAACTCGACGAAAAGGTAATAAAGTGCATATTCCTAGGCTATGCACGAGGTGAAAGGAGTTATCGATTGTGGTATCCGGAGTTAAATTCACATATTATCAACAAAGAAGTTACGTTTGACGAGTCTCTAGTACTTCTGGCTAAGAGCGATTATGGCAGTATTCAAACGGATTTAAATGATGTTTAGCTTGAGGTGGAGTTGTAACCAGAAACTCTTGAGGTAACGAGTATGAGTACTAGCAAAGTAATCGACACGGATGGTGCTTATAGTGAGGTGGAGTCTATAGAGCCAATGGTTGCCGTAATTGCTTAAATTAACAAGGTATGTATTCGATATTCTAACAGATATGAATGCAACAATGGATTTACTTTATCTGCGGTTAAGGAGGTTGCGTCGGAAAATTCTTGCGGAGCAGTCAAAGGTGCATGTGGAGTTGGTATTCTCATGAGATCCTCGGTTATGGCGAAGTTCAAGCTAAACTTGGACTTGGATAATATCTATGGCAGTTGAGTCCATCGGGGGCTATGGGAAAGTAGTGGTAGAGTTTGAATTTTTGTGAAGCGATTGCAACTTAACTCAAACGTCAAGCCAATGTGGAGATTGTTAAAATATGTCTCGAGTTTGAGCCCAATACGAAATTCTGAATATTCTGAATTGGATATTTTGCGACGTTCGAAATTGAATAAAGAACATCCGAATATCAACTTCCCAAAATTTCGAATTTGCGTTAAAGAGTTTGGCCGCTAAAATAGAAAAGTCCAACTTTGACTTGGACTTGGATTTTGTTTAAAATATATAGAGATATATTTTGATTAAAATCGGCAAGATAACTGCAAAGGAAAGTCCACATTTTGCTTGGGTTGACTGAATCCTAGCTAATTCGGTTTCCCTCACGCGTGGACTTCTCTGGCGATGGATTATATATATCAATTCTCAAGACTTGTTCGGGAGTGGAGGTTGATCATAAGAATTGGTCTTGAAGCATCATCGAGTGCTTGGGAGGGATTTTTTTTGTCATTCTTATCTGTGAATTACATCCAAGAAGATTTAATATTCAAGCCAATTAAATTTTATAGTAAGATTTGCGTGTAATTCTTTCGTGAGATTGAGAGATTATTTCTTGAAGAATTTCGAGTCAAACACTTCTTGCGTTATTAGGTGTAATTGGGGCTTGGAAAACAATGTTTGACTAACTCGAGTGTGTAATCTCCTTGTAACGCTTGATCTATAATGAAATTTGTCAGTCTCCCCATGGACATAGGTCTTTATGGCTAAACCACGTAAATCCGATATCCGATTTATCTTCTTCTTCTGTCTATATATTATTGTTTGATCGCTCGTTTTCGCAACACAATACAACTCCATTCCATTCCTTTTGCCAATACGAAATCGTTTCCGTTTAACTTCAGAGAAGAAGCTCTCTTTTGTACATTCAGACTAATTAATACCTTGACTGGCCATATGGTCTGTGTAATACCTGAGCAAAATGGGAGAGCTGAAGAAGGAAGTAGAGCATATTCACAACCATTGCAATACATACACGGACTGCAAACTCCTGCTGAGGAGCGTCCATCGCCCTGTTGCATGCGTTTACAACCTCACCAATTTTATCTATTAAACCTCGGGTTTTGCTACTCTGATTCAACTCGCGTTCGCCACAATTTCCATTATCACATCGTTCCAAGTGTCGATAGGCCCTGGCAAGCACCAGTGCAAGCAGTCGTTCTGGACTTTGGCGTTCTGGTCCTTCGCAAATGGTTGAAACTCCCGGTAAGGACCCGGATGCCCATCGGGCCTCGTCAGCAAGAGTTTAGTGAAGTCGAGAAGCTTTAGATTCACGCCATTTTTAGCAGCTATGGCCGATGCCTTCTCATACTCGCTGAGTTCAATGTCACGGAGAATTCGGTTCAGGTCCTTCAATTCGATCTCACCTTCTTTGACAGGAGCCGTTCTTCGACAGGTCCCACCGTTATGCCACTCCCCATTCTCAAAATGATCTGGTGTGGATGTGCGAAAAAATATCAGACCTTTGTGCTTAGATTTTGCTATGAAGTTCACCACGTTATGCAGGGTCTTCCTGTAGGCAAACTCAAATCCCTTCTCGGAAATGTCTTCTTTCTTACAGTTATGGCAGCCCACAGCTTGACCATTCTCATAGTATATTGCGGTCTTGAGAAACCACTTCCCCGTTGATATTATCATGTAATCCAAGTTTGGATACAAACTAGTCCAGTTTGTATCAAGCTTGTCCAGATGAAGCTCAACTGCTGATGTGGAGACACCATTGAAGTCCTCAAAAATCGCAGCTTTTACGAGGAAAGGAGTCCAGATGACTGAGATGTTGAAGTTGTAGGAGGGGAAGTGCCACCCTCTCGATTTGTATTCTTCATCATGGAAGACGTGTATTGGTTGTTCTACCTGAAAAATGTATTCACTGAGCTTAATAATAAACAACAAAATGGGTCCACGAATTTGAAACAGCATAACATAATAGTGAACAAAAGTCAGAGAACAGCGAACTTTCACAGATACACACCCCATATCAAGATGAAATATCTCAAAAGATAATCTCGCACACAAAGACAGCACACTCAATACGCTTGCCTGTCTCTGCTTTTGGGTGTTACCACACTCATTCACATTATGCAGTTATGGATTGAGAACCAAGGACAAGCAAAGAATGATACTGATAATCTGCAAAACCCTAATCTACTCAGAAATATCCACTTATGGCACATTCTGAGGACAAACAGGTACTACCCTTTGCTCATCCATTCCATCCACCCATCCAACTAAAACATTCAATTGTATGTAGTCACAATTTAAAGAAACTGAGAGGTCATTCCAAGATGAAATCATCCTACCAGATTAATTTTGAATAAAGAAAAAAGGAAGGGATCAAATTTCTAAAGCCTCAATATGCTAATTCAGCTTCCATCCTCAGACACATAAATCAACTACAATTTTTCTTTAAGCAAAAGACTAGAATGTCTGTAGATGATCAAGGACATTCTGTTTTCTCATCAGTAGACGACATCCTCATAAAAAGAGACAAAGATCTACACTACAATCTCTTTTCCATCAACCTTTCTTTCATAGGTAAAATCACCCTCTCATGCACAGGAATAATATCACAAAGTCCGTCCTAAAGGATCTTGGTTTATCATCATGCCAACAAAGTTCGACCCATTAACACTAGTTGGAGTCCTGTTTAACAGAATCGGCAATACCATGATCAAATGATGCAGTGGGCACATCAACCCCAGTGACCATTGCTTATTAACAGGCTTTATCTAGCTTCAGTTGTCGGAAGAGGTAAAGTCACAAGCCAGAAAAGCAATATCCTGGAGTTCCTGGGCTAGTTAAAGTATAAATGGTTTTGTTTAGAGAGAGGAGGAGGGAAAGAAAAACTGAATACAACCTTGCATAAAATACTGCAGTTGCACAGCTCCTATAACAGGACCTATAACTGGACAGACAATGACCAGACAACCACCAATCAATGAAAAATCATACTTGATAATCAAGCACAACCACCGCAATTTTAGATGACATTTGCACAACATTTAACCCAGAAACCAGCATAATACAAATAAGATGATTAACAATTTCATTCCCTGAAAAAGGCATGTTAGAGAATCAAAACAACTCCCCTTCAAAATCTCTGCAGGCAGCAAACCTGACATCTAACTTTCGAGTAAGAATGCCAAAACTTACAGTTGAGAGCATGCATAGCAAAGACTGCACATGGTTACGAGAAATCGAATCGCCAATCAATGCCCATGCCTTGTTCCTCATTAACTCGAGAAACCTCCGCCCATTGAATTGTGGCAATTCGCAGTTTCTCGGTTTCCACCTCCAGTACAAATACCCATTATCCGGCCTCCCATTCCCCATACAGTTTTGGTGACTCTCGATCGAGGGGCAACTCTGATTGGTATAAACCGGACCAGACCGATCTGGAATCCAATCCCCAGAGAAAAGATCACATTCATCTGAAACACATGTCGAGATCCATGGGGAAACACCAAATCAGTTAAAAATGTGAACTTTTCATGAGACCAAGACAGGATTGCCCTTCAAAAAGCAGCTAAATGAAGACCAATCAAAAGAAAGTAGATTTCACTGCCCGCAACACTAAGCATTTCATCATTACAAATTAAAATATTCACGACCGACGCAGCCACTGAAATTATCTGACGATAATTTAAGCAACTTTCTAAGTTGTATCCTCCCTCCCTTCTCTCAATTCAGCAACTCCTCCTCAGTAATTACACAACCAAGAAAAGAGAACCGATACAGACCGACAAAGAACACGAAAGGAAAGCAGCAAGAAACGCTACCGTCGCCAGCATTTTCCTCCTCCGCGCCCGTCGAGTCGAACCGAGGCGAGACTTCATCAGATTCGGCCGGCCGTGCCACCTCCGATCTTTCGGCAACTGGGTTCCCCACACCGGGCGGCAGCTCCTCGGATCTCGAGTAGAGGAGCCGAAACGCGAGACCCACCAAGAGAATCGACACCGCCAGCTTCACCGCCAGATTACCGTGCTTGCCACGCGACGGCAGTCTCCAGTTCGCCTTCATTTTCCCTTTTCGCCGCTTTCGCTAGCTCCCGGGATGGGGTCAGAGTTCTTGGACGCCCCTCTCGCGAGCAGAGAGAAAGAAAAACATCATTTACTTCCGAGGCAAAGTACTTAGATGGGTGGGGGGGCTCCACAGGGGGAAAGAGCCAGTTTAACTTAAGAAGATCGCACAAAGTAGTAATTACTCCCCGCGAATCCAGCTGTGATTGCTGAATCATTCGGCGAAACAAGACGAGCCAGAGAAAGGTTTAACGTGAGCCAGCGAGCGACCGACCGACAGCAGCTGGTTACTGTAACGCTCGGCTACGCAGGTTTGTCGACGGATCACTTTCATTTCCAACAGTATCTTTCGTACAAAGGTGGAGTCTTTCTCTTCTGAGCTCTAACTGGCGTCCCAAGGCTGTTACCGTGAAGTAATTTCCTAAAAAGAAAATCCATTTTCAAAACACCATATATATACATGTGTGTGTATGAATAAATATATTAGAAGTCCTAAAACTTAATAGAAAAATACAATTGAATTCTAAAATTTTAAAAAGTACAATTAAATCTTAAAACTTATCATGAAGGTACAGTTGAATCTTAAAATCTTCAATAAACACAATCAAGTCTTAAAATTTGTTACGAAAGTATAATTGAATTTTAAAATTTTCAAAAATTATTATTAAGGAAATGACTTGATTTGACCAATTTATCAAGTTTTAGGATTCCATTACATTTGTGTAATAAGTTTTAGGACTTCATTACACTTTTTAAAAATTTTAAGACTTAAATTACACTTTCGTGATAAGTTTAGGACTTCCAATGTACTTATCTCCTATTTATGTATATATATATATCACAACAAATGTTTAATGAATGGAAATAAAGTAATTTGAGTTAATCATTAACAAGTGTCCTATTTATCAACAAATCACTTCATTTCTAATAATATCTTTGTGCACGAAGATTGAGTTTTTCTCTTCCCACTGATGTCCCAAGACTGTTACCATAAAGCAATTTCCTATAAAGAAAATCGACGTTTAAAACACCATATGTATATTCACAACAGATGTTTAATGAAACGAAAAAAACGTAATTTCCGTAATTTATCATGAACAAGTGTCCTAACATAATAAAGATATTAAATAATGCCCGTAAGACACTTTGTTAAGCCTCGTTAGATATGCTTTAGACTTGTGGAAATCTTTTAATTAAAGTGAGAATCTTTCATAAAGTGTTTTGTTATTTAATTCGTGCCTCAGTTAAACTGAATAAATTTCTCTAACTTACTATTTAACAAGATCAAAAGATTATCGTACAAATCTATCATTAGTTGAAAAGAATAAATAATAATTTGTGCTTGACGAAGTAATCAAGGGTCAAATCACGACGGATGATATATAAAATGACTTTATAGAGATTGTATATAATCAACATGTTATAGTTATCTTCGAGGAAAATCATTTAAATAGGAAGAGAATTTCAAAAGGAGAAGACGGACACCTCTTTATTCTCACTTGATTGAAAGCAGGAGTTTTCTTTCTTTTATTTTTTCTTTACTTTTCGTCAAAATTTTAAAATATTTTTTAAATTTTAGAAAGTCGTGAAAAAATTGCATGTGAATCTACGTATTAACATTTGTATATTGTGAAAAGAAATTGTGATATTTTTAATTAAAAAAAATTCAAGATGCATCCATCACGAGATTTAGACTAAATAAAAAATGAAAGTGCAAATCTATCTAACTACATCGAAATACATAGATAAAAGAAGCTTATTGATCTGGAGGTACTCGAAATTTGGCAATCCATTGACAATACCAACAGGTAGCATTGAATTTAAATTGGGAAAAGCTTACAAAGCTAGTCAGCTCATGAATTTGCACGATTTGGGTAGATCCAATCACCTAATAATTATAACAATAATTGACTTTCACCTGAGAAAAAAGGGAAAAGAAAAGCATCCTATCTATATACATGAAGCACCAGGGTGTATTTACTATCCAGAGAATCTTCATTGCCTGTAATCACGCATGCCAAATCCATGCTTTGCCTTCTGCACCCTGCCAAGAGGTCAAAAGTAGAGGGCTTTTGGTGAGAAAGAACCATTCAGGGAAAAGCTATAAACCAATCAAATAAGGAGCTTTCAAGAAATGATATCGTGCGGGATCACCATCGAATTCACACCAACCAGAGAATAATTTCTCGAGGGACCATGGAAAGATGGTCAATACGCCCGGTTGTTTTACACTGAACGGATGTTTAGCACCATGGTTCTTGTTGATTCTCGGTAATTCACTAGTTAATGGTATCTAGCACACCCTTTTATTTGAGAATGAAGTTAAATCTATTTCCTTAAATTACTCTAATCCCTTCAGCAGATGATAATCTTAAGAGAATAAAAAGGAGCATGGAAGAAGAAAATAAGCAGCATCAGTTGCTGAAGAAGGACCAAAAATGACATGTAATATGTTTATCTTTTTTTGTACTGTTGGATAAGTAACGTAGATGTAAACAGATGTACTGCAGACTGCAGTTTTCTTGGCGACATCTACTCCAGGCCAAAGGTTTTTTCTTTGACCCCTTCTAGTTAAGGTAACTCAATTCGTAACCAATACTTATCAAGAGTCCAAGACAATTCCAAAGCATAGTGAATAATAAGTTCTTAAAAGTGCTGTAATTGAATTATTTCCATTTTCTAAAGAATATGATTTGATTATTAGAAGATGCCCATTAAACTGATATGCATTTGCAAGACTTACTTTGACGCAAGCTTTCCAAGCCCATATAGCTTTTTGCCAGACTTCTCATCCCAAACTCTTCCTGAAATCTCGATTTTGTAGAACCTATTTGGCACCATCGGCAGTCCTCTGCTGGCAAGTAGTTCCAGATCTTTCTGATGTAGCTCTCTCCCGTTCACAAAGACTCCCGTGTTTCCAGCAGCGCAGTTCGCCGGCATGGGATAATTGAACTCCTCAATGAATGGCTGGGGAAATATAGTTAGAAGTCAGATGAGAGAACATGGTATATGGCCAATGACAAGTATAGTTTGTCTTTTCCCGTGCTTTGATTAGTGCATTGAGTTCGAAAAATATTGCTAAGCCAAGGAAGAATAGGTCTCACCAGAACCATCCCGAGACAAGGTCCGCCCATCACACCCCAAAACCCACCTTGGAAATCATACCTGGCGAAAGGGAAAGGAAACATGACCTCTTATCAAGTGTCAGTTAATCACATTCAAGCAAAAGAGGACCAACTGCACAGAATGATGGATTGTCCTTGATGATATCCTCGATGCTCTTGTTTAGACTCTATAAGTCAACGAGACCACAACAAGCTATACTCGATAGCAAAGTATTATCATAGTATATTGCATTAGCTGATCTCCACTATAGATAAACCACGACACCACCAAGCATCCTGTAGATTAAAATTTTCCTCATGCAAAATTGTAGATTGCAAACCGATGAACACTTGTTCATCCAATCTGAAGACCTAGAGAGATACACGTAACATACACTCACTACTTTACTCGCCAGATAAGATACGTGATGTTAATGAAGATCGACATGCTACTTACCAATAATTCCCTGGAAGTATATGCCCAGCAAGTTTTTCAGCATTTTTGACAAGGTGGTTGGGTATAGGGTGCCCATTAATGACGACAGTAGGCTTTTCAATTTCCACAATCTCATTAGATCTTGAGAAATCTCTAATGCCCTTAATGAGGCTCACAAAGAAAAACTTGTCCCTTTTCTTCGTCTTCGATTGATCTGCTTCTTTACTTGCATCCGAAGAATCTTGAGATGGATTAAGGTAGTCATTAAACGAGGACTCGATCTCAGTTTCTGTGGCTGTATCCTGCACTGATTTTTGTCTCGGGAGACCTATTTGGACTGAAAAATCCCGATGTATATCTTTAATTTCACTTTCTTCTGCAGATTGATCCTCAGATATTTTAGAACTAGAATTATCGAGATTCTTGGTGAATGTTAAGCTTTGAAGTGTGGGACACTCTTCATTTAGTGATGAGTTCTCTGCAGAAAAGGATAAATCTGTCCCGAGCTTTACCTCATTTGGAACTTCTTCTTCCTCAGAATAATGGGAAGATGGAGCTAGACTACCACCCTGCTTGTACATCTGCATATTCACTTGCTGGTCACCTGACTCTTCATTTGCTTCACATTTCTCGTGGAAACTGGAATTGGCATGACCAGGAGAGCAAACGTCTATGGCACTACCATCACCCAAGGAGTCTATCCCTTTCATGCCCAAGCAGCGTTGCAAACTAGCTATTTTCTCTTTCACTACCTCGTGAGAACCGTTCTTGTCAAGGTAAGATGACTGTCTTGCATCAGAAGTGACAAGCCTTTTGCCCAGAACTTCAACCAAGAGTTCAGTTGAGCAGGACCCACATTGTAGATTCGGTTTTTTACGCCTCTCCACACTTATATTGGCAGGCAGTATCAGCAACTCAGAGCATTTCCTACACGTTATAAATGGAGCACCACCTGATATTGGATGGTAATGCTTCTTACTTCTATTGGAAATCGCAGTTATCTTCTGCCGAGAACCATCGGTATCTGTGTCTGAACCAATACTCTCTGTTGGCCATCTTCTTTGGGCCTGTGGATAACGAGAACTCATAGGGGGAATATGAACACCCATATGACCACGAGGCCAAATTTGGATGGGATCATGATGGTAATAGGAGATGGAATTCACAGGTTCTACACTCCCTTCACTGCCAAAAGGAGATGGTTGGACCAATTGAGGAGTTTGCTCATGTTTGTGACGGCAGTGAGAACAGGTGCACAAGGTGCAGTCAAGGGAGGAATCTTGTGAATCCGCTGCAGAGAAATCTCGATTCAAATCCATGTACTTATTCAAGTGACCTCGATAAGATTGTTCTACAAATTGATGGTGAGGCCTCAACATTGCCACGCTCCTAGAAATAGGAGGTAGATAGATGTCATGTGAATCTCGATCGATGCTACCAATAGAAGGAATAGAATGCTGTTGACGATGATGAATCCAATGAGGGTGCAACAGCATAGGCTTTCCTGGGGTCAAGACTCCACCAGGGACATGCTTGAATTTATCATCAAAAGGCTCGGATATACCCTCCCTATCAAGAAAAACCGTCTCACCAGTTCTCTTGGATGCATCATTAATTCTGCTGAAGTGATATTTCAAATCATCCCACTTTCTCAGGAGCTCAGCATCCAAGTCCAAGATCTCCCCTCTATTAAGCCCATTTATGTGGACATTACTCTTCACCGGCTCGCTATGCTCAAAGTAGGAACAAGGTTGATGACTTGACGATCCGTCATCAACATATGCATGTGAGGGAATCCTACTCGTCGCAACGACATTGCTGGAGTTCCCAGCAAACCCTTCAAACCATTCTCCAATCTTGTCCCACTGGTCAGCATCAACCCTCAAACTCGGGCAACCAGAATATCGGGTCGAATTAGCTGGATTCTCTCTGAGACCTCCTTCCATGCTTGAGTTTATAGATTTTGGCCTGCTCAAATCGATCTTCAAGGGTCCTCCACTTTCAAGACCATAACCAGCCTCCACAACAGCCTCTGATCGATCCACCTTCAGTTTTATCCCTTTGTCCGTGCCGAAATCCTCCTCCTCCTGTGTCCCTGATGAAGAATTACTGTTTACAATCAAGATCACTTTTTTGCGGAAACTACTGTTTCATTTCTGCCCTGGACAGCATCTGGCACATCCCCTTCCCTCTTCATATCAGAATCACTAACATTAACCGTACCCGAGGAAGTGAATACCGAATTAGCCGGCAGTGCATTCTTCTTCTTCACTGCGCAAAGGATTACCCATTCAAATTACCTCAATAAAAAAAGCCCCTGCTGCTATTGTGTATAACTTAAGGATCTTTCTTACTAGTTCAATTAAAAGAGGGGTGTTGCCAGTTTAGTCACTGCTACATTACTCCTGTCTTTCTTTCTTCTCTCTGTCATTGAAAATCCAAACCGTAACACGGCACAAACATACGAATCCCTCTACTTCCTAAGAGTCTCAGACATCAACTACTTTGATTTCCAAACACAACAAAAGAAAAAAAAAATACTAAATTTCTCTGTAATGAACTGACCAAGATATAAATTACCTCTAAGAAACGCACCACAAGCACCACAGCGGTACACAAGAGGAGAGATCAGGCGACAGATTTTTACACCTTGGACAACGGAATGACCGAACTCTCGAAGGACCCATCGGCCATCAAAGCAACACCACGCAAAAGATCGTTGCTTTACTTTTTGTCTACCGTGAACAACGCACTAGCCACTGGTCAACCTGCTGAAAGAAGACCAGACCCCATGCAGAGAAAGCCACATGCAGAGAAAACTAGCAGGAAATTCTCTCCATGAGAGCAAGCTTATGCAATTTTGTACGTGGGTCTTGGGGTCAAAAAAGCAGAAGATGAAGAAAGGAGTTTCACTTTGGCCGTGGGCCAGGAGGATGTTGGGCTCAAGAGGAAGGAGAAACGAATCTTCTTCCAAGAAAATGGGGGAACGTTTGGGAGGGAAAGTGATTGCTCTGTGAAATGTCCTCTTGACTTCCTGAGAGAATAATAGTCGACGAAGAAATGGGTGGAGTAGCTTTGGCAAGCAGTCGGTCTCAAGGCTAGAAGACACAGTTGAGAACATCATAATGAGAGATGATCATTGCATTAATATCAACTCTTTTTATATTAAGAATGCTGCAACAAAGTGTTATAAAGATTGGATTATCGAATGATTTATTATGGTAACCGTACTTTATATCCATCACTTGAATATGAATCACGTATTTTTAAGTATCTACCAACGATTTATCATGTCACTTTTTAACGCAATATTGCTCTTTTGCTAAGTATCCCACTACAATATGCTTCTTGATAAAAAAAAAAATAAGTTTTTACTATATGTAATTACCTAGTACTAGTAAGTTTGCATTGATGAGTAGTAACTATCTAAACAAATACACCGATAATCACGAGAGCATAATAGGATTGACTTAATTACGCAAAATATGGATATTCTCATGAGTCATAAATATTTTAATTTAACCAATTGAATTTTAAATCTTTAGTTGCCAATATAATCTGTCTGGTCAATTTTAGTTGGATATTGCTAATATGAACATCGGGCATCCATTTGACACAATCAACGCTGATGTAGACATTTTTTGTAATTTTTAGCTTTTTTGAATTTTTTTTTCTTTTCTGGTCGATGACTCTTGTTAGCCATGGGTGAGGGGCACCAACAAAAAGGAAAGAAAAAAAATAAAAAGGACAAAATTATGAAAATTTTAAAAAATTATTTACATTAATGCCGGCCACACATCATAGGATGACTAATATTGACTAGACCGTCATGTCGGTGTTTTTCGATCAAAATTGGCTGAAATGATTATATTAGTAAATCGTCAAAATGTTATGACCGACTTGGTACAATTCAAATTTTTAAACTAAATTGACACAAGTGCAATAAATTTATAATTGTTTTGGTAACTTTCGCTTATCTTGAACTTTCGCCTAATTATAACTCATAGATAGAAAAGGCCATGCCATATAGGATAGCCAACATTCACGTCATCAAATTCTAGCTAAAATTGGTCAGATTGACTCAATTGGCATAAGATAAAAAAGTTTATGACTTAAATGAAAAATTGAAAAGTTTAAGATTGAATTAGCAAAAGTATAATAAATTTAAGATTTTTAGAACAATTTCTTTGCTCAGGAAACGTGAGAACCTAAACAATTCTTCGGAGTGTACAGGCTAGATTGAAGGATTGCAAAGACACTATCAAGATATGTGAAACTAAAAGAGAGTAGGAAGTAAATTACTGAATCAAGTGTTAATCCATAGCTAATTCTCAAGAAAACCATTTCTTTATCTCCTCTCATCACCATCTTGAAATTTCTCAAATGTAGAACTTTTGTTCAAAGATGGTGCTTTGACATTAATTCTAGGAGAACCATCCTTCTAGGAGGGTAAAATCTGCTCGAGAATACGACATGACATCAAGAGTAGGGCAACTTGAGTACTATTTTTGGAGCTCGATCGACATAAAACGAATCGGGTCGTTTCCAATGTTATCGGTGTGTAATATAATGAGTATATCTACATATGTATTTCTCTTTTCTAATGAGAAATGCCATTTACAGTTTGGTTAGTTGAATTTTACTTGATTTTAACAACAAGCCATTTGAAAAGTTTGCAACGCGGCTTTCTTTTACCAATCAAGTTGGGTAGGTTGACTACGTCAAACCACGACATGTCTTATTTTCCGAAACACTGTAGGTAAATAGCTAATGCATATTTTCATATTTGAAATTTCAAACCATGGTTGGTGCAAACTTGAAGAATGTCAATATTCATAGTCATATCTACAATGGGGATTGCACTTCTGATGGGACCTTTTCACCTTTTCAGTCGACCAGGACTTCAAGTGATACGACTGTTTTCTTCTTCCTTTTTATATCATTTCTGGATTCAAGTGATGCGAGTCGCTTGTGTTAACGTACAAGTCAAATTACAAAAAGCTCAGATGAACACCCATTGGAGGGTGTTTTGGGAATTAGACAAGTGGGCTCTAAGACACCAATTAGGTTGTCCTTTTGACAGGAATTGGTCAACGCGAGTCTGGGTCAAACGGGTCACTCGAGGGTCGGCCCTGATAGGCATAAATCAACGAAGCAGATTAACCACGAACTTGGTCAACACGGAATTACATGAACGTAAAGATCAGATGGAGCTCTGTCCATCCGTTTCTGATGAAGACAGGAAGATCTTTGCCACGGTCGATAAACGTTAAATGAAATCCCAATTATAGGTGCAAGACTGGAAAAATAAAAATAAAAACCTAGTGAGTAAAAAAGTCTAAAAATAGACCCCATGTAGCTCCATTCCATGATCGCATGTTCACCCACACAACACTGGGTTTAGCTGGGTTTCCCCAGACCAGCGTCTGCTTTCCTCCTTCAGCATGTTGAAGCTGGTTTTTATCATTTGTATCTTGATTCATTTTCCATAAGCTTAACGGATTTTCATTTTTCTTACCACTTATTTTAATTGGAGTGGAGAATTTTGGAAAGCGTCCCGATCAAAATCTTGAAACCCGCCTTCTGTTTCGAAGAAATTGGTAAGGAGATTGCCATTCTGCCACCAAAACTTTCCAAGCAGATTTTCATACTTGATAAGATAATTATAATTACAATAAACATTTTTCTCAGGGACCATAAATTTAGGATCTTGACAACATGAGGTGGATATAACACATTTTTTCGCTTATACACCAATCCTAAAGATCCATAAAATTAATTGTAGATCCAACACCAAGTAAATCCTATTCCAGCAGGGTGAAGAGAAAGCTCACATTTCATCAAAATTCTTGACATTGAACAAAAATACAGTTCCCCGAGGTTCCATTTCAGAAGAGGGGGAATGCCAATAATCCACGGTCGTCACCTGAAAGAACACCCCCGTCTGGAAGAGCATTATATACACATTTTTGCAGAAGAATTCCAGTTGTACACGGACTTGATCGACTAATCATCGTCTGAAGCAAGCTTTTGCTTCTTCCATTTGTAAGCAGCTTCCAAGATTTTGAAATTTGTGGTCTGGGTCTCTTCAGGGAACATGTAGTCTATGTACTCCTCATACCTGAAATTCAAGAATGTCAGACAAGCTCCAAAGGGCTGTCGAAGTGGATGGCTACATATAGAGACCGACAAAATAGGTATGCCTTGTATCAGACACATTACACCCCAGCTTGCAGAAGCATTGGCTCAACATGCTTCTATCAATATAGACACCAGTGATTGGCCGGGGAATAGAAAAACATAGACATCAACACAAAGAACTGCATTACAACAGAAATAAAAATCGGAAACCAGAAATAGCAGAACCCAACAGACAACTCACTGGACCTATCAGCGATGGGCATAACCAAAGTTACCAAATTTAGTACTCATTATGGGGACATCTCACTCAGATAGACCAACAAGCATGAATCGAAATGAATAAAAAGGGCAGAACTATATCAGGAGCCAGTGAGTTGATACCCAACAGACTACAGTCAAAAACCAATTAAAGAGAGATATGCTTAAAAATCAACATAAGGACATCTTCATTGACAAGCATCAAATGTAGCATAGAGAATAAATGAGTGACAACAGAAGTCAGTTACATACCCAGCTGGACCGTCCTCCGCCAAAATCTGCCTCCTCTTCTTCAGCTTCTTTGGCAGTTTAGGCTGGACAATGCCAACATCACCAAGTTCACCAAAACTGCTCTCCATGTTTAACCACTCCTCCAATAGCATTGCCCTTTCTTCTTTAAGTTCAGGAGCTGCCGTTCTGAAGTAATTAATGGCTCTTTCAAAGACTCCTGATGCATTTCCATAGAGGTAATAAGAATATATTAACACTCAAACCACAAAGGGGAAAAAACCTCAGATAAATTTCAATTGAGCACTCACTTCTGGCGTGTTGTATGCATTCCCTTCTCTGTTCCAACAGCTGTGATTGCAATTGTTCTTCTGACAAATCTGAATTAAGGGCATCGATAGATGTTGCCTCAAACTTAGCATAGCTCATCCACACTTTCAGGTGCTTAGTCCGATCTAATAATCTCTCATATAGCTCTCTTGTTCGTTGAAATTCACCCTCAGAGATCTCAAAATCAATGTATGCCTGTTATCAAAAGACAACTACAATTACTACCATATATTCTCCCAATTAAACAACACGCGTCAACGATAACTTAAAAAATACAACTCTGCGAATCATTATAATTGCCTCTACAGTCAACAAGTCAGAACCTTAGAACTCTATAAAACTTAATATCATATCAAGGACAGGCCACGTAAAACCTCTATTAATAAGAAATTGTGCCACTCAGCTATTGTGCTGGCAGTCAACTAAAACAGAGAACATCAGAATAAAAGTGGACAAGATAGGACTGAAACACCACTCTACAGATTTACATAGAACATATGCTGTTTAAATAGTTGTAAGCCTCTAAAAAAAACAGGAAAACATGGACAACAATGGTAAACATGCACATCGGGCAAAATCATTGGCAAGCGTCCATTATAAGACAACATAAAGGTCACAAGTTTTAGAGTAGAACCCTAGGCTAACTCAATTTTATATCAAAAAATTAAGATACTGGTACAGGCTTGGAATGAATATAGTCTGAATTGTTCACGTATAGTTTTGCATTTTGCATTTGAAATTTGATTTTTTTCCCAACATTGAACACCTCAAATTTTAGAAGTACACGGACGTGTACATTAGAAAGCATTTGAAGACGTATGTGTTCATGATTCTTGCAAAATATCACAATATTTTTCCCTTTCGAGCTTAAGTCATACATATTTTGGGTAAGTAAAACAAAAGGCAGGCCTTTACCTTCCATAACAGTTCAGGCATGTCAAGTGCAGGCTGTGCAATCGCTAATTCAAAAATGGCTCTAGCTCGGTCAGTTTCACCTAAGGATATCTCCAATTCAGCATACTTGCTCCAAGCATAACAGTTCTCTGGAGACCACTCCAAGTATTTCTCATATAGTTTTCGGCATCGATCTATGTTGCCGAGTTGCAGCTCTATCTCAATGTATTTTTTAAATATCTGTTGATAACCAAGCACGATAAAGAAACTTGTTTAGACAACAATGGGGAGGAAAAACCAAAGGACAAGAATGACAGGAAACTAACTAGAGACTATTATCTCTCAGTGAAAACTTTATCCAATCTATATTACCTTATCTTTAGGAGCTCTGCCAATTGCATTGCCTAGGATCTGCCTTGCACCCGTAAGACTCATTTGTCTAATCTCAAATTGAGCCGCTAAGAGCCAAATTTTAGCAAATGAAAATTTCTGGTGAGGAATCAGTTTGAGACACTCTCTGCAAGCATTCAGAATTGAATGAGAAAGCTCCATCAGTAATAAGACTAGTCTTCAATGCAGGAAAGAGATGGAACAAAAAGATACAATGAATACTTGGAAGTACACGCATTTAGACCCTCATAATCATGGCTTCCATGCCACAGACATACATTTATCTGTATATTTAAGTCAAAAAGTGAGTTTTGTGTCACTTTTAGTTGCTTCCAAGAATACCCTTTAATAAATTATGTCCTATCAAGTTTGCACTGAAAAGGCAAATCCATTTAAGGAGTGTGTACATGAAGAAATGCACCTATCCATCACTCTCCCTCTCCATTAGGCATTAACTGTCACCCTCACCCTCCCCTAACACATGTTCATCCACATTCCAAGTCCAGCTATAACTGCCCCTACAATATAAAAACTTCCAACTCCTATATGTTTGAATAGAGACATGGGTTTCTTTTTATCTGTATGCATGTGAATTGATTTGAGAAAAATTGTAATGTCTATCTTGCAACAAAGTGACAAAGACCAAAATCACTCTGCACATCTAGTTAAAATTTAAAAGAGATATCAGCTAAGACAAGGAGTTCGCTTAGAGTTGACAGCTTAAATTGATAGTAAAAAGAAAAAAAGCATGAAAGTGTGAGAAATAGAACACATTTGACAAGAAAAATGAAGTTAGTTAAGCAAAAAAAAAAAACCTGAACTCCAAAAGTACCACTAAAACTTTAACCCCACCACCGAAACCTGAACTCTAAAAGCATGAAAGTACTACTGAACTCTCAAAAACGCATCAACGTACCACTAAATTACTGCAAAGACAATATTGCTCGAAATTTAACCCTGCCACCAAAACTTTCAAAAATGCGGCAAAACGACTAAAACCTTCGCAAACACAATCTCCAACCATGAAGGACCCAAAAAAAACCTAATGTCAGCAACCCCTTTTTTAAATAAAATAGATAATTACACAGCTAGACAAGCCACTGATTCCATTTTACACTCGCATACAACTTCTTGCTAGTTATGAAGCTCACAAGAGAACATGCCATCAGTTTAGCTAGTACAAGTCCTATGTGACATCAACTCTCTCTAGACATCATATATACTATCTTGCTCAGGAGTTTAGAAACAAATATAGCAATCATCTATAGCATAGCACATTTAATGAGCCACTTTATCATTCCTTAGCATAAATAGGAAAGTTAAGATAATCCAACAAATTATCCAACCTGAATCTTTTGAAAGCACAAATAGGGAGGATGCAAGATAGATGCCATCCCTATCAAAAAGGCGAAAACACAACTTCCACAACACAAGCACATACATACCTGTATACATCTCGTGTACGCTCCATATCTTCAGCATCAAGCTCTTCATACAATGCATAATTAATCCTGAAACACCAATGGAAACACCATGAGGCATATTTCATCACAAGAGTAAATAAGAGCATACACATTTCACAAATATATACCTACCACAAATAGATATAGCGTTGCCAGTACCGCTTCTCCTCAGCAGGTGGCACGTTGGCGATTGCGCGCTCATAAACCTCCCTAACCCTCTCTTTATTGCCCACACTTTCTTCCAAGCGAATGTAATCGAACCATGTATCATAATTCAACGGATTCTTTTTGACCTCATCCTCATACTGAAATCTCCTCTTACCCACAATAGCATCCTCAATCCCTTCCCTATCTCCGTACTGCTTTTCAAAAGCTACAAACTTTCTATACAAATCCTCCGCCCTTCCTTTTGGAATATGATCTAAAGCAAACTTATATATGCACCTCGCCCTCTCAGTCTCCTTACAGCGCTCCTCAAATTCCGCGAACGCCACAAACAACATCTCCGCTTCATCATCATCAGCGAATTTCTCCACCGCTCTCTCATACACATGCCTAGATCTAGCGACCTCTCCATTCTTCATTTCGAATTTCGCGTACTTAATCCAAGCACTGACCTTAGGGTGGCACTGCACGAACCTCTCGTAAATCCCCCTCCCGCGCTCAATCTCGTTGTACCGAAGCTCGAACTTAATATAAGACAGCCAACCTTGCTGGTCCGGCACCCAACTCATCCACCTCTCGAAAATCTGCCTCGCGCCCGCTACATTGCCCAGCTTCTCCTCCATGTGTATATACTTATACCACAGCTGATCGACCCGGGGCAAGAGCGACACCGCACGGTCCCACACATTCCGGGCGTGATTGATGAACTTGTTCTTCATCTCCATATCCACGTACTTCAGCCACAGGGTGTGGTTCCGGTAGTCGACCTCGAGGGCGCGCTCCCAGACGGAGCGCGCCCGGTTGAAGTCCTTCTGGGACTCCTCCCACTGGGCGTACTTCACCCACACGCTGACGTTCCATCGGACGCGGCGGATGAGATCCTCGAACTCCTTGCGCTTCCGGAGGCGGTAGTCTCCGAGCTCGCTGGGGTCGGTGATCTTCTGCTTCGGGGGGCGGATCTCGGCCTCCTGCCGCTCTCGGGCCTCCCGGAGGATCTGCTCGGCGGTGATCTGGATCGGGGCGGGGGTCTTGTTCTTGACCCGGGTGGGGCGCGGGAGCTTCACCTCCGTGTCCCGCCGGGTCAAATACCCCAGAGTCCGGTCCGATTCCGCCATTGCTAGGGCTCGGATTTAGCGGGGGGATTGAAGGAGACGCAGAGCAGAGAAACCAGAGAAGCTCTCTTCAAGTAGCAGGATCAGATTACGTACCTCGAGAAAACCCTAGAAGCTAGACGAGCATGCGCAGACGATACCAGAAGAAGAAAACAGACGAGGAAAACCACGGGACCGGGTTGGACCGGTTCCCCGGTTGGACCGGGACCGGGTGTCTTTTCTCGATATCAGGACGTCTTCACCTAGAGATGAAGGAGGGTCGGAGGCGACGGCGGCGGCGAGAGGGGGACCCCGGGGGGGGAAGGTGGGGCGGAGGCAGAGCGGAGATAGAGGCGACCGAGAGGGCCGCGGTGGACGGCCGGAGGCGAGGGTCCGATCTGCGAGGGACGGCGGCCGGCGGCGAGGCGACGGAGACAGAGCGGAGATCGGGCGAGGCGGAGGAGGAGGAGGAGGCGGCGGCTAGGGTTTTTTCTGCGTTTCCCCGTCGCCTGACTGGTTCCTTTTTCAGTTTTAGGAAGAAGATCAGAAAAATAAAACTAAAAAATAGGGAAGCCGGTCCGGGCGGTCCGGTTCCAGGCAGGGAATCGGGTTCATTAAGAGGAGGAGAATTTTGCAATCAATTCCAGGAGAATGCTATATTTGATAACGTTTCTATTTCTCTTAATTTTTTTTTTTTTTGGGATAAATAAAAGAACCTAAATTTATTTAGTAATGTCAATTAAATTTTATATTACCTGGAATAGAAAAATGGCTGGGGAATAAATTTGAAACAAAAACAAGAAATAGAAATAAATAATTTTTTATTCTCAAAAATAAGTTTTTTTATTTATTTTCTTCTTTTTCTTCTTCTTTGCTGCCAACCACCGCCGCCGCCGCCCCCTCCCGCCTCCCACCGCTGCTAATGACTACCACCAACTGGCTGTCAATCGCAACAATCAATGGCGGCAGGGGCAACTTCAGTGGTTGACAATGGCAATCGAAGTTAGGAGCAATCGATGGTGGTAAGGAAGAATAAAAAAAATAAAAGAAATTCTACATTACAAAAAAATTTATAATTCGTATCAAACGCATTCCTATTATTTTTCCATTCCGATAATATAAATTTTGTATAATTACCAAACACGTTTTTTTGAAAAATTGTTCTAGGGAAAAAATATAGAAAAATACTATTTCTAAAAAGAAATTGTTTCCCGAAATAAAAATATTATCAAACAAATCCTAAGACTGAGACAAAAATGGATTTTGGCTTAAAAATATATAGACTGATGAAGATAATTCTTTCTTCCCTTCATAAATTTGGGCCAATCTATTTATAAGCAATTTCCCATCAGAAATTGATTCATTATTCAAATTTAAGAGAATCATGGAAAATAAAATTTTATTTGAATTTTCATGTTAACATTTTAGTATGATAGAGTTTCATATTTAGAAAAAGCCGAAGTGCGTGCACGGTAAGATTTTGATTAAATAAACAGTAAAAAAAATCGATATAGATTGACATTATGAATCGTACATTTACTGATACTTATATTTTTGAAACGTCTGCGAAGACATGTACTATGTTTCTTAACTACAAAGGGATAAGGTTATGACATTGACAGCTACGAGGAAAAAAAAAGAGGAGTTTGAAGTCCAAAATTCTTTCCGAAAGTTCCATGAAAGCGATGTATAATTGTAGCGGAAACTCTAGAGATAAATTAACGTCTAATTTCAGTCTTCTCTCGCGTATTAAATTCAAATTTGATTTTTTTTTATATCACCTACAATATTTTGAAATCATTTTTCCAAAATAAGTTGATTCTATAGGATTTGCTTCTTTACACGAGCAAAAGAGCACGGGTATTGATTGCAAAAGAAAAACTAAAGACAAGTATGGTCTTTGTACTTTTATCCTTTTCTTTTTAATTTCGTGACTGTATTTTTTTTGTTAATTTTCAATTTTACTCCTAAACTTTTTTTTTTGTTTGATTTCATTCCTAAAGTTGGCATGATGTAGTCATTTCGTCTAATTTCTAAAACATAATAGTTGATTCGATGACATAATGCAACTTTCTATGAGCGGTCATAGTGGCACTTATACTTTTTTTTTTTCCATTAATCCTCTCTATATCTTATATTTTCTCAATCTTATGTGTGATTTAAAGAGAATGAGAAGTTCATGTGCAGTATTTAAAGCTGTATATATTCACATCACATTATATAGATTATTTGGTATAACGGTAGATCAATGTAAATGAATATAAAAGTTTATAAATAGAAATGATAAAAATATCTTGCGACACTTGTGCTTACTTTATTTTTATTTGTCTCTTTTTTTCTCTTTCTTTAATTATTTTCCTTTTTATTTCTTTTTTCCCCTTCCATCATTCTCTAATAAAAGTTTATTAAATAGTAAATTGTACCGATACACTTGAAATACCTAAAATATGTAATTAATATAAATACCTATAAAATTTATATTATAAAATATAATTAAATTCAAATATATAAATAGAAATAAGATTAAATTTAAAAAACTAAATTGTTATTCTTTTATTTTGAATTTCTTATACTAGAAATCAAATATTATTTACATTGAAATATAATTTTAATTTTATTAATTTAATAAGCTTGTTATGTGAGAAAAATAACTTTTCTATTATAGATAATAATCATATCCATCTTTATCCCACTTTTCCATTAAATAATTTTATCCGATTCATAACTCTCTTATATCCGGTTTTATCCTGTCTTAAACAAGCATTAAACACAATATATGATAAATTTTATCTTATCCTAAACTTTATCTCAACTATTAAACATAGCCTAAGGTTTTGTAGGGAGAGAGAGACGAAAATATGTTGGAGAATAAGAAGAGTTATGCTTGCGTAGGATTCATGATAAAAGTCTGAGCAAATTAGAAAGTTATTTTTTTTTTTTAAATTTCATGTCATAAAAGGCTTAAAAGGATCAAGCCACGCAAAATACATTGATAACTCGAGAATAAGCACAATTAGATTTGACTTGTCGACTTTGTGTTGTACATGTATTTTGTAAACATATCTTGTCAATAACAATTGTCCCTAACAAGACACTTTGACATTCATCACAATCACTTGGAGTTGGTACAAATAATGACAAGATAAGCACTATAGTTATCAATAACCCAAATCAAATGACTCACCCTTCGAGTTGGGTTTACCACAAAATAACATCCATGACCACTGAAACAAGACACCTTATTACAAGATAAAGATTGTTCTATCCCACAACGAAACTCTTTACAATCAATTGGTTGTGCTATGTGTGTGTCCAGTTCAAAATGAATTTGGTTAATCTCTGACAAGAGAGTATGAATATGAAATTCAATGGTAAGGAATGTTCTCTAACAGTACAATATAGGAGATTTATTAGATAATCACCTGGAGATACTTAATTTTGTTCTTTAATGATATATAATGCTCTCTTTATTTTTATTTTTAATTTTGGACACCAAAATTAAACGTTTGCTTTGTATATATGGTATAGATAGATTATATCACGAGAACTCAAGTTCTATACCATGACCGAGCATTCTATAACACATGAGACTAACGCTATAAGGTGATCATACTTAACCCAAATGAGCATGTTATATTGTGAATAATCATTTTACTATGCAAAACTCCTATTTCTATGGAAATAACATCCTTAATAGAGAACTTAATTGCTCATTTTCTAGATAAATGTTTGGTGATTTTTTGTTCAATTGCCATTAAAGGTAATACTCACACGTGGGCCAGGTGCAAATCAACAAATTAATTAGGCTCCATCTGTTTCATAAAAATTGAATCATTTGAAAAATATTTTTCTAAAAATGATCACTTCTATCGCTCAAAATAATTAATTAATATAAAATATTTTAATTATCCACAAAATATCATGTGTAAGCATTTTCATGGACAATGAAAATGCTTTTCATAAATTTTCATGTTAAATTTAACATGCTGTCATATTTATTATAGACGCTTGTTCAATTGCCTACCCTTTTTCTATACGTCAATAAAGTGAAAAAAAAATTCCAATATATCGTGACACGTTAATTCTCTCATTTTGCTTTCGAAACTCATAAATTGATAATCAATGTAGCCTCGTACACTTCAATCATCCAAAAATTCCGATTTCGTAGCATAAAAAAAAACACCAATTTCAAATGCCATGTCTTCATTCTTACGAAATTAAACAAAAATGAAAATGTTCGTTAGTGTTAACATCAATAATGGCTCATAAAAAAATCACTAATAATGGAGGGAAAAAGATTTGCAAAAAGTAAGATGAGATTGTAAACAAATTGAAAGAAAAGCTTTTTCTTTTCTTTTTGCATTTTCGCCTTTAAAGCGACGGAAATTTGGGCTCATATATAATTCGCATCCCCCCTCGACCCCAATTACAGAATAAATGAACTGTCATACAACCATGATTATAAACACGGAACGACCGGCTCCTCGCCCCCACGCGCCCCCGGGAGCGCGTGCGCGCCACGGCCTGACTCCGTCGTCCGACCACGCGCTCGCGGCGTCTTTTGGCGCGCGTGTCCCACACGGGAACCTCGAACCGGAGCTTCCAGATTGTTTTGAAAATCCGAACATTTTTTAGATTGGAGTATCTGCTACCTTGCTGCCCTTTCTCTCTCCTCCCCTTTCTCTCTGCTAGGGTTTCAGAGTCGCCGCTCCTGCCTCGCCCCCCCTCTCCGCGAATCGGTTGACCCGCCTCTCCATCTCCGGGTTCACTCGTCGACTCGGTGTAAGTTGCTCTCCGCTCTGCTCGCTCTCGCTTTTCCGCAGTAGGAACCGGCGTCGATTTGGGGCGGATTTCGAATCGATCTGGGATTACGATCGTTGGGGCGAGTGTGCGATCTTCCAGAACGTTTGACCGTAGCCCCGATCGAAGTGGGTTGTTTTTTCGGCTCGCGATTTGGTGTCGAAGTGTGTTTTTTTGCTTTTCGGTTTGCCTGCTTTGTGCCTCGTCGGCGAACAGTGGCCTCTGAGCAGCGCGACTTTACAGTCTGCGATTTCCCTTTTTTTCCCTGAAAAATCGATTTTTTTTTTTGCGTTTTTTTGATTCGTTGGACCGTGCGAGGACGATTGAAAGCTCCCGGGTTGATCTGCTACGGGGATTATGACGCGAGATCGAGGATGATCCGCCTCAAGTCTGGGGCTTCGCGTGTTAGTTGATTCCCATTTCCTTTTTAGCTTCTGGGTTGGTGAATCCCGGTGCCAGTCAGCTGCAGTCACAGATCATACTTTTCTGGTTCCTTTTTATGCTTCGAATTTCGAGATATGTCGTTTGTAGGTTTGTTGACTGTTTGGTACAGTAGTGGGGAAGTTGGCTTGCTGTAAATCTGTTTGCCCATTCCTTTTGTAATTAATATTCCAACGTTTGGACCATCTTTGTAGCTGTTTTTGGTGCTTCTTGTGTTCTTCTCTGCTTAAAGCGTGTTAGGTCTTGAATTAATTTGAGTGGGTTTTTCAGTTAGGGCCATGTTTGATTAGAAAAAGGACAGCAACTGATTATTTTCTCCGGTCTTTTTCATGGAGCTCTTTAATTGACTTTACCTTCTCTCTCTCTCTCAGATAGTATGGCGATGGAAGTCACGCAGATTCTCTTGAATGCACAATCCATAGATGGAGGTGTGCGCAAGCATGCTGAGGACAACTTGAAACAATTTCAGGAGCAAAACCTCCCAGGTTTCTTCCTTTCTCTGGCTGGTGAGTTGGCTAATGAAGAAAAGCCTGCTGAAAGTCGTAAACTGGCTGGTTTAATCCTTAAGAACGCCTTGGATGCCAAAGAACAGCACAGGAAGTACGAGCTTGTACAGCGCTGGTTGGCTTTGGACGCTGCAGTGAAGGTCCAAATTAAAAACTGCTTGATAAAGACACTCTCCTCTCCTTCTCACGATGCTCGCTCTACTGCTTCGCAAGTTATTGCAAAATTGGCAGGTATAGAGTTGCCACAGAAAGAGTGGCCAGAACTGATTGGTACTCTGTTGACAAATATTCAGCAGCTTCCAGCACATACCAAGCAGGCCACACTCGAAACGCTTGGATATATTTGCGAAGAAGTTTCCCCTGAAGCTGTGGAACAGAATCATGTAAATCAGATACTTACAGCTGTTGTTCAGGGTATGAATGCATCCGAGGCGAACAATGATGTCAGACTTGCTGCTACTCGGGCTCTCTATAATGCGCTGGGCTTTGCTCAAGCAAATTTTTCCAATGATATGGAACGCGACTACATTATGAGAGTCGTTTGTGAGGCTACTCTCTCTCCCGAGGTTAAGATTAGACAGGCTGCTTTTGAATGTTTGGTAGCCATTTCTTCAACATACTATGAGAAATTGGCTCCTTACATTCATGACATTTTCAACATCACTGCTAAAGCAGTCAAGGAAGATGAGGAGCCTGTTGCACTTCAGGCCATTGAATTCTGGAGTTCCATATGCGATGAGGAGATTGATATCTTAGAAGAGTACGGCAGTGATTTTACTGGGGATTCTGAAGTTCCTTGCTTCTATTTCATCAAACAGGCTCTCCCTGTACTCATTCCACTGCTGTTAGAAACACTTCTTAAGCAGGAGGAGGATCAAGATCAGGACGAAGGAGCTTGGAACATTGCAATGGCTGGAGGGACATGCTTGGGTTTGGTTGCACGAACGGTTGGAGATGACATCGTCCCGCTTGTTATGCCATTTATCGAATTGAATATTACAAAACCTGACTGGAGACAAAGGGAGGCGGCCACTTATGCTTTTGGCTCTATTCTAGAGGGTCCATCTCCAGAAAAGCTCGTGCCTCTCGTAAATGTTGCCCTAAACTTCATGCTGAGTGCTTTGATGAAGGATCCAAGTAATCATGTGAAGGACACCACTGCGTGGACTCTCGGTAGAATGTTTGAGTTTCTTCACGGTTCAATGTTAGAGACTCCTATAATTACTCCGGCAAACTGTCAACAGATTGTCACAGTTCTTTTGCAAAGCATGAAAGACGTCCCCAATGTTGCTGAAAAAGCTTGTGGGGCTTTATATTTCTTGGCGCAGGGGTATGAGGACATGGGACCCTCACCATCTCCACTGACTCCCTTTTTCCAGGATATTTTGCAGGCACTTTATGCTGTCACTCGCAGAGAGGATGCTGGAGAATCACGCCTCCGCACTGCAGCCTACGAAACTCTGAATGAAGTTGTACGGTGTTCCACAGATGACACATCTCCAATGGTGATGCAACTTGTTCCCCACATTATGATGGAGCTTCACCAGACTCTTGAAGCCCAGAAGCTTTCAACTGATGAGAGGGAGAAGCAAAATGAGTTGCAAGGTCTTCTCTGTGGTTGCTTGCAGGTCATTATACAGAAACTGGGGTCATCTGAGGCAACAAAGTATGTCTTTTTGCAGTACGCTGATCAGATGATGGGGCTCTTCTTGAGAGTGTTTTCTTGTAGAAGCGCCACTGCTCATGAGGAAGCCATGCTTGCTATTGGGGCACTTGCGTATGCTACAGGCTCTGGTTTTGAAAAATACATGTCAGAATTTTATCGGTATCTTGAAATGGGTCTTCAGAATTTTGAGGATTACCAGGTTTGTGCTATCACAGTTGGTGTTGTAGGAGATTTATGTAGGGCTCTGGAGGATAAAATCTTGCCATATTGTGATGGGATAATGACACAACTGCTGAAAGACTTGTCAAGCAATCAGCTGCATCGGTCTGTGAAGCCTCCCATCTTCTCATGCTTTGGTGACATTGCTTTGGCAATTGGGGAGAACTTTGAGAAGTACTTGATGTATGCGATGCCCATGCTGCAAAGTGCCGCAGAATTGTCAGCTCACACGTCTGGTGCGGATGATGATATGACTGAGTATACTAATTCCCTGAGAAATGGAATATTGGAGGCATACTCAGGAATCTTTCAAGGATTCAAGGGCTCTCCAAAGACCCAACTATTGATGCCTTATGCTCCTCATATTCTTCAGTTTTTGGATAGTCTGTACATGGAAAAGGAAATGTGAGTGCTCTAACTAGTTCTTGTCTCATCTCTCAAGGTTTTGATATTCTATACATTTGTTTCTGACTTATCTTTTTCTTCTCAGGGACGACGTGGTGACCAAGACAGCAATTGGGGTCCTTGGAGATCTAGCAGATACTCTGGGTAGCAATGCCGGTCCCTTGATTCAGCAGTCCATATCAAGCAAAGACTTTTTAAACGAATGCTTATCCTCAGATGATCATATGATCAAGGAATCTGCTGAATGGGCCAAGTTGGCTATCAATCGGGCCATTTCTATTTGAGGCCGCTGATAGTCCATGCATTCCTTAGTCCTTCATGCGTTTGGGTGTGTTGAGTTGGGGTCTGGCATTGCATTCCATGAGTCAGGTCATCACCATTTTTGGGTTCAAAGATATGGGTTATTTCGCCATCATCGCGTCATGTCAGCAGCAATCCGATGCCTTTTTCTTTCACATTAAGTTGATATTAATTTTATTATTTTCCTTTCTGTCGGAGGAAGATGGCCGGTGATGACCCACGTATCTATCTGCTAACTTGGCAGATACGTATGGACATTTACCGAGAAGGGAAAAAACAGTTTAAATGGTTGGGGAGGAAGACATCCGAGAGACTGCATTTGGTTCTGCGAAATTGTTTATCATGGTGGGCAGATGTGGTTTCTTGTTATGGAGAGGATGGTGATGAAGGCATGCCTTCAGAGTCGGCGGTTTTGGCCAGAATGAAGTCTGCATTTTTCTGATCGTCTTACATTTTCTGTCTTCTTCCCTCCCCACACCAAACTTGGGTATCCAAAGCATTGCATTGTTACAATTGTCATAGAGTTTGGTCTTTGCCTCTCTGTACTCATTTTGTATACTTGCTCGTTGTGTGGTATTACTGAGAGCCACACTCTAGAGCGTTCATAGCATGCATCATTCACATTTCATCAGTTTAATGTTCAATATAATGGGTTTTTTTGAGTCAATTTTCAAAGATCTTGTGCTTAAAGCTCATTTTTGCTGCCGTTTTCTTGGCCATTATGGTTCAGTTTGATTAGATGTGGATAGTTGATCTTTTTGGCTAAATCATGCTGTAATGGCCACACAAAGGACTATATTGTCTCCCTTCATTGGCTATTCACAGAGACAATAGATATGTCATTACAGTATGTATACTGGATTCGAGAAACTCTGCTTCTTTGTCCTTTATTACAGTTGCTGGATGGATTTGGTGGATGTGGTTGCCATCCTTGTTTGTTTGGCTTACCTCTTGAAGCTTGTAAATCTTGTTTCTGCTTTCTAGGAAGATGCGACTCCTGCCCACTGGCTATTGCATGCAGTGAATAAAGATTGGTTGCGATGCTTTCAATATGCTTTGAAAATATTTGGTTGCCATGTTGGCAATTTGGAAATGGGAAAAAAGGGGCCAGGGCATAAATTTGACTTCGATATTGTGTTCTACTCTGTTTCCCAGTCTTTTTTTATTTATTTTTTAATTGCGTGCCCTGTTTCCCAGTCTCTGCAGTTAATTCTGTTTAGTGGAACGTTTGTGTTGAGTCATTAGTCAGTTAAGGAGAGTTATTGTGGCCCTATTTTGCAAGTTGGCAATGTGGTAATAGAAATGTGATATGTTTCGTATTTGATATAGGGGAATCGAGGGGTGAAATCTATAAGGTTTTTGAGCTTGAGGATGTGAGGTTTTCTACTATTTAGGAATATATATATTCTGTAAGCACGGACGGTGATGGTACACTAGCGGTCGGGTGAGAAACTCCTTTAATGGGGAGATTTTGGGGTAGCGTGAATGTTAACGCTAGGCAAGGCATGGAGTTCTACTGATGTGGTGTGTCCTTGTACGAGGAAAACCTTATTATTTTCCAATGTCCCTTTTGATTCCCAGCATCTCCTTCTGAGATCCACCCTGAGCCCTTGAACAACACATTTGCGAACCTTCCGCTTCAAGCTGTTCTGGTCATGCTTCGGAAGTTGAGTATTGCTGTCAATTTCATCAGCCAACCATTGTGAGATCCAATGTTGCCTCCATTGTTGTCCCACTCAAGTTCGTGCAAGTCGTGCTACTTGTCCAAGTCCGGCCCTCTCCGTTAGTAGCAATCAGACTTGAGTCTAGAGAGTTCATTGTCTGTGTTGAGAACATATCCCTCGATTTTTTATTTTCCAAGGTTTTCTCGGCCTTTGCCCATCAAATGGAGGGGCAATTTTGTTCTCACTGACCTTACTAAGAAACCGGTGTTGAACTCAGCCCAAATTTCTTCCATGCCCAAGTGGTCTATATCTCTCAGATGGCGGCGACCGCACATGGGGGAGATTGGTCCGTTTCTCCTAAGTCACGGGTATAGGAATGTGAGATCTGCCTCACACCTGGCACGGGACTCCCTGAGGTATAGGCATCCTATATCGGAACCAAACAGGGACAACGTGTTCTAGTTCCGGTAATGTACTCCAAGGGCATTCGCATCCTCCCAAGATTTTTATTAAGTACTGCATCCCAGGGAATCTGATCAATGTCTAGAAAGGGAAAACTAGGCCTTGAAAGAAACAGTTCTTGGTAGGCGAGAATATGTCGCGTGTACCATTGTTGTTTAATAAGTTCTGTAAGATATATTGTCTCGATGCATCATCGGTTTACTCGTCTATGTCCTACATCATGATCACGCATGATGAGCCCATCCACAAAACGGTAGTGCTCGACTTCAGAGGATACACTTTGATTGATGATGGATACGTAGTTTCGGTCATAGCTTTCTCTTTGGTGTATGGCAGACACGAACCAATTAAATGTCTTGGCTGATGATTATCCAGGACTCTCGGGTTGTCCCAATATATGCTTTTCGAATAGCTGAGGATAACTTGAATTTATGATAATAACACTTCATTCGATTGCAAGTAGTCATTGTAGTGCTTTATTTGTAATTTCGACAAAAATGATGAGGAAAATGCGTACATTCTTATATTAAAAAAGCGAATGCTTAAAACGTAACGCGACTTGAATAAGGTTATATTAAAAAAGGCGAATGCGTAAAACGTAATGCAACTTGAATAAGGGGATCCTAAAGTACCTCTCACATGACCAAGCGACGTACCTGTCCCTGTTCCTGTATCAAGACCTGTGGTGAACCAAGATGTAGGTAATTGTGGTCCACAAAAGGCCAAGCTACACCAGTCCCGGCCACTCACTAAAGAAAAAAGTACCTGTTGATATTTTGTCCTAGTTTCGTAAGCAACTAATTGACAACCTATTCGAGCAGCATGAAGTTTCATCCTTTAACAGTGGAGATGGAGGCTCCTAGTGCTCTGTGAATTGGCACTGAAGGATTGGCTGATCACGGGGTGGACGAGACTGCACAGCTCCTTTATGCCTACTGACGATACTCGACGTGCTGACTTCTACCTTGGGCACGCTTAGGTGGATAAATCCTCACAGGCATATTTGGTAGGTTGTCATGTTCGATTGACTGGAAAAAAGAGCCTGTATCGTGTGTTTTGTATAGTGGGCACCTTCTGTGGTGGAAGAGAGCTCTCTCTCCTGGAATCTTTGAAAGGGACCAATCCAATCAGTGTTATCCTCTCCGATTGACATTTTCACCTAAATTAGCACAATCTCACAACCTGCACTCCTTCCCTTGCAACGATTGGCTATTTGCGAACGACAAGACTTAAAACATTGTCTCCAATATTTGTGGACACGTCCATGAACTCCAGAGGCCGCCATCAGATATATATATATATATATATATTTTTTTTTTTTTTTTGGGGGGCGGGCAACTTTGTTTTCTTCTTGGCGCAGAAGTTTTTTTATGTACAGGAGATATTAGAGAAATTTTCTGGGGTGAAGGTTCTTCTAGATACATTGGAGCGAAATGTTGGAGCACTGAATTTGTGTTCTGTCAGTTCAATGATGGAGTGAAGTGAAAAGAACTGAGTAAATGGAGTGGTAAGCGGCCATTAAAGCTTGTCGAAGTGAGATAATTGAAGTTTTCATGAGTGACGGGTAAGGAAGGGTGCAGGTTGGCCAACCTTTCCGAGAGTGACAGTGCCGTCTATTTATGATTTGAGCACAGACACTACAGAGTCAAATCTTTGTTTCGCCCTCTTCTACCCACTGTTTTCCTTGCCCTGGCTAGTTGCAATTGAAAGTGATTATGGAATGTTTGACAGAGACTCCAGTCACTCAACTTTTCAGGGAAAGGAGAAATTCAACAAGTATATCCATAGTCTCACATGCTCACGAACACGATGCCGATCAGACTCATAAGCATGTCCTATCATCCACCTAACAGTTTAAACTCCACGCAGATAAGCTTCAAAGGCGTTATAGTTTATAGTGATTTTAACGTTCCAAACCATTCAATATGTTTTCTCTAGAAACAGGACCAAAATACTAGAGGAAAAATTGAGGATTTAGAAGTCAAATGTATGGTGTACGATATTGAAAATAAATGAGAGTTATGTTCGGCTATGCAAAATTATTTAGTTGACTTTGTGCACTAAAATCCTGTGTATTATTCATAAATCTACGATGTGACCGTACGGCATAACCAAGTCTTACTGGTGCTGTGGCATCCTACATGCCCTTATATACCCCTTTAGTCCTCCTAAATTTAAACTCAGGACGACACTGGTTCTCGAAAATACAGCATGGATCCTTATAATAAGATGAGAATTGTGATCCTGTTCATGCTCTTCGTCAATAGTTACTCAGGTGAGAGAGTTCATAATTTTTTTTAGTCACAAAGACTATGTGCGCGAACTAAGCTTGAGCTGCAAATTGATTATTCTGTAGCAGCTGTTATGAGCTTCAGCGAAGGTGAGAATCCTGCAGGGTCGCTAAGCAAGGTAGCTTTCTATTCCTGTTCAATGTACTTAGCTGAATCTTTCGTTTTCCCAGTGGACATGCGCACCTGTAATTTTATATATTAGTTATACAGTTGATTTTCTCTAAGTTCCTCATGATGTTCAAATCAGTCAAAATTATCAATATTTTATTTGCAGAGTTCTCTCTCTAGATAGAACTGTTGATAAGGCAATGACTCAACTTACAAATGGATGATGTTTCAGTTTTTACATTCACGATAGGCAATTTTGAAGTGAGTAACTAGAATTAGATTTGCTAAGTAATGTCTTGACAATTCTCCATCATAGACAAGAAGGATTTGTCCAAGCTTGCTTAACATGCCTCCCCTTCCCTTCTGATGATCCACAAAACGTCTGTGTGAAGGTCACGAGTCAGAGGAAATGGAGAGAGATGATAATGCTCGAAGCTGTGTTGGACTATGACAAACCAGGGCCCAACCCGAGGCACGAACAAGGAAAAGGCAAACTTGCTCCTGGTGGAGGCGGCACCCCCAACCCCTGACGTGCCTGCTTCTTCCTACTTTTAAGTGCTTCTTCTGTTTACTCCAATAAAATGTTTATTGCTCTCGATAAGGAGACTGGGACATTTTGACTGCATAATGATCAACCATAGTTCATCTATTATGATGTTCGATGCTAAAGTTAAGAATTATAAGGTTGATGTTTCTCTCTGCGGAAACTGGTAATGATTGTGTTCCCCCTTCCTCATATGTACTATTTTCCTTTAGTTTAATGAGCAACAAATAAATCTCTCGCATCTTGCTCTTCTAACCAAACTTGTGGGCCGTTTTACTTCTTAAACTATATGGTCATTATGTTAGTACTTTCCCAGATACACCACTTGGGACTCTAGAGTTGTAGTGGGGAACAAGAAAGAAGGTAACAAGAACCGAATACCCAGTACTTGCGGCTTTTGTAAGAAGGGGATTCCCTCTTCTGTATGTCCTGAAGAGATAGGGTTTAATTTGTCAAGACGTGATACAAGAGAGACAGATTTTAGAAGCTTCCTATGACCCTGGCAAAGTTTATTGTCAAAAAATCTTCAACTGCAGCACAATTTTCTATCTACAGTTTTGGTGTAGAGATCTGAATAGAATTAATGAGTTTGCAGGATCAGATGAATGTTTCAGAGTGTTTCTCTGCTCTTGCATTCACATTAATATTAGCATACTGATATGCTATAGTTCATCGGTTTCTTATACAGTGTGAACTCTTTCTATATCTTCCTTGGTGTTTTGCATGAAGATCTTTCCTCGTACTAAGTGTCCTTACTCTAGAAGATTTTTTTTCTTCACCCAACTTACTTTAGAAGATTCGATGACTGTTTTGCAGCTCCAAGGCTTTGCTGGCGCTTTACCTTTCTTTGGATATCACATATGAAAATAGATTGCAGAAATGGATCCATTGTAAGTTCATTAAAAAATTCTATCGTGTTTTGATTGTTAGCCTTATCGGACTCCATTGGTTTAAGGGCGTCGTGCAAATTCTGGATTGGCTCAGCCTTGAACAGCATGAGCACACGCTCTAGTGTCAAGTGACACCTATAATTTACTAGAAAAATTAACCTTTTGTTTGCGCAACTCCGATACCAGGAGCACACTTAAAAACCTCAATTAAGGGATTATACTGTAAAGGGATTATACTATACTGCCTGCATTTGGCCTAGTTGAACAGTACAAGGGTCATTGTTTTCTAGATTTACATAAACCTTAGCGCATGATCCTCCCAGGATGTTCCATAAAAACCGGTGCTTGTGCATTACGTTCACAGTCAACTTTGTGATCCACGAAATCATTGCTCAGCTAAAATTTTGCGTAGCGTAATTTGGGTGATCTTTTTTTGCTTCGTGTTTTGCGGGTAATATTTTGAGCTGATCGAAGTCTGAGGGTTCCAACTGTTTCTTGAACTCCTTTTCCCTGATATTATGCATGTTTTCAAGGTTTGACAAACAGGGATTACTTTATATTGGAAACTTTTGACTGTCGACAAGTTAGACTTTTAACACCACAGATGGTGGTGTCACTGTGAAAGATCTCTGTCAATGGAGAAAAAGACAGAGAAATGGTGGCATGGACGATTTTCAAGTTAATGCAGACCAAAAGATGACTTCCTTGGTCCTTTACCAAAAAAAAATATTTTTAACCTTTACCAAAAAATAAAAAAAGATGACTTCCTTGGTCTTGCCGAGAAGAAGTGCTCTTGGTATTATTGAACTGACTACTGACTAGTGCCTACCACCTATTAACTCTTGAAGAATATTCGAAGCATCGTGGCCATGAAGAGGATAAAAACGATCGAGAATTACCTGCAAAGAACCATACAATCCGACCAAGAACACGAATAGACTAAACAAGAATGAATGGATGGAAAAGGAAAAAAGGACACCCAAGATATCATAACTCTCGATACGATACTCATTCAAATGCCGTAATTTTTTTTTTTCGATAACTTGAGTGCCTTAATTTCTAAAAAAACTTACATTTGAGTGACCTAACCTTTTAAAAAAAATTCTCTATAGTGCTGCAAATTCAAAGTAGTGACTGTTTTTAAATAGTTATGACATTTAATTGAATGTTTTTTAGAAATTGCAGCGCTCGAGTCATGGCTGTGTTTCAAAAGTTATGACACTTAATTTATAGCACTCAAGTGAATGTTTTCTGGAAATCGTGGCACTCAAAAAATCAAAAAATAAGTTATGTCAATCTGGTGAGTGTCATGAAACTTACAACACTTGTGGTGTCTTCGTCTCACAGAAAAGAAGGGATGAAGTAAGCATGCATGACGAACAGTGCCCACCACATGAAGCAGAGCCAATTGTTAATTTTGGGGTGGTGATGAATACATGCTCTGCATATGTAAAAGGTTGACAAAGTTATTTGGGGGTCATCATTCGATGGCTGAATATTTTATGAGATGTAAATTACAAAGAGAATTTGGCCATAACTTTCGGAGACAGGACATCCGCGAGTGCCTCGGTTGGCTCAACACCGCTATTGGATGCATGATACGATGAACAACCAGGGGAAAAACGAAAGAGCAAATGGATGTTCTCTTACGTTATCACTTCTTTCTACTTTCTCTTTTTCTGGGAGTACTACTTAGATGCTGCTATGGAGGAGGTGATTGGAGGGGAAATGAACCAATTTCTTGCCAGAAGAAACATGAAGGGAGCTCGATGTTTCTCTTGCTTTCTTTTGATTAGGAAGAGTTTCATTCTTCTTCAGGAGGCTCTTGAAGTCCCAGATCTGGAAAATTCCTGTTGGGACACGCTTTTTGAAGGTTCATGGACTAGGCTAAATGACATTTCCCAAAGCAATGGAACCAGGGCAAGCTTCTGTTCAATTTTTTTCGGAAGCTGACTGGGAGAATCAGATGATTCATTTGTCAAGAAATTGCAGGCGTGATTTTGATTTCCTCAACAAACTGGGGTTCAGATTGTTCTTTACGTTTCCCAGCCAGTTGAATCTCCTCAATTCACCTGGTCTAAAATAGTACATTTTTGCCGTGATTCACTCTGAAATGAACATCACCAGACTGAGCTAAACCTATGGATCTCAGAGATCCCACAGCATTTCTCTGGGAGAGGCAAACCCTTTTGAGTGCTGGCTAAAATGATATCTCACTTTGAAACTCTGCCAACTTTGCCTTTCCCCTGAGCAGTAGATGGAATGGTGCCTAACAAGTTGGATGGCCCATGTTTAGTGCTTGGCAATTAAAGAAAAAGAAAAGGACCTAATTCGAGACACCCAAAAAGCGTGTCGATAATAGATCAGTGTTCACACAGACCCTTAGTATTGTCCCACGTCCAGACAAATATCCAGAGAGGGAGGGCAAAAAAGAAAGAAGACTATGGGAGATGTAACGTGCTTTTGGTGCAGTTGACTTTGAGGTGGGGCATAAATTATAATGGGTTGCATTTTCTATGGCACTTTTTTCCACAAAGCTCTCGAGTGATGTCTCACCATGGCAAGGCTATTTTGGCTCCATTCTCAACCCCCCCACTCAGCATAAATAGGCCAAGCTCATACTCACAAGCTACCCCAGAACCAAACGGCAAGAAGAGCAAAAGAGAGAACAATCTTTTTCATCAGCAAATGTCTCTTCCTTTCAAGTCCTGTTTTCTCATCCTCCTCATCCTTCTCCATGCATGTCTGGGTGAGAAAGAAAGTCCTGCAATTAATTAGGAGCTCATTATTCCACAACTTACATGAATTCTCGATAATGTTGACATAGAACTTGCCTTTTTTCTATTCTTATAGGCAATAGCGAAAGCATCGACACTGCGAAGTCTCTGAGGTCTGCAAAAGGCGAGGTAGGAAACAGCCACATGCATGCTGAGATTATTTAGTGTTTGGTCGGTACAAATTGCTTTCTTTGGCATTTGGTGCACCTTCAAGGTGGCGATATGGCGTATTTTTGCACACGAAAAAGACACTTCTGCTTCGTTCTTCTTTGGTGGTAGATGAAATGGAATTTCCAAGGTTCTCGCCCATGGAAAGACTGAAATACTTGTGGCGAGAGTGATATGAATGTCTGTTTTGCTTGGAAACATCAATGATGACCTTGTGAAGAAGAAGTTAGAACTTTTCCTATTTTATGTGATCCTTCCAATTCAGATTACACCCGGTTAATTCAAACGAAAATGTTGTCGCAGGGTAATGTTGCAGTGAAGGTGAGGAAGCTTATTGGACTGGAAGCACTGCTGGACTATGAACCTCCAGGAGCTAATCCTGCTCATGATCCCAAAAAAGGTGGTGGAAAAGGCCCTTGAATGAAACCCAACAAAATGTATCTATCTATCTATATATATGTTGTCGTTTATAACCGCCAATGCAATGACTGTCTAACGTGTCGTGGCGGCGAGAGTGAGAGTGAGATAGAGATAGAGAGAGAGAGAGTTGCATGCCAGAGAAACAGACTAGGTTTTGGTGCTGAAAATGGTGTTGGGAGAAGGGATTGATGATGTTAAGCTTGAGCATTGTGGTATATATGTATTGGTGATTGTATATCGTGTTCTTATATTTATATTACCAAGTGATGGTTCTACAGTTGTACAGTGTATGTGTACGCACCATTTATGACCGAAGAAGACGAGAAAATAACTTCGCACCAATACAAAATAAATCTTCATACTAACTATCATCACATGCATATCGGTCACTCATGAACTCGTGAGCATCATTAGCCAAAAAGATATTATTTTTCATGGGGTGGGTATGTAAAGAACGTTAACCCACAGGGATGGGGAAAATCAAGAAGCGAACCGCTGATTCATCGCCCACGTTTTCCTTCGGTGGGAAGATGAATGCAATAATTTAATCGGTGCTTTTAGAAAAGTGCACGAGTCATGAGAAGCTGCGTGGAGGTGAGGAAAATGCTTGGAAGAGGAGAGCTGCCAGCTTTCCTGGTTGTTCGCCTGCTTTCTGGTGCTTTCCAAAGGGCAGCTGTCCCTTCGATAGATGTAGAAATCGCAAAAAATTATGCAAATAGTCGCTAAACTTTGATATAGTATATAACATCATCATTGAACTTTTAATCCTTTTAATATAGTTCTTGAATCATTCTTAGATGTTCAATATAGTTTATAAACTTTTAGTTTGTTTAGTCAGTATCATTAACTTTCTATAATAAAATCAAATCAATCATCCGGTACTATTTAGAAGTTTACATAGTTACCTTATTGCCCAAATACTATAATATCTATTTCATTTCAATCAATTTCCTAAATTAACAAAAAAAAATGCTATCTTTCTATTACCTATTTACCTTTTTGGTCTTTACAAATAGAACTATGATTCCATTTATGTATATATTACCTTATGATCTATATAATAGCAAAAATATAACTTCATTTAAAGCTATATCATAATTAAATTCCTTTCATTCTAAAATTAAATGTTTTCATAAGAATATTTAAGAGCAAATACCACAAGAAATCCCCAAACCATGCCCATTGTAACATAAATAACCCGAACTTTTTTTTTGTGTGACAATAAATCCTAATCTTGCTCATTTTGACACAAATACTCTCAACTTTTTTTGTGTTATAAAAAACCTTGAACTTATAACCAAAATTATATACATGTGATATATATACAGTTGGAGTCAGTTCTATCCAAGGTATAGTATAAGTCCAAAGTTTTTTATGGCACAGAAAAGTTTGGAGTATTTGTATTACAATGGGCAAGGTAAAGGTTTTTAGTGAGATAAAAAAAAAAAGTTCGAGGTATTTGTGTTATAGTAGGTATAATTTGGATTTTTTATGATGATATTAACCCTATTTTACAACGACATTAATTTTTCTATGGATCTTTCATATTATTAATATAAATCTTGTTCCTAGTTTTTTTAGATAGATAAATTTTTCAAGTTTTGTGTTTCATATTTTCTTAATTAAATTTCATTAAATCTTTAAATTAGGAGATAAATAGCAGGAATATCAACCTAGTACAACTCTAAATGAGGTTCTACTTTTACTCTTATAAAGATCATAAGCTAAAATGTACTTAAATGGAACTATCATAATATTTATAAACACTAAAAAGGTGAAGAAAAAAAGATAGTCGTAATTTTTGTTGATTTAAGAAATGGATCAAAATGAAAAGGTATATTAAAATCCTTGCGATAGTATAATTATGAAAACTTTTGAGTTTATTACGGAAAGCTAAAGAACTAAATCAAACATTTAAGAATAGTTCAAGAACAACAAATTAAAAGTTTGAAGGTAATATTACACATTAGACTAAAGTTTTGAGACTATTAGTGTCATTTTTACATAAATCTTTAATAAACTGTCATTAATTGGTGTGGCAAAATATACACCATAAAAATTACGATAAAAATAATATGAATACGACGAGTTACGAAAAGAAAGGGTCCCCCCGAGAGACAAACATGTCAATCTAGGTCATCGGCATCAGGATTTCATGAGTTCGATCTAACATTTCGAAATTTCCAATACATCTTTATCATAAGTCAATTATATATTTTGTCTGATTTTTTCTGGTGATTTCCCTTGTTTTATCTTTCTCGAACTTCTCATGTCTCTTTTAACAAACCAACCATCCATTCTCATTCAAAACTAATCCCCCTGAACTTTCTTGCGCCAAACTTATCGGGATATCATGAGCAGACACTACTTCATCGATTTGATAGGCAAACCATCGGTGTTCTCCCCCAGTTTCGACCAAACTGCAAACCCTCGAACCGTTCAGAAGGTACTGCAAAAACACACTAAAAGAGAAATCAAGAACGAGTTGGAGAGGTCTTTGAAAAGTTGATGACAGCTCTCAAGAGAATGATGATCTCCAAGTAAAATTCTAATCTGCATAAGGACAGGAGGATGAAATATGCGAGTGCATGTGGTGGGAAAGCGATGATATTATTGTTTCCCGAGCGGTGGAATGAATCCAAGACGATTTCTTCGTATCATTGATTGCTCTGAAAGCAAGCCATTGAGCTGGGAGACACGCATTGAACTCGGGTCAGGAATGACCCACAACCACCATCTCAGTTCTTGAAGAAAACCACATGAAAAAGGTACCTCTCTATTTCTTTATATTGTCCTACAAGAGGAGATATGTTTCTTTATTGACGAACCTTCCCTCCCCGGAAGGGCCAACGCCTGTCCTCATTATTACCCGCCTGTCCCCCCCTTCAAATTAATCATGAAACGGACCTGCTTAACTTTATGACATAAGGAGAATTATCTCTAATATTCAATCATGCATAGTGGAGAAAGTTTTGGTGGGTCATTTACTTTTCTAGAGAAAGTCCTGTCAAAAGTTATCGTGGAACCATTTCTTCGCTTTTTCGGGTAATGGTAATCGTATAAAGTATTTAATTTGGGAATATCATACACGTCAGACGTGCCGTTCTACCCCACTTGTCAATGGGGTTATACCAACGGCCTTGTTAGTCTCGGGCTTATATGGTTAGCGACTTGGGCAGTTGTGACGTCGTTCAAATATACGGTGACAAGGAATGGGACTAGGGAGGGTTGGCTGTGCTGATTGTCCATACGGTGCTAGGTATGACAGCTCCATGAGATGGTCAGCACTAGATACAGGTTGAACTGGACTGTAATGTTGATGGAATTCTAACTATAGCATAAAGGGTTAAATTCTTAGATGGTGAGAGTTTGTCTGAATTCAGGTTAACCTGAACATGCGTGGCTGTTGACCAGCAAGGACTTACAGGCGATGGGCCAGAAATAAAGAAAATATGGGTGTTCCTTTGGGCTTCATCTGAAGATTTAGCTCTGGACTGGCTTATTTTGGTTTTGTGTGTTTGGGCCCGTTAACTTCGTTTCCCTGTTAAAGATTCAATTGATATACAACCTATTAGTAAATCTCAGATGATATCTGCTTAATTGCAGATCTAGGAACGGACTCCTTTTTGTGAATATGAAAATTGCTATAGTCCATCCGTTTATACATGAATAGTTACCTTGTCTTTCGTGACTCGACTAAACATTTCGATTAGTTAATGACATGTTCGGACATGTTCAATTATGCATGTTAATGTGTTATACCTTTATGACGTGTTGGCTTGTAAAGATATGTCGTATTTGGATTAAAATGACAAAATAATTTGTCACACCCATATTAGAGGCTCTTATTGGATGAAATCGATTCGGCCTAAACTTTTGCCTAAACTAATGAAATTCATTGCATCGATCTGGACTTTCTCAATAAATGTCCTTACTCAAGCCCACCCATAAAGCCATAGGACACTTGTGGACCGCCAGACCCATGATTTTATTTAATTGGTATCGGGTTATCTTGGATAGAAGTGTTTAAAGGCCATGTGTTTCCTTAAAGGAAATTGAAATTTTCCTCCGGTGACTTTTTTGGAAAAATTGTCCAATAGTCCTAAAGCTATTATATGATGGCTAATTTAGTTCGGAATCTTTCAATTGTGCTTATTTATTTTAAACCTTTTGACAATTTGTCAATCTAGTTCTAAACATTTGGATTATTTACCAATTTAGTTTTAAACCTTTTAATAATTTGCTAATTTAGTCATTTCGACTAATTTGGTTAAAAAATATTGTAATTAGCATTGATTATCCTACATGGTATGACCGATGCTAATATAAATGATTTTCGTAATTTTTTTAACTTTCCGATTTTTTCCACCTTTTTTCTTTTTCTCTTCTCTTCCCTTTCTTTTCTTGCTGGCCTTTGGTGCACCTAGGCCTTGACAGAGCCCAGCAAGGGCCAGCCTCACTTTGCTGCCAAGGACCTTTTTCAACCATCGCCAAATTTGCTGACCGACAGAGAAAAATAAGGAAAAAAGAAAAAAGAGAAAGGAAAGAAGAAAGGGAAAAATGAAAGGGAAAAAGGACAAAAATTCAGAAAATTTTAAAAAATGACAAAAATTATCAACGTGAATGATTTTCAATCAAAATTAGCCGGAAAAAAACTATATTGGCAGATCGTGAAAAGGTTTTGCGAACTAAATTGGTAACGTTTTAGGACTAAAATGGCCGATGGATAATATATTTAGGATTTCTTTAAGTAATTTTCCTATGACTTTTTCAGTTAGTAGGTTACAAATATGTACATCACCTACATCTATACTTTGAAAGCGTAAATGTGGTAGATGTCCACGATCCTTGGTCCGTCGATCAAGAGACATGATCAGAAAGAAACCAAGAATGGAGGAAAACCACAACCGTTCACTAATAGACTACACCATTTCATGGCTATGCAGCAAACATTACATTAAAAAATACTTGAGAATTATATATATATATGATGTCATTCTTGCCTTCGGGCCTTCCTTTCCTAAGTTCTTGAGAATCGTGCTAAATAAGCAACACATGTCAATAGGCCAAAAATACTTTCCGAGGAGCTGATCTTGACTCATTCGGCTCTTAAGTATCTTGTGTACACGATCCACCAAATCTGCCTATTCTCGACTTTAATTATTGTGTAATCAAGGGCGTGATGGGTGTTGCATTACCATTACGTGTGGATTTCTAGCGGGGTTGCTAACCTAAGCTCTTGAAAATTGGATCGAACTCGAAGGGATAAAATCGGTAACGTGAAGATCAAGGCACGCAATGATTATCGCCTAACCTTTTTCCTTAATTTAAGAATTTACATTTATTGCGGGGAGGCATGGTTTTGTAATGCTAATCGAACGCTGCACGTTGCTTTCAATTGCTTTGGAATGCTTCGATGCCTCTCCTTTTGTAGGTCCAGCCCGTTCCAACCATTTTCGTGGGGTCCTTTTTGGGATGCCACTTGCACCTATATGCTCGATTGATCACGATGGTTTCATTATACCATTGCACTTTTTTTTTTAAATTCTTTTTGCTTAAAATAAAATAATCTAAACTAAGAGACATTTCAAATTAAGTAATTCTCGTGTAATTTAGTTAATTAACTCCATAAAGAAAATGTACGTAGGACCCATTTAGGATTCCTTTACTGCATTTGCAATGTGAGACGGTCTCGCGATTGTAATCAATGAATTAGGTAAAAGTAGAATCGATTTGGTTTCTCAATGGTAATGCTATTATCTTTAAATTATCATAAGAACAATACGTGTCCTTAATCAACACGGATCAAAGAAAAATGGAAGGGACATTTGAAAATAGTTTCCAAAAAACTCCGAATGCTTTTTCGAAATCGAGAGATGAGAAAATTAAGCCAAGGGGACAATAGGATTTCGTCATCGCAAATTTCTATTTATGGAGATTTCTAAGAAGCTAAGATCTCTGTTGTCATAAATCTCGTCATATCCGAAAGGGGTCGTCGGATCTTATCAAATTTATTAGAGATGCAAAGACTCCGACCTCACAATCGTTGGTCGAACATTAACAGCAACGAGCTCAATCAATGCGAGACTTCGGAAGATGCGTCCCTATTATTATCATTATGACGACGATTTTTTAAATTCATAAATCCATTGGGAGGGGCATCGAGTCGGAGATTCGGACAGGTGCACATACTTATTAAACAATGCATGAGTCACGCAACATACGAAAGCGAAGAAAATAGGGGTGGGGTCCACCGTCCCACCGATTCTGAGGTGGCAAAGGGGCGAGACATCATCGGTAACGGTCGCAAAAGGTAAGACGACGGACGGACGGACTCGCCCGCGGCCTCGCCGCAGCCGCCACAACCACCGTATATAATCACGATTCACGAGGGACTGCTGTGCAAATAAAAGGAATTAAATGAAATACCCAAAAAAAAAAAGAATCAATCAGAATATTATAAAGGGAACGGGCCAAAACAAAATAAATGAATTTAAAAAAGAGGAGAGAGGAGAGAGAAAGAGAGAGGAGTAACCACCATCAAAGCAACAGGACACATGGGCCTACCTAACAACACGAAGATGCCCCTCTTTCTCTCTCTAAACTAACAATCAAAGTCAATCCCCAATTTACCATTTTACCCCCAATCCCTCCCCTCACCGTACACTGTGCGCGAATCTTCCCACTTCGCACACCCTCTCTCTCTCTCTCGGACGAAGAAGAAGAAGCAGCGAAAGAAGGGAGCTGAAGCTGCAGCTGATCTGGATCTACAGTCTCTCTCTCTCTCTATCTCTACAACGCACGCTCCCAATCCAGTTCACGCACCGACGAGAGAGAGCTTATCGACAGTGGTTGAGAATGGTGGCCAGTCGTAATTTCCACCTCTTCAATTAATTCTCTCTCTCTCTCTCTCTCTCTCTCTCTCTCTCTAGCAATCAGTTTCTGCGTTACCTCAAATCCCGCGAAACTAGAACCCAGGAATCCCTCCCCCCGCCCGCCGCCGCCGCCGCCGCCGCCGCCATGCCCGGCCTCGTCTCCGTCAAAACCCCGCCCGACGCGCCGGCCCCGCGCATCTCCCTCCCCGACGCCTCCCCGAGATCCGACCCGACCCCGACCCCGAACCCGAACCCGATCCAGGCCCACCCCCGACCCTCCCAAGCCCGCCTCCCCGCTCCCCAAGAAGCCCCCTCCCCCTCCCCTTCCCGCTCCAAGTTCTCGCCCCGGAAGCCCCCGCCGGAGTCGCCCGGCTCCGCCGCCGCCGCCGTCCCTCCGCCGCCGCCGGCCTCCCGCCCGATGCGTCGCTCGACAACCCGGATCTCGGGCCCTTCCTCCTCAAGCTCGCGCGGGACACCATCGCCTCCGGCGATGGCCCCGCCAAGGCCCTCGACTACGCGATCCGGGCGTCCAAGTCGTTCGAGCGGTGCGCCGCGGACGGCGAGCCCAGCCTCGACCTGGCCATGAGCCTCCACGTGCTGGCGGCGATCTACTGCAGCTTGGGCCGGTTCGAGGAGGCCGTCCCGGCGCTGGAGCGCGCGATCCAAGTCCCCGAGCCCGGGCGCGGCCCCGACCACGCGCTCGCCTCTTTCTCCGGGTATATGCAGCTGGGGGACACGTTCTCGATGCTCGGCCTGGTCGATCGGTCCATCGGGTGCTACGAGGAAGGGCTGAAGATACAGATCGAGGCACTTGGGGAGACAGATCCGAGAGTGGGCGAGACTTGCAGGTATATGTGGATTTTGGAAAGTTCTTGCTTCCCTTATGGTTTGATGCGCGTAGGTTACTAGGGAGTTGCAATTAGCAACATTAGGGAATGTATGACTGAAGCGTGATCCGAACTGGGTTCTGACTTTTAGCTGAAAAATGTCGTCTTTGGGTTGTGTGATTTGGATTGGATCCGTGGAGTGCTGAAAAATCATCCATGTACACGACACCGTAGGTTAGATGCTCGTAATGTGGTTTTGTTGGAACCCTTCAGTTTCCGGTTAGTAATTTGGGGAACTTGGTACGAACATTGAGGTGACTCCGGAATTAACTTCAAATGATCGATTTTTAGCTGTCCTGAACTTCGAAATACATTAGCTGCTTGCGGTCTGATGTGTAAATGAACTCCGGTGAAGAAAAAACTACCATCTTCTAGCAAATGTCATTGATTAGATATGAGAACCTTCATTGCCTTCTACTTTTAACTTTAATTTTGAAAAAATTGTCTTCTCCAGAGATCTTTACCTGGCTATATCCCAGGAGTAGTAAATTTCTGACCTGAGCTCTGTATCTGTTCTCTGTTTCCAGTCTTTGGTGTGGCTCCAGAGGAACCGTTTGTGCCAAACAACTAATGATGTTCTCTTGCATTGTTTTCCATGCCGCTCCATACTTATGTTTAAATGACTCTCGCTCTTTATCTGGTCTTCTGCTAAAAATATCAGAAAAAAATTTCAGTTGAAGTATTTCTTCATGTACTTTGCTTCATCTCATGAACATTGCCAAAATAGATTGGCTTTTGAGAAAATTTTCTCTTCATGGATTAAAAAATATAAACTTTTGTTGATTTTCTTTTCTTTGGTCAAACTTTCTGGTATATTCTGACTGCCCAAGATTGAGTTGGAGTGCGTAGATATGGTCACTGTCCCGTAAATTTTACCTTGTTGCTTTTCATTATCATGGACACATCTCAAATGTCTCGGCACTCATAAACTGCAGGTACTTAGCTGAGGCCCATGTCCAAGCAATGCAGTTTGATAAAGCAGAAGAGTTGTCCAAGAAAACTCTTGAAATCCATCGGGCGCATAGTGAACCAGCATCTCTTGAAGAAGCAGCTGATCGCCGGCTCATGGCTCTAATATGTGAGGCGAAGGGAGACTATGAGTCTGCTCTTGAGCATCTTGTCCTTGCCAGCATGGCAATGATTGCAAATGGACAGGACAATGAGGTTGCTGCAATCGATGTCAGCATCGGCAACATTTACCTTTCCCTTTGTCGTTTTGACGAGGCTGTGTTTTCTTACCAGAAGGCCCTTACTTTTTTTAAATCATCAAAAGGCGACAACCACCCTTCAGTTGCCTCTGTTTATGTACGTCTAGCAGATCTGTACCATCGGACAGGAAAACTGCGTGAGTCTAAATCTTATTGCGAAAATGCCCTTCGAATTTATTCCAAACCCGTGCCTGGAACTACAGCAGAAGAAATTGCTTGTGGGTTGACCGAAATTTCAGCAATTTATGAGTCTGTGGATGAGCCTGAGGAGGCACTTAAGCTCTTGCAGAAGGCTATGAAATTGTTGGAGGACAAGCCAGGACAGCAGAGCACTATTGCAGGAATAGAAGCAAGGATGGGAGTGATGTTTTACATGATTGGGAGGTATGAAGAAGCACGGAACTCCTTTGAAAATGCAGTGACTAAACTGAGGGCTGGTGGGGAGAGGAAGTCGGCCTTCTTTGGGGTTGTATTGAACCAGATGGGATTAGCTTGTGTGCAATTGTTCAAGATTGACGAGGCTGCTGAATTGTTTGAAGAAGCAAGGAGTATTCTTGAACAAGAGTGTGGCCCTTGTCATCAGGATACACTTGGAGTGTATAGCAATCTTGCCGCAACTTATGATGCAATGGGAAGGTACTTTTTCTTTTGGAAACTGCAAATTGCTCTCTCACTCTCTTTCTCCCTCCCTCCCTCCATATATATATATATATATATATATATATATATGCTCTGTCAATTTTGACTTAGACTATTAAATGGGCAAGTCAGAGGATTGCCCACCCAAAGTGATACATGTGGCCATATTGTCATGTTGTCATGAGATTGGTTGAATAAGTGTTTACATTAACTTCTTTGAGATCAATTCTGAGGTGTGTGGTCTGTAATTCTATCTTCAGTTATTGGGGAATTGGCTATCTCTCTAATGGTTATTAGATCTTGTCTGTGTTTTATTTAGGGTCACAGCTTTGTATGCTATGTGCTACTTTTCTCTTTTCTCTATCTCCATTTTTTGTGAAAACTGTGACGTCTCCTGTTTCTGTTTTCACTTTCCATATCACGTTCCCAAGAGAAGATTTTAGAATGAATCCATCTCGTATTGATTAATCTTTAGCATACTTGTAGCAAATCGGGTCACATGCCAAAGTTCAACATTTCACTACATTAGTATTACTTGTTTTTCATCTATGTGCATACTTTTTACTGAGGATGCTTTATGTAACAGTCTTGCTTCTTTTGTGGACCGATTTCAGTTGAATTGTGGTTGTTCACACCGATTGTGAATTCCAGTAGAAACTGTTAGCAAGCTTTAAGTGCGATTTTTCTGATATTATACTGACTTTGTTACCCCATTTACAGAGTTGAGGATGCAATTGAAATCTTGGAGTACGTGCTCAAATTGAGAGAGGAAAAGCTTGGCATAGCTAATCCTGATTTTGAAGACGAGAAGGGTAGATTAGCTGAACTGCTTAAAGAAGCTGGAAGGTCTCGCAATAGAAAAGCCAAATCTCTAGAGAACCTCATCGACCCCAACTCGAAGAGGACGAAGAAAGAAGGTACCAAGAGGTGGCCTGGCTTGGGCTTTAGAATATAAGCAGGCAGTACTAATTATCCGCATCAATCCTCAATTTGAGACACGCACATCCTGTAACATAGAAGATCATGTATAGAGTTAGTAGCATTGCCCGGGCAAGTTTCCATGTTTTCTTTGGCTTCAAATCTTTCATTTCTTTCTTCTTTAATTGTTATTTGGCACTGATGTGTGTTGTGATCTTGGATTTTTCGACTGAGAAGGGGAATGGTCAGTCGGTTGTGTACATTTCAATGTGCTCTTTGCTCGCTTCTCTCGATTGCATTTTTTATTTTTTTTTCATTTGTTTTGATTTGCTTGTCATAACTTGTATACCTTTCTGATTTTTGGGTATCCGATGGTTTGGTCGAAGTCGAAGTCGAACTGCAAAATGTAGTTGATGTCAGTGTCCCTTGGCAAGAGAAGGCATTGTAGAGATCAAGAGTGTAGGATTCTCAAGAGTGAAAATTGCCATTCTAATTTGCTTCAGTCAAGTGAAAGGATGCGTGCCGTGCCGTGCCGTGCGATAGGAACAAATATATTTATGCGTGAATGAATACAACAAGATTGTTCCTGAGCTTTGCCACTCACTTTGAATGGTCCTCTTCCATTGATGTGGAACTTCGTGTGGCACATAAATCTTTGGTCAATGCATCATCAAGTTGCCATAAAGGGCATACTATTTCTTCTTTTTCGGGTGAAGTCATCCAGGGCAATCATCCACTCTCTTAATCAGTCTCTTTCAAGGCAACCATTCAGTCTTTAGTCAGAAAAGGTCTGAGTTTTCTACTTTGAATTCGTTTGTTTTGCCCAAAATAAACAATTTGAAAAATCTTCCCTTTCAAGATGATTGTTTGCTTTGTCTAAAAAAATTCGACGATAAATATTTTCAACATGAATACTAAATCTCAATCTAAACATTTCATTGTTGTTGGAAATATATTTCAGTCATGTACTTTTTGTTTTTGTTTGAGCTATACGAACTATCGAGTTGAATGAATAATTTTTCCAATCGTTGATCTTTCACAAGATACAAAGAAATCTTCTAAAAAAAAAAAATCTGATTTGTCTTTCTTTGACTTTTTTATTTTTATTTTTTATTGAAGAGATTTTCTTGTTCAGTTCTAGAATGCGAAAAAAGTTTGTAACAGCTTTCTGACTTCGTGGGGCCGAGGAAATAGCAAGTAGCACCTGATTTCACAGCGTCATTAATGGCACGATACAATGAACCAAACCTCTGCCGACCTCATTATTATCTCGTTCACTTGTCATCTGAGCTCCTTCGCCCAGACATTATCCAAATTCATGTTACGCCGATCGAGAATCTGATGCTTTTGTCAGTCGTCATATTTATGCCTGATATTTCAACCATTAAATCTACTATCAAAACGTTGACTTGGAGGAAGATTAGTGTGCTAAAATCAATAACAAAAAATAACTTAAAAAAAATATTTTTTTGGATTTTTCAACGCGAGAAAATATTCTCCACTTTGGAGAAAACATTTCCCATGGACAACAAAAAAGAAAAAAGAAAACATTTCCCATATCTTTTTTTACCTCAATTTCTTTAATCAAATGCTTTCATTTTTTTTAAATCGATTTTTAAATTATTTTTTATTCTCTTTCTTTTCTTTTTCTCCTCCTTCTTCTTCATTGGCCAATCGTTAGCCATGATGGTGGCTAGTAACCGGTCATAGACGAGCTGGAGCCTCACCACAGGCCGGTGAGGCTCGACCTCACTAGGATTTGGTGAGATCGGGTCTCGCTCGGCTCGGCCAATGAATGAAAAAAAGAAGCAAAAAGAAGAACGAAAAGCGAAAAAAGAAAAAAATAATTTTAAAAATGTTTTTTTTAAAAATAAAAAATATTGAAAATGGTGCATTGAGGAAAAATTTTCCTTACTGAAAAATTTTTATAGTTAATTTTCATATTTCAACCGAATAGTAGAAAATATAGTTATTTTCCTGAAAAATTGGCTTCTTGAAAAATATTTTCTAGAAACGTCCTATTTTCCGCGAAATGAACAAAATCTTAATATTGATATAACAGAACGTCAACTATAGATAGATTCGATAAGATAAAATCAAGGGACTTTAAAAAAAAGAACGAAGAACAAGTTAAACATCAGATAAATATACCGAGTTCAACATCTGAACTTGAGCCTCGCCTGTGTTCATGATCCTTGCGTAAGGGTTGGTAGCTGTTGCGTCCAACTACAATAAGAATAGGGGTGAGCATAATTCCAAGTAGAACCTGAAACTTGAGAATAAGATCGGTGGGAACCTGTTCGGTTTCAGGTTTTAAAAATTAGGGAACCTATTTCGATATATAGGTTTTAAGTTATAAGTTAGTGAAAACTGAAACTTGGAACCTAACTGGAATAATTCTTTGCATTTTTCTTGGTCTATGTTTTCATGTGATCCTGCAGTATTTCATAGTATTCGATGATGAGTATATAATCAGAAACTATTAGTCTGAACTTCTATTTTATAATTAAGACTTTTACTTTGTCAGTAGTTTATATTTTTTGTGTGTCTAAATATAAATTATTGTCTCTTGTCACGCCTCGAATCTCGAGCGCGCCAACATCCCACCATGGTCGTACAAATGCGACATTCCCAGGTAGTGTCGCCGACCCCATTCATTTATTATTGCGTAAGCGGAACGTATTATAAAACCCCTGACAATGAAATACGTGATAGAAAAGCAGGAAGCAAAATCACAACATAACACTTTCATAATTCAACAGAATTATAAACATAGGTCTACAGTCAAAAGTCTACAAAAGACCGGTTCTTAAAAAGGAACTATCCTACGACCTACAAGTTGGACACGTTCTCCAATCCTCATGACTTCACCTCTGCAACTTCTCAAGGTCAACCAGAGCTATCTAGCCGCTCCGTCCACCAGAGACCTGAAATTATAATCCCCAAACCGGGATGAGACAATGTCTCAGGAAGATCAACCCCTTAAACCCCTATTAGAAAGAAAATACGCCCCGGGTGGCCTAGTCACATCACACAGAAGACTTACCTCGTCTTAATTCATTCATGCAGATTAGCACAATTCATATCATTCAATCATATGCAGTAATAAGAACTTAAACAATCGGAACGCACTCACTTTCATATAACCAACAATCGCGGGGGCCCTAATTATAAGACTAAATCGTTATGACACGTCCCATTCCATGCCACACAATTCCGTCCCATAATCCGACACATCAACAACACTCAACATGCATTCCAATTGTTATTCACTGCCACACAAGAGCATAGCCTACTCGCCGGTTCGGCTATCTACGGCATATAGCTAGGCATCGCCTCCCCCATGGAGCGCGGCTTCGTCGATGCGTCGACAGCATTCCCGAAGGAGCATGGGCCCGAGAATCTATCAAAGCGACCCGCATCCGTTGTAAGAGGCATCCCATATAGGGGCAAGTCGCTCAACAGCCCAGGACGATCTCCTCTTAATTATCACACAACAATTCATATTCGGCCCTGTGACACTCGCATTTCACTCAATACTTTCACTTAAAATAGTGATCCCGGCCATTTTTCTTCATATTAAAAAATATTCCAGAAATTACTCACGTGTGTGGGGGCACACTAATTTCAATTCAAAAAGCCAATATCTCACTTTTTCAAACCCCACTATTTAATATAATCATTAAAATTCAATTTTTGCATCAAAACCCGACACTTGGGTTTTTATGAATAAAATCCCTATTTACCACAATCAACACTCAATTTGTCACATCCATTCATCAAATTCAAATTCTAAATGCACAAAGAATGATCGGACGAAATTCTAAGAGAATAAGGTCCCGACGAAAGTTTCGAATTTAATAAATAATTAAATTTATTCCGAAAATTAATTAAATAATAATATCCATATTTTTCGCCATCCACACTCAATTTATAATATCCAACCATCAATTTCAAAATCCGAATACACAAAGCAGCGATCATCACGAAATTCGAACAACTGGGGTCAAAAAATAAATTTTCTGTTTTTTTTTTAATAAATAATAATATTTTAATAATTTCGGAATATAATATAATATTATAAATTCAAGAATTCGAAATCATTAAATAATTCAAAAATAAAACCCTATTATGTCACATCAAGGCTTTATATTAAAATAAACATACTTAACTTTAAACTAAACACACTTTAACTTAATTAAACATCCTAATCTAATCCTCAACCAAATAAACTAATCTAACCATCTAAACTTATTTAACTTAGACTAAGCACACTTAGGGCATCATTAACCGTCTAATCGAGATTTAGTGAGCTTAACCCACCGGATTAGCGAGCCGAGCGGACCAAAACGACGAGAACCATGCGAGGATCGACTTTCCTCAAGGTGGGCCGAGCATCCGGGCTCGGGAAGGCGGCCAAAACGGGCCAAACATGGGCTGCCATACCCATTTTCTGCAGCTGCTGGTTGAGGCCGACGGAGGGGGAAACGGTGGCTGGTTGAGGCGAGCAAGGGCGGCAAAGACTAGGTGGAGCTCCGGCGGGTTGAGGAGGCGACAAACGGTGGCCAGAGGCGGCTGATCCGCGGCCTAAGCTGGCCGAACAGCCTCCCAGAGGCGAAGACGAGAGAGGACGACGGCGTGAAGGGGGCTGAGACGCGCGGGCAGCACCGCGCGCTAGGACGGCGTCACGGCGACGAACGGCGACGGGCGGAGGCGTGCGGCTGCTCCGGCGGTCCTTGCTAGCTCCAACGGTGGCCGGCCTAACTTGCACTACGGCTTGGACGAGCAGATGCAGGCGGAGCAACGACTGGACGAGCTGGGGAGGCGCGACGGCAGCAGCTGGCTCCGACTGGCTTCCACGAGCGAGCGACGGCGAGGACGGCGTGCGGCGGCGGCGTCGAGCTCGGCTGGCTTTCGTCGGGCTGCTGCACGCACGAGCTCCCCCCCCTTTCCGCCGGTTCAAGCATGAAGAAGAAGAAGAAGAAGATGAAGATGGAGAAGTGGTCACACGGGAGAGAGGAAGGGGAAAGAGAGAGAGAGAGGGAGGAGAGAGAGAGAGATGGGATCATTCTCTTTTCTTTTTTTTTAATCCCACAAAAATGGCCCCCACCACGACCTCATGGATGATATCACACTCTACTATCTCCCACAACCTTATTCCAATGGGTTCACTTTCAATTTCCGCCGGGGTCCAATTCTTTATACAACAACTTCTTTAATTTCACTCGATTCTCTTCCAATTAAATTAAATTGAAGCTCATAAAATTAATCCAATGTCACCACCTTTCAATTCACATCTTCACTTGTCCATAAAACCAACTTAAATCCCAAAAGCAGGACCAAAAGCGGGCCTACTAATTTCTCGAGCCAAATTAGCCATACCTTGATTATTTTGTTGAAAAACTCGGCTTGCATGAAAAATCTTCCAAAGATGAGTTAATATTCCTAAAATGATTTGTGACACACCCAGACTTCCAATTTCTTTTCTATCTCAATTCTACGGTTAATTTCACTTTGGCACGATACTAGCGCGGCCCAACCTACCGGGTAGACTTTAGAAATTTTCATACATTTGACCTGTGGTTGATTAAGCCACAATGTACATCTTTGACACATTGGCGACTCTCGGTTGTCGGGGTAATCTCAAGGTTTCAAATACAGACATAGGGTACCCAATCGACAGAAAAGTCGGTCAAATGCCGATCGACAAGAATTGTGCGATCTGGTGGAATCACCCACACCTGATCACATGCCTCTATCGAGTCGACCTATCTCCGATCTCTAATCGATTTTTAATTGTGCCGTAATGACCCTTACAGATTAGCTCGGTCGAAAGATCGCTTCCTCTCAAATTCTCGAGTCTAATGCATTAGAATTTCTTAACGGCTTCACTTGATAGACTAGTTTTCACATGAGTGGCCGACTCAAGGAAAAGAACTATATGCGTGCCAACGAAATGTCGATCTCAATTTATTGAAAATAGAATTGGAAAATCGGAATGTCACATCTTTGATCTGTAGTAGCAAGTGGTCTGACTAGACTTTGGAACTGACTCTCCTATAACATGGTAAGTTTGAGATTCCGAGTTTCAGAAAATAAAAATGAATAATGTGTTTCAATAAGTAGGTTTCAGGTTCTAAATGGAACCCGTACAGAATCTGTGGAACCTGGAATCGCTCACCTTCAAATAAGTGTCACAACCCTTATCACATCGGCGAGGCTCACGCACTATTAACATCACTGGGCAACGGTCATACTAGCCTAGCCTTTGCTCACCGGTCTAAGAGCTGTTATGACCTAATGACGTGGGCATGAATGTTGGTTGGTTTCCATTCAGTTATCGTCCTGTGTCAAGCCTAATAGCCCCCCCAACCCTTCCATTGCCACCCTTCCCTCATTATTTCACATTATTTCTCTTGTAAGTATCTCATTGACAGTAGAATAAAATCCATAATTCGTTGATATACAAAGTAGAGATGTGATATTTCTTTTGGACTAATAATAACAAGTTCACAACAAAAGTGAATCTTAGAGGTAGGAGTGACGAAGAGCGAGCAGGTTGCTATAAGAGAAATGATGAGGAGTATGTTGGTTTTTATTTTTTAGGAATAAGTACACTAAAAACTCTAAAATTTATCATGAAATTATAATTGGATCTTAAAAACTTCAAAAAGTGCAATGAAGTTATAAAATTTATTAAATTTGTTTAATCTAGTCTTTTCGTAAACTTTGTTCAACTTAACTAACAAAAAATATTGACATGACTTTTTTTTTTCTTTTAAATTTCTTCTATGTGACTGTTGATGCAACTAAAATGACGTCATTTTAGTCAAACTCTGATTTTTTTCAATACAAGTTTTATTTAAATTGTATTAAAAATACATAAAAGTTTAAAAAAACAAAAAGAAAGAGAAAAACCAAGCAAAGGCTGGCAGCCTTGCTCGCTGCTAGGCATCGGCTAGTGGTCATTCCTTTGCCACAATATTGCTAACCCTTCCGGCGATATTGGGACGGTGACAGGGGCCCGGTTTCTCTCTTTCTCTCTGTTAGCTTATTTTTTTAATTTGATTTATTAAATTTTCAATTCCAAAATCAAATTTGGATCAAAACAACGTCATTTTAACCTCATGCTTCATGTTTTAGCAACACTAGCGCCACGTAGGAGAGAGAAAATAATAATAATAATTTATATATTTTCTATTAGCCAAGTTGAAAGAAGTCAACAAAAGGAATTGATCACGCCAATTTTACAAATTTGAGGACTTAATTATACTTTTTGAAAATTTTAGAACTCAAATATACTTTCATGACATATTTTAGAGCTTCCATTACACTTATCCTTATTTTTTTAATATTGATAAGTTCAAAATTTGAAAGAACCCATAAGGGTAAGTAACTAGATTGACGGACCCTACGCAAAAATGGAAACTGTTGAGGGTGATATTGTCTTCTTCTTCTTTTTTTGTCGGTGAGGGTGATATTTAATGGTGAAAAAAGAGCAGATTTAGTCGTATAAAGAGTAGAAGTAGCCTCGCCTTAATATTCCATTCAGGAAATAAACAAAGAAGGCCACCCTAAATTCCAAATACAGTATCCAACAGAGCGATGTTAGACAATTAATTTAATACTTGATGCGGAAATTCAAAGTAAACAATGATCTTTTGATCTTCATGATTTTCACAATTAGATGAAGACATATTTTTATCCATAGCGCTACACTTAATGATGATCGTTGTAGCAAACCTAAAGAACTCTAACCAAATGAAGAAATCCGATTTCTCTCCCTTAACCCACTATTCCTTACTGTATTCAATCGATGGAGGAGAGAATACCAAATTCCTTTCATTTATTGTTGTTCGTTGTGGGTGGAGAGAGGACCGGACTTTATTTATACGTTCATTGAAAATGGTGCCTTCCATCAAAGCGATATACCATTTCAATTTATTAGAGTCGTAACTTCTCATAACCAATATTTATTATTCTTATAGCATAACAATAATTATTAAACCATATAATAAATCATATCATGTGGGCCACAATAATTCTTACAAGCGAGTCATCTTTTTAGTGGAATTACAGTGGAATGAGTAATGATAATTGTTCAAGGGGAAGCTAATTAACAAATTGTGATCGGGGTACTGCCAAAAACTACCGAAATTCAATACCCGATTCAAATTATCATGATGTTGATGTAGTTTCATCACCATTATCATCTCGTACACAAAGTAATCATGGATCAATCCGACAAGAACCTCCAACAAACATCTTGCCAAAAGAACCCATTATTGCCTTTTGAAGTTGCGTTGCTCCTTTTCCCGCCTCCCCCCTTTTCGAGGCTGTCGCTCCTTTGTTTTCTTCTATTCCCACGTTGCTTCTCTTTCGGCGATAATGAAGACGCAGGATAAATGGTATCAAATCAAAAGAAAAGTTGCAGAGAAGAGTCGTAGCTCTTTCACCTGAATTAAGTCGGAGCGCGTCAAGCTCTGTGGAGAAAACTTTCCGAGTCGGGAGAGAAAGAAGGACGAACAAGGAGACGACGAGTTTTTAGAAAGTAGCGATCGAAATGGCAAAAGTTGAACGAGAGGAACGTGCAGACGGTGCCACTGTCTACGGCCGGTGCGGAAGGGAAGTCGATTTCAGCAAAACCCATCTTGTGCAAATTCCCACCTCCATCTTTTCTTCTTCCGTCGCTTGCGATGATTCACCCAAGCTTTTTGAGGAATAAAGCAAGAGTCGTTCCATCATTTCTTGATTTGACACGTAGATTGGATCGTGATTAGGTGATAAATTTGCATTTTCAATTTAGGGCGTGTTTATTTGGATTTTTTGAAAATATTGAGAATTCTTTTTCTTATTACTTTTCCTATTGAAATTTATATTGCTCAATTTAAAAGTATTACCAAGTAATCGTGTTGGAATTTATGTGTAAAATTTTACATATCGTAATATTCTTAGGTGTTTATAAATTAAAATCAAGACATATTCGCTATGAAATTTGAAAAATAAAATAATGGTCAATGATTGATTTATAGATGCTTTTAGAAAATTCAGCTTATAAAAACTTAAACTAATAGGTGGAATGAGATTATATAAAAATAAATCACATTTAAGACTAGTTGTCAAGAAGTGATGTAAGATAATAAATAGCAAGAGTCGTTCCATCACTTCTTGATTCAACATATGTATTTCATCAAGAGAAAATCACTGCTCAAATAAATATCTAAGTATGTATATGTTTCTGCAACTTATAGTTGACACCTTAAATTATAGACATTTTTTGAATGTTTTTCACACATGAATGCTTTTTGTTTTCTCACTAAAATACTTTAAGGAAAAACCAAAAATAGCAAAAACGTTAGCATGAATAGATTCGAAATATTTTCGAACGAATTTTCTTTTTGGATCACTCGAACTTGAAAGATTCTAATTTCGTTGAGCATAATGCTTTTCAAGGAGCTTAAATTTTAAGAAATGAACTCAGGACGCAACAAACGTTGTATATAAAAGGCAAAATGGAAACATAACACGTGCTCCAATATGATTTTGTTTCGTGCCAAGAAAAGTTTCGTAGCACAGCTCTGCCAGGTTAGTCCTTCTCCCTCCAAATCCCTTACCACTGGACTGGCTTGACCTATATATATATATAGCAGATGAAGTACAATAGCCGAGGAGCATCCCAGCATTACAAATATATAGAGCAGATGAAGTACAATAGATGAGGAGCATCCCAGCATTACAAATATATAGAGCAGATGAAGTACAATAGATGAGGAGCATCCCAGCATTACAAATAGAGCTAATAAGTAAAAAAGATGGAAATAAGAAATCTCCACATAGCAACCAATATAGTATCTATCAATGAAGATTCAATGTTTTGGTAGAGTGTCCCTCTACCTCTTACATTTTTATGTACTTTAGTCAAGACAATAGGAATGTCAACTGACTAGTTTTGAAACCATCAATGGTTATGTTCCATTCAAATGTAATATATAATTGCTAGAAAAGAGACATTGAGGAGTTTTGCCGCCAAAATTTTTCCCTTTGTTGCATTAATTATCAATCAAAGTTCTTCATTCCATTCTCCCAATGAACACTTGATCCCATGTTGTACAAGGATATTGCGCCATATGTAGCATCTCCATTCACACTGAAGAATAGACGTGTTCGGTCTTCTATAGTGGCCATGCAAAAGTTACGATGAGTATCAACTGAAGTCATTCATTCATTGGGCTATAATCTTTGCTTTCCATAATCTCTCTCTACAAACTAGCCAGCCAATAAAATTATGTTTGCTAATTTTGTCGATCTGTTTCGCATAATAGAAATATAGCTAACATTATCAAATGAATTTTTATTTATTTTTGTTCCGATATACAAAAGGATAGAAAAAAAAAAAAAACAGGATCATTACCAATTATGCCTCAAGTTATCGAGGGATCAAATGTCATTTTTTTAACATGTGATCACTGATCACTCCCTCTCTTGATGCGCACTCAGTTCTTTGACCACCGAAAGATGCGAAGTGTTGGTTAACTTGTGGACAATGCTTCGTGGTCTTTTGCGAAAGCCAAATCTGGTAAGAGATTGATATTGAGAGGGCAATATAGATTTGGAAGGAAAAAAAGAAGAAGAAGAAGAGAGAACATAAGAGAAATTCTGTCAGAGTCTCCAAAGAAGCTCCCCAGTTTCATGGAAAATTATTTTCCGACGATCAATTCTCTTATGCTTCTTTTTTTTTGGGTAAATAATTCTCTTATGCTTTTCTACAGTCAAAGCTTTTTATTTTCTTCAATATAAAATTCCAACTTTTGGGTTGTTTAAGTTTTTCATGAAAACTTTCTATCCTGAATTCCATGAATGTCGGCAACAATGCTTTGTATTAGAAGAATCGGTAGACCTTCATTAGGTTAGGTCCATTTCTAGCTAGTGTAAGTAGACCTTGGTTCGTTTAGGTCCATAGTTAAGTTTCATTGATATGATTTACTTTTCAGGGGATTTACTTTTCAGGGGCACGGGCATGATGACTGGGCTATTTTCAGGCTTGTGAAATCCGTTACATATGCCATACAAGCCTCATTAACCCCTCTGGCTTATATTAGTGGATTGGAACTTGAGCAATTTGCACGTAATTTCTAAACTAGAAGTTCCCCATCACCTCAACCTACTGCACCAACCATGAGAAATTCGTCTATATATGAAGTTAGGTCTTTAGTTACAAATTTAAATTTGTATATGGGAGAGATGATGTTATAAATTCTAGTTAAGTGCTTACTTCCATATGATTGAACTGCATAACAATAACCGAGGTTCTTTTGAATCTTGAAAAACGCGAGTATCATATAGAAAATGACTTTTTGAAGATAATCGTAGAAAAAACTCATTAGCTAAACTAGCTTGTTTTGCAACTTGTAGGCCTTTAGTGGTTCATCCAAAATCAAGGGTTTAAATGATCAATATACTCGTTTGCTTTGCAAAATATAGTAGAAAATAATCATAGGATTACCATATACTATGCAGGACTAGCCATTCGTTTAATTGTTAGTCTTTATAGATCAATAATTGAAGTTTTTCCCTATCATATCAAGTTACCAACCAAACAATGAAATAATTATTTTGGTAAGGAAAATACCGAAAATAAAATAGCTCTTTTTCCCAATTCTTTTTTTTTTTTTTTTTTTTGGGGGGTTTCAAAAGCACATTTTCCCAATAAGGAAATGGGAACTCGTAGCACTATCATCCAACCGACATTCAACCAACACGTTTGTTCTCTTGCTTTTTGGCATCAATCACAATCTTAGCAGGCATCAATCCAGCTGATTTATACCTAATGAACTACAAGAACAGTTTCATCACTACTTCAATAATTTCAGTGCTATACATCACACATTACCGGACATCATGTGATGTATGCCGAAACAGGTGCAAGAAACTTGCGTAGCAATGTCTATTTGCTAATCCTTTTACTTCTTTTCCCCCACAAACATTATGTCTCATATGCTAATATATGAAAACGGGACAATTATCCTTTCTTCGTTCATGGTTCGGTATTCTAGTGTATTAGGTATTGAAGAATATCTGGGTAGAAAGCAGGTTCTAGGTCAGAAGGATCAAGGGCTTCCTGACAGCCTCAAGTTTGCAAATGCGCTAAACTGGTGGCCATAAGTATAACGGTTCTTTTAGCAAAAAAAAAGAAAAACCTATAATAGTTTTAAGGCAGCAAAATTCTTGATCCGCAACTGCCATAATATCTCTTGCCCGCGCAAGTGGGACCAGGGCCGCGGCATGTGTTCCTCGATTCACTTGTATTTCTGCATGCCTTGGATAAAAGAAAGTCACAATTTTTACCACCAGATTTTTACAAAATGTACGTTTTATGCCTTGAAGTTTAATATCATTAAGGCGAAGGTTTCAAAGTTATAAAAACTTAAAGGTACGATGTTTATTTCCTTTTCAAATCTAGCATGAAAATATGGTTTTGAAATAAGAATGCGCAATCTATACGCTTGGAAACTAGAGAACGCAGAAGCATACATGAAGAGTTTTGAACACTTTTCTTTTGTAAATTTCCAGAGGAAACTCCACCTTTATGAATTCAAATCCTTCGTAGTTGTTTAAATAGAGAAAATATATGACGCAACGATAATATTAGATGGCGATAGAGTTAATATGGTATCAACAAATCAATCAAGTGCCTCATTTTCACGAAATGATATGCGTAATGAAATGGTAGACGAATCTCTTGGTTATAGACCCAATCTTTCAACCGGTGCCATCATTTCCCTGTACCACGCCCCAAGTTTTCCTGGGGAAAGACGTCGCGGGGATCAGACGTGGCTGCCCTCTCCTGTAAAGGAGTGGCCGGGTCAGCCAATGGGGCTGGAATCTTTATCTAGGCCCGGATCCTGGCCTGGGAAGGATGTAAGGGGTCACTCTCCCCAGGGAGGTTCTCCCTCCGTTTCCCTCATGAGCAGTTTAAGGACCTGCTCAGGTCCTTGACATATAGACATGTCAACGTGCTGACATTGCCAGTCGAAGAAAATAATTTAATATGACAATTATAGAATACAAGATCTACTTATAAACATTCTTTCCTCTAAATATTTATGAGCATTAAATACATGTTTTTTTCGGGGGGCTCATTATCAAATGATTTAGATCATGTCTCAGCCTCACTGCCCAATGATCACTGCTACTGCAAGTGGACACTTTCGACTATAATTTTAAATTATTTAAATATTTAATCACGCATTCAAGTTTTTTATAATAATTGATAATGGTCCCATAAAATCTCACATGGTATCATAATCAGTGCTATCCCTTTCGTACTTATTAATCAAATTCCACATGCTGCTTTTAATCTAGCTTGCACGCAAGAGAATGTATTAAAATATGATCTAACATTGCTTGACAACGGATCTTATATATTTTATAAATTTATGTCGTCTTTTTCTATCTATCAACTTAAGCTTTTTGGTTAGATTTTGTCACATGATATTAGGGTAGGAGGTCATGAGTTCAAATCTTTCTAAACCACAATTTTCCTCCCCAATTACATATTCCATGCTTTCAGCTTAGGCTAAAGTCCAACATACATATGAGGAAGAGTATTAGAATATTTAAATATTAAACTACACATTTATCTAACGGTTTAAATTTTTAGTGGTTCCATAAAATATCAGAAATAATTTGACCAATTGACCATGTTGTCCCTTGGCTAACACAGTCATGTTCTTAGCCCAAGATTCTTGTAAACACATGAAGAAAAACGAGCCGCCAAAATTCTCGGGAATGATTTTTCACTTTGAAAATATATGCACGTCTTCAAAATTTAAAAATCGAGAACCCTCGAATTTCCTTGTTCATTTCCTAAAATTCTATGCAAACCCTTAGCTTTATCCATACATAAAAGGCTCCCAAAGCATTTACTTTATATTATGATGAGAAAAGCCACCATAAAAAGCTAAATCCCGGCCCATGATATACGTCACTTAGCATAGACATCATTTGATATGATATGTATGCTTTCTATGCATCTCAATCAATAGACTGAATGACTTACTATATACTTCATGCAACTCAATCTCGTGTGAAATGATCAAAATATACATTGATTTTTGCATTTTGAGCCATTCTTTAAGAAACAAAGCAATGAAAAATTTGTCCTTTATAATGTATGGCTATTTTTGTCTTATATGTAACCAATATTCCACATATATATACTTTTTACCGAATAAGTTTAATAGATACTTCAAGAGGGCTGGTTAATAAGTCATAAATTATGCTTTCAAGTCAACTAAGCAAATATCCTTGCGAGGTTGTGATAACCTTGAAGGCAGTGCCCAAAGAGAGACAGATCTTGAAGGCCACCATCTTCCATGTGTTGTATGAAGCGTTGAAGAGCCAGTACATGCCATGCTAGTGACCAACCTGCCTTTTGATACATGTTGAGGGAGAGACTTCACACCTGATCTTGAGATAGACACAAACCGAACACCCGCTCACTCTCTCTCCATCCCTTCCCACTTTTCTCTTCCTTTGCTTAATATTTAAAACTCTCATCATCAACTTCGCATAGCAACACGCAAAGAAGAAAAGAATCGCCCTCTCTAATCTGGGTTTAGCTTTAGCTTTAGCTTAGCTTAGCCTCTCTTTGGTTGGTGTTTTCTTTTAGTTCAGGTCATCTTTGTTCAGCCATGGTTTCTGCAGATGCTGCCCGTACAGCAGTCGGTGTCTTAGGTGAGTTCCATCCTTTCTTGTTGATGTCCTCACGATATATACATGTAAATTGAACCTCTACACTCTCATTGGAATCGAGGATAGTAGACCGATGTGGTTTCTCATGCCTTTTCTTCCCTTCTTTTTTCTCTTTCAGGAAATGCGATCGCGCTCTTCTTGTTTCTATCGCCGATGTAAGAACTGTGTCAATTCCTGTGCTTTTCTTTCTTCGGATTTTTGGGGTGCAAAGTGGGTTTGCTTTCAGTATGTGAAGAAAAAGGGAAGTCAAGTGAAGTTAACCCTAATTGCCTAGGCTTTAGGGATTTCCTCATGATTGTTGAAAGATTAAAGAAAATTATGCCGTAGGGACTCTGAGCATGTCCCTATAATCCGTGGACAATGGAAAAAGTTTATTATCGTGGGAGAAGTTTCATTTTGCATAATTGTACTTCGAGATTACAAGAGTCTTCCTTACTAGTGACAAACAATTCTCTCCTTTCTTTATATTCTCTTTTTCTTTTGCGAATTCATGCAAGCTTCCAACCAGAGGGTATATCAAACCCGACGTACCCCCTCTTTTTGTCATTTCACGAAAGTACGTACGTACGATGTAATTCTTCAATTTGTCTCCAACCCCAATGGAGCTGATTAGTGCATCTCCCTCACTCAGCAAAAGCAGCTGCTTAATCTTTCATTTTGCGTAGTGCATAAGTGTGTGGAAATAACGATATGGCATCGAGACAAGAGCCAAATATCGTTTTCAGAAAATGCACACGCATCTCATAACCAAGAAACACTCGTCCACATACATTTTGGGAGGGAATCAGAATTTCTTGGCATCTACAGCCTCTCAAAGCTTGAATACCTCTTTATCATTGCAAATTTATGATGTCTTTAATTATTTCGGAAATCAAGTTTATCATTCATGCAAATGTGTTTGACACAGGCCAACGTTCATTCGAATATGGAAGAAGGGCTCGGTGGAGCAGTACTCGCCCGTGCCGTACCTAGCCACCCTCATCAACTGCATGGTGTGGGTCCTGTACGGCCTTCCCATGGTCCACCCCGACAGCACCCTCGTCGTCACCATCAATGGCACGGGGACCCTCATCGAAGTTGTCTACATACTTCTCTTCCTCTTTTACTCTGACCATCAGAAGAGGCTCCGAGTGGCAGCGGTGGTGCTCATTGAGCTCGTCTTCATCTCGGCCCTAGCGGCCCTGGTCCTGACCTTGGTCCACACCCACGAGCGGAGGTCGATGGTCGTTGGAATCGTGTGCATGGTGTTTAACGTCATGATGTACGCCTCGCCATTGTCCGTCATGGTAAGCTTTGATAGCGATTGATCACTCATCTATCTTGTTCAAGCAAAATGAAGGAAATGATAACATGGCTTGCGTCACATAAATCGTCATCATTAGTAAGCTTGTCTTAGTAAACAATTCGTTGCTATATTGCGCTTTTGTATGTATTTAGATGAGTAATTTTCGCACGATGATCTCCTTGGGTGGATTTTTTTGACAGGATGAATTACTTGTTTGGATGCAGAAACTGGTGATAACGACGAAGAGTGTGGAGTACATGCCCTTCTTCTTGTCCCTCGCTTCTTTTGCCAACGGCCTTTGCTGGACCGCTTACGCCCTCATCCGCTTTGATGTCTTCATTTCTGTAATTACTCTCTCTCTCTCTCTCTCTCTCTCTCTCGTTGCTTTGTAATGGTTCGTCCCAAAAGGGTTGGATATTAATCAAATGTCTCATACCATCTTCTATATGAATCTTAGTACGTCATATATTATCGAGGAACTATATTTACAGAGGCAGTTTTTGATGCATGACATGTACTGTCATGTGAGTTTGAAAAAATCATTTCAAATGCCACCTATCTTCTCACTAACGCCGGTTTAAATTATGTATCAATGAACATCTCATTGTTATGTCAAGAACCACTTAATAAATCGTTTGCTTAAAACCACTGGGGTTTACCCCAGTGGCCACCCTTCCAACTTGGAAGAGGGAGGTGGGGGGTTTGAATCTCTACCTTCTCAGGTGAGGTTGGGGTGGGGACGCATTAGTTTCAGGAGTAGGTTTCGACTCTCACGTCCTGCAAGGAGGCATGACAAAAGTCTGAAAGTGAGCGTTAAAATAAGAGTAGAGTAGGATAGACAAAAAAAATAAAAAATAAAAAATTATCTGCTTAAGAATTAGGAGTGAGCACCCGATATGATATGATTTGGGAACCGGCTGAAACTGACTTGATCAATTCGATTCCAAGTAGTTTTCAAGGAGAATCGGTCAATCTTTTTTTTTTTTTTTTAAATTATTACCTGTACTCGCATGAGTTTCACTATATTTCCAGAGTCATTTGTTCTAGCCGCTAGGTTCATAAGATAGGTCAAGATCATTAAGAGCCTGAAACAAAAGAAAAAAAATGACTGGATAATCTGATTTATATCCGAGGAAATACATAAAATTTCCTCACACAGGCAACATCATATGGCTGGAGAGGCTTTTTATATCCTCCAATATCCTTCTTCTACATGGTCTTTTACACACTCATTCACCATGTGAACATAGATTTTTCTGACCATTTGGGGTTTCCAGGCTTCTAATGGGCTCGGGTCACTATTCGGGCTGGCCCAACTGATCCTATACGCCACATACTACAAGTCCACGAAGCGTCACATGGCTGCGAGAAAGCTCAAGGAGATGAGCTTGTCGGAAGTGGTAGTGGATAATGGAGGAGATGAAGACTCCAAGAAAACCAATGGCACTGCCCCTCAGACTGAGATTCAAAGGGCATGAAAGATTTGATGATATTGCGATCGATTATTTCTAGCCAAATCACAAGATTGGCAAATTTATTTAGATGCTTGGTTTCTACTTAATTTGATGGAAATTTAGAATGTACCCTGAAATCCATTTCGAGTTTATTGCTAGAAAGTACACTCTCTAGTTGCAGATAATTATATAACGGCAGGCTTTTATATTTTCCGTCCAACCGTGGTCCAAGGGAAAATAGAGCTCTCGTTTTCTTTTTCTTTTTTTTTTTTCCCCACGAAAAGAAAAAAAGCACGTATTATGTAGACAATAAAGAAAGTATGCTAAACGTTAAGAGAGCCGACGCATTTCATGGAAGCGACCAACCTGCTTTTGATGCATCGTAAGAGAGTACTTCACCTGATTCGGAGATGACACATAAACCGAATAAGAACAAGAATACAATACTCTCAAGTTTGGGCTCATCTCTCTCTCTCTCTCTCTCTCTCAGGTTGTGCTAGCAAGTTGTGATTTTCCAAAAAGGTAATGGCAGCGACAACCACAAGGAATTTGCAAAATATGAGACTATAAGAAAATAATACTACGCAAAATTAGTTCGACACAATTGCATATGAAGAAAAGAATAGTCGAAATTCGTTATTTTTTAAGAACAACAATTTTATGAATGAGCTAAGAGAAAGAGTGAGAAATTGAAGGTTTTTCACTTGAATGCCGTGTTAAGTTGAGTAAGCAATCGTCGAAGAACTGATAATTTTTTTTTTCTTTATTCCCCTCGCTCCTTTGTTGGAAACCATAAAGAAGGAAAAAGAGAAAAGAAAACGACCAAAAGAAGTGGTTTCCACTTTGAAGTGTCGGCCGATATATGCGGGGTTATAATTCCTCATAGCTCGGAGTTTTGACGCAAGGGACGAGGACCATGATATTGACCTCGTGATGTTGACCTTCTATGATTTTTCATCCGTGGATTCTTTCCATGGTTGTGGTTCGTATTGTCGAATTTGCCTCCACAAGTTTATATGACAAGACATACACACACCATGATTAAGGAAATAGGGTCCGATGAACTTAAAGAAAGTTCGACCCACATCCGAATCGCACAATTCTATAACAAGCAAGATTTAAGATATTTTGAGCTTGTTCGTGTTTTATGTCGGCTCAATTGATTTCTTGTATCCTAATAATCGGCAATAAACGTAAAAGCTTGGACGGGAATTTGGATCCAGATTCTGATCATGCAAGTGTACGTATGTCCTCTCTATGATGGTTTGAGTCATCCACAAGTGCACGTGGATTACTTTTAGTACTGCAACTATCAACAGTTGCTTCGAGTTAATCAATTTCAGAAGACCAGGATTTTTTATTTTTTTTGTTCCTTGTTCTGTTTTTCGTTTTGGCTTTTTGTTGCCACTTTCTAGGACTGGGGGAGTAGGAGTGTAATCAAACCAAATTATCAAAGGATCTTCCACTCATATTGCTCTCCCGTGCCCACATAGTCGCTCTACGGAAAGTTTTTCCAAACGGGAACGAAAGAGTGGAAGGTAGGCACGTGAAAATTCGTTGCGGAACATGCAAAAGCCAACTGCTACCCAGTCTCTTTTCAATAATCACAATAATAATCACAATTTTTTACCAGTCAAATCAACAAGGAATTGACGAAAGTCTCCATCTGCACGCTATCCTCCGCTCCCAGGAGCTCCTGAAAATCCTCGAAGATCTTCTGCAACATGCTGTTGTTCTCTTCCCTGGTGGGTATCAAGATTTCGCGTGAACTTGTAGTTTCTTGATGATGATCATGATGGTAGCACTCACCGCTAACGTTGATAAGATCTTCGTCTAAGACCAACACTCCCTCGATGTCGGAAGCGGAGCTCCTTGCCGTCAAACCAGAGGATGGATAGGGAGGGAGTTGTTGTGGAAACTGTTCTTCAAGAATATTATTATTACCAGTGTTCACGCATGACCCCCACGGAAGACTATTACTGGCAACAGCTGAAACCCTAGTGGGCTTTGGCTGATGCACTTTGATCTTTGTCAATTTTGTCTCACCCTTTTCATTGGTCATCTCTTGTTTCTGCTTATTGTTGAACGACCTGACCTTTTTAGCTGTGACAATATTCCTCTTTTTGGGCCCCTTAACGCCTCTATTATTGCGATTCCTTTGGTGATTATTATCGTTCACTCTTTTGCTGAGGTGGGAATTCCAATGGTTCTTTATCTCGTTGTCGGTCCGGCCCGGCAGTCTCCCAGCTATGAGGGACCAGCGGTTGCCGAGCAGGGCGTGGAGGCGGACGATGAGGTCTTCCTCATCTGGGGTTACGTTCCCGCGCTTGATGTCGGGCCGGAGATAGTTCATCCATCTTAGCCTACAACTCTTTCCACATCTGAGTAATCCTTCGCAAGGCCAAAAAAGAGAGTAAGGAAAAAGAGATACTACGGCTGTTTGCATGGACAGATTCCCTAAAAGTTGTGCATCAGCGAAATTATGAATTTTTCCAAAGGAATTAACCAAGGTCACTCAGTAACATGCATGGCACTGCTTTCGAAAAAACAGAATATCTTTAGCCTTTCAATAACCATTTTAGAGAAAATGAACTGTTTGAAAATGTGATCAACGATGCACGACCCCTATTTTCCAAATTGAGCAAACTCTTAGATGGTTTGCATCCGTGGGCTGATAAAAAAAATTACGAGCGAACTAAATTTGCAAGAAAGAACCCTAACTGCATCTTTCTTCACCCTCGGCCGCCATTAGCCGTCGTCATCGCGTTGCCACCTTGTCACCACCATTGCCGACGGCAATGTTCTGACTAGTAACTGCGTCTCTCATGACTCCCGCAACTACCATTCTCTCCTCGCAGCCCCTCCCACTATCATTCTCTCTCTTGCGAACCCAAATCCTCACTCTCTCTCTCTCTCTCTCTCTCTCAGTTGAGAAGAGCCAGATTCGCGACCCCATGACGGAGCTAGATTTGGCTCGCTCGGAACGGGTGCCATGTGATTGAGCCAATTTTGGCTGGCTAAAGGCGATGATAGGGTTTGGATGGAGTGCCCCATTGTCGAGACACGTTCAGAAAGAGAGAGACAGACGAATATTCTTAAAAGAGTCGGGACATTTCCGAGGTGCGTGTATTAGGGTTTCTGTCAGGGTGTGCAAGTTCACATGCGGTTGACTTAGGAGGGATGGGAATGTGTTCGTGGGTAGAGTTCGCATCGCTTTAACTTCAGAGTAATTTACAAAATAGGTTGATCCGAACACATAATGATTATTAACTCTTCTCGATATAACGGGCTAACAGTAACACAACACGACTCATGTAGCACAATTGAATAATGGGTTGATGAGACAACACCTTTGCGTGACCCATCATGGAACAAAATCGATTTGCTGACATGAATTTGACATGAAATATCCTCAACTTTTCAAAATTACCTATTCACGAATTGTAATAATACATCAAAATTTTTTTAAACCAAACTAAGCCATATGTTCCTAATTAATGGAAATATGATCAATTTAGAGTCTTAATAGTGAATAACATGAAAATAACAGTCTTTTAACTCATCGTGTCTAAACAGGTCATTTAATGTTGAGTCAACATTAGCTCATTTTATTTGGGTTAATTTCATCTTTAGTAAAGGCGGGTTGATACGAACACAACACAATTAGTAATTGTGTCTTGCGGATCCTAGACACGGTTAGCCTCACCCCAAATTTGCTAATTTTTGTGTCTTGTTTCCAATCGTGTCATATCATATCATATTATAATTACAACCTCTAGCTCCTTGGAAATATCATAACCTTTCCCAACTGTTTTGCGGTTTTTTATGTTCTTATTGTTAGTTAGAGCATGGCCAAAAATGAATCTTGTTCGTAGAAAACAAAATTGGTGCGATGGTTTGGGAGGTAAGTAGTCACTCTTTTTCTCATTACGGGCAACTCACAAAGCCTTCGTCAAGCTTAAGAAACTTATAAATACTTCTTTCAGTAGCTGTCGAATTCACCGTGCAGGAAAATAAAGGAAATAAGGGAGAACCTCGATTTCTTCCAAAAAAAAAAAGAGAACAAAATGCCAAACTGAAGGCGGTGAAATCGATGCATTTTTGAAATGGAATTAAAACGAGCAAAGAGAATACCTCTCCAAAAGTACTCTTGAGTTCACTCAACTAGAATCCAATTTTCTTCTTCTTCTTCTTCCTCTTTCTTTCTAAACTTTTCATTTTTTATTAACCAAGTCAAGCAAATGCTATCATGCAAAAATTCAATAAAACCACATTTTTTATATAGATTTATGTATCCGACACGCACAGAAACATATAGATGGAAATATATGTGTGGCGTGGGTCTATGTTTTCTTAAAAAATACCTGCTCTTTTAGGCATGGATTTCCAGTGGCCTTCTCCATGAGCTTGAATATGCTGAATGAGCAACTTGTCTTCCTTGACAGACCAAGGCCCTCTGTGCAAACCCACCTTTGAGCAACATGGAGCTCTCCCCATTCTCTCTCTCTCTCTCTCTCTCTCAAGTCTTATTATGAATAGAGAGTGTGTGTGTGAGAGAGCGAGCGCTACATAAGTGCAGTAGTCACTGAAGTCTTATTATGAATAGACAGTGTGTGTGAGAGAGAGAGAGAGCGCTACATAAGTGCAGTAGGAGAGTGCCAACCTTGTCTTGCCTTTTTATACACCAACAAAATGGAAGAAGCTTCAGAAAAATTAAAATTGGAGATATTTAAGAAAGAGCACTTAACTCCCTTGACTTATTTAGTTAGATTCATATTCATTCAGAAACTTAAGTCATTCAATTACAGGCTAACTATATACGTAGTATTAATTGCCTCTTTCACGAGTCTCATGTGTTTGGAGGGACCGATCTCTCTCCACTAGCTGACTATGAATAGAAACGTACCAATTCAGCTTCATGTCCTAAAGTATTTTATCACGAGCTTCACGTACCAACATAGCCAACTCTAGTTTGTGGCCACTTCCTTCGATGGGAAGAGTGTCGAAGCCATAATTGTACGCATGACAGAATCATTGGGCATGTGATGACAAGCGATTCAAGGGATCCATTTATGTGCTTCCACTTATCACAGATTATCATGCGAGGTTGGACAAAGTCAACACTGCATCATTACCGATAAAAAGATCCATAATAATTACTTGTAAGTAATAAGAAGCATTTAGAAAATAAGCAGACCATAAAGTTTTGGATCTTTACGATGATATATCTTTAAACTTATTATATGGATGTTGATTTGGTTTATAACGTTTCGATTTAGCTAATTTAGTTGTAAATTTTTTGATAATTTGTCAATGTAATTATTCCAATCAATTTTGGCAAAAAATCACTAACATGATGACTCGATCAACAACAACTGTCTTGAGTAATACGGCAAATGTTGATGTGGATAATTTTTACAATTTTTCATTTTTTGAACTTTACCTTTCTTTCCTTTCCTTTTTCTTTTCCTTTTTCTTTTTTCCATAGTTCCCTTCGTTGGGCTTGGGCAATGGTCGACGGAGGTCGACAACCACCCTTTGCCTAGATTTGGCAAGGGCTATAGTCAGCGAGGGTATCTTGACCATCGCCGAGCCCCCAACGACTAGTAGAGGGAAATAGGGAAAAAGAAAAAGGAAAGGAAAAGGAGAAAACAAATTTGAAAAAAAAAAAAAAGAGGAAGAAAATGCAGATTTTTTTTTAAAAAAAAATTGCAAACATTGTCCATGTCAAACAGCTAGCATCCACGTTAGCAAGTGCCGACCAAAATTGGTTGGAATTACTATATTGGTAGATCGTAAAAAACTTAAGACTAAAAGCGTGTTTGCTAATATTTCTATTTTGAGGAACAATTTTTTAATAAAAATAGTTTTTTTTTTATTTCTGTTCCCAAGAACAATTTTTGAATATAAGAACGCGCTTGGTAATTGCAAAAAATTTCTATTCCAGAATAGAAATGCGTTTGGTAAACTTATATAATTTTGTTATTTCTTTTAATTTTTCAATATTTTTATTATATTTTTCCTTTTTTTCTTTTTTTTTTTTTCCTTCTTTCTTCCTTTTGGCCGCGACCTCGCCGACCCCCGATGATACCAAGCCTCATTGTGGCTGGGCGAGGCTCGTCTCGTCGGGCTACCGCCAAGTCGGCGATGCCCGGCGGTGGCTTGGCGAGGCCGAGCCTCGCTGGTGGTCGGGTGAGCTCGGCCTCACCAGATCTGGGCAAGCTCGAGCTTGGTGAGGCTTGGCCTCACTAGGCCAATGAGAGGCCGACCTTGCGCCGCCTGGGCGAGGCCGAACCTTGCCGATGGCCTTGGTGGCCAGGCGAGCCTCGCCAGGCCACCGGCGAGGCTCAAGCTCGCCTAGGCAAAGACAAGGTCTCGCCGCCCGGCCCGGCGAGGTCGGTCGGCCAAGCCTCGGCGATGGCTGGACGATCTCGACCTTGCTAGATTTGGGCGAGCTCAAGTTTGCCGAGGGCCGGCAATGCTCCAGCGAGGTTGTCAGCCCTCGTCGGCCAGTCGCCGGCCATGGCTGAGGCCGGTGACTGGCCAAAAGGAAGAAGAATGAAAGAAAAAAGAAAAAAAAAAAAAAAGAGAAAAAAAAAAATTGTTTCTCGGAATTGTTCCCGGGAATAAGAAGCAATTTTTTTCTACTTATTATTTCTATTTCAAATCTGTTCCCGGGAACAAAAAAATAGATTTTTTGTTCCCAAGAGTAAAAGTTTTACCAAACACGTTTCTATTCTTTAAATTGACAAGTTTTAGAATTGTATGAACATCAATTCAATATGTTTAAGACTTTATTGGTAACTTTCTCCATGGAACTCTCTTACAAAGGGTTGTCCAGTTGTCTTGATGTGGATGGGTTGAATTGATCTATCGCGAAAGAAGAGATGGAAATATTTAGTCCAGCAAGATAGAAACCCGAGGAGTTGCATGTCGTTTTCAAGCGATGTGCAGCCGAGTTTCAAAACTCCTAAAATACATTCCATTGATGAGGAATAAATACCACCTTTTTTGTAATGCAATTATTACACCACCACTGAGATATAAATTGAGTCGATAGAAAAATCCTCAGAGTGCTATAGGTCGACAAATTGTACCATGATTGCGTTGTCTTTCGAATCTAAATAATTGTATAACCAGCACCATGTCCGTCCCTTTCATCGTTCAAAACGAAATTTAGAAATTGATGAGGCTCGAGCTCAACTAACTTTCTCAATCATCTGTCCTTCCTTGCATCGGGCGTTGTGGAACACCCTTTTGTTTTCATTATTGATCATTTTAAAGAGAAAGCGACGACGTACGGCGTTGGGTTGATTTCAGCACACGCAACGCCACAACACGCACGATATTAATAAGTTAAAGTACCTTCTTGTTCATTTGGGATTTTGATACTGGGTAAAACGCGATGCACGCTTCATAGGGTTCGCTAATATTAATTATTAATAGCTTTCGTCAGGATTCTTTGCCTTGGCTCATTGCCCTAGTGGGGAGACTACAGAGAAGATAATTGACATGGTTCACCTAAAAGATATCGAGAAGATAACTTAAATTGAGAGAGAGAGAGAGAGAGAGAGAGAGAGAGAGAGAGAGAGAGAGAGAGAGAGAGAGACGTTTCGCAACTTTGCTGTACAACATATACCTTATGCATGTATAGTTCTAAAACTATCGGATCAATATGGATTTAGCATGTGCTTTAAGATTCAATTTTGATTACATGTCATGGGATTCACATTAGCCATGCTCGTACTCTGCATGTGTGTGAGTGCGCGCGCCCATGCGTCGGAGGGAGGGGGGGAGAGAGTGTTTTGGAAATCGAGAGAGAAATGAGTCGGTGGAAAATTATTGTCCCAACAACAAAAGATCATGAAATTTTGAAAGATTTATATACAATTCCAGCAGAATCGATTATTTGACTCCAGTAAGAGCCATCAGATCAATTTCGGCACTGTCCGTGAAGTGATGACATAAGGCACAAATCAAGTCATTAACAATTGCAACGTGAAAATATTACAGGACTATGGTTACTCTCGAGGAAAAGAAAATTGACATGATGTGTCCCCAATCAATGGTGTAGAAGATCATAAATCATGCGTAAACTATCACAAATAAGATTGCAATGTTTCTTCAAGTCACACCATGAATTCCTATCAGTTACATCTGTCGGCTTCAATGATCTGGCAATTTAATTTTACGCGTAGCACTAATCAAGTTGATTGAGAGAAAGGCCATGTGGAATGACTGCTTAATGTGTGATTTGATGTGAAGGAAAGACATTTCATGTGATCATAGCTGTACACATCCAACTTTATATGAGCATACACATATTTTGTTGGATATATTATTAATATAGTCCAAAATAATATGTAATATGTTCACATACAAGCCCAATAGATAAAAACACGATTATTTGAGTCCATATGGGCCGGAGCTCAATAACGTGCATATAAAAACTCTAGGGTTTCCATACGCTGGAGGTAATACTGTTGAGCGTTCCAAACTTGACGTCTCTTGGTGTAATACTCCAAATAATACTTTTTCTCTCTCAAACTTATTACCTCCAACAATCTTGAAGTATTAAGTTCGTGTGTCGGATTTGAGCGAGTAAAGTGTCTTCTTGAAGATTTCGTCAAGACGAACTTGCGGTTGTAATTTACTTTCGATTTCGATGGTGATATTGGCCGGGATTTGAGTTTGAAGATTCGGGTGACCGAAATCTTTGATTAAAAAACACAAAAAATTATAGCCAATTTAAGAGGGTGAAACCACTTGGGCTTTGATCTACTCGTCGACACGAACGTTTTGAGTGGTCACTCGCGTCAATCGGAGGTCAGACGAAGAAGTTACGGCACCCGGAAGTTTCCATCTGAATTTCTAGCGAATTTCGGGGGCGAAATTTTTCAGCAAGTTTCAACGACAAGGGCAGTCCATCTTAAGGTTTTTGGGCGCTCCAGATCTGTTTTTGGGGTTTGTTTTGGCAAATTCCATCTCTACAGAGCGGTTTGATCAAGGTTAGGGGAGTTATTCGACTTTGTTGCTCTGAGGACTTCAATGTGCACTCTTTCTAACACTTTGCTTTGATTAAAATGGCAAAGCGTAGTTCCTATAATATTATAAAGTTGCAATCTTTTGATGTTACTAAATTTCATGGCTGGAAATTACATGTTCAATTTGGCATGAAAGAATGTAACATATTTCATACTGTATTGAGCGATTTTGCATCTACCACTGAAGATGTGAATGAATATCAATGGAATAAAGATAAGGATTTTTGTAAAGATTACTTGTTGAACTCTCTAAATCCTAATCTGGCTATGACTTATAGTGTGTATAAGACGGCGAAAGAGATATGGGATCACTTGAACGCTCAGTTCCAAAAACAAGAGGGGCTATCTAAAACTCTCCTAGCGGAGAAATTCTTTGACTTTAAATTCACTATGAATTCAAGCATCACCTCTCAGTTAGTTGAATTTGAGAATATGAGAAACAAGCTGAAAGATGATAATTATGATATGTCCGATAATCTCTTTGTCGGTCTTGTGTTGAGCAAACTACCAACTGAATGGAGTTCTTTCAAGACTAAAATGCACAGACTAAAGGTACAGATGTGACTAAATGAATTAAAGAGGTATATTCACATTGAGGATCAAAATATCACTAGGAAGAGTTTGGAACAAGTGAGACAACAAAAGTGAGTTGCCAACTTAGTTTCACACTCCAATAAACCTCAGGAAAAATCCAAGTCACCAAAAGATGAATCTTCTTTACAGTTAGAGGTTAAAAAGAAGAAGAATGGCAAGTGTCATAACTGTGGAAAGTGGGGTCACTTGGCAGCAGAGTGTAAGTTGTCGAAAAAGCCAAATAATGACACACGACATAATGAGGCTAATATGCTAACTAGAGGATCTGAGCCTCGAGCCTTCATTGGAATGATGAAGAATGGAAAGGCCAGCATCTCTTCTGAGTGGTGGTTGGACAGTGGCGCTACTTGTCATGCTACAAATGACAAGAACTTACTCACTGAGGTCACAGAAGTGAAAGACACTGTGGAAAATTGTAATGGTGGTGAGGCAAATGTGACTCATGCTGGAACTGCAAATTTAGTGCTCTCTTCAGGTAAATTACTAACTCTGAAATATGTTAGAGTAGTACATTTACTCAAGAAGAATTTGATATCTATGAGTTTACTTGATAAAACTGGTATGTCTTTTTCAACTATGAATGGTAGAGTAACTTTATCTGTTAACTCATATTATTTTGGTTATGCATTCATGGTTAATGGTACGTATATGTTGAGTTTAAATGCTGATAGTGTAAACCATGTGAATTCTACTTTGATTGATCCAAAGTTGCTACACAATAGACTTGGATATGTGAATTATAGGAAAATGCAACATCTAGCTAAAACTCACAACATTCCATTAGATACTTCTATTCAATTTGATAAGTGTGAAGTGTGTGCACAACCTAAAATCACTAGAAAACCCTTTAAGTTGGTTTCTAAAAGCACACAACTTCTTGAGTTAATACATTATGACATTTGTGACTTTAGAAATTACATTACTAAAGGTGGTCGAAAGTATCTAATAACATTCATAGACGATTTTTCTAGATATTGTCATGTCTATTTGTTGAAATCGAAAGATGAGGCTTTTGAAAAGTTTAAGATTTTCAAGTCTAGAGTAGAAAATCAACTCAACTTGAAAATTAAGAGGTTTAGGAGTGATAGGGGAGGAGAATATACTGTGTCAAGGTTCAAGGAATTTTGTGCTTCAGAAGGTATAATACTTGAAACCACTGCTCCTTATTCACCCCAATCCAATGGTGTTGTAGAGTGTAAGAATATAACGTTAACTGAAATGTTAAACTCTATGTTACTTACAGCTGGTATGCCTTCCTCCTACTGGGGAGAAGCAGTTCTAACTGCTAATCACATCTTGAACAGGTTGCCGCACTCTAAGTTGTCTATGACACCTTATGAGATATGGCTTAAGCGCTCTTGTAGATATGATACTCTTAAGACTTGGGGCTATATTGCTTATGTAAGTATACCTGATCCTAAGAAACCTAAGGTGGGATCTAGAACCATTACTTGTGTATATCTAGGTAATGCAGAAGATATCACTGCAAATAGGTTTTTAGATCTATCTACTAACACAATGATAGAATCTAGAAATGCAGTGTTCTTCGAAAACAAGTTTCTCAGAGATCAATGCTTGAATGTTTCTGGATCTACAGATATGATTTCAGAATCTCCTGTAGAATCTGAAGCATGCCCTTTTGACACTAATTCCACACGGTTGACTATTGAACCAATTCCAGTTAGAGTATCTACAAGAGAGAGAATTCCCAAAAGTTTTGGTGAGGACTTTATTGCTTACCATCTTGAGAATGATCCATTCTCCTATCAGGAAACAATGAGATCTAGGGAATCTCTACTGTGGGTAGAAGCCATAGATGATGAAATGAGCTCTCTACTGCAGAATCACACTTGACAGCTAGTAAATTTGCCAAAAGGGGCTAAAGCTATAAGCTGTAAATGGGTGTTGAAGAAGAAACTGAATAGTGATGGATCAATAGTCAGATACAAAGCACGTTTAGTAGCTAAAGGCTATAAACAACAGAGTTGAATAGACTATTTTGATGTATATTCACCTTTGTGTCATCTATCAACTATAAGAATTTTTCTTGCTTTGGTATCTATTGAACACTTTGTAGTGCATCAAATGGATGTAAAAACAGCCTTCTTAAATGGGGATTTAAATGAGGAAATTTACATGGAACAACCGGAAGGATATGTTATGAAAGGTTATGAGGACAAAGTTTGTAAATTGAATAAATCCTTGTATGGTCTTAAACAAGCACCTAAGATATGTCATCTTAAATTTGACAAAGTGGTAAAGAGTTATGGCTTTCAGTCTAGCTATTCAGATAAATGCATTTACCATCGTTCTATGTCAAATAAGATAGTCATCATTTGCTTGTATATTAATGACATGTTAATTCTTGATTCCGATCATTCTGTAGTGAGTGACGTGAAAGCTACTTTAGCTAAAGAATTTGACATGAAAGATCTTGGTATTGCTAATACCATTCTTGGTATGAAAGTAAGCTTTAAATGGCAAGTCATCTCCCTTAGCCAAACTCATTATATTGAGCAGCTACTTTCTACTTTGGGATATGATATGTGTAAACCGAGTGAGACACCATGTGATTATAATAACAGACTGAGTCCTAATGAAGGAACCAGCATGGATCAGTTAAAGTACTCGAAACTGATTGGTAGTCTTATGTATGCTATGAGTTGCACTTGACCCGACATAGCCTTTACAGTTGGCATGCTGAGTCGTTTTACTAGTAATCCTAGTAAAGAGCATTAGGATGCCCTCAATAGACTAATGAGATACTTTAAAGGTACTAAAGATTATGCTCTCTATTATTCTAGTTATCCTCCAACTGTGGATGGATATTCTGATACCTCATGGTGCTCAGATATTGGAAATAGTAAGTCCACTTTGGGTGGAGCTGCTATTACTTGGAAATCCAAACGACAGACTTGTATTGCATTGTCGTCTATGGAATCGAAACTTTTTGCTTTAGCCTCAGCCGGTGAAGAGGCAGAGTGGATAAATAATTTGATTATGGATATTCCTTTGACTCGGCTAAAGATTAATTCTTTAAGCCTATTCTATGATAATCGAACAGCTGTCCAAGTCGTCAAGAATTCTCTCTTTAATTCAAAGAGAAGACATGTGAGACTGAGACATGCGTCGTTGAATTAACTGAGAGAACAATGGGTTATCACCTTGATCGATGTGAGATCGAAGGATAACATAGCCAATACTCTCACCAAAGGTATGCCTAAAGATCAATTATTCAAAACAGTGGGGGAACTAGGGTTAAAGACTATATAGGCAAGTCTTAACTACCATTACTTACCTTCTAATTGTGTGTTTTGAATTATTGAATCTTTCTTTATTGGCTACAATGATAAGCACAGTTTATATGTTTCATCGATGTTCACAGTTACTGACTAATTTGAAAAGGGTGAGTTATCTCATTCCAAACTTGATGAAGATGACTTTAACCTAATTCAAATGTTCTATCTGGGAAAATTGTGTCATTCCAAATTTGATGATACAATTCAACTAGATTGTACTATCATTTTTCGTTAAATGATCTCATTCCAAACTTGATGCTAGATTATTTGACTTTAAGAAATCAGTAACTGTGACATTCCAAATTGAAATATAGAAACAATTGTTTACATAAGAAGCCTGCTGGTCTTGTTCTTAATTGAAACTTGATATTACATAACTAGGTTATTATAGGTGACTTGACTATTGGTCATGTTCTTTGAAACTAGACAATAGTTATTCTCTTACAAATAAACTTAAGTCGATGGCTCTTTGTAAATCACTTTGTTTAGGTCTTGTTCATAATTTATGAAACTGGCTTGATGCTTATGACATGATATTATGATGCTTTATGACATCAATATATGTTCTTCTCTGCCTGATGGAATGCTGCTAAATTTTTATTCAAATGATTGAATTCATGATAATATGAAATTCATATTTGACATTCTACAGGGGATGACAGAGATGGAGGAGAGCTTAATGAGTGGGATCCTGACTAGGATAACTTACTTGATGAATGAATATATATCATTTAAAGCGTGTAGGGACTTGACAGTTTACCTGCTATTGCCTATTTTGATGAAGTCCATTTACTTGAGACTTGCATTTTACTATTTCTATTTTGTGAACATTATTTCTTATATTTGTAAGGCCTTGGACTATTTTGACTGGCCTATTTATACTTGACTAGTATGCATATGTCAGTTGTGAACTGAGTTTGAGATTTATTTTGGGATTTTGATGAGTTTAGACTGAATCTAAAACTCTTAATACTTATTTTGATTTATTGATCTCAGAATAGATTCATGATAAGAATGATTCACTTATTTAGATTGCATATGATGATTGAGTTTAATACTTTACTGCTGAAAACTATTGGACCGATCCGAGTTGTTTGTTTTGGACTGAATGTGGATGATTCATGTTTGTATGAACATTACACTAACTACCTTATTGGATTGTGTTGTATGGTGAACATAGGAGGAGATTGTTGGATATATTATTAATATAGTCCAAAATAATATGTAATATGTTCACATACAAGCCCAATAGGTAAAAGCATGGTTATTTGGGTCCATATGGGCCAGAGCTCAATAACGTGCATATAAAAACTCTAAGGTTTTCCTACGTTGGAGGTAACACTGTTGAGTGTTCCAAACTTAACGTCTCTTGATGTAATACTTCAAGCAACTATTTCTTCTCTCTCAAACCTATTACCTCCAACATATTTAAGAAGTAAGCACAAGGTTCCTTCATCCAAGACTTCATCCGTAGCATGTCTTTTGATTATAGGTTAAGCACGTGCATGGGTGAGAAAGAGAGATTAGTAGGAGCTATCCTCCCTTGGCCATTAGAATATCAATATCTTCCAAAAGGAAAAAAGATCTCTGAGAGCTGTTTCCTGGATCCAAAAGAGATTTTCTACTGTATTGAGCGTGTTACCCTCGGGAAATCCAAGGTTCTTACTGGTATATTCTATGTCCATTATCCATCGTTGATTAGTGAGAACCTCTTGCGCCAAAAATGGGTAGAAATTCTTGCAAGGATGAATCAAAATGAGGGTTGATGAGCTTAACTCCATGTAATTTGGCCTTTAGGACTTGGCGGACATATATGGACCGGCTGACCAGATTACCGGACCTAATGGTCAAGTTCTGATTCATTTTATAACTTAGGTCTGGATAAGGATTAACCATGGTAAACCAATAGCATTGGCTTACTAATTTATATGCATGCTACTTTAACCTAAGTGGATTTACGTTTGAATAGACCCGTCAAGGTGAAAAGAAACAAAGCAAAGGAAGCGATGATGAGTGTTTTGCGGATGGAATCATGAAAATGCCCCGCAGCTGCCTTTGTCCGTTCTTCATGCAATCAGACACGTGGCCCAATAACTTTGGAGGATAGCTTTTGTTTTTTCTTCCTATATCAAGCTTTATTAGGAGAAATTTCACTTCAACTTTATTTAGGTAAACTTGGATTACGACAAGGACGCTAGCGCATCTGATTTTAATAATGTCATGCCACCAGTAGAAATTGGGGAATTTGAGTTTGTTTTTAGCTGAATGTCGCATCTAAGTTTGCCCTGCCCTTTTGGCTTTTTTTTTTTTTTTTTTTTTTTTTTTTGGGTTTCCTTTCGTTGCTTTCTGCATGCATAGATTAATTTTTAGGTGCTGAAGATATACAATGGTCGAGTCCATTCAAGCCAATCCGATTAGTGTTGAACAAGTGGATGTGAAGAACTTAACCCTGAAAAAAGAGAGCGAAAAAAGAAGAACTTAACCTCCTCGCCAGAGTCCAAGAGCCTGACAATACAATATACTTGAGGTTGTGCCGATGATGAACTCCCATCCAATTCCAGATGCGCGAGTCGGAAGATGCAGTGAGCACAAGGCGATGGGAAACTCCTAAAGAAGCATACATAAGTCAACAGTGCTTGTGTTTCAGAGACTGGTTTTCTTACTATGCTAAGCACATAATACTCCATTCATTGTAAAGTGTAAGCTCTCGGAAGCCAAATGATGTATAGTCAGCTCCACCCAACTAAGCGCTGCAAATTAAGTTCACCAAAAGAACAACAGACTTGCCATGTATGCTGCCTGCGTTAGTATGTGATTGATCAATGTCCGCTCGCACAACCCCTGTGACCTAAATGAACGCGCTCCATCACCTTCCCCTCCCTCAAATGCCTGGGCACTTGACACACGCATGTTGTAGCAAAAGTGTGGTCACGAGGCTGCATGCAGCATAGGCAGCAGAGCCGCTCATAACCTGGCTGCAGAGTAAGAGGATCGCGCCACTTTCTGTTTAAATGCCAGTGGCCAAGACAGAAAAAATCTCGCTAAGTCCAAAAGCCATGGACCGCAAGTGTAGAGAATTTTAAACCAGCATCAATCACTTCACCTTAGAATGCAAAAGGGAAAAAAGGAAACGAAAAAGAACAGGACTGATATTAGCTGAAAAATCCCATTCTCGCAGTCGCTGCTTTTTTCCTTGAAAATATTTCCCCAAACCTAGCATGACAAGCTCGTTACTGACAGATTAACTGCTTTAGCATTGGCTATCAGATGAGCCTAAGCGGTCTTGAAATTTGGAAACCATCAGAAATAAGAACCCAGCATCATGCTTGCTTACTCAAAAAGACCACAGGAATCTACAAGAGGTGCCATAATTCAAATCCTTGACCTAAAGCTCTGACACCTTCTTCTTCTTTTTTGGCTACAATGCTCTAACACCTTGTTGAACAACTGTTTTTCGCAAAAAACTTACAGCTAGCAGGAAGTGTGTCCACTGTGCGTATCAATCATATAACTTAACAAGAGTAAATGACAGATTTTCAACCATAATTGTTAAATCAGGATATGGATTGTGAATTGGGAATCGAATCAAATCGTACAATTCAGCAAAGTACCTTCAAATAATACTTTCTTCATAGAGACATGTATGTTTAGCGAGAAATATCACAGAATATGAAACCTTGAGTAAGATTCAATGAGATATGAAAAAGAACTCTCAACTTCAAGTACTTGTTATTGTTACCATTTTTATATATTGGAAGATACAATTTTTCATTGCTTTATTGACATGAGAATGACATTTATACTTAACTAATGAATCTTGATATCTCATGCCATTTATAATTGTATTGTAAAGCATACTTTTACTTCTAATTATTCTATAACCATCAAATTACAGCATGAGGATAAAGTACGACAAAAATAAAATTATTTGATGGGTAAATATACAAGAATTTATGAATCGGTTAAATCGATAGATACAATAAATTAGCTTACAATTCAGGATATCACTAATCCACCTTATAGATACGTGTCCTGTAGACCTTCAATCAAATCAACTAGGTGAGATGCCTATCAAGAATCGACCTATTCTGATAAATATGTCTTCAACTCTCAACTGTAAAGATCCTAACTGAACAAAACTAAAAGAGCAGCAAACACCACCAAGACTAAAAGGGACCAGGACCAACCTTCTTCCACTCGGCAATTACGCTTTTGTTGGCATAACCCTGCTCCAATCAGAACTCGTACAATCCTTTCAGATGTCCACGATTCACGAATCTCAGCCTAACAAAGTCAATCTTCTAAGAGACGATGGTTGTACACACAAGAAAGAAATAAATAATGAAGGTAATTTCACATCAAGAAACTGGAGCCATAGATGATACACAAACATTCTCTGCCATGATTTAACATCATCAACCAACTCCAACAATTCAAAAGCTATAATGACAAAAAAGCTAAATAAAATAAAGAATTATTAAGGATGTATTTGGTAACGTTTCTGCTCCGAAAACAATTTTTTTTTCAGAATCACTTTTTTCTAATTCTGCTCCCGGGGATAATTTCTGAGTATTTGAATACGTTTGATAACTACACAAAATATTTATTCCCAAGAGAAATGCGTTTACGACGACCCCATATATTTTTGTAATTTAGAATTTCTTTTAATTTATTAATAATTTTATTACAATTTTCTTTTTTTTTTTCTTTTTTTTTTTTTATTTTTCTTCTCCTTTCTCTAGTCGATCGTTGGTCGACGACCGACTAGACAAGGGCCGACGAGGTCACTAGCCTTGGGGGAGCCTCATCGTGACCGGGAGAGGCTCGTGGTGGTCAGGCGAGGGTCGGCCTCACTAGATCTAGGCGAGGCTCAGGGGAGCCTCCCCAACCACGGCGAGGCTTGGGGGGGCCTCACCAATGGCTGGCGAGCTCGAGGCAACCTCGTCGGAGGCTGATGAGGGTCTGGTGAGGCCGCCGAGCCTCATTTGGTCTGTTGTCGGCCGGTCTTGAGGCTAGCGACTCGCTAGGGGAAGAAGAGAGGAAGAGAAAAGAAAAAAAAAAAAAAGCTTGATTTTTGTTTTTTGATTATTGTTTCTGGAGTTGTTTCCGAAAACAAGAATCAACTTTTTATTTATTTTTTGTTTTTGTTCCAAATCTGTTTTTGGGAACAAATTTGTTTTCGAGAACAAAAAACTTACCAAACACATTTTTGTTTTATTTTTGCTCCTGAGAAAAAAAGAACAAAAACACCTGTTACCGGGAGCGTTACCAAACGCATCCTAACCTTTCCTCATCTTAGCTTGCAATTCTCATAGCGTGGGTTCTATCAGTTCCCATCCTTCTTGGTATTTAAAGTGATTGGTCTTCACTTTAGCTGAATCAAATGCAAAGAGAAATTATCAACACGCAACTTCACTTTCACTTCTCAAGTCCTTCTTTTGTACCTTCTAAATCGCCCACTTCTAAACTGCCATATCTACTTAATATAGGAAAGCATACTTTCCATTTCCACATCCTCCCAAGTCATCTAAGAAAATGATGATATCTTAGAAGTACCATCTCATTCAACGATAGTCAAAAAGTCTTTTTTGTTAGATCGTCTTCGCAATAACTGTTCGCTAAAACTGCTGTCGAAACATCCATAACTTTCAACCATTAGAGAAACAAAAAATAATACCATAATAGTTTTCAAATTATCAAGATAATTTTGCAAGAGCTGACATTTCCAGAAAAAGAGCAAAGACAAAGAGATAATGTGAAAGTATTTACAGCTACTTCCACCATAAATCTTGCTCTAGCGCCTCCAGTTATCATCCATTCCAAATTGGAGGAACCTCAAATTAGCACATTTCATCTACCAACTATAGATATCGTAAGGAGAGTACATCGTGCAAGTTATGAACCTAAAAATAAACTCAATGACCAAGAATGCTAGTAAATTGTCACCGGATCATATATATTCAGATTGTCAAATTTCACTATCTAAACATTAACCCAAATTAACAATTGCATAATAATATAGCCAGGGAAAGGCAAGCCTACGCAATGCTACGTACAGATTCCGCACAAAACAATGTCTAGAAGGGGAAGCGCTAGCCTTTCAATTCAATTGATACAACCAAATTCTTCTCCTAAAGCAGAGTAGACATAGTCGAGGCTGTGAACCTCGGATGATGTTAGTTCCAAAAAAAAAAAAAAAAAAAAAAAACTCGGTTGATGGGACCTCAAGGCCTACCAACTATACGTCGGCGGCTTCATCATCAGCGCAACGAGGCAGTACTACGATTACCACAGTCACCCGTACGAGGAACATTGCATGCGTCATCGAAAAGACGCCTCAAGAGCAGCATTGAATCACTGTGTCCGGCCCGGCAGTGTATAACTTCAATTCCACCCAGAAGAGAGAGAGAGAGAGAGAGAGAGAGAGACGGAGAGCACCTGAAGAGAGAAGCAGTTCGGATGCCTTTAGAGCTCCGCTGGTACGGCGGCTGAGGTGGGTGGATCGGGGAGAGAGAGAGAGAGAGAGAGAGGTACGAGGAAGGATTGAAGGAAGAAGAAGGTGAAGTGTCGAGACTCGAGCGAAGGAAAGAGAGAGACCTCTTTTTTTATATTTACAGGTATTTTTTTTTAATAATTTTTTGGAATTCGCAAAATATTTGAAATTTTAGTGGATGTACGTACAAGAATTACTTGATGTTTAGTGCTAAATACATAAAGCCCAAAGCATTACATTTTGAAGTCAATAACAATAATATTTAAAGTACTTTGAGTTTTTCCTTGTGTAGTTAATCGAGACATTCTAATTCTCTTTTCGCTTGACTTAAGTTAGATTTGGCCATGCCTAAAAGCTTTTTGGAACAAATGGTGAGGAGAAAAGGGAATTTTAGGGAACCAAAAAAGTATTTCGATGCAAAATTAGATTCGCCTTCACAAAGAAAAAACTTTATTTGTCTAGATCAAGAGCTTTCGCATATAATAATGCGTATATTTTGTTAAAACTAGTAATTATTATTCATGACACACATGTCAATTTTGTTGCTTAAGTTCGCACAAAATGGATTTCATTTTCAATGTAAGGACAAAAATTAAACTATTCTTAAATTGGTGTTAATTTCTCAAAACCCTCATTAAAAATAGCAAAAACATCTAGAATGTGACAATTTTCTCAATGAACCCTTTAAACTCATTATGGGTGAAAATTAATGCTAGCTAACAAGTACAATGCTCGTCATGTGAGCTATTTGCAGCTTTCCTAAGCACATTTTGGTTAAAAAATAAATCGCTAAGTCCCAATCCACTCACGTGCGCCTCTCTCTGCAGTCCATTAGGATAAAGTTGTGAAATTCGGGTATATTTTAGAATAAAGCCCAACATGCGAGAACTTTTGGAAAATTGTCACAACTTGGGTTTTTTTTTTTTTTTTTCATTTTTCCCCCGAAAATGTAATCTTTAATAACACCCACTAAAAAATAACACAAATACGAAACTTATTTTAGAAATATAACGTTTGCTTTTGCCAGCTCTATATTTTAGAAAATGTTTATTTATTAGACTTTCGCCATTTTGCAGGGCAAGAAGCCCTAATTTCCACCACCTGTGCCTGTCCTGGAGAGGGAGGGGGAGAGAGAGAGAGAGAGACTCCCCTGTTCAGTTCCACTTCCAGTTTTTCCCCAATCCTTATCTTCACCGAACAGGGTCGCTCCTGCTGCTGTTTCTCTCAAATGGGTCTCTGCAAGATCCGTCGGGAGAGCGCAAGCCAAGCGTGTCAGCTCAGCTCGGGTGGAGTTTGGGTGAGCTAACGACCGTCCCCTGATTCCTCCGAGAGGGAAGAGTGTTGGAGTTTCCGAGGCCCTGTTTGAGTAAGATGTTTAATCTCTGTTGGTTTCCAATTTCATGGAAGTTTATTCATTTCGAGGAAATAGGAATACCCTTTTGATGTTAGCAGCTCATTTGTTGTGGCAAGGGTGTCTTTATGGTGTTGCTGTTTAAGTTTTCGCATAAAAGAGAGATATTTTTTAGCTTTTCCTGAGTATTGTACCTATGCCCTCTCTTGTGGATTGAGTTAGCGGAAATCGCGGCGGCCCAAAATTGCCAAATTGGATATTAACCACGATAGATAGCCGTAAAATGTCCACATTGGACTCCGATATGACCCTCTTGAAATGATACCACCTCAATAGACACATATCGGACCGCCAGGTCAATGCTCTCTCTCATCACGATATACCTAGACAGAGATTGACATAATTCTCGCTGAGTAGGCGAGCCACGTCGACAATTGGGTTTAACTTTTGCTTAGTAAGCGACTCAGGTAGTAAAATCACATGACATGGGATCTATTTAGAGATACTTTACATCAAGTCAAATTTGAAAAGTTAAGGTACTTGATTGGATGAAATAGGAAAAATTTAGGTTGTTAAACGGATAAATGCTCAGGTACTTATTGTGTCTTTGTCCCTGCAAATTAACGAGTCAACAATGTAGTGACTGGTGAGAAGAATAGTTTAGTCATTCATGTTGCTTGCTTTGGAACTCCATTAGAAACGGAGCTCTGAAATGCCCTGGTTGTCTCTTGGGTCATCCATGTCTGATCTTGTGCAGTGGAACCCTGATGTGCCCCGGTTGTCTCTTAGGTCATGATATGATACTTCATGTTGAACTTTTTAGTCCATGAGGAAATCATCAGACTTTCAAAACTGTTGCCAGGTTAATGAATGAGCAGAAATCTGACTGACCAAGATTCATGGATTACTTGGATGAGAAGAAATTTAGAGCAATGCCCTTAAGAGAGGCAGTGGGTGCTGTGGTACTGGGGTTGATTTAGCTGACTTAAGATAGTACTTGATCAACATAGCTTAAGAAGCTCCGTCTGTTATAGCTATTCAAATTACTAATTAGATCTTCTTCCAAAGGTTTCTTTTTCATGGATCATGAATGACTCAGGAACTCTTGGGGCTTGCCGTTCCCTAGCCATATGGTGCTTAATCAACTCTATAATTTACTTTATGACGTGATGTTTTAAAGTTCCTGGCCTTGTAAAACCTCGGAAATTGACTAGATGTAGAGAGATTTCTGGTTATTTCCTCCCTTCCTATACTGTTGTAGAACTTCTCTTACCCTGAATTTTACTGAAACTTCTGCAGATTGATTTATCTCATTAGATCGTTAATGCATTGTAATGGTGGAGGATAGTTTATGCTTTCAACTCCATGAATCATGAACCTGTTTGTTGGAACTTTGATGTATGGAGGCTACCCGAGAACATGAGCCCTGCAGACTTGGTGATCGAGTCACCAGTGATGTCAGATTATGCCTCTTGAATAATGAAGGAAGATCTGAAGTTTTCTACTGCCATTCCTCCATATTGACAGAGAAGAGCAAGTTCTTTGCAGAAAAACTCTCTTCTCCAGTTTCCACGACTTGCATTGAAATTAACTGTTCGAAGCTAGACTATGATCACCATGTCAAACTTCTGGAGTTGCTTTATTTACCTTGCGAGTCGCATTTGGGCTTCTATGGCTCAGTGAAATCTGCTCTTGGTATACTTCAGGTAGCAATTGCATTTCACTGTGAAGAGATCACTCATAGCTGCATCCAGTACCTGGAGGCCATTCCCTGGGACGACAAGGAAGAAGAAGAGATAATGGAAGCTGCGTCAAAGCTTGGTCCGGTCACCATGCCCATATTAGCCAGGATTCAACCAGTTGACTTTACTGTCGCTAAGAGTGTTTTTGTTTCTGCATTTCGTTTCGCCACATCCACTGCTGGGCCTTGTCCTCCATTCGGAGAGGAGCTCAAAAGCTCTGCCCAAGAGCAAATAGAATTCATGCTACGGGAAGATGAGGACATGCCATTAATCACTGTTGATGATGAAGTGAAGTCAGTAGTTAAAAAGGGCCTTTCTTTTATGTTCTCCTCATTTGAAAGCAAGTTGTCCTCCTTGCTTAATGAGTCGGATCTTGCATCCGATACAGCAGAGGTCGATATATTGCAGGGTTTAAGCGATCTTGATTGGATGAGTAACATACTGCCGAAAATGGAACTCATGAAGGATTTTGTCTCAACATGGGCGGAAACCTCTGAAAATATTTTGGGAATTGTTGAAGACCAGAAGCTTAAGTCTGTCATGTGGGGTTTGAAGCTAAAGCTAATAGAAGTGTGTGGGAAAGTCTTGGAAGCAGTCGGGTATGGGAACGTGATCCTTCCAGCTGTTTTTCGGGTGCAGATACTTAAACTGTGGCTCCCTTATATAAGAAAAATGAAACCTCTTCTAGATTCAAAGAGCGATGAGGAGGCCAGTTTTCCTTATAAAATGGATGAAGACTTGTGCCAAAGCATCGAAGGTGCCATCGTCTCCTTCATATTAGCACTGCCATCGAATGATCAAGCTGATATCCTGGCAGATTGGATGAAAGCCGAGCAGGCGAAGTTTCCCGACTTAACCGAGGCCTTCGAAGTATGGTGCTATAGGACCAAATCTGCAAGGAGGCGGTTGACAGAGGCAGTAGACGAGGTTGATAATGCCCCTATCAGCTTGTGATCTGTTATGGCACTGTTATGACTAGTTCTACTTCAGTAGATCGAGCTCGAAGGTCCAGTGGGTACGTCTAGTTCTAATGGAGTTGGTTCTGCCCTATTTTCATGGGCTTTTCTCACCTCTACGAAGAGCACTTTCAAAATGTAGTTTCAATCCGCAAGATGAATAGGATACAACAGACAGTGGTTGTGCGTAATCATGCGAATTGCTTGATCTTGCCAAAGTTGCAATCACAAGCACTAGCTAACAAAGTATATATACCTGGTGCCTTAGATTAAGTTTCTTGTGGGAGTATTCAGCTAGTTTTAATCTAATAACTGCATGGAGTGTACCATTAAGTTGTGGTTCCTCCATTACAAGCTGACATCTCAAGGAAGGAAAACACATCGCAAGGTGTCCTGACACACAGATGTACCGTACTTCTTATGTGCCTGTTTCAACAAGACAATATTGATCGTCCAGTAAGATGCAGCTACTTGTATCGTACACAGACACAGTTGAATTTGATTTTCCTTTAGGAGAAAAGAAACTTTGTGCACTCCCTCATTGTAAACCTGCCTTTCCTGCAATTTTATGAGCTGAATTTCTTTGATTCTTGCCATTTCTCTGTTCCTCAATGTGTTGTTACCTGAATTGTTTTGAGCGCAGCTCATCGGTATGGAGGGCCCCTGCAATCTTCCCTTTCGTGGTCAGCACTAAGTAGTCCACTCATCCTTGTAAACGAGGCTAGTACATTCAGTTTTGATGCCAAGGGTTTGTGCATGGATTAGGAAATGTGCGACTCTTTCTAGTTTTTTGGCCTGACTGTTTCTTAGGCTCTAATGTGCATCAATGGACTCTGGAGCTAATTTAGGCTTTCTTGGATTACTCTTTTTATTCGACCTTTCGACATCGTTGTATTTCAGTTCTGTCCGACTAGATCTCCAGATTTCACTTTGCGATAACCCAGTTTCTTTGTACCGTCTTCTGTTCTAGTTCATGTTATAGCTCTGCATTTGGAAAAGATTAAGCTAGGTTGGTGAGAGTTTGTAATCTCAAGCCAACCATGTTGCTGGTTGAAGGGAAACGCAGGCCTCCTGAAAAATATGCACGTCATCAATAATAGGATCACTTGCACTTGTGGAAATAACTTTTGAGTTTGTCAACTGCTTCGTGGAGAAATCTTGGGAAGCTCTTTCACGTAACCCAGGCTCGTTGCAAAAGGGATTATTATAAGGTGGTTCGAGCTGACATTGAACATTTAATGATTGTCAAGTGGTCAGAACCAACTGCAAGATTAATGAAGTAAAGCTCACCTGGTCCCCCGTGCCCTTTCAGGATAAAACTTCCCAAAATAATAAAGCTTTTACAGCAAAACTTCGCGTGTCTGCTTCAAATCCTATACCTCAAGGAAGAACCATGTTCCAAAACTGGGTCAGATTAAGTCTTTGGTCGGCTCTCCTCAGTTCCTAACAGCTGCCACTGAGAGAGAGAGAGAGAGAGAGATTATCTAGTCTCTAATTCCTGTAGGCATAGTTCAAACAATAACACCTATGCATTTTGCATTTATAGCAACTGTTGATTTACTATGACAAAAACTACATTATATATATATACACACACACATACGCAAATGCACGTCTCTTTGTTTTTTTCCTTTTTACTTTTGCCGGAGAAGTCGTTGAGAGCAATGCAGATGGGCACTCCAAATTAGAGAAAAAATATGTAATTACTGCTTTTAAATGTACATGCAAAGGTACATAATCCTGTAATCTGTTTCTGATGAAAATTATTTAGAAGCAAATAAGATTGCACATAGCGTCATATAACTTTTGTTGGTAAACGCAAAGATTAAGAGTCTTTCGGTGTTCACTTACATCAATCCCAAGCTACTTTGCTTTCGCCTTCCTATCAACTCAATGAGTGATCAGATCGTTCATCAAAACACAAGGTATAATATCAAAACAATCAACGCAACGCAACTCAAACTCCACCATTTCATTAAACCGCGCGATCATAAGTGTTAACCCCTGTGCCTTCTTTTATAGATGCATTTTCTCTCTTCTTATCACACCCGCAATTTTCACATACATGAGATCCGGGTGCTCGTCCGCCATAGTTTTGATATCTAAAAAGAAAATAATTAGCGACGCATGTTAGCAAGCGAAATTGATCTTTTCAATAAACTGAAGAGGATCTCCATCACTGTCTCTTTGATAACCCTATTGCATTTTGGCCAAAGCTAAGTGGGTAGTCTCATCACTGCATCTACATGTGAGAGCTGTACCTATAGTCTATTGTTTTTTTTTTCTCTTTTTTTTCCTTAAACGAACACGAGTCTCGTTAGATTCTGAATGATGAGGGATCGAACCTGCAAGAAACCATGCCAAAAACCCAGAAGACACTTCCTTCCCAACATGTCGATTTAAGAATCCATGTTAGAAAAATGCACACTTGTCCACAAAGACGACCGTAATTTGGGGGAAGGGGGATGGGCATCATATCCCTTTATCGCAAACTAAAGTGGCTTACAGCAAAGAACGGAACTTAAAACCCCATTTATTTAATAATAATACTAACAATTAGTCATTTAATATTAATAATAAGTGGAAAAATGGAGCATCCAGATCTAGACGGATCCACTTAGTGGAAAGCATAATTCGCCTCTCTGCACACTTGCCTAAGAGAATGTTTTTTGTGGGTCCCCACGAAGACTCCTAAGAAAGCAGTGTGGTGTCAGATTATCTTTCTCCCTAATCTTCTTGTTTAAATAAAAAAATATACCATTTGAAGGAAAAGGAGGAGAAATAGTCGTGGCGATGCTTGAAGCATATGATGTGATATGATCATTCGAGGCAACATGAAGGAGGGTCTTTCGTAGGATGTCCGGGAATGGAATTCGGGTAGTTGAAGCTTTTGGTCGAGGCAGGTTTGATGGCCATTCTTGTCGCAGCTCCCACTTTACTTTGTTCCGATCCATGACTTCCATTATTGCTGTCATGTACGACAAGATAATAGGGTCTCGAGAGCACTCACCGATCATACTTGATATAGAAATGTTTTGATTTTTGATGAATTGATTACGCACAACACGAGAGACGGTTGTATAGGTATTCAACGAGTGCATTTGAGACGTTTTAACATGTATAAATATTACCTTTACACAAGCTAATATCGATAATGTTATGTGCATTTTGCCATATATTTTGAAAGCTGAATCGGTTGAGTTTATGTAGTCTTCCGTTTAGACGCTAGTTGTGTGCAAAATAAAAGTCTCGAAAAATTTCAATTTATTCTAATTCTAATATACTTGTCTGGGCTTACTAAAGGAAAAGTTTTATGATATTAAAAATGAGTGGAGCGTGATAATAATTTTCAATGTTATGAGCAAGGGTAATCATGGAAAAAAGAACAACCGTTCATATATCTTTTGGAGGAAAAGGCTATTCTCTTTGGAGTTCAGATTAATTGCGACATGCCAAGGGTTCTAAGAACAACCGTTAATTGTTATCAAGTGAAAAAAGAACAATAGTTTATTGTATAGGCTTCAAAGCTATATAGGTTCGGTAGGTTCGGTCATTCATAGTACAAAGAAACTGCCTTTGACAGAGTCGACATGTTCTCCACTTTTGATAGGACAGGTTGGTTAACCTGGAATTACTCGATCATTTGTCAGAAACTTTTTTAAAATAAATGATTTACATCATATGGTTCTAGCTTATTCCTGAGCAGCCACTTCTGGAATTCATGTGGGAGGACTGCCGGTGGACAGACCTTCAGATCTACTCAAATTATTCTCAACGAATGGACAAGGAGAGAAACTATTCCAAGACTAGTTCTGCAGACGCTGAAGAAATTTAATTACAATATGATTTTTATAAGACTCCAATTAGGTGACGGAATATGGTTTGTTAATTTAAAATATTGCAGTGTAAATCAGTTTTTGTATCCTTCACATTGCTCTTCCGATTAGTTAGATGGAATCAATACAAGCTCAAAGAAAAGGAAAACAAAAGATCTGCATAGGATCAGATAATAGGATACAGTGTTCAGTAGAAATATTAGGAACTATATAATTCATTGAACTAATTGTGCAATTACAGCAAAACATGTCTAAATTTAACCCAAAACCAAACACCAAACATACATAAAACCTGGGTTACTTTATACTCTCTCTCTCTCTCCCTCCCTCCCTCCCTCCCTCCCTCCCTCTCTCTCTCTCTCTCTCTCTCTCTCTCTCTCGTGGGGTGTGGAAGATGAAGGATGAAGTGATGAGCAAAATTCATGCCCTCACCCGTTCAAATGCCCTAAAAAAATGGGCATTAATTAACTCACCTTTTCGAATCCATATCCCCCCTTCGATACAACAGTCATACATGCAGAGGGGAGCTTTTTGATCTTGAAGCTGAACCCTACACGCTAAAGGAAAGCTTCAATTCCCTCCAACAGTCTTCACAAGGCAAAGAAGACAATGAAGAGGGCTAGTAATGAAAAGAGATAGAGAGAGAAAGGAACCCACTCGATAAGCCTATCATCTGTTAGTTTCCAAGAAAAATCAACAAGTCATAAGAAAATGTACCCACCACCGCCACCGCCACTGCCACCGCCACCACCAGAGAGAAACTGATGATATTAAGTAAATTGACACCCAAAGAAGAACAACTAGAAACTCATTATTTATTCTCTTTTTTTTTTTTTTTTTTTTTTTCTGTCTCATTAATCTGAAACTAATTCTTTACCACGATCCGCCACCCAACATCCCACTCCAGTATCCATTGGAGTCTCCTTGATCTCCTCTATTCTGCTCAATATCACTCGTGCTTGAGACTGGCTTCAAATCTTCAAAGGGAAACAAGAGCCTCCCTCCATTAGTGCCACCCTCTTGCACACTAGGGAGGCTCCTATAAGCCCCACTCCCAAGGCCATCAAGAGAGAAATTGAGGGTCGGCTTGAAGTCCGGCAGTGCAAACAGCCCAGGCGTGTAGACGGAGCCTGGATCGTGGACCGGCATCGACATGAACGAACTGAAACTACCTCTTGACGTAATCCCCGAGAGCAGCTCCAGAGCCGAGAGCTGTGGCGGTGCCACGGAAGCACCAGCGGAGCTAGAGTTGGCAGAGATTTGATGGTTCTTGCTGGCCTCAAGGCTTGGCACTTGGACCAGCTCAGAGATGGACTTGAAATCATGATGGTGAGGGTTTGGGAAGGCCAGGTTCAGATCTTGGCCTTCATGAAGTGTCACTTTGTTGTTAGGGTTGGACGCAGGTGTGCTGATCAGATCAGGCAGCTTCTTGGATGAAGAATTGAAAGACGAGGAAGAAGATGATGCTGAGGACGATGATCTCTTGTTCTTCCTGGAGCCACCACCCACAGGGATGTTCCTGAGGGACCCACCGTCAGTCCAGTACCTCCTGCAGGTCTTGCAGAAGTACCTGGGCTGGGTGAGGCTGTAGTTGTTGTAGTAGCAGAACTTGGTGTTGGTGGAGTTGCATCTTGGGCAGTTGAGGGCTTGTTCCTTTTGCGGCCTTGGCTTCCTCTCCAAAGCCGAAGATGATGATGGCTTCGGGGTGGCTGCTGCCGTGCATGTGCTTGTGACTATATCTTCTATTGGTTTCACCACAATCTCCTAAAGAAAAAAAGGCCGAAAAAAGGGAAATGAAAGAGGCATCAAGAAACCGTAGCAGCATGAGCAGATGAAGATCAAAACACAAGGGAATATCAACCCTGAAAATCTGAGAAAGCAAACAGGAAGAAGGTGAACACAAACCAACAAAGCGAGACCAACAAACAAAGCAAAAACAGCCCACTTTTCACTTTTTCAAAGTTGGCATCAGCCCAGAAAATAAAAATGCACCGTCTCTGTCCCTCCCTCCCTATCTCTCTCTCTCTCTCTCTCCTTTTTCTTTTTTCTCGGTGACTGTAATTGAAAAGGAGAAGGGAAAGTGGAAAACACTATCAATAACAGGCACGACCGAATTCAAAGGAGAGTAAAGACTTTGCACTTAGCTATTATGTGAGGTGAGAGAGGAGGAAAATAAAAGAAGTGATCGTCTTTCATCTTCAAAGAACAGCATCACTTTACCCTTTATTAGCAGCCAAATAATCAAGAAGAGAGAGAAAGAGAGAGAGAGAGGAAGGAGATGATGCAGATCGAGTGAGAGAAGGGACATGGATGGATCTATCTTACCTGTGGCCACTGAGCGGTGTCCATGGATGGGAGCTCTTGATTAAAAGGGATGGCAAAGATATAAGTTGGCTTTTGGAGAGAGAGAGAGAGAAAGAGAAAAGAGAGAGAGAGAGAGAGAGATGAGCTGCTTTAGTTGAAGCTGGTTATGAAAGCAGGAAAAGGAATGTTTGAGAGTGTCTGGACGTCCTATGAATGTGTAACTTTGTTCTCTTAGATAGATAGATAGAGAGAGAGAGAGAGAGAGAGAGAGAGATTCCGGGAATGTTTGTTTCAGTGGTTTTTTTATTTCGTTATTCTGCGTCCGAATTACATTATCTCGCTGATAATAATGATTTTATCAACGACAGCCCCGAAAACACCAGTTAAACATATTTAATAATGAGCAGAAATGCTCTAGTCCAAAAGCATTTATTGTGCATATCACAAGCACAATGACTGCGTTAAAAATTTACTTAATACCAGTGTTTATAACTTGACTAATATTCAAGAGAGATGCCTCTTAACAAAATCCTTAGAATGATTTTGATAGTCATACATAATCTCATCATGCTGTAGTCCTATGTATAAACATATGATTGCGGCACATCCCTAAAGAGCTAATGAAATCAGAAATTGGAGTATCACGTTAAAAATGACGATTCTTATGAAGACGAAGAGAAAAGTTATTTCTATAAATAATGCGGGACTAATTGTGTGAAATAATCAAAACAATTGCTCTCTATTTTAAAAAATAAACACTTGTGACGAATATAACACTGCATTTGAGAGTAAATCATTAATCTTATCTATGGTGTTTCGAAGTAATATTGTAGTAAAAATACATGATATTATAATATGGTGTTGTGAACTTAGTGGGTTGTTTTATGATAGTAGTAATACATATCCTATTAGCACCGCCTCCCCTTTTTTTGTGATGAAGGAAGACTAAGGTAACTCAGACTCTCTTCTCATCTTCATGATCTATTTCTAATTTGAAAGCATTAACACATGCTGTCGCTAACGTATCATTTATAGGACCCAATTTGTATAATCACATGTTTGGCAACGAAACCTCCACAAATTGAAACATAGGCCTTGTATTTCGAATAGTTCTTACTCGCTTAGCTCAATTGATCTGATATGCAACGTCTCATGAAGGCTATTATCATGGTTTCAAGCATCAAATGCTGGTGTTTGGACTCTATCAAAACTAGTAGATTTGTGTTTTGTTATTTTTTCCCCATCAGGGTCCATTTATTTCTAACGTTCCTGCTAATTGAATCAACGGGCTATGGAGAACGAAAATGAAATGGATAGAATCAAAGGTTAAATGCATGCAGAGGCTACTAATACCCTCAGTTGGGGAATGAAAGTACTTATAATCATATCCACAAAATTGCCATCATCGATAACTTCATGTTTGAATAATTTTCATTCGACAGAATCATGTTGATGCGGCATTAAACTCCTATCACCACGCCTACCATGCCCAGCCGCCGCCATCGTGCTCTCTCTCTTCTCTTTTCCCCACCTCTAGGCTTCATCAGGCTCAGGCAACATCTAATTTGAGATTTCTACCTCATATTGAGAGAGAGAGAGAGAGAGAGAGAGAGAGAGAGAGAGAATGGTGGCAGATGGGTGGTGGCAAAGAAGTCAAAAAAAGAAAAGTCAGGGGCAAAAATAGTACAGAGCACATCTCAGTCATTATTAAACTTAAATGAGTCAATCCGTCCTTTTTGTCAATATAATAAATTACAAGCCATAGATTTATACCTACCTCTACCCTATAAATTTTGGAAATTTCATAGCATATAGCTAGTTATTATTAATGATCAATCTTCTTTCCACAAACGGGATGGTGATCATAATAAAAGTATGAATTTCGATATAATTAATTTGCTCATCTTTAATCTATTTCTAAACGGCTTTCTTTCCGTCGACAATGTCTCTTATATTTGCAAAAAAGTTTTGAACTCAGAAGATGCTAATAATCCAAAATAAAGAAGGTGGCCCCGAAAATCTCTGCCTCCCTCTTCTTTTCTTGCTTTTTCCTTGTCATCGACATAGAAGATATTCCTAAGCGGATCACCTAATGCTCATGAACTATTTACGGAACAACACGAAACGTACGGAATTGCTTTTTAATCAAAGCTTATTGTCGTATCCTTCACTCTCTTACAGCTTAAGATGCAAGCAATTCGTGGTTATACCAACAAATCTTTCTCCATGTTTTAGCCCTAGGGTTTTCCTTAGTCTAAGTTTGTGGACGCTAATTACTCTTTATTTTACTAAAGAGAAGTACCAATGGCGTTTTCAAACCCCCCCTCCCCCTAAAAAAACAAAAAAACAAAAAAAAGACAAAAGAAAAGTTTGTTGGATACCAACATTCGCAAATGAGCAAATAGTCAATGAAATCATGTATTATAAGCTTATCTACAGTTCACTATTTTAGGTGAACAATATTATCTGCAAGTTTAAACAAACTTTCGTAATGGCATTACAACAATCGAATTATATTGACTCTAAGAAGTTCGACTACTCACTCACTCCTCATTGTTTATATTGCATTTACTACCAAAAGGTAATTATTCATTAAACACGATCCTCGTTGTTTATATAGCATTCACTACCAAAAAAATAAATAAAAAATCAACATCCTCAATTGTTTAATATAATTATTCATTATTTAATGGGAAAAAAGTCATGTTTTTATAGATGGGTTTACAAAACGAGTTAGGTCAATATAGCCGATTTTTTGTCCACTTTTCTAATGCTGCTCGAATTGGAGATTTTGGCGCTACGACTTTTTTAAATTGAACATGTGGAAAATGTTAAGTGGCTTTGACTGCCATCATTGCTCATCATTTCCCGTTTCGGTTGGAATTTCTTCATCATTCAGCATGCAGCTGGTTGTTGGAAAAGCAAAAGTTGCCAGTTGCGTCGAATTATAATTTAACAGTATTAATGATCACCCCGAAATTAGCTTTGCTGTCTATATTGAGTTTCAATTAAAAATTATTCTTTTTCTTTCCACACAAACTTTGAAAATGTTATTTCAACTTTTAAAAAACTTGAAACAAAATATATACAAAATCTTCGTGTCATCAATTATACATCGTGAAAGTTTCAAGCGTTTAGGGTTATAAAAAAAAAAGAAGTTAAAATGCATCCGCTACAATATATAGATTAAGTAAATTTATAGACGTAATTGTCCGTTGCTCACGGTTTATAGATTGCTTGAGGGTAAATAATTCACTACTATTTATGACTTTTGCTAAAAAAATTGTAAAAACAAAAATACTTATTTAGAATTTTTAAATAATATTATTAAACTATTATATTCAATTTTAAATATCGAGATTTGTACATTTAATATTTTAAATATTCCTCGCCACATAATAAAAAAATAAAATATAAAATTAGAATTCATCCAGCCGGCTTTTTTATTAATTTCATCCATTACTGTATTAAAATTCAAAAGCTCAAATTTAAAGGAAAACAAAAGAATTGCTGAAATTGGTGGGTCTCTTGTATCCGGAAAAGATATCTCATAAGTTGGTCATAGGACGTGGGAAAGTCACACGGTATAATAGATCAATCAAAATTGAGTGATTCTAAAATTCAAGCGCCGCATAAAATGACAAACACATTCCACAGAAAAAATGATTCATCATGATGGCATATTAATCATGTGACTAACATGTAAAGTACTTGTCCTGATACTATGGTAGATATTTTAGATGATGATTTTATGCAATGCCGCCTATATTTTTGTCAAGTGAAGCTGAAATTACTTAGCAAGTGAATGAGAAAAAGAAACTTGGTTGAAAAAACAAAAAATTACATACGAAAATCAACAAATCCTAGACCTAGATGTGTCCAATCATTGTCAAACGTCTTACTTGACGTATTGACATAACCAATTTTATTCGAAACGATGTCTTACCTAGATCATCTTGTCATTAATTTCTCGCAGCAATTAGTGGAAATAACTATAATAAAATTTCGCATAAAGATTTAATTCAAAATTGAAATTGACATTTGTATGATAATTTAAAGGCTAAGTTTGTTTAAAGGCTAAGTTTGTAACATTTCCCTCTATTGAAAACATGTGGCAATGGATGGCTGCTACCCTTTAGATGGCACTTATTCAGATTTAACTAAGTCCAATCATTTCTAGCATCACTGAAACAAACCCTAGGCCCCAATTAACATCATGCATTTCGATGGAGGTGGTTCCGAAGTTGAGGCTGTGATGGCAGCTATAGCAAAGTGGATGGTAGGGGTTTCAAAGTAGCGGCTGTGGTCATGGGCGGTGGATGGTAGGGCTGGAATCTCTGTGCATGAGAGAGAGAGAAGAAGAAGAGGAGGAGGAGGGGAACGAAGGGAGATAAGGCTCTAAGGTTCTTCTTTCTGGATGAGCTAAAATCACATTCTTAAATGTCCATAATTCTTTTGAAAATCTACAAATGACAGTAGGGGCTGTGATCAACTTGTTATCTTGTCGCCATTATTTAAAAATCATTTATAATTTAAAGTAGATTATTGAGTAAGTCGCACTAGGCGAGAGATCATATTGTCTGAGCGTATCCAAGTCAGATCGGCTCGATCCGACCTACAGCTTGGTTGGGCGCAATCATTTCTCGTGCAAAGATATTACCCAAACTCACCCACCATTCATCTATCGATCCTTATCCAAACGTGACTAACAATTCTTTAATCAACTCCATCATGAATGATAGCCAACTCAATCATTCACTAATCGAAACTACTAATCCAAACGACTCACCATGGACGAAAATTCATACATTCCAATAGTGTGGTTGCAACGATCTCACCTCCTAATTCGAACTCAACTTCAGTGCGAAAGGCACCCGATTCCTCGAAAAGCCGCGAGTAGGCGGCGAGGGGGGAACCGAACCGGACCAACTAATGGAAAGTGTTTGACTCCCCGGCAGCGAACGGACGCCGTTGCGTGTGGTGGGGAGGAGGGAAGGGGGGGGCCCACCACCGAGCTTCTTCCCCACAGTGGATTATTATTGTCCGCATGCTCCCACGCTACGCACGCCGGCCCGCACAGTGTCGCCCAATTACCCCGGAAAATTAAAAAAAAATAAAAATAAATAGATAATAGAGAGTTTTAGAGATAGAGAGAGAGAGAGAGAGAGAGGCGTGGTGGGATGGGGAAGAGGAGGATTGGGCGGTGGAGAGGGGGCGGGGCGCGTGGGGCCCCGAGCATATGCGCGTGCTCCAGTGAATTCCTACCCGACCAAGTAAGGAATCTCGTCCTCTCCGCCGTCTGATCTTTATCTCATCTTACCCCACATCGCGCCAGATTCCCGCCCTCCCCGCGGATGACGTCACGCCTCCGGCCCCGTCGTACGTGGACCGCATGTCGTTGTGCGCACCGCGTCAGCAGCAGGAGAAACTGCGAAGAACCCCCCTTCCTCCCCCCCCCCGCCCCCATCGCTTTGTCCTCATCGGCTCGATTTAATTAAGGAAAAAAATAACGGCTGGCGTCCTGAAATTTTGTCGCGGTGACGTCGTTATTTTAAAGAAAAAAGAAGTCTAGTGCTTAGAAACGTTTTGTCCATTCGTATGTGTCTAGAAATTTGTCGTTTCCTACATTAAAATTTCTATGAACTTGTCGTCGTAATACGAGTGAGTCGTGACTCTAAAACATCCATTTTGTGTACTTAAAATTATAACACTTGTCATGACTATCCGCTTTAGATCTTTTGTAAGATTTTAACGCATGGAAAATTCATGTGGCCTTTTTTTTATTAGAGGCCATGAAGGACTATAAAATAATTGTTGAAAAAATCACATGACATTCTCAATTATCTCAATCCAGCGGAGTTAATGGAATGACTCGTGTATAATAAAGTTATAAATTTTACAATTTAAATGCACGGGTTAAATTTTTTAAGTATTCAAATTCTTGATTGCATCAAAATTTAAGACTTGACCCATAATTGTCCCTTTTTAGTACTTTTCTCTTTTTTAAGAAAAAACCATTCTTTTATTGTACATAGACAAATTCGAAAACCATAAATTTACTTAGTTGTCACATGGGTCGAATAGCTCAATCATGGAGTTATTTTGCAACTTGATATGGTAGGGAACTAAAGAGTAGAATGCATCCCAACAAATGTCCATTTCTCAATCAATGAGCAAGCGTCCGTTTGGATATTGTTCCCTCTTTTCTTAGACAGACATGATGCAATTGAATTTTGTACGCCAAATTATTTCCAACTTTTTAGTCTGATAAAAAAGAAAAGTCATCAATTGGGAAAAGAGGATTCTTAACTAATCACTTTTTTGGTGATATGGCCCCAAGAGAACGAGTTAAATACAAAATAAGCCCTGGATTTTTCACGAGGCACAACGTCCCAATCATATTCTCACTCAACCTAACCCCTAATAGTTTTGATTGACCACAAAATTGACACTCTAGACCTTAAAATTTGTATTTTAATGCTATATCTTGTCTGTCCCCTCCTCACTATGTTAAGTATCACATCTTCAATAGATATTTTAAGGGATTTAGACTTCGTGGCCAAGCTATAATCAAACCTAATTCCTGATTGTGCAACTCTATCCTGAAACGATATACAATCCAAACCCTAGCATTATCAATCAAACCTACTCTCTCTCTCTCTCTTCAGGTGCTGGCGATCGATGTGGCCATCGTGCAGATCGAGGCCACCATCGATTTCAAGCAAATCCCAAGCATATCCTACCCGGATCTGCTTGGATCTGGCCACCATTCTACCATTGGCCAGGAGGTTGACGGAGCTCGAATGCGGTGGCAACGTGGTTGAATTGGTTGTGTTGAGCTAGAGAGTAGAGAGAGATGGCCGGGGATGAGGCTCTAGTGGTGCGGTTACGCGACTGAAGAGATATTACCAAGTCTTGCTTAGGGATTTTTTTTATGTGGGTAAGAATCGCTTAAGCTTGTAATGCGTTACATGAATCCACCAACCACATAAAATAAGGAGGAGTTTCCTCCTAATCAGGACACGTTTAGGTTTTCCTATTGACTAAAGAACGCGGAGTTGTTACTGTTAGTGCCTCCTCCTGCTCCTCCTTCCTTGCGCAAGTCAAAGTGGGTATGAGCCACTGCTCTTGAAATCCCCGGTTTCACACTACCAAAGCGAGCCGCTTTTACACGCGAACTTCCTCAGGAGAATCGAATTTTATGCTCCAAAACCACGTGTAGACGCAATGTGAACGGGAGGGTAGGGGAGGGGGGCAAGGCTTCGCGGTCGTCCAATCGGAGCCCGGGAAAATCAAGCAGGACCCACGAAATCTCAGACGGAAGTAGATGTCCACGAAGAAAAGAACGAACCAAAAAGCGATGGAGACGTTCATATGTTGTTGCAGGCGCGTCCGAACGAAGAAGCCCGAAGCACACGGGGCTCCTTTGTTTTAGTGAAAAAGCAAAGTCAGATTTCGCACAAATGGCGCGACACGAGGGGTGGCGCACTGGCGCTCTAGTCATCGGCCGAGATTTCTTGTATTTTAGCGTTTAGTTTAGCATCTAGGAATCCGTAAAGTTGACGGAAAGAGGAGGATTAGGAGGTTGAAAAACATTAGATGTCTGGCGGGACCGTGATTAGATTAAGGTAAGGTCGGCGCCTGGACCGAAAGGGACCACGTCGCCCCCACTTAGTGGAGCAGCATGGGCCACTAGCAAGAAAGTTCGGAGCATTTCATTGGGGGAATCCACCTTCTCTTTTTCTTTCTTTCTTTCCTTTTTTTTTTTTTTTTTATTTGGTTATGGGGGCTAAATTTTCGAGTTTCATATTCGACACTCTCGAAGAATTTAATTTTTTTTTTTCGGGAGCATGTGGAAAAGAAACCGGATTCAAGGTTCCATTTGTTGGGCGGAAAATCAATAATTTGAAAATTAATTTTTCTAGTTTAATTATCTATATTGGTTTGAAAAACAAGTCGATAAAAATTATTTTCATTGATACCAACAATTTAGACCTATGCAATTTTTTCAATTATAAAAATAAATTCCATCAAATCATTTTCCCATTTGATATTAACTATCGAGGCTAGGAAAATCTTTTTTGAAGTCTTGATATGCCAAGAGAGGAACAGAGATTAACTAATGGAATATCTGGTTGTATATGTGTATTATGTCCACATTGTTTTATTGGGTCGTTGTAAAAGTTCTTCACCATAATTGCATTCGTTCCTTAATGGATATAACGATTCATGATAAATTTACTAGGGTAAATGATTGCATTACATGGATCTTTCCGATAATAATCTAATTTTTCAAAGTATATATGGTACTTTTGCTATCGCCATATCAATTAGAAAGAGAGAGAAGAACTACACGAAATGAGATTTGCTTACATAAAACTAACTCTCTCAATCCACAAATTAAATAAGGGATGATAACATAAATAATCTATAAACTGTGGTCTATTATGTAACGTGGTCCTGAGTTTTTAATTTATTTAATATGGGTTATGCATTTTACCTTAATGTGCAATGTAAGTCCTAAATTTTTAATTTGTTTAATACAGTCCCTATATATGAAAATGTTCAGCATTGTCATTCCATTAATTTAAGCTCAAAGACAATATTGAATATTTTCAAATAGTTCAGGAATTAAATTGAACATTTATCTAAAATTTAGGAACCATATTGAACAAATTAAAAGTTTAGATACAACATTATGCATTGGCTCAAAATTCAAGAACTATTTATGTCATTTTCCTATAAAATAATCATTGCATGCATAACCAGAAAATCACTGTGTTAAGTGAATCGAGTGTAGCTAATGACCTCTTTAACGAGTTCCCCAAAATAATAAAAATAAAATAAAATAAAAAGTGGAAAAGAGAACTAGTTTATCGCTGTAGCTAAGGGTAGTGCAGGATGCCCGTGAATCATGTGATACGATACGTGGGCATTGCATGTCCGTCTTCACAACTTGGGGACTATCAAATGAATGTTCCACAAAATTTATAGTGATGATGTCATAAATATCATCAATCTTCACAACGAACATAAGAAAGAAATCTTTCTTGCCTTCGATTGATTATCAGTACAATTTTCACTTTACGTGATTTGAATCAGTAATGTAATCTTTATTTTTTCTTAGGAAAAAAGTCTTCGTTGCAAACATCTACAAAATCATTTACACACACACCCACACACAAGGAAATTATTGGACCAGAAAATGTAAACCTACTTTGATTTGTGTGAAACTCACATCTCGTACAAATGATATGCGCGAAGAGTCGAAGACGTGTTACAACGTTCAATATCTGACTTTAAGGTATACTTAATACAACTTTGTCTCAACTTCTTGTTAATTTTTGAATCCACAGAAATTAATTGTTTCTATGAACTACGAATGTTGTCATACGGTACATGCAGAACATGCACTCTTCTTTTAATGCAAGAACATCGTAAAACAAGAACTCGCTTAATGTCCCAAATGGGGAATAAATATGGGGTCTTCCGAAAATTTAGGTGACATTTCAAAACTTGCTTGAGGCATCCATGAAAAGAAGCAAAAAGCCAAATCCTTCGTAAATTTAGGCATTTCGCGATCAACGCGTGCATGCTTAAACTTGTTGTCGATAGTGGGATTGGAAAAGTGCATGTGACATTGTCCAAGATAGCCCAAAAAGTAAAGGGGTGCCTTATTAACAAATCGGTCGAATTGCATAAAGTGGTATGGACTCTTGTTCATGAATTTTTCACCAGAACAAAAAGGGATTCAATGAGCAAATCTCGCATTATAAGAAAAGATGTTACATCTTCCATATCAAGATTGACAAGAGAAACGACTCTGACCGCACATTTGGGAGGATAGTAACGCAAGAAGTGATCGAGGATTGATCATTTAACAATTACCTATCTACCAAAGTGAAAACTAAACGGTCAACATGATTGATTCTATGCATTTGATTAGGTTTTTCTCCTTCTCAACATGAAGAAAGTTTAAGAATTCATGCAATTAATTTTGTCTTTGTTAGAAAGTGGCTTTATGTTATTATTCTTCTCGAATTCCAGAGGAAAAACAATATCTACACAAAGTATAAACATAAACTATAACGATAGGAGGTGGCTTCACGTGCATCGCACGTACATTCTTTGGACCAGTACCCTAAAGAGATCTCAATCCTCAAACTTTTGTACGTCCAACTCATTCTCCATGTTCACGCACATGTAAAGGGATCAACTAAAAAGGCTTAGGATCATACTTGACTTAACCCTCATTGGTGCATCTTATACCTCACGTACAAGCTAGGGCAATAATGTACTCTTCGGCCCGTGTAGTAATGCACCTCATTCTCAGAGCCCTTAATTTGTAAAGAAATGCTCTTCATATAGACATTACGTAACGGCAATACAGACCTTGTGACATTGTTTTTTCGCGTCCAGGTAAAAACTCTCTTGCCCTAAGCAAAGTCTACATTTTGACACAAACAGCAAGTTTCTGGCCGACATCTTCATTTTTTTTTAAGTGAGACATAAGAAAAACCACATAAAAGCAAAGGGCGCATCATGATGATGTTCCTCCAGACAAACCACTACACCTTCCTCAAACTTTTATCATGACAGGCCCAACCGAGTGGGCCTGACCACGTCTCGGGGGAAGGGAATCGTCATCGCGAATTGCGGCCATGATTTCCCCCCGGGAAGGGAACACCCCAGAAAGCTTCGACACAAGCTTTTTGGACCACGAATTCAAAAGCTTCCTGAAGGGTCTCCATCCCCCACACCCCCCTTTACCACATGGGTATCCAAGGAAAAGCCCATGTACCACGCAACGTCCCCGGCTGGTAAGGAGCTATTTGATATTATGCCAAATAGTACCTAATTCTATTCTCTTATTTTTCGAAAAAAAATAGAAACATATTTAGTAATTTTTTTTATTTCCAAAAATAAAAGAAATAAATTTGGAATAAAATCAAGAAATAGAAAAAAAAAATTGATCGTTTTTTTTTTAAATAACTTCAAATCAAGTCAAATCATTTTTATTTTCTCTTTTCTTTTCTTCTTTTCCTTTTCTCTTCTTCTTTCTCTAGTTGATCGCTGGCCATGGCGATGGCTGGCAATTGGCTAGATGAGGTTTGGGAGCCTCGCCCTGGCCTGGCAAGGTTGAGCCACATGGCAACTAGGCAAGGTGAAGCCTCGTTGGTGGCTGGGCAAGGCTCACCTTGCCAAATTTGAGTGAGAGCCTTGCCTAGATGCCATGAGGCCAGTTGAGCCACGGTGAGGCTTGACCTCACCGACGACTGACTAGAAGAAGAAGAAAAGGAGAAGGAAAAAAAAAAGAAAAATAGAAAAACATAATAAAATTATTTAAAAAGTAAAAGAAATTCTAAGTTACAAAATAGAAATTTTAAGAGTCATACCAGACGCATTTATATTTTAAAAATAGAAATTTTAAGTAGTTATCAAATACTTTCAAATATTTAAAAACTCATCAAGGAAAGAAAATAAAAATAAAAAAATACCTCCTAATTCAATGTGCAATCGAGTTGCATTTCCATGCACCAGTCGAGTGACGAAAGAAGGGTTTTACGCGAGCGGTGCTCGATGGTAAGTTGGAGCACGGATACCTTGCATTTAGATTGATGGGGTTTCAGCTGGACTTCGACAATTGGAGGATAAAAAAGCTAAAGGTGCTGCAGAAAGGGATCCACCGTAATTGGCCAGACCCGGTCGGTAAGGGTTTTTTTAACGTACAGACCACGCCCCAACATCACAAGCAATCAGTGACAATGTTGCATTCGCTTTTTGGTTAAAACCCTCCAAAAGTCTTGTCCTCTAATCACTCCTTTGAGACCCAGAATTAAAGAAAGAAGAAGAAAACACGGGGTACTCTGGCCTATATTTCATGTTCTCCTTTTGCTGAGTCAAAAGAAGTTCGAGTTGTCATCCACGTACAGTTTCGCATGCCCCTTGACGCAAACTCAAGCGTACGCACGCTGGCGTGGTCTGGTGTAATTTCTTCATAGATGGTATCGCAATCAAAGTAGGTCTTTCGATTTTTGTGAGGCGTGGTTGACAGGTAGTTCACTTCGCGCACGCGGGGCTGAGGTGCATTTCACGACAACATAGCTAAAGTCCCAGCTAATAGACCCAACCTGCCAAAAAGTTCAGCCTAACCAAGGTGTCGACAATTGCGATACCGCCACAGATATGGTTTAAGTCGTGAAGAAGGATCTGTTCACAATCCCCCGTATAGTCAAAGCCATTTTTCACAGGAAAAGTATAAAAAAAAAAAAAAAGTCTTAAAAATCTATTTCACTTATACCAATTAAGTTATAAACATTTTAATTTGATCAATTTGGTCTTAAATATAATGGTGATTTATCAATTTAGTCATTTCAGTCAATTTGGGTAAGAAATCATTGACATGGTGATTTAATGAGTGCCCATCGTTCTACATAGCATGACTAGAGTTGATTTTTAATATTTTTCTAAATTTTTTATTTGTCTTTTGTTTTCTTCTATTATTTTTTGTTCCTAAACGATCCAAACAAGAGCTACAACACCCTTGGCAGCCAATAGGCAAGGGTTGGAAAAAAGTTTAGAAATTTATTTTAAAAAATATCTATATTAAACAACAGTCATACCGTATAAGATAGCTAGCATGACTAAATTGTCACTTCAGTGATTTTCAACTAAATTTGATCAGAATGACTAAATTGATAAATTATTAAAATGTTTATAACTGAATTGGCGTAAATATAATAAATTTATAACTTTTTAAATAATTTCATCCATATTTTGCCCCCTAAGTTTTTTATTCATGTAAATCGTGAAACTTAACTTTCATGTCTTTATAATACAACAGTCAACGTTCATAAACAAGCGTGCAAGTAATCCAACCGGGTCTTTTGTTTATATTATTTTACCTAACTAAAAAATTTCCATTGTCCAATGCCATGTGATGTGCATGCTTTTCGTTATATAGATAAAGGACGAAAATGAACATGTACTTTGGTCGGGTGTTTGTGGTGAAGTGATGTGCCGGACTCAGATTGATACTTCCAATCCGTCCAACGTATTACCGCACTGTACGGAGAAAAGCCCTGAAGAATGACCGAAGATAGTGTAGCCATGTTACCCTCTTTAGTCTCCCTTACTTTGCGGAATTGGCATCGTAAAATACAAGATCTTCGTTCACTTGATTTGAAAAGGAAGAACCAAAAAACTCACCTTAAGTAGGAGGTGAATTTTTCGAACAGAAAATAAAATAAAATAGGTGGTCAATTTTGGCTCATAAAATACCCCCTAATCTCACAAATTGGGTAATAAATGAGAAAGTCCTAAGTCTTAATATTTAGCTTGCTTGCGATGTAAGACTCGAACCCGTGTTATATGTGGAATATATGTGCTTTTCTGAAAATTAATTGTTCGAATTGTCAATCGATGTGCTTATAGCAATTTAAAGTTTACTAATGCTTAGCGAAAATAATAATGTGGTAGACTATTACTACATATGCAAGCAAGTCGCTTGATATTCAACAATTGATATAGGAGTTTGCCGCAATACTGTATATCAGATTTCTACATCAAGATGTCTTAACCCGAATCTACAATCATCACCAACCACTACAACACACCTTTTGCCCATGATGTGGATTGAACTGTGATGGCAAACCTTCCAGTAAATTTGGGTGGGAAATTGTTGATATGACGATCTAATTAGTGCTTGCTGGCGTTGACTTTTAATATTTTTCTAATTTTTTTATTTGTCTTTTGTTTTCTTCTTTTCTTTTTTTTTTTTTTTTAACCAACCCAAACGAGAGCTGCAATGCCCTAACCAGCCAATAGACAAAGGCTGGTCAGTGACTTTGCCGGCCTTGGGTTAGGAAAAAAAAAGAAAAAAATTCATAATATTTATTCAAAAATATTTATGTTAATATCGGCCAAACCACATAAGTTAATCAAGGCCAACTAAACTACCACTTCAGTGATTCCTAGCTAAATTTTGGTTAGGATAATTAAATTGACGAATCATTTAAATATTTATGACTGAATTAGCACATATATAATAAATTTATGTCATTTTTAATAATTTCTCCCATATTTCACCCCCTAAGTTTTTTTTATTCATGTAAATGGCGAAACTTAACTATCATGTCATTATTATACAACGGTCAACGTTCGTAAACAAGCGTGCAAGTAATCCAACCGAGTCTTTTGTTTATATCCTTTTACCTAACTAAAAATTTCCATTTTCCAATGCCATGTGATGTGCATGCGTTTTGTAATATACATAAAGAACGAAAAAGAACATGTACTTTGGTCGGGTTTTTGTAGTGAAGTGCTGTGCTGACTCAGATTGCTACATCTTATCCGTCCAACGTATTACCCCACTGTATGGAGAAAAAGAACTGAAAAATGACCTGACAGAGATAAATTTTGGCTCATAAAATATGTCCTAATTTTACAAATTGGGTAATAAATAAGAAAGTCTAAGCCTGGATAGCTAACTCGCTTGCGATGTAGGAATCGAACCCATGTTGTGTGTGGAATATATGTGCTTTCTCAAAAACTAATTGTTTGAATTGTCGATTGATGTGCTTAAAGCAAATCAAGTTTACTAATACCTAGTGCAAATAATGTGGCAGACTATTACTACATATGCAAGCGACTTGATATTCAACAATTAATATAAGAGGTCGCCACAATACTTGATATTAGATTTTTGCATCCATATGTCTTAACCCAAATATGCAATCATCACCAACCATTACAAACACATTTTTCACCAAGGTCTCTTCTTATATCAAATGATGTTATGATGCACATGTGAGTGAATTATGTTAGAGAAATCCTACATCGTAGAATTAATGCGGTAAAAAATAGTTAATATATTATAGTTGTTTATAATTCACTGACTTAAGTTGTTGACTGAATGTAAGTTTAATTGGATATATTGATAGGCTCGGATTTAGGCTCCCTCTTTATGATCTCCCTGAAAGAAGGTTGCTTCTACCATGTACTCCCAACAAATGGTATCAAAGCTCGTGGTTGCAATTTCCTAACAAGTGGGCCCACATAGACTCATAGAAATTTAATGTAGAAGGATGTCTAAATTAAGGTGGGGGACCTAACACTAAGCTCACACGTGAGGGGGAAATTGTTAGGACTCATCTATGAGTGAATCGTGTTAGAGAAATCCTACATTGAAAAATTGATGTAGTGTATAGTAGTTGATATATCTTAATTGATCTATAATTCATTAGTTTAAGTTCTTGGGTGAAGATGGATCCAACTGTATTTATTAATGAGTTCGAACTTAGGTTTCCTTTTGGCGATCTCCCCGAAAAAGGTATCAGGTTTCTATTGCACACTTCCAAAAACTAGTAATGGCAAACCATACTGAGCAACTACGAAGATCCATTGGATTTTTGCACTAATCAACAATCGGCTTTAATATAAGTTATTGGGAGCAAGCAACAAATCTCTAGTACTTTGACCCAAGGAGATTACGGGAGCCCATGTCCAAGCCTATCATCCCAATACATTGTCTAGTCACCAATCACAATATCAACTTCATTTGAGAAACCAAACCCAAGTGTAAATCTTCATTTTTATGATTATCGGTGTAATTAACTCTTGATTTGAATGTAACAACCAGTCCGCAAATCAAGAAATTCTTCTTCTTTTCCCCATTCTTCTAACCTCGATTATTGATCTAAAATTCGATCGCCGCGATACTTAGGAGAGAAAAAAATTGACCAATGGGCTTACGCATTTAGTCCAGAAAATTTATTTCTATGTGCTCCAAAATTCAAATTCCAAAACTATATTTAAGAAGCGCGACCCCTCCTTGACCGTCGGTGTACGGCCCACTTTTCAATAGCCTTGATGAAAGTTGCTCTTATCCTTTTCTTATAGGCGCTGAAAAGTTCTAGCCCACCAACTTTTACACATTAGAGACTTTGAAACTTTGAAAAGGTACCGATAACAGTGCCATATTCAGCACATGTTAGTACCTTCGAGTGAAATATAAAAAATTAATCAATATCTACCACAAAAAATTTCGAATATTAAGTTGCACCTTCATCATTTGTTCGATTAGAATTTATAATGAGAAAATTATTAAAAAAGTTATAAATCTATTATAATTATATTAATTTAATCATAAGCTTTTTAATTATACAAATTTAGTCCTAAACATTTTCATGTTTTATCAATTGAGATTATTCGACCAATTTTGGCTAGAAATAGTTGATGTTAACATCAACTATCTTATGTAAGGCGGCTGATACTGACGTAAACATCTTTTACTAATATTTTGGATTTTTATATGTATTTTTTGGTTTTTTCTTTTCTTTGCTTTACTTTGTTGCGGAATACGGGCCAGCATGCTTGTTAGCCATAGGCAAAGGCTAGGACACCCTTGACTACACCCTAAGAAGCACGGACACTCTCCGGGACCCTTCGTGTCGTGTCCGACACTCCGACACGTGTCCGACACGCTTCGACACGTTCCGACACGCTCCGACACGCGGTCAACGCGAGTCGGAAAAACCGACACGCAATCAACTATCTCCGACACGCTTCGACACGCGAGTCGGAAATTCCCACACGTGACTCTGACACACATGGGGTTATTTATACAAATTTTCAATACTTCTGGGGTCTAAATATAAATATATGAAAAAAATAAAAAAATAAAATAAAAAAATAAAAGCTAAACTTCAGTCACACACGGGGTCTGGAGAGTGGAGAGTGGAGAGTGGAGACTCTGGACTCTTCTCTTCAGTCTTCATGGGAAGTAGCCGTTGGAGGTGAAGGGGCTAGGCGAGGCGCTTCTTATTTGTATCTTTTGTATTAACAATTTACGCATTGTGTCGAATCCGAGTATTACATTGATGCTTATTAGGAGAACTGGGATTGCTGAATTGTTGCTTGCGATTATGGTAGAAGGATACACGGACAAGAGTAAGGAAAATTCTGAAACCTAACAATGATCCACAGATTAAGGCGGAGTTGAATTTGCTAGGCATTATAAAAAGATTTCAAAGGGGAAGAGTTCTTATTTGCTACTCTGCACCAAGTAGGATTTACCCTGAGTGAACGGACTGATTTTTGGCATTTTTATGTATTGAGCGCTCTATTTTGAATAAGTCATCTATGAAGTAAGTGGCATCAAAATTGAAAACCTGAAGGGCATATTGGTTTTGATATGATTTTTCTCTATTTTTATTTCCTTTCCACTTTTGATATGATATTAACAAATGTAGGATTAATGTTTTTAGTATAGATTAATTCTAGGCTCTTATTATTATTATTATTTAGTTATTTATGCATTTATATATAAAAATATTTATTTAATATTTAACGTGTCGGAACGTGTCGGAATTCTTTACTTTTTGAGAAATGACGTGTCGCGTGTCATGTCGTGTCGTGTCGCGTGTCGCGTGTCGGTGCTACATAGACTACACCTAGTGAGGATTGTGATGCCCTCCCTTGATATAGGCGAGGCGGCGACACCCTTACCTGGCCTAGATCTAGCAAGGGCATTACGACCCTTGCTCAATTTGGGTGAGAGTTCATGTACCCTTGCTTTGGTTGGCAAGGGTGTTGCGGCCCTCACCTAGGCCCCCATTGGCCATGGCAAGGGCATTTTGGTCTTCACCTAGTGCCGGTGAGGGTCGGCTACTAACCCTTGTCGGCTTTCGGTCCAAAAAAAGAAAGGTAAAGAAAAGAAAAGAAAATATAAAATATTATTTTAAAATATTCACGTCAATATTGGCCATGTTATGTAGAACAATGAGGTTTACATCAGTAATTTTCGGCCAAAATTTACTGGATAAACTCAATTGGCAAAATGTGAAAAAAGTTTAGGACTAAATTAACACAATTAAAAAGTCTGAGACCGAGTCAACACAAGCATAATAGGATTAAATATTTTATTTTTTTATTTTTTTTTGTAATTGTGCCATTTTATAACACGTTCTCTAGATAAACTTTTACTTTTTTTCTTTTCACTTTATATAAGTCTTGCAGCAGATGAAGTTGGACTTTTTCTTTATATGAAACTTTCACAATACACGAATTTTCACGCGTAAATTCGTATATAAACTTTTACTTAGTGCAAACAAACTGGCATGACGGTCGGCCATCAGAATGATAACAAAGATCAAGCCTGACCAGAATTTATTATTTTGGAATTTATTCCGTGAAGTCATCAGGAAGTGGTGGTGCAATTTCTTGCCATCTCTCCTTTCTGAAGTCTACGTATTTTTGAGTTGGTGGCATTGATATCACGAATAAAAATCAACATAATCAAAATAATTAGTCACTGTCATTACCACTCCCGTTTTCGCATCTATGTATATTAAAAGACTTTTTTTCGGGTCAAGCCACCTCATCCATTTGAACCGAAAGCATGCGGAAGATGTAGAGAATACCCGATTGACGGGAAAGGTTTGAAATTTGGAGATTTCCTCTTTGTTTAGCTTCATCGTGGAAGTGGAGGTTTCATTTCCCTGGATATTTACCAGGCAACTATAAACCAAAGTTGAGCTTGGTTTATAGAATATTTCATTTTTATTTTCTCTTTTCATTTCCACAATTTCATGATAAGAAAGTCATTTCAACTCAGACCGTGTGACATGTCCTACTTCATTAGATTTCGAGTCAAAATCCAAGGAAAACCCAATCTATATAAGCAATCGCATGTAAGTATCTGTTCTTTGATCGGGTTAAATTGCTTGATTTAGATTGTAATTTTTTTTTCTTAGCGCGGAGATACTATCTTCACACCGAGATGTAATTAAACTCGATTACTTGGACGAGGACATGCTTTTCGTAATGATAATCTGCTCAATAAATGACTTCTATTATTTTTTTTTTAATTTACTAAAAGAGGGTAATTTTTTTCAAGCATGAATATGCAGAAACTAGAGTTAGCTGTCCTATTATGGCAATCTAAAATATATGAAATGGCTTATTCTTTATCAAGCTATATGGCCCATAATTGCGCCTACAAATTTATGTACACGCAGCATCGGGTAGATAGGAAGATCTGTCTTTCTAATTTTGATAATTTCTTTTGGTGGTTGGGATGCGATATGATTGTCTGTTTTGTTCTTTTTGTCTTCTTTCTTTTGCTGATGATTTCAATCCAAGGACATTTCCCGTAGTAGACTTGTCGGCTTTTCGGGGAACTTGTTACCTGATTTCCAATAAGGACAACGTTCTTAATCACTCACCCCATTTATTTCCTTCCCTTTTATAAAAGTCAAATCCGCTTTTAGATGAATAGACTCCAGTGATTCTGTTCTGCCGACTTAATGGGGTTTGGTGATTTAATTTGAAAAAAATCTCACAATTAAAGATCTAAACTTTTTAGTTTTATCAATTTATACCAAAATCTTTATGTGAAATTTGAATTTAATCCTTCTAGTTAGTTTTCACCAAAAATCATCCACGTGATGGTTCAGTCATCACCTGTTGTTTAAATGATTTGAAAGATTGCATTGGAATTTCACGCAAAAATTCAATAACAAGTTAAGAATTTAATTGACATTTCTATAATATTGACAATTTCTCTAAAAAGAATTTATATGACGATATAATGATATGATAATTGACAAATAGTCACCATACGACACAACACATGATAAAATGCCTGTTCATTTTGGCAAATATGCTGTGTGAGCCTAAATCGAGAGTACGTGGGTGAATTTGCCATCCCAAACGTGGCAACAAACATGGATCTTGTGTTGTGTGGTGAGTGTCAGCTGAGAATTTGGTCACTCATATTCATGTTTGACCCCTATTGTCGACCAGTGCGCTCGTCTTTTTTGGCCTAATGACTTCCAGCCCAAGGTCTAATCGAATCCAGGCTGATGGCCGCCTCCTACCCACCATATCATACACGGTCTCCACCCATTTTTCCGCAATCAATGCAAGAAAAAGAAAAGTACCCATCAGCCAGCTTGAGTCGCTTAAATTTTTCAATTCAAAGACGTAATACATAATAGTCACAAGTAATAGCTTGTCTCTAGGTTATATTTATAAGTAACAATCCATCCGAACCTGAACTCGTTAGCATCATAAGAATGAAATTTGCAAGTCTGCAACAACCTTACGAAACTAAAACTTTCGAACATTTCTTTTTGTTACAACGATTAGAAGCTCTAGAAAATACGTCCCAAGTAAATTATCATCTTTTATATTGATTGAACTCGGATTATGTCAAGGCATGTTCGAGTATTCAGACAACTTTTGGGCCGGGATGGTCTCGAATTCGAAGCACTTCAATTTTCGGCCATGTCGAAATTCACATTCACTTACAATTCGATTTTCTTTTGTTTTGAGCCGGGAAATTCAGCTATAGCGGATTGATTCGATTTTATGACAATCGAGCGGTGGCGATCATGATGAGATAAAGTCTCGAACTGACATGGACTTTCCGAGAGTAGCTTTTCCGTGATTTCCCATGTCAACACATGCTATGATGCCATCGTCCGTCCGGTAGGATTTTTTACGCGAAAGGAGGCGCGAGAGATAGGGTCGCGGTATAGGCGGGGGGGAAATTAGCGTTGTCGGGTAAGAAGAAAAGGTTGCTAAAACCGGAATAAACTAAGAATTCTGGGGCGGGCGGAAGGGAAGGGGACTCGTCACGAAGCACGAGAAGTTGACATTTCAACTTTCGGACTTTCGAAACGAGGGGGGGACCCTCCATTCTCATTTCGAAGTCGACTCGGCCGTCGGTAGAGACTTTGCCTCATCGATGACGATGCCTTTAGGAGCGTTGAATTGACACGGTCGTCTCCGTCTCTCTCCATTAACAAAGTGGCCCCAACCACCGTGTTCGACAACAACGTCAAAGATTATAAAGTAAGGATAGAGGTTTGAATTGAATTAGGGGCGGTCGATGCTTTTGAACTTCGCGTGAGTTATGTGGGGGGTTCGTCCGAATTGCGAAAATGAATGATTTTCATTTCTTTATTCCTTTTTTTGCGGTAGATGGACTTCGCGTTGATTAGCCGGACCACACCTCGCGTGACGACTGATCTTGTTTTTCTTGTTTGGCCTCAGGGTATTGATAGGAATGGCACGGCATTACTAATTGCAATTATGGTCATTTATTGGAACCGTAGGTTTGCACGGCCAATCACATGACTTTAGAAAAATTAGAACCTATGTTATCCTTGTAATTTTCCATCGACATTCTTGTTTATCATTTACAAGAGGGTTTTGACTGTTGTTTTTCTTCCTAACCATCAAATCAAGAATGAATAAGATTGCTCGTGAAAATTGTTCAATTTTGACGGTATATGTTACAATTACTCTTTTAGACTCTATCGACAAATATGCCAGAAGGATATGTGAGCCATGATAGAGTACAAAGAATCTTGACTCTATTTTGTCCATATATATGTATTTAAATTTAATACTTCCTTCCATTTTTCTTTAAATGATTTGTATTTTTAGTACATGTCTTTTTACAATTATTTAAGAGATAAAGTGCATTGAAAATTCGGAAACTTCCGCAAAGATGTAATAAAGTTCTAAAACTCTTAGTTAGTATAATCAAGTTGCAAAAAATTATCAAATTTATGCAATTAATTTTTCTAACAGGATAATAAATTGGTAGATTTACCGTCAACTACCGATGTGCAACAAATACATTTTCTCATTTTTTTTTTATTAATCAGAGCTCATAAATACTTTGAAAAAATTCAATGAGTGACCTATATCTATCCGATTGATTTAATTATTGATTTACGCTTATAGTTGGAGGGAAAGCGGAAATTCCATTGTAAAATCTAAGTAACAAGCAATGGAATTGCTGAATTGTTATAAGCCGATGAATCTAAAAAAAAAGCTAATATCACATGTGATATGCTAATTTTCCATTAGTTTTCGTTAAATTTACTATTCAATCGATAATTTTGATGACATGTAACAGTTGAATTGGTATACTAATCAAGGTTTTATTTTCTGTTTATCACATGCGTATCAGTTTGTAATTTTTTGTAGTATTAATCTAATTTAATAAAAATCAACATAAATCTATCAATATTAGTGATTAAAAAATAAATTTAAAATAAATTCGCCAAAAAAATATGTTAATTTGGAGATTTTATGATAATGGAAAAGCCAGTAAGATGAAAACGAGTGAGAGCAGTAGTTGGGGTCTGAAATACAAGGTTGTGGTAAACAAAGAAGATCGAGGAGCCTTCCACCAAAAGGACAAACTAGAAGAACCACCTCCAACCTCTGGGACCTTACCTTCTCCTCCTCTCTCCTTGAGAGCGCCATCGCTAATATCGACGCCATTTTTTTTTTTGTTTGCCTCGTTTCCAATTCATCTTCTCTCTCTGTGTTCTTTTTATTTATTTAAATCTCGCCTTCATTTTTATCCACTGTAATGGATTCCTTGCCTCCTCACGCGGGACTTCGGTAGACAGAGGAGAGAGGAGAGAGAGAGGGAGCGGGGTGGAATTTTCAGAAGTGGAAATCCCCACGGCCGTTTCGATTTCTGGGTTTCGACCCGAATCCCATTTTTGATTTCCAGGTGAGCGAAAGATTGAATATTTCGCCTTCTTTCGTGGATTCCCATGTTCCCCGCTTCTGCGAGATTTTTTTTTTTTTCTCTCTTTTCGGTTGATGTGCTATCGGTTAAAGTGATCCTCTCGCTGGTTGCGCTTGTATCCATTTCTGTAGTCGAAAGAACCAGTTTTTTTCGTTGCTTTGGCACTTGTCGGTGAACTGATCAGTCGAGATCTGTGCGCTGAGCTCTTTTGTAGTGATTTTTGATTGATTTTTGTGGTTACGTTTGGGTTCGTTCCTTTTCGATCGAGACTTTAAGCTTCAGTGGGATGTGGGAATTTTCTTGATGTCCCTTTTCTTTCCTTCTTGTTTTGGTGGATCAGGTTCATATGGGTTGAAAGCTAAAAGGGTCATGGGGAATTACGGTGAAGAGGACGAGGATCAGTATTTTGATGCCCTGGAGGAGACGTCTTCTGTTTCAGATCGGGGTTCAAACTGCTCTGATTGTTGTAGCTCAGGTTCCGGGCTTGATGAGAACGTTTTGGATAGTTTAGGGTTCGAGTTTTGGACTAAATTTCCCGAGAGCGTGAGGGCGCGCCGCAATCGGTTCTTGATGTTGACAGGGTTGGGAATAGAGGCAAATTCAGTGGACGAGGAGGATACATTACCACCATCTTGTAACGAAATCGAGGTGTATACGTGTAAAGTAACAAGAGATGATGGGGCGGTTCAAAGATCTTTGGATTCATATAATTGTATTTCACTGTTGCAGTCATCCACATCCATTCGGTCGAATCAAGAAGTTGAATCATTGTGTGGGGGCTTGCTCCTCAGTAGTTTCAGGGGTAGAAGTAAGGAGTCTGATGATTTGACGGAATTTGTGGTGGATGGGTTTGTCCAGAGTCAAAGAGAAATGCGGTTGAGTGAATTTGGTTCAGTTAAGTCAGGAAGCATTGAAGAACTGAGGAGAATAGTTACATCTTCTCCTTTGGTTCATCCGCCGTCACATAGGAAATTAGAGTATGAAAGGGAATTGGTCGAAACCAAACAAAAAATGGGGGCTGGTTGGTTGAGGAATCTTGGCTCTGCCACATGCATTAGTGGAAGACACGGTGACACATGGTCGGACCCTGATGATCTTGAAATAACAGCAGGGATGAAAATGCGGAGAGTTCGTGCACATTCGTCTAAGAAGAAATACAAGGAATTGTCTTCCATTTATGCTGCACAGGAATTTCTGGCACATGAGGGGTCAATTTCGACAATGAAGTTCAGTATGGATGGGCAATACTTGGCAAGTGCTGGTGAAGACTCAGTAGTGCGAGTTTGGAAGGTGACTGAGGAGGATAGATCAGAGAGGGTTGACGTTGCTGTGGACCCTTCCTGTTTATATTTTGCTCTAAATGAATCCACGCAGTTGGCGTCGCTCAATACGAATAAAGAGCACATTGGTAAAACAAAAACATTTGGGAGATCATCAGACTCATCTTGTGTCATTTTACCCTTAAAGGTCTTCCGGATAACAGAGAAGCCTTGGCACGAGTTCAAGGGACATAATGGCGAGGTCTTAGACCTCTCCTGGTCCAATGAAGGGGTTAGTAGATTTTTGAAGTTACAATTTAGACCTCTTGACTTTCGCAAGTCTTGTAGATTTCCTCATTTATGATTTTAATTGTCTGATTTTAACCTGGTGCAGTATTTGCTATCCTCCTCTACTGATAAGACCGTGCGGTTGTGGAGGGTAGGATGTGACAGATGCCAGAGAGTATATTCTCACAATGATTATGGTGAGTTTCTTCTCTGCTTCTGTATGTTTTTCTAGAAATTAGGTTTTATTATTTCTTAGAGGAGTTGCTCAGAATGCTGACATGTTTTCTTTATCTGCAGTTACTTGTATAAGTTTCAACCCTGTTAATGAGAACTTCTTCATCAGCGGGTCCATAGATGGAAAAGTACGCATCTGGAACGTGTTTGGTGGTCAGGTTGTTGATTACATCGATTGTAGGGAGATTGTCTCTGCAGTGTGCTATCAATCCGATGGAAAGGTTGGGTATATTGTCGTGCCTTGTCATGGTAAAACGTTCGTATTGAACTGTTTCTAACAGAATTTAGGTTGATTTGTTTGCAGGGAGCCATCGTGGGTACCATGACAGGCAATTGCTGCTTTTATAATATTGAAGGTATTCATCACTTTCCTTACCAGAAGCTCTTCAATATAAGGCTGTTGATATTAGATGAAATGCCAATGAGTACTGATGTTTTGTTATTAGTAGCTAATGACAGTAATTTTTTTTCACCAATTTGATTTGCTTGCTTTTCTGCAGCATTTGCATAATTTAGTTTTGGGTTTTGATAGTATATTGGAATGGAACTGGACTAGCAAAAGATGTGAGAAAAAACAATTGGTCTGTGACTGTCTGAAATTAGAACATAAACTGGCATTGAACCTAAATTTCTTTGATTCTGTTTTGCAGTTGGAGGTTGTATCTGTTTTAGTGTGAGTATGCATGGTCAAAACTTTTGCCTAGCACAAGTCTTCAATGTTCTTTTGTAGTGGGAAGTATATGGGAAGTTCAATGACTCAAGCATCTAATTTACATCACATGTACTTCTCTGAAGAGTAGGTGTCTGATATATGAGTGGTTTTTGGTAGTTTACCAGTAGCAGAATTTTAGCTATGAGTTCAAGCTTCCACTTTCACTTTAACTTATATACTTATTTTCAGTTGTTCTCTTCCTGAACCTGAACCACGCATGAGGCAAATTACCTGTTGGAGCATATCATAAGGTTTTGCAATTAAAGAAGAAAACATATATCAATTCTTCCTGCTGTTTGTCAGATAATCATTTGCAAATGGATGCACAAGTATACCTACATGGTAAGAAGAAGTCTCCTGGCAAGAGAATAACTGGCTTTCAGGTAGTAAAGGTTTATGCTTTCACTTATTATTCAAGTTCTTATTGCTTCCTATTTAGGTATGTAACTAATGAAATTTAATGATCAGTTTCCTCCCAATGATCCTGGCAAACTAATGATCACATCTGCTGATTCTGTAATTCGAGTATTAAGCGGGCTAGATGTAGTCTGCAAACTCAAAGGTCAGTTTGCTGGCTGTATAGATTATTTGACAGTTAGTCAACTTTACAAGTTACAAATGTAAACTCATCACTTTTTCTCCTTGCTTTCAGGCCTTCGAAATTCAGGGGGACCGATGATTGCAACTTTCACTTCAGACGGGAAACACGTGATCTCAGCAAGTGAAGATTCAAATGTCTACATCTGGAACTACGCCAGTCAGGACAAGACTTCATCCCGGGTGAAGAAGATACGGTCTTGTGAGAGTTTCTGGTCCAGCAATGCCTCTGTTGCTTTACCCTGGTGCGGCATAAGAACTGTAACTGAAGCACTTGCACCTCCTTCACGAAGTGAAGAGAGAAGAGCGAGTTGTGCGGAAAACGGAGAGAATCATCATATGCTGGAGGAATATTTCCAGAAAATGCCCCCATATTCCCTGGACTGTTTCTCTCTCAGCCGCGGATTCTTCCTGGAGCTCTTGCCAAAGGGATCTGCGACTTGGCCAGAGGAGAAATTATCTGATTCTAGTTCAACTATGGTCTCATCTCAAGCAATTTCTAAACTGGAGTACAAGTTCCTGAAGAGCGCGTGCCACAGCGTGTTGAGTTCTGCTCACATGTGGGGCCTGGTGATCGTGACTGCAGGTTGGGACGGACGGATCAGGACATATCACAACTATGGATTACCTGTACGTTCTTGAAATCCCGATTCACTAAAATTATGAAGGCGATGAGTTCAGTCGTCCGCCTTTTCTTAGTTTTACCCTACGAATGACACATGATGATGCTCAAGCTCAAGGGGGGTTTGCCTCAAGTGTATAAGGACGCCCCTAATAGATTATATGCCAAGTGTAGTATATATAATAGTGCTTTTGTCACACCATTCCAAGTGGCAATATGGCTTTTGTATTTTCAACTGAAATCCGCAGAGGAGTGCCGACCGACACGGGGAATTTCGGCCCGTGTACTGGAGATGTGTATAGGGCTTAATCAATACCATTCTTTAATTTTTTTTTTCTCGCGGGGTCAGGACATTGTCATCTTGTAATGGTGCAGATTCACGCGACGTTTGGTCCCATGTGTTTGGAAATTATTGATGCATCATATGGCAAAGATGGGGTAGGGTTTCGTGAGGTAGATTGTGCCTTTCGTCACAGAGCATTATGCAATGAAAACGTGATGTGTGGACGTCGTTAGAGGGAAGTAGGGCATAGGATTTTGTGGAGGGCACAAGAAATGCCTCTGTACCCTTTTGTTTTTTCTTCTTATGGTGCTTGTCCTAGATGGCTCTGCATGTCGGGAGGTAGGGGCGAGAGGGAGCCTCGCACTCGTGCTTGCTCGACACGTGGAGTCGCTTGGATGGATGTCGGACTCCTAGGGGGGAGAGGGAGCCTCGCGCTCGCTCGACACATGGAGTCGCTTGGATGGATCTCGACTCCGACAATCATCAATGGGATTGTTCTGTTGAATCTTGATCAAGACTATAGATGAAACTTACAGATTAGGCTGGAGGACTTGTCTCTTTCTTTGTGTAAATGTGAGTCTGTGTTTCCGCATATGTAGGGACAACACAATGTAATAAGTAATAGGATCCAAGCAACGAGGCTGGCGTCTAATATGAATGTTGAATGTAGCTAATTTTCAAGGGTAAAAATGTCGCGGAACTGTGGTATCCCTAATAAATTAATAAAGCTCATAATTAAATATGAATAATATTTGGATTATAATATAAAGAAATTTCTAAACTTCTTATCCTATCCTATCCAATCTTATCTTGATAAAAAAATTCAGACAAATAAACTCGGCCTTAAGGTGGCTATAATGAATTACCCCCTTTCATGACCGTGGACAATTCACCCTTAATAGAGAGATAGTTGGTGCGCAAGATATTAAACAAGAAGTGACTCATGATAGGATTCTACAGTGGTGAAGGGGAAGCAATGATTCGCATCACGTGTCGAATCGCGGGCATACCATTTGGTGATATGTGCCGACATTAACGAATATGTCAGTGTCGATATGTAAAATATATGGATACTAGAGGAGGGAAAAAAAAAAAAGTTGTTTATGGGATGGTTATGGGTAGATCTAATCATTAAGCAAGGCCTAGCTGCACCAATCGGATATCGATCCTAAAAGTCCTCGGCCCACCCAAATTATGCTTCAATCCTTATTGGTGGGGGCGGGCCTAGTGGGCCGCTAAGTCCATGTTTTGAACTTGTGATTCCATGGAGTCGATCTTTGGGAGATTGTTGCCATAAGTGTATAGCAAGTCTTTAGATTTTGTCTAGCAAAACCAAAGGATGATCTTGGACTTCATATCTGGTGATTTTTATGGGATATTTGATGTAGTGTGGTTGTATTTGCACATTGAGCCTCCATGTTGTTGTTTTTTTTTTTTTTTTTTTTTTGGCAAAAAAAAGAATGATTTGAAAATTATTTTTCTAAAAATGATTATTTTATATCACTTGAATTAATCAGTTAATGGAAAATACCTTCATTTTTTTACAATAGTTTGTGTTCAAATATTTTTGTGGACAATGAAAATATTTTTTTGAACGATGCAAGCTATTTTTTTTTTAAAAAATAAATATTTTCCAAATTATTCATTTTCTTTGGGACTTAGCACCTAAATCAGCTTTTGGGTAGGCTTGGGCTACTCCTTTAGTCACCCATGTGGACTTGAGCCTGAAATCAGGCTCGAGAGGAAGGGCCTAGACATATATAAGAAGAGTCGCGGTGAGTCCGGTGCCCGTGGCGAGCCATGGCAAGCTCGCCACAAATAGATCGGCATGGTCGGGCTGCCAGGGTGAGATCGGCATTGAGGAGGCAGCAGTTTAGTAGCGCGAGGTGTCTTGAGCCGTGTGCGAGGAGGGAGAGAGGAAGAAGAGTTCTTTTAATCTGTCACAAAAGATAAGGGTAAAAAAGGACGGAACCTTTCGGAGGTGTCTTCTGCTTCGGAATGCATTTTTAGCAGAAATCCCTTTGGCATTCGCGTCATATTCAGGTCTTGCATGTTTTATAGGTCGATCGGAGTATATCGATCACGTGCGTGAGCAGTAGGTAGAGAAAACACTAGGAATGTAGAATGAAGACGACCGAGGAGAGAAAAAAAGAATCAGTTCCTTCAATCTGCAATAGATTCCCTCGCTGCAAAACCTGATCCTTATACAGACATATTCTCTCCATCAAGACTCAATGTAGTTTGATCACCTTCGATCTTTGTAAACCAATTGCTAAGAACAGAGAATTCAAGGTTATCTTATTACAGACGTCTAGCATTTTCTCATACACCCTCCGCGCAAGGAATATGTTCCAACGAATCGCATCATCCCACCAAACCGTCTCTACTCAGTACAACGAAGAAGAACACCACTATCGGCATGCAAACGAGAAAAAGAGGGCACGCTTTAGCGTACACTATTTGACCGATCCATCGTTTCCATGGGTCCATAGCATATGCGCACGCATGCCGGCATTTTCGTACTTCGACAAAACGGATGCTCCAATACGGATTTGACGAACCACGCCTGAAAATCCACCCTTCTCAATGCAGTTGATAATGGAGTCCTTTCATGTCGGGATGGAGGAATTTCCTCAATCGAAACGCGAGATTCAGACACTAACCCTTGTGCAAAACAACACCTCATTTGAGGTGCAAGGATTCCCCAACAAAGCCCTTTTGTGTCGGGATCAAGGAATTCTCTCATCAAAACACAAAATTAAAGAGCTAATGCTAGTACAAAACTAGGGGTGAGTATCGGTTCGGGGGAACAACCTAGAATCGAACTAGTAGGAACCTATTTGGTTTCGGGATCTAATATGTAGGGTAGGTTTCAAGTTCTAAAAGTTGGAAAATCTGTTTTGATGTGTAGGTTCTAAGTTCTAGGTAAGTAGAACTTGGACCTAGAACTTAGAACTTGAACTCATAACAAGTTTTTGCGTTTTTCTTGGTCTATGTCTTTATGCGATCTACTGGTGAGTATATAATATGGAATCATTAGTTCGAGTTTTCATTTTGTAAATAAGATTTTTACTCTATCAATGTTTCATATTTATCGCATGTCTAAATATAAATTGTTATCAGTAGATTAGTAGTAAGTGGTGGTTATTAAAAGTGATAATTCATTACATTGGATTGATTTTGTAATCGACTCTATAACTTGTGATTGGTTGGTTTCAAGTTTTAATGTATATAGGATAGGTTCTGAGTTCTAAAAACTAAGCAACCTATTCCAACAAGTAAATTTTAGATTTCCAATGGAATCTGTATAGAGTCTGAAATCGTTTGTCGTTATGCAAAACAATACTTGATTTGAGGTGCAAGCATTCCCCAAATTTTCCTTTTATCTTTGTGTCAATGGAATGGGCTGACCATCCATCTATCATCATGGTCAAACCAACTGTGGGGAGACAAATCCATGGTCTGCTCAACCGTGACCAATCTTAAATGTAAAAACCAAGCAAAGCCTATGATTGTAAGAATATGTATGAATGAAACCTGGTAGTTAGAGATTAATATTAGAGAGAGAGAGAGAGAGAGAGAGAGAGAGGTGGGAAACAAAAAGGCAGAGGGTGGAATCATGTCTTTGGCTTTGGGAATCCCCCCAAACCTATACAGTCCAAGAGTCACCAGACAATTGTAGCAGAGTGGGCAGACATTCTCTGGGTGAAAGTCACTCACTGAGGTAACAAAAGGTAAATAAATAAATAATTTATTTTTCCTGTGGATGGGAAAAAATAAAAAGAAATAAAGAGGGAAGGAGTGTCGGGAGAGCGGGGCCCACTAGTGATTGTGGTGTTTCCTAGGTGGGGCCATCTTTTTGGGAGGAGGAGGAGGGGGAGGAGGGGGGACCTGGGATGGACCAAAGGCAAAGGCAAAGGCAAAGGCAATGGGGGAAGGGCAGGGGAGGAGACCACCAACTTGGGACATGATTGGATCATTAAGTGGTTCCATACGGCCTCCTTAATTCCTTCCTTTGGGCCTTTCTTAGCTTTTCCTAATGAATCCTCATTTACCATGCATGCGCCCCCTCCCCTCTAGTGTCTATTCTGTCGGCAAATGCCTTCCAAGAATGGTTTTGGTTCTAATTTTCGATTTCCATCTCTTGTTTGTTATGATATTCCATATTTGTCGATTCCCGACACCCAATGCCTTCAAGAATGTATAGATAGATGTTGATATTGGGAAGATTCATTTCTAGTGAATCCAAAGAAGTAAGTGAGTGATCTTTTCAAGAAAGGAAAAGGAGAAAGACTGGGCCTTTAAGCCCCTCCAAGGGCAAGATTTTTTTTTAATACATATATTTATATATTATCAAGGGCAATATGAGGAAAAGACCCTGTTATGTTATCTGAAGATTTATGAAGAATCGTGGGAATTCTATGATCTGGTTAAACTCATGTGTTTTTATCTATATATGTGACCTCGATCAATGACAGTTTGCACACAAAAAAAGATTTGAACAAGCAGTCTTTAGATCCAAAGTTGGAAATTCCCCGGATAAACTACGTTAAATCATCGCCTATCCCCCACGTTCTTTGCTCTGTGCATAGCGACATAAACCTTCATCCGTTACCTTATTTTGCCTTTTTTAAAAATCAATTTTGCAAGACACGAAAACCAAAAAGTTATTCTACATTGTTGTTGTATCTTTCTTCCCTTTGGTTTAATGACCAACTAATATAATTATGGTAACTTATGTCTGATTTTTAGTATATACAAAAAAAGAAGAAAAAAAAAGAAGGAAGTTGAATCTGATAAATAAAAATTGAAATTAGCCTTAAATAATACAGATATTGTTGCCAATTTTATGCAATCGATAATTCTGGGAGGGGATGGAGCAAATTGCAGCGGGGCAGGAATGGATATGGTCGGCCTTTCCCCCAGGCTTTTATCATAAGTTTAGATATTGCATATTCCTAGATTTTCACTTTTTTTTTTTTTTATTATATGAGTCTTGTAACTTAAAAGAAAATCTATAGATTTTTATTTTCTCCTTCCTTATCTATGGTTCAACAAATTTCAAAGCATAGACAAATACACTATTATATCTAGAGGCAAGAGAGAATAGTTTTACTGAGAAAAAAAATTGGAGAAATCCACTAATCATTTTTCAATTAACGTATCGGATGTTCTCATTTTCCTCAAAAAAGAGAAAAAAGAAATGTTCCCAACTTACATCACATGAAATAATCACCAATTTCATCCATTTCATGCAGTAACTATCCACCTTTTTTTTCTTTGGGATATTTAGAGTTCGTTTGTTTAAAGAGAAACTATTTTCAAGAAATTATTTTTCAACTTATTAGGGCGTGCATGACAACATTTCTATTTCTCTATTTTTTTTGTTTTTTTGTTCTTTGGAATAGTTTGAAATAGAAATTCGTTTGATAACACAATTTCATTTTTTTTTTTAATTTCTGGAACAAATTGCTATTTCAAAAATAGATTTGGAGTAGAAATCAGAAGTTAAAATTTTTAAATTTTCTATTTCTGGAACAGAAATGAAAAATCAAAATTTTCCTCATCGTTCACTCGCGTCATCGCCCATCACCCACCCACAGCTCGTGGGATGCTAGACGCCCGCCACCAGCCACTCATCACCGCCGTCGCGCTCATTGCCAATTGCCAGCCATCGGATGTCGGATGCTTGTTGGTCGTTGGCCGCTCATTGCCAATTGCTGGACGCCAGAGGCCCACCACCGACCACCAGACGTTTGTCACCGACTGCCGGCTGCTCGCCACTAGCCGCCTACCAACGGCCGTCGGACTCCGCCATTGGCCACCTACCACCGGCCGTCGATCATTGGACTTAGGATGTCAAACATCAGACGCTAGACGTTGGACGTCGGATGTCAGACTCCGGACTTCGGCCGTTCGTCGCCGGTTGCTGGACGTTAAACGCTAGAAATCGAACTTCGACCATCGAATGCCGATTGTTGCCGCTCCTAGAAATAGAAATTTTGAATCATTATCAATCGCTTTTCTTTGCTCGAAATTCGTTCATGGAATAGAATTTGAGAAATCAATTTCATGCCGAAATTGTTTTCTGTTCCAAAATTTTATCGTGCGCACCCTTAGTGTTTGATGATAAAAAATAATTAATTTGTAGAAAATTTTTTTTATGGATTGAAAATAACACGCTCAAATTAGATGAAAACAACTTCCCATTATGGTAACATGGAAAGTGCTCTCCCTGAGCCATCAAAGAAATAAAAATTAACTATTTTTTAAAAGATTTTCATGAAAAATTTTTTTTTAATATCATGATAATTTTAATGCAACAAATGCACCTTTAGACATGTTTTAATTTTGTCACCGGGAAAGGGGATAAGAAAAATGTCAGTCAAGATCTTTTATCAAGAGAGAATGATTGGTAGTGCGAATAAAACAAACTTATAAAACACATTTGGCCAAAAAAGAAAAAGAAGAAAAAAAACGGGAGAGCACAGAAATTTAAAAGAATCTGACCAGTCAAAGCAGAAATTTGCGGCAATCCTCCCCATGTTGATTCTCAAATCATTTACTTTTCAGGATTCGATTTCCCGGTCTAAGAATTACACAACCAAAAGATGTTCTTGTGTGTATACATGGATAATGAAGACAAAACAAGAAGCAACTTTAGACTAGAGATGAACATGGTTCAAGATAGAATTTCCAATTTCAAATTATGTACAATAGATTCTAGGTAAGTAGTTTCCAAAAATTAGAGAACATGTTTCGATGAGTAGGTTTTAAGTTCTATTTAAGTTCTAGATTCTAAATAGGTACAACTTGTAACCTAAAACTTAAAACTAGAACAAGTGGTGGTCAAATGTGGTAATTCAATTTATAATATAGATGGAACTTGAGTAAATTTTGAAATCAACTCTAGAACCTATAATTGGATAAATTCTAGATTCCGGGGTATGCTAGGTAAATTTTGGATTTCGGAAAATAAGGAACTTGTTCCAATTGGTAGGTTCTAAGTTTTATGTGGAACTATTACAAAACTTGAAACTATTACGAAACCTGAAAGCGCTCACTTCTACTTCATATAATATATCAAACCTTTCCTCCCAATTAAAAATAATTTTCCATAATACCATTGGATTATATTTGGAAAATTTTCTCAAATGTGCATTTCGTGATTTTTCTATAGCAAACATTGTAATCTGGATACGACCGTCGTATTAAATGCAAAACACAGCCAAACGCAAGAAGAATGAAATAACTTTCTTGGAAAACAAGGTTTTTAGAAACTAATTTTCAAAAGTGGGGTAAAAAAAAAAAAAACGGAGGATAACGAAGGAAAATGAGAGCAATTTACTGATCAAACCTGTACCAGAGCTAGAGAGAGAGAGAGAGAGAGAGAGAGAGAGAGAGAGGGGTGGTCCGTGAGATGGGCAGTCTGTGCTGGACTTTTATTGGGCAGTCTAAAGCTTTGGTGGCAGCTCTCAGTGCCTTGTCAGCTTTCAGTTCCTGACAAAGGCCAGTCGGATTCCCCACCCCCGCCCAAAGACCTAAAAAAGAACGTCTTTTCCCAAATTTAGTCCAGCACACATACGTACGTTTGATAAAAAATAATCAACCAAGTACACTGTGCTCGATCAAAATGGAATTGTATAAACAACGAAACCAAGATCAAAGCTAGAAAAACTGTCCTCCTCACTTTCTATCTTTGGCTTGCTTGTTTAAGTTGATTTATGACCAGCCTCATTGCATTTTCGTCTGTTTGCATGTTGGATTTTGATTCGAGCAGTTCATTATTCACTGGGGGGGGGGAAGAAGAAGCAATGATCAGATGTAATTCTGTACAATTACATGTATTTATTACATAGAGATTACTGAGATATTTAAACTGAAAATATGTGTATTTTGAGTCATTTTCATTTTCTCTTTTGGTTTTCTTTCGGTAATTGTTAGGAGTTGTTTGGTGACTACAAGAGTAGGCTCCACAAGCTAGTGATTTTGCTGCGGAACACAAGAGCGTCTAATCTATTTCTAATTAATCTTTTCCTGGAATTCTCAATTGGTAATTAAATAACCAAAAAGGACTTGGCAAAGGTCGCAAATGAATGCAATTTACAAGTTCAATACATCCTAGTATCAATCACTTATAGAATGTTCAAAAGATTAGAATAAAGAAATTCGGACATGCATTATCAACGTTACACAGGCTGTGCATACAATGAAATTCTTAGGTTATCCATGTTGTGATTATAAGATATGTAGGCAATGAAAAATGGAATTTCCTGGTGTTTATAATCCATCTCGAGAATTGAGCCCCAAAAAAGATTTGCTCGGTCGTAGATCCATGATCCATCAAGCGAAATATTTCGGTGCTAACATTATTGCGTTGGCCCAGTTTCTAGATCACTTCCTCTAAAACGCACCCAAAAAAATAAGTTTAAAAAAATCAGATGCCAGTCTTATATTTCCTGAAAAATACTTATGGCAACTTACTGAGCAGCGCAGCATAGACTAAAGATCACCTTATCACAAGTCAAAACCAACAAAAAAATAGATAAAAACCAAATCACGCTTCGACACTTTTGCTTTTCTCCTTTTGTTTTTTAATTCAAGGAAATCAGAATGTTTTTGACATCGTGTTTGAAAGTAAACATGAACATAATAATTGACCCGCAATTATAATTTTTGTCCCCTTTCCCTTAATTGGCCTTCAAGACCTATCTCAATTGAACAAAGCATGTTTTCGCAGAGAGAATATAATGCAAGACACCAACAATCATATGCTCAAAGCATATCTGCATAGATATATATATATCAATCATCATAAGTAGGGCCTCTCACTCGATTCGTGTTGTCACCATTCAAACACGTTGATTGTTTATTCAGCTATTTTATTAAAATTCATTCGAGCAGGCCGATAGCAAAAAGGAAATGGAAAAAATGGAGGAGAAAAGGGAAGGACATGATCTAGCAAAGCTATATCTCACAGTTGGATTTTAAGTTCCTTCTTTTAGGTGGGGAAGAAAAAAAAAGAAAGAGGAGGATTAAAAAGGCGAAAGCATATTAACTTTTGATGCCGTTGACTTCGTTCTCTCAACGTTCATGATGAAGCGTGTGTCGTCTCCAAGAGACAGAATGATCATCATCCTTTGCTAGCTAAAAAGAGAAAAAGAGGCCTTCTCTTTCTCCTCTCCATTACTTCTTGCTTTTGCTTCCCTCTCCTTTTCTGCTCATTCTTTTTTGCTGCACAATATAATTTCGTCTTTTAGAAAGTTCTAATCGAAGCGGAAGATCACACCCATGCAGAGCCGATTCAAACTTTGTAATTTGACGAAGTGGGATGACAGTATGTTTACAACTCACGCATCTTGTTGATTCGAATGGACAATTTCCATCCATCAAACGCTGCTCGTGTTGCGTTTTTCGTACTGAAATTGATGTGATAATATATGTTAGATGTGATTATTTGTTTCTTTGCCAAGGATGTTGGAGTCCGCTTTGTGTTTGGAATCATGTCAACCCAAGAAAACCAAACACTTTGCGCTTGGAGGGTCTTTTCTTACTCCTCTTTTCTCTGACACATCCACCCACTGAAAAGAAGGGGAGTCCCTCTCATGGTTTCGGAAACCAGACATCATCAAAGATGTTATCTAACAAATGAACATAAAATCTACAATGGGGACCTTCACAAACATGCTTTTCCTCTAGAAATCATGTATTTTTCGGCCAAGTCTAATCATAAGATAACAAAAGAGAAGGAGAGGTGGTCCTTGGCTAAGTGATGTTGTTATTGGGAGTAGGGTGTGACTAATTCAGAAACGGAGGAAAGAATATGTAGGGATCCAAAAACGTTAAAAGAGGCAGATTCGGGGAAGGGGAAAGTTAGGGTTTCGGGGGTTGGTGTGTGAGCGTGAGGTGTGTTTAGGTCAAGATTGTCATACTAGGAGTGAGATTGCGATATGGGGGACCCATTTTCTTTCCCTATCTCATGCGATGGGCAAGACATTCCTTTCATTCTTTCATGGAGAATTATGGGTGTCTCCTAAGCTTTTTTCTAGATCTTGGACACCTAGGATACCCTATGGAGAGAGAGAGAGAGAGAGAGAGAGAGAGAGAGAGAGAGAGAGAGTATAGATGAGAGTATAGAAGTGTATCATTAAGACTGAATGTGCATTGACTTGGAGAAAGTAAACAAAAGGTTGCACTACTGAGGATAGAGGAATCTTTGGTTAATTTACATTATTTATAGGCTCCGGTGATAATATAGATGATTATTATCAATTACATGCAAATTGTTTGAATTAAATCAACTGCACAAATCAAGGATCTGAGTATAACTGAGTTCATTCATGTAGTTAGACCTCTATGCTCGTACCCTAATTATTATGCGTGCATGCGCGCATTTTAGGATTTGTCTATCTTGCAAAGTTTACAATCTCTCTTGCTGGTAAAGTTATTAATTTATTCCTAAATATATTATACAAATGTTAATTCAATTCTAATTTTTTCTATTTTGACAATGTAATCCTAAACTTTTGTGAGAAGTTTCAATGTATTTCTTTTAGCTAATTAATGTTGGAATCACCACCGCGGCGTCCGATTATTTCCAGACGTTTTACATGGCATGTTGACATAAACAACTTGTAGATCGCCATGTCAGCAATTGTCTGAAAGGATTGCATTAGAATTTTGCACAATTGTTCATGACTACATTAATAAAATTGAAAAATTTATAATTAAATAGACGTTCATTCAATAGGATTAGGATGATTAGATAATCATCCCATCTTTTGCTGTTGGGAGGTAAAGGAGGAAGAGTAACAAATGTCAAACCATGTTGGGGGAGGCTTGGTTTATTATATGCTTTTCCACTTGCTTGGCCCGAAAGGATCAAATAGGCGATTCAATCTATAAAAATGGGCGGTGAGAGGTCGGTCCGAAAGGAAAAGCTCAGAGGCGACCGTCGGAAAACGCTAAGTGGATCGATTGCCCCTATCAGTCAAGGTCAACTTCGATAATTTCCTTAGCTCCCATACATATGCGCGATCTATAAGAGGCCGGTTTAGTAGGGGCTTTGATTGGCGATTGATCAATAATTATTGCTACAACAAAGAGCCAAAGCTTCATCAAATTTGAGGGGGGGACACAAGGTGAAAGGACAAGTCCGATGATTGAGACAAGAAGCGCGTCAACACTGTTGATGTTTTTCATGATCCAGGGTGACTTTCAGGCTCTCTTTCTGAAAGGGGAAAAGAGCTGTCTCCACACAGATGCGATGCTGTAATCCAGCTATGTCTATAAGTTACGTCCAATCGCCCCGCTCCGTAGCATAGATTTTATGTACACGATCACTTGGTAACGATACTGCACACGAGAGAACAGTTTTTTTTCAATTGCAGAAACAGAAAATCATCACGAAAATTCTAATTGTGTCAATTGTTTGGACGACTCCCGCCATTGCCCTATTCCGTGAAAGTATTGGACGTTTATCAGTCATGTCTTTTCATTCATTGCCCGTAAAGAATTGTCTATTGAGTAGTGATTTTGCAAGATCAGCGATATACAGAAAAAAAGTATTGAAAAAGTCATATTTTATTACATTTATACCAATTTAGTTTTAAACTATTCAATTGTGTTAACATGATTTTAAACCTATTTACACTTTGTCAATTGAATCTATTTAGCTAGTTTAGGTTGGAAATCGTTCACGTGAACACCGACAATCCTATGTAACACGATTGACGTTGACAAGAATTTTTTTTTTAAAATCTTTAATTACTTTTTAGCTATTTTATTTTATTTTCTTAATTTTTTTTTTAATGGAGGCTGACAAGGGTCATCGGTCATAGGCGAAGGCCGAGGACTCTCATTATGGCTGGCGAGGCTCGTGATACCCTTGCCAAATCTAGGCTGAGCAAGGGTGTTGTGATCCTCCTTGGCCCTAGGTGAGGGTCAAACAAGGGCATCTCGGCCGGTGCAAGTTAATCAATGATTATGGTGTCTAAATTTAGTTTTCTAGATAAAATTTACTGTCTTTAAAATATATATAATAATTATATTGTTGTTTTTTTATTTTGCATATAATTTTAATATGTATATAATTTTTCCTAAATCTTTTGATGGATGAATAGTCTTTAGGGGATTCAAAACATCAAGAGTGGCCATTTTATTATTCTCTAATTTGGATTGATAAGGTTTGTGGAATTTTGTCGCATGGATTTCTCTTATAATTTTATAGATTGTGTATAAATGGATTTAGGTGATGTTTGTGAAGAAATGGATGAGTATAAAAGATGAATGGCCTTCTTTGTAGGGTTATTGACACTGAATCAATCGATTTGGTCCGATTCTCAAGAGTACTTGTTCAGTTCTCAATTTCTAAAAGTGAAATTGGTATCCAGGTAGTCCACCTCTTAATTCCAAGGCGAGAAAGGGTAGACCGCCTAGACCGACTGTTTTTAACTTTTACTTTTTAAATGTCTCACACAAGCCTTCTCTCCTCTTTCAATTTTTCTCTTTCGCCCCATAATGCTCACGCTTGCTCTCTTCTTAGTCTTTCTCCTTTCCTAGGTCTCCTTCACCTCTCATGGAGTTTGATGCATTTTCTCCTGTGAACTCTATTAGTTTTACCGGACTGCTTGAAAACCGATCAACCCTATTTTTGTTGGGCTGCAAACTGAGCTATTTAATGCAAAGCAGGTATTAGAAGTTGGGGAATAGCAAAAACAGCAAGGGTGGAATTCTGTGTCTAGCTACTTCTACCGATCAAATTAATGAATTTGGATTTCCAGTCTAAAATTGATCGCTAAAAGCAGTCTAGATCAAGCCCTCCTTTTTGGGCGACCAGATCATGGAAATTCGTTGCTGCAAATGTTAGGTATGGCGAACAATAGTGACAACTCTAGTGACCAAAACGCAAAATTTGTCTTTTTCAGCGACCAAAAGAAAAAAAAAAAATATAGCGACCAAATACTGACTTCTTGCGACCATTTGTTTGGTCACTTTAGACAGATTTTCTGTAGGGTGTCATACACTAAAAGAAGGGCAATAACTGAACTACATACTGTGGAAAGAGCACACTATTGAATGTCGTACCGCCTTTTTTAAGGGCTAATCTCTACATATATATCTCAAATTAATGTGTTGTCATCTTAGGATTTGTGCAGTTAGCGTGCTAGAGATGTCCATTTCAGAAATTATAAGTTATCTATTCAAATCCCATTTACTATGTATAAATTGCTTTGTGTAAGGACTATCAATATAAACTAAAATTATACACTTAACCAGTTTAGGGGTTTGCAAGATGTTTGGTGAACCTCCCGATAGCCGGATCTCCACGTCCATATCCTTATATTACAGAAAGAAAGAACTAATGATTTTGTGCTAATATTAAATAGAAACGGTGTTCATATATATACAAATATATACACACTTGCGTGAGGCCCAAACTGAATTAATTAAAATGTCATCAATCAAGATGACGAGGGGCACAGTAGAACTTTAGATAAGCGCGACAGCCTATAGCCAATAATCCCCAAAACTTTTCATGTAGATAAAGAATTTGTGTACGATAATTAATTTGCATGATATAAGTTATACAACTAGAGAAAAGTTGACTTCTTTAACTAAACTAAAATTGTCGGGATTCCAGTTTATTAAGTGTCGATTTCGTTTTCACCTTCTTGATTTGATTTCCTCAAGACAAAATACCTCGTCAGCCGGCACAAATTTGGACTATAGTAACCCTGTTCTGTTTTCCCAATCCGACGTCGTTGAGAGGAAAAAAAATATCCAAGTTATGTTAGGATCACTTGAACATGTGGCCATCGCAACTTTCTATGAAAATATAATCATGGGTTTTTACGTGAACTTGTGAAAATTAGTCGAGTTGAAAATTTGAAGCTATCATTTTATACTAATGAAATATCTCTCCCATAACCCTAGGAGAGATTATTTACACCTTGAAAATTATACATTCAATGTGAAAAACTTGCTATGAGTGGGAAATACCATGTTATGACTCTGGTTTGGCAAAGAAAAAGTTATTGTTGGGCAATGAGCGCAATAAACCCACGTACTAATTTTCAAAGTAATGGTACATAAGAAAAGTAGCTTCTTCTGCATGAAGTCAATTATTCATGTAATTTTATATCATAAGACATGTTCGATACGATGTCGTTCTAATAAAATTATTATATTTTCATGCGTTTAAAGACCACAAGAAAAGGAGTGAAGCGAGGCCACACATTATAACATCATATGAGTATGAATAATACTTGATTAAAAAAGTGGCAGGCAGTCAATGACCAGCTTATGTAAACCTCCATGATGGGTACATGTTTTGATTTAACATACTCTGAAATGATAGTGGTTAAGTTTTTTTTTTTTTTTGAAACAAAAATTAAGTGCAGTAAAATAGCTGACGAATGAACAGATCAAGTGACGTGATTAATAGTTATTTGAAGGGGTCATTAATAGTCCACTAGTTCAAATTATACTCTCACAATATAATCGCGATAAACATTTTATATATGCAGCGGCACCAACTCCAAGATGAGTAATCTTAGATGACAAGATATATTTAATTTAAGGCTTTTCTTCTTCTATATTTATTTATTTATTTTTTTGGCCATAGGGGGTATTTCATGATGAAACCAGGGTAATTAGTACTGAAGTAGTGGTCGCTGTCGCGAATATAATTAAAGGACAGAGGAGGTGGGGGAGGGGTGGTGTAAATTTCATGTAATTTGTCGCCTCAGTAATAAATAAAAATAAAAAAAATAAAAAATAATAATAATTTGGGAGGAAGTATTTTTGGGGAATTAAAAGGAGCAGGCAATTCCCTGAAGAAGGTGTCAGAAGTTGATCCCTACAAACCCCACAGCCCTATTCAAATAAAGAGTAGGGACCACTTCTCCACTACTCCAATTTTTATCCCCCTTTTTTTTTTCAAATTTATTGTTCCATTTTTCTTTTCTTCTTCTTCTTCTTTTAAAAAAAAAAAAAAATTGTTTCCAAATTTCCCTAGACTGGGTCCCCCCTCCAAGGCCCCGGCAATTCCCCCAACCTCACCGCCCAGAATATTCTCTGCCCGCAACTCAGGCCGCCGCCCCGCCAGGTGGAGGTCCTCCGGCCGGTGCATATTCGAAATTCTAATAAACTGATTCACTGTTAATTCCTAATTTAATGTAGTAGCAATTATTGATGAAGAAGTAGTGATGACAAATACCGCTATGTTCAATGGATTACTTGATTAGTTAGGACTTTGAATTTTAGATGGTCGAGTTTGGCATTCGCACGGATGTGAGTCTTTTCCAAAAAAAATTCTCATAAGATTTGAGATGACTTTTGAGAATGTTTCTATCGATCGTGTTAAAACCATTAGCCAAGGAAGAAATGTCATTTTCATTGATGGTAGGTTTATGTCAATCCTCTCACTACCTGAAGAAAAATTATTACGACAGTGTTGCAACGACACATCGAGATAAGAAAATAGTAATTCAATCGGGATTCAAGTATCTTGAAGATTGTCCTGCTACCATCCTAAGCAAAAGGCTAAACTTCAAAAAATGTCACATACTATGCAAAAGGTCACATTCTGTTTTCTGATGCTATAGTTAGTGCTTCAAACCAATTTTTCTGAACTTCAAATTGAAAATGGCCCTTCAAGGCTCTAATCAAAGATGAGTGAAACTCAAGAAGACTTGGGGGGCAATGTGATAAAAAGCAGAACTTGGGAATCAATGAGTCTAAGTCTAAGCTAATTGCTTACTCCTCCACTGAAGGTGTGGAAGTCAAGATTTGATTGTGGGGTTGGTGGCTCAAGTTGAGATAGAGAGAGAGAGAGAGAGAGAGAGAGAGAGAGAGAGAGAGAGAGTTTTTTTTTTTTTTTTTTTTGGGGGGTGTGTTTGGGTTTAAGTCTCTTCTGGGGTTCAATGCATGAGCTCCTTTGCATCGCCATCAATTCCCAAAAAACTTACTCATACAACCACGGCTCGATTAAACGGCAATTTTAAAATCTTGGGTGGCCGAGACCTGATGGGGACGTGTGAGAATGGTACCAAAAATGCTCGTCCCGTTGGCCCTTTCGGACAGCGACCCTCCTCATCACTTGCCCAAAACCCACCAATTTCGTCGAATTTCCTCAAAATTCCTTTTATAAAAATAGTTTTCGTAAAACGATTACATCCAAGTAATTTCCACACGGCGACGTGACGTTGGAGACAAATTCGCGACCCTCCTCATCACTTGCTCAAAACCAGCCAATTTCGACGAATTTTCTCAAATTTAAAAAATCCATATAGTCTTCGCGAAATCCTTATTTAAAAAATTAGTTTTGGTAAGACGATTACATCCGGGTAATTTCCACCCGGCAACGCGACGCTCAAGACAAATTCATGGACAAACTCATCGGGCGAGAGGGAATTCCATAATTATATTTGGCTCGGTAATTTCAGTGGTGATCATTAGCCTCTCCTAATCTCATCCCACGACATGATGACAAATTCACAAAATTCAAGCGGGCCGACCGGCTATAGCCGGTGGGGCGGCCGGTCCTGGGAAACTCCAAAAAGCGAAAAGGCCTAGGGAGAGAGAGATGGGGGACCGGTTGTCCCCGGGAACGCATCGACAGAGACAGAAACATAGAGAGAGAGAGAGAGAGAGAGAGAGAGAGGGAGAGAGTTGCATTTAATGGCGGAGACGTCCTTCTGCTTCCGTTCGAGCTCGACCCAGCATCGGATCTCATCTTTTGTCCATAAACAAACGGCAAAAGTCAAGGCTCGGCTCGGCTCGACCCAGTTCCCCTGCTTTACTTACTACTATACATGCACGTCTCGCAGCATTAAATTGCAAAAGCAGGCAACCCGGCCCGGCTTCTATATATATACACCAACCAGCTCCTGATCAGCCCTCTCTCTCTTCCACGGTTCCACCACCTCTTTCCTCTGTTTTTTCTTTTAAGCCGAGTCCCCTGTTCGTCCTCAGAACAGAGCACTTCCGTTTCCGCAACGAGGACCGACGAGAGACGGAGCGCAAATTTTTTACTCGAGAAGGCGAGAAAAGGGAGCTGCTTTTTTCGCCCCCCGGGGAGCTCGAGATCGGGTTGCGAGAAAGGTTCTTGCTTTGCTTCAGGGACCGCGACGCCTTGGTTTTGGGTCCGTTTCGCATTCGATTTTTCTGGTTCTGGGTGGTCGGTTGGAGGCCGAGGTTTTGAAGTTGAATGGGGCTGGAGTGACAGAGGAAACAAGGCGTCGAAGTGAGTGGAGCAGGGATGGTTTCGGCGGTGAAGACGAAGCTCAAGACTCTGTGCTGCGACGACGGCTGGTCGTATGGCGTCTTCTGGCGCTTTGATCACAGAAACCCCATGTGAGCTCTCCTCCTCCTCCTTCTTATTCGTGTCTCTTGCGCGCGTCCATTTCGAGTTCTCCATGGGAATTTTACTGTTCCGTCTCTTTGTTTGTTGCATAAAGGTGTTTTCTTTTTTTTTTGGGGGGGGTCTCTGTTGTTTTGTTTTTGCCTTCCTTTTGAGGCGTTTATTGGCGCAAATTTAGCGTCTGTATCTGATGCTAAATGTTTCCGAGTGACTCATCTTTGTCCCTTTGCATTAGTTTAACAGAGTCTGCTTGAGGACAGCTCAAAGTTTAGCTTCTTTATGGTTTGTCCTTTGAGATAGCAAGTGTTCAGATGGCTTTGTCAACATCCTTCTTTTTAGATGAAACCAGATTCTCATTTTAAATTTTTTCGTTATAGCAGGGGACATGGGATCTCCTAAAAGCAAATTACTTTTCTTTGTGTCAAGTCCTTCTCGAAAAGAGGAAGTTTTAAGACTTTGGTTGAGTCCTCTCCTCTTAGGATTAGTTTTGCAGCTCTTAGCATCATTACCTTACATTCTTTTTGGGATGAGAATAATCCCACGAAAGTGATCTAATTTTACTGTAATTGGAGTGAAATTCAGCAACATCCTGGGCATTATTAGAAGATGAAAAAGAAAAAGTAACCAACGTTTAATTTATAAGAAGAGGAAGGAAATAAAGGAATCGACTTTTTCTTGGCCCATGTTAAGGTTGTGGGAAGTTTGAACTTGGTTAATTTTCTGATTTTAGTTGCATTTGGATTATACTTGACATTTCCTAACACAAAAATTGGGAATTCGAAAATGGATGTTACCAGGTTGTTGACTGTGGAAGATGCTTATTTTGAAGAACAATTGGAGACGGTGGTGAGCAATGTGCTCCAACAGGTGCACCTGCTGGGTGACGGGTATGCCTTGAAGATAATTTGTTTCGAATTTGTTCCATTTATTTTGTGCCTTTGCTTTTTCTGAGTTCCAAACTCATTTTCCAAATTTTATGCGATTAATGTTTGTTTACTCGTGTCCACTTCTTTTATGTAGAATTATTGGCCAAGCTGCTTTCACGGGGAAGCAGCGATGGATAATGGAAGATGTTCGTGGAGAACAATGCTGCAGTGTCGATGACACTGGTCTCCAGGTGACTATCCTTATTCTTCCTGCATTTGTACTAGTGTTGCCTACTTAGTTAGTCGTGAGCTAAATCTGAAAGTAATACCTTCTAATTTGCTTGAACTTGCTTATCTTCAGGATGAGTCCGAGATCCATCGGGAGTTTTCAGCTGGAATTAAGGTGGGTCTTTTATGACCTTGTATATAGTGAAATTATATCTTCCGTATAAAATGTTGAGTTGGTCGTCCTTCCCTTGAACTGATTTTTGTTGCGATTGCATGAGCCATGCTTGTTAATTAACGAGTTATTGTGCTTATTTCGCAGACTATCGGGGTAATCCCTGTGGAACAACTGGGAGTCGTACAAGTTGGAGCCATGAAAAAGGTTAGTTGAAAGACTACTTGAAGTCTGAATGCTTGTTACATGAATTCAATAAATCCATCACAATTTGATCATCTAGAATCCGGTCTCTCTTCTGTCTAAAACACAATGCCGCAGAGACTAATAATACATGCTCCTGTGCCATTGTCTAGATTTACTTCCAAGAAAAGTAGGAGTTTCCCTTCGACAGCAGATGGATTATGATTTCCCTCCTGATCTCAGATATACATGACTTTTTAAGGGAAATATATATGTTGATATCCTATAACGAACAGCATATCTGAATCAACACAATCAAATTCATTATGGATCTTCTGGTCTGCATGCTTTAGATATAAAATGATCTAACATGGAGTCAAATATATTTCACTTCCTTCTTGATAGACACATATTTTAATCTGTTGTAACTATTACTTCTCCAGATTCCAGAGAGTTCAGAATTCTTGGATAAAGTAAAGAAATTGTTTCGAGAGATGGGAAATATTGATAGCAGGCTTCACTTGGAAAACAATCCTTCATCTCTGAACAATGACCGCGATATTCTGAATGGGTTTTTTGCTTCATTGCGGAACTCCTACAGCGGGAACCTGACATCAGTGAACAGCAACAGCCACACAGATCTGACAGGAGATGCCCGCTCTGTAGAAGATCCGATCCCATTATTGGGATATACATGGGACAAATACTCTGGAGACTTGGTCTCTATGCTTGGGGGCGTTTCCAATTTTAACTACCAAATGCAAAAGCCCGTCTCACATCCCAACATGCCTATTGCTTCTCATGAGCCTCAGCATTTACAACTCACCTCTCTCATGAAAAATGCTTCTTCTGGAACTTGCACCAGTTCATGGAGCTGCGGAGGTTCCACTTTAACTTCAGTCGAGCCGTCATTGCAGCAAAAATTTCCTCATGCATACTCTCCAAGTACGAGAAAGAACATGTTAACGTCCTTTACCAGTTCAGTGAAGAGTTCCTGTGCTTCTTCCGCTGTCTCTACACCATCAACATCATGCGACAAAGGACTGGTAGAGAGGAAAAAAATGCAAGACATCTCAGGGAACTCTGTGAACAACCGACAATCTGCTCCATACATGCAAGAAATCTGTGGTGAACTTCCCACTGTATCATGTGGCCAGAAAAGATCTGCTGAATACCTTCAACATGCTGAAGATTGTTCTAATTCTTGTCTAGTGGATGATCTTTCTGAATGGTTTTCTGATGTGCCAGAGCACGGCCTCTTTGGGATGGCCAGCTCTTTGGATAAGAGCCTTGCACATTCCACAGCACTCTCCTCCGTCTCATCTGTCATAGATAGAGGTGATTATACTTCCGAACTTCCAATCAATCAAGCAACTGGCTCTACGTGGAATTCCATTTCTGATGCCTTCATGATGGAAGAGAAGACTATCAATATTCAAAATGCTGAAAGGGATGTGTTTGACGAATCTGGAGTGAATGCCGGATGCAAACTCGAGCCTGATTATTATGAAGATGGTGGCCCCTGGAAAGGTCTATTCTCTGAATTAGGATTAGAAGAGTTCTTTGAAGGTAACCAGAATTCAGTGACGAAATCAGGTTTTCAGGAATCACCTCCCTTTGCTCAAAGAGAAATGGTAGAGCAATCGTATTATGACTATAAAGAGTTTCAGTTGTCGAATCTTTCTTGCTCTGGGAGTATGAAGACCTCTATGAACCCCGTACCCTATTTATACAAGGAAAAAGATCTTGTTCAGAGGGAGGTGGTTTTCCCTAAGTCGCAGGTTGGCTTATGGATTGATGATAGCTATAGCGTCAACACAAGAGGTGCAACTGTCATGCCACCAAAGAGAACAGAAGAACCCATGAAAGCCCCCAGGAAAAGGGCTAGACCCGGTGAAAGTACAAGGCCAAGACCAAAAGACCGTCAACAGATCCAAGACCGCCTCAAAGAGTTGCGGGGAATCATCCCTAATGGGGCAAAGGTACTAACTGGGGAATTTTATAACTGTAAAAATAAGTTGAGAGCTTCAGCTTGTCATTAATACAGTAAATTTGTTTTGTTTTTAACATTGTTCTTCTTTGTGGGGTAATGGTCCAGTGTAGCATTGATGCTTTGTTGGATCGCACGGTCAAACACATGCTCTTCTTGCAAAGCATGATGAAGTATGCTGACAAGCTTAAGCGAGCTGCTGAGACAAAGGTGCATTTTTATTGCCAATTACCCATTTACCTAAAGTCAGATGCCTTACCGGATCGACTTATGTACTGATTTTTCGCTTGATTTGTACAGTTGATTGGCCAAGGTAACAGTTTGGTTCTCAAAAATGAAAGAGATGGGAGGGATGTAGGAGATGGCAGCAGAGGTGGCACTACTTGGGCCTACGAAGTTGGAGGTCAAGCAATGGTGTGTCCTATAGTAGTCGAAGACCTTGGCCCACCAGGACAAATGCTTATAGAGGTAATGGATGAAGAAGTGACTGACTATGCCCCTATCTTTACGCTGAACTTGATTATCTAAACCTGTCATTATGTTTTGTTCCAGATGCTTTGCGATGATCAGGGTTTATTCCTCGAGATAGCAGATATAATCCGAGGCTTTGGCCTCAATATTTTGAAAGGAGAGATGGGTGTTCGAGACGGCAAGATATGGTCCCGCTTCATTGTTGAGGTATGTGCTGCACGATCTGTCGAGTCTAGTCACAGTTGTCAGTTTCGGGATAAAATTCAAATGAAGATGCCTATTCTATGCTGCTTTTCGGAAAGCTTTTCACAACAGATGATTTCTTACAGGCTACTAGGCATGTGACGAGGATGGATGTGTTTTGGTCCCTTATTCAGCTTGTCCAGGAAACAAATAGCCACGGTATCAATTCAACTACACAGCCTGGTGACGCCATGGACAGTCAATTCTATTCGTGTAATGACTACAAAGAGTCGCTCTTGCCACTTCCAATCAGCTGATTGGGACGCTCCCGTGTCAATGATCGTTTCATATCCTGAGATACTTTCGAATGTCTCGATCTTACACGGTGATAGACTGCCCTCTGCTAAGAAAGTCACGTCAAAGTGCAGTACATCCTGTGTCTCCGATTAACAAGCAAGATGGACGGAAGATCGATATATATGAGAATGAACAAGGCGCTTTGAAGGATCATTTCGCTTCAGAGATGCATGACCATCGGAGCAGGAATATTTCAGAGAATAGGCATTAGACCGATCTAGACGACGTTTGAAGATTTTTATCGGGTTAATCATAGTAAGATATGATAGTGTGATGTGTGACCGTTTGATTTTTTAGCTTTTACTCTCCTTCCCGCTTTCTTTCACGGCCTCCTAATGATTTGTGGCCTAACTGTTAATACCCCTTTGATCAAATTGGCTAGTTATAGGCTAACATCTAACGGGTTCCTTGGCCTTCATGCCCCTGTATTTGTTTCATTACATAATTAATCATATGAATCTCTCTCTCTCTCTCTCTCTCTGCACATAAATTGTAAAGAAAATGTCTGCATGCATTTGTTTTTCTAGTTCTACTGCGACATGGAGGTCTCCGTGAAGCGTGACTGGATTTTAATCTATACGAACGTCAAGATAGCTCTGTTGTTTCTAGTGTTTGTTAGAGGACCTGATCGAGGGCAAACAAAAACGAGAGTAGCATAGCCGTCAACCTTCATCTGCTGAGAAAGTGAAAATCAAAGACGACGAGTGAAAAGAAAAAAGAACAACGAAATTCACGAGAAGAGTACACGCCTTGAAACAAGAACCGACGGAACTTAGATTTGACGATCATGGTAGCTTGCAAAAACTGCATGCTCGCTCGTGCCCGACGCACAAGATCCGATACAGGAGGATTGGCCAAGGTTTATTCATCAAATTGACTTAGAAAAAAGTTTGCTAGTGTAGCAAGACTTATCGACAAGGATCGTGAACTATTGAAAGGAAATTCAATATACAGATGAACAGAAATCTCTAGTGCATAAAATAGTTCTTCAGTCTCCTTTTGCTTTTCGGAGTCTTTATATGTGCTACATGATTATGCTAACTACTTCCTATCTGCAAACCATGAAAGAAGTGCTGGCTTGAAGATTTGGCAGTCTTCTTCTTCTTGACAAGCCTATTGTTTGCTATGGCTTAGGCTTTTGAAACCGAAACTCTGTTAATGCTCTTTTCTTGTTAAATGAAACTCCGTTGAAGCTTTTAAAAGAATCTAGAGATTGCCTTCTAGAAAATAGTAAAGTCATAGCTCTTGTTAGCAGGAGAAATTTTAACATAAAACAAAGCTTTCATTTCATAGATATCGCGCTAACTGGTACGCAAGTTACACTAGCAGAATAAATTTAACATACAATAAAACTTTTATTTTATAGATATTCGCGTTAATTGGTGGACAAGTTGCACTAAATTTCGTAAATTGTCTCGTATCATGATTGAATGCCTTCAGTGACCACGTCACTAAATACCAAATCTCTACGCGGCCATTCCCATTTCCACACTTCTTTTTTTTTAATCTACCCCTTTACTTTTTCTCCATTCGCACTATAACCGGATCTCTTTTTCTACTTTGATTGACAATGACCCAACTGAAATTTGTACGTGCAAATTCACAACAGAGTACACACCTTGAAACAAAAAGCGAAGGAACTAAGATTTATGATCATGGTAGCTTGCAAATACTGCACAGTCCTCGCGCCCGACGCAGGAGATGAGGTCTGTTACCAGAGGATTGGCCAAAGTTTATACAGCAAATCGACTTGGAAAAAAGTTTGCTGGTGTAGCAAGGCTTCTTGACAAGGATCGTGAACTATATTGAAGGGAAATTCAATATACAGGTGAACAGAAATCTCAAGTGCATAAAATGGTTCTACAGTATCATTTTGCTTTTCTGAGTCTTTATATGTGTTGCATGGTTATTACTTATTAGGGGTAAGCATGGTTCCAGGGTAGATATATAGGGTCGGGTAGATATATAGGGTAGGTTCTAGGTTCCAAAAAATGATAAATATGTTTCAACGCCTAGGTTCCGGGTTCTTAATTGGAGGAACCTCGAACTTGTAATCTGTAACCTACAACCTAGAACACGTTTTAATATATTTTTTTTATCCATGTCTCCGTGCGAGCTTCTGATATTCCATATTGTTCGATGATGAGTGTATAATCTAAAAGCATTAGTTCAAATTTCCATTTTATGACTAAGATTTTTACTTTATTAATGTTCATATTTTTCATATATCTAAATATAAGTTATGATTAGTAAATTGTAATCGTTCATATAATAATATAAGTGAGACCAGGGTAGACCTTAAAACTTATGACAGGATAGGTTTTAAGTTTTAGGGTAAGCAAGGTAGGCTTCAAGTTCCAAAATAATGAGGAATCTGTTCTAATGAGTAGGATCCAAGTTCCAGGTGGAACTTGTACGGAACTTAGATTTGCTCATCCCTACTTCTATTTAGTTGAATTTTTTTGCCAAGAATTCCTTTTCTTTTGTTGATAGTTTTGTTCATTTTGCATTTTCTTTGATGAATGACAAACTTGTTTATTATTATTGTGTTCATTTTTGTTTTGTTTAACTAAAAATGAAAAAAGAAAAAGAAAAAAAGAACTTGTTGGACCCTGAAACCTGTGACAAGGTAGGTTTCAGGTTCTGACAGATAGGTTCCGGATTCTAAAAAATAAGGAACTTGTACCCAATGATATATTACAAGTTTTAGGCGGAACCAGTAAAGAACCTGAAACCGCTTACCCCTAATGGTTATGCTAATTACTTCCCATCTGTAAACCATGAAAGAAGAGCTGGCTTGAAGATTTGGCAGACAAAACTATAGTGAGGCATTGCTTTTTAGCATTCCTCTTTTCTTCTTCTTGCCAAGCTTCTCGTTTAACTCCGTTAATGCTCTTTTCCTGTTAAAGGAAACTACATTGAAGCTTTAAAAGAATCTAGAGATCGCCTTCTAATAAAAGAATAAAGTCACAGCCCCTTAACATGTAACAAAGTTTTCATTTCATAGATATTTACGCTAACTAGTGCATAAGTTGCACTAAATTTCATAAATCGTCTCACGTCATGATGGAATGCCGTTAATGACCGTAACACTAAGTATCGAATCTTTACGCCGCCATTCCCATTTCCACGCTTCATTTTTTTTAATCTACTTCTTTCCTTTTTCTCCATTGCACTATAACCGTATCTCTTTCTCTTCCTGGATTCGCAAAATCCCAATTCGAATTTGTACTTGCCGAAAGAACGCGCATTGTGTCACTATTGTACTTATATATGCACGATCTCTTGAGCGCCACAAGATTGGAGTTATAAAAAGGCCACGAGTAGCTTTTTAGCTTAGCCCAATGTTAGGAGTTAGGACAAGTGCTTCATTACGTGCATGAAAGTCACAATGCATTAAGCCAAAAAAAAAAAAAAAAAGCAGAGAAAGGAACAATTGTGTGGGAGACAGTAGACAAAAAGCTTTTTGATAGTTGAGTTTGCCTTTCAGATACAGTGCATTCGGGGAAAGAATTCAACGGGAGAAAAGGAGATAAGTTCTCTTTTATTTTCGTTTCATTTGAATTTGCTCCACTACTGCTTACGTTGGGAGTGCGCACAACAAATCCGAGACCGACACTTGGGGAGATTGCCAAGAAAGACTCTAAGTCCTAAACCGTTAACATCACGATCGTCGAGGAAGAGTCCAAGGCTAAGACGGTTAACACCACGATCGTCAAAGAAGAGCGCAAACCGAGACAGTTAACATCATGAAGGTTGCTCAAAAACTAAGTGTTTGCGAGACTCCTTTCTTTGGGAAGATCCAAGTTCGAGCTCATCAGCCATTTGGAAATTGCGTTGTTCACGAGATTTATTCATCGAAATATTCAACAAATACCGATATACACTAGAAACCATAAGCCGTTTGGAAAATGCATGATTCATGAGATTCATGAAGGTTGCTAAAAAACTAAGTGTTTGCGAGACAGTTAACATCATGAAGGTTGCTCAAAAACTAAGTGTTTGTGAGACTCCTTTCTCTGGGAGATCCAAGTTTGAGCTCATTAGCCATTTGGAAATTGCGTTGTTCACGAGATTTATTCGTTGAAATATTCAACAAATACCGATATACACTAGAAATCATAAGCCGTCTGGAAAATGCGTGATTCACGAGATTGCTCAAAAACTAAGTGTTTGCGAGACTCATTTCTCTGGGAGATCCAAGTTCGAGCTCATCAGCCATTTGGAAATTGCGTTGTTCCTAGATTTATTCATTGAAATATTTAACAAATACCGATATACACTAAAAATCATAAGCCATCTGGAAAATGCGTGATTGACGAGATTCATTCGTTGATTTATTCAACACATACCGATATACATTGAGAATGGGTCATCCCAATCAATTTATGGGCTGTGATAGCAATTGTTAGGAGTGCGCATTATAAGTCCAATACCTTCATCGTCAAGTGAGAGAGCTCAAGTTCAAGCTCGTCATCATATTAAATTGGACCAATCTTCATTGAAAAACTTAAATCAATAAGTTATGCGTCAACTATGATATATAAACTACTCCGCATTATACTAATTTTTCATTATGGGATTAACATAATTTATACGTGTGTCTCAACACTCATCTCTAAACACGAGACTCTTGGGCCAGTCAAAATCATGACCGAAGTTGCGTTTGCCGTACAACACCAAAAGGAGATAAATGCTCCTTTCCTCGTTTCAAATGAATCAGCAAGCCAACCGGATTGAATTTGTTCCACTAGTGCTCAATTCTATTGGGGACTAAGGGGCAGTCCCAATCATGGCCTAATTTGCCGAATAAAATTAGGAATTCCATCAGCTGCAAGGTGCAATAGAAACAATAGAAACAAAAGAAAACCACGGTTTAAATTGATTTCTCCTATTTTTGTTTGTTTTACTTTTGGGCAACATAAACAAATGTTTTGGAGCTTTCCTAAGTCATATTGGGGTTGCTACTTTGGTGGATGTCTAGTAGATGGAGGAGGGCTCTCTAGTCCCTAGAATGCACTGTTGCTCTTCTTATCTATTTATTTATTTAGTAGGAGAGCTCATTGGATGCTTTGGAAATATGATCACACTTCTGTCCACTCAAACCAATCACACCACGTCTATTGTTATTATTCTTAGAGGAAAAAAAGAATAAGATATCATAATATTCGTCATGCGATAGCTGTCGGCTCGAGTAGATTAGTCACCGGTACATTTTATGTTGTGAATTGGAGATTTCTGGCGGATTTCCTAGATGATGGATTTTGTTTAGGCAGAATGAGGTGCACATATGACAGATTTTCAAGTCACTTTGTCGGGCGTGCCTTGTAATATCACTGTTTGGTTTTCTTATGTACTTAACATTATCACCAAGACTTAGTTAGTGGGCAGGAAAGATATGCAAAGCAGAGGATAAGTTATCAGCATAAATAATACTTTGCACTCTCCATAAGCAGAACCCATGGCCACGACCTAACAGTTATTGTGGTCCACATAAGTATATGAAGTTGATTTTGGCCATAAATATCAATATTTGACGCTGATGAAGGTTGAGAGAGACTGAGACAGGGATAAAATAATGCCCTAGTGCCCTCGAAAATGAACTAAAAAAAAAGGAACTACTTAATGCGGAAATCGAAGACCACATTCAACTCCAGATCAACTAATACTAGGCATGCGGCCGAAGTTATAGGCCATTGGGTTCTAATGTCAAAGCCACGAAGGTGACAGATGGCGTCTGAGGTAGAGGCATAGAAATTATATTTTATGACAAGATCAAGCGGAAACTAAGATGACATTGAAATGATATGCCTATGTTACAAACTATTGAGGGTTAAATGATCTGTGTTTCATGATAATTCGTGTCATGTCATGACCAAAATATTTCAACGTGATTGCAAAGTTTCATTGAAAATCATGTGAGATTATGTTTGCATTGAGTTAATCATCTTGTGTCGTGTAAGATTAGAATTTGTTTCAGTGGATCGATGTTGTGTTTCGAGTTCAATCCATGCTTCGGGTCAACATTTGCGGCCTTTTAACAACAGGAGAGACTCAATAGTGGGAATAAGCTCAAAAGAAAAAGGCACTAGGCTGATAGTTTCGAAATGAAAATAATCACAAGCAAGGAAAATGAAAAGTCCATATTGTAGTGGAGGTTTCTGATCTCTCATTTTTTTTATGCCGGTACGTAAAGGCAGTATGTCATCAAATTCCCACTATATATACCGCTCCGTAGTCAGCAAGCTCTGGCCGTACTTGCTTGATACTGCCAAATATTGATCGGCAGTGCCATACAAGTGATATCAGATTTCTGTATCATTCAGATCAAATCCACCAGTCAAAGCAAAGAAAGAAGGATGTCTCAGGCAAAGGATATGAACAACGGACTCCAGTGGACGATAAAGATGGCGGATGCAACGTCGGAGACATTGGCTCCTCGCGAAGGGCCAGTCAGGAAGGGTTGGAACTGTCTAGTCCGCCTGCTTTCGCAGTTCGTCTTGAAAATTTGGAGATTTCTTCAGAAAGCGTGGAGGTTGGGAGCCAACGAACCGAGGAAAGTGATTCACTGTCTGAAGGTTGGGACGGCGCTCAGCGTGGTGTCGCTCTTCTTCTACATGAGGCCCTTGTATGAAAGCGTTGGCAAGAATGCCATGTGGGCGATTATGACCGTCGTGGTAGTTTTCGAGAGCACCGTTGGTAAGTGAACTTCTTTGTCCTTGAGATTTTCCTACTGATGTTTTGATACAGTTCATAAGTATCGATCTAGTAGTAACTGGCAAGTCGTGACTCTTTAAATGCAGGCGCAACAATATGCAAATCTTTTAATAGAGTCTGCGGGACCATTCTCGCTGGATTCCTTGGTCTCGGCATCAACTGGGTGGCCGACCAATCAGGAGAGAAGTTTGAGCCCTGGATCGTCGGGTCTTCCCTATTTTTACTCGGTACATGAGCTGGGCAACAGTTGCATTTTAACTGTGTTATGACTTCATTGCCAAGATAAATATGCAATTTAAGCTCAAAACTAACTAGTGCTTTTATCTTGGACAGCTTCTGCAGCCACCTTCTCGAGGTTCATTCCGTCGGTGAAAGCCCGGTTTGATTATGGAGCCATGATATTCATCCTCACCTTCAGTTTGGTCTCGGTGTCAGGTTACCGGGTGGAAGAGCTGTTTGCCTTAGCCCACGAGAGATTATCCACGATCGTCATTGGGACTTCCCTGTGTATCATCGTAAGCATGCTCGTCTGCCCAATCTGGGCCGGCACCGAGCTGCACAATCTGATCATCCGGAACATGGACAAACTCTCCTGCTCTTTAGAGGGTAAGCATCACAATGGAAAATGACCATGACTTATTCCTAGTGAACTACCTTGCAACTATCTGAGAACTTTTTGACACAGATCCTTTTTTCTCCTTTTTCTAGGTTGTGTCATCGAATACTTTGATGGTAGTGCAGAAGGTGGCAAGAGTGAACCTATTAAGAACTTACAAGGCTACAAATGTGTGTTAACTTCAAAAGCAACGGAAGAAACCATGGTATGCAAACAACCAACAGTATCATGATGCTTTCGACGACTCATGGAAATTAGCCTTTTGGTTTTCTTTTCTTATTCCCTTTTTAAATTACTTCTTTTATAGGCCAACTTTGCTAGATGGGAGCCAGCGCATGGCCATTTCAACTTCCGGCACCCATGGAAACAGTACCTCAAAGTCGGGGCATCGCTGCGTAGTTGTGCATATTGTGTCGAGGCTCTCTATGGTTGCATCTGTTCAGAAACTCAGGTAAACTAAGAACCACCATGTCCCATTCATATGAATCTTGTCAAATTTGAACCCGAATTCTTCAGTTGGCGTACGGTGATAATTTGGAACGTGCATTTTAACAGGCCCCAGAGTCGATAAAGAGCCATCTTGCGAGTACATGCTTGAGAGTGAGCTCCCAATCTTCCAATGTCGTAAAAGAACTAGCGAAAGTGATCAAAACAACGAATAAATCATCAACGATAGATTTTGTAGTAGGAGAAATGGATGATGCTGTTAAAGACCTCCAGAGTTGCTTAGCAGATCTTCCTAATTTGCTTCTTCCATTACCATCACCTGAAGTCAGTGGCCTTGAGAAAGCAGAGAGATCAGCCGCTTCATTGGCTACAACGCCACTGTTGGACATTGTCCCGCTAGTGACTTCAGCATCTTTACTCATCGAAATTGCCGGAAGAATCAAAGGAGTTGTGGATGAGGTTGACGAATTAGCGGACCTGGCCGAATTCGAGCCCGCAGACCAGGTGAACTCGAAACACAATCAGCCCACGAACAAAATTGCTATGCAGAAACAGAATGAGGAGGGAACACAGAAGGCCCTTGAGAGGGTATAAATGACAAGAAACAAATCTTTTTACACTTTTTGATTTGGTTGAGTGGTCACTGATCAAGAACATTGACATGTTTACAAGATCAAGATTGACTCCCATTAGGTATGTGAAGAATCAATATAGTTCCAAATAATGAATCTCACAATCAGAATTAGAACAAATCTCATGTAAAAAAAAGTCAGTTGGGATATGGATCAAAGTTCTAGGTGGGGTAAAATTTGATTGTTGTTCATACAACATAAGAGCAAGATGATCTGTCACAGGGAATTAGTGGTCCAGAAGATCTGTGAATAAGACAGATGAAAAAAGCATCTTGGTTTGTTAAAAAAAGAAGAAGAAAAAGAAGTCATGAAAGAAGATCAAATGGAGAAAGTGTTTGTTCTTGTTTCCAAACCAATTGATGGTTGGCGTCCATTACATTGGTTTGAGCATGCTAGGGTACTTAATCTTTAATTTTATGGCACCAGTTGTAACACTATTTTTTGGTTAGATGTTTCCAGAGCGGAACCTTTTTATTATGGGAAAGTCAAAAATTTACTGTTACATCAACTCATGAAACGACTAGTCGCAATATAATCCAAGCCAATTGAAGCTTACAAAAAGCAGTCATCTTCCACCAAATTACAACCAATACTGCCCAGGGATAAAAGACAAGGTACAGCGGAAACTGCAAAGCACCACTCCGATTCCAAACTAATATGCCAATTAGAACATATCTCATAAGCCAAGCTTGAATGTATCTCGTTCCTCAATGGCTGGGCTCCTTCAATGCTGACTTTGACAGCAAAAACAACCACCTTGAATACAAAATCCACAGAAGGAACAATTCGGCTGCACTACAATTCATTACGAGCTCTAGAGATGGAGCAAATGCGCAAATTCCAAGCCAACCTCGACACTTGGAATTTAAAGCTGACACCTGTGTGACGTTGCTTCATCCAAGTTATTCCAAAGTCCCGCACACCAGGAGCCCTATCAACAGCACACAATAAAAGACAGTTCCTTGTTGGAAGATATGCAGCTTGACAGAATGTTTAATTGATTCTGATCCGATTTGTACAGATCAATTAGAACTAAATCTAGAATAGATTGATTTGTAGGATAATTAATTTCCTTGTTTATTCATACTCTTGTATTATAATTACAGAGGATGTACATCAATACTATCATCGAAGACAATTGAATATACAGAAAAACCTTCTCTCCATTCTCGTGTCTTCAATCTCTTTGCTTCTTCTTCATCTTCTTACATGGTATTAGAGCGGTAGAGGATTCTGTTGCTTCCGCATTCTTCACCTCATCACTTTCCTTCAAAATATTTTTTTCACTATGGCAAACAATTTGCCTTCAGTTTCTGGTGAACATCCGCAGCATGAAGATCCCGCGCAAAACACAGAAAGCCGGGACACTGTCTCCTCTGTCGATGTCGCTAGACCTCACGAACAACCTGTTCAAACTCAAGAAAATCGAAATTTATTGGCTCAGTCAATTTTCGGGCAACCCTACTTGGTTCAACCCATTCCGGGTCAACCAATGGCGGGTCATCCTTACCAAGTGTGCACAAGCTTCGAGATGCAGCCAAATCCGTGGCTGTTTGGGCCTAACCAGAATGCATCATCGCCATTTTTTCAAGGGACATGGACCTCTGGCCAACCCGACGGCAGCCCACCAACCGTAAGCGGGGCAAGCATGACCGACGGGTCGGGTGGAGTAAATGCAGGGCAGCCAGATGTATCCAACGATTCGGGCAATGGAGGAAATCCATACCCGACCAATTTCAATGCGGGTTATGGAACCGGTTCGAATCCGGGTATGGGAACGAATCCCTACCCGGGTTTCTCACCCGGATTTTTGCTTTGTTTCCAGGGATCGATCTTCACCGGACGGCCGGAATCCAACCGACCCCCTGTTCGTTTCCACCGCCGACGGACCCGAACCGAAGTTAATCGCTAGCAACTTACCGGCACGAAAACTACTCCGGATGGTCATAGGGATTCCGGCGCGCGCCGGTGACTAAAGACAAAGATGGATTCCTCGATGGAACCATCGTTGTTCCTTCAGACGAGCGCCTGGCACGACACTGGAGGAAATGCAATCAGCTCGTCCGAACCTGGATCGGCAATTGCATTTCTCCAGAAGTCGCGGCCGGACTTCCACCCACAGAAGATGCTCAAAGGATGTGGGAGAATATCAAAGAAATGTACGGCAAACTCGACCGTGCAAAATTTTTTTCGCTCATGCAGGAATTGAGCAATTTAAAACAGGGGAATATGACGGTCACAGCTTGTTTCAACAAGCTATCGTCTTTATGGAATGAACTAGAAGCCGTCAAGGAAAAGCTCGAGGGGCCAGAATCGACATTAAAACAGTATCGTTCCATCAAAGAGAGGGAAAAGGCTACGCGTTTTTTTTTATTGATTTTGAATGAAAACTACATTACCTTTCGCTCACAGATCCTGGCCATGGACCCTGTTCCTCCGATCGGGCGAATCTACCAGTTGGCTGTGCAGGAGGAAAGCCAACGTCTCGCGTCACCGGAGCATGCAAGGAACGGTGACAGCATTGCTCTTGCAGCCCGCGGCGAACGGAGAGACGGATCCGCAGGAATAGGTTCCGCAAAAACCCTAAATCGAGAGAGAAGAGGCGGATTAGGGTTCGGAGGAGGAGACGTCGCACGCTCCTTTAAAAGGGATAGCATCAACGGCCGAGATTCAATGCGCGGATCGGACGGGTTAGATCGCGCCCGCGGATCGGACGGGCCAGATCGCGCCCGCGGATCGGACGGTCTTCTTATGTTTGAAGGCGCGGATGAATCCGACGGTGGATATGATCCTGCGACTAAAGGAGTGGATGGCCAGATTCTTGCCACGTCATCAAAGAATTTCCGACCGAATTTTAAGGCAAAGGGTAAAATGTTTTGCGATTATTGCAAACGTTCTAACCATATGATTGACAAATGTTGGAAATTACATGGAAGACCTGGAGAAAAGGAGAAAAAATATCAGCTGCTTATCAAGTGACTGGACCCACCGGGCAAAGTGCTGACCAACCTATCTCCTATGGTCAATATCAACAATTGATGCATGCTCTACAGAAATTGGAAACCTCTAACAAAGGAGGAAGTTTTTCAGGTATCTCATATAGCCTCATTAATTCAATTTCAAGAAAGGCATGGATTATTGATTCAGGTGCAAGCGATCACATTGTTTGTGATAATGGATTATTTACAAGTCTAAATGAGGAATTAACTCTTCCTATTACCGTGCAATTACTCAATGGAAGTATCACACATGTGAATGTGACAGGAACAGTCAAGATTAGTACTCAAATTACATTTGAGAATGTTCTTTTTGTCCCGGAATTCCAGTTTAATCTTATTTCTGTCTCAAGAGTATGCAAGGAGAATTCATGCCGGGTATTTTTCGATGCTGACACATGCTTCTTTCAGCCCCTTCGACTAGCGGTGATGGGCTTGGGTAGTCTTTCTCAAGGCCTTTATTTCGGACTCTTTTCCCAAGTAATTTCAGTTTTTCTAGTACACCTTTCAATAAGAAATCATTGTGTAATTTGACTACCAATGAGAAAATTTTCATTTTGCACTTAAGGATGGGTCATAGTACTTTCTTTCCCTATGCACAATGCCCCATATGCCCCCTTGCCAAACAGTCACGCAATCCATTTCCTTTAGGGACTACTGGTGCAAATGAAATATTATCATTGATTCATGTGGATATCTGGGGCCCTTACCATACAAATCATGATGGGGCTCGTTATTTTCTCACCATAGTAGATGATTGTTCTTGTGCAACATGGATTTTTTTAATGCAGTCTAAGGGCCAAGCTTATTCTCATTTGAAGACATTTATTGCTCTTTCGAAAAATCAATTCGAAAAGCCCATTAAACGGATCCGAACTGATAACGGAAAGGAGTTCTTCAGCCATGATTGCATTTCATTATTTTCATCCCATGGGATTCAACATGAAAGCTCCTGTATATACACTCCACAACAGAATGGGGTGGTTGAGCGTAAACACAGGCATTTTCGGAAGTTGCTAGAGCTCTTAAATTTCAAGCGGCAATTCCGGATGAGTATTGGGAGAATGCATTCTTACAAATGGCCTATCTTATCAACCGAATGCCTACTCGGGTATTAAATGGGAAAACGCCTTTTGAAGTATTATTTGGCAAGGCACCGGAGCGGACACACCTCAAAGTCTTCGGGTGTCTCTGTTATGCATCAATAGTGGGCCCCCGAGACAAACTGGATCCTCGTGCACGTCACTGTGTCTTCATGGGATACCCTAACCTACAAAAGGGATACAGAGTCCTGGAGCTATCTACAAAAGAATTCTTTGTAAGTAGAGATGTTTTATTTCATGAAAATGTCTTTCCTTTCAATGAAACAATACTATCCCATGAAGAATCCGATACTCCAAGCATTCCACGACGGCTTGTGACAGATGATACAACATATCAGGATCCTAATTATATACCATTAGCAGTATCTCCTCATGATCATCATGTACAGATGAATCCTTCAATGGCAGGACCGATTTCTAAAGAGAATCGTGTTCCTGCAAATGTCTCAAGGAATTCACTTACAGATTCTTCTGCTAATGAAGAAGTTGAAGAAACTTTTCCTACATTAGCTGGGGAATCCACATCTTCACCTCCGAGAGTAGATCCTCCACGACGTTCTGGTCGAGCTACACGACCTCCTACCTGGACCAAAGATTATGTCTGTGCTGCTCTTGACTCCCCAGGTATCAAATATCCAGTTTCATCCTATGTTTCATTCAATAATTTATCATCAGAACATAGATGCTGTATAAGTAGATTGTTAGAGGATAAGGAACCTGCCAGTTATAACGAGGCATCTGCTGATCCAAGATGGCAGAAGGCCATGGAAGCAGAATTGCAAGCCTTGATTGACAATAAGACTTGGGATCTAGTCACATTGCCGCCAAATTGTAAACCCATTGGCTGTAAGTGGGTGTACAAGATAAAATATCGAGCTGATGGCTCCGTTGAAAGTTCAAGGCACGATTGGTTGCCAAGGGCTTCACTCAGCGGGAAGGGTTCGATTATCACAAAATATTCTCACCTGTCGCCAAAGACGTCACAGTACGTTCATTTTTGACAGTTGCAGCTATTCGAAACTGGTCTTTACACCAGATGGACGTTCATAACGCTTTTCTCCACGGAGATTTAGATGAAGAGATATATATATATATATATATATATATATGAACGTTCCTCAAGGATTACGGAGATAGGGGAGAAGAAAGTATGTCGTCTCCGAAAATCCCTTTATGGGTTGAAACAAGCCTCCAGGCAATGGTATGCGAAGTTTACAAGCGCTCTTACAACAGCAGGGTTTCAACAGTCGCGATATGATTATGCTTTATTCACCCGAACTGAATGTATGTCATCTATTTATCTGATGATATATGTTGATGATATTCTTATTATGAGAAATGATGAAACTGCCATAGAAAATTTTAAGAAGTATCTACATGCAGTCTTTCATATTAAAGACTTAGGGGCACCTAAGTACTTCCTTGGCATCGAAATCGCCCGTTCTGAACAAGGGATTTCGCTCAGTCAGCGAAAATTCATATTGGAGATTATTTCGAAACAGTCATCGGTCAGCCAAGCCAAGCCATTTTCCATTGAACAGAAATTGACCACAGCAGATTATGATAAGAGAACTTCTCAAGAAGATGACTTCGTTTTGGAAGATCCTTCAAGCTACCAAAGGCTTGTCGGAAAGCTCATATATCTGACCATGACTAGACCTGAAATCTCTTATGCAGTGCAGACTCTTAGTCAGTTCATGCACAGTCCGAAGCAGTCACACCTAAATGCTGCATTTAAAGTCGTAAAGTATCTGAAGATGTGTCCAGGTCTTGGAATACTATTGTCCAGAAGATGCAACATGGAGATGACAAAGATATTGTGATGCCGACTATGCAACTTGTCCCATGAGTCGAAGATCATTCTTGGATATTGCATCAAGTTAGGAGATTCTTTACTCTCTGGAAGGCAAAAAAAGCAGCCTCTTGTTTCTCTATCTTCACCGTGAAGCGAGTATCGAGCTATGGCCAAAACTACTTGTAAGATAGTATGGATTCGGGTCTTCTTAAGGATCTTGGAATACGGTACAAGGAGCAACAAAGCTATTCTCGACAATGATGCAGCTCTTAAACCCTATAGTGCATGAGAGAACCAAGCATATAGAGGTAGATTGCCACTTTACACGAGACAAGATCTTAGAGGGAGTTATTGAAGCAAGAGGAATTGGGACAACTGAACAGCCTGCAGACATTTTCACCAAACCTCTGTGTCAAAGACAGCATACATATCTTCTGAACAAGCTAGGTGTCTTAGACATATACAAGCCACCAGCTTGAAGGGGAGTGTTGGAAGATATGCAGCTTGACATAATGTTTAATTGATTCTAATCCGATTTGTACAGATCAATTAGAACTAAATCTAGAATAGATTGATTTGGAGGATAATTAATTTCCTTGTTTATTCATACTCTTGTATTATAATTACGAGAGGATGTAACATTTGAGAAGAGAACTAGCATCTCAAAGAAGAAAGGATCCCAAGAATTCACATGTCGCGTGATGGGAAACAGAAAATTAAACCAGCAACTAATTCTGCTTGGCGCAGGCAACGAGCCAGCCATCCAGGAATCCAGGGAAAGTAGGGTTCATTCTGGAGAGAACCAACTCAAAGGCTGCCAATCCACCTCGACACCTCTGCTCCTAACCATTTCCCAGGCTACAGCAGCAGAAAACATACTATCCTTGGAAGCAGTACAAGCCAGTTGGTCCTCAACTAAAGGGATGGGATTAAGCACGCCACACGAAGAGGCTTGAATGGTAACTAGCCCATTCGATCTTTACAGGTGGGACTGGCCGTTGCCTATCAAGCAATCCATATTGAAGGTTTCTGCAGCAGAACTTGCCTTGGCTATTTTGCTCCTAGCATAAGAGTGGAACCTTTACAGCAACACTTGATCCCCAAGGCCTCACGTGTTGGTGTCCAATTTGAACGTGTCTGATAATAAGTAATCAGGATTCCATATCGAATACTGATAAAAAAAATTTTCTCAAATTTGGATGTGAGGGATGAGTACTCCATTTTACTGATTGAGCCCATGAGGATAAATTTCTTAGGACAAGACGTATATTAATTTTCCTTTGAAGTTAATACAATAAAGTCACAATACTTTGGGTGTGTCTAAAGTTAATACATGTCCTTAAAAGGTTTGAGCATTGGGTAAAAATGTCCAATTTCTTGGGGCCGTCGGTAAAAGGACAAGTTGGAAAAGTGATTGGACAAAACCCGACCCGGCCCACGGCCCACGGAGCTTTGCCCGCCCGATAGCTTCACCGCCCAGCAGCAGGACGCTTCCAGCGTCTTCGAAAACACCCGCCTTCTCTCTCTTTCGCGACGGAGAAGACGGTGAAGTAGAATCGACTCAACTCGCGGCGAGCAGCAGCGGCGCCGCCCAACGCCGCCGTCCGACGCTCTTCCGATGGCCGACGCGATTCTGCCGTCCGGCGATTCGCCCTCCGCTCCGTCCCCTCTGGATCCTCCTTCCCGCACAATCTGCCACGTGTACGCCCCCTCCTCCCTTCTCCGCTGTTCCCCTTCCTACTAGCTTAAACTCCGGCCGTTTGTCGACGGGGGCCGTCACCGGCTCAGCTGCACGATGCTCGTCGCCGGGATCGATGGCGGCGGGCGTGCTTCGTTTCATTCGTCGGAGAACTTTTGAGCGAGATGCTCTTGGTTTTCGCTTTTCTTCATTTACCCTTTTCTTCCCGTGGGCTCATTGCAGTTCTGGAGTTTTCAAGTTTTTTTCTTTTTTTTTTTTCGTTTTGGTCTATAAGGTTTGGACTCGGCGGCTTGTTAACGTTGTATCTTGAATTTCATGGGTAGGTGCCAGAAACAATTCTCGCAGTACACTTGCCCTCGATGTAACTCCCGGTACTGTTCCCTGCGATGCTACAAGGTAAATACTAATGCCAAAAATGAACACTTTAATCGAAGCTGTGAGCTGGTTTTGCGTCGAGTGTAACTGTTTTTCTTTGATAGATCGTGCTTGACATAAACCTTGTAGCAATCGAACTCGTGCAGTTTCTCGAATGAATATCTTTCCGGCCGATTCTTGCTGGAAACAGGCTAATTGATTAAGGAACACTCTTGGTGGTGGCTTAGCAGCTCTTATGATTGGTTTTGCATCTTATTCTGTGTTACAGTCTCACAGTGTTAGGTGCACGGAATCTTTCATGCGAGAGAATGTAGTCGACGAGCTGCGCCATGTCCAGTCGGACGATGCGACGAAGAGAAAGATGCTGGACATACTTAAAAGACTCCATTCACAAGAGGAGGAAGAGAGTATGGATGAGGACGGTATGTACCGAGATACTATTGTCTCGCTCAGTAATGATCATTGATCTACATGTTCTGAAAAATTGGATATCTGTGCAGTGTAGATTTTCTGTATAGGCTACTAAGTAATGAGAGAAGTATTGTGCTTTCTGGATGCGATCTATTGAGAGTGGTCTAATAGGTTTATCTGAGACCTTTTTCCTGGGCTACTACTTTTCCTTTCAATCTGAAGCATTTTTATTTTTTATTTTTCATTTCATGACTGCAACACGAAGTCACAAGTACTTTAAGTTGCCTCCTATGTAATATGGTCGATGCGCTCTCATGGCAACACAAATTGCATATTAAGATTTAAGACTAGAAGAGATGGTTGCCCGTTGCGTTCCTGTGTAGCAAAAAAAATGACTGATTACGGTAAAATATTTTGTGAACTTCATAATTGAGCATAAGGAAGTGGGTGCTCAGTGCTAAACCCTTCACTGAGTTTTGTCATCCTTTTACAAGTTTCTCATGGTTATCATGTGATGTCTTTTGTTAGACAAAAATTATAAAAATATCAAATAAATCAAATGGTAGAGACCTGAGACCCCAATAACTTATTGTTGGCATCAAGCTTCTTGTATGCTGATCATGTGGGGTATGCTTTTTCTCAAGTGCCAACTTGCAAAGTTTGAGCTTTTATTTCTACCTAGTTTCATCAGTAGCTATAACCAATCCAATATATACTGAAACTGGTGATTGTGCCTAGTTACTCTTTGCATTAAGCTTTGTTTTTGACTAAGGCAAACAAGGAATATGTAGTCGACTTGGGTAGCTATAAAAGTAGAGTAAAAGACCACTGGCAATACCCTCTCTTTTCTAAATCTGTAAATCATCTAGATTCTGGTATCAGTGTTATATAACAGTAGGAAAAAGGTGACAGTCTAGGTTTGAGAGATGTATTCTGGCCTCATACTTTTTTCCTACAAAAAGATTTTAACTGATTTTTTCATTGACGTTAGGTGAAGATTCGGGCCTCTCCGAGGAGCTTATAGAAAAGATTTTATCAGGTAATATTTTGCCTCAATGGAGACAACATTTTGGATGTGATGCTTTTGTATGAATCAGATTGTTCTCCCCTTAAGCTATGATTTGTCATGCGAAATGAACAATTTGATGATAAAATGTGGTACTGGTACTCATAATGTTATGCATATTCTTGCATTTGCACTTCGCGTAAGATGATGCAAGCTGTGATGCTATGGCAATGCACAGGTGGACAGATTATTTTGGACGATCTTTCTGCAGAAGATAAGAAACGGTTTCACAGAGCTGTGGCATCTGGAGAACTGAGCAGGATGATTGATCCATGGGAACCATGGTGGCTGAAGCCTTCTGCTGGGAAAGTACGTCTTAGCCAAGATGGGACTCAGCTTGTTCAACCGCTTGCTAGGGAAGAAGAATCAGGGTTGTCAGAAGCTGATACCGGTAGTTCCTATTTGAGCGATATCCCTCCTGGCCCTGAAACTCCATTACCGCCACTTAGCAAGCTTAGCTCAACACCACCCTCTCCACTTCTAGCTGTTCACCTGGTCGACATTGTATATAGCTACTGTTTCACAGTTCGCTTCTACAATGGAGATTGGCAGTCAGATGCGGTGGGTTCGTCGATGGTCATTCTGAGTGTGTCTTCTGTCCTGGGTCAAAGTGGCCAGCCAGAAACCATGCTCGAAGCTTTATCTTATTGCCTAGAGCAGACTTGCTCTCCTGCTTATCGACATGTGGGTGGCTTAAAATTTGGGATGGCTCTTATAGACGATGTTGTGAGCATCCTTTCTCTTGGAACCTCTGCTCTAATCTGCCTTCTTAGTGACCTTCAGAGGCTTGTTCAGGCTGGAGAGAGGGAAATAAAGCTGGAGAAGCCGAAGAGATCAAGGAGGACAGATGTCAAGAACAAGCTTAAGCTCGCTGAAAGGAAAGTTTATTTCATCATGTGTTGGGTCCATGAGCAGCCTGGGGAGGCTTGGCCTTCCTTGGCAACGATTGTAGCTGCTGAGAAAAAGGCAGCTTTAGTTCATGAAGATGGCAAAAGGGTAGAAAAGAATGGTGATGAAGGTGTGATCCACGGAAAGACTTTGATCAAGGAGGTCGAGTAATGCCGCGTTATTTACTTAGAGTTTTGACCTTTTGCAGTTGCATTTTCTCATGTGGCAAGAGTTTCTTTGAAGCTGCCATTCCAGTGCGACCTGTCAGTTAGGTGCATATCTTGTCCATGTCGGGATCTCAGGAAAGAAATCTTAAGATCTTGACCGGTTTCTTAGTTTTTGTCGGTTGGAATGCATATGACAGAAGCCAGGGCAAAGGTCTCTGAGATTGAGAGCGAAGAAAGTAGTGAAGTTGTCTAGCTCTCTGTGTTGATTCACCAAAAAGGCTAACCGTCTTCTTGTTGAACTGATAGAGCAACTGTTGCTTTTGGCTTCAGGTGGTACCGCGATAGGCTTCTGCTGTTTCATTGTCGGAGTATAAATTATACAGGCGACAGATCTTATATGTATCTAGGACTCTTGGAGTCTGGAAATAATGTACGTCCGTAGTTGAGCTGACTTGCAAATCTTGAAGTTTTCTAATGGGAACCAAGTAGAGAATCCTTGTTCTTACTCTCATTCTGGATAGATACGGTGCTCTTCTATTTATTGAAACATGTCTCTATATAGAGAGGAGATTCATAAGTAAATTGCGGGTGATGAAAGAACTGCGGTCGGTATTTCCATGTCGTGCGGATTCTCTTGGGTGGCCATAGAAGTAAAACTTTTGAGTACGCTCACTGGAAAAAGAAAAGCACTGATTGGAACACCAGAACCAGACCTTTCCTGAAAGTATAGCAAAAAGATGGATGCTTTGCTTGGCTAAAATGGGCAAAACCTAAAACGGGAGCATTATCTTCTCGAATGGCGAGAAAGAACTCTTGGGGGCACGCGCCCCAATTCGTAGCGCCGCGAGTCGGGAGACGGTCAAATCATGCGGATTACTCCTGTCCCTGTCTGTCCCTCAGGATGTGATGTCCCAACCCCCAAATCGTGTGATCATGAGGAAGATCATATATATAGATGATCACGACATGTGACTATAATTAGACACTCTTAGATTACCATTCATTCAGGTTGTAAGTACACCTTTGTAAATATGTCATTAGTATCCACCTCTTTGAACAGTCTAACGTGGCGACAGTATATTCCATCATATGATTAAATCCGACGGGCAGGTGCTAGCTCAATAGACCGGTTCAATACGAAGTGGTCTTGAAGGGCAAAATGATTGGATTTTGGTGAAACAATTTCTTCCACAAACTTGGGCGTTGATGACATCCAATATTGACATCTTGGAATTGAAACTGCAAAGGGATTGAAGGCTAATGGAAGGCCCATCAAAGAAGGCCTTCCGCCAGGTCCATTTTGTTAAAGTAATTTAAAATAAAATCACACTTTCATTTAGTAATTAAAAACTTTAAACCTATAAAATTTACCATAATACCAAAATTAGAGATTCTGACTTCAAATATTATCAAATTCCATTTGCCTCCCTAACATATTTAATACCAAGTAAAAGATCAGACTAAGCGTGAGAGAGTATTAAAATAATTAAATAAAAAATCACAATTTCATCTAATAATTTTAAACTTTTAAAATCGTTGATTATCTCGTCTAATAGCTTCAACCTTTTGGAATAGCTAGCTATGATCAACACGTTTCGCAATTTCCCTACCCAGAGACACAGGACGCTCACCGACAGAAAAACTCGCCGTTTCTCATTGACTTCCGGGGAGCAGCCGGTCGGGTGGCACTCTCGTTATTTCAGGCCGAGCTCGAGGCCAGTTTGGGGTTTTTATCACCGACGCCTCCGCAAGCACGATCAATCCCCACACCACCACGATCATCTCCCGACTGTTCAACAACAGCCCAAAAAGGGGAGAACACTCCTAGTCCTTCCTTCCTTCCTTCCTTCCTTCCGTCCCCAAAGCCCGACTCGCAGAAGAAGAAAGACGAAGCAGTCGGCGCGCGTCGCCCTCCTCGTCTCGCCGCTTCGGTAATTCCGCATTCCTAAACCGTCCCGCGATCTCTCTGCAATTCGGTCGTTCCGAGAGGGGGAAGAGAGGGGAAAACATGGGGGATGTATCGGATAAAGTGGCGTATTTCCAGGCGATCACCGGCCTCGACGACCCCGATTTGTGCACCGAGATCCTCCAGGCCCACGGCTGGGACCTCGAGCTCGCGATCTCCTCCTTCACCGGCTCCAACCCCCGACGACCCCCCCTCCTCCGCCTCCGCCTCCTCCGCCGGCCCCGGCCCCCGGCAGATGGCGGTCGGGCCGCCGCCGCCGCCGCCCCCCCGCCCAACGCCGGAGGGCCCAGCCTGACGTGGAGGCTCATCACCTTGCCCGTTTCGGTGATCTCCGGCGGCTTAGGGTTGGTCTCCGGCGCGATTGGGCTCGGGATGTGGATGGCGGGCGGCGTCTTGTCTTATTCCCTCGGGATGGTGGGGTTGGGCCCCGGCTCCGGACGCGGCGGCGGCAGGGGTGAGGACTCGTCGCGGTTGGTCTCGGTGTCTGCCGCCGCGGCTGAGGCGATGGAGTTCGTGGCTTCTTTCGAGAGGGAGTACGGCGCGGCGGTGGTGAGGCCGAATTTCGTGTCCGAGGGTTTTATGGATGCGCTGCAGCGGTCGCGGAATGCGTTCAAGTTGTTGTTCGTGTACTTGCACTCGCCGGATCATCCGGACACGCCGCTCTTCTGCGAGCAGACGTTGTGTAGTGAGGCGCTGGCGGCTTTCGTGAATGAGAATTTCGTCGCGTGGGGCGGGAGCATCAGGGCCAGCGAAGGGTTTAAGATGAGTAATAGCTTGAAAGCATCGCGGTTCCCCTTTTGCGCTGTGGTTATGGCTGCCACTAATCAGAGGATTGCTTTGCTTCAACAGGTACTTCTATAATGCTCTGAATTGTTAATATAGAAGTGCAGGGCGATTCCTTCTTTTAGAGTGTCCGGAACAGAAAAGGGCTAAACTTTTTATAGTAATCGTGATCCAAATGTGAAATATGTTTGATCATGAGAGGCTGTTTTAGCTGCCTTAGTAAGGTGTAGAAGCAGTTGCACTGAATAATATTGTACTGTTTTTAATTCTTACATATACTTGCTTATTGCTTAGATTGTTGAAGGAGAGCAGATAGATTAGGGAATAGGAGGTTTTGAGCAAGATAATGACGAACATAGATTAAGTGGATGTGGCTTTATCATGTTGGTTACATTGGCTAACTGGTGAAGCCTTTTTCTTTCAACCAGAAAATGACGAAAGGCATATACTTATCCCCAAAGTTAGCTTTTCCAAATGTAAAATATGTTTGATCATGAGAGGTTGTTTTAGCAGCCTTAGTAAGGTGTAGAAGCAGTTGCAGTGAATAATGTGTAGTGTTTTTTATTCTTAAAAATACTTGCTTATTGCTTAGATTGTTGAAGGAGAACAGACTTGTCTCCTAAAAAATCGATAAATTAGGGTATAGGAGGTTTTGCACAAGATAATGAGGAACATAGATTAAGTGGCATGTGGGATGGATAATTCTTTATCGTGTTGGTTACATTGGTTAACTGTTGAAACCTTTTTCTTTCAACCAGAAAATGAGGAAGGACATATACTTGTCCTGAAAACGAGCTTTTCCCCTCTTCAGAAAGCAAAAACTGTTCTTTGGATGAAGCATTTTGAGCATGTTATTTTATCTAGTGATTTTGTAAGGTTTTAACAGTATAGACATGATTCTATTTCTTGTCGACTCCTAGGCATGTACAAAGTGACAAAAGACACATTGGGGAAAAATAGAACGTAAAGGTTGGGTGCTACTTTGGCAGTTTGGCACTTGATGGGTCGGTTGGTTTATTAAGGTTTTTTTTTTTTTAAGGGAACAAAAATCTGTCCTAAACTGTTCATTTAGGAGATGGTTAGTTGATTTCATTGGCATCCTTGTTTGTTATGACTGGGATTGTTAATGTTAGATCAAGCTGTGTCTGTTGGAAGATTATTCAAAGTACCCTCAAATTTTTAATTTTATCCAAACAGCATCTTGCATTAGTGAGATCTATGCTTGAATTCTGGTCATGGTCCATTGTAAGTGGCAGAAATCCACCAGAAGTGCTTTTAGGAACTTGTCATCTCTGTAAATATTACCAAGATATAGGCTAGTGCTCTTAGCTGTTTCCATGGTCCGTATATTGTTAAGAACTTGAGATTGGTAGTGATGTTTTCTCCTAGGAGTGATATGAAGGCGATCTTGCTTGTTCTTTCTTGGTCTACGAATTACAATGCTTTCCTGTTTATTTTCTTTTCCTACATTTTTTTTGGGCTTTGATTCATGTGCCTATTGAGCTTTACTCTTGCAATTGCTACTTCCCTTTTAAGTTCCATGATTTGGTTATTCAATTTTTAGGGGTCGAAGAACTTGAACACTTGATAGCAGTCATGCTAGTCTTAGGACTGTTAAACAATGTCTTGGAAGGCATTTCCTTTGAATTTTTCTCTTTTGTTATTCTTTAATATCTTAGGACATTGTTTGGGATAATGCGAAGGTTGGGTAAATAGGTCTTGGCTTGTTCTGTTATTTCTACTCTGTCTCTGTTTTTAAGTGTAATGTCAAGGCTTTTTGGACGATTTTAGAGTCAGAGTTTTGTCCTTGGGGGACGCAGCAACCTCAATCTTAGGCCATTATGTTACGACCACGGTATTCTGGATGTGCTTGTTTTAATGTTCTGCTTCTTTTTCTATTTGTGGATTTAACTAGTTTTATTCTAATATTCCGGTATCATTATCGTGTAATGGGCCATAGAAACCATTGGGGAAATTTAATTTCAGTGTTGGAGTTGATATTATTTATGTTATGACTTGGTAGCATAGAAACATAGCTTGACAAGTTTTTGGCCCCAAGACTTTTAATGAATGGGCGTGTGCTTGAAGTTATTGTCATATTGGTTCTTAAGGTTCTGGATTGTCCCATTTGTGACCCTTTTTACTGTGAAATGTTTGAAAGTCCAATTCAAAAGAAAAAGGTATTAGATGGAGGGATGCTAAACATTTGTAAATCCTGAGGAACTTTATATACAAGTGAGATGGGAACTTCAACACCACATATTCATTTTAATAGACATTCGGACAGTGCATGAAAATGACGAATGGGAATAAGATCGATAAGAACTCCACATGACACGACATCAAATGGCCCATGAACAACTGAAACCTGGCTCTGTTTTCATGGAAGATCAAACAAAATACTTAAATTATGAGGTGGAGGAAGACTACATGTGTGTAAAGCCTGGACAAACTCCATACACGAGCCATGTGGGATAATTTAACCCAAAATAATTGCCCGCCCAACACAAAGTCTTGATGGTCCTTTGAAGAGCTTATCAATGTTATAGGTCTTTTGAATATATATGTAATTATTCAGTACCAGTGTAAAGTGTTGGGAGTGCTTGCAGAAGCGCTATACCTTCACTTGGGATATTGCCAAGAGTGAGTCCAAGCTCGAGCCCATCACATATCCAATTCGATCCACCTTCATATAAAAGCTTAAGCTTTTGAGACATGGGCCAATTAGGATATAATTAATTATTCTCCACATACCAATTTTCCACTGTGGGACATTTTCTTACAACTCACACATGTATTTCAACACAAAAAGCATTGAGATTCCTGATTTTTCCATTTTTTAGTTGAGACTCTCTTTGTTTTGAAGTTGTAGTACCACCAACCTAAAACACATATTGCTTGGTCTTGTTCACTATATTGTTTTGGAATTAGTTTCCTTGCTGTTTTCTTTATATCTTATGGGTAGTCATGTCATGAGGAACTAGTTTTGCATTTGAAATACAGAAATTTTCTTTGTCTGCCATTATTTTGATTTTTCCAATTCTGTAAGTATATTGTGGACTTTCTATATGTTATAGAAGTATCTGTGTGGACTATTGCCTTACATAGGGTTGCCTCTTCCTCCCTCATCATCTATCAGTTTACTCTAAATTCCTTGGAAGATCAACTCTTGGTATCGATTGCAGATAGCCAGGGAGACTGTCATCCCCAATTGAGTAGTGAATGTTCCCCACCTTCATATATGTACATATTTAATGGCTTGTCTTGTCATCTACAAATAATTGAGACTTTTTCAATCAAATTTCTTTAGTAAGATGGAGGATTAAGGTTTGTCTTATCAAAGTCCCTAACCATTAATTCAGATTTGTGGTTCTTGTACTCATAATTCAAGCATATATATTTCCTCTTGCAGGTTGAGGGCCCAAAATCACCTGAAGAAATGCTTACGATACTTCAGAGAGTGCTGGAAGAAAGTGGCCCCGTTCTTATTTCAGCCAGACTCGAAGCGGAAGAAAGAAGGACTAACACGCAGTTGAGGGAGGAGCAAGATGCCGCTTACAGAGCAGCTCTTGAAGCAGATCAGGTAGACTAGTGGGTGAATTAGTTTCAGTTTCTTTTGGGGAAGTAGACGGTGATTCTCATTTTCTCACTAGAAAGATTTATTTGCTTGATGGTTGTCCTTATGGTGCCTGCTGGCACTCCTGTTGCCCTAACAATCTCCTTTTTGCCCTTTATTTTCCATATCAGGCTAGGGAACGGCAAAGAAGAGAGGAGCAAGAGCGTTTGGAGAGAGAAGCTGCTGAAGCTGAAAGGAAGCGCAAAGAGGAAGAAGAGGCTCGTGAAAGAGCAGAACGTGAAGCTGCTGAGAAAGCGGCCGCGCTAGCTAAACTTCGGGAGGAGAAGGCCTTGTCTCTTGGGGCTGAACCCGAAAAGGGACCAAATGTAACTCAAGTAAGTTTCTTTTGCTTCCTGTGAAGTCTTCTTCCTTTATTGTTATCCACAGAATTATACCATCTTAATGGCTTTAAGTCCTCTTAGTAATTGATATTTCTGGGGAGTGGTAGTTTCTTGTCCTTGCTGATTCTCTCTGATCGGGTGTTGATTGATTAGGTGTTGGTGCGATTTCCTACTGGAGAACGTAAGGAGCGGAGATTTCAGAGTGACACCACAATACAGTCACTGTACGATTATGTGGACTCTTTGGGTTGCTTGGAAATGGGGAATTACACCTTGGTCTCCAACTTCCCTCGCGTGTCCTATGGTTCAGACAAGCTCTCATTGTCACTGAAGGAAGCAGGATTGCATCCTCAAGCCAGCCTTTTCGTGGAGCTAAACTCATGAGGAGAACCTAATATCATACTATGTGATTAGTGACAGTCCTAAAAGATAATTGCAGTAGAAAATGTTATATCCCCATGCTTTCCTCTTCCAAGTTGATAGATCTCACATAGATCTTTCTCTTTGCTTTTTCATGTGCTCCTGTTTCTCGATAAATTTCTGGTTCGATCCATCAGCTGCCATCGACTGAAATAATGTTTGGTCTTGCTCCTTAATTTGCACTGGGGATTGCTGGTTAGCTTCTATTGTCATATAGCGGGCAAAGAATTATCATTATATTTTTCTGTCCATCCATTTCTTGAATGCAAAAAATCAATTGATGGTAAGAAAGGTATTTCTTCTCAAATGCTTGGTCTTTATAGAACATGGGTGATCATTTTTCACTCCTCTTTGTTCTAGTTTTGTTTCAATATTAGTCTCCTTCAATCTCTCTGGTGCGCGCAGGCGCAAGGGCAACGAATCTGAAGTTGGAAAGTATTTCTGAACCTGGTGATGATGACATGATGCCCTCATAATCGTTTGGTTTCTGCTCTCGTCCTTTCAAAGCTTCAACTACATTTTGTTTTTTTTTTGTTGAAATGAGACAAAGCTTCAACTACATTAGTAGTCTTACCTTAGGAGCCAATAGATTGAAAGGTTTTCGATACTTATTTCTTACCAATTAGTAGTTGATCAACTATAGCGTGTGACATTTCCATGTCCATTAAACTACATTAGTTCTTTTTCCATTTCGAAAGGGGAATACTCACTCTCGTCTCCAATTCTTGATAATGCCATCATTTCAAGGCAATGATTTTAATTTCGATGGTGCTTTTTTTTCTTTAAAAGAAATGCGCCCTGATCATATTTCATTCGCTGTGGAAATTGTTAAAGAGATCGCAGAGATTGAAAAAGGTTGCTATTTTTGAAATTTTTCAAAAAATACATTTTAATAAAGTTAAAAAAATTTCTCGTCTATCACGTATTGGTGAGGTCGACATTAATATTTAATTAATCAATGAAAGTTGAAAATATATATATGCGACAATCATTAAGATTATCGAGGTGAGGGCCATTTCAGATAAACCTAGGAGGTCTTCGGTTTCAGGAAAATCGTCAACTCTTCTTTTTGATGGACAGTTAAGGTTTTCATCTGTCTGACTCTTGGTAAAATTAATTCAAAACTGTCATCTTTTTTGTTGTTACCAGATTGGCAACTGCATTTGCATCATCAAAAGATTCAACTTGACAATGTGCTTTCGATTTTCTAAATATGGGTTTTACTAATCAAAACCTTTATTTGATTTCCACATTGACCATTAATCTGAAGATCAATATTTTTTTTTTTTTGACTCTTTAGGATCACTAGCCCGTCTTTGGAAAGTACAGAATCAAATTATAGACAGCAAGCTTTCAAACGCACAATAAATTGAGTCAATTGGACTGAAAAAAGTAGGAGCAATTAATGGTCACAAGTTTGGTTACGATTTCGCGTGACGTGATTAGACTAGATGCTTTTCTAGATTACCCCCTCAATGATGAAAGATCTTGCCACAACTTGTCCATTGATATTAAAATCATGTAAATTTGAAATTAGACAACAAGTTATGCTTGAAAAGAATTTGTTCCTCAAATTTTTTTCTCTTCGATTTCTTTCCCAAAAGAAGGGACATGATCTTCTTCATGTGGAGTGCTTCTAAGGATTTTTACGAAATGAATATCCAATCCCTCAATGACCGTCAGAATTAAATTGACAAATTGTCAAAAGATTTAAGATTAATTGATCAAATTAAAAAGTTAAGAATTGAATTGATATAGATGTAATATATTTAAAACTTCTTTTTATAATTTTCCCAATAGACTCATCCATGAAATTACTCAAAAAAGTAAAGAAATCAAGCACCTAACAAGATCCTTCAACATCATTTTCATAGGCTACTTTCTCGTCCTTTTATGGGGGTAAAAGCCCTCTCAAGTCCAACCGAAAAAGAGGATTGAGAAAAACCAGTAAGCAAAGCAAAGAGTCAACTCCCAACTGTACCCAACCGCACGTGCTTCAGATTCTGCAACAAACTCACCTTCTACCCCTCTACTGAATCTTCCACTTATGGTAAAACGGTCAAAACTACACCTCAACTCTCTCTCTCTCTCTCTCTACCCACCTTCTCCATCTTCCTTTCCATTTTTCTATTAGACCCTTAAATTCCTGATACCACTTTCCATAGCTATTAGCTAACCCGTAGAATCCCATTCCTTGGAATCTCATCACCCAGATTCAGCCCAGAACAGAGATATAAAAGGAGAGAAGATATACAAATGACTTTCAGAGATAGATAGAGAGATTAATGGAAGAATCCCCAGGTGAAGAAATCGGAGCCCCTCTCAGTGAGTCCTGTTCATCTCTCTCTCCTCTCTCAAGCTCCTCCATTCACGATTGATTAGTTATCTTCTCATTGTTCCTTGAAAATCTTTAAAGTCCGCAATCTTGCTCTCGCAGTATCGAAGCATGGAGACACCATCGGCCCCGCCTCATCGTCCTCGCCGGCTTTGGACCGGGTCGTCGAAGAGCCGGAGGAGAACTCGCCAGTCCGGCAGGTGGCGCTGACGGTGCAGACCACCGACGACCCGTCCCTCCCCGTGCTCACCTTCCGGATGTGGGTCCTCGGGACGCTGTCGTGCGTGCTCCTCTCGTTCCTCAACCAGTTCTTCTGGTACCGGACCGAGCCGCTCACCATCACGGCCATCTCGGCGCAGATCGCCGTGGTGCCGCTCGGCCGGCTCATGGCGGCGAGGATCACGAACCGGGTGTTCCTCGAGGGGACCCGGTGGGAGTTCACGCTGAACCCGGGCCCGTTCAACGTGAAGGAGCACGTGCTCATCACCATCTTCGCCAATTCCGGCGCCGGCACGGTCTACGCCATCTACGTGGTCACGGTGGTGAAGGTGTTCTACAAGAAGCAGATCACCTTCTTTGTCTCCTTGATCGTAGTCATCACTACCCAGGTTTGAATTCCCTTCTGTTCCCCCCACCTTTTTTCCCAATCTTTATTTTACGAAAAATGTCACCATTTTCAACAAGCGCATTCATTCCGTTGATAATGGGAATAATTCGCGAAATTATTTTTGTTTTTAGAACTTTTCAAGCGAACCTGGTTAGGTGATACGGTGTGAGGATTGACCTCTTGATTTCGTAAGAACTTGGTCATCTTTCAGTAGCACTGTACAAAGGTTTGGTGCATGTTTAGTCGAATATTAAATGTAGTGGCCTTGCAACATGAAGGAGAAACTTTATTTTAGGAGAAAATAATGCTGTTTGATAAAGTGATAATTTATAGTATAACACTAAACGATTGGTAAGTTATCGTTTTCTTCTATGGGTTCAAAAAAAAAAAATGAAAGTTTTTTTTTTTGTCTTTCATATTTAAATATATGGTTTTGGAAGATTATATGATGGTGCATAGGTGGGGTTTGAATGGTAGGTGTTAGGGTTCGGATGGGCCGGTATCTTTAGAAAATACTTGGTGGAGCCTGCGGCCATGTGGTGGCCAGCCAACCTTGTTCAAGTCTCTCTATTCAGGTACAATTTTATTCTAGTAACTTTACCATACACACACACATACATATACGTTGTTGTTAGGTGGAGGAATGAGTAAACGATAGTGCTCCAATTTTAAGAATATCGACTTTGTACGATACAAGTAAAATACTATATTGGTAGCCGTACTCTTTTTTTTTTTAAATTTCTTTAGAGAATTAATATCATGAAAAATTCAAAACTGGTATATCTATGACGAATTTATCATAAACTAATTCTTTTATCATCAAAAACTCAAATTGGTATATCTATAACAAATTTATACCCAAGTAATTTGTTGACCACTAAAATCTCCTAAAATTATACGTATGTGATAAATATACATTCGTTAATTTTCATTAAATTGAATTAATATCATGAAAAATCATAAGTAAGCATACTTGCGACAAACAGATGGTGAAATCTCAAATCAATACCCATCAATTATCATGTATAATCCAATTTAGTAATTTGATGGTAAAATTAAATAAGAAATTAATTGGGAGTAAATTCGTTATAAGTGTACAAATTTAAAGTTTTTCATGATCTAATCATTCTTTGAACAAAGTCCAAAAATTTATATGATGAGACATGATTTATGTGTGTTGCCAATGAATCGTTCTCTCGTTTTGCGTTCCTATATCTGTCTGGTTATCCATAGAAAATGTAGGAATGGTTGGTATGGAATCTCTGAGACAAGCGTGATTCGTTTGAATGATTGGTACATTTTGTTTTGGTACGTACGACGGCAAGAGGACAATCGGGGTTGTGTCTTTTCCGAAGGTATCCGCTGGGGAGTTTTTTTGTCGTGTGGCGTGGTGAGTCTCCACCACGATGTGGGGGCATGCGAAAATCACACTTCTCCACTTTCCCACGAGAAGAATAGGAAAATTCCAAGATAAGGGAGGCGTTCTCACGAGAAGAATAGGAAAATTTCAAGCTGCAAATGTGACTGTTGTCCTCTAATTTCATGTACATTTTTGTCTAGTTATATATAACAAAATCTTACATGGATTCACAGCAACCAACCAAGTACTTCATCGTGTCGACCGATAAACCAACAAAATTATTGAGGTCGTGTTTTAATGGGTTAGTTGAGTGGTAAAACGACTGAAATTTTGCGCCTTGAGAAGCGTGAGATCTCAGGTTTGATTCCTACTCGGTGCAATTATTTAAAATCAGGTCATAAGATAAGGAATTAACTCCCGATGAAATTATCGCTCTTTATATGAATGATCTACTTTTGATCGGACTAAGAAGGTAGATGTAGTTTAGTGTGCGAAAAACACCTATTGTTTGCATTGACACTTTAATTGGTTGCATTCGTAGTTGTCATAGATACTTAAGTTAAGCTAACTCATTTAGCTGTTTGCTAATTTTTATGAGCTAAGTGATGATTTTTAACGGTTGGTTTGATTAGTCGTGCATACAGTTTTCTGACTCTCGGATATCAGCTTCTTTCATCTATCAACCAGTCAAAGGCTAGGCAGGAACCTCCCCAGGAAATATAAAGAACCTCCTAAGAAGTGACAATGCCAAAGCAAGAAACTGCATGACAACGACGACGCCACTAACTTCTTGAAGATTAGTAATAATAATAATAATAATAAAACGACCCAAGAAGAAAGAATTAGAAAAGGGATACCGCAAGTCTAATTACGCATGAGACTTTCTAATACGATTCTCTTTGCATAGACCGTTTTCGAGTACCATCATTTTCTGCAGTTACAGTCTCACCAAGCGAGACCGATGATTGTAATCGATGATTCAGCGAAGAACTGTAATAGGAAAAAAGAAATGGGTAAAGTATGAGACGGGTACGGTTTAATTGCCAATTGAAATTCACTCATCTAGAGGCGAAGTTCATGATTTTTTATTCTAGGTGTGTTCCCTGAGGTATATGCAATGAACAGTCTCTGGTCAATTTATCTGATCACAACTTTGTAATGCATTTATGTTAATATTCTTCAAGTTTAATTGCAGAGCGCTTCACGAGAAAGAGAAGCGACCGAAGGGCGGCGTGACACGGACCCAGTTCTTCCTGATCGCCTTCATGTGCAGCTTTGCATACTACGTCTTCCCAGGCTACATCTTCGAGATGCTCACCTCTATGTCCTGGATCTGCTGGATCTTCCCCAAATCCGTCCTGGCTCAGCAGCTCGGCTCTGGCCTCTACGGGCTCGGGATCGCAGCTTTTGGGCTGGACTGGTCCACCATCTCTGCCTACCTCGGGAGCCCGCTTGCCAGCCCGTGGTTCGCCACCGCCAACGTGGCCGCCGGCTTTGTCTTCGTGATGTACGTGCTGACTCCGATCTGCTACTGGCTCAATGTGTACAAGGCCAAGACGTTCCCCATATTCTCGGACGATTTGTTCACTTCTACTGGCCAGGAGTACAACATCTCGAGCATCATTGACGCCAGTTTCCACCTCGATCTCGCCGCCTACGAGAAGGAAGGACCTCTCTACCTCAGCACATTCTTCGCCATGACTTATGGGGTTGGCTTTGCTTCACTCACTGCCACCGTCGTTCACGTTGCTCTCTTCCACGGAAGGTAATACAGAAGTGAAAATTACTTTAGCCGAGGGAGATCAGTTTCTTCGTGCCATCCAGAAATATTCACTTCAAAAGTACCAATGTATATCAAAATATGCAGGGAGATTTGGGCGCAGAGTAAGGCAAGTTTCCAAGACAAGACAGCTGATATACACACGAGAATGATGAGGCGGTACCGGCAAGTCCCCGAGTGGTGGTTCTGGTGCATCCTGGTGGTGAACATCGCAGCCACCATCTTTGCCTGCGAGTACTACAACTCTCAGCTTCAACTCCCGTGGTGGGGCGTCTTGCTGGCTTGTTTGATCGCCATTGTCTTCACTCTTCCCATCGGCATCATCACCGCCATCACGAATCAGGTAGAATTCCTTAGTATTTAGGCAGCGGCGTTAGTACCAAGAGGCAGTCCACACGTTGTCAATTATCTGATTCCTTATCTTGTTTTTCTTCTAACAGACTCCGGGATTGAATATCATCACCGAGTACATAATCGGGTATATATACCCAGGATACCCAGTCGCGAATATGTGCTTCAAGGTGTATGGGTACATAAGCATGACCCAAGCCGTTACCTTCCTGCAGGACTTCAAGCTTGGCCACTACATGAAAATCCCTCCTAGAACAATGTTCATGGCACAGGTATTTATATTAGCCTTCTTCATCTTCCTGCATGATTTCAAATTACCAACCTACTCTGAATGTTGGTCCCTCTGTTCACTAGGTAGTGGGGACTCTTATAGCTGGGGTCGTGTACCTGAGCACGGCGTGGTGGCTCATGGAGACGATCCCTGACATCTGCGAGACGACCTCCTCGATCTGGACGTGCCCGAGCGACACGGTCTTCTACGACGCATCGGTGATCTGGGGCCTGATCGGGCCACGGAGGATCTTCGGCGATGAGGGCACCTACGGAGCCATCAATTGGTTCTTCCTGGGAGGAGCAATTACACCAATACTCGTCTGGCTGGCCCACAAGGCCTTCCCAGAACAAGAGTGGATCGGGCTCATCAACATGCCAGTCCTGATTGGCGCGACAGGGTATATGCCGCCTGCCACAGCCGTCAACTACACGACGTGGATCATTGCAGGGTTCCTGTCTGGGTTTGTGGTGTACCGGTATCGGCCGGAGCTGTGGAAGAAATACAATTATGTGCTCTCTGGGGCACTGGATGCTGGGCTTGCATTCATGGGGGTGCTATTGTACTTGTGCTTGGGGCTTGAGAGCATTGATTTTGATTGGTGGGGGAATGATTTGGATGGATGTTCCCTGGCTACATGCCCTACCGCTGTTGGAGTTGTGGTGGAAGGCTGCCCTGTTTTCACTTGAAAAGGGAGAAGGCATCAATTAAAATATTTTGTACATAGTCTTCAGGAATAGCAATGGGTTGATTGGGGATTAGCAATACAAATAACAAAGATGTCCTCTATGAAAGAGCAGCACTGTCGGTTCGGTATTTCATTTTCTTTACTGAGATAAAATTCATAGAAATTGGTGAGACAATGTCTTCGTTTTCAAATGTGTTGAGGACGCTACTTTGTGATACAAAAGCTCTGAATGTAATGCGCCAATGAAGAGGAAGACTGATAATGACAGGTGATCGTTGTCGTGAGTCATCGTTGATAATTCAAGCTCATACATAACTCTTCTTGTGTTACTTAAAAGGTGTGATTTAAGACCCTCTAACAAGAGAACAGAACAAAGGAAAATTATATCGCATCTATCTATTATTCATGTAAAATCTATTACAGTTGCAGTTATTATGGTCTGATGACTGTTGGTACAAGCTCGCTAGCAAGGATGTATTGAGCTGCTTGAGTCTCGATTTCTTATTTTAGTTAAGCTATTTCTCTATATCCTCTAACAAACTCAAATGTAATTTTAACCTTAAACTTTCATCAGTAAATTCAATGGAAGCCTGTCCTGTTATTAAGATGAATTACAAGGGGCAAATTTGTTATTCATAATCCATAAAATATATAAATACGTTTGCACTGAGATGTCTCTGAGCTAATAGTCGATTGCATGCATCCAACGAGCAGAATCCAGATTGATACGTAGACCTCCTTTGGGCTGAATCCAAGCAGGTTGTTCAGAAGCCAAGGGCAGAAGAGGATGACAGGAAAGATCTTGAGGCAATATTGGAAAAGCAAGTCTTTCAGAGAAATGCAGAAGTCGAAAACTGGAGAGCAGCCCTCGCACCTGATTCACTGGCCAACTGCAAAGGAGACTGCGGTAGCTGCCAATGTATTGACATCAGGGTTGCTTTCAGTTGACTGTATGGATGCTTTGCTCCGCGATGGCACTAGCCTTGTCTGGAAGCTTTTCAATCTACATTTGGAGCTGTACTTTAGCGAATCTGATAACTTATCCGATTAAGGTCTTTATCGAATGCTTTGCATTGAAGTTTTAAACAGAAGGCGGGCCGCCATTGAAGGAATATTGCTTGTCACTCACTGAAGAAGATTGCAGACTCTAATCTGGGTCCTTCATAAGCGTGTGAAAAGGCACACGACAGATTCTGTCTGGCGATTGTTTGGTAAGTAATTGTGAGTGCAGATACTGTGGTTGCTGGATTCATTCTCTAAGGCTGGGCTGTGTACTGTCGAGTTTTTGTGATTCTCAGTTTCCAAAGGACTGATGCTGTCATTTGGCTTCTAAGGGTATATTCGTTTTTTATGAAAAATGATTTTCACGAAATGGTATTCCAAATTTGCTGAAAGTAGATAATCATTGGGAAATACTTTACGATTAAGTAGAACAATCATACTTAAAATTGAGGAAAATGATTTCAACATCCTAAAACAGAGAAAGCGTTCTCACAAGCTCATTTTCCCACGCGCATGCTCACGCAGAGCTTCCATCGTCCTCTCTCTCTCTCTCATGGTTTTCACTCCTCTTATGTACCTTTCCTTCGCTTACTGTTTCATCATCTTCTCTTCAAAATTTATACTTCATGTACTAGTAATATTTTAGACAAGGATTCTGATATCATCTTTGTATCTTATACTAGGAACAAAATATACTTATAAGAGAGATCAGTTTAAAAAGTCAGATCTGAATATTGAAAAGTTTTTCCTGTCACACTTTCCCTAACCTCACTGTAAGATAAATGCTCCGTTTCGAGTGTTTTCTAGTCCAATGTAGAATTCAAGAGCTGCTGGACTCTTGTCCCCTTATTGGAAGTAGGCAACTGGTAAAATCCCAGGATTGAGAAATGTGCACCAAATGATATATATAAATAGACTTGAAGAGCTCACATGCTGGATATCAACACCAAAAAGTGACAAATGCTAAACAACTGAAAATCAATTCACGAATAACATCTTCCTCAATTAAGACGTTTTCTGCGAATGCTTTTTGCGAAACAAACACTCCCAAAGTACTTATTATAAGATACCAAACCACCACCAGCCGCAATGGTGACGCAAGTGCAGCTGTAGCAACAAAACATGCAGCTCCAAAGTTGCACTCATTATTAACCAGCTTAGAGTGCTACTTGCATCGCCAGCTGTTTCGTCATTTTGCATGCATTTATAGGCTATTAGAACATGGCAACTCAAGACGAGCACAGATATAGCTAACACGACGCTCTAATAAACTCGCTTCCAACAAAATAGCAGTTCCAGTCTTCTTTCCGCTTAGAGCTTTAAACCAGCTCTGGCCATCCCAAGAGCGCCCTCATAAGTATGATTCACGCCAAGGAACCCACTCGCATGGCAGAATTTACAGCCAGGGATGCCTGACTCTTCGGAGAGCTTGTTGTCTGTCAGACCACGCCATGGAGCCGGAAGAGCCTTCCGGCTTTCGAAGCTGCTGGGAGTGACCCCAACTGCTTGCACCAGCCAGTCTTTGCTCCGATTATCCTGAACATGCAGAAACATCACTGTTATGTTCAAGTGATACTCACATTATCAGCTGCTATTCTACCATTTCTCTAAGAGCATAGCTCGACCAAAAAGAAAGGAAGAAAAGAAAAACAGCTCACGGTCATTGTGCGACAAAGAGCATTCGCAGTAACGAGATGCATCCGTGAAATCTTAGCATTTTGTCGTTATTATATTTGATTTCTTTGCCTTTGCTGACGAGTGGTATACCACCCCAGTGACTATTCATTCATCCACTAACACAGGCACCTGCTAGAGCTACAAATTTTTCCATAAGGACGTGCATAAAGAAATTCTCCATTTTCTCCATGTGGATTTCCTACACAGCAAGAAAAAAATTCTACACTGTGTATTCTGTCTACACAGTAAATCACCAGATGGCCCAAAGGGTTCAAATGGGTACCTGATAAAGAGCATATTTGATGGAAGATTCTATTTTCATCTCCTCCTCGAGCTCAAACAAAATAAGCTTCCACTACGAACATAGACAAAATCAAACATATTAGACAAAAAGTGCATGGTGTCCAAAAGTAGTTATTCGCCATCAGATGAGAAACAAATCAAAGTATAGCCTAACAACTACATAAATTGACAATCTGCCAGCAAACCACCATTGATCCATATACCTCATTCGCACAAAAACACCCAGTTCTATCTAAACAAAAGTTGTTGATTCTCAAGCATGTTCACAAGTTCATGTGATATAAGATTCAGTTACTTACCGGACAAAACTGTTTTAGAAGCACGATTTCTCCACTTGAGTCAATACCATGTCTAGCTTCAAGACACTCCATTACAATGGATCTTGCGGGTAACCACGACATTGCATGATATCGAACACTCTGAAAATCAAAGGAATAAGGTAAAACTAATCAGCATTGGAGTCATAAAATGACTAAAAATTTGCTGCCACAGCTCGCTGAAAATCAAGTAGACCTTACATCTAAAAATTCGCCACCGGCCAAGGACATAGCTCGTTGAAATGCCTCATTCTCATTCTCCGCAGACTGATCGGGGTCAATCCAATGTGGATTCAGTTTTGCAACTCTTGCAGACAGATGCGTGTGATTCACATATCTTGGAGGCTGGTCGGTGTCATACTGACTTATTCCGTTATCGATAGCATCAATTGCCTGACATTATCAATTAAAAGATCAAGCTCATCAACCAAGCAAAGACTGATGATACCAGCCATTGCTGGCTATGGCATCTCCTTTGACTCGTAGACTCACGCCTCTGACCCTCCTATTTAGCTTGTGGAAATCGCAACCTTGGACGACAGTCACAGCTCATGTATTTAGCTTCAATAGATTATACTCAACTTTTGATTTATCTGTGTACATTGAGGTTTCCAATGTGGTTGACAAGTATTTCTTCTTATGTGTTTTGGGTATTGAAAGACCATTCAAAATGAGTCTTAGCCCATATATGATGAGTTGAGTTGTTATGTAGATTAATTATATTTAATAAATGGATCATAAATGAATTTAGAATGATAAAACCCAAAATAATATGAGTATTAAATGGATTCACAATTAATTTAGACCTAATCTACCTCTCTTCACACTCTCTCGCCCTCACTCGATCTCACGCTTGCTCACTATGCACTTTCATCTCAGTTCCAATATGATTTGTTCTATATTGAGTTAAATATGTAAGTGGTTTAATAATATGGGTTAAGTCAAATATGTGTTGAGTCGGATATTAGTCATTAAATTTGTATTGCATGAAAATATGTCAATTTGAGTCGGATAATTTTCGACTCAATCCAAACCCGTTTGATGGGTTTGTTGGCAACAAGACGGTGTCCATTTTTGGTACCATTTTCTCAACAATATCACGTTTCTTCATATGAGTAGGTCAATTTTAGTAAGAAATGCTTATCCTTTGACTTTTTTAGAATTTTTAAAGAATCTTACGATTCACAATCGGGAAAATGAAGTTCAAATCCCAATTTAACTATATTGATTTCCAGAACCAAAGCACTGTTTGTTTCACCAAAAATATGGTATTTCTAGGAAATATGTTCAAAAAGTCATTATCCTGAAAAATAACAATATTCTTTGGTGTTTGGCTAAAACATAAAAATTAACTAGAAAATATTTTTTTTTTTTTTAAAAGAAAAGAACCATTTCTTATGGAAAATGAATTATTTTCTTTCCGTGCAATCTTTTTTTTTTTTTTTTTTTAATTTCCTCTTTTGTAAATCACATATTTATTTTTTACAAAAAAAAAGATAAACATAAAAAAAAATAAAAGGAATGCACCGAGGAGAATAAAAAAGAAAGAAAAGATAAAACATAAAAAATAAATAAAGATTCGGATTTTTTAAAAAGAAAAAGAACTAAAATAAAAGTAAAACAATTAAAAGGAATGCATGGAAGAGAAAGTTTTTGACCTCATCAAAAGAAAGAGAAGGGAAAATGATTTCCTTTTTCCCACTTTTGAAGGTGTTTTATCCATTGATAAAACATGTATTACCTAACTCATTTATTTTTCGTGAACTAAATGTCAAAAAATCTGAAAAATATTTTATTTAAATTTGTTTATCATGAAACGAATAGAACCTTAGTAAAGAGATGTCCTTGACAAATGCACGCATAAAAGAGTTCCATGGCCCTTCTACCGACAAATGAATGACCAGAGTAAAACTGAATACTCCAGCGAAAGCACAAGTGAAATTCCAACCTCACCGATCTATGCTAATAATACCAAGGGAAACGCCACTACACCTGTGGCTTACCAGTTCGGTCAGTAGACATAAGGAGGGAAAGAAGAATAACTGTCGCAAGCAAAAACACTTACCTCCACGAAGCTTTTATACACAGCAAGATACAGCCGGTGCACGTCCGGGTGGTTTTCATCGACCCGAAGCTCCTTAGCTATTATCTCCTTCCCAAAATGCTAAACAGGGTAAGAACAAGATCCAAACCATGTTAACAAATCAAGAAGATCTAGACCACCAGGTAGAAACTAAAAGCCAGCCTAATGGAAATGAGGCAAACGCTCGGGTCGAACCAGTACCTTGTAAACCGAGTATAGGCAGCACAACCCCATGGCTTAAGAAAACTTAAGTCCGGTTTTCTACCTGTCCATAACTCATATAGAGTGGAACTAACTGAATTGGAAGGCACCCTTGTTAAGTATATAGGTAGCGATTAACAACGCATCACTCCAAAAAGTGATATGTAAGTTAGCATGCGCCATCATGGACCTAACCATTTCCAGCGGGTTACGTTTCTTCTCTCTCGCAACACCATTTTGTTGAGGAGTATATGGAATAGACAAATCGTATTTATATTCCTTTTCATCACATTATTTTCTGAACTTATCGATAAATATTCTTGACCTCGATCGGATCTCAATACTTTTATTTTCTTGTCTAATTGATTTTCTTCCAAGTTCATAAACCTTTTGAAACAACATAATGCTTCAGATTTATGAGAAATCAAAAAGACATATCCGAATCGAGTATAATCATCTATAAAAGTGATGAAATAAACAGCCCAATGCCTTATTCTCACAGTCATTTAACCACAGACGTCAGAATGAATTAAATGCAGAGGAAATTCAGCTCTTTTACTTTTTCCAAATGGTTTCCTTGTCATTTTCCCTACTAGGCAATGCTCACATATGGGCAAATCGACTTTTCAATGTTGCCCAACAAGCCCTCTTTGACTAGTCTATTCATACATTATTGGCCAATATGACCAAGTCTAGCATGCCACACATTCACATCATTATCATATGAAGTAGAAGACGTGAAATAAGGGAATAACATATATTGACATCACCACAGTCAACATTTAGTACAATAAAACCATCTAGAAAGTGACCACAATCATAGTAGTTTGTATCCAAATACAAATCTACACCGTTATTACGGAAGTTCACACTAAAACCAAGCTTAACCAACATCAAAACAGACACTTAAATTTCGACGAATCTCCGGTTCGGTTGGCGGGTGCCAATCCCTTTAACTTCAGCTCACGGAGTTGTTTCCCACATAGATCAAATTGAATCTTCATATTCAAAAACCAGCACTGCTGAGCTTGGTGGAAAATCCATGCCCAAATACTTCCTCGAAACCTTTCTGGTGATGATCATACCGGTCTCTACTCGGATCATACACGCCCCCGACATCAAGCACAGCATCGAGCCCCTCCAGCACCTGCATTCTTCACTTCAATCAGTTCCCACAACACACGACACAAAGAGAAGCATTTAAAAAGGCAAAACCGGCAATCCTCCCGAGCAAGTGATACGCAGAACCAAATGCTCACCATATACACGATAAATAATAGCCAAAAGAAGTGCTGCTTTCACCCGCTAAGCTACCAAGGATATCCTTTTTCTTCTTTTAATTTCGCTTCTTTGTTTTTCTCTGAGAAAACCCAAGAGGATGAACGTGGGGCAAAACCGAAACAAGAAAGGGGAAGACCTGGAGGTCTCTAGTGCGGACGATCTCAGCGTTGGAGAACTTGTTGGTGAGGCGAATCACGAAGCAGCCGAGGGCCTCATCACAGTGAAAGGAGCCGTTGTGGGTGCCCACGCACTTTGGCGGCGGGCTGGCGGAGAAGGAAGAAGCAGAAACCCTAAGAGGAGGAGTAGCCATGCAAGGAGAGAGTGTTAGGAGACGCTGGAGGTTGGATGAAGTAATGTAAGCTAGCGGCCTGCTTCCAAGCGTCACATGGGGAGACAAGATTTATAGCGCTTGCCATCGGGTCGTGTTCTCTCGTCCGACAAGATTTATCTATCAAATCATCATTAGGAATAGATTGTGGAATGTCCTAGAGAGGCACGATTCATCTGATGATTGGTACAGGTGGTTTTGGCACCTTTCTCTTTATGAGGACAATCAGTTTGGCTTCTTCTCAGATGGTAGGATTTTTCTTTGATGTGACGAGGGACGTGTGCAAATCACATTTTTCTCACGTGAAAGAAGTGAAAAAGCTTAAGTTAAACGAGACAATCTAAAGAGAAGGCCTAACCCCACTTGTCATGGCATCCAATGTTTAAGCTCCAAATCTAGCTATGGTTCTCTACTTTTATACTCCCTTTCGCTCACTTGTGCATTAAATCTGAGCCGAGCATTTCATCATGTCACAATATGTGATAAACTATAAGGTTACTATAATAAAATGATTAAGATTTTGCGCTTTAAATAGTATGAGATCTCATTATCAATCCTTGCTCGATGCAGTTATTTGATATCGAGTCATAAAAGAAAGAACTAACTTTCCATGAAGCTCTTGTTATGAAATCACAAGTGAATTTCAGAAAAATACCGCAAGCAAATAATCCATCGGACATAATATAACAATAAAATAACGGAATTAGAAGAATATGCTAGAAAATTTATTATCAAAGTTTATCCAAATTTGGGCTATATCTTTGCATAGAGGCACTCTGCAAATCCACTAGACTTCGAAGAAAATATACAATGATAATCTTCTCTCAAGATTAAGATATAAAAAGATTAAGAACCCTCATAGATTAAAAAAAAAAAAACTCACTTTTTTCTTCTCTATTTTTCTTGCCTCTTTATTATATATTTTTTTTAACTCTTGACAGCTAGCGTTTTACTTTCGCTAATATAAATGTGTAACTTTTAACCTAAAAGCAAATCTAATAGAAAAGACAAAAAAGCTCTTAAAAAATATTTGGCTTCACATACGACAATCTCCCACTTGAAGACAAATATATTCGATGCACTAAGCAACTTTACATCCGTCTTCTTCAAAAACTAGTAACTGCAAAACTCATGCCTCTGCGATACTCATCATCAATCAATATAGAGTAATATCAATGGTAGTAATACAAAAAATATGCTTCTCTCTATCTACTACTTTGGTCAACAAGTCAGCTGGATTCTTTGAGCCATCAATCTTCTGTAATTTTAACCAATTATCTTCCAATGTTGATCTTATAAAGTGATAACACTTCTTGATATATCTAATCTTTGAGTGATAAGCTACATTCTTTGCTAAGTGCACTACACTTTGACTATCGCTTCATAGTGTACTGACTGGTTGTTTTCGATGTAGCTCCTCCATATAATCTTGTAACCACATGATTTCCTTGGAGGCTTCTGTGATCATCACGTATTTTGCTTATGTTGCCAATAAAGCCATTATTTTCCAACTCACTACTGTACCTACGACTGTAAAAATATATCAGTGGTACTCTTACCATTATTTCGATCACCTAAGTGATTTGTATTTACATAACCTTGCAATTCTAGAAATGTACTACCATAAAAAGAGAGCAATTTAATGTACTTGCAAAATATCTAAATATCAATTTCACTGTATTCCAATGCTCTCTACCTAGGTTCTACATATATTAGTTCACAATTCTCATTGCTTGTGTAATGTTTGGTCTCGTGCTTACCATGGTATACATCAAAATCCCTATTGTTGATGCCTATGGAACTATCGTTATTTCATCTTTCAAAACTTGAGTGCTCAGACACATATCTTTAGAAAGTTTGAAGTGACTCACTAAAGGAGTCACGACCGTTTTGCTTTGTCCATGTTAAATCTCTTTAATACCTTGTTCACATAGTCTTCGTGCAACAGACATAATTTCTTATTTTTCCTGTCCTTGATAATTTTCATGTCTAAAATATTCTTGACTTCTCCAAAGTCTTTCATAGCAAACTGTGATAATAGCATATTCTTCACTTCTATGATTCTCTTCATATTGGAGCTAGCCATTAGAGATACACAATATCACTATCGTCATACTTGCGAAAATAAATACAATGATCAGACTCACAATGTGCAAATCATTTTTCTTCCATGAAACCATCAAACTTTAGGTACTATTGTCGCAGAGCTTGTTTCAAGCCATATAAGCTTTTCTTCAAGTGACGTACTATGTACTCCTTACCTTTGATTTTAAAACCCTTAGGTTGCGTCATGTATAATTCTTCATCTAAATCGCCGTGTAAAAACGTTGTTTTCATGTTTAACTGCTCAAGATGAAAATCCTCCACCGTAACTATACTTAGCAGAACTTTGATTGATGTCATTTCACAATAGGTGAACATATTTCAAAGTAGTCGATCCCTCATTTTTGAGAAAAACCTTTGACCCGAAGAAGCGTCGCATTGGGCACATGAGGAAGCATCCTCATCACACCGTCCAAATCAGATTCTCTTATATCTGATACTACAATCTACTTCATTCTTAATCCTGTATATCCACTTGTTTAACAAAGCTTTTTTACCCGTAGGCAACTTGGTCAACTCCCAAGTTTTGTTCTGAAATAACAAGCTCATCTCATCTTTCGTAGCACACTCCCACTGCAAGTGAGATGTATCTTTCTTTACCTTATCATAAGTCTCCGGTTTTCTCAAATCTGTATATAAGATATGACTCAGAACAATATTAGTTAATGGATCAAAAACTACCTTTGGCTTTCTCACACGTGTAGACCTCCTCAAGACTGGTACTTCAAGAACGTTTGTCTACTCCGAATCACTATGTTTTTCTTGATCTGCACCCTCATTGATAATAGGCTCATCTTGAACCTCTTCTTTAGGTGCACTTTGATCTATCAAAACCATCTTCACAGGCATTATGTCTAGCTCAACATATTATGGTCCTACTACCTTCTCATGTTCTCTCTGACGATTCTTGTACATCTTTTCTTCATGGAATTCCACTTTCCGATTGCGGATGACTTTGTTATTCTCATAAGCCCAAAGCCTATAGCCATATTCATTGCCACCGTATCCAATAAAGGCACACTTTTGGTACTTAGCATTAAGCTTCTTCCTATCCTCCTTGTCAATCAAAGCATATGCAATACAACCAAATACTTTTAGATGTGAATAATTTATCAATTTATCTGATCACCACTCTTGTGGTATTTCTCCATCCAACGCACTAGATGGACTCTTGTTGATAAGATAAACAGCTGCATTAATCGTAGCAGCTCATGAATGTAGTGGGAGACCCGTGTGTAGCTAGGGGTGATCGGGTCCAGGGTGGGTAGGGTCCAGACCTGGACCCTGTACCCAACCCTGTTATAACCGATTCCCTTTTTTGGACCTTGTACCCAACCCTATTTACATTAGACCCTGTACCCAGACCACCTTGTTTTTCCGATCCGATTACAGGGTCAACCATGTTTCCACCGGAACCTGTTTTGTTATCATTCGATATCATTGGAAAATACACTTGAAAGAAGTCCAACAGCTGCCTCCTTAACTCGATCACCTCCAATACATGCTTAAGTAATAGATAATGTGGAAGGACATAGATCACTCTTGCCCCTATCTAGTAAATGGAGTGAATTCATAAAAGCAGTGGCTATAAGGGTTCATTCGGATAATGTATCTTTGAAGAACTCAACACAAAAATGCCACTAGAAGAATTTCTCACACCAATCAAACACGTTTGAATGAACGTTATTGCTTGTTCATTGCTCCTAATCAGTTTTGAAATCAAAATCGCAAGCTTTCCTCAATCATATGACCAGGAGAAATAAGCCAAATTGACCACTAGGCAGTAGGCACAATCAATCACCATTAAGTTCACTAAAGCAAAGCAGCGAACACTTTGTGCAAATAAAACTAAGTTAATTTCACAGAAGCAAAACACTGTGATGGAGCAAGAACAATTCAAGATCACCATATAACTCAATCCCCATAATGTCTCCACCAAATTCAAGCTCACTTAATCCAGAAGCAACAAGTTCACCGTGCACAATGAGAGAAGTGAGAGCAAAGGAGCTTCCTTTACCTCCCTGTGATTGTTAGAGAGTAGAAAAGATAGTTATAAAAGTCAAAAAAATGATGACACTAGTATTTGCCCCCATGATAGATGAATCAGTACATTGAGGTACTAAAACCAGCATCCAGCTTGTCGTCACATTGATCCACATAATCAAAAGTAATTGATAATTGCTGCCGGCTTACAATCCTCTAGTTCTTTCATCGCTTGAATATATACTCAGCCTTCTTCTCCAATCATGAACTCACCCTCCAAGAGCCAAAACCATATCCAGCATATTATGCAAAAAGCATGGTGACTGACAAACAATAAAAGCATATGAGAGCCTCCAAGAAAACATATGCAAAACAATATATATAAGAACTCTACAAGACTAAAAGATTAGCATGATTTACCTTGTATAAATAACGACTACAAAGTGAAGTTCCTTGCAAAATACAGGTTCTTGAAAAGTCAAATAAAGATGATACAAAAATTACGGTTTAATAAAGTGTATTTACTTACCACAAAATCGGAGTTTCCACAAAATGAAGTCTATTTTTCCAGTGATAATGTCTTTGGTAAGACAATCCAAATCTAAAAACCAAAAAAGAGATTAAATAAAGCATTCAATTAATAGATAGTTATGCGAATAAATTACAAGATAGAAAGGAATACATACGACTTACCCGCCTCAAACTTTTCCGCATTCTCGATGCACTCTTCAACATTGATCGGCTCACGAATAGCTCTCAACCAATCTTGAGTGCAAATCAAACATTCTACCACTTTAGGAGTCAAAGAGCTTCGAAAGCCGTCAAGTACACGTCCCAACGTACTAAAAGTTGACTCGGAAGAAACGGTAGTCACGGGAATAGATAAAACATCTCGAGCCATCAAAGATAAGATTTTATACTTTGACCCCGTACTCTTCCACCACATCAAAAGGTCGAGATTAAGGACATCTTCACTTTCAGCTTCAAGATACCGATCAAGTTCAGATTTGTTTTCATCCAACACTTTTTCTTGGCATGAAGAAAGCTTTTATGCCAAGCATGGATTTCACACTCATTGTCATCAATATCAGCATTGGAAGCACTGCTACTATTACACAAAGTTGAACCACTAACATTTTCCTTACTAGAAGAACCATCAAAAGATTGCTCATAAAATTTATATAAACATTCCAAGGCAACCTTCACTTTATTATGCATCTCATCAACTTTTGCTTCATCATCATAAATTTGTTCAAAACAAAACTTCACATAATTCAACTTTTTTGTAGGATCCAATGCAACTGCAATCAACACCATCATATTTACTTTATCCAGATTCCCATAATACTTGTCAAACTTCCCTTTCATTTTTATACCCATAGCTTGAAGCTTTGGGTTCAAGGAATTCACCGCATTATTCAAATATTTATACAACATAGCCATCCCCTCAAAATATTCATTTGAAGTAACATATGAGCTCCATGACATCCTTTTGGTTGCATCATAAAACCGTTTCAGAAATTTAGAAAAAATGATGGCATTTTCCCAATCTTCATCTTAAGGAGCATCATGGTCAATCTCCCTTAAGAAGAATGAATCTTCTTCTTCCATTCTTTCAAAAGCTTGCCTGAACTTTATGGCGGTGTCTAACATCATGTAAGTGGAGTTCCATCTAGTGGCAACATCAAGACAGATCGAACCTTTATATACAATCCTCTCACTCTCAATACAAGACCGGAATGTCTTAGCTCTAGCAGGAGAACTCCTCACATATCTAACTACATTTCGGATACGAGCAATAGAATCATGCACCTCATTCAATCAATCTCTTACTATCAAGTTAAGTATGTGAGCAGTGCACCTCATATGCAAAGCATCGCCATTCAAAATCAAAAACCCTTCTCTTGAAAATTTTTCCTTCAAATAATCAACGGCCACATCATTTGAACTAGCATTATCCATGGTTATTGTGGATATCTTTTTTTTCTATTCCCCAGTCATGAATACATTTCTCCATCATTTTTCCAATCTATTTACCTCTGTGACTATGCATTACCACAAAATTGATGACTCTTTTATGCAACCTCCAATTTTTATCAATAAAATGTGTCGTGAGACATAAGTAATTCAAATTTTGAATGGAACTCCACATGTCAGTTGTGAGTGCAATCATAGATTTAAGCTTACCAAAGGAAGCTTTCAAACAAGCTTTTTCACTCAGATATAATTTCATACAATCTCTAGCCACCGTAAATCTTGAAAGATGTTGGAAAAGGGGTTGTAATTCGGTGACAAAATCGCGAAAACCAACACGCTCAACTATGGAAAACGGTTGTTCATCAATAATAATCATCCGAGCAAGCATGTGCCTACAACGTTCTTGATCAAACTTCCACGTCGTTAAGACGCTATCACCACTAATAGTATTTTCCCCTTCATCACCAGTCACATCTCCCCTACGTGATGTAATCAACATTTGCTTTTTATCTGCATGAGAATACTTTTTGCACTTTTTCAAGTGCTTCCACATAGTTGACGTTCCATGATCAACATTATACACATATTCAACCCCACAATGAATGCACTTCACCCTAACGGTTTTCTGTGTTTTCTCATCTATGATTCTTGAAAAGTTATCCCAAGTCTCCGATTGATTAGCTCGCTTTTTACTTAGAGGAGGACGAGAGTTAGCTGCCCTCACCTTATTTGTCGCACCCACGGTTGCAGATTCTACTTCATCATCTCCATGGAATGGCAATTCCATGAGCGGACTCATTTCGTTATGTCCATCCACTTCCATTGATATATTTTTGTCTTGATCCATCGACCTGAAAACAGAAAGAGCAAATCATAAGAATCTCCACATCAGCTTTGGAGAAATTAATAAGTAAACAAGGAAAAATGGGAGACATTATTCTGTAAGAAAAATTAATAACAATAAGCTTTAACGGTGAGGATATTGTTAGGGAGTGGGGCAGCAACTTTTGAATGGAAGTAAAAAACTGAGGAAAGAATAAACTAAACATATTAGCATTGTATTAACATATTCACCTATAAACTAGCAATCGTTCTGGTATGAACAACTTCCCGCCCGCTCGTGGTCGTGAAAGTTAGCGGTCCCTCTCCTCTCTCCCTCCGATTCCCTCAGTCCTCGAGTTGTGAAAGTCTCTCCGCCCTGCTCCTTCCCTCTGACCAGGGTTGGCCAGCAAGCATTGCTGCCTTGCTCCTTCCCTCTAACCGGGGTTGCCCAACAACTGTTGCTGCAGGATCGGGATCACACGAAATACTGCTGCGATTGAGAGAGAAAGAGAGAGTGAATGGAAGAGGGAAGGGAAAGGGGAGATAGAGTGATTGAGATCGATGAAGAATTTAAAGTTATAGCACTCAGAAAAATGTAGAAAGCAGTTGATCATAAATAGCAACACCACAGAGGAGAATATTACGTAGTGATGATGATTTATATTGCTTTAACCGTTGGACATCGCACTTCCCCTGTTACTTTTCAAAAAGAACAAGTGTCCCATGAAAGAAAGCATTTCGAAACTCCAACTTTGTGTTGTAAAACTCCATGAAAAGGTAATGAACTAAGCCATCACTTCCTTTAAAAAACCAATTACATATATAAATGAAGCCAGGAAAAAACACTAAAATTAAGGATTTGAGAATTATTGGTGTGTTTATAGCAATTTGAAGTGTTCTTCCTCATATGTAATGACAAAAAATATATTTTCTTCTCAAATGAATAGCCACATAGCGTTCAATTGTTAAACAAAGAATGCATATGCATTCAGTCTATGTTTTAACGGAACAAGACTCGGCTATATCAAAAAACAATAGACCACAGATAATTCTTGGCTACTTGAATCAAATTCCCAAAAGCAGTTGATATTTAGCAAATTTTGGGGCTCAAGCATGGCATGACTGTAACTTAAAAGCACCGGCAGAACTTTAAGAAAGTGCGTGAGAAGAAAGAAAGATACCTATTTTCTTCCAACTCTTGCCATTATAAACTGCAACAGCATTTTTCAATGTCTCATCCTGAATAGGGTAGAAAATAATTAGAAAATGCTACATTCCCCAGAACCAAAAGAAGCAAACATGCTCTACAATGAGGTACAGGCTCAGTAATTCCCAAGATGGAGTTTCCGATGATTCAGTCTAAGCAATGCTAGTTTCATGCTTCCCTTGATTAGATAAAAAGCTGCTCAGCTCTTTTCTTCAACGTATGAAAACATAATTGTATAAATGACCTCGGATGTAAAGTTCCAATAATCAAACGGAAGGAGCACACGCGAGCAAAACATTTGCTAGAGTGGCAGAAAATTAACCTCCTCTGGAGTCCAACTGCCCTTTGCCCGCTTGATAGGTCCTGTCGTCCTCCTGAAGATAAGATTGCAAAGTTAACCGACTAGCAAAAATATGCCCTTTTAGTAATCTTAGGAGACGAACAAGTAAATCTCCTCGATTTAATCAACATCAAAGGAATGCAATTGCAATAGACAGCAACAAGAGCAAAGAAACAAGGATAGAAAGTGCCGCAAAAAGAACGACTTGACAATTCTACAGAAGAGTGGCAACGTGTGGCAAAGTTTAGCAAGCACGTTCCAAAAATGGAGCGATCTAGAGCTTAACAAGAAGTAGAATTACTCAGGCTCACACAATTTAGAGAAAATGACCGCATCTGCTGCCCAAATATTACAACCCCGACAAAAACACACCATCTCCCACGACCTAAAGCTTACCGGATATAGCGAAACAGCCAAGAATCCACCGAGTTGAAAAAGAAAGAAGCAAACTGCCCCCTCAACTCAAAGAGCGCAACCTAGAGAGGAACGAGCGAGATTCAGCGCGTTTCTTGATCCGAGACAAGGGTCGTGCGGGGGTTTCCTTAACCTAAGATTTCTAGGCGTTTCTTGGACTTACTACTTGGCTTGAGCCTGGCATTTCATAATTGTGGGTTTCTTGGTCGTCGCGTGAGAAGGAGAAGTAGTCGCCGGGCTCGACACAGCAAGAGATTTGAGAGTAGCACTGGCATTGCGGAGAAGAGAGGGGGCCAGCTGCGAAGGGGGGGAGGTGCAAAGGCAATCTCACGAAAGAGAGACTGAGAGGGGGGCAAACTGCTTAGGGTTTTTTTTTTTAGTAATATCTCAAAACCGGGTCCAACCGGTCCGGTTCCCGAGTGGGTCTTCACTTAGACCCGGGAACCGGACCAGTCAGGTTCCCAAAAAATGGAACCGGTTCCCGAACCGGTTTTCCAGGTGGTCTGGTCCGGGTTCCGGGTAAACCTGGTCCGGTTGCTCACCCCTATGTGTAGCCTTATGAATCTCGCATGTTCTAGAATAGTGATATTCATCCTCTCGGTTACACCGTTTTCTTGAGGAGTTCTAGGACATGTATGTCTTCCCGATTAAAATATTCTGCAAATTCCTTTCTTGTGTATTCACCATTATTATCAAACTTTAGAGCTTTAATAGGATAATCTATCTATTTTTCTACCATGGTCTTTCATATTCTGAACATCATAAATACTTCTGATTTTTCTCTAAGAGCATAGACCTAAGACTTCTTTGTTGTATCATAAATGAAGGTGACAAAATATTTCTTACCACCATAAGAGAGTTCTTAAGCCGGTCCCTATACATCAATATGAACTAACTCTAGCTTTTGGCATTTATTTTGTCGCCTATTCAATTGAAAACTAACAACCTTATGTTTTCCATAAATGCAACTCTCACAAAAATATAATTCAACTTTTTTGCAAACCCGAAAGTAATTTCTTCGATAACTGCTTTACGCATATCTTACTAAGATATCACAAACGATAATGGCAAAGATTGGACAAATTACCTGTAGCCATTGTAGTTGCAACCACATCACTAATATTGTCTTCTTGGAGAAAGTAAAGTATACCCGTACGCTTTCCCTTTACTACAACTTTTACCCATGAGGTTATCTTCCACTCTCCGCATCCAAAGGTTGTTATCAAATGTTTTTGGTCAAGTTTACCAGTTAAAATCAAATTTTTCTTTAATTCTAAAATATGCCTAGTTTCACGCAAAACTAGACATCCTCTACTTGAGTTGTTCATAGTCACAGTTCATTTTTCCAACAATCAAACACATTTGGTCATTTCCCACAATCACTTGCCTGAAATCTCCACTAGCATAATTATTGAATATGTCTCTTTGCGAGGTGCAATGGAAGGAAGTATCGGAATTAATAAATCACTTGTTCGTCATCAAGTTAAACCTTGCAAACAAACACAAGTTATCTAGCAAAATTTCATTGCCTAACCACATTAGCTTCTTGATTCTCATACCGCTGCTTCTTTTTGTAGGCTTCACATTGAAATCTCCGGTGTCCGATTTAGTGATAAAACCAACACTTATTTTTTGCAACATGTCTCTTACCCCTTGATTGTGACTTGCCACACTTGCTAAATTTTCATATGCTTGTACTTCTTCCACGGTTCTCTATTGCTACTGCCGTTGAAGATGTAGATGCCGAAAAATTATCTCTACTTGAGACTTTCCTTCGCATCTCTTCATCCATGATACTGCTCACAACATCATCCAGAGCTAAATCATCATTCATAGTGCTAGAAATTCCTTGTATTGCGGTGTTGTAGCTTCCGAAAGAGAACATAAAAATAATAAAGCTTGAAGCTTCATATTTATATTTATGCATGCGGATTCCCATTGATCCGTGATCTGCGTGAAACTATTAATATGCTCTGCCACAAAATCTTTGTCAAATAATTTCATATTAACTAGTTTCTTTAGTGAAAATACCTGATTTGATGTGGACGGCTTCTCATAATTATTGGTTAGAATATCCATGGCTTCTTTTGTAGTTATTGTTTTCGTGATGTTGTACTCTGTCTTTTTCGTCAACCCTATATGAATTACACCCAATGCTTTTCGATCAAGAATTTTACATCCGGCTTCTACTATTAGATCCACTTCCACCATCTCGGGTTTTCAACCCTCAAGTGGTGCACAAGGATCTTTTAGATAAATATAATTCTCAATTTGGAGTTTCCACCATCCAAAATCTTACCCATCAAACTTATCAATTTTGATTTTATTTTCTATCATACTGTTTGCTTTCAATCGAACGTCACCAAAAAACCCTTGATGTTCTCGATTAGTCAACCTAGGCTCTGATACCAGTTATTACGAAATTGTATGCCGATTCTAGAAAAATACCACAAGTAAACAATCCACTAAACATAATATAATAATAAAAGAACAAAATGAAAAGAATAGACCAAAAAATTTGTTATCGAAATTCACCCGAACTTTGGCTATGTCTCCGCACAAAAGCACTCTGTAAATCCATTAGACTTCAACAAAAATTGGAATACAACAACAAGATCAGGGTATAAAGAGATTAAGAATCCTTATAAAGAAAAAATTCACTTTGGTCTTCTCTCTTTTTCTTGCCTCTATTTTCTTTTTTAGTGTTTTGACGGCTAGCATCTTGTTTTCGCTAATATAAAAGTGTAACTTTTAACCTAAAAGTAAATATAATAATAATAATAAAAAGATAAAAAAAAGCCCCTAAAATATATTTGGCTTCATCTAGCTTTTTACATGAATGACCTGCAATTGATCGAATCAAGAAGGTAGATCTAATTTGATACCCGAAAGTTGTTCAAGATTGCATGGAAAGTTCTCTTGTGTATGAAAAATAATCTTTTAACAGCAAATGAGAAGGCTGCGTCATTGTTGAAGCATGATAGCAGAAAGAACGAGGTGCAAAACTGCAAACAGTTTTGGATGGACTTCAAAATCCAATGATAATCAAGGATTTCATGGCTCGATGGCGGGACGTGGTAATATCACCTTCCTTGTCGTTGTTTTCCTTATCGTCTAGCAAATTAAAATTACGTGTATTGAAATCTGTACAAATGACATTGGAACTTTTCAAGGGAGTTTAGCCATTTCAAGCAATGACGAGCTCTAATTTATTCCCATAACGGCACTTTTAGTCTTTTTCTTAAACTCAAGTTCGTTGTCATTCGAATTCGAATGTTCATGGACTTCATCAACGCTGACCGTTGTGTCTACTCCTAATTAATTTTTCCCCTTAATCCATCCTAGTTTATTTTATTGATTAGTCAGCATATTAATGGCCTGTTATCGTCTACCATATTGATTTCCATTAAAGCAATAATTATACATCTTTTTATAGCAACACAAGTACTGCAATAACCTCTCTCCTTGTCGTTACTATTTTAAAATCAAATTCATCTTTTAATGGCTTATGTAATTACATGGATATTTTGTGTCCTCTCACGACGTGAGATAATATAAATTTGTACGTAAACTCTCTTGAACAATTCAAGAGAAACTCCAAGCTATTGACAATTGGAAGTAGGAAAATGTGATTTTAAAAAGTCTCAACTCTCTGCTATTGTTTTTTCATTTTTTACTTTTGTGAGTTTATGAAGTTCTACTCATAAAGTTTACTTTTTCTAAATACTTTATTATAGTATTTTAAAATTTTCATTGGGCAACTTATAATACTTTTTATGTGATTTTTGCAGGTTAAGAATTGCGAAACAAATCTTTCTATATTTAGATTGAAGAATTTCAATGAACATCTTCCTTATTTCCATATTCTAGATATTGGAGCACCTTGATTAAAACACTGCGTGTCTACATAGTACAATAGTTTTTGTCGAAGTTTTCCTTTTATTTTCTTTTCTAATGAAAGAAATATAACATAAACATATATAATATTAACTCAATTTTAGTCGTTGGATAGTTTACATTTATATATCTTATCATATCGGTCTCAATATAATTATAGACGATATATATTTGAAATATAATAAATGATACATAAAATAGGCAATCAATCATGTCCTTGGATTTGTATCGGGGGCTTCATAACTCGATAATTTTATTTTTGATTATATTTATAATATTATATCATCAAGTTATATTTTTGCTTAAATGTTCTATTTATGTCCAACACATGCATCTTATTGATTCGAATTCCAACACTTTTTTATTTATTTATATTGAAATCTTTCTTATTGCAAAACAATTTAGTTCTTAAAGAGAAAAAAAAATCTTTCAGGAATGCAATGAACAAAATTTATTTATTTTTTTTATTTTGGAAAAACATATAAATGTTTCCTTTCTCAAAATAATGCAAAAACTCACTTTTTCCCAAACCTTAAACCCTTGAAAACCGCCAAAGCTTTCAGGCATCATCATTGTTCCTCTCAGATCAAACCTCCTCAGATCTTCCTTCCCACACGAACCTCCGACTCCCCCGAACGCCACCGATGGAGACACCGTCGGACGGCAAAGAAGACGCCGTCGCCGGCGCCGCCGCCACCACCGTCAAGGACAGGGCTTCGCAGCTGGAGTCGCGGATTCAGTCCACCAGCAACGCCCAGCTCCAGCTCCTGGCTTCCCTCCAAACCCTAATCCCCGACCTCGTCTCCTCCATCGACATCTCCCTCAAGGTCGTCTCCGCCTTCAACCGTCGCCCCTTCGCCCCAATCCCCCTCTCCCCAACCCTAATCCCCTCCCCAGGAAACCCTCCGACCCGAATCGCCCGCCGACCCCCGACAATGCCGCCGCCCCCAGATCCTCGAATTCGAATGGCGCGGCGGAGCTGAGCCCGATGGCCCGGTCGGAGAGCGAAAAATTCTCGCTTGACGAGAGCAACAGCCCCTTGTCGGTCGTCAGGTCGATGGTCGCGGTGTGCCTGCTGGAGCGGGTCCCCTTCACCGCGATCGACTCGTCGACGGTGTTGAGGAAGCTGGAGAATGACCAGAATGCGACCCCAGTGGAGAAGGCGGCTTTGCGGGAGGTGGGCGGAGAATCGGGCGCGATATTGGCAGTGGAGATGGCGCTGCGTTCGATGGCAGAGGATAACAGCGGGGTTGAGTTGGGGGAGTTTGTGGTGAGTGGGAAGTCGCGGGTGATGGTTTTGGGGATTGACAGGACTCGGCTTTTGAAGGAATTGCCGGAGAGTGGGCAGGATCAGAGGCAGCAACAGCAGCAGGAGTCGAGTTCAGGGGATGATAATTCTAATCCTAATCAGAATCGTGGTGGGCAGGGGATTGGTAATAGTGGAGCTGATGTGAATGGTGGGATCTTCGGAATGGGAGGACCAGTGAGGCCAATGCAGGACATGTGGACGGGAGCCGGTGGCGACCTGCACATTTCAGGGGTCCCTCCAATGTTTCAGGGTGGTGGACCGCCTGGAGCATTGATGGGACCTCGGGGTGTGCCTAGAGTAATGAGCATGATGGCAACTCCTAGAGGAATCAGCATTCCTCCTATGCATAGACCTCCTTTGGGGCCAAATCCCGGCGGGTTATCTCAGAAGCCAAGGACAGAAGAGGATGAGATGAAGGATCTGGAGGCATTGTTGAAAAAGAAGTCTTTCAGAGAAATGCAGAAGTCGAAAACTGGAGAGGAGCTTTTGGACCTGATTCACCGGCCAACTGCAAGAGAAACTGCAGTGGCTGCCAAGGTATTGAGATTCATGTTGCTTTTTGACTCTATGGATGCTTTGTTCCGCTTAGGCACTAGGATTGTCTGGAAGCTTTTCTATTTTGTATTTGGAGTTATATTTCAGTGAATGTGATAGCTTATCTAATCAAGGGCTTTATTGAATGCTTTGTGTCGCAGTTTAAAACAAAAGGTGGGTCGCAGTTGAAGGAATACTGTTTATCACTCACTAAAGAAGATTGCAGACGCCAAGCTGGGTCCTTTATAGCTTGTGAAAAGGTACATTACAGATTGCGTTTGGCAATTGTTTGTTAAGTAATTGTGAGTGCAAATACTCTGGTTGCTGGATTCATTTGTCTATGGCTAGGGTGTGTACAGTGGACTTCTGTTATTCTGTCAGTTTTTAAAGGATCTGATGGTGACATTTGGCTTCTAAGTGTTTCTTATGTGGGAGTGGATCGCATTCACACTGTCATGTTTTTACTTCCCTTTTTGCCATAAGTAATTCCACAATAGAGGTGTTAAACAAGCAAACAGCATCTAAGTAATTATTAGAAGATACCAAAACTCCTAACAGCTGCTCTGGTGGTGCAAGTGCAGTTGTCATAAGTGCAACTGTTGCAACAATGCATGCAGTTCCAAGTTGCAAGCCTTTACTTGTTGGGCTATTGTCTGCATACATGACTTTCCTATCAATGGCTGCTTCTACAAAACTTTTCTGCATTATTAACCAGCTTAGAGAGTCTTATTTGCTTTGTCTGCACTTTTATGATTTTGCAGGTATTTAGAGACTGTTAACATTAGTGTTGGTTTTCTTCTTAAAACACCTACTCAGCCTTTTCATCTCCCAGTCAGAATTCTTAATTCAGAGACACCCTCTTTGCCTTCCACGATTAAACTGGGACATGAATGAAGATCAGATGTATCCCTTTGTAATGTCAGTGTCTTTTCTTGGGTATTGGGGTCTTTGTCCTTTTTTACTTGAGTTTGTATTATGCATCATCTAAGATGGGGTAATAATATACTTGCTGTGCACGAAAGGTAAATGTTGAAGAAAGTAAACAAACTTAAGAGCTATGGCTCCAAATGGCTTGTTTGGATGAACAAAGGTTGAATGTTATTTGTTAGAATATCTAAATAATAAACCACGCCGCCTTTATTTAACATTTGGCTTTAGAACAGTTGGTGATGGTCTCACGAAATCTCACATGGTACCAAAGCTGAAGGTCTTGAGTTCAAATTTTTTCAGGCCCCATTTGCCTCTCCTATTAAATTTCCACTCTTAGTACTAGGCAAAAGATCATACTAAACATGAAGGGGAGTGCTAAGAATATTTAGATAATAAATTACGCCTTCATCTTCCACCAAAAAAAAAAAAAAAAAAACAGAGAGACCACGCCTTCATCAACAGCTTCAGCTTTTAGAATAGATGGCGATGATCCCACAAAATCTCACATTATTCATGGACTGATACATCTGGAAATTATATTTAGAATTTTTTTCAAATATATTTAGCAATTTTAATTGGTTTGAAATGTGTTGTATTCCTGTTATAAAGACGTTTAAGCTTAGACATTGGCCCTCTACAAGCTTTTGTTATTTTTTTCCCCATGTTGTACTTGTGTGACTACCTCACTGTTGTTTTATATGTTCAAATTGTGTATTCACCTTAAGAAAATGTCTTCTTTCAGGTTCATTTTCGGCGAATAATTGCTCCACATACTGACGTCAACTTAGGGGATTGTTCTTTCCTTGATACTTGCCGGCACATGAAGGTCTTTCATCTCTATCTTTGTTCCTTGGGCATCTTTGGTTGCGGCTTTAACTAAATCTGGTTGATTGTTCTTTTCCACAGACATGCAAGTATGTTCATTACGAACTTGACCCAACACCAGATGCACCACCAATGATGTTGGGGACAGCAACAGCACCACCCAAGCCATTAAAGCCACAGCGTGCAGAATACTGTTCGGAAGTAGAACTTGGTGAAGCACAGTGGATCAATTGTGATATCCGGAACTTTAGAATGGATGTGATAGGGCAATTCGGAGTTATAATGGCAGATCCTCCCTGGGACATCCATATGGAATTGCCTTATGGGACAATGTCAGATGATGAGATGCGAAATCTCAATGTTCCCGCATTGCAGACTGATGGCCTGATTTTTCTGTGGGTCACTGGACGTGCCATGGAGCTAGGACGAGAATGGTAAGTGCTTGTCTGTTTGGATAGACTGATTTTATTCACAACACTTTTAGTGCGTGTGCCTTTGTTATTTGCATGATAAATTCTTTCCATGGGGAAAGAAGGGCTAGATACAAGTAATGAACTCTGCGGAGGTTGCGTAGGTGCTTGTGGGGAAGTCACTAGATGAAGTAGCGGCTGTACGGTTGTTCAGATTTTTTGAATTCCCCTAAAACAATATGAGTTAGCGATGCTTTGTCATTTCCCAAGGGACCTGACGTTAGAGCTCACAATGCTATTTGCGAATGAAATCATGCTGTTTATCGTTTATCATGCTCTTGCATAATCATTTTATCCACATGTTACAGTCTGGAACTTTGGGGGTACAAGCGTTGTGAGGAAATCATCTGGGTGAAGACCAATCAGCTTCAGCGGATCATCAGAACAGGCCGCACAGGCCATTGGCTCAACCACAGCAAAGAGCATTGCCTTGTTGGAATTAAGGGGAATCCCGAAGTAAACAGGAACATTGATACTGATGTCATTGTTGCTGAGGTTCGAGAGACTAGCCGTAAGCCAGACGAGGTTAGTGAATTACACACTAATTCTTGGAGCTGATCCAAACTGCTTGAAATTTGTTTTTGCACCGTCTCCTGGTTTGCTGATAGCATTTTTATGATCTTAAAATGGTGAATGTGTTTATGTATACCTGAAGCAACTGGTCCAACCTAACTTGTGCACTGCAGAAGCCACATCTCTCAAGTTTTTCAAATATTATAGAATGTAAATTTTTCTGTTGTAATTTATGCTAACGAAAGCACTGTTTTTGCAGATGTATCCGATGCTGGAGAGGATTAGTCCAAGGACGAGAAAATTAGAGTTGTTTGCTCGCATGCACAACACTCATTCCGGGTATCATTTTTAAATTTACTGTCCTTAATTTTTGGAAATAAGAATAAGCTGCTGAAGAAAAGTGAAACTTGCGTATTACTCTTATGGACAAAGTAACGGTGGAAGAGTCTAGGCATTTTGGACAACTGTATATATTTAATGAACAAGCAATCAGAATGATTTTTAAGTGGGTGATGCTTTTTTTTTTTTTCCTCTTTTTTTTGGCCCAGAACCTTATAATTGTCACTCTTCCAAGGTGAAGGCAACCTTGTCATGTATATTGATTTATTTTCAGCAGAACAATCTCATCCTGCATGTTACCGTTGCCTTGAGGTCTCTTTTTGATGGTCTATGTCATTTTTCAGGTGGTTGTCTCTTGGTAATCAGTTGAGCGGCGCGCGATTAGTAGAAGAAGGTTTGCGAGCAAGATTTAGGGCTGCTTACCCCGATGTTGAGGTGCAACCGGCATCTCCTCCAAGGGCTTCGGCGATGGAAGTAGACTCGGCTGCTGCTCAAATGAGGAGTCCGTTTGTAGCTGCAGAACCCAAGTCTGCTTCCGCGCAGTTTTCAGAACCTGCAGTTTCTGGAGCTATGGAGGTCGATATAGTGAGCTAAGAGTGGCCATCAGTGGAGTCAAGAAGTAATTAAACATCAGTTCGACTCGTCGCAATGCCACTGCCTCAGGTGTTGGCCATTTGGTCATAGTACTTGTCGATTGGATTCAACAATTTTGGCCGCTAATGTCCATTGGATTACTCCTTACAATGATGTCAAAGCGAGACAATAAGATCCGTGACAAATTCCCGCCAGTTGTTGCTGTTGATGCATCCTGATGTGCTGGTTATCGGCTGACTAGTTCTTGGTGGTATACCTGTACTTGTAGCTTTTGATGTAATTTGTTAGGTTGAGATTATGAGATTTTATTAGTGTCGTGTGTAAACTGCACTGCCTTGAATTTTTTTATAAAGCGCAGAATATCAATGTTAACTGTATCTTTATTAAATTCGTGTTGGATTGATTAATATCATTTGCTTTCAAGAATTAATTTCTTGGACTGCAAGAAACGGCTCGAAAGGGCCGGAAGACATGAGAGCGGGCATGCTCAAGTTGTTTCCTTGCAAGGGATCTACTGAGAGAACACCCCAATAGAAACCCAAGCCATGTTCTATGTCATAAAGAATTCGAGTGAGCGCAAGACAGGGTTGCTTGTGGTTCCAAGTGACGTTTGCAGATGTATAATGTGATACCAAGATGTAACATTGGGACATCTGAAATGGAGCTTTCCAACGCTACATGATCTCAAAGCAGATTATTCTGGAGTGAAATTAGATCTTCATTAACAGAACCAAAAAAACATTGCTGCAAACAGAAACAAGGAAAGTAAGAAAATTTCATCTGATTCAACATTTCTCCAGCATAAATATTCCACAAATTTACAAAATTGATTAAACAGACCGAAAAAACCAGAAACTTGAATATTTTTTTCCTCTGCAGCTTGAAATGCCATTCACCTTTCATGCTCCTACTCACTCACTCACTCCAGTACTTCTCATCAGCATCCTTCCCATCCACCATCTCGCCATCACTGTCGCTGCTCTGATCCTCCAACCCCATCCTGAACCTCTTCACGTCCTCGACGACGGCATTACGGAACAGCCCCACGTCGACCGCGCCTGACACCATGTGATACCCTCTCTTCCTCAGATCATCTGGCGAATCGAACGGCATGGCGAAGCCCGACAGATACGCCCGGCCACTTCCCAACACTCCCTTCTCGGCCGCCCTCATCATCTCCCTCACCTTCTTGTTCCCCGGGTCCCACAGGTACCCCATGCTCGCGCTCAGATCCAGCGGCCCCATTTGGATGCAGTCCACCCCATCGACGGCCACGATCTGTTCGACATTTCGGACGCCCTGTTGGGATTCCACCTGACAAAAGAAAGTATCTCATGCATCATTTATACCACGCTTGAAGAGAAAACAAAACTATAATAAGAGCAAAAACTGAAATCGATATACATATCACGCCAGGGATCAAAGGAGCTCGGCCTCAAGCCATTGCTAAATTGATAACAACATATTACGGCTATTCTCAAGTGGAAGCTCGAGGCATGAATCGTCATAAGCTCAATTCAATATCAAATTTTTGGAAGCTCTATATGATATGCGTCTTTCCTAATTATCAAAATTTTTCTACAGATATGTGATCATCAACTTTCAGGAATCTAATGATTACCAGTCAGATTTTTATCATTAGTACTTGTACTAAAGATCAATCTGTTTGAAGAAAAATTATTTCAAAAAAATTTAAAATTAAAATTTTCATGTTTCGACGACATGAATCTAAATTCTGTCTAGTGGGCACTCGAATTCTTTTATGACATTAATTGAATCTATGTAAATTCATACGATGAGATCCATTAATTGTGTTAGCCCCAATATGTTCAATGACCAAAAGATGATATTATTCAGTAAAAACACTGTTTTTAAACATTTTTTTTACATAAAAAATTCAATCTTGGTACCTGACACATGACGAGGAGCTCCTCCTCGCAATTACCCAAATACCCTTCGTCGATCCCGTACTTGGAGGCCCGGACCACCGTGTGGGCCGACCCGCGGACGCCGGCGGGCGGGAACCGGGAGTACGCCACCGCGTCCCGGGCCAGCTCCGGGGTGTCGATCATCGGGAACATCAGGCCCTGCGGGCCGAGGTCGAGCGCCTTCTTCGCCCAGGCCGCGGAGCTCTCCGGGAGGCGGAGGATCGCCGGGGTGCCGGTGCCGGCGAGGGCGCGGAGGCAGTGGAGGGCCTCGGAGACGCCGCCGGGGCCGTGCTCCATGTCCACGACGGCGAAGTCGTAGCCGGCGAGGCCGGCGATCTCGGCCACGGTGGGGGAGAAGGAGAGGAGGAAGATGCCGTAGAGAGTCTCGCCGCCGCGGAGGCGGGACTTGAGGGACCGGGGGTTGGCGGCGGAGGACGGGGAGGAGGAGGAGGAGGAGGGAGAGAGGTCGGCGGGGATGGAGGCGGAGGAGGAGCGGACCGGGGCGAGAGCTCTGAAGCGGATGGCGAGGCGCAGGGGGCTGCGATTGGGTGGAATTGAGGGCGGAGCGGAGAAGAAAGGAGGAGGCTTTGGGTTCCTGAGAGTGGAGAGGGACGAATTGGTGGCCGGAGTAACGACGGCGACCGCGGCGGCGGCGGTAGGTGAGGCCGCCATGTTTGGCGGCTGAGAGGATTGATAGGGTTCTTGTTGGGCTTTAGGTGGAGAAACACAGAGGGGAGAGAGAGTAGTCGAACAGTGACGAGATCAGAAAGTCAGAAGAACATCAGATGATGAAGATGTCTCCCCAGATTTGTCACGTGCGAAGCTTGTCCTGTTGTCTCCTTTTCACTTCGGCCAGATTCGGTAGCGTTTCGACCGGAATCATTTTATTTTCGAGAATAATTTTTACTTTAAAATGATTTTTTTCGATTCTATTCCTCCAACAATTTTTTGAGTATTTTTTGAATATTTGAAAACATTTGATAACTGAACAAAATTTGTATTCCCTAAATAGAAATGCATTTGCTTTGTCTATCGAGCATGTTCTGTAAAAGCTAAATTTAAAGCCAATCTCTACCTGACATTACATAAATTCCCCCGCAAAAATCCTGCTCTTCTTCTGTAATAATTAACCCTTACGAAACAACCAATTCAATCGGATGAATCTCATCTAAAGTTACAGGGCATCTTGAGAGAATGAAAATCGCGAATGAATACGCACGAGTTGCTAACACGACGCCGTAAAAAGCTCGCGTCCCACGAAACGGTGAATCCAATCTCTTATCCCGCTTAGAGCTTTAGACCGCCTCTGGCCATTGCGAGAGCGCCCTCGTAAGTTTGATTCCCGCCGATGAACCCGCTCATGTGGACGAATACACAGCCGGGGATGCCCGACTCTTTGGAGAGCTCGTCGTCTCTCAGACCACGCCACTGAGCTGGAAGAGCCTTCCGGCTTTCGAATCTGTCGGGAGCCACTGCGACTGCCTGCACCCGCCAGCTTTTGCTCCGGTCATCCTGCACATGCAAAAGGCAACACTGTTTGTTCAAAAAGTACTCACGTTATCAATTGCCATTCTACTAGTTCTCTAAGATCAAAGCTTAACAAAAAGGAAAGAAAAGAAAATCCGCTCTTGGTCATGGTGCAACAAAGAGCATTTGCAGTTACGAGATGCATCCATAGAATCTTAGCTTCGATCTATTTAAGACCTTGATTTCTTTGACTCGACTGGCAAGTGGCATACCACCCCTAAAGCGATTCATTCACCACGAACTAAAGCAGACACTCGCTAAAGCCATAGAGCTTCTCCATTAAGAAGGTGCATAAATAAGTTCTCCATTTATTCTATGTTGATTTCCTACACAGCAGGACAACATTCTCCACGTAAATCTACATCTACACAGAAAATCATCAAATGGCCCAAAGGGTTCAAATTGGTACCTGATAAAGCACATATTTGATGGAAGGTTCAATTTTCATCTCCTCCTCCAGCTCAAACAAATGAAGTTTCCACTACGAACATAGATAAAATCAAACATATTAGACAAAAGGTACATGGCTGATAACTATCCAAGAACTATTAACTACAGAAGTTAACAATCTGCCAACAAACTGTTGTTTATGATTTACCTCATTCGCATACAAAATCTAGGTCTATCTAAACAATACTCAACTCTCAAGCATGTTCATGAGTCAATATCATAAAGATTCGGACACTTACAGGACAAAATCGATCTAAAACCATAATTTCTCCACTTGAATCAATACTATATCTAGCTGCAAGACACTCCATTACAATGGACCTTGCTGGTAACCACGACCTTGTATGAAATCGTACGCTCTGAATTTGAAGGAAAAGGTAAAGAATTAGCATCAGCGTTGTTAAAATGAATAATAACCATTACACCGCCATCAAGACTGCTTCAAGCAAACCTTACATCTAAAAATTCGCCGCCAGTCAAGGACATGGCTCGCAGAAATGCCTCATTCTCCTTCTCCGAAGATTGATCAGGATCAATCCAGTCCAGATTCAGTCTTCCGACTCTTGAAGACAAATGCGTGTTATTCACATATCTTGGAGGCTGGTTGGTGTCATACCGATTTATTCCGTTGTCAATAGCATCAATTGCCTGACAGTATCAATTAAAAGATCAAACTCATCACCCCGCAAAGGGTTTTTTATGCATTTATATATAAGTAAGATAAAAGGAACCCAAGGAAACAGATTGAGTTGCTGTGCTCAAGCTTTACATGTGAATGTTATGCATTACTATCTAACTTGAATGTCAAATAACTTCTACCCAAAAGCCCATCAATTATTTAAAGAATCTTACAATTCGCAATTGGCAAAATGACGTTCGCGATTCACAATTCAAAAGTGAAATTTCAATCCAACCACACTGTTTTCTGGAACTAAGTCTAATAACGCGTTAAAAAGTTCCACAGCCTTTATATTGATGTAACTAATACAAATGAATGACCAAAGTAAAACTGATTTATGTTTGCCAACAGAAATACTCCAGCAAAAACATAGGCGAAATTCCAACCATGCTGTTCAAAAGGAAAAGCCAGTACATCCGTCGCTAATTGCTTCAGTCAGTAAACATCCAAAGAAGGAAAGAAAAATAAGCGTCAGAAGTAAAGACACATGCCTCCATGAAGCTCTTATACACAGCAAGAAACAGCCGCTGCACATCTGGATGATTTTCATCGACCTGAAGCTCCTTAGCTATTATCTCCTTTCCAAAATGCTAAACACGGGAAGAACAAGATACAAACCATGTTAAAAATCAAGAAAACCTAGACCACCATCAACGTGGAAATCAAAAACTGAAACAGCCAGATAGAAACTAATAGCAGCCTAGTGGAAATAAGGTAAACACTCAAGTCCAACTAACTAGTACCTTGTAAACCAAACCAGCACTGCTGAGCTTGGTGGAAAACCCATGCCCGAATATCTCCTCAAAACCTTTCTGGTGATGATCATACCGGTCTCTACTCGGGTCATACACACCCCCAACATCAAGCACAGCATCTAGACCCTCCAGAACCTGCAATCTCCAATTAATTCCCATAACAAGAAAAGCAACCCACAATTCTTCTGGCCAAGAGATACGCAGAACCGAGCTTTAAACATATACCCGAAAAACAATAGCCAAAAAGAATTGCCGCTCTCACCCGCTGAGCCACTAAAGATATCTTTTTTCTTCTAAATTTCGCTTCTTTATTTGCCTCTGAAAAAACCCAAGTAGACAAATGGGGGGAAAAGCAAAAGCAAGAAGCGGGGAATACCTGGGGGTCTCTGGTGCGGACGATTTCGGCGTTGGAGAACTTGTTGGTGAGGCGAATCATGAAGCAGCCGAGGGCCTCGTCGCAGTGGAAGCTGCCGTTGTGGGTGCCCACGCGCTTCGGCGGCGGCGGCGGCGACCCGGCGGAGAAGGAAGAGGCGGAAACCCTAGAAGGAGAGGCGGGAGGAGGAGTCGCCGCCATGCGAGGAGAGAGAGCGAGAAGGCGGTGGAGGTTGAACAGGCGAGGCGGCTGCTGCTTCCAAATGCCTCCTCTTGCTGCTCCCAGCATTCCTCTAATGCGAAAAATTAAACCTTTGGAGCTTGGGCCAGGTTGTTTATGTAATGCGTGGAACCGAGATTGCACTTTTAAGAAAACGGAGAGCCCAGAAGGTTGTCCGAAACGTTACTCAAAATGTTGGAATTGGAGTTGAGTTTGGAAAATACATCCACGAGCCTATTTAGATAATTGCAATTCTTTGTAATTTAATTAAGTAAAGTAAAAAGATTAGAGTGTTGCTTCTCGATTTCGGACAAATTCCAGGATTGAGTTCGAGTCCTATGTTCTAGTTTAACTCACACTTAGTTGAGCTCCATGTTGATAAATTTCGGACAAACCGGTGGAGCTTGAAATCGAGAATTCAAACTTGTTCACTTTTAATAAAGCATTGAGCTTCAACTATTTGATTTGAGTTGAGCTCAAGTGTTAAATTTTGTTGACTCCGCTCAGATCATTTTTAATTCTTATGTCGGACTTGAATTAAAATTCAAGCAAGAAAATAATATACTTTAAAATTATTGATAGAAAGGTGGCATAGATAAAGAAAAAGCATTTTATGTAAGTGCGATATTACGTAAGAATGACAGACGAAGAAATTAGTGAATATGCTTTCAAAATTCAAATGTATTGATTAGCGTTGCAAAAACAATTACCGTCAGAGGGACTAAATATAACTTGAAATATCCAAAGCGAAGGGTCTGTCGATCTGAGAGAACAACTAGGAGAGTTATAAGTGAAATAGAATATCCTCCAGAGGAGAAAAACATCGGGGTGGTGGCGCAGTTGGCTAGCGCGTAGGTCTCATAGCTTCTGAGTTATCCTGAGGTCGAGAGTTCGAGCCTCTCTCACCCCAATCCATCCTTTTTCTCAAAACCATTTCCAAGAACTTCACTTTTTCCTTTCAGCTCCTACACTGCACGCCAAGGAATCTTTTTTCTTCTTGTTTTCGGCTAGTGACCAGTTTGGGACTCTGAACAAAGAGCCGAGAAAGGTTGCCATCCCATTTTTTGTTAAGTTTTGAGCACACAATGACTGGCTACATTCTTGAAAAAATGCCTTGAGTCAGCCAGTCTTATTGAACCATTACCAACCGTCTGCCTCCCAATCTGAAATCAATTCAATGCGCTGTTGCACTTACCATCTTGCGGACACAAAGCTTCAACGATTCCCGTTTTGCATTTGCTCGTATTACCGAGAAGTACAAAATGTACATTCTTACCGGCATTACCGGCAACTCCATGCTCCCCGAAAAATTATGCGTTCACCAATCAGGAGGCGAAGTTGAATGACAGTCTCCCGAAACCCACACAAGGCATTCATTTGCATTTCGAGAGCAACTATGTGATGATATCACGAAAATATGCAGGTTTAATGCGTGCATGCCCGTATCTCTTGGTATACACAGAAAGTCACCGGACCAAACTAAAGTATATGGGATATAGAAGTAGAAAAATCTTATTCTCCTTTCCCAATCAGCTTTGTTCACGACATGCTCCTGACTACACCGATTTAATTTGCTAATCCGGAGAAACCAAGAGAAACTAACACAAAATAGTCATCAGATTCCAACTGGTTTGAAATGGAAATGCTACAAGCTGGTGCCAGCTGAAAAGATGCTTATGCATTTGTGAACGATCAGTAAATCCATCAACAGCTTGCATCTTTCATTCGAGTCCACCTACATTTTTGCATCTCATAAAGTTACTTCTCCCTTGTCTCATTGTCATCCCAATCTCCAGTCATATGTTCCTCATCTCGTGAGGGTCTTCGAGGAACATCCCATTGCCGAATCTCATTTCTTGCTTGTGTATCGGAAGATGGCAAATTCATGTTCTTTCTTCGGCTCTACTTGACAAGAAGAGACTGTCAGCTACAACAAAGTTAGTCTATATTAGAGATGCATCCACGTCGTAGTCAGTAATACCTCAGAGAATCCCTGATGATCATCCTTCTTTCCGGATATTGAGGAGAAAAGCTTTGCAGCCTCGTTAAACAACTGAAAACCCTCAATGTCTCCATTTCTGATGCTTGCCTCCAGCTGCAAAGAGATAAAAACTTCAGAGATTTGCACATAACTACAGTTAAGTTTAAGCAGAGCAGGAGCACAAGAAAAGAAGCCCCTGTCCCAGGCCCATTTACATTATCATCAGTTTGCCTGTAATAATTATAATGCAATGTGTGGCCTGATAACTGTAATTCAGATGCAAGGTGATTTCTTCATTTGGTTTAGAGTTTGTACCTGAACATGCACAATGCAGAAAAGTATACTAGCAATTGGCAGCCAACTCTCTTCAGGTGACAGAGATAAGTTTGACCTGAACAAATGACAGGAAGGATACAAGTATGTCAAATACCATAAGACACTTTAATCATTGATTTAAAAAAAAAAAAAAAAAAATCAATCTAGCCCATTAAGGCTCCAGAGGGCTGCATTAATTACAAAGATAACTCATCCAGAATACAAACATTCAAGAGATACTCATCCAGGCAAATTGATACAAAGAAACAACCCTAAAACGATACCTAAAATGGTCATAAAATCGCACAAGCAAGATTGAGCAGCTCAATATCACCATCGCATCACCTAGTTCAAAGCATGAATAAGAGAAAGTTTGAAGCAAAGAAAAAACCTTGAGCTGAGCACAGAGAAAGCACATTCTCAATTTCTGATCGAATAGGTATGTATAAGCTAAGAAACTAAAATATAATTTACAAATCTATAAAATGTTATAAAATAATTTCTGGGTTTAGTACAGATAATGATGCTGATAAATTGCAGCACCTGATTGACTACATAAACAATAACAGTGTAGCAAACCCTCAAGTGCCCACGGCCCCAATATGTAAATATCTTGCAAGACTGCAATAAATATAAGTGAAGGACACTGGATCAGGAAAACCAATGATACACCCACTTAAACTAAATTTTCTTGACCAAAAAAAAAAAAAAAACTGAATTTTACAAGCATACAATTTGATACCTAACACATCAAGAAACAGATAAATGATCACATGTTCGGTTGAATATACACATCCACACGTTAATAATATCACACTAGCAACCTCAGCAAACACTGGAATGAGATGGACTCCCTTCTCTTAGACATTCCTCATGAACAATAAAAGCTAGTAAATGCCAGAAGTACTGGATACTGGCAGCTTTAAATCACTGTATCCATCTCTCAAATAAACTCAACCTAAACAGAAGGCACTGTCATTTTCTTCTCAACTAAAGGTGGACCAATTCTACAGTCATTAATATGCACATAACAAGTGCTAGCCAGGACCACCCAAGACTCGATTTGCTTTGTCCATTGGCTAAAGTCACAAAGACAGCGTTGGAAGTAGCGGGAAGTTAACTGCATAACTAAGCTATAATCCGACTTCCTTACAGCACAAGACCAAAAAGCGACATACGGATATATATATGTCGAATTTCAAGGAATGTAGAGCAATCAACAACAGCCGCCACAGCCGCCGAGGCAAAGAACACATTGAACCCCAATTTCACACAAAGATCAACGAGCAGATCTTTAAAAAAAAAAAAAAAAAAAAAGGAGAAAAGGGCGAGTATTTTCAAGAGCTGAACCTCAGGTATGGAACCAAGTAAACAAGCGCATACACCGCATAGCGTCGTTTCCCAGTATCAAGCCACGCGAACACCCAACTCTGCACAGAACGAAACCCACGCCATCCATATATAATTAAAAAAAAAAAAAAAGCAAAAACGAATGCTTTATGGACACACGGTAAAACCACACTGAAATCAAGAGACTTTCACCAGCCAATTGAAGTAAGGGATGAAGCTGACGATCCCCATCACGGCGAACCTCGTGTCCGTGGAGGAGCCCACGGCCGTGCCGTCCTCCTCGTCCTCCGAGCCCCCCGCGGCGGCGGGGATGACCAGGGAAGAGAGCATGCACGCGCCGATCGCGGCGGCGATGGGCGCGTCGTTGGAGAGCTCGGCCCGGCACGCCCCATTCCCGATCCTCCTCCTCCTCCTCCTCCACTGCAGCAACCAAAAATAAAATAAAAAAAACGTCACGACACCGCCGGTGATAGGCGAAATTCATCGAAAGAAGAAGATGGAGCTCCCGATGCGGCGTCGTACGCGGTCGGCGCCTTTACCTTGTCGGGGATTTTGGTGGGGGAGGGTTTAAGGAAGGGCGAGGCGGTAGGTTTGAAAGGAGGAAGGCGGGTCGAAGGAAAGAGAGAAGCGGCGGAAGTGAAAGAGGCCATGGCCTGCTCCTTCATTCCTTCATTCCTTCATTCATCAGCCCTGCTCCAACACAGAGACAAAGAGAGAGATGCAGGGGAGGTGTCTCGAGTTTCTCAACGTTTTGGGGAACAGCGACAGTACATACCGTCGCCCTCGGCTCGAGTGGCGAATGTAGAATGTTACACAACTTTTTTTGTCTACGTTGGTCTTGCAAAAAATATTTGTCGAAAATTTATTTTTCACGCGGAAAAATTATTTTTTAACTTGAAAAAACATGATTTCATTTTTAAAGAATTGAAAATCATTTTTCGAATTATGACTAAATATCATATCTTAAACCAAAGACTTTGCACTTGAATACAGAAATCCTAACGCTCATTCTCGAATCTCCAACATCAAGAATCGAATCCATTAAAGTCGGGCTCATGACCATAGTGCTTGTGACCCTGGAGCTCATGCTTAACTCCATCTTAGCCTAGCTAGAAATCCTAGTGTTGATGCTTGGGCCTTCAACACTCGATTTGAGGTCCATCAAGGTCAGGCCCAAGGCCCTAATGCCCATGATTGATGCCCCAACACTTGGGCCATTGTCCACACAGGCCAAGTGCAGGACCCCATTTTTTGTGACCGGCTCTCTCATGCCCAATCTTAGGTCCACAAAGGCAACGCTTAAGTCCTTAGTGTCCATGCTCGAATCCCCCGCACCTGAGTTCGGAGCCATCAAGGCTGAGGCTCGAGACTTTGATGCCCATGCTTCGGTCTCTAGCACCCAGGCCTAAGTCCCTTGAGGCCCGACCCGGACCCCAATATTCATGGCCAAGTCCTTGAGCTTGAGACCTAGTGTTGATGCTTAGATCTCCCGCACCTGAGCCTAGGGCCCTAATGCTTGTACCCAAGTCCATCAAGTCCAAGCTTGGGATCCTGATCCTAGAGTGCAAGTTCCAAGGGCCTAAGCCAAGTTCCAACAACTAGGGGTCCTAGGCCAAGCCTCAGTGGGCCTAAGCCTAGGCATCAAGGACCTAGACCTAACAAGCTAATTGGGGACCTTGGTATAGGCACCAACATCCCTAGTCTAGGCTCGATGGACCAAGGTTGGAGTGTCAAGGACTTGAGCTCGAGCATCGGAGACCCAAACCCGAGCATCGAGGGCTTGGCCCTAGGTGTCAAGATTCGAGCATGGGCCGAGGCCTCAGACCTAGCCTTTGTGGACCCCGGCCAAGGTGCCAAGAAGTCGAGCACGGGCATTGGATTCTTAGTTTCAACTTCTATGGATGCAAGATCAATGCTTGTGCCCTTACTTATGCCCCTAGTACCTAGGTTGAGGTGCATCGAGGGTGGATAGGTAATCTTAGTGCCCGTGCCTACTTACTCAATTGTTCATGCGCAAGTCACTAGCGCCTAAATAGTATATGTGTATTTTGAAAAATCAAATCAAATTATTTCCAAATAACTCGAAAATATTTTCTCTTTCTTTTTTAGATTTTAGCAAGTCATTTTTTCTTTTTAAATGACTCTTTAGAAAACATTTTTTAAAAGTGTAATATTTTCCATGAAACAAATGAATGACTTGTAAATCTTGCGATGAATTAGTAAATTTTCAATTTTCTTAATAAGAAGGGGAAATTGCACCACAAATCTTAAATTTTATGCATAAAATGTAATCAATCATAAACTTTTCAATTGATAAAATAGACCTCTAATCGAGCCACCAAATTTTCAAGTGAATTTTTAAATCTTAGCTGAAAAAATACAATCAGATTCTACCATGTAAGTCATTTCTAAGACAAGAGGACAATTTTAGGTACTATTTTCAAAAAGACTTGACTACACTTTTTCTTAAAGAAGATTTAAGACGTAAGTTAACAAATCAGAATGTTTAAGACTTGATTGTATTCAATAGATGAGCGTTAGAACATCCTATGCATTTTTAAAATAAGTGGTATTGGCATATTCAAGTATCATATCGGTAAAATTATGGATTTAGTAGCTATTCATAGGTGTCACTAACTACGAAGTTAATATTTTGAATCATGTGAACCCCAAAAAAGAAAGTCATGTACGACTTGCATTGAACCTGATATCCTTAAAGAGAAATATCAAACCACACTGATAAAACAACAGGGACAGGCGACATCTCCGTTTCTCATTATCTAACCACCTGATGCGATGAAAACAGCACATTTGCTGAACATCTGAGGAGATTCAATCATTCGATACTCAACATTGTCTAACTGAATCGGCCTTTCAAATGCAATGAACCGTCTGAATTGGAATAAGAACGCAACAGACAGTTGATACGACCATAGAATCGACATAACCAAGAAGCACATCACTCCTCAGCCGTTTTAATCACATGGGAAGCCATTGGTAGGCATCAGTTTTTTTTATTTATTCAACAATAATACAGCAGAAAATGTATTTAACACAACAACAAAATCCGTAGTCATTACAAAGAATGACGGGGAAAGAAACAGCAACACAGCTCTACAAACCCAATCTATACAGTCTCTCTTTTACTTAAGCAGATAACCTTGAAATATCATTGTTGAACATATTGATACAGGATACAAAAATACAGGATATCAATCCAGGACTCGATTCTCCTCGTGACCACTGCAAAAGAATTCTTCCGCAGAACAAGGAAAGTCCTTACATAAATTTTATGCTCAACCCCGAAGGGCTCGTCATCTTCGCTTGTTTGACAGATTGTGGTTGATGCGTCTAAGATTGAACATAGCTGCAGAGGAAGACACTCGGATGCTCCCTATGTTGCTTTCTCGCACCAATGTGCACAAATTTTTTCAGAGGGGCAACGAGTGAGACCGTTTTCTGTGTGATTTACAGTTGCTAGCTAAATGTACATCGTGACGCAAATTTCCATGAACCCAAATCAAATCTCAGACATCCCCTTCCATTTGACCACCATTCTCTTCCTGGATAGATAAAGAACTCAGCTGCTGTTGCAACTGGAATGAAATATTAACTCATTAGTTCCCCACAAAGACAATTGAAAAGGTTACTAGAATTGGGAGATCTGAATACAAACTTGATTTCTACTCACCTGCGTGTGTTTTAACTTCTCAGCAGTCAATTCTTCAGTCAAGATGGCCATCCTGCAGATATAGAGAGAGGCAATTCATCAAAACTCAAAAACAGAAGTTGAGCATATGATATCAATCATCAAAATCCAGATTGGTGCTCACAAACCTAGCTTGAAGTTCTGTAATCCTGAGAAGCAATAATCGTTCCCTTTGAGAAGCTGCCAAATCAGCCTATCAAACAAGCAGCTAAATCAGAGACAAAAGAGAGAAATGCTCATTTCAGAACTGATTATGATCCAGAATTGCAATTTGATTGGTACTAAATATGCAGAAGACTACAAAAGAAAAATTCCTCAAGTGAGAGAGCTCTCCTTAAAAAATGGCGACTAAATCCATTAGGCAGAAGCATTTAATTTGATAGAAGCATGCTTATGGCCATCTAAAATCTCACTACGGCTTGAATGTAAACTGAGAAAAGTATTCCCAACAGCAAAAGAAAAAGGATCACCGCTACAAGAGACACAGATCTCCAAAATACAATCAAAATATCTTGATTATGAGCAAAGAAAAAGGCAAAGGAGGATTAAGAGATTTTACAATTCCATTGCTTTCCAAACTACGAGGCAACGGAGGCAACTTTCCATTTTGAGCAGCTGAAATGGATAAAAGAAAGTCTAAAGTTAATTCTCATAATGCTTTATGGATATTTACAGAGTATATAGAAAAAACACAAACAAATCATTCACTCACCATCAACCTCCGCAGTTTGGAAGCTATTCAGCAAACTCATTATTAGATCCTATCGTCACAAAGTGCACAAATTTTAGAGGAGGTCAAAACAGTCACGATATAGTCATTCCAACACTAGAAACACAGAACACATTTCCAATTGCTTGTAACTGCACCTGTTGCAAGGAGGTTTGCTGGAAAAGATTCTGAAGATGAGGCATTATGACATTTGCAGGCAAACTGTTGCAGCTGAACTCTTTTGAAGACTGACAATTAGGCTGTTAAAGAAGAGAAGAGCAACTGTTAAAGCTTAAAACTCCAGCAAAGCTGATAGAATCCTATGTGTCTACTTGGAAATGCGGACATGAAATAGTCCAGATATTTCCGCTGAATCACCACTGCAAGTTAAGAGCTGGCAGCGCGCATATACCAGGGGAAAAGTTTGCTCTGTGAGAGCAAAAGAATATCAACTATCTTGAAAATAGAAGATTCACTACCATTTGGTTTTGTTTTCTCCAAATCGAAGTTCATATAAGACTGTCTACTAGATTAGTCAGCGTGTTTGAAAGAGTAGGATGTGAAGACAAACCGTCTGCCGGGAGTCAAATATCCAGTCTCCAACACTGGCAGATTTTCTTAAAGGTGATCCCTGCAAAATACAGGAGGGAACAGCTATTCAGAAGTTCTAAGGTGTACAATGTAAAGAACCACAGCACAACAGCACTTCACCAGGTTTACCTGTGAAGATCGACGTGGAACTGCACCTAATGGAATATCCTATTGAAATATTATTAGTTAGCAGGAGTCATGCATTACAACGAAACACCATTCTTACAGAGTAATACCTTTACAAGATCCAAATTTTCAGATGTCACTGAAAATCGTCCTTTAATCTGCACCAAGTTAGCCTTCGACTTTTCATCCAGAGAGTCTCTAAATCCTGTTACCGGAGAAATATTTAGAGTAGTAATGACAGTTGTGGCAGGTGTTGATAACGTAAGTATGAGCAATGAATATTACACAACTTCAGTACCTCCAGAAGATTTTATGGGAGCTGACAAACTGTTAGCTGAAGCTCGATTGGGGAGCATCAGAGGACCGCTAAAGCTTGGTGCCCTTCGCACTTCACACTTAGCTCTGTCTGTCACTTGTAAAGTTTCGCCCTCACCCCTATCAACAACATAGAAAGGGGAACTTACCTCCAGGTTCAAAAAAATCAAAGATGCAAGTATGATATGATCTCACAGCAAGAAGTTTCAGAGATAATTTTCATTTTAGACAACCATGCAACGTGCAAGTCCATTGATAATGATCGAGTTGAGAACATACTTGAAACTTCAGTAATTTCATCAACCCAAAAAAACAAAGTAAAAACAAGTAATTCAAGTCCTTTGAGGAAAAAGAGACAACTTCCAATTCATACCGACTTGTCTACTAGTATTTTCCTCAGAACATGTAGTTGTTAATAAAGTGAAAAGAAAAGCAAGCAAGGCTTGCAAGGGACATCCCATTCCTTCTCTCTCTTTTTTCAATGAACTGAAAACAGTATATTGGAGGTCAACACCTACCAGGTCCTCACTGGACCCAACCCTCAAAACGTATACCTCAATGCACTAGAGGGGAGCAGCGTCACTCAACCAAGGACTTGTCCAAGAAAACATGCGTGTTGGCCATCAGGCCACCACCCTGAGTACAAAATGCAATCCATAATTGCAGGGCTAAAACGTATGAAATTGTATTAATTCTTCTTTTGGGCAAAAAACACTGAATTAACACTGAGAGCGGCCGACACACCACAACTAGCTTTGTAACATAGAGCACATATTGACAAGCAGACCTACTTAACCAACAACTACTGCTTCAAATTGGTAGTCAAATAGGTAAATTAGCGAAACTAACATCATAGCCTTGGTCATAGAAAATGTCGCTTCACTAATGGTCTAGAAAATTCAAATGTTGCTTCACTAACGGTCATACAAAATTCAGGACCAACCTTTCAGAAGTTCGGCCTCTCTCAGAAAGTGAATGGCTGAGCACCATATTTTGCATGAGAGGCCCACTGTGAGTTTGACGACTCTTCATTGTTTGAGATTTAGCCTTGGCCTGTAAATCCATTTCTGATGTCGATGGCATCATCTCATTGCTTATACCATTTTTCATCGAACTAACCTTTCCAGGACGAGCAGATTCTACAAGATCACTTTGGTGAATCTTCCCCTTTTTATTTAAGCACTCAGATGATGATACTTCATCCCCGTTTAATTTTACTTTGCTTTCAGCTGGTAGTAATTCACTGCTGGTGCCCGGCTGGCCCAAGGAAGATCTGCAATCATTTGAATCCTGTTGAAGCAATGAAAGATAACAAATTACCTGAGCACAAAAAAGACAGATTCCACACGAGCAGTATAAATAAATTTCTAACACCTAGAATGAGAATGAATGACCTCAAAACTAGGAAAATATTAGATAAAGAAGAATAAATACTAAAGCTGTATAAACCTTATCGTAGGCAGAGGTTGTAGATGTCATTATCATCTCATCATCTTCCTTACCCTCAGTGAGGTCATCATCATCTCTAATCTAGCAAATCCAGTACAATAAATAACATTTGCTTTGTTAGCTGATCATATAGACAAACAAAATCTAACTTATCAATCAACTCAAGGTGAATACGCTGTAGTTACATGCAAAGAGAAGTCATACCAGTGATGCTTGGGCTTTTAAATCTTCGATATCAAAATTCCAGGCACTGACTCCTCTGTTGTACTCACTCTGAAACAGTAACCCTCTAAAGTTAAAAGAGCTACTAAGAGTGCCTTATGAACATACACCTAAATCCCCCAAGGTCCAAATTAAGCATGCAAATATAAACACTTTTATAGCTGTATGTGGACCAACTGACATTAATTGTACACTGTGCAGAATTAAGTACTGTAAACAGCTGAGATACAACCATCAAAACCAACTTAACCAAATTATGAATTATCATTACATAGTTTAAATTGCACTGTCAATCTCTCTATCCATTATGTTCAGAAAATAGGTTCTTCAAATTGGGGGGGAAGAGCACATCTCAATGCAGTTATGTTGCATACTTAATCAAAGAGAAGGGAATGTACAAGGAAGAAGGGATAGCAGCTTTCATGATTGCCAGGTCACTGATACATGAACACAGAATGGTCACCAACCTCTAAGAACTAGAGAGAAAATGGGATATGTGGGAGGTAGAAAGAAAAGGAGTTACCCAATGTCAGACAAGCTATAGTGATAGTCAACAGGAGCAGTAGAAAGGGAAAACTTAAAAGGTCTTGATAGGGTGACCCTAAATCACACTGAATGTGAAGTAAATCATGTGGCAGATTGAAACATACATAATAATAAATGAGCTTGCTTAGAATTTTGGAGAGGTAAGTTTCCAGGCAATTCTTTACAATTAAGTGGATTGCGGACACTAAGTATAAAACACAACAAATGCAAGAAACAGGTAGTAACAAATAATATATTTTGAATTCCTTGTTTCCAGATTATGCTTCTCACCTGTGATAAAGCTTCTTGCTCTGCTGATGGCATTTTCTTTAGAGCTAATTGTGCAGCATCTTTAAGCTGAAATATTTCAGCAAGCTAGTCAAACAATGTTCCCAAGAAAAGAAATGCAACAAGCTTGATCGTGGCAGCGTAACATCCTACCTGCAAAGCTTTAACACGTTGACTTAGTGGGGGCAAGTCAACAAATAATTTCTTCAACGAAACTTCTGGAGGCTTGGCCTGCTTGAAAAATGAGTGTTTCAACAGTTTCTCAGCAGTTGGCCTCTTCGTTGGATCTTTCACTAGGCACATGGCAACCATCTCTTTGAATAGCTGATGACAACTGGAAAACCTCCAATTAGAACAGTACAAAGAGAGCAACCCAACATGGTTACAGATCAGCACCGAGACGACTGGACTCCAATCTTGTTAATCCAAGAAACTATCTATAAAAACTTAATTGATCCTCTTAACTACTATTTAATGGCCGAGTTACACCTATGAAGCAGCACCAACACTCTGCTAAACCATACTAACTTTCTTAGAAGTCAAAATACCAAAAGTCAATCAAAACTGTGTATCAAAGATGTCCGTCCACCAAAAGCTAATGGTGGAAAGCCACCCATCAACCAAGGAGCTTGACATCCACAAAACTAAGCTCTCCTATTTTCTCTTTCCATATACACCTAAATCTGGACAAAAGAATTAAATTATTTTTCTTTTCGTGTACACATTGAAGAAGATGAATCCCCATGATCCCATTCTTAGCAGGTTCTGTCCAGAAAGAAGTGCAAGTACCTTTGAAAATTTTTTATCTCGATCATAGTCAAGGCCAGGTGGTGCATTTTGAATGGTCATCAGCAGAACCTTAAGCATGAAAACGATGTCAGAAACAAATCCTAGAGATCTTCGATAGCCTGTACCATCTGCACATTCATACAGGCGTTGGAACCCTAAAAGAAAATAATAATAAGTACCTTCATAGGAGGGTATTTTGAAAAAGGTGCATGACCATGAGCCAACTCCAGTGCAGTTATTCCAAATGACCAGATATCCGCCCTGCGCAAGTCGGGAAATGGTAATTAAGAAAACGGAAATGATATCTCACTTCGTAGAAAAGATATTCTCAATAATCAAGATCAAGTCAAAGGATGGCCCAAAGCAGGATTTTCAGAGCAATTGTTGAACATTATTATAATTATTCAGGAAAAATATTGTACAGGCTAGTCAAAAGTTATATCACCTTTCTTTTGCACACATGACACTCATGCATATTCCTGTTTCTCAGAAGAACAAAAATATCCAAATGCATGATTGTATCTCTAAGCTAGGGAATTCATCACACTTTACAGTCATTCAACTAGTAAATTCCATGTCGATATAGATAGTAGCTTTCAAATAGTTAATCCTATGGACCTACAGCAACTCCTTTTAGCAAAACTATGACAACAGTGGAGCCACAGAAGATGATGTAGCAGCAATATCTTCTCAGGAATCCTCTAGAAACACTTCTTTGCATAGAACAGAAAACTCACTTGGAATTATATCCACTCCCAGGCTGTAGAACCTCCGGTGCCATCCTATAAGCATAGTTTAAGTAAAAAGCAGTGGTATAATATCAAAAAACTAGAAATAATGGAATATATGGAAAATGTTGCCTGAAACATAACTTACCAACAGGGAGTTCCTACAAAAGTATTTCTAGAACGCTGTCTCTCTCCTCTATCAAACATGCATGCTGAAACACCAAAGTCAGCCAGCTTTACAATACCACTGCTATCGAGTAGTATATTTCCCGCCTGCAAGTATTTAAGCATAACTTATTTTCAATATGAGTTGAGAGCCAATTGAAGTGAAGCAAAATAAACGAATGTGAAACCATGTAAAAGAGTCAAATCATGCCTTAAAACTCACCTTGACATCGCGATGTATATGTCCCTGTCGATGGAGGTACTCTAGAGCCTTCAAAGTCTCTTTAAGTATGGTACAAATAGCAGCCTCTTCAAAACCATCCGGGTATGTAATCTTCATGAGATGTAAACATGACCCCTCTGCCATATATGGCATAACTACCCATAAATTCCGCTCGACCACAAATGAGCAGTATGCTTTTATGACATTTGGATGGTCTATCAAAGACATTGTTTGAGCCTCTCTACGTATATCATCCTGCAAAAAATTGACACTATGACAATGTAAGTGATTGGGGAGAAAAAAAGAGCATGGGCCGTACAGTATCGAGTGCATTCCTCAATCTCTAAACAGTATCGACACAAATCTAAGTTTAACCAAAAAGGATTCGACAACATGGATCCATGCAAAAGCATCGTTCGTATGATCGGTTCAGCAATGGATTGGCAAACAATATGTAGCTGATCGCACCCTTACAAGGAAATAAGTAACAGCATCTGATTTGTTAGGTCAATCTACATCGGCAGGATGCTTTCAGAGGCTGATACGGAAGATGGACAACCACATAAATACCAATGCAAAATTACAAGCTATTATAAAGGAATACCATTACTCTAGATACAAAATAAGAACTCCAGCCTGCCTCTCCATCTATAGACTAGTGAACACGACCATGATTATCCATCAGTAGACTTTTACACCATATTAATTTGATGGACTCAAATACTAAATATAAATCTTTTTACTGAATATGGGTGAGCAAGCCATCTATCCATTCTTAGAATCCTGGGCGCACCAATTTTTTAAGTCCTCGATGCTAAAGTGAAAAATCTTTGTACTGATGATGTGTGGGCAAAACATGTATTCATTCTTAGATCTTGGCTTGTCCAAGTTCCATTCTTTTTGCTGTTGTTTATGACTCTTGAAAAGTCGCACCAGTACGTATGGTAATTATGAAGAAAAAAAAGCTGATATTTTCCAAAAGGTAAAAACGGATGCAACTATTCAAGCGCCCTCTCCAGCATATTAGACATGAAGCCATCAACTGCTCATCTATCAAGTAGCTAGCAAGCAGCTTTAATAAACTGGATATTACTGGACGGCTCAAACTTTAAACAACACTTTCACACAATACAGATAGGATATTGCTCACTTCAACTCCACGTGAATGAAAACATAAAGAAGATGACAGACAAATAATAATCACGACCAATAGCTACCCTATCTCCTCAATCACAATTATTTCATTCTGGGTGTCATCTTTTTCCCAATAAATATCCAGATAATTGTAGACAACCCCTAAAATCTCTATCTCCCAAGATCATATTACAGCAATCTGTTTACCAGTTATAGTCAGCTCAGCAAGTTCAACTTCACGAGATCACGAGATCACAAGATCACAAGATATACAAAAGACTGTGAAACAGGGACAATGGACAGGATTCTCCGTGATGTTCCAACTTAATTGGATGCCACTAAGAGACGATTAGTGCTTCCTTAAACAATCCAACCGAATCATAAAATGTTTTCATCAATTCAATCTGCAGCAGATCTCCTTCCCCCGAATCCACATCCTACCCGTTCTACCGAGATAGATCCGAATCGACAAAAAAATTTCCCAAACGACGCATCGAAGACAGTTCAGGGACCCCATCTCATCCCTCAACAGCACCAGAAGCGGATCAAATCTTACTCCCCGAGTTGCCCACACATCGCTCAATCAGTACTTCAAGCAAGCAGCAACACATCGCATCGAAGCCGCGACCATCGCAAAAGAGCTGAGAAATAGTAGTAGCAAGGGAAACTCACCAGGTTGCTGTGGCAGCGATCGAGATCCAAGCACTTGACCGCGACGACTTCATTGAGGGGGAGGTAGATCGCCCTGTACACAGTGGCGCTGGCCCCGTATCCGGCCTCCTCGAGGAGCTTGTAGTCGCTGGGATTCGCGGAGTAAGGCCTCGGATTCAATCCCATCCTCCCCATAAACCCTAGCCGGATCGAATCGGATCGAATCGGGCCGAATCGGGGACCCGCGGCTCGCAGAGCCCAGGGCGCCGCCGCGATCGGCGGCGGCCGGGGGGGGGACTCTAGTTGTACGGACTCGAAATGGAGAAGACTAGGACGACGGCGGCGGCGGGGAGCGGCGGGCCGTCGGGGGTTTCTGGTGGCGGGAGGCGTTGACCGCCGTGGGAAGCGACGGAGAAAAAGGGAAGACGGCAAGAGAGAGAAAGAAGAGAGAGAGAGAGAGCGTTCGTGCTCGACTTCTTTGTTGAGGAGAAGGATGGGGAGAGCTCGTGGGGAGGGGAGGGTGGGGGCCACGGATGACGTGGCGCTGCTGCTGCGTGACTGGGATGTTGACACGTAGGTTGGACGTCTTAGCCCCCGGGGCGGCTGGGCCCCCACGCACGATTTCTTGGCGATTTTATTTTAATAAAAAAAAGCTAAAAATCCTAAATTATGTTTGTCCCGATCGTTTTATCATGATATAAAAAAATCTAGATTTATCCTCATATAACACATTTACTTACTTCAAATTATTTTTACGTAATTGGAGAGAAAAGGCTACTCGATTCGGGTTTTGTGCATTGCGATGAGATCAGATCACTTATTGTATCCACTTAAATTAATGTTCTCTCATGCTTTAAAATTTATTTAGTCGAAAATACCGCAAAATTAAAAATTATTTGATTATTGATAAATAGAATTGCATGTAATTTGTTCGTAATTTTTTTTTTTGGAATATAGGTTTTTTCTTTTTATGATGCATATGAGGATTGCTCCACCAAATGCAACTTGGGCTTTGCTTTCAAAGTCTGGCCCATCAAGCCCACTAACAGTGTCCGATTTCAAAAAGCAGCCAAGCCTTTTTAGGGTTCTCTGAACCATCTCATTGTGATCATCTCCCTGTCTTTTTCTCTTTTTCTTTTTAAAACTATGCCAATAATTGGTTATTAAGTAACTTTCTCGTCGCCAGCTAATTTCCCTTTTAATTGATCGGATTTGAATATACAAGTAAGTTAAAAGTGCATATCGAATAATGCATTTAACATTCACAGTGAACTGATATTATTGAATAAGAGTTAAGTATCGTTGAATTTAAATGTGATAAAAGGATTATGTAATTACGTTCATGTGTGGCAAGAATTCAACTTAATTTCAATTTAGGTCATCCTTTTGATCAAGTTTCTAGGGATTTAGGATTATTAGGATGTTTTGTAAACTTAACTACACGAATGCTCCGCTTATTATCTCTTGTATGTATAATAACTAGTAAAACTTGAGCCCTTTTTCCATATTCTTGTTACGACTACAAGCTTTAAAAATTCGATGCATCGAAAGTACGTAAAGCACAAAGTAAAAAGAAATTTAAATGCATCGGGTCTTGTTAGAACTCCAAAGTGAAGCATATTTGGCCAAGCCTTGGTAATATGATAAGTGACCTCTTGAGAAGAATTTTACTTAAAGAAGGAAAAGAAAAAAAGAGAGAACGTATGGTGACCATAGAGTGGCTCTGCCTTGTGAGGCTTTTGATCATGGAAATAGAAGGCTTCAATCCATCGTTTGTGTCATCTAGGGGGTCCTTGAAGGCCCATGAATTGACCTTGCTAAGGTGGGCTCGAGATTTTGTTTTGGAGACATGCAACACTAAGGACGATGACTTCGTTTTTTTTTTTTTTTTTGTCCTAATTCTTTTTTGTTTTGGGTTCTGTTGGGTTCGATTCGAGTCGATGTGAGTCCAAGTTTATGAAACGAGTGATTTTAAGTCGACATACAATCAGCCCGTATACCCGATTCCTATTCGAATTGGGTTTTCCCTTCCTCGACCCTAATTTTTTATTTGAAAAAGAGACTTACCTTTTAGCATGCAAATATCTCACTCAATAATTACCTTCACGAAAACCTATGACTCAAAAAATGCACGCAGATTTACGATAGCTTCCAAATAATCGCATATCTAATTCACTCCATGCATTGTGACATCAAAGTGGCAATATTTTGACAAAGGAATGTTTCTCAAATCATAGTAAAAGCCAATCTCGCTCAAAAATGTCATCAAAGTGCGAACATGGTACCCCCGAACTCTAATATTTTAACCAAAAAAAGGAAAAGCACAACCAAAAATGAAGAAAATAAACCTATTCTAACATGGTACCGCGTAACTTTAGCTTTTCATTAAAAGAAAAACAAGTGACGTCTTCTGGCATTTAGGGGTCTCGGATATCACACAATTCTTCCTTGACAACTTGAATATATATTTCATAATTTTAACTATTTCAAATTTCCCAGCTACATATTTAAAAAAAAAATTGAATATTGACATGTCGAGTTGAGTTGGGTCAACTTAAAACGATTTGACCCAATCCAATTTGCTAATTATTTGAGCAGATATTAGAGGTAATAAGTTTTGTTTGTTTACAAAGTGTAGTGGTAATTTGTAAGCATCTATTTAAATTAGAAAAGTATCACTTAACAAACAAATTTTAGGAATATATATGTCTCGTGCAAAATAATTGATTACCTAAGAATGATTGGTGATATCGTTTATAAAAATAGATGAAATAAGAAATATTTTTATCGTCCACAAAAGTATTAAATATAAATTATTATTGATAATAGGAATATAATATATTATCTAAATTATTTATCTTTTGAAATTACATAAATCAACATCAATTTTTTTTTTTTCTCAAGACGCGCATGCTTGCTAGTCAACAAGACCGAACACTTAGAAAATTTTCAAAGTGTGATTCGAGTACGAAAGGGAAAAGGACCACAAGTGTCAGGTCCCGTCGCCGATTGAAAAAGATTCCATCCACACTTTCTCTAACCGCACTACGAGATGGTGGGGAACTCTTGGCTTATGATGTAAGCAAGTTGGAAAAGGATAGAAAGAGTTTTATTTATTTATTTTTATTTTTATTTTTTTGAGGATTGCCGCATAGGAAAGTTGCAAGAAACCCATCTTTTATTTTATGATTCTTTATTTTTATACCTAGGATTAATAGCATGAAGAATTCCACACTTATATATATAATAAATTTATCTCAAAACTAATATATTTATAATAGATTTACCATCCGTCAATTCCTCTTAAATTCTATCGTCAAATTATTGAGTTTGATAATACATGATAATTGACGGGTGTATCGCTTTAGAGTTTTACTCTCTACTTATTATAGATATACCATTTTATAATTTTTCATGATATTAATCTAATTTAAATATAACATTGTTGCCAATATAACCAATTTGAGCTTTTAACGACATATGTATGAATTTTTTGTAGTCAAAAAAATGATTTTGGGTAAATTTATTATATGTATACTAATTTGATATTTTTTGCAGTATTAAATATTATATTTACTAATTTCAACGGGAGCAATCAAGGAGAAAAGACCACATAATATGGGAGGGGGGCCATTTTGCTTTTTGACATTGCTCTTCGCATTTGCACTTTTGATCTCTACCAGTAGTCGAACGGATGCCTTTTGAGTTCCTTTTCTGCTTTTATGGACGATGGATTAGCACCACCATCTCACCATGTGTTTGTAGAAGATATGGCATATGTTTTTTTATTCATGTGGTGGGAAAATAAATTAAAGTAGATAGTAATCAAGAAAGTAATTTGATGGGAATATAATTAGATCTCTAGCAATTGGAGTACAATGGAAATAGAATCGTTCTTATATATTATTCCGAATAGAGGATTCGTGTTTTAAAAAAAAAAGGGTGGAATTTTTATGTTTCATTCTTTCATTTGCGTGGAAGTGATAGAAATGATTGAAATGATTGTAATGGGAAAAAAATTAAAGTAGATAGTAATAATAATTTGATGGGAATATAATTAGATCTCTAGCAATTGGAGTACAATGGAAATAGAATAGTTCTTATATATTATTCCGAATAGAGGATTCGTGTTTTAAAAAAAAAAGGGTAGAATTGTTATGTTTCATTCTTTCATTTGCGTGGAAGTGATAGAAATGATTGAAATGATTGACATTGGTTTCTCAGCAACGGAACGAATGGATACTATTAGATAAGGATGAGGTCGTCTATGGTAGAAAAATAAAGCGGCCTTCACATCATGACTTTGATGGAATGATTGGAGCAAATGATGGATTTCTTTTCCTTCATAATTCATACGATGAAATGAAATTGAATGAAATTAAAGAATAGTATTACGATAGAGAAGTATGAAATAGGGATCGCTCTGTCCATATTTTGGAGAGATGAAAATGAGGGATACTCCGGGAGAAGTTAGGATGCCATTTATGATTCTTTGAATTTTATTTTGTCTTGATTGCAAAATTAACGAGCATCTCATCCGTGTCAAGTCAGTTCATAAAAGAAAAATATCACGTAAAACATGCTAAAAAACGCGTGTCCAAGTTGATTTTCAAATGAAATTGAGCACAATTAAATGCATTAACGGATAAAAATAGGCATTTTTTTTTTTAAGTCTCTCCAATATGAAGGTTTCTAACGCCCTCTATGCTTCAACGAAAATAACATGCACTGATTATTGAAAATGATAGCTCTAGTGTGCACAAACATATGAAGAGTATCCCGATAAGGAAAATAATCGCATCGAGTCTTATTTGTCATCGTGTGCTTCAATGTCAAGGAGGAGGGACCATGACAGATTGTCGTGATGCGACGACTTCCAATGGCCGGAGGCTCGAGTTGAGACTCATCTACTCAGGACAAAAAAACATTCCTACTTGGAATTTAGGGGGTGATAGCTAAGCTTAGAAGAGAAAATCGATAAATACAGGCACGAGGTGTGAAAAAACATAAGAATCCACCTTGCGTTTTTTATGTGGAAAGAGTAACTGAAACACATAGTTTTGGCTCATAATGCATTGAGCGAGATTAGCCGATATTCAAAAACGGGTACTAACACCAAATTCTAGGGAACTTAAGAAAAATTCCTTATAAAAATCACATGAAGTATTGAATATTTCCGTTGATATTGTAGTTCTGTTCAATTAAGAATGGAGGAGAATATAACCATCGCTTTATAAACAACTTTTTTTTTTTTTCTAGAAAAATTTAGGAAAGTCATCGTCGGATTTTGGATGGATTTGGAAGAATTTGTAATGACGTTGAAATATGCTTTTATCAAGGAGTCCGAATCACGTGTTGGCACGGGCCCGTCTAATATGTCAAAGCGCCGTCTTTCATAATTAATTCCGAATCTCAAGTTAAAAGATTGCCTCTGCAGAATTTCAATTGTTCTCAATCATTCTAAGTAATTTCAACAGGTTTTAATCTACTGCCAACTCTGCATTTCTAGCCTTTTTCTTCAACTCCAGCTTCCCATGATGCCGGAGGTCTTATAATCCATTAATTACTTGTCGAGATAATCACACCAGATATTTATATTCAACAACTACATCTAACTCAACATCAAATTCGATTACCCATAATACAATCTTTTTCATATATTAATGGAAACTCCTATTTTCATGGCTATCCTGCTCAAGGTGCAGCTGAAAATACAATCTAGTGTCAAGTAAGGCTTTCTATCAGTTCTGATTCAATTGGGAACTAGATAGAATCGACCAATTCTCGGTGATTCCTATGGAAATCGAAAATGACTGGTCCAATTTCCGATTCCTAGTGTGGAACTGGACTAAGTAGACCGGACCGACGGAACTAACACATAATATGACTTGTTTTTTCCCCCTTTCATGGCGTTGACAATTGGTTTCATAGCAAGTTGATTGTTTCGACATGTCTTATTCAACTCACATGTATATCCAATGGATGCTGGCAGGAAGACTATAACATTACGAACTGAACATGCGTTTTTGTTTGCTATTTAATTATTTATGGTTTTCAATGAATAAAATGGTAATATTTGTATAATGAATGAATCGAAAATGGCTTTTGTGTTTTGAGTCGTTGACTTGGGAAAGAGGCTGTAGACCTTAGGGGTGTGCAACCGGACCGGGTTTACCCGGTTCCCAAACTGGCCTACCCGAAAAACAGAGTCAGGAACTGGTTCCCGTTGAAACCGGTCCGGGAACCAGTTCTCGTTGAAACCGGTTTTAAATTGGTCCGGGAACAGGTTTCGAGTGATTATCCACCTAAAAACCGGTTCCTGAATCGGTTTTGGAACCAGTTCTCGAACCAATTTTGTAAGTAGAGGTCCAATACCCTTTTTTTTTCCCCCAATTTCTATTCTTACTCCCACAATCACACGATGTTTTTTCTCTTAGCTCTCTCAAACACGCACGGGAGGACATTCCTCTTCCTCACTTGCTTCCCTCCCTCACCGGCTCCTTCTCGCACCGTCTGATGGACGGACGGTGTTCGTCGCCACCAAATTCTTGTGTATCACATGGATTGGCTTGCCTAATTTCTCTTTTGTAGAAGGAGTTATGCTTGCATAAATGAGTAGTTTCATGTAATAGTTATGGGAATAAGACTAATATTAGACTCATGTTTGTTGCTAATTCTTTGCCTTATGATTTTATTTAGTATAATTAGCCTTGTGGATCCTTAATTTTTCGTTTAGTCAAAAAGTTCATGTATTTATTTATTACAAGTGCTTAATGTTTCAATACAAATTAGGATAATCACGTTATTTTTTTCGCATATTAATATAAAATTCGAAGTCGTATAGGATATCGGAAGATTGCAAAATAGGTTTCAGTGGAAATAGGGTTGACCCTGGAACTGGATCGGAAAAACAGGGTGGGTCGGGTATAGGATCCAATACAAACAGGGTCGGGTATAAGGTCCAGAAAAGAGGAACCGGTTATAACATGGTCGAATACAGGGTCCAAGTCTAGACCTTACCCACCCTAGACCCAATCACCCCTAGTAGACCTTGTTGGATTGAATGAATTAATATGTTGTGCACTAGGCAAGTATTATGTAGAAGAAACTGTAAAAATAAAAATAAAAAGAGGAACTCTGTCATATTCCGAGTTGACAGAGTCGGTTTCTGGTTCCACAAATTGGGAACCGATCATGTTTAGTCCTATTTCAGGGTGGGAACCGACCCACCCTCACTCTATTTAGTTACCTTAAAAGAGTTGGGGGGAAAGTGTAATTTGCTGAGGTGATAACGATAAGTGGCATTAATTTATGCAGAATTTCGCCATAAATGCATAGTGTTGACAAACATATACCAGCGAATGAAGATAGGAAAGAAGAACAAGTGGCATTTTGTATTCTAGTGCTCTCGGATTCAAACTTCCACTATTAATGGTGAAATCAAAGGCACATCATGAACCCCACCAAGACACTGTGGAATCACTATCGCTCGATGGATGATGATGCAGTGTATTCAGGAGCTCCAAACATTCAAGTGGAGCATTCAAGCTTTTCGTCGAGGAAAACCAAATAATCATTAGAAAATGACAAGCCCTTTTCACTTCAGTAATTTGAAAAGGAAATAACTAATTAATTTGTGTGTCCCAGGATCGGACCTTCAGGAGTCAACTAAAGGTCCAGTAATTTCTATCCACAAATTAGAGTTTTGCCAAGTGCCAATGTACAGCCCCAGAAAGAAAGGTAGGAAACCTTTACACTGTATAAGATATTAGGATTTTCCTCTTAAACAAATTGCTAGGAGTTAGGGATGAACGACCAGCTTGGTTCAACTCAGAAATTAAATCAAACCGCCTAATTCCTGATTCTTAGCTTTGAACCAATTAATTCTTGAGCAGAACCGATTTCAAGGTTGGTCTCTAGCATAACCTTTTTTTTAACTGGTTCAAAACCAAACTTACAAGTCCCTAAAATGAGGTCTTTTGCAAAAAAAAAAAAAAGAGGCTGAGCATTCCAACATAAGCATGTCATTACAGCATCCTAATTGAGATTTTTTGCAAAAAAAATAATACACATGATAGAGCAATTATATAATATAATAAAATAGAAAAAGGTAGGCTGGTTCCTGGTCGCCCCTAAAATCGACTTGGAATTGGCTAGTTTCGTTCCTAATTTCAAAAAAACTGGAAAGCGACTTTAACATGGTAGATTTTAGGTTCCTAATCCGAATCCTACCCAGTTCAAAATCGTTCATCTCTACTTAGAAATAATATTTCAGCAAGAAGGATTAACCTAATGACACGAGAAATCTTTCTTAATTTTGGTAAGTAATGCAACTCACAAATTGGTTGATAGGTGTATTTCTACGTTCTCTACGTTACATATTGTTTACTTTAAAATTCTTGTCACCCTTTAATAGATCATTTTTCAAAGCTTAAATTTTTTTGCACGTAATTTAATTTTTATCCTACGTGCATTATTTGTCAATTCTTAATGTAAAGTTAACAAAGGGTGTTCCATTATAACTGTATTGGAATGAAAATTAGCACCTTGTAATCCTATATTAATAACACGTCTTTCAAGTCGTAAATGTACTTCCAGGCTTATGAAGTGAGAAGGCAGTGAACTTTTTGCCATAAAAAGTAGACTATTAACTAGATACATCCGATGTCTAGATTATCAATGTAAAGAAATAGTGTCTTGAACTTTTTTAACGATGTCCCATATACTAGAAAATTTTTGTTCAAAAGATTAAAAAAAAAAAAAAAAACTATACTCAGTGTATGCACACTCATCTAGCAAGAAGTACGGTTTAAAAATAAGTCGTTAGGAAATACCAAACATTTTTGTAAAGAAACGGCAGAAATATAAAGTCATTGCATATATATTTTCATTTCTAGACGTTTATTGAGCAATTGTTCATGATACATATATTAATCTCAGGAAAGAGATCATAAGAATAATTCAAATGTGTTTATTACTTGTAAATCATTATATCTCATTCACAAGAAATTCTTGAGGCATTGAGACATCGAACAAGAAGAGAATCTTTATTGGAGTTCCGTGGCCGTCTAATTGCAAAAGGGCAAGCGAGCCCACCAATTCGAAACGTTTCTCTCTTCGCCTCTTCTGAGTCCACCTTTCACCTTGTGAACACCCTCCAATGCCTTCTTGCCTACCTCAATGATGAAGTGTGGGAACGTTTTCGAACCGCTTTAATCTGATCAGATCTCTCCTACCGCCCACAAAATATCGTACCAACCTCCATGGTGGGGGTAGAGAGAGAGAGAGAGAGAGAGAGAGAGAGAGAGGAGGGAGCTTTGTCGAGCTAATGCTTTTGCAGTGATAAGGTACGGTTTATGTCAGCAATGATTTTGTAGTGATAATATCGCACCGGCCAACGTGGTAGAATGCTTTTGTGGAAGATTCATCAGATAGTATGTGACTAGTCTTGGTTTCGAGGTCTTTGGGAGCTTCAAATACGATAATACGAACTTTACAGGCACGAGGGCACCGGTTGCATGTGCATCAACAACTATTAAAGAACTGCAAGTGACTGTATTTGCACCTGTCAATCTTAAGGAGCTCATGACTCTCTGATTTTTCGATAAGGCTTCATGATTAACCCACTTGATGGTTGGTGAGTTCTGTGGTTTCAATCTCTGCAACCAAGCCACTCAGTTGAATTATGGAGTGCCGGGGCAAGATGAAGCTTTTCAATGGGCAAGCATGATGTCCATATCAACTCAGTTCAAAATGAAGAGATCTCTCAGGACCCTTATTGTCAAAGAGTTTCCTAAGGACATGAATTAAAGACGGAGAGGGAAAGGCAGTAGACCCATGTTGCAGAAAAAGGCCAAAAGATGAACCAATTGAAGCACAAGTAATTAAGGATGAAAGTAAAATTGAAATTACATGAGACGCAAGATATATGTGGAAACCCAAAATGGGAAAAACCATGAGAAGAGAGAGGCGTTTCACTATCTACAACAAAGAGCGTGAGAGTACAATCTAAAAAAAACAAAGAAGAGAAATAACATGGACGCTAGGGTTAGAGATGTGTCATGAAACATGTTCCTTTTCCAATCTCCCTTAAAAAAAAAACCCTACAACAAAAATGTATGGTCTAAAATATCTCTCTAATTTGAAAGTAAAAACTCAACAACACACCGTCTAATAATTTTGTGATATTTACACATTCACTAAATGATGTAGTGTGCCGAGGAAGAGTACCTCTGGCATCGATGCACTGAGCAAGCTTTGTGCTTAATAAAATATTTTTTATCAAGATATATATAAAAATTTCAAATAACTTTCCTGTATCTCACCTTTTGAGCTAGATAGCATCCATGCACTAAGCAGACTTTGTGCTTAATAAAATATTTTTTATCAAGATATATATAAAAATTTCAAACCACATTCCTGTATCTCACCTTTTGAGCTAGATATTCTAATTTTTATTTAATATCGCCTCCTGAGCTAGGTTCCTACGTCAGCCGCTTCCCGCCACACTTATATATCACGGTCCCTATGGCTCGCTGCAGCCACACGCAGGCGTTGGTCTCCCCCATGTGCATGAAAGATAGTTGCGTTATGCCCTTGAGAAAGATTCCAAATTGCATTAAGTTCAGGGCCTCAGTTACTTGAGCAATTTGATAGGAAGACACCCATTGAACCAGTGCACAGCCAACCAAACACTTATCTGTCCGGATTGCAAAATTGTTCTCACTAGTGGGGTCTTCAAGAACACGAAGAACCAACCTTAAAACTCTCTCTCCTACCAAGGGGATTCCAATATTTTTCTGAGTGCAGGTTGAACTAGTCCTCTGAATCTCTGAGCTTTCTTTACCACAATGGAGAACAAGGAAACCATGCACGAGAAGAAGGAAATCGAGGGAGACAACTTAGAGGAGTCGTCGCTGGAAGGGTCGGAGTCGGGTGGCTCGGGAAGGACCCCGCCATGGACGAGGCAGCTGACACTGCGCGGGGTCGTGGTGAGCGTCCTGATTGGGGTCATCTACAGCATCATAGCCATGAAGCTGAACCTCACGACCGGGCTCGTCCCAAACCTCAATGTGTCGGCCGCGCTCCTTGCCTTTGTGTTCATCCGCACATGGACCCAGATGCTCCACAAGGCCGGCTACGTTACGAGGCCGTTCACCAGGCAAGAGAACACCATGATCCAGACGTGCGCGGTCGCATGTTATAGCATTGCTGTTGGAGGTTAGTTGGACGTCATTTGAATCAGTGAATGACTAAGCTAAAGGTTTTAAAAGCGTCTCGTTCTTGCTTCCTTTGTTAATCAAAATGGCTTGTTTTCTCTTTTTGCGTTCAGGTGGATTTGCCTCATATCTGTTGGGCTTAAACAGGAGGACGTATGAGCTAGCAGGAGTGGGCGCTGAAGGAAATTCCCCAAAGGCTGTGAAGGAACCTGGGCTTGGATGGATGACTGGTTTCCTCTTTGTGGTCTGCTTTGTGGGTTTGTTTGTGTTGATTCCACTCAGGAAGGTACGCTGAGTTTGCGCTTCATACGGTCGGCAAAGAGTTTGTGTTTGATACAAAGAAACTATGGTTTACAAGGAGTTCTGTCGTGCCAGATATTGATCGTCGATCTCAAATTGACCTATCCGAGCGGCATGGCGACGGCGGTGCTCATCAACGGCTTCCACTCACAGGGAGACAAAATGGCCAAGTATGTATACATTAACCCAATACGAAAATCTTTCAGACCATAGATACCATGAATTGCTCTTAAACAAGCAAGAACTCTAAGCAGCAAATGCGGTCGTTGTGCGCAGGAAGCAAGTTCGTGGGTTCATGAAGTGCTTCTCTTTCTCATTCCTGTGGGGCTTCTTTCAGTGGTTCTACAAGGGGAAGGATGGTTGCGGGTTCACGCAGTTCCCCACTTTCGGCTTGCAAGCTTGGAAGCAAACGTGTGTGGTTTGGGCATTTTTTCCGTTCTTATGCTCAGAACTTCCATGGATGTAATTATGACTAACTAGTTAACTTCATTGCTCTTGTTTGCTGAAACTTGGTTCTTCAGATTCTTCTTCGACTTCAGCATGACTTTCGTGGGAGCGGGGATGATCTGTTCCCACCTGGTGAATCTGTCTCTGCTTTTCGGCTCAGTGATCTCCTACGGCATCATGTGGCCGCTCATCGATGTCCACAAGGGAGACTGGTTTTCCAATGGCCTGGAAGAGAGTAGTATGAAGAGCTTATATGGCTATAAGGTCTCTCTCTCATTCTCTAGTAAGCATAGGTGAAAGCAAAGAGATGCCGTTCTCAAATCTTCTCGCTCTCTTGTTCATTTATTCTTTGGTCTCGCAGGCGTTTATCTCCGTGGCTCTGATCCTCGGCGACGGGCTCTACAATATTGTGAAGATTGTGTGTGTCACAATCATTAATATCCATGGAAAGATGAAGAACAAAAACCAAAACCTTGCTAAAGGTAGATACTGTATAACCTTCAAGATCAAATCTTCTTCATTGCCATGGCTTGTCTAGTTGGTCAATAAATTCATGTTGCACAAATCTAGCTGTAGGCCATAAGGACTGGCATCTCGCAGGATCTTAATGATCAATCATATTTAGATGAAGTCAAATTGCGAGTTTTATGCCTTGCCGTGGAAAAAGTGATCAGGACAGCATTTTTAATCTGTGACATTCCAAGCTTTAATTCAATTGAAGTTGCCCGTTGCCGAGTGTTTTTAAGATGCTTATGATAGAACTTCAAACTTCTAGCACATTTCTTCTCTTTAAGCAGAGGTGTGTGCCTGTGCATTCCCTAAGTTTTGTCTCCTGGATTCTTCTTTCTGATCTCATGTTTCCACTTCTATCCAGCTGAAGACGAACAGAGCAAAAACCCTGAGGACAAAAGACAAAACGAAGTCTTCCTGAGAGAGAGCATCCCTATGTGGATAGGACTCGCCGGATACGGCCTCTTCTCCGTCGTATCCATAATCGTGATCCCCATCATGTTCCCTGAGCTTAAATGGTACTTCGTCCTCGTCGCGTACATTCTTGCTCCTTCTCTAGCTTTCTGCAATGCGTATGGAGCTGGACTCACTGACATGAACATGGCCTACAACTACGGCAAAGTGGCTCTCTTCATCCTCGCCGCCATGTCGGGCAAGGAAAACGGCCTAGTCGCCGGCCTTGCAGGATGCGGCCTCATCAAGTCCGTCGTCTCCGTGGCATGCATCCTGATGCAAGATTTTAAGACCGCCCATTTCACGCTCACATCCCCTCGAGCGATGTTTCTCAGCCAGGTCATAGGCACAGCCATAGGATGCGTGGTGGCTCCCTTAAGCTTCTTCCTATTTTACAAGGCGTTTGATGTGGGCAATCCTGATGGAGAATTCAAAGCGCCGTATGCTCTGATCTACAGGAACATGGCGATCCTGGGTGTTCAGGGGTTCTCGGCTCTGCCTCGCCATTGCTTGCAGCTCTGCTATGGGTTCTTCGGTTTTGCAGTGGCCGTGAATCTCATTAGAGATCTCGGGCCACGGAAGGTAGGGAAGTGGATGCCACTTCCGATGGCAATGGCTCCTCCGTTTCTGGTGGGGGCATATTTCACGATCGATATGTGCTTGGGGACTTTGATCGTGTACGTTTGGCAGAAGCTCAACGCGAAGAAGGCGGAGTTGATGGTCCCTGCGGTGGCTTCAGGGTTGATATGCGGAGAGGGACTGTGGATTCTTCCAGCTTCGGTCCTAGCCTTGGCCAAGATAAAGCCACCCATTTGTATGAAGTTTCTGCCTTCCTAAAGGCCCTAGCTTAAACGTTGGATAGTTACAATAGAATATTATTTATCTGCTGAGTAGATGACAGCATGGAATCTACCATTGGAAAGCTATTGTAATACGCCTAGGAGCGGAAAACTCATAGATTTATGATAATCAGTCCTCACACTAGATCCTAAACAAAGGAAAAACCATGTCCACGGTTCTGTAGCTCTCCAAAAGATGCCTGAAATGGCAATACGAGACCCAGAACAATGCCCATGTAACAAAATCAATAAGCCCATTTAACGGTATGTATTTTGCAGAAAATCAATTTACATGTAAAGCGACTCATTAGTTGATCGCCCTTCATGAGAATAATGCTAATGTTGCCGTGATCATGGAGGTGAAGTTCCTTTATTGCCTTACATCATATAACTGTGACATAGAAAAAGTGAATAAGAGCAATTGAACAATTACAGGAGCTGACAGCTAAAGTTCGAACAACTAATTGAACAGAACCCCATGTATGTCGAATCAGATAATTGTCAAAGACCACTTCTGTAGGAAAAGAAAAGTGTGTAATATACAAAAGTTGTCTGGGAAACTGCATTTCTATAACTCATCATGATCTCAAGAAGATTCCCTAATGATACATCCGCAAGTGACATAAAAATTTCAGCCTGTTATGATACCTGCCAATACATCACCCTTTCCTCGTGCATAAATTGTATATACCAAACGGATAGCATCGAGCCAACCATCCAAGGACTCCCAGGAATCGGCTACCTGAATGAATCATGGGCAGATGTCACTTAGAAGTTCCCTTAGACAGAACCTAGCGTACTCAGAATTTATACATTTAAAGAGACAAAAGCACCTACACCAAAAACATGAAAAAGACAAATGTACTGAATTTCACTATCCCAGCTCCATGATGCTTTTGACTAATTATTCTCAATAGGCAAGAAGCATTCAATAACTTAACTGAGAGATATTGACTTATAGTTCACACCAAATGTCACAAAACCTTTTCATGTTTATAACATCCACAGATGTCAAGATCACAGAAAATGGGAAAAATGCTTTAAATGAGTCATTGACACAAGCCAAAATTGTTCTTTCATAAGAATTACATGCCTTGACCTTTACATGCCATAACATCATCCAACTAGTTTGCATCATAAACAATATACTTCAGAAAATGCTAATTGGAATAGCTGTGAAAGTAAGCCAGTAAAAAAAAGGAGAGTAAGGGCACTAGATACTAGACATGAGTCAACCTAACTGTCCCCTAATGATATTGCCCTATAAAAGGTCGAACCAGCGGTACATTACATCTGAGTTGTAAGCCACTTACCATGAAAACCGGTCCATGAATCGTGTCAATACAGAGGCCTGGACCAGGTGGTAAAGTCAGATCCGAACATGCTGATACAGACACAATATCTGGAATGTTGACTTTTATTGCTCTTCTGTCAGCATGGGCTAACTCTCCGGATCTGTTGGAAAGACCTTGAGGTGCTTGTTTTTGGTCAAAAATGTTAAGCTGCTACGAGAGAAGGGAAAGAAAGCCAATATTCAGCAGCAGCAGAGCAGTGGACCATTTTCTGGCTCAATAACAAGATGGGCGCAGCTAGCACATGGCTTAAGGTCTAATTCTATTGTTGACTCATTAGGGGTCCGTTTGATAATGTTTCTGCTCTGCGGAATAATTTCTTTTCAAAAAGTCTTTCTATTTTTATTCCCTGGAACAATTTCTCAGTAAAAGGACTGGTTTAATGACTACATAAAATTTCTATTCTTGGAATGGGAAAAGAATAAAAATGTGTTTGGTACGACCTATAAAAAATTTTGTAATGAAGAATTTCTTTTAATTTTTTAATAATATTTTCAGATTTTTCTCTTTTTTTCTTTCCTTATTCTTCCTTGCCACTGTCCGCCGCCACCCACTGGCCACTGCGGTGGGGGGGATGGTGAGGGGCAGTAAGCGGCAAGGAAGAAGAAAAGAAAAAAAGAAAAAAAAAATACTTATTTCTAGAAATTATTCCTAGAAACAAAAGCTACTTTTTTCTATTTCTTATTTCTATTCCAAATCTATTCTCCGGCCACTTTTCTATTCCAAATGGAATTTTTTTTTTTTAATAAATAATTCTGAAGAACAAAAGAATAGAAATTGAAAGAAATAAAAACGTTACCAAACGGAGCCTACAAGGCTTGGCATTCCATCATTTTTTAGATTTGACACCAACCAACCTTCAAATTTGGAAAAATGGAAGGCAAGAAATGCTAGGCTACCCAAATGGGAAGGATAGTTCCAGAAACGTATTGAGAGTAGATATACAAGAAATCCACCAGAAAAGAAGGATATACAGCACCTGCTGAAGACCTTCATGGTTTAGAACAAATTGTGATCTCTTCCAATCACCGTGAGGTGCAACCAGGCTTCCCACAGGTGGTGCTGTCAAATATCCGACCTTAAGATAAGGCAATGGTAACTGCCAATGCCAGAATAACAATAGTTGATCCATTAAAACAAGGAAATCAGGTGCAAAATGAAATCAAAATCCAATATTTGTTCAATTAGAGAAGTGTAATCAAGAGAACCTATGCAAGTGATAATTTGCTAGGGTGATCCACTTAAATAACTAAAAGAGTCATCAGTGTCAGAAAAGTGTGGCAGAACAAGAGAGCTTTTAAAGTCATAAAAGGGAGATTGGATCTTCGACAATGTTTGTTCTGGTTCTATCTTATTTCATAGAGATGGAGGTCTAGGTAGGCCCATAGAATGAATAAATCAACATGGGGTTTTTAGTGTTTGCACACAAAAAACATTGAAAGTTAAGATAAGCAACATCGTTCGAACTTCGAACTTTGTCACCCCACAAGGCACATTTAAGCCCATATTGCATGCAATTGTCAAAGTTCATTTATAATAACTAGGAACAGACTTCATTACTAGCTTAAGTCTGAATTCTTCATTGATTACAGAAGACAAAGCAGTAAGATGCCACCAACAAGCCTTATGAGATAAAGGGTTGATGAATATATTAAGTCCCATAACTGGTGTACAGTATTACTAACCATGGATCTTACTAGCCTCAAGGCACTGCTGTAAACCTGTAAGAAGGAAAAACAACAAAAGCTTAGTAGCAGCTCAAATATGAAGCAAGTTCTCATGAATACGTAAGACTAATGCTCAGGACCACCCATTAATTTTGAAATTATTCAGAAGGGCAATTTTTTCTCCACTGTCCTAAAAAAAGGGCAAGTTGTACACAGTTTTTATTTCAGGATATTACACACCTTTTCTATATTAACTAAAACAAATGCGAAAGATCTTGAAGAGATGGGGGAGAGAGGAGAGGAAAGAGGGGGGTGGGGGGGAGAATGTCCTAGTTTACGCCAAATTACTTGATGTCTCAAGTCCATGTTTGACAGATTTTCTACATTTGATAACAGTATAAAGAAATCCCATACAATCAGGACAAGCATGTTAGCCAAGCAGACACTCCAGAGGCAAACGAGAAAGGCAAATACCGAGTAACTTGGTTTTAATGCATGAGCAGCTGCAATATAGATAGCTGATTGGCTGTAAAGTTCATTAGGAGAAATTTCTTTTGCATTGGCTGATCCCCCATCCTTAGTGTGTCCTCTGCCAACCCATACTGCCAACATTGTTCCAGCAAATAGAATAAGTATCTTCTCTCTCTAAATATATCGTGCAGAAGTTGCAATAGAATTTTTGGTATCTGTATAACACACATTGTTTGACTATCTATCACAGTAAATAAATTATATTATACTAACCAGAACAGTCCCAAGGTTGTAAATTGCTCGATGGAAATCAAATTGTAACTGTATTGCTGCACGAAACTGCATCATAGGCAGAAAAGAGATGCAATGAAGTAGAGTTGACCAAAATTTTAGAGGAGAATGCTACGAAATTAGATTAAGCTACCCCTACACAATCAGTAAAGTTCTGCTAGTTCTGCAATAATTTGCACACCTTGCTTATAGCAGTTCTCACTATGGTTTGTTTCTCACGAGCAGGAACAATTGCACTGAGTTCCTACATAGAATGCTCAAAGTTAAAACTAAAAGAAAAATTCTCATATTCAGCTAAATAATTCGCCGATATCTGCAGGAATACAATAATTTGAAAATGGATGACTTCTCCTCTGGAGTTTGAGGTCATCTTGCAGAAGGGGCAAAATCCCCTCAGTACCTTTTATAACAGAATTTTTCTCATTCTTCAGAGAGGAAAAAGATAAAGAAAAGGAGCAAACAGAGTACTTTTGCGACAGCATCCTGAATCTACTGGCTGCTTAATGAAACATACCTGTAAAGCAAGCCCCCAGTTGTTAAGTGCCTGGAAAAAAATAAAAAATAAAAAGGTGTCAAGGTTTTCTCAATATATTGATCTGCAACTTCTTGGCTTCATTGTGAATCACTTCCAGAATGAGTCATGAAAAAACCACATTCAAAGGCACAAAATATTGTAAATACTGAAAGCTGTAGCAGATATGCTTAAGATGAAGTTCAATCAATGAAGAACCGAACTACGAGGAGCATACCTGAGGACTGTTCCAATTAAGTTGGACTGCTTTTTCATAGTTTCTGGTTGCCTGCGAAACAAGATGAACAGCTTACAATACAAAGCGGCATAGAGATTTTGAGTAAATCAAATAAATTTATAATGATTTGAAATTGGCATATGGTCTAGGTTCTACCATTCTAGACAAACATAGTATCTCTTAGTATACACAGAATGCATTCTTTCTTGTCATAATTGAGAAACATCATCATTTTTAGGCTCAGAAGTACGACTAGTACTACTACCAAGACCTCATCCATAGGCAAACCTAGGCTGGCTGGTAGGGTACTCCTTGCCCTGGCCCACCCGTGATTTAAGAAAATGTTATATTATCTTCATCAAATGACTGGGCCCAAAAAGGACTATGCTCACCTAGACCTGCCCGAATTGTAAGGTTTGGTGGGCCTGGATGAACTAGCTAGCTGTCGGGCTGCTGCTACTACTAATATGACGATGGAATGATGATAGGTCCCATCCCATTAAGGGCCTGTTTGTTAATTTGTCCAATAGTCAAAATTTCTATTCTTTTATTCCCGGGAGTAGATTTGAAACAAAAATGCGTTTGGTAAAAAATTTGTTCACGGAAATAAATTTCTATTTTTTCGTTCTCAAAAGTAGATTTGGAACAGAATCGATAAGTTAAAAAAGTTGATTCTTTATTCTTGGGAACAATTTTAGAATCAAACACCTATTTTCTCTCTTTTCTTTTCTTTTTTTTTTGTTCTTCTTCCCTCTTTCTTCTTCTTCTTCAATTGTCACCGCCGCCGCCGTTGCCGTCCACTGCCATCTGCCATTTGTCGCCTACTGCTGCCAGTCACCGGCGACTTGTCCAACGAGCTTGTCGGAGGCTCACCAGGCTAGGGTGAGGTCTGGCGAGCTTGCCGGTGGCCAGGCGAGCCTCGCCAAATTGGGCGAGGCTCGGCCGACGAGGCACAACCTCACCGAAGGCCCGTGATGCTCTGGTGAGGTTGCTAGCCCTCTTTTGGCTAGTCACCAGTCATCCCAAGGCCGGGGACTGGCCACCTTGAAGAAGCAAAAGGGGAGAAAAAAAGGAAAAATAATAATAAAATTTTTTAAAATTAAAAAAAAAAAAAAAAAAAATGATTTGAAGTAAAATTTTGATGGTACCAAATGCAATTCAATTCCAAAAATTTTGAACTTAAAATGGCTTAAAATGCTTAGAAATTGTTCCTGGAATAGAATAAAAAATAATCATTTCGATCGAAATTGTTTCCTCGGAAACAGAAATGTTACTGAGATGCGTCCTAAGTCGGCATCAATTATATGGATCCTCTTACACCATTTTCACCTTATTTTATGGCGAATCGTCCATAAGCTCCAAATGATCAAGATCTCTTTCCTTATAGCCTCTTTTCATGTCTTTTTAGGCTTTCTCCTGCCCCCATTTAACTCATCTCTCCAAGTCCATCATTTAGTCGCATTCATGCAGAGCATATATTTGAGTGAGGGCAGAAAAGACAGAACACATTCCAAAAGTTGTAGATGAGATTTTTAATATGGAAAATTTTTCTTTCACAATGTGGAACAGAAACTTCAAGTAACAAAATACCGATTGCATATCACAAACTACAACTGTAGTCATTGTGTAGGAAAAGAGAAGTCTAGGCAAGTGAGGCGCAACCAGAAGATGCTTTAGAAAGAAGATTAAAGAAGGTTGTATGTTATTGGGGGGCCTCAAGTCTAATAGTGGTGAGGCGGATGTAAATAAATCTCAAAACAAGCTTAAAATATATGATGCGGGTAACTGATTGTATTTGGTGGATAGACTTCGATATTGCTGTCACCTAGTTAAATTAAAGACAAATCATTGACAGGAAATGCCTGTGTGAGGATAGCAATTGGGTGGAAAAGGAAGAAGTATAAAATTTATTTCACTGTCGAGAGGTCAAACTTAGAGAATGAATGCCCTAGCTGTTCCCAGAGAATCTTACAGGGATGTGTCAATACAGCTCCAGATGGAGCATTTGCCTCAACTGGAAACTACTCTAAAAACTTCTGCTAAAGTACAGTTTTAATGAGGACATAAGATCGGTTTCTCATCTTGAATAAATATAGGTCAGGATTTAGATAGAGTCTAACTCCCATGAGTAGTCTGACTTATAATCACTTAGTTAAGATTTTGATAGTTTGAGTATCTATGCCGTTGTCAATGGTCAAGTTCCCAAGATATCATAATTGAGTAGTTAATTCTTGTTCCTGCTCTACTTTGATTGTCATTATAACAAATTCCGATTGGCTAAAGCATTAAAAAGCATTTCCATTTTGCATCCACAGGCTTCTTAAATTTCAAATGCCTAATAGGTACAAAGTCAGTTTTAGGGGTTTTTGTTTAGATCAAAACATTTAAGAGATAAACAGCTACATTATATTGAATGGACTGCATCCTGTGACTGTTAAGCCCTTGCTGCTTTGTTTGAATATTTAAAAGAACGTCACACTATAACTTATCATTATGGCCCCACCAAATATTAGCTCAATTAAATAGCAGCAGAGAAGACTTAACAGACCAAGAAAAACAACCCCAAATACAAGTAAACCTTTAAAATAAAGATGAGGTAAAAACCTGCTTCCAGAACTCTTCAGCCTCCTTTGTACGACCTCGCATTTTAGCCCTGTCAGATATAGCTATTGCCCAGTTGTAGAAAGCCTGTCAGAATAGTAAAACAAAAAGAAAGCGGTGACCAATGAGAAAATGCATTCATGAACCAACGAAGTCATAGATCCAGGCACACGGTTAGACATAGTAGATTATCTCAGCTCCTAATGATCACGAGATATCTTATCTAATTCATGTGTAAACAAGCAAGACCTTACAAAATGCTCATCAATATGTAATTCATCTAATTCAAAAGTAATTCTTCAGCTCCAAAGTATTCTCCAACAAAAAATGGGTTTCTCACAGGGTCCTTTATGAGTCAACATGTCAGTCTATCCCAAAAAAGTCGTGCTTGCTTACATCATGAAGTGTAGGGCAAAGACGGGTAGCCTCATCATATTTTTTACAGGCCTCCTCAAGTAAAGCATCCTTCGAAGGTGACGTAGAATCAGGATTAACAACATCTGCACTTTCCTGCACGAGTTGAACTCTAGTTAGACATAATAACCACATAGCATAGAGGATGAGTACACAATCTTCTGAAATGACACGACACCAATGACACTTTTTATGATTCTGAAATTACATTACAGAAGAATACAAAAGAAACTTAACCATATGATAATGAGACCATTGTTAGACTCATCAGAGTTCTTATCACATATGTTATGCTAGCCAGCATAGAGGAAAATAGAGAAAGAGGCTGTGCCAAAGTCCACCTCGTACTTCAATAGTGCAGTTAGTCAACTGTAACTGACATAGGGAAATGTAGAACACAATAAAATATGTCCCCTGGCACTTGGTACCTTCGTTTCATCAATAAAAAGCATGTTAACAAAAAACTATCATGCATGCTCAAGCAGTAGTCCATGTACAATATCACATAGGCATGATAAGAATCATCATTTTCCACGAATAGGACATTTTCTACAGGACTATGTCACAGCTCAGAGGAGATTTGCCGTGGATCCAAGAAAGTATCATAAATTTATACAATGAAACAATAAAATCAAACAGAATCCAGACCTGAAGAACCAAAGCCCAATTATATAATGCATCATAATCTCCTGGATTTCTGGAAATTGCACTAGCATACCTACAAAATATCATTATTCATTAAGCATCACATAAGTTATTACCTATGGAATTAATAAAGAAGCTTAATCAAAGACGATGCTAGTGCTGATTCATGTGCAACCCTGTATACTTTTATGACAAGGAAAGAAATATGATTGAGAAAATGTCATAGGATGCAGTGAGATGAAATTTGTTTTGTGCTAAATATGTTGGAGAATAGGCATCTGGTTATGATTGAATATCATAGTTCCAACTACTAGTTATTATGATACAAGACAGCACCTTCGAGCGGCATAGGTAAGAATACGTTGACGAGACCTGCCCTCCTCATCAACACCAGTAACGCTATCAATCAACTCCATTGCAGCATTATTCTGCTCCGCATTAATTTGTTGCAAGCTTTCTTGACTGAATAATACAAAATACACATGATATGAGGCTTCATAAGATAACACCAAAGAATTATCGGAAAAAATTAAAGTTCACAACAAACAATGGCTTCCACTTCTCACAATAGGACGATAAATAGAGCACACATTGGTTTTGTAAGAAAGAAGCAAAGAAGGCAGCTATAACTTGACAAGATTATAAATTCATGTAATTATACTGGCTACTTAACCCCAGGAATGAGAAATATCACAAGCTACGAAAATCATCATCAGCTGTGACAAATGCCATTAGAGTTCTCAGAGGCAAGATAGTGATCAATTTTAAATAGAGCTTTTTCATCTTGCAAAATCTCAACAACCATTGCAAATATAGTCGAAGTTGAATAAAGCAGTGTTTTGATGCCCAAAAGATGTCAATTTCAGACCAAGTATCCTATAATTACCTAACTTACTCCTCCAAAATAACATAGTCAGCTAATTATTAGCACAAATGTTGCAGGATATAGTAAAAGTTGAAGCTTTAAAGCTAGAGCGAATGATCCGCCGCACAATTTCACAGTGGAATGCCTAATTCACAACTGAATCATCCGGTGAACCTGAGAAAATTTAAACGCAACAGGGAAACAGCTGCCCCCTACAATTGATGTAAATTTAGAACCATGATCACCCCAGACTAGAATATATCACATTTTCTCGCCCTGAATTAACTGCAATAAACGACCATTTTAGGATTAAAACTCCGACAAATGGTTCACGTTCAAAAATTGTCTCAAACACTCGCGCGCACGGTAGATCAAAAAACCCCTAAACCCCAAAAGTCAGATCCTAACTTTCCCCAACAAACTTGGAAAGTCCCAATCTTAACAACGCCAATCCAGAATTCCCATAGAACTTCACCGGTCCTCGAGGATCCAATCAAAATGCCACAAAGGATCAGCGCCATTCCGATTCTAACCACCGCGACCAATCATTCCCGCTCACGATCTCAAGCTCAACTCATCAAAGCGAAATCAGAGCTCTGACCTGTACGGAGAACCCACTTCTCGCCTCTCCCCATCCGGATTGTTCGGTCCCTCGGCCGCGTCGTCGTTCTTCAGTTCGTTCAGCAGTTCCCGCATCGTGAACGTGCGGTTCCCTTCGTCCTTCCGCAGCTCCGGGCGCGCGGGCGCCTCTTCCTCCGGAGAAGGGTCGCCCTCGGGCTCGCCGGATTGGATCGCCGCTTCTTCTCCGGGCTCTTCCTTCTTGGGATCTGCATCGCTCGGCGCTACCTCGGGCTCCTCCGGTTCCGGCTTTGGCTCCGGGTCGGGTTCACGGTCGGGTCCCTTTTGCAGTTCGGGTTCTTCGGTGGTCGCAGACATTGGCAATGGCGGATCCACAGAGATAGAGAGAGAGAGAGAGAGAGAGAGAGAGATCTGTCAAACAAGAATGTTACGAAGGAGATGACTGTTGATGTTTGGAACTAGAGAGGAAAGTACATGTGAATCTGCGATTATTCTAAAGGTCATAATTTCATTTTTGGTCCCTCTTTAAATTTTAATAATATACAATCGAGTCCTCTGATAAATTAAACTCCTGCAATCGAGTCCTCCTTCTTCTTCGGCGTAAAATCGCTCTTGTCGCGCGGCTGGATTGAAAGAGGACGAACCGAAGGAGAAAGTGAAGAGGGCGACAAAGTGATGCCAAAAAGTTATGGGGGCAAAGAGCCGTGGCAATGCTAATCATTCATCTTGTCAAGAGCATGTTGCATTTGATAAGGGTCTTTGGTCCTTGCCTGAGCTATGTTTGCTAATTAATCGAGCGATTGTGACCATGCATGCCACCAAAATATCTCCTTACCCAAATCAATCAAGAGAATGATTTGATTGAACAAATTGAACAAAATGGAAAACTTCACAAAACAAGAGTTTGAATACTCAATTGTATCAATAATAAAAGATGGAAGATCAAGTAGGAAATTGTCCCTTTAAGAAAGTGTCGAATTCCCTTAAAATGCACCAACTTTAGCTTAAATCTCAATTCTGGTCCAAACTTGTGTTTTATCTCATAAAAAAAGCTTCACTTTAACTCAAGAACCAATATGGGCCTCAACCTTTTTTTGACTTATAAAAGAGCAACAACTTTAGTTGAAGTTCTAATTCTAGCCCAAACTCTTTTTGACTCATAAAATAGTTACAACTTTTATTGATATCCAAATCTGAAAATAAACATCTCGGAAAAACATTTTCTTAATTTTAATTGTTTACATCGTTTAGCAAGTGAGTTAATGAAAAATAATTTTTTTAGCAATCGAAAATGTCTAGTTATATATTGTTGTTAAAATAAAGATGTTTTAATTGATTCATTTTTCAAAGTGATAAAAGCAATTAAAATTAAAAATATATATTTTTCAACATCCACAAAATTAGCAAATGGTTAATATTGATTCATTGCAACCATCTTCATTACATTGTAAGCAAATGTCCAACATCGTAAATCGCAATTCCTTTTATCATATAATAATTATTTGCGTCATTTTTTTTTGGGGTTAGCAAATAACGTATTCATTCACTTGAATAAAGCGTGTGAATGCATTTCATTAGCTTCATGGCAAAGCAACTCCTAAAAGCTTTGAGGAGGGTAGGAGGTCTAATCTATTGGAAGCTAATTATTTTTTTTTTTCGGGTTTTAACAACCTAATCTATAACCAGTTGGATTTCCCATTAACATGGGCCAACTTCAGCTTTGAATGGGACCTTAAAAGCTCCGTTGTGCTATTTTTTTTTTTTTTTTTTTTCTGGTCAAATAGAGGTATATATCATTACTAATGTGAGTTCAAAAAAATCCATGAGAGGGGCATCTAAACATAGCAAAGCCCAAAGGGGTTGGGGCGGGACAAAAAGCCAATGATGAGAAAGGCTATGTAATCTCTAAGCTTTCGCAATCAAATCTGTAACGGAATTAAATGACCTAAGATAATGGGCTAGAGTAATATGTGGGTGGATCGAAAGGAGGTCCAGGCAATCCTTGATTAGCAACTGTTCTTTTAGATAAAAGTGATTTAATTCGACTTTCGGAGAGTCTTCAAATTGGTGTTTGAAGTAAACTAGGGCTTCAATCAAGGCTCTTGCTTCACAGCTTGTGTCGCAGATGAAACCTAGCCCAATCAAGCAAAGCTACTGACTAGGCGGCCGAAAGTATCTCCACATACACTAGCGACTGCAGCTCCGGTTGTCCCTTCAAAGTAAGCTCTATCTATATTGATCTTTATAGTTCCCTTTGCTAGTGGTTGCCATGGTTGATTTGAGTTGGCCATTTGGATCCTTAGTTTTCTTCCTTGTTGTCACACCCCAAATCATATAGGGATGGGGGTGACATAGTCGTCCTTCCACCTAAAAGATGCAACCTCAAATCACCCAAAGTTTAGCTCCCAAAATTCCCTATGATGACACCGTCACTCTAATGGCCACTAATTAAAGGACTTGAAAAAATAATAAGATGAAAGAAATGAGCTATCATAGCCCAATGAGTAATATATTTTTTCTAAGCCGATCAAGCAATCATTATGCACATTTAAAATGCAAACATTATTCATTTTCGCCAAATTTAGAAATTTAACAAAACTTCAAGACCAAAATGCAATATTTCTTACTTTAACCATAATATGTTCAAAGAAGAAATATTCAAGATAATAATAAACAAACACCAATAGTCCAGTCCATTAGTCATCTCTTAAAAATATACGTCAATGGTCTATTCTATTAATCAATCTTATAAAAACACATGTCAATAGTCCATTCCATTGGTTAATTTCATGTCACACACTAATGGTCTATCCCATTAATCCATCTCATATGAAACTACATGTTGATGGTTCATCCATTGATTAATCTTTTGTTTAATATCAAATCATGGTCACGACACAACACCTAGTAACAAGGCAATCAAGATTCTCCTCTTAGTTAGGTCTCCACATATTATTAGCCGGTGGCTCCACCCACAAGGATATTTTAGATTAATATACGCATATCCATAAGCCTCTCACTTGGCTCACATCAATATTAAGCATTAACACCAATCCACAACAACCTCCACAATTCACAAAGCCAAACCAAAATATAGGTTTCACAAATCAAGACATATAATCTTTATGCAACTCGACTCATTCACCATAAATATTTTTCATAAAGCATTTCTCAAATCATTTCAAAAATCGTTTCTTAAACTAAAGTAAATTTCACGTACTTTTTTACAACACATTTCATAAACCAAGTTCACAAATCAACATATATGTATATATATAACCTTTTGCAATAACTTTCCAAAAACATTTGGTAAACCATTTACAAGTACCATATCGTAATAAATGTTCGATCCAGATTTTATGTAACAAAACATACTTTCAATAATTTATTATATATCAAATCTTCGTAACTTTCACGACATGAGTTTATAAACTCATAGAAAAAAATAGTATTACTCACTTGAAAAAGCCAAAATCAACCTACAATATGCCTATTCATCAATAAAACGACATATAGGTGCCAACCAACGCTTACCCATAACAGAAATCTATTGTTGTTCCATCTACCCAGCTCGCACTCTAAATTTGTTTAGGCTATAATTTCCTCCATATATGTCCGCTTCAAATAAGCATACAAGTCATAGAAAGCCATTTTGATGTACTACAATAACCCCAACTCAACCACCCCAAAAACTCATGGAAAATAGTTGAAATTCAAGCCCGCAAGTTACTATTCGGAACCTAACTAGCGCACAAAGAACTTTGAAATTTTGTTCCGGGCAAACCGTAAGCCCAAATCAAAATCCACAAAATCTTATAGTTTTACAATAACCTAAACTATCATTTCTATAAAAATACACAGTTCAACAATTCAAAAATCAGATTTCACTGCATGAATCTCCAATAATTTTGAATTTCAAGCCCCTAATTGGAAATTACTCCGATTGAACGAACGAGAGATGTGAACACTTACTGAGCATTGCGTTACATAGTGGAGTTGGCTTGGTGAGTTGTACATATCACAATCGCAACAAAATTTGTTTTTTCTCCTTTCTTCATTCTCATTTCTATTATTTTCTTTTATTATCTTCTTTCCCCTTTCTTCCCGTGCCTCTCTGCTCTCTCTCTCTCTCTCTCTCTCTCTGCGCTAAGGTCCACTCTTCTTTTTCTTTCTTCCCTTCTTCCCTTTTTTTATTTTTCTTTATTAGCCCCCCCTCCTTTTTTCTTCCTCTCGCCCGAAAGCTCTCGGTCTCTCTTCTCTTCTTTGACTGTTTACCCCTGGGCCCACTAGCCAGATCTTGCACTCATAGTTAGCCATCTTAAGAAGCACAACAACAACCCAGAAGAAAGCTCTAAGAAAATAGACTATATTCAACACTTCGATGGGCCAAACCTTCGGAGCTCGCATTGCTTGAAGCCGTCGAAGGAGGAAAACCGTATCCTTCCACATCAGTGAAGAACCAAGGAGAGGGTGGGGTAGTGCAAATAGAAATCTACAAAAAGGTTTTGGGTTTTTTGGGATTCGAAAAATTACAGGAAGCTAGGGTTTGGGGGACAGCTACCAAAGGGAGGTAGGGGAAAGCTCTCAAGACTGAGAGAGAGAGTTTTGTGAGGCTTGTAAGTGGAAGGATAGGGTTTTCCTCATTTGACGGCTTCAAGCAGCACGAGCTCCGAAGGTTTGGCCCATCGAAGTGTTGAATATAGTATATTTTCTGAGGGCTTTCTTTTGGGTTGTTGTTGCGCAACCACTCGAAAGGGGTTTTCTTCTTTTATCCATGTTTGAATGGATTTCTTCGGTTGACAACAGTATGTCGATGGCGAGTTCTGATTCTAATCCTTGGTCTCTCTTTGTTTAGTAATAGCTGTTTCTTGGGGAGGTAAATGGACGAACCCGGGGCAATAGATGGCCGTCTAGCATTATTGTGCAAGAGGCTAGGGAATCTGCGAATAGAGGTGGATGCCCCGCCTCGGGAGAGAGTAATTTCATAAGCGATGCTAGATGAATGTAAACGTACTGTGTTTGGTAAACTGTATTCGGGAGGAAATATCAATTATCAGGCATTTCTTATTAGTATGAAGTGAGTTTGGAAGGTAGATTCTGTGAGCTTTGCGCAGCGCAAATCAAATATCTTATCTTTTACCTTTGATTCTGAAATGGATAAAAAAAAAGAGTGTTAGCAAACAGCCCATGGTCCTTTGCGAGTAATCTATTGATCCTTAAACCATGGGAGTCTAATAAACATGTGCAATGTTACAAGTTTACAAGCTGTGAATTTTGGGTTCAAGTTCATGGTCTACCGATAAAATGGTGCAGTGAGGAGGTTGTGTCACATATTGCCTAAATAATAGGTTGCGTAAAGAAAGCAAAAGTTGAGGAAAAAGGAGTGGCATTTCAAAATGTGGGAAGAGCAAGAGTAGAACTTGACCTAGATATACCTTTAAGGCTAGGTACCTTATATAATTTGGGAGAGGAGAAAGTTTGGCTGGATTTTAAGTATAAGAGGCTACCTAGATTCTGTTATTCCTGTGGAAGAGTTGGGCACTTTACAACACGCTGTGACGAAATTCCTTATGATGAGACCAAATTTGAAGATAGGAAGACGAATAGGTTTGGGCATTGGCTAAAAACAGAGGCCAATGAGAATAGTCCGTTTTGGCAGATCTTTTATGATGACAAGGTGGCTGAAGAGGAGGAAATACAAGAAGACAGCAACCTCTCATCTCACGACACTCAAATAGTCATCTTTTCGGGTGAGCAAATAGCAGCAAGATCCACAGAAACAACTCAATCTCTAAACATGGCACATGTGGATATAATTTTACCTGAACACCAAGTGGAACAGCATCAGGAGAAAGGAAAAGACATCATGAATATTGAAGAACCAGCACAACAGTTTCTGCCGGCTGTCAAACCATCATCCTAGATAAAAAAAAAACAGGATTAAAGAAGGAAAGCAGGATTTTAAAAAGCTCACCAGCAAAAAAAATTAAAGAGGTATACCCCTTATCACCCTACAGCTATAGAGGTGGTGAGCTTGGATGAAACTAATTTGCAGGACACTTCTATAAGTCTTTCAAAAGAAACCATAGGAAGGGCTTTGGTGGCTAGCCCAAATAAGCCACCGGTTTACAAATGAGGGCTATTTGTTGGAACTATCAGGGGTTAGGCACACCACTGATAGTCCAGAATTTGAGAGTTGTTGTGACTCAGGAAATGCCCAATTTAATTATATTAATGGAAACAAAAAACAAAGAAAATGTGATTACTCGTATTAGAAGGCAGCTGAAGTTTAAAAACAGCTTTGTGGAGAATCCGAAAGGAATTGCGAGGGGGATGGCGGTTATATGGAATGAGGAAGTGGATGTAGAGGTGGAATTTAACTCTCAGGAAATGATTAATTTGATATGTGTTGATCATGAGAGTCGGATTAAAATGCGGGTAAGTTGTGTGCATGCTCCAAATATTTATGGGGAAAGATTACAATTATGGGAGAAACTAAGACAAATTGGTCTTTCTAATTCACTTCCATGGGTTTGTTTGGAGATTTCAATAAAGTACTTTATTATTGGGAGAAGTTGGGAAGAAGGATGGTAGAGAATTATCGAATGCAGGCATTCCAAAGCTGTATACATGATTGCTTTTTAATGGAAAGAGATTGCAAATGATGTGCTTTTACCTGGTCCAATAACAAAGAAGGGGTTGATTTGGTAAAGGAGAAACTGGACAGAGTGTTTTGCTCGTTGGATTGGCGGCTCATGTTCCCGAAAGCAGAAGCCTTTGCTCTACCAGCTGTTGGGTTCGATCATAGTCCGCTCCTCTTGGTGAGTAGTGCTGAAATTGTTAAAAAAAGAAAAGATTTTCACTTTGAGGTTTTTTGGGTTGAAGATGGTGAATGCAGAGATATAGTTAAACATACATGGCAATCTCAAACTTGTCTTGAAGTAGGATTGAGAGATAAATTACATGTCACAAGCCAAGCATTGAAAGAATGGAGTAAAAGAAAATTTCCCAATAACAATATCCGTGTAACAGCCCTAAAGAATGAGCTTCAATCCTTAACAAACAGCCCAAGCTTATATCAATGATTAAACAGGATAAAGCTTATAAAAGAAGAGATTGAAACCTTATTGAGAAGAGAGGAAATGTTTTGAAGGTTAAGATCTCAAGTCAATTGGCTTCATTGGGGAGATAAAAACATGAAATATTTACATGCAGCAACGATCCAAATGAGACAAAAAAAAATAGGATTACTATGCTGAAAAATGCATCGGAGCAGTGAATTTGGGGAAAACAGCAACTTCAGCACTTCACTATGTCTTTCTTCAAGGAGCTATACACTTCGATAGGGCCTCGCAACTACCAACCAGTATTGGATCAATGTCCTACACTAATCGGAAATGATATTAATGACTACTTAGTGGCGGAAGTAACATTGGAAGAAATTCATGCTGCTGTGTTTCAATTTGGAGCTCAGAAAGCTCCTGGTCTAGATGGGTTAAATGGAATTTTTTATCAGCATCATTAGGATATAATTAATACTAATGTGTTTGAGGAAGTTCGAGGTTTCTTTCTTTCGGGAGTATTGGAATTATCCCTAAACAGAACACATATTACTTTGATACCAATGATCCCCCATCCGGAAAGACTTGATCAATATTGCCCTATTAGCCTTTGCAATTTTGCATACAAAATAATATCCAAAATTTTGGCAAATAGACTGAAAAGATGGTTGCCTATGTTGATTTCAGGAGAGCAAAATGCCTCCGTCAATGGAAGACAGATTCAAGATAATATTTATATTGTTCAAGAGGTGTTGCATCAATTGAAAATGAGGAAAAGGAAAAAACATTTCCAAGCGGTGTTGAAACTTGACATGCAGAAAGCATATGACAGAATAGAATGAGATTTCTTAGAAGGCTGCTTGCTGAAAATGGGGTTCTGTGCTAAATAGGTTCACTAGATTATGCAATGTGTCACTACAATCACTTTTAGCATTAAGTTTAATGGGGGAACCCCTTCCTTTTTTCCGCTCCCACTAGAGGTATTAGACAAGGAGACCCTTTATCACCCTATCTATTCATTTTGGTGGCAAATAGTTTGTCATCTTTGATGGGTAAAGCTCTACAAGATGGGAATATTAAAGGAATTAAGTTGAACAGGTTCTATCCTACTTTGACTCATTTATTATTTGCCAATGATTCAATCTTTTTCTTGGATAGATCTTTACAGGAATGCCAAAATGTTGCAGCTGTTCTTAATCAGTATTGTTATGCCTCAGGACAAGCTGTAAACCTAAACAAGTCTGACATCTTCTTTAGTAAAGATTGTCCATCTCTATTAAGGGATAATATGAAAAGAGAACTGAGGGTACCAAAGCTAAAGCGATCAGGTAAGTATCTGGAAATTCCCTCTGATTGGGGAGCATCGAAGAGACAAATGTTTGGGTGGATTTTAAATAGGGTAAACATGAAATTGGAGGGCTGAAAAGAACAAATCATATCAAAAGCAGGAAAAGAAATACTCCTGAAATCAATGGTGCAGGCGGTACCACAATATGCCATATCAGTTTTTAAAATTCCAGTGTCAATTTGCAAGGCTATAGATAAAAAAAAAAAAAAATAGCTAATTTCTGGTGGAAGAACAGTGAATCAAAGGCTGGTCTGCATTAGAAGAGATGGGAAATCATGAAAATGAGGAAAGATAGGGGAGGAATGGGATTTAGAGACTTGCTTACTGTTAATAATGCCCTATTGGGTAAACAAGCTTGAAGGATGGTAAAAAATCCGGACGCGCTGTGGACTAAATTATTAAAAGGGCTCTATTTCTGTCGCAAAGACTTCTGGCATGCTGATAAAGGTCTTAAACCTTCATGGGGGTGGAAAAGTTTGCTTTTAGGAAGGGAGGCTATTGCGGATTCAGTGAGATGGTCGATAGGAAATGGAGAAACTGTCAATGTCAAAACAGATAGATAGCTGAAAAGAGGATTAACAGGAGGGCCTGCAAATAGAAATGATCCACATAAAGTTTCTGAGTTGATGAACTTTGAGACACGACAATGGAATGAACCGTTGATAAATAACCTATTTGATGAGCAGACTACTTAGGAAATCCTTGCAATTCCAATTAATCGTCATATTACCGGCGATGAATTAATAGTAGACAGGCATGAAGAATGGGTCATTTATAGTCAAAAATGGCTATAACTTGCTAAGAGACAGAACAACAGCAAGCAGAGCAACATAACATTCTTCTTCCTCATATCAAACACCAATAGAGCTATGGAATGCAATATGGCATATGCGAGCCAGCCCAAAAGTGAAGATCTTTGTATGGAATGCTTGTCAAAACGCCATACCAACCAAAGAGAACCTATGGAAAAGAAAGATCTTACCTGATCCGATATGTGATCTTTGCCGAGACAAGATGGAAACGGTCGAACACACCCTTCTCCTCTGTCCCTAGGCTGCAAGGGTATGGAACCACTCAAAAATCAACCTATGAGTAGATGCACAGGAGGTTAAACGAACGGATGAATAGCTGGTACAATTTATAAGAAAAAATTCGCACCTCCCATCTTTGGAAAGGATTGGAAACCTTCTTTGGCAAGTATGGAAGGAGCGCAACAATTTTGTTTTTCGAGGTACAAAACCAGAGGTCTGCAAAGTGATAGATCTAGCAAAATTTCAGCAAGCTAGCTACCAAAAATGGGGATTTAGGTATTCTCTAGAAGAAAAAACCGAAGAACAACATATCTCACTTACCCGACAAGCTCTAAAAGCCGGTTCTTCAAACTTAATGTAGATGGGTCGCTGTGCGAGGGATCGACGGAAGGAGCTGTGTCTTGTGTCATCCGGGACTCCTCCGGTAGCCTCATCGATGGATTCACAAAGCTTGTCCAAGCGGAAACGGTTATGCAATTGGAAACCCTAGGGGTTCTCGAAGCCTTGAAGTACTTGAAACACAAAAAAGTTGGGGAGGCTTTGGTAGAGTCTGACAACCGAACTCTCGTGAACTACTTGAAGAGTGCAAGGGAAATGGACTGGTAGGCACATGCAGCTTTGCTCGAGTGCAAAACTCTTCTGCAGCAACTGCCGCTAGTGGGCTTGACTTGCTGCCCACAATCAACTAATGCAGTGGCGGACTAGGCCGCGCGACATCAGCGATTGAAGACCCTCCCTCCAAACTGGCGGGCCTCTCCTCCTCCAGGCCTTTGGACTCTGTTATGTTTTGATGCTCTAGCTATGGGGTTTGTTGCTTCTGTTTTATAATATAAATAAAATAACTCTCTTCGACCAAAAAAAAAAAAAAAAAAAAAGTCTTTTGTGCATTGCGCGACCCTCTTCTATTATAAGCTCGGGATCTAGCTCTTGGACCGAAATCAAAATTTGAAATCTATATTAAAGTGTACAAAGTGGTTACTCGCGGAACCTTTTCAAATGTGTAATGCATCGTATTATCATAACTCAAAAGGATCTCTCTAACATATAAGTCACGAAAATCAAAAAATATATTCCCAATAAGGGATTGTAGATTAATCCTATAATTCCAATCAATTGATTTACAAACACGTCGCATCAGACTAACGCGAAGGTAATTTTACAAAGAGAGCTGCTACTTCCACACCCCGAAGACGCAGCCCAATTAACATCTACCCACCTAAATATAAAACCTACCCTCGCCCAAGTTTACCATTTCACTTCCTTCTCTCCCACTAAACTAGTCCGACAACGTGAGGTAACCTACAAAGCCTTCGCAGTCGCGCGCCGAAGATCATGGGGAGCAGGATTATGCTACCTCTGCACGTCATCTGCCATTCAAGGAAAAGGTCGCGGTCGGGGCTGATCCCCGCATTGCAAGCATGAATCTCTTGAGCCGAAATCCTGGCGGACGCCGATGTTGTCGGCTTTTTGCAGGGTAGACAGCGATGACAGCACAACTGCTACTACCATTGAACCATACGTAAGTGCTCATATGTTGAAGAATCGAATTCTTGAAGCGTATGCAGAATACACATAATTGCGTATTCAGCAGTTTTCTCTATTCATCGTGTATTTATTGCACTTTTTTAACTATTTTGCCTTTTCATTTTTTTGCATGAAATCAATAGTTCACGCCCTTTTGCTTCCAAACGTAGGATCCCTTCTTCATAATGTGAAGTTCGCAAGGCTTTGCCATTTCAAGCTGAGTCGCTGACATTATTTTATGTTGATTGCGTTTTTCAGCAGAAATCATTAGCTCTTTTGGTATTTATTTTTCCCCATTTTGGGCACTCCAAATTTGCCAATGAGACTATAAAAACAATAATCAAACTATTTGTCATGACATGTGCATTCCTTTTCTTATTATTTGAGAGAAACTCATATTTGTGGATATTTAATCTAAAATTTCCAGCATTTGGAAAATTTAAAAAAAATAAATTGTGCACCTGCGCAGCACGTGCACGTGCTTTATATATATATATATAAAAACTTATATGCAAAATAATTAAAATTTAAAAGTAATTTCAAACACACAATATTCTCGATGACTAGCCTAATTTCCTATATGCTTCTCTCCACCTAAAAGGAAGAGGAACTTCAAAGGGGATCAAAACAGGTGACCCACTTCGCTTCAAATGGACCCTCATTATTCGGGTTTTGTTCATCTTTTCTATTTTTAGACGCCTGCAACGCGACAAAAATAAAACTCACGAATCTTATAGGTAAGAACAAAAATAGACCAAAAGCAAGCAAAGCAGCAAGAAATTTTCGATAGGTGAAGAAGCAATCCCATTAGTTGAAATTAATTTAATGGGACTTCCAATAATGGTTTTTTGCTTAAGCCCATCAAACACACATTAGAAATTTGTCCCCCAACTGGGCGTTACGTTAGGTCAACAAATTCTATTGGTTCATCCCAATTTTGCTCACCAACCTCCTCCTCCCCCTCTTGCCCCTCGTCACTCCCCTCGTCACTCTCTCTCTCTCTCTCTCTCTCTCTCTTTATATGATCAGTAGGCTCGCCACCGCATTTCCCACAATCTCCGACGTCCACCAGCTGCCTCGGTCTCTGCTCCACCGCCATCGGAAGATGTCCACCACCAACAAGTCGGCCGCCAACGAGCGCGCGGGAGCAGAGATCGTGTATGGCGCAGAGGAGTGCCACCGCCAGTCCGTAGAGCTCCTCCAGGAGCTAGGTTTTCCCAAGGGTGTCATGCCCCTTCAGGTGAGGCGTTCAACGCGATAATCTAATTCGACTCAGTCCGGTTTAACTCAGTTTCATCCGATTTCCCTTTCCCTTGCCCCCTAAGTTCGAACTTTCTTTAATAATGGTCGGCAATTCTTTTCTACAATTACATGTACAAAGTATGAGTATAAAGATTTTACGTCTCGCTTGTAAACCTCAAAATTCTCTGTCCGCGGTTTCTCGTCCAGAACTTGGAAGAGTGCGGGCGAGTGCGGGAGACGGGGTTCGTGTGGATGAAGCAGAAGGCGCCGTACGAGCACTTCTTCGTGAACACGGGCACGCGCGTGAGCTATGCGGCGGAGGTCACTGCCTACGTGGAGAAGTCGAGGATGAAGAGGATGACCGGGATCAAGAGCAGACAGATGTTCCTGTGGGTGCCCATCGTGGAGATGAGCCTCGAGGAGCCGGCGGCCAGCAAGATCTCGTTCAAGACGCCGATGGGGATCGGCAAGTCCTTCCCAGTCACCGCCTTCATGACAGACGAGGAGAAGAACAAGTACTTGCTGGAGAAGGGAAATTGAACAAATCAGTCCGGGGGAGAATAAATTCGAAATCTCTTCAGTTTCTGCTTATTTTGCTCTTTATTTTGGTTGGAGATGGTCCAATTGTTTCCTTGGATCAGACTATGGATATCTTCTGGTCGGTCTGCCGATGAATAATCTTTGAATTGCATGGCATATTAATGTCATTGTTATAGTTTCTTGTGAGGGACTTTTTTTTTTTTTTTTTGTGGCTAGAAATCAACTTTTTATTTCAAAACAAAAAATTATAGAATGGATACAGTACCTATATTAGAACAATAGATAAGAGAAGACTCGATTAATACGATACTTTTAACTCTAGATGGGAGATCATGAAAAAGAAAAGAGGATGCAGTGCCTATTTGATTAAAAACCCAATTTGCAAGCGTATGAATAGCTCCATTCTTGGATCTACTAGTCCAAGCCAAGCTCCAACCTGGAATTTGTTGAAATAGGAAGCGAGAATCTGCAATGAAATGCTGAATACTTTAATGGCAAAGACCCTTTTGTTGAATGACATCAATTAAGACTTTGCAATCACTTTTAAAAATCGCTGTTTGGCAGTTGAGGGACTGAGCATAATTGCGGTGAGAAGGAAAGTTGCTACTTCCACTTCCACCGGCGAGTTCCAATGTTCTTTCCTTGTCCAAGCTTGGACAATTAAGCCGCTAGCCAATCATGCAATTATACCAATGGCTCCTTTGTTATTTTTCCATGCCCCATCTATATTAAATTTCAATTCTTGATCTAACGGTGGGAGCCACTAGTCTGTCCCTCTCCTAATAGGATTGGATCCTAGACTTGTTGCAATTGTGTTCTCTTCTCTGAACTTGTTTACAAATTCCATGAACTCATATGAAACCAACTTAATTGCTCGGGAAGAAGTTGGAATAGCTCGATCATGTAATATGGCATTCCTATAGCACCGCATTTTAGTAAATAGAAGTGTTGCAAAGAGGGTGAAGAGTTTGCAATTGAAGCCCATTCTCTTAGCAATCCACCTCTGGTCAAGAAAGTGGTTGATCATTTCCTTTGGTGTCAAGAAGTTTTGTGAGGGACTTACTTTCGCCATTGGGCCAAAGAATAGAGATCTTGTTCAGGTGTTTAAAGCCACGTGATGACTATAGCTCTTCATGGGCCTGATCGGGCCATATCGTTCGCCTATCTTTCGGCTCCAATTGAGAATTCAATTTGGATTTTGATTGCTCCTGCGTGAGCTACCATTCGTCACGTGGTCCAGAAGGAATCTTTCTGCGTTTTCTTTTAAGGTCCCGAAGAATTTCTTCTTTTTTTCCTATGTTATGAATGTGAATATGGACGGTATGTGGGAAGAGTTCTAAATTTGGAAAACTTAGAACGGCAAAAAGTCAAGACAATACTGCCGTTTGGTACCCAATTCTTATCCACATTGAATGGCAGTGCTCCCATCATGTGGTACGGGTGTTCCTGTATTTGTGAAAGTCCAAAACATCAGATTTCGACCTAGCAATGCATTGTGCAATTTTGCTAACCCAACTAAGGTCAAAGAGGCTAGGAAGATTCCAAGCAAGTGGGAAACTTATACGGGCGATCTTTTCCAAAAGAAAGCGGTTCCTAACTTAGAATCGAGAACAAACCCTATGACCCCAAGTTTCAAAACATTTTAAATAGGAACCGAATTGGCTGGTCTTGATCCGATTCCCAATTTTTAACCCATTACATATTCTAGGTAAAAGAAAATCCAAATTGTTATAATAAAATATAAAAATTGCATCAATTCACTACAAAGACATTGTGTAGACATTTGTTGATTAAGCGGTTATATTGTTATTGTTTGTCCATTGTGAAGACCATGATTCAATTTTTGAATGGGCGAAAAGTACTTTTTTTCCTTAAAAGAGACTTCAAAAGAGATTAAGGGCCGGTTAGTCCGATTTCCAAGTCAACCTACTGTTGCCGACCTTGCAACACAGTACCAAACCGGTTCTTCATAGAATAGGCCTTAAATCAATCTATCTAGGCCGATTTGATTCAGTATTTGGATTCCGGATCGGAAGCTTACCCTACCTCAAAGCATGCATGTGAATGCAAGTTAAAAGAAGTTGAGTTGGAAAGTTCACGGGCAACGTGGCTAAATTCGAGCAAGATGGCTTCCGAGCAATGAAGCAACGTGAAGAAACAGACGGCAATGTTTTGTATTATTAACTTGGGAGTTGGCAGTTTCGGAGGAAGAAGGGGCCACGCATATCGCCCATCAACTGCTCTCCGGGAATTGTGGGTATTTTGGAATCATTGCACGTTTCGTGTTCTTTTTTCGTATCTTCTCACTTTCCCGGTAACTTCAATTTTAATATAAATTATTTTTCCTCACACTTACTTTCACAGGTTCGATGCCCCTTCGCACATTTTGTGCTCGATTGTGAAATGGCGGATCAATCTCGATCACTCTTGCAATCGCCTGAAGTTGGATCGCCTCGGCACACGTGGTGTCTTGTCGAAGTCTCTTTTGGCATGCCCGGCTTATCGATTTTCCCACCACACACTAGGAAAACAAAAACGGTCTTGGTCTCTCCATGTGAGCCAACTTACTTCGTCCCAAGTTTGCTTAATTTTGAATTCCGAATTACGTATGTGTCTACCACCTCATCGTCAAACTCAATTTGGGTAGTCGTATCTTTCAAAAATGAGTGACTATCGATGATTAAAAAAATAATACCTATAAATTAAGTCCTGTCTAAGTTGGTGACAGATGAGTCAATTTTTCAATGAATTAGCAATGAAGTTCCGGGAAGATAACGTGGGACATGCTTATCCGATAAGCCCGAAACGTGGGAGGATTTGGTGCTACTCGCTTTGGCCATTTTCTTTATGCATGCTTAGCAAAAACCAAAGAAGATACGAGAGCAAACAAAGGTAGTGGATTTTGAATTGGGCGATTAGTCGCGTGATGCTCGTAAGTTGTCATGGAACATGTCAGCTTCTAATCAAAGCCCGACGATGACGCGGAAAAGAGAGAGAAGAAAAAACAGGGGCACTCGTTTTCCACGAGTTCACTGAGGTTTTGGATAAGACTCCGACCTCAGCTTTTTGCTCTCGTCATGCCCGCGTTTTTATTTAAGAATCATGTCGTTAGCCAAATTCACTAATTCATAATCATTAGTAGATAGAGCCGTCTGATTGGTCGGTCAGTTCATTAATTATTCCACTCATTTCGACCAAAAAAAAAAAAGAAAGAAAGATAATATTCCAATTTTACAATATCTAAAACTCCTCTGGGAGTTTAGACATCACCCCTTTTGGTTTATTGGGTTACTAAGATAACTATTGACAACTTCGACTAATATAATTGACTTTGAATATGCATGGGTTTGAACATTTGAATAGGGAACCTCCAATTCCCAAGGTGGGACACTTTCTACGTCCAAACCAACTACATCGACAGTGGAGATCCAAGGTGGGACACTTTCTACGTCCAAACCAACTACATCGACAGTGGAGATTGAGAGTGATTCCTCGTGGGGAAAATCCACCATCTTTTACAGATGAAGATAGACAAGAAGAAAGATATCCAAATAACCGCATATTATAGGGCCCATGTAGATCTAGCAACTTAAAAGGCTACTTTAAATACAAATCTTGATGTCCTTTCCTATGTCCTTGAAAATACGAGATAGTCGAATAATTCTTAATTTAGGTTTCATAATCTTGTGGCGCAGATGAGGGTGCCAAGCCAACAAAAGAGAGCAAACTTTATAAACGAGTCATCCAAAAAGATGCCCATCTCATTTGTTGGTTCGTGCAAGGAAACAATACGAGATTCTTAAAGCGATATGCACGGGCATGCTGTTACCGTCCTAAGCGATGTGCCTGCCTAATTTTGGTGTCCATCTAGACATGACCGAGACGTATCAAGCTCTCGACAGGGGTCATCCATCAACGAACCTGCCCCAAATTCTGGCACTACTCTTTTGTGGGTGGCCCGTGTTGATAATTCAAAAGATTTTAGCACGCATCCACTTTAGATACATCGTCTCTTCATCTTGCAAGCTTTAATGCTGAGGCAGTGAACTAAAGTGATTGACATAAATGGACAGGTTTTCGGCATTGATCGAGAGCAATGTTTTCGTTGGTATGTTCAGTGGCTTCTTGAAGGTTTATTGCATTCGTCCCGTGACAAGGGATGTGCCATGTTCTACGTTCATGTACTGTCTCCCGCTCATTTAGTCATTAGATTTGTGCCACGTGACATCCCTCTCTCTTTCTCTCTCTGCCCATACCCACGGCAAGGAGAGCACCCCATGAAAGCCACCACAGCCGCCGCCGCCGGCAGCCACGTTTCTCTCTCTAACACATGCCCTAGATCTAGGTTTCCTTATGCTCGGTCCGAGATCGTTAGGGTCTCAGCTCGACCATGGATCGAGGACTCGGATCAACCTCGAGCCATATATAATTAATAGCTCTCTTTGCGTCTCTCTCTCTAACGCATGCCCTAGATCTGGTCTTTCTTGTGCTCGGTCCGAGATCATTAGGGTCTCGGCTCAACCGTGGATCAAGGACTCGAATAAAACTCGAGCCCTCAATAATTAGCAGCCGTCTCCGTGTCGTCATTTCTATTGGATTAATCCCATATAGCGCCTTCAGAACATGTTCCATTGTCCACTAGTCCCCAGTGATTGTTAAGTTGTTGTGGTCCTCCAGAGAACCTGGAAAAGTGCAAAAGCCGTCGAAATGAAGTAACAATGACTTTTTATCACTAACGGAGGTAAAAAAAAAAGTGACCCTACCTCATTAGATGTTCAAGGCAGTGTTTCAATTCCAGTTGGGTTGTATTATTTTTTTTTTTTATATTATATTTTATTGTTGTTCTAAAAGATTAAGTTATTATTTAAAGGTGTGGAAAGATTCGAATTCATGACATTCTGTTCTAATATTATATTAGATTTTAGGGTTAATACCCTGAAAAATCTCAAATTGGTACATTTGTGATAAATTTACCTTAAACTATTTTTTTGATTACCAAAAACCCTAAACTGGTATATTTTTGACAAATTTACCCCAAACTAGTATACTTGTGATAAATTTACCCTCTGTAAGTTTTCGTTAAATTTTATTGTCAAATTATTAAGTAAAATGACACATGACAATTGATTGGTATAATTTTACGCTTCGTTTGTCACAGTTTACAACTTTTGTGATTTTTTTGTGGTATTAATTCCAATTTAGCGGAGGGTATATTTATCACAAATTTATCAGTTTGGGTTTTTTGCGATCGAATAAATTAGTTTGGGGTAAATTTGTCATAAATGTACCAGTTTATAGTTTTTTATAGTTAGTCAGGGTAAATTTGTCACATGTATACCAATTTGGGGTTTTTCATGATCAAAAAAATAGTTTTGAGTAAATTTATCACAGGTGTACCAGTTTGAGATTTTTTAGGGTATTAACCTTAGATTTTATAATGCTACTACAAACTGTTATAAAAACTTAATGTGTTATATATATATTCTATTAGGCCGATTGTCTAGTCGAACCAAGCGATCGGCCATGAGTCATCACTACTACTGATCCTTTTGCTACACATAATAGGAAAGAAAAAGAGAAATGTGACAGTGCAATAGCATAATGATAGGACACATCCGGGCGTGCTGGAAAATAATTTCCGGGATCAAATCATGCCCAGGTTTGGCAACACATGGAGAGCAATCCGACAAATTGCGAAATCACATGAAAGTTTGAAGAGATCAAGGAGATAGAGATGGGTCGTGTGGTGGTGGGGGAGGGGGAAGCTCTTGCTTTATCCAGGGAGGGACCACACTCACATTTGCTCGATCATGACCGTGCGTACACTGCCCATTGTCCCTGTTAGAGAATTAATTTCCTAATTATCTCTAACAGTCCCACAATCGATCAGTGTGCACGGGTCCATTTCACTCGCTTAAGGAGAAAATAATGAACATCTCTCCTACGTGCCGATTCCATGGCCCCGGCGGCTGTGAAGCGAGTCAATTACTTTTCGATGAATCAATCAGTTCGAAGGAAAATGGATTCCCCATTAGCCTGGAAATTATTGATATCGAGTGGGTCGACTTTTCCGCCGGTCGATATCCCCCAGATTACAAGTAGTTCTGCATCATTATCATGCTATAATTTCTAGTTCGTGTACCGAGCATATAACACGAGGTGTGACAAAATTCATTGTCCTTGTCCCGCTGTTCCTTCCCCATTTGCAACCCAGTCCCCAGTACCGGGAGCTCGACCATCATCCGCAAGAATATTCCAGAAAAAAGAATTATTATTAAAGAAGATTGACAAGGGCGAGGGACCAGACCCAGTAAATTTATTTCCCTTGAGAACGGGATAATTATGTTTATTTATGAAATTATGGAAAAGAAAGGTGATTTGGAATGTTTAACTTCCGTATATTATACTCTTTATGCAACATCTCATTAGTGGATAAGGAGTTTTGAACTAATATCTTTGGTTAATTCATTTGGCCTTTTGATGATGAGAGAGAACGGCCTGAGATTGGTCCCCATCGGCGCCACTAATCACTGCAAGGTGGTCATTGGGCCCTTCTAGTCCTCAAAGGAGGGAGAGAGGGTTAAGTCAAAAGGAGGGTGCGATCGAAAGAGATCACAACAAATCAAGGGGAGAGAGAGATGTCGTGTGATCGAGGTGAAAGAGACAATGGTGTCCAACATCAAGGACTGCCATCGAGGTCGCCTTCCTCCAGTGTCCACCATTGTGAAGTTATCGGCGACAGTGGATTGAGATGTTAATAGCAAAGGCGACACACATTTTTTGTCATCCCTTTATGTTAATGAGAATAAATTTGATAATGATTCATGCACATCAAAATCCATCATATTTGATTGTGTCAGTGTCTCTTGAAACCCACCTCACCCTATTATCTAAAAGCTTGAGTAATCCATTTTCCCATGATATGACCGAATGAGTCCAAAATGAATCATGGATCTATCTTGCCACTTCTATGCTGTAAAATTTGAAGTCTGTAATATTTAGTTAATTAATTTGATGATATCACGCGAAATATGGAATATTTTTTATTTTTTTGATTTTTTGGAAAATAAAACATTTTTTAACATTTTTTAAAAAAATTTCGGTTTTCTGAAATTAAAATATTTTTTTTAATATTTTTTGGAAAATATTTATTTATTATTTTTTAAATATTATTTTATATTATAATAATATAAAACAAACCGCAAAGACCGTAATTATTATTACCACTTTTATTGGCGGTTGCAATTTTTCAAAATTTTGCTTATACGTGTAATGATTCTTGTCATTGGTGTCTATCCAAAATAGAAAATCGTCATTGGATGATGATTCCAAGTTTGGCAGCATCAAACTACCATGACTCAAAAGCACTAAGTCCACTTTTATCCGAAGTCCAAGTTGGCATTGAGTGCAATCAATTTCTTGCAAAAAGCTGGCCATAAATGGAAATTTTCCGCACAGCAATAATGTGAGGATATTGTCAATAAGTGTTCTAGGATCATTTGGTAAGCAATCAATTAATAATTTTTTTACAAAGAGATAATGACACAAATAGTTGTTGAAACAAGTGTTCCGGATGCGCTCGTTAATAAAAGCATCCTTCAAAATGAAAAATGCACACGCCTCACTCTTTTAAATCTATATACGAGAATACTGTATTATATCGAATAGACATTCCAAATAGTCTTGTATATTGAGCAAATCCAGACCAAACAAACACCAATATTTTTTCAAATTTCCTAGGTCATTCAATCAAACATATGTTTGACCGACATAATTAATGACCATATGTTTAGCCATGTGCGAATTGTCATAGAAATGTATAATAAAATGGAGCACGAGAAATTTCTGCATTAACACAACGTTGTTTATGATGTAATAATAAATTAGCGCATACACGTTTTGCAACTTTCATAGATAGAGCGTCAAAATATTTTCTTGACTTGAGAATAGTCTAACTCGAGCAATATACGAATCTAAGATGTACACCTAGATGCAATATTTAAAGAAGATATTATTGCGATGTATTTACATAGATAATGCGGCATTCTCACAGGAGCACATGGCTTGTGAAAAAAAATGGATAGTTGCCCAGTCAAATATGTTGGGCTTAGTATTTGATCTACAAACAGTTTTGATTGCCTAATGCGAGCTTATCCTTTAGCAACTTTGCTCCAAGTCAAAGGATGTGTTTGCTTCGCAGAAAATAAATGATCTGTAAAATATTTTTTAAAAAGCTTTAATCACTTATAAAAATGAATAAACGAAAAAATAATTTCATCTTTTCACAAAAATATTTAGACATAAATTGTTATTAGATAATCACAATTAGGGCTTCAAAAAATTACAAGTCAATCGACGCGCGAGATATAAAGAATGGAGAGAGAGAGAGATATTCTCCTTAATCAATTCTTATGCGATGTGTCATCATTTTAGAGCCCACAAGTCTCGTCATTTAGTCGATTTTCCACTATAGACTTAACTCTCTTAAAAAAAAAAAAAAAAACCATGTTGGATATGTCTTTATTAAAATAAATTTACATGGGATTTATTGTCAGAGATATGTTGACAAAGTCACTCAAGTGGACATTTTTATTAAAGCTATACTCGGTAGAAAAATTGTGACATCAAAGAAAGTATCGTACATAAATTTATGACATTGTTACGGTGATTTTTCCAATTTTGTTATATGCAACTACAAGCTCAAAGGTTGTGCCCCCACATGTGTGGATATGATAGAAGCAAAAGGTCTAACTTACCTCAACCCGTGATAAGGTTAGTTCCTTCACATTTATGGTCATGGGCGTTGCTATGAAATGACCAAGTTCATTGCACCTTTGGAAAATCTCTCTCGGGAAAGAAACGTATTCGACCGTAATTCCGGTAGAAATCAAGCTCATATGAATAAGCCACAGAATCTTGTCTTATTCAACGACTTATAAGTTTATTTTCTTTTTAATATTTCGATACTTCCTACCGTTTAGCACAAAAGATTCAAAGATGATTCAATACATATATCCCCAATTTTTTGAAAGTTTCCTCTCGTATCTTTGACATAGACAGTGTTGCCATGAAGCATAAGCACGATACTATTTAATGATCATATCAATGAGTATCTCCAAGTACTTAATAATGGAAAAAAAAATTCAACTATAATTATCTAAGACAAAGAGAGTACTTTCAACATCTCAATCATTTTCTTGCAAATATGCTTAATTATTTATTTTACAAATATTGTATCCATGGATTAATGCATAAGGTACGGATTTTTTTTTCTTGCGTAGCAAACTTCCTTCCGAGATTGCAAATTCTCAAAATATTTTTTCTCTTTCCATAAATGTTTATAAAAGTTTACATAGTGTGCATTCTTCATCAATGAGATTTTCTATTTTTTAATAATTCAAATATTCTGTAATTAAATGATTTTGCTTAATCTCACAGTATCTCGCGTGCGCACGTGCCCCACATGTGCATATTTGCTGTTCTTTACTAAGCAAAAAGGAAAATAAACGAGAAATTCCACCTCTAAAGTGTTACAAAAAAGAAATTATTGGATGTCCATATCTTTTTACGAGAATGTTAAATGATAATCCGACGCAAACAAACGGACAAAATACTACATTTGTATGATCAAAGCAATTATCAATTAATTCCATAAAAAAAATTATCAACACCTCCAAATTGGCTTAAAACTCTCTCCCCAATCAATTAATTGCTTTGGACAAATATGGTAGTGTGCTCGATGAGATCTGATTCCAAGCACTCCAAATGAAAGAAAGAATCCAAATTTGAAATTTCTATTTATGAAGAACTCCTCGATATCTCGACCTGGAAAGGCGCTGGATGCATCGAGATTATTTAGGAAGGTTAGACAATTTCTCTTCTTGCCGATTTTTCTTATCCCTGTTCGACAGTGATTAGATTAAAAAATTTCCCTGTTCGACTAATCCCTGTAGGAGATGACGTCCAACAAATTTACCGTTCTCTCCCTATTTATAGCACCATCTCCACCACCACCTCCACCACCTCAACCACCTCAACCCTCCTCTACCATCTCTCTCTCTCTCTCTCCCTCCCTCTCTCCCTCTCTCTCTCTGCAAGTTTTGGCTGCTCAGATGGCTGAAGCGAGAGCACATGGGTTCGTCTACGCCGGCAAGAGGAGGCCGGGGTCCGATGACGCCGAGGGCGGCGAGGACGCGATGGTGGTGGCCAAGAAACAGATGATCTCCGGCCCCGTGGCGGGGGTGTGGGAGGACCCGGCGGCGGCGTTGGCGAGCGCGAGGCACGAGTTCGGGGAGCACGGCGGGGTGAACATGTCGATCGAGGCGTCGGCCACCTTCACGGTGATGGAGCCGGAGACGATGCGGCGGATGTTCGCCGGGGAGCTCGGCCCCGACCGCGACTTCTTCATCTACAGCCGCCACTTCAACCCCACCGTTCTGAACCTCGGCCGCCAGATGGCCGCCCTCGAAGGCACCGAAGCCGCCTACTGCACCGCCAGCGGTAAAAAGAAAAAGAAAAAGAAAAAACCATCGTTTTCCCATCATTAATTGATGACGCGTGAAGCATTGCGCTTAAATCCTCGAACCTGCTCTACCTGCACAGGAATGTCCGCCATATCATCGGTGCTGATGCAGCTGTCCAGCAGCGGCGGACACATGGTGGCTTCCCGGGAGCTGTACGGCGGGACCCACGCCCTCCTGACCCACTTCCTCCCGAGGGCGTGCAACATCACGACGACGTTCGTGGACATCCGGGACCACGCCGCGGTGGCGGCCGCCGTGGTCCAGGGCCGGACCAAGGTGCTCTACTTCGAGTCCATCTCGAACCCGACGCTGACCGTGGCCGACATACCGGAGCTCTGCCGGCTGGCCCACGACAAGGGCGTGACGGTGGTCGTCGACAACACGTTCGCGCCGATGGTCCTGTCCCCGGCCCAGCTCGGCGCCGACGTGGTGGTGCACAGCATCTCCAAGTTCATCAGTGGCGGGGCCGACATCATCGCAGGTGCGCGTCTCTCCCTCTTCTCTCTTTGATCGATACACATCTTCTTTTGTTGGGATTGATTCCAATTCCGACACGTGTCCCCTTGTTGGCAAAACCAAGAAATTGTCACGACCCTTAACCTTTGAATCGGATCGATCACGAGACTCTCTTGCATGGCCCCAACTGACGGGACAAAAGGTTGTCTTTTTCCTTTTAAAATGCTTCTTTTTTCAAATCGATGATAAGTGTACCCCATGCTTCTAGGGTGGAAAAATAAAAATGAGTCAGTACGGCGATAGTAGGGATCTTTGACATATTTGACTGGATGATATATATATGATTCCAAAAATATAGATAGACGACGTACATATTTTTATAAATTCGAGCATCGCCACATAAGTAATGACCACATGACTTATCAAATAACATGAGATTTTTGTTCTGAAGTTGCGACGGGACCCGATCGAAGATGTTGCTTGGGAAAGTGTGTGGGATCTAAAGATATATTTTAAGTCTATAGTGGACGACAGGATTATTGGGTTTTGATTCTTTGAATCCTGAAAGTGATGTCGACCTTGGACTCACGCAGTTAGTATATTCCATTCTGATTGATGATGTCCTCCTTTAAACAAAAGAACTAATCAAAACTAGACAAACTGATGATATGGAGTGCTAATCAAAACATTAGATTAGCGCTTTTTTTTTTATATCTTGTCTAGATTGGTAGATTGCCATAGCAATTAACACGAAATTCCCATCTGAGCTGTTTGACAACGTCAGTTGATAATCGACTAAATTTTATATTCTCTTAGTCCTGACCACATCTAGTAATTTAATAAAGTAATTCGCTTTCTCCGCTGGCATGTCTTGTTCCTTTCGACATTTGCGTATGTGTCGAAAACAAGGCCCAGCTCCAATTGGTTGATCTGGCGCATTATTGCTGACACGCTTCTGTCCTATTATACCTGGCGATGCCAATCTTGATCCCTCCAAAATAGAACAGGCCACGGCCTGAGTTTGGTCTGTCCTAGTCACGAGAGAACATAGATTTCTGCAAAGTGGAAAGACGTATTCTTCTCTCTATACCGAATGTTGCGGATACATGTTCGAACTTGCAAATAAGAATATACCAAAATGGTTACATACGCGAAAATGAAATGTTCATATATCCAAGATGCAATTAGTGACCCTTGATATTTTTTCCGTGGAAATGATACAGGCGCGGTCTGCGGGCCGGCGAAACTGGTGAACTCGATGATGGACCTCCACCAGGGAGCGTTGATGCTCCTCGGCCCGACCATGAACGCCAAGGTCGCGTTCGAGCTCTCCGAGAGGATCCCCCACCTGGCCCTCCGGATGAAGGAGCACTGCAACCGGGCCCTCACCTTCGCGACCCGGCTCAAGAAGATGGGCCTCAAGATCGTATACCCGGGCCTTGAGGACCACCCGGATCACACGGTCCTCAAGTCGATGGCCAACAAGGACTACGGGTACGGTGGGATCATGTGCATCGACATGGAGACGGAGGAGCGGGCCAATCGGCTGATGCACCACCTGCAGAACGTCACGCAGTTCGGGTTCATGGCCGTGAGCCTGGGGTACTACGAGACGCTCATGTCGTGCTCGGGGAGCAGCACCAGCAGTGAGATGAGCGAGGAGGAGCAGGCGCTGGCCGGGATCTCGCCAGGGCTCGTGCGCATGTCGGTCGGGTACATCGGGACGCTCGAGCAGAGGTGGGGCCAGCTCGAGAAGGCGATCGCGAGGATGGGCGAGTTCGGGTTGCTGAAGAAGAATTGACGGCTCCTTTAGAGGAAATACTAGATGAATGAGATAACGAAAGTAGGCAAGTGATCCTTTGTGGTGGTTCAATGTGAAAATGGGAGTGCTAATAAATGGGTGTCCTACTACTTTGGTTTGTAAATTGGACTTTTTGCCGTCTTTTCGCTAAGAATTTCGTCGTTTGTTCACTTCAATCTTGAGAAACTGCATCATCATCGTACGTACAGTGGAACTGAGATTAGTTTAGAGATCCCCAATCTAAAAATGGGCTGGGGAGATGGGCTATGTTGGTTGGAATTATGAGTTGGACGAAGTTAGGAAATCCAATGATGGGTTCTCAAGTAGGGCCAGTGGCCTATCCAAAGGCAAACGATTCTATATGAGTTGTCTTTTACGCACTACAAAGGCAAATCTAATTTTGTATACAACAATCTTTGTAAGAGTAATGATTGAAATAACAAAAGAAACACATTTAATACAAGCGTTAGTTAAGATAGGATAAAGCGTATAATTAGATTCTAAGTGGGGAAAAGTCTTTGTCTTTTTTTTTTTACTTTGATCTCTCTTTGTGAGAATGTAGAGTTGATCGACGAGGCAACGAGGCTAGAGGGTTTTGATGATAGTCGGCCCTCCATGGAAAGAGGGCAAAGTTGAATTGAGATGCACCCTGAACAAGGAGATAGTGTTTTCAGCTTATATATCAAGTTGGAACCTACTCGATGGTGCAACAATACAGTTTAATGTGGACATTAGAGTGATATGTGTGCTAAGGTGAAAATACTATCAAAATGGATGATTCGTCGAAAATCTCTTACATTAATGTTGAAGGACAAAACTGTGAAGTTAATGAGTATCTCATGAATCAAAGCGGACATGCGAGCACTGTTTACTTTCTAGAGCCATGTCTTTAAATTTTTTTATTTATTGGGAGGGCACAATTATATCGAAATTGTACAATAACCAATTAAATGCAACTGTTAAACTCGTCATGTTTCACCGACCAAAAAAAAAAAAAAAAAAAAAAAACTGGTCGTGTTTCCGGTTTAAAAAGAAGAGAAACTGGAAATACTCGTTGCCAATGATAACGGGCTGCCGATGAAATTTCGACCTCTAAGCTTGTTTTGTTCTGCTTTTTCTTGTTTAGAAGCCCGAATCGAGAAACCCAGTGAGTTTGTCAAGGCCCAAAGAGATCACCAAAGAAAAAATTAAAGGGAATAATTGCCCAGAATCACCCTGCACTTTTGGCATTACCCTCCGAACTTTGAAAAGCGATAGATTAAACTCTTTGTACTTTGACAGTATTGCGCGGTGGCCCGAAACTTTGATAAGTTCTAGATAGTCCCTCTGAACTTTAATTATTGTTTCGGTATTTAGTTTTTTGGTCTGGATAGCCGTTAAGTATTACCAGAAAATGATCTCTATTACATGATTGGTGAAGTTAAAGAAATAAAAATTAAGAAGCTACGTGGAGTAAAATAAAATTTAGTAGCGGTTATCTTAATCAAGAAAAATGAATTTATCCAATTTCAAGTAACACTTAACGGATATGTCAGCGGAGAAATTTGCAACCACGACAAAAATCAAAGTTCATGGGCTAATTTATAATGTTGCAAAATTCATGGTATGTGGAGTAGTGCCAATGTTGAGGGGAATATCTGTTAATTTCAAAATTCAGAGGGCTATTGTGAAACAAAGCATGTAATGAAGGTCTTATTTTGGTGAGGGCAACCGACTTAATCCATTTTTGGTAATATTTAAGGCTGCGTTTGGCGGTTAGGATAAAATTCAAGATAAAATAAAATTTATTATTATCCTGTGTTTGGTGCCTGCTCAAAAATAGGATAAAATCATATATAAATGGGATATAGATCGGATAAAATTATCCCATGGGAGAGATGGGATAAAAGCAGATAGGATTTCTAATATTCATAATATGATTTTTTTTTTTCTCAAATAACAAATTTCTTAAATTAACAAATTAAAATTATATGTCAATATAAATTATATTTGAATTCTAATATAAAAATTCAAAATAAAAAAATAAAAATTCAGTTTTTTAATTTGATCTTATTTTTACTTATATATTATAATTTAATTATATTTTATAATATAAATTCAATATACAAATATATATTTATTACATATTTTTGGTGTTTTAGTATTTTAGGTATATTAGTATAATTTCCTATTTAATAAAATTTTATTAGAGAATGATGGAAAGGAAAAAAAGAAATAAAAATGAAATTAATTAGAAAAAGAGAGGAAATAAAAATAAAGTAGACAAAAATGTCGCAAGAGATTTTTACCATCTCTGTTTGTAAAATTTGTGATTCATACAGGCATTAATACCAAACACTATATAATATGATGTGAATATATTCGACTTTATTATTACAATTACCAAGTAGTGGATATGATATAACAAAATCTCTTGAATTTGATATCCTATCCTATTTAGTCATATTCTAGTTAGAAATCCGAACAATCAAACGTAAAGGATTATGAAGGTAGACAACCAAAGGACTATAACCAAAAAAACAAAAAACAAAAAACAAATGTTAGGGTCTAATCAATAAATTTTGAAGCTCAGTGACTAATATGCAACGATGTCAAAATTCAAAAGCTATTGCACAACAATGCCAAAGTTCGAAAAGATAATATTTATGAAAGTTCAAGGTTGTTATGCAGCAATGTCAAAGTTTATGGAGGTTTAGAGCAATTATCTATTAAACTTGTTATATCTAATTCAATGCAATATAACTATAAGGCCATTATTTATCTAATGAAATTACCCAAAGATTACAAAAATAAAGAGGAACGTGATCCTTTAGCGGGGAAAAGATAAGGAAAGTGATTTTGTTAATTGTACTTGGCATTTGCACTTTCGACTCAATTAATATCCATAAGAGAAATGATTACTTGATAGTCTTTAATCTACTGTTAGAATAACAATCTATTTTAGACTACAAACAATCAAATTAAAAGAAATTATGAATTATTGTGAGGTCCACTTTTTGAAAAATTTGTGACTCATAACAAATTGTTATTTTCACAGTAATTCAAAGATTGTCATGCTAGCAAAATGCTATCCATAATCCATGAAAATCACCAAGTCACTTGCACCATATGTAAGGGTTCAAGATTGCTATTGAGTTGGAAACATTATGCTTCGTACATAAAATCCATCGCAAACATAACAAGCTCTTAACAAACAAGTTCACATCCATGACATAGGACCTACGTCTTGACTCTTAATGCATTCCAAAGATATTATTTCTATAAAATGGTTGAACCAAACCATCCAACCCAGCCAATTTGATCAAAATTGATACTTGTAAGTGGGCAAAAGTGTCGGAAAAGTCCTAAACATATTGTATTAGTGTTAATTTAGTCCTAAATCTTTTAATAGTGTCAATTTAGTTATAAACTTTTTGACCCAATACCAACTCAGTCATTTCAATTAATTTTGGTCAGTTTTTGCTAAGAAGATTTGTTTACATCATGAATGAACAAGAAATACTTGAAGCATATGTTTCTCTCGCTTCATCCCCATCTTCCTCAACCCTTTCAGATTTTCGTGTGTCAAATGCTTCTAAGATAGACTATCTTTACGAGATCTCTCTTAGTGATGAAACCAAGATCTCTTAAACTCAACTTCCTCTTATGAACCCCTACTCCGCTTTTGCTAAACCTTCCTCATCATTTTCCCACATCCGCTCCATCCGACAACTCATCCGCTAAACTCCAAAGGAAGTAAAGGAGTACATGCAGTCCTCCAAGTTCGATCAACATCCCATTTCTGCTATTGAAAATGAATATTTTATTACTCTTCAAATCTCTCCAGAGTTTCCCAAGCAATGGACTTAACAGGGATATTCTCATGTTCATTATGGAGCTGTTCGTCTTGCTCTTACTTTTCTTGGTCACAAGGGCTTGCCAGTTGTGGCAAGAATCGTGTTATTGAATACTCGGTTCCTAGAATACTAGCATGATTGTATTGGTACTATCCAAACCACTTTAAATGCTAGAACAATCTTTGTAACCTTATATCCAAACTCCAATATCACTCTTTTAGACCCCCAGTTACTTTCTTTTCTAAAAGTCCAAGTCCAGATCATTGGAGCTCCTCAAACTGTCGACTCTGTTGCAGCAACACTGCACTACCAGATGATCGGGTGCAAAACCATGCTTTTGACTTGAATTTCCACAACAGAAATGAAGATGCTTTATTCATCTCTATGCAGAATGATCAAGCATCATGCATCCATGTTCCCAGACAAATCCCAAAAGAAAAGTTGGCCAAGCTTCTTCCAGAAATTTGGATCACCAACTATGAAAAGATACATTATAATAGCAAGCCTTTCCAATCTTTAGACTCGAACTTGTCAAAAAGAAAGATGGAACCGTTTCCATCAAATTTGGCAAGGAAAATGAAGAAAATCTTTCTATCTTCCAGACCCTTTTCATGATTGAACCATGTGTTCCCAAGTCAATTTCCAAGCCAGATCCTAAAAAGCTTGTTCAATATTTCTAGAGTAATGAAACCCTGTCCATTACTACAAGGACCGGTATGGTCACTACTTCGGATCCTTTTTGTCAATGCTTTTATTACACAAACTCTCCCAACATGGTAGATCTAAATGCAAGACCTTGACGGAAACACAAGAAGCCAAATGATGCTATATACCAAAGGTACTTGAACGGAGACTTCTCCGTTGATACTTTTGGTGAGTGTGATAAATTCCAATTTATGGTTTCTTATGCTCCAACTCCACCACCAGAGTTCACTGCTCCACCCTCCGTTTCATCAACTCCACCACCATCACCTCCTCCTAAAAAAAACTAGCCTTTTCCCTGTTTTATAAGCCAATTCTAAAGTGAGCGAAAAAGCACTCCTACCCATTTGAGGCTCCAAAAGAAATACCACCAAGTTCTTCTATCATCATGTTCCATAAAACAGACTTTCCTCCTCTTGTTCGAGAAATGTTGAAACTTTCGTTCCTTACTCCAGAAGAATTCATTGACCCACAAGGTAGATATCGGCATGCTCCCAAGATACCTACCCCCATGGATGTGGATGAACATGGAAGACTAAAAAGAACTCTTGTTGCTGAAACCATCCTAAATTGGCAATTGGAAACTCTTTTAGCACACAACAATGCGTTCAAAGCAATTAACTCCAAAATTGTGAATATGCAATAAGATCTTCGAAGTTATGATGAAACCACCAAGAAAATGCTCTCGGACTTCCAAAAAAAGCTTTATACCTTGGAATCCAAACAACATTTGGGATATCATCATCTTGAAAGCCCTAAGACGGAAATAGAAAAGCTTAAAAGGTAAATCCAACTCCTTGAAGAAGGGAGGTTCAATCCTTTCAACCCATTTTCGACTATATTGTGGGCAGAACATTCGCCCCCTCCACCATCTTAGAATACATCTATCTTTGTTGCCCCCACTGAAGCTCCCATCAGACAAGATAAGACAGATGTGGTAGAGATACAAAATCGCCTCAAAAAACTATATCGAATAAGGAAAGAAAATGGAAAAGAGAAGATGCTTGAAGAATCCTTGTTTGCTATAAAGGAGAAGCCAAATCAAATGATTTTATCAAATCCATTGGAATAATTCTTAAGAAATCTGCGCAACCAGGAGGAACAACTTGATCCTCATCTTGATTTGATCACTTTGAAAGACCAGATTTTATTTCCATTAGAACCGGTTTTTTCGGACAACTTGGACACTGAGTCAAACTTGGTAGCCTTCTCATCCTCTCCATTCTTCTTAATCCCTGCAATTGATTCATTTCCTATTGCACCAATAACTTCATCAATATTCATGGCTGATCCCTTTCGAACCAGAGATTGTTCAACCAAACAATCATTCTCAACATATGTCTACTTCTTCCAAACAGTTTTTTACTGTCGACGACATTCCTTATTCCAAATGGTTAGAAAGATTTGAAGAATTCCATACTTGGTTAAATGCCCAAGCTCTCACCAACCATGATAAGTATAATGTCCTCTTTAGTTTTGTTACAAGGTTTACAGGAAGCCTCAAACATTGGTGGCAATCAGTGAGAACAAGACCAAGTTGAATTTATGCTTTCACCTAACTTTAGCCATGCCATTACCCTTTTCTACCACTTTTTCATTGGAAACCCCTCTGATTTTCATGAGCTCAAAATGAGAGAATTTTTTGAAAGAAAATGTTGTTCTCTCCAGAAAAAGCATCTCGATAAACATTATCGGAAATGCTCAAGCTTTTCTATAGTATTGAGCTTATCCAAACCTAAAGTAAGTCTTTTTGACTTCCATCCCCAAGGAGTTATCCCAACAGGTTGAGAAATCTTTCCTCAACAAACAAAGAAGAATTATGGATTTTCCTTTGGGAGAAATACAACAAGAGATCCATATGTGCCTTGATGATTTGTGTTTAAAGCGCCAAATAGTCAAAAACTTATCTCACGGACAACAAAGAACTTGATAAAGCCTACTCTCGCCATGAGCTGAGGATCAAATGCTCCAAAAGAGACTGTGATGGTTCTTGTGGAAAATCTTCTAGAAAAAAAAAAGCACTTTAAAAAATTCTGGATAAAGAAATCCAGACATGACTCCAAGCACTTCCGGAAAAAGAAGAAATGACAGTTTCTATGCAAAAGGAAATATCGTTCAGGCCATAAGAAATCAACTCGATACTTCATCTGCAACTAAAAAGGTCATTTCGCCAAAAACTGCCCCCAGGCAAGAAAATGTCAAAATCATTTGATAAATCACATAGAGATTAAGACAGGCATTTCACTTAAAAATAATGATGTCGAATCTCTATTCTCTGTGGATGAAGAACCATCTAAACAAACTCTTTGTGTCATCCCATGTTACCAAACTCCTAGTGAAACTGATTCAGATTCAAAATCTGAAGACCTTTTCTATATATCCCTCACTTCTTCAAAACAAAACCTTGACATATTTTTAAGCTAGATCCATTGTTTCCACTTTCCCGTGAAAATCTTCACTTCAAAGTTTGCCAAACCTATCACTGTTATTACTCTCATAGACATTAGTGCAAGTTTTTCAATCTTAGACACTAAAGTTCTTTTTGAAGATTATTAGACTTCATGTATTCAATATTTTAATTCTGCCTCAAGAAATACTTTTTCTACAAATGTAAGAACTATTCCAATAACTGTCCAGTTTTTTCCCCAGTGCTCCATAACCACAAAAATCTCAAAATCCAATCTTCCCAATAAAGATTTGATCATTGGTTGAGATATCATGACTCAAATTTCTCAGCTTCATATCATTCATGTAAAGGGTCTTAAGTATAGGGACCAATTCTTTGAATTTGTCAATATCCAAAGACTTTTTTCCATCCAAATGAATCTGTTAGATCCGATTATGCAGAAGTTGTTAGAATCATGTTCAAAATCTCATTCTGAATTCTCTTAGAAGTGTTCTCATCCTTTATGGAAAAATCCAAAATTTTTTGTTCAACTTCCCTTCAAGAAAAATGAAGACATCAATCCAACCAAGGCGACTCATATGGAAATGAACCCAGAACATCTGGTTGCTGCTCAGAATGAATACTCAGAACTGCTACAACAAGGCCTTATTGAAATTTCAAATTCTTAATGGGCTTATGAAACCTTCTATGTCAATAAGTGAGCCGAGCAAAACAGATGAAAGATGCGACTGTTAATAAATTATCAACCCCTAAACATTTTTTTTCAAGATGACAAATTTCCTCTACCTTATAGAAATTCCCTCTTTACCGGATTATCGAAAGCCCATATTTACTCCAAATTTGATCTCAAAGCCAAATTTTGGCAATTGGGCATCCATCCTGAAAATAGATCTGAAATAGGGTTCTACATCTCAAACCAACATTTTCAATGGAAAATTCTTCCTTTTGGCCTAAAAGTAGCACCATCCTTATTCCAGAAGGCCATGTATTGAATTTTCCAACCCATCTTGTCAAGTGCAGTAGTATATATTAATGATATTCTGCTCTACAGCCCTAATGAGGAATCCCATTGCCAACTTTTTAGGCAGTTTGCAGAAATTGTGAAAAAACAAGGATTATGTTTTCTCAAAGAAATATGAATATTGCTCAAACAGAAATTGAATTTCTAGATATGCACTTTAACAAAGGAACATACTATCCAAGGCCACACATTGCTCATGAATTGTTAAAATTTCCTGAAGAGAATTTCACGACAAAGAAAGTTCAACAATTTCTTTGGATAATTAATTATCTTAGAGACTTTTTTCCAAACATTACCAAACTGTTGATTCCACTGCAATCAATGTTGAAGAAGAATCCCTCACCTTGGAGAAAATCTCAGATTAAAGTAGTCGCTGAACTTAAGGAGATTATGCATACCCTTTCCCATTGCAAATCCCTTCAACAGGGAAGAGAATTCTCCAGACTGATACTAGTGATGAATACTGGGTAGCCATCATGTTCAAAGAAATTGATGGTAAGAGACACTTGTATGCCTACAACAGTGAAAAATTTTCCAAGGCTGAAATGTATTATCACTCCACTTTCAAAGAAATCTTGACAGTGAAAAATGGAATAAAAAAGTTCAAATTCCATCTCATCGGCCATCACTTCCTAGTAGAATTAGACATGGAATCATTTCCTCAGATGACCAAGTTCAAGCAGAAGTAGATTCCAAGTAGATTTCATCGGCCATCACTTCCTCGATGGGCTGAATGGTTTTCAAAATACTATTTTGAAACCAAAATACATTGTTGGAAAGAAAATTGTACTTATTGACTTCTTATCAAGACCAAAAGCACCAACAGAGATCAACATGTATATCATGAGGCGTGTTTTCCATACTCCTCATCACAATGAAAAGTATAAGATTGAAAGAATACAAGATTGACCAAGTTGGCAATATCCCCAAGAGATTGTTGAACAAGTCTAGAATGACAGCCTCACTAAAAACTCTGGAAAACCTCATGTGGCAATACCACACAAATCTATTCAAATTTCATGAAGGTTTAATTCTTTATCCTTTTGGATTAAATTCGGACTATTTGTTCATACATTCTTTAATTTGGAAGGAAGAAGACTTCCCTGATCAATTGTGATGGTTATTATGATACTTAACCAATAAGTACTTAATAGCTATTGAGATCCCAACCAAAAGATTCATTGCCAACCTTACTAGGATATTCGGACTCGGTCAAAACATTGAAAAGGAAAGTGACAAAAACATTTTAGCCTTCCTCAATTGGTTTTACCCTCCTACTCACTAAAAGCAGCTCTTACAGCAAGAATTGAGAACTATCCAACCAAACCTTGAAGTCCACATTATTCTATTCTTCCGATATCCATGGGCTTTTGTAAAAAACAATGGCAACATCACTGATGCTCCACAGATTATAGGTACCACATCCTATAAATCTCAACCACACCTTACAAAAGCTCGGATTTACAAATCTTTTCCAGGACCCGTTGGTTGTTGTGAACACTAGTACCGAGAACTCCAAAGAGTTTTGTGCCAAGAAAATAAAATCATTCGTGAGGATGTATGGAACTATAATGTACTCACTACATGGGATCATTATATCCTTACACCAAAAGCTAAGGAAGCACTCCAAAAATTCAGACAAGTTGCATCATCACAAGAGTAAGAAATGATAGATACAGATAACCATGCACAGTCCTCTTAAGACTCTTATGCATAATGGGGAGGTCCTCTTTCCCAAGACCCTTATGATCAATGACCTTTGTCCTTATCTCTAGGCATGGACACATCCTATTATGTTCAACCATCTAATTGGCCTCAGCCAAACATGCCTACCAACACTACAAGCTCCTTGTAGAATCAAGAGGAAGCATCCTCGTCAAACCAAATTCTCCCACCAAATTCACTTGCAGTGTTAAATTATGTCTCGAGTTTGAGCATTTACAAAACGCGATTTGATGGACTCTTAAAGTTGCACAAAAGAGAAAAATAAGGACACTAGAAATTTAAGTACACCTTTAGCGAAGCACTTTAAACTTTCAGATAAATTATCACCGCAGATTGAGGAGGAGGAAGAGCATATATCCCATGTTCCTTATTCTAGTGTCGTGGGTAGTATTATGTATGCTATGGTGTACACTAGGCCTGATATTTCACAAGCTATGAGTGTGGTTAGTCGCTATATGAAGTGTCATAGTAAAGCTCATTGGGAAATTGTGAAATGGATTCTCAAATATGTAAAAGGGACAACAGACATGAGTATAGTGTACTAGAGGGACAGCAATAGTAGTGAGACTATTGGTTTTGTGGATTCGAATCACATCGGTGACTTGGATGATTGCAAGTCTTTAGTATGGTACGTATTTATGCTAACGGGTGGTGCAGTTAATTGAAAAGCGTCCTTATAAGATCACATTGCCTTGTCTTCGACTAAGGTAAATTACATGGCACTAACCTTTATAGCGAAGGAGGTGATAACAAAGTTTGCTCTTGAATTTTGGGTTAGAACAGAAAAGTGTTGAAATACACTGTGATAACCAATGTGCGATATATTTGGCGTATAATCCAGTTTATCACGAGTGAACGAAGCATATCAACATCAGGTACTACTTCATCCGAGATATCTTAGCTAAAGATAATGTTATTGTCAAAAAGATTATTACAGCAGATAACCCGGCAGACATGATGACTAAGTCTGTTCCTTTGGTGAAGCTCAAGCTCTGCTTGAGCTTTATTGGCGTCTGTGGAGAGTGAGCACCCGTCGGGGCGTTAGGAGAGCAACATGGATGATGAGCACTATAACTTGGCTTCAAACATCGAGCCAAGGTGGAGAATTGTTAAATTATGTCTCGAGTTTGAGCATTTACAAAACGCGATTCGCTGGACTCTTGAGGAAATATAAAATAAATTCCATTTTGTCGTGAGAAGCCGTCGAGTTCTCTGCACGCGTAAGAAAGGTAGGGCCCAAGGTCAAACCTTTGACCTTGGGCACATACACACATATATATGAACAGATATAATTTCCTTCTTTGAGTGCGTGCGTGGAGCGGCCGAAGACCTACATAAAAAGAGAAGCCACACGTTAGAGAAGCCTTAGCACGTCTTGCTTTGAGAAGAGGCACAAGTGTCCTTGAAGCCACGCGAAGCTTTCCAAAGGAACGCGAAGATTTACGTACGGGGACCAAAGACGAACACCGGAGTTCCTGATTTTGGCGTATGTAAAGCGTTTTGTTTTGAGCTTGAATGCATGGTAATTTTGTACCGTGAGTTTATATCCAAGTGAGTTGTTTATTTATAAATACTTTGAGTTTAGAGTTAAATCTAAGTGTGGGAAAAACTTGAGTGTGTGAGTGATTGTAAACTCTGATTCTCCGATTATAGTTGATTATTTGCTGATGGCTCTCCCCGTAGACGTAGGTATCGATACTCGGACCGAACCACGTAAATTTCTAGTGTCCTTATTTTTCAAATTTCTTTGGTGATTTCGGGTTGACGTAAATTGCAAGATTCTGTCATTTCCGCGTATTATATTCCAACATGCAGGACTTGAGCAAAAGTATGAAGAACATCTCCTAACAGAAATGCATAGTTCTGATGACTCAGACTATGACTACAATACTCGTGACGGACGAGACCACTGACTGTAGCAGATCACTGTAGCAAGTCACTGTAGCATTACTATAGTAGTAGGCTAGGAAATCATTGTTCATTGTCACTGTTCATATCGCCAAAAATAATTTCCTATCGGAAGTTTCTAGAGCCTCTGTCTGTTCTGGACCCGTGAGCATGGTCCTTATTTGTGTGTAACCTCCAAATGTCTATAAAAGGTAAGGAGGATGTAATGTGTTGAGCAAAGTCCCTTAAAGTAAAGTGAGTGTTTTGTGTAAAACTCTCAATAGCTTTCTAAACTCCTCTTCTTCTCCAACCCGGTAGGATCCCCTGAGAAATGCAACTCGGATAGTTAGAAATGTTACCATCCTGGCATCTTTGAGTGTCTCTAGGCTCTAAACTAAAGGTTATAGTAGTTTTCTGCTAAAAGGCTGGCCTTGAGGGCTTGAACAAGAAGTTCCGCCTACCGTGGGAAGACATACCTGCAAGAAACTGACTCCGTCTTCCCTGGTTCTAAGTCTAGATCCATTCATGGTATCAACAACCACTCATGGCTAAACTTCCCTCGCTAAGGCAAGGGCTAGCCTCGCTAGATTTGGCAAGGGGAGCTATCGCCCAACGAGGGTCGACCTTGCCTATCACAATTCTAGGAAGGTCAATCCTCACCTATGGCTGGTGGTCAATCATTGGCAAAATGAAGAAGAAATGAGAGAAAAATAAAAGAAAAATAAAAAAAGAAAATTATTAAAAATTATTAACATTAGTGTCAGTGGTGCCATGTAAACTAATTAGCATTCACATTAGTAACATCTAACCAAAATTAGTTGAAAGGACTAAATTGGCACCATGTCAAAAAATTTAGAACTAAATTGGCATTGAGGCAATAGGTCTAAGATTTTTCTAACACTTTTCCCCTTGTAAGTGTTGTGAATAACCTAGAAGCTATGGAATCTTGAAATTCAAATCTAACACACAAAAAGAAGAAGAAGAAGAAGAAGAAATTGCCAAAGAAATCAGCCTAAAACAATAAAGAATATAAGAGATTTACGTGATAAGTTTGAATATTGGCACCAACTCCACGTCAAGAGCCAGTCACGAAGAATTCACTACCAATTGGAGAGTTATAGATTTACCATCAATTGCTCATGTGTTTCCCAAGCCCCAAGACACAACTACTCGAAAGCACTCTCGTTTCTCCCATCAACTTTTGCTAAAAAATAGTAAGAGACATTCTACACAGCTTTCATTTGTAATTTGTATAATTAAAAGAGAAAACTTATTCGAAAAACAAAAACCACGTCAAAACGCTTTCCCTTGTGGTTCCCACCCTAATCAGAGGACCCCAACACATTGTGGCTGGACGCCCAGCTAATGCCCAAAGGCTTTCATGTTTTCTAGTCTGCCGGTCGACACTCCGGCCTAAGTATAGTCGAGTTGGCGGACCATCCCCGATCTGCGCATTTTCGGAGCAATCTTCTCTCTCATATATTACACAATCTCAAGCTTCAGGGTTTCGATGCAAGCTCCAAAAGGATGGGTGCGGTAAGAAATTGAGCGACAAAACTCAATAGTGAGTGTGATTGGGTAGAACAGAGTCAAGTTCCTTTATATGTAAATGAATCATTTTGTTAGGACAAAAAAGGATGAAACACCCAACTTTGTTCGTTTGCAAAAACGTTTGCCTGGCCCGCTATCCGTAAATCAGGGACAGTCACAGGTGGGGTTTGTCAAGGGCTAATATACGACAGAGCATCATTAATGAAGTACACAATCTACTAGATCCGGTGCCACTATGACATAACGTTGGCGAGATAGATGCATGGAACAGGGCCAAGCCAAAGGACAGATCAAGATCCAAGGCGGATTCGGCATCTAGCGGACGGTGCTTTCTCTTTCCAAAGGAACAGCCAAGAGCCGAACCAAATTTCCCCTTTGCTATGGGCAAAGCTTATGGGGCACTTCAATTCGGACAAGACGCTTCTTCCCTCCTATGCAATGTAAGTAGCAATTGCCCCAGCTTAAGGACAAATCCCCCCTCATTAAATGCCCCCAGGCATGGTACCTTTCGAGACACCATGTACTGTCAATGTGTTTTCATTCACGTGCGTTCCATGTGATTCCATCTCTTTGCTCTCCCACACGTTGTTTTCGCCAACGGTCGTTCAAGTTCTTTGTCTTCTCAATAGGTCATGTGTGTATTAATTAATTGGTTATTATCCGCTCGAGAGACGCAAGACTCTGGAAAAGAAAAGGAAAAAGGCTCAATAGGTGTTTTTGCGCAGTCATTTTGTTGTCCTTGATTTTGATTGACAAGAAGGTTGATGTAAATAATCGTGTTAACTTGCGGACGGGATACAAGAGAGATTTTGTGATCGCTGAGAAAAGGGTTGTTATAATTTTTGCAAGATGTTTAGTAAATTACTCATAGTTTAAGCAATCTCAAATGTAACCGTTTAGGCGCGTTTGGTAACGTTTCTGTTCAAAAATTGTTCCAGGGAACAAAAAAAAAAAAAAAAAAAAAGTGTTTTTTCGTTTTTGAACAAAACAAAAGAACGCGTTTGGTAAATGTAAAAAAAAACTGTTCCTGAAATAAAAAAAAAAGAACAGAAACACGTTTGGTAACTGTACAAAATTTTTGTTCCAAATTTTTCAAAAAATGCTCTTTTTTTTTTTAATAAAGTTTAAACTTGATATTGAATTCTCATTCTCATGAAATGTTCATTAATTTAATTTGGTTAAAGTTACGACACCTATTGAGATTTAATTTGGTTAACTTAATGGTGCGAAAGCTTGGTGTCTTCGATTTGATGTGATCTGTTGTTATTGACGCGTCGGTTATTATGGAGGCCTTCATGAGGTTGCGATTGTGATTGGCACATTCAAAGTGAAGATGTATCTGACAAATCTTGATTTAAAAAGCCTCTGCAAAAGAAAGTTAACAAGTTCACCTCGCGTTTTAGCTTATGCATAGCTAGCATCAGCGTAGCCCTCACCGACATACTTAGCTATAGATGCCTACCAAGCAACGTAACAGGAGCCAAGAGGACCGGCAGCAATAGATTTCCATTCTTCATCATGCTAGTTACCAAAAATCATTTCAGCTGTACCAACAACTTAATGAATTTCACAAGTCAACAAGATGTCAGCTTTACAGAGAAGAGTTCTTCAACAATAGATGACAGTTTACTTATGTATCAGTATCGCAATCTTTCAACTGCAGTGTGCCAACTCAATTTGTTTTCTTTCAATCAAGTTAAAAAAACTATCATAAAGTCATTCAACTAATTTAACTGGAAGCTCCCGATGCGGTTCCTACCTAATGTGATAGGGAGCACCTAAGAAAGCCGAAGATGTCAACCGGGAAAGTTACATCTAGTCAAGAAGCCACCCACTGAAAATAACAGCATCCGCAACCTCTCGTAGCAGCCCAATTGCCACACCAAAAGAAGAAGTTCCCTTGCTTTGTACTTGGGTTCCGAACAAAGCCTACGCTGCTCTTGATGGCACAGAAACAATAAGGATTATACTGTGATTGAGGACCCCGCAAATCCTTTTGTGTGTGCGGCTGATGGGGAGGTGAGTGCTTTGATATTAGAGTATGGTCATTGTCATACAATGTCAGAGAGTTGGTGATGGAAAATCTGATTCCCCTGCACAAAAGAACCATAAGCAAGCGAGCTGTGTTTTTGCATCATCTAAACCACAATGAGCACGCCCGAGCCAGGTCAAGCCAGCCATCTCAACCGCCTCCTTAAGATTACATCTTAGACCTCCGAAAACTTCCTGGAATGGGACTTTTAGGTTAATCCATCTAGTGAAAGGAAGAGAGAGAAAATGTCAGCATTAAGCATCAAAGAATCTACCTAGACTCACCCCCGGAAAAAAAAAAGGATTTAAAGGCCGTAATAATGAACAGAAAATTGATATGAGAAAGAAGATGCCATAATCCATAAGCATGACTGGAATGAGTGAACTCCCTATGTAGGCATGGGCCGTTTCAGTATTTGTGCATGGCAAGCACCAAAAGACAATTGACTCGCCACTTTGGCATGGTTTTGATGTATCATCAAAACTATACGTAAGGTTCTGCACTGCCTATTGAATTTTAGCCTTATCTAATTATCTACAAATCATTCTAGTAACTTGTAATTCTTCAGCATCATACATAGCCATCTTTACCCTTTTTCCAACTTCTTATAGCATAAGATATGACAGACAGACGTGCACTGTTAGCCCTTAACACTTTCAGCTCCACTGTCAAGTATTGATTTCATCTAATGTGCTCCTTTACAGATCAATCCACTTCACAAGACCAATAAATGAACTAAATCTATGCCGCATCAGACAACACTCATCAACTTGCACAAGAATCCAGAACTGGCGGCATCCCCCATAACCAGTTCATACTGAATAGATCAATCTTGCTTCCCTCGACATGCAAATGCACATGCTCCAACAGATTACGTGCCAATCATCAGATACCACCTGCCATTAGATGCTCTTTTCAGATGTGTAATTTGCAGAACATCCAAGCACTAAGCAGCCAAGGTTATAGCAGATAGAAAACTCTATGTCCTCTTTCCTATATGCACCAGCAGAAATTCTACATGCTTTCGATATATCAAGGGGGAGACAAACAGAAGACGAAGTGATGAACCCGACTCTTCACTATGTAGCAAAACTAACTCCAAGCTCTTAGAACATTGGTACAAATAGACATGGAGAAAGGCAATGCAATTTCATCCATGATTATAACAATTTGTCTATCACATCATAATCCAATGCATGTTCCCCCATATAAGGCACACATCGTAACCTTCCTCTTAATTGCCAGTAGATTTGAAAGTACATAAAAAGCCATCTATAGCCAACTAAAGATAAAAACTAAAAATGATTTTCCTAAAGGAAAAATTAGAGCCTCGTAAAAAAGAAGCAACTCATGGTGAGCCATTCATCTACTGGGTAGAGTGAAAACACTGTCACTCTTGACAGGTCCCAAGATCAATCAACAGAAGCCTCCCTACTGAATCAGGACGAAAAGGTCAGGCTATGTGGAAAAAGACGACGCCCCTCATGGTCCCGTCTAGCCACACTAGAAAATAGTTTCCCCAGACAAAATGTCACATAATCAGAACAAAGAAAATTTCTTCCATGACAAGGAAAAAATATTCAATGCAAAAAAGAAATGAGAAGCCTGCACTGCGAGTGGAGGAAAGAGCTGAATCCGTAACTCTCACTAAGACGGTATCCACAAGCTATGTCATTTAATACTAAACATCCATCCTCACAGCTCTCCAAAATTTTGCCTGCTTCAATTTCACAAGTATCGCATAAGAGAACGATGACCTTTCCTCGTCCATCTTTAAGACTAATAATAGGAAGCTACAGAAGAAATTAGAAGAACAGCCTTTTTTCTTTTGCTAGGTAATCAGGGGGTTAGAAATTCTTGACACTCGCAAACAGGCCAACGTGGTACAAAATATGAGCAACGAACAGCAGAAAATTTTCTAGGGCACACAAAGAAAGAAAGAGAACGAAAATAGAACACGGGATTGAAAAAAGTTTGGTGTGTAGCAATGGAAGAATAATCCATGTCCTCATCTATATTTTGAAAGCCACAGAGTAGCTCGAGCGAGCGTCACTGCTCTGCCGAGCGAGCAGAGCAGATCGAGCGAGCAGCCATCGCCCAGATCTGCCGCAGATCTGTCCGAGCAACGCTCGCTCGGGGCTCGAGCACGAGGCCTCGCTCGAGCGAGCGTCTCGCAGATGTGGGCAAGCGCTGGCTCGAGCGAGCTGTTGCGCTTGAGCCCCGAGCAGCCATCGCCCAGATCTGCGAGGGGTGGCTCTCGCCGAAGCCCTCGTCGAACGGTGAAGGAGGAGCAGCAGAAACTACCTCGATTCAGAAGCTTCAGCAGCTGTCGACGCCGAAGAGTTAGCCGAGTGGGGAGGCACCGGAGAGTCAGCCAAGTGGGAGGCGCCGGAGAGTCAGCAGGTGGTGAACTTGTGAGAGATGCCGGAAAAGGGAGAGCTTGTTTCAGGTAGGGCACGAACGAAAGAGACGGTGGTGAATCAAAAGTGTTTCGTTTTTGTTCTTTTCATTTCTGTTCTTTTCGGCTCTTCAAGAAGTGTTTCTGAAACGGAGAAGTAAGTTTTTTTGTTTCTTTTTTTTTTTGTTTCAATTTTGTTCCGGGAGCGAAAAAACAGTTTTTGAACGGAAACGTAAACAAACGCGTTTCTGTTCTTTTTTTGTTCCCGGGAACCAAAAAAACAAAAAATCTGTTTTTAAACAGAAAAAAGAAACGAAAACATGCACGCCCTTTATAACTGCTTTCAAAAAGGCTACATTACCTAACTTTCAGGTGTTGCGGCTTTAAAACATGTATAAGTTATAGCACTACATAATACAGCTACAACATAACACAGTTAGAATAAAACCACGGTTATAGTAAAAAGATGTGCAGTTAGGTCATTAATAACACATGTTTGTGCTCTTGAGAAGTTTTCCTAATATCTACTAAAAGTTGGAGCACCCATTTCCAGAGCTATAATTGTCCTAGGAAATCGGTACCTAGAGTAGGCAAATTGTTTAAGATCCTTATATGATATTTATAAACTTTTACGCCCGACATCCCTCCACGGGTTGAATGAATAATCGCGACACGAGATCAGTGAAGCAATCGGATATGATATGACAGGCGAGATCACGTTGATCCATTCAAGGTTCAAGTAAATGGATGGAAGTTATGATGCCAGGCTAGATAACACAACTCCATTTATTAAGTGGAAAAGAGATTCAACATACTTAAAAACTACATTATAGAGGGCTAATAGGGACTCAAAAGCAGGATAATGATCCAAAAGGATCGATGAAAGTGATGAGGGCCCAATTGTTTTTCAAGCACGTTTTGTATGTCAGCTTTGTGGTTCATCCTTTTCTGCAGGGCTTTGTTCTGTGATAACCCCATTTGATGGAAATGCCAAGTTGGTGAAGATTCCAAGGACAAAGATGCATAGAATCGGCGTTTTCTTTCTTGAGCAATATCCAAGTATTCTAAGGTAACTTTGAATAAAGTTTGTGCGTGCAGATGCAGTCAATAGTGTGAAGCTGAAGCCTACCAGTACTTCTCCTTAAACTAATTTTAAGTATCCTCGTTATCAAAGAGAGTTACCATCGAATTTGATTCTGAAACTTGAGCAAAATGCAAATGACATCACGATCCACCCCGTAAATCCAGGTTTTCTTGAAGAGATGTCTTTACTTGTTTAGCGTTCTTGATAGAAAGGGCGGTTAATAATGTCTTAAGAGAGAATAAATCTACGGAAAATCAGGTAAAGTTTCTCAAAATTCATTCCTTAAGATCACTAATAAAGTCTATTCTAGCATCGTCCACGCAGAGGAAGCGCCTTTTTCCATATCCAACTGAAACAAATGTTCTGCCAAAAAGAAGGAAACTAGAGGAAGAAGATGATGTACCATCCGATTATTGCAATTCACTTGTGGGTCCATATAGGTTTTTCATTAGGTCTAGTGCTGGCCCTTTCATTATTTTTAAAATGTCCATCCACACGACCCATCAACTAAATGACAAATCGACATGCGCAATTATTAATGTCGAGAGCTTGCCCAACCGATGACAAGCATGTTCGTTTTCTTGCTCGATGCATATATTCGAATCACCATACTCATGCATTCTTTGAAGTTTATCTCAATGGCATGGTTTTATGTACTCCATAACTTTTTGCCTAGTATGCAATGTGCATGTACAGAGAATCGACATATATATTAAAAATTAATCAAGTACTTGAAGAGTATCGAATAGCTCATCAATAGAAACAAAATCATAAAGTTATTCTCGATGCCATTGATATGATTATTATCAATTTAGGTAATGATATATATGTTGGGTGATATTGAACTTCTCTCACCCCAAAAACTAGCTCAAAGCGTGAGATTTTCTTTCACACTTATAAATCGACCACCAATCCATTTCAAAACCGATGTGAGATAACATCAACAATGTATTAATGACAAGTAAAGGGTCCATCTATTTAATTCTATTAAAACGTGCCATCAAAACAAATAATTACAAAAAACAATTAAACCGACGAGAATACAAGTAGGAATATCTTTGTGTTGTGTAATGTTAGATGCGATATGGTGTAGTACTAATAAAAACAAAATGAGTATGGTCGAGAGGTTCATTGGAATGTCTTACTCAGATCTAGATTAAAAAGAGACATTCCATTCCCATAGCCTGAACGGATAATTGCCAAAATGCTCGATCATCATGAGTGGTCCGACACAAGCGTCCAATTTCCTTGGACCTAGTCATGAACCTATTCAATGAAATTGTCCTGCTCTGCAGAGTGCACAACCTCCCGTTTTCTCACATGTCCTGCCGAACCTAGGGAATTTAACTAATGCAGTGTTTGGTTCGACTGTGGGAAATGTATTCAGAAAATGCAAAACATTTTGAGTTAAAAGGATTCTGAATTGTAAGTAGTATTTGGCTAAAAAATATATTGGAAAATAACTTTGATGTAAATGCCGTTTGGTAAAAACTACACTCTGTAAAGAATTTTTGCTATTTTTTTATTTATGAAAAGTCTCAAATTATTTGCTAGCGGAACTCAGCCACTAGCCAGCCTCGCCTGGGGAGCCTTCAGCTGCTCTTTAAAGGCACATCAGCCACACGCTGGTGGCATACTAGCTGCTAGTTAGTGACTAAGGCAAAGTTAAGCTTTTCGAAGATATTTTTGGAATTATGAGGTTGCGTAAGGGCAAAGTTAGAAAAAAAAAAGACTTTTTGCATTATAGAAATGTAATATTCCAAAATATCTCCGGACCTATCTTGGATGGAGTTTTGAGTATGAATTGCATATCCCCAAATCAACTACAAAATTTTGCCAAACAATATTTGTATTTACCAAAGGGGCCCCAAGGGGATTCACAGATACTAGACCAAATGCATCCGAAAAAACACCCAACCTTTTCCATTCTCGTTTGGTTTTTCCTTTCGCTTTCTTTTCTTTCTTGCTCCTGTCGTCATTGCTATGACATGTTCTACAATAAAATTACTGACCGTCATGCTAGATTTAAGGTTTTCTCCGGAGCAAGAAGTAGGACATCCATGCAATTAATTGAGGTAGAATGTACATAATACTTTCCACGCAGCCTAGCATACGGTAAGTAAGTCGAATTTACAACTTAAAAGCATTTAAATGGCAAAAACGCATTCATAGCATGGATTCAAATAACATTTTGCTCAGAGCCTATTTTCCCCTCACAACTTCTTGTTAAGTTAGTCACAAGTCGTAATCGATTCTTGTACACATCACAAGCCTGTTGAGTGTCAGTTCGCTCGCACCCTAATTTGCAATTTGTTGATCTAAACTAGATTAGATCATCAAGAATCATGGAGAATTCTAAATACGAGAGAAATTCAGCGATTTTATAACTTATTACAACCTTAGACAACTTATGATGTTGGAAATATATACGATATGTGTATATACACATGCGCGCCAAGTAGTCGTCGTATCATCAACTGTATAAAATAGACATTATTTTTTACGATCGCCTAGGGCTCACTTTGACGGTCAACGGGTTGACCATTTCACAGGAGAGCCTCAGGACTTCAGATAGATTCACGGGGCTGTGATTCACCTGGGCCCACTCGAACTCCTGGAGCAGACGTCCCAGCCAATAAGTCACCGTGGTCAAGCCTAAGGCCTTCCCGGGGCACACCCTCCTGCCCGACCCGAACGGGGCAAGCCGCCCGTCCGACCCGAAGACCGAGAACTCTGCCTCGGCGTCGTCCCGGCCAACGAACCTCTCCGGCGTGAACTCGAGCGGGTCCTCCCACACCTTTGGATCCCGCGTGATGGCCCACATGTTGATCATTGCCGTCGTGCCCGCAGGCACATAGTAACCGCCCACGGTCGTGTCCTCAATCGCCAGCCGGGCCCATGACAAGAGCGGGCCCGGCGGGTGCATTCGAAGGGTCTCCTTCACGACGGCGGAGAGGTATGGCGTCGACGGGAGGTCCGATTCCATCAACGGTCGCGATCTACCGACGACGCGGTCGAGCTCCTCGTGGACCCTCGACTGGATGTGAGGATGAAGCACCATCCTCGCTAGGATCCACTCGATGAGAACCGCCACCGTGTCCGTTCCTCTGAATATCATTTCCTGCAAAGTAAGAGATGCCATTGCCATTAAGAAATATCCTTATACGAACGGACCTCCAATCATTTACAAATAAATAAGCAGAGACTTAGGAGATATTTTATTTTTCTTTATCGCGAAGTTACGACATCCAACGTAAAAAATTAACGTGTGCGAAATATATGCAATAAAAATCGTTTGATGACATGATAATCATGTTGAGTTTTTTATAGGTTAAGTTTGGACAAATGGAAATAAACACTGCAAGTTTTAACCTAACAAATCCGAAGGAAATATGTAAACGTTAGCTATACTAACCCAAAGAACAGCGATCATGTCGTGGTCCGACAACTTATCCTCCCCCTGAAGAGAGAGCAGAACGTCGACGAAATCGAAGCTTCCCGGACCGGTCCGACCCTTGTGCTCCTGGATGATCCGGCCGACGAACCTGTTCACCCGGGGCACCAGCTCGGAGCACCGGAACCGCACCCGCTGCAGGTCCAGGCCCGCGAGCCACGGGAGGTGGTCGGACCAGTTTAGCATCCCGAGCAGGTCGTAACCTTCCTCCACCAGAGCTCGCAGCTCCCGCGTCTCTTCATTCTCGTGCAGAAGCTCGTACTCCCGCCCGAACACCGAGCCCATCATGTTGTTCAGCGATGCGCGGCCCACGATCTCCCGGACCTGGAAGCTTACTCTGTTGCGGCTGGCGACGGCCGATACCATCTGCTCCGCAATCACCTGCCGCCGCGCCACCCCTGCGCTCACCTCCCTCGGGGAGAAGAGGTGACCGGCCGCGAGCCGGCGGAGCACCCGCCAGTACCGGCCGTAGGGGGCGAACCCCATGGCCCGGTCGAACATGAGCCCGTAGGCGGACGCCTTCATGGGGCGGTCCGCGAAGGCGGGGCTGTTGAGGATATCCCGGGCGACGTCGGGGTCGGAGGCGACGACGGCCCGCGTCTCCCCGAGGCTGAAGGCCATCAGCCGCCCGGCCTGGTGGCGGGCGGCGGCGGCGGCGAGCCTGCGGTGGGCGAGGCCGTGCATGAGGTGCATGCTGCCGAGCACGGGGAGGCCGCGGGGGCCGGGGATGGGGACGGGGACGGGGACGGGGTGGTGGTGGTGGCGGCGGTGTCGGCCCCAGGCGGGCCCGCCGGGGTGAGACCAGCGGGAGAGGGCGCAGAGGAGCCAGGTGGCGACGAAGGGGAGGAGGAGGAGGAGGAGGCTGGGGAGGGAGAGGTCGTGGTACTTGGCGGGGAGAGCGAAAATCCAGAAGAAGTCTGTGTGAGTCTCCATGGGAGAGGGAAGCTGGGGCTTAGGAAGGAGTGGGGTTTTCCTTTTTTGGGTTAAAACTAGGAAGGTGAAGGTCGGCTTTTATAGAGAGAGAAAGGGGGCAACCTTCATGTTTTCTTACCTTCCCCACAAAAATAAATAAAAATAAATGAACCTTTAGAACCACACTGAGCTGAGCTGGTCAGTGAGCGAGTCGACCCAGTGAGGTTTACCGAGTGGTTGGTACGTAACGGAAAATCCAAAAATTCGATTTTCTTTTATTTTTTTATTCTTTTATAATTTTGTCTTTTGCTTTTTGGGAAGGGGCGGTTTTGATGGGAGGGAGTTCCGAGATATCGGTGTGCGCCGCCGCCAGCATCAAACGACATCATAACGGAATCCCAAAATCCCCCTACTTCCACACGCGCGCGCCCGCTCTCGAGGGACCATCCGGTGCCTCGCGCCTACGCGTCGGCCCGTGCAACGGTCGCCTCGACCTAGCGGGACTCGCAGCGGGTTGGCGTGAGTTTGGCGCGAGCGAGTTTCGTCGGATCCGACGGCGCAGGATGCTCGCGAGTCCCCATCCTTTGGCGCTTGTGATCCGCTTCACATGTATAACGTACCGGAAAGAAGGCCCTTTTGGATCTGTGGTGGTCGACTGGTCGTCGGATGATGTCCTTAGACCTTGGAGGTAGCCGGACCTTCTTGACCTTGAATTTCTTGACCTTGAATAGAAAGGTCAAAAAGGCTTACTTATCTAGACTCATTGGAAGAGTTTGTCGCGCATGAGAGAGAGAGAGAGAGAGATGGGACGGGGAGGTCGGAAGCGGTGTCGGCATTGGCTAGGGAGGTGGTGACATTAGCGGTGGCTGGTGGTGGAGGCGGTGTCGGGGGTTGCCGGCAATGGGAACAAGAAAAGGGGAAAAAAGAAAAGGACAAAGCACTCGAGTTACATCTTTATTCTTCCAAAGCAACATGATTCATTCGTCAGCTATGCATCATCGTAAATGTATTCTCTAAATATATAAAGAGAGATTTCAGTCAATTTAAAAAATTTAGAGATTGGAGTTCTTTTCAAGATATATAACTCATGATTATTGACCATTATTGTTAAGATGCATATATGTTTGACTTTCTTTGTTTAAGTGGGTTGAATTGAAAATTGCCATTTTACCTATATAAAAAGAGGGGATCTATATACTTTCTTTTATACCCTGAGCTTTTTAGCTGATTTTTGGACTCTATTTTTTTCTTCTCTGTTTTATCGAGAAAAAGTATAGTTTAATGGTCAATTGCCATTGAAGACACCATCGCACTCCTATGAATTTCCATGTCGACAAATGAGATCCAAGCTTCGCATCCAAACACAATCACTTTCTAATCCCTTTTTGAAGGGTAATCCGCATAGATTCGCCCCCGCAGTGGTCACACGCCCCCGCCAATTGTTTTTGGACACAAGAACTAGGAAAACGATTTTGCAATTTGACTGTTTATGGTATCGGAATCGGTCAACATATTCAGAACCCCAAGTCACGATTTTGCAATTTGACTGTTTATGGTATTGGAATCGGTCAACATATTCAGAACCCCAAGTTGAATTTTATATTTTCCTTAGTTTTGGCGATATTGGAACGATTTTCAATCACGTCCAAGGTCTTGCCATGCAACTTAAATGCTATGCTAGGACTAGTGGAACGATTTAGCAAGCAACTTGATCGTCATTTTCACAATCAATATTAAATTTAAGGTAATGTGTCACTTTTTTGTTTGACCTTTTCAGTGGGAAAGGTAGAGATTTTTCACACCCAACGTGGTTGATAACGTCGATGCGGTATACTCTTAGTTAAAAGATAACCATCTAAGTTTCATGCCGGCATAACATCAATAAATTGAGTCGTCTCATTAAAGAAAAATATATAAATCAACCAATGCATCGGAGACATTGATGGGGATGGGATGGGATGGTGATGGTAAAAATTAAAATGAATGCAATAATTTCGTGATGTCACTCTCATTAGGAAAATGATTTAATAAATTCATGTATCGATGAATAGATATAATTAATCGTATTTTTATAAAAGTTGTGAATATGGTTTTCTCAATTATTAAGATATAACAAAAAAAAAAAAAGGGATTGCTTTGTTTAGGGGTTTAAATTCGAGCTGCATTTTTTGTTTATGACTATCCTTCTCGATTTCAAAATAAAAATAATATTCTGAGTTTGCCAATTATTTAATTTTATTTTACAAGTGCCTTTTGACTATGTTAGTATTTTCCTATTTCAAGGATTTCGAGTTTTTCCGATTTAATCATAATAAGATTACGAGAGTCAACAACGCAAAAAAAAAAGTCCAAAAGTAAACCAACTATATATCACGTTTGACATATCATCACTTTCAATTAAATTTTAATTATTAGAGTAAGAAAGAGACATCTATATTTAATACAAAGGGACGATTCATGTTGGACGTTTACTTGAATTACAAATATCTTATCTACACAGCTAATTTGAGTTTTTATAATTGACCCATAGAGAATAGTATAATTATTAGCAAAAGAGACGTACGCCTGTGTCGTACATAAATGAATGATCCAAATTGAATGTTCATCATTCATTTGAGATTACAAATATTTATCTGCACAATCAATTCGACCCTCTGTGGTTAATCTATATGGAGTCGTAAAATTTGGGATTTCTTAAGGTCAATCAGGATGATTTCCTCTTCGGGGCTTTGAACAATTAATGCCGACCTTCAAGGTGTCTTTGAGAGATGCAATATGAAAATAACTGGCATTCAATGTAGGAAAGCTCAAGGGGAGAAGGTGACAATCGTTGTCTAAGGAAAGTCGCACGTGCGAGGGGAAAGCTAAAGATGAGAACTGCGATCGTGGCTGCTGTCGACGGGCAGCCGCTCCAAGATCCTGCACGGATTCGTGTCTTTATACTGTCTAGGGACCAAAGCGAGGTCTAACGCGATGTGTGGGGCCCAATCCCGAATTCCCCGTGCCACGTGGACCAATCATGCGCTGTACTCGAGAGCGACAGTACTAAAGTGGCCTCGCTCGCTCTGGGGAGTGTCCTCCTCGCGAATGTAAATAACAGCCACGTGGACGAATGGTTTTTACCATGATTATCTCTTGTCCAGAGAATATTCCATCGCCGAATGGTTTTTTTTTTTTTTCCGTGCGATTTGATTTTATTTTGCTTGACATTCCATGAGGAATCCTCTTATACACGCAAAATTATCAAAAGTTAGAGCTTCATTTATTTAATAAAAAATATTTAATAAAAAATACATTTTATTTTTTATTTTTTATTTTTTGTTCACTTAAAAAAATGAGTTAGTAGAAAATGTTTTTCTAGTTGACAGAAAATCTATACTTAAATTCAGGAAAATAATATTCTCTTTAAAAAATCCAATACACTTTCCAAAATATAGTTAGATACCACATTTGAACTCGAAACTCTATCATTTGGTATGGAAACCCCAAAAGCAAGTTCCTGGGAAGATCAACTCTCGAGTGCTCGGGCTCAAGTTCATTATGGCTGAGCCTAAAGCCCCAATGCTCAGGCACTTGTGCCTGGGTCCATAAAGGCCAAGCATGAGATATTAGTACTTGAGCTCGGATTCTCAACACTTGGGCTAGGGTCCACAGAGGCCGTGCTCAGGTCCATTGAGGCCAAGGCAAGGATCCCATTGCTCACTTTAAGGTCCATCAAGGTCGTGCCTAAGACCCAATTGCCCATGTCCCAATCCCTTATGCTCGAGTTGAGTTCCATGGAGGCATGCTCAAGACTCCAGTACCGTATTTGATTTCTTAGTTGCCTATGCACAAGTTACTAACATCTAAATAGTATATGTTTATTTACGAAAATTAAATCAATTTTTTCACACTAAACGCTGTAAAATATGTTCCAATTCATTTTTAAACTTTAGTCAAAAATCGAAAATATAGTTTTTTTTTTTTTTTATGGTAACTCAGGGAACCCGCGCATCATACCAACACGGACAGCCCGAAAGGCCCGGGGTAACGGGGGGTAAACCCTGGGGGCAACACGTGCTAGTCACCACACACGTACCACCGGGTAAGTCACCCTGCATGCCCGAGAATCGAACTCATCTCCTTGCGTTAGGGGGAGAAGCTCGCCGCCAGCAGCACCACCCAGGTGGGTGGTTGGAAAATATAGTTATTCCTTTGAAAAATGACTTTTTCGAAAACACTATATATAATTATCACATTTTTCGTAAAACAAAAGGAGCTTAAATTCACCTTGAAATTCACAAAGATAGATAACCGTATTAGAAAGTCCAACTCAAAATTTTAAAATATTGTATTGAGGGAGAACGCATTTATAGAAAGAACATATTACATCCATTAAGCGAAGTGGGATATTTCAACACGCCTCAAGATTAATGGGGGAAGACACGCGTGTGAAAGAGATAACACTTGAATCTTATATCATATTACAAAATCTAACCCAAAAGTTTAAGTAATTAGGTAAAAAGAGACGATATATATGAAAAGCAATATTTCGACAAATGGAAAAGCTGGAAAGAGATGGTACTTATATCCAAATGGTGTCGCATAAAATGTTTTGACCGAATCCTAGGATACCGAGAGCTATTTAACTTCTTAATTTTTTCCATTCTTTTAATGCTTATTGTTGGGTCGGGTCCGGCTCTTGTGGGCCGACTCATCATCTTAAGGAAAAATGAAAAAAGAAAAAAATAAAATAAAAGATCAAAAAGGGAAAGGAAAAGAGGGTTGAACGTTCTCGATAGAGGAGAGAGGGGCGTTCGCTGAAGCATGGAGCGTAGCTTCGAAGAGGAGAAGAGGCGGTCCAGATTCGACAGTGCAATTTTTTCAGAAATGTGAGAAATTTTAATATGTTGTTCGTGAGATCAAAATTTACAAGTCAATCGATTTTGTTTGTTGAAATCCTTCTCCAAATTGTCTCTCAACTTCTTTGACAATGATTAGAGTTTTTTCTTCTTCTTTTTTTGTGTTAATCCACATTTGTGGTAGTTAAAGATGAATTATTGTGTGTCTAGTTATTCTTGATTATTAGTGGAAATTTTTTAACAGTCCCACGGTTCACTAAAACAGGAGGGGTATGTACCTGACATTTTGAATATGATAATAAATCATATTATAGGACATTGACATATATGGATGATATGAGAGGATATCCACTTTAATTAGATAAATTTTCGAGTCATGAAATGCCACACGCTAACCTCATCAAGGATATATAATGTAAGCCAAAACCCTGTAGCCGCATAGCTATATTGTGATATGAGATTGTTGAATGCATGTTATGTGCCTAATTCACACAGGAAAATTCTCCAAAAAATCTCATATTTGTTAGACTTTTATCAGTTCAGTTATAAATTCTTTAATTCATCAATTAAGTCATAAATCTTTTTATATTTTGCCAATTGAGTCCATTTGGCCAATTTAATTTAGAAATCACCGATATGGATACCGATAGTTTTATGTGGCACCGCCGGCATTGATATGAATAATTTTTAGTAATATTCTAATAGTTTTTCAAATTTTTTATGAAGCTTTCTTTTTTTTTCTTTTTTCTTTTCTAATCTGAGGCCGGCGAGGGACGACCGCCCTTACATGGTCTGAACAATTTTCCCCAATTCACGCTTACAAGTCCATTATTCAACGTTAGGCCAATCCCTAGGCTAATACGGACAAAAAGAAAAAATCCCTAGGCTAAATTTTGTTCCTTTACCCCTCTCATTGTGCAATAAATATGATCTATCTAGTAAGACTTTAAGAGTCACCTGTTGATATCCTCCAATGATTTTACGAGCATATGGGACGTATGAGAGGCTCCGTTTCGCCTTGACTAAACTTTGCAAGATTGGCTTTGACTGAGGAGAAAGTAAATGCATGCACATAAAGGGATGAGAATGGGTGTAGCACAAGCTCATGTGTTCTTCCATTTTAAGTAGCTCCAACATGCAACACGATACTCCGACATTTCATTTCTATAAACATAGAAAACTCCAACGTGTTAGGACACGTTATATTTTTATATATACATGATAAACTATCATTTTTATTATTATTGTAATCAAATTAATTTGACCCGAATCCACAAATAATAATAAAAGAGCTTAGAATGAATTTATAATAAAAACATTAATTTAGTGTTTATCAATATCATTCATTAATTTAATTTGATAAAATTCAATTACATTCCATTTTAATAATCCATGAAACTTGGGGAAAAAAACAAGCAGCCTACATAAGATTTAATAATAAGTAAAAAAAAATCCACATTTCACCATCAAAAAATAGGGTTTCCTTTCTCTCTTTTCTATTTTTCTTTATATTTTTATATTTTGATCCCTTATTTATTAAAAAAAATTAAAATTGACTCTGTGCATATTAAAATCACATGTTGAGATTCCGGAATCCTGTTTCGCTAGTGTGTCGGGAGAGTTGACTGTGTGTCAGACGTTCGACACATGTTGACCATGTGTCGAAACATGTGGAAACATGTCGGACACATGTTGATATCGAAACATGTCGAACACATGTTGGGGCGTCTGTCATTGACATGAAAGATCCTGGAAGGTGCGCATACTTCCTAGCTTCCATACTTGGCCTTCGTGGTCTTTTCCATTTCACCATTGCCGATTCAACGACTAACAACCCTTAGATGCATGTACTCGATCCCTCCAATTACATATTATTTCCCCTTCCTTTTCGAGCACTTAAAAAATTTGGCTAGATGTTTCGTGCATGCATCTCCAATTTTCAAAGTATAGTAGATTAAACATGAGGCGAGCATTGTTTTCATGGAAGAGGAATTAATTTTTAATCTATATTCTCTCTTAAAGATTAGTCATTGTTCAAGCTTTTTGCCTACTAACAAGTGTGTGCATTTGGATTCAAATTCCGTGGCATAGCCTCTTGAAACCACAATGGAGTAGTTTCTTGCGCATCTCTCGGTACGGTGGAGATTGTGTGCCTTTAACTAGATCATAAAGCCGCCGCGACTTATTGCAACCAGCTGGCCCGAATACCACATTATATTCGCTGTAAAGAGGGTGCGAAATCCAGCTTTATCCTTGGTTTGGGCTCAAGTTAATGCGCATGAGCTTGGCACCTTTTTCTTGTTGCCACCAAATTAGTAAAGTGAACCCATTCACGAAGAAAATAAGAGAAAAATTTTCAAGTGACGTGGGACAATGAACGATAAAGGGAGTAAGCATTTTGATGTACTCTTCTACAACACATTGTCCTTTTTTTTCTCCTATAGTTTTTCTCCTAACATATTTACACGATCTAATTCGATATTTCAAGGTTCAAACCAAAGCTCGGGTGTATCCAAATACGTTATTTATATATGGTAAACAAACTCTCTTTTTTTAAAGGTAAACACTAAAAGAAACTGTTGCGTACGTGGGAAACCAGTGCGCGAGGACTAGTTATTCTCCCTGAAAAGTAATAGCCAACCTGAAAAGAACTTGATTCTGAGCTGTTTTAAATATCTCGTTCAAAGATATATGATAAGCACCTTCAAAGCAATCGAATCCATGGCATCATTGAACAAATTATTGTTGCAGAGACCACTTAAAGAGAACGTTGGTCCTTCACCAAGCTCTAGCCAATGACAAAGCACGTATCCTTGATTTGTTCGAAGTGGATGTGCCACAAACCCTTAAATAAAAAATACTAAAATAATACATTAAGTATGCGCCAAGAAAGTGTTCCATGTCCCTTTGCTTTTCAAATGGTCCATGGTTTGAACAAAATCTTTAGGATATGGCGACTTAGTTAAACTCGGTTGGGAATTCTGAGTATTGGGTACTCAAATGACATCACATGAATATAGATTTGTCGCATCTTTTGAGAACCAAAGAATTGCATTTTACTGTAGAATTTCCCAACACTATATTTCACTTAGGAAATGAATAAATAAACAAATGTAGTGGATGTTATTGTTCTCGTTCAACTTATCGGTCAACAATGCGATCCGTTATTCGTTCAAACCACAAATCATTAAATGCAGCAAATTGCACCGGCTGAGTGTGGCATTTAAAGGACCAAGTAGCTCGTAGCTCACTCAAATGCTTATCTTCGAAAGAGTTGTCCTTCATGGCATGGCCGTCATTACTAGGTTGAAAACTTTTAGGTGAAAATGAGGTTAACTTTGACCGACTTTTTTCCCAAATGGACGATTCTATCGCTCCTTCTTGAAAGAAAGGAATTTTCTTTTTGAATGTGGAAATGTACTTTCTCGTTGTCATCCATGAATCGTTTGACCCTACCGACGAGTTATTATGATGATGAAACTATTGATTAATTTGAGTCGGTAAGTGTTTGGAATGTGTTTTGTATGTTTAAACAAGTAAGCAAAAGAAGCAACAGGCGAGGGTTTTAGTGACTTCAGAAGTATTGCAAAGCTTATTTTAGAAACCATGCTTTGTTAGTCTCTAAACACTTTGAGACCATGCTATGATTTAGAATTGGAACAATCCGATTTAACATCCGACGTAGGAAAACCTTAAAGAAAATTTAATGCTCATATAAGATCTCGCTGTAACGAGGGTCTAATTGCTTGAACTAAGCGTAAGGTCCCAAAACACGAGTCTAGGCTCCATACTACTTTGAATGTGCCTAACGACTAGCTTTGGCCAGACCCCTATCGAAAACCGAACGGTCATTTTTCTCTGATCAATACAAGCTATACTTGAAGACCCCTACCAAAAACCGAACAATCATTTTTCTCTGATCAATACAAGCTATACTTGAACTTTTTACTAGATTATATCTACTGAATGACGTGATAAGAATCACAGTGTTCATGCTTAAACATATGATACCTTGCACAAAGTAATTAACTAGTATAGCTCTTATGGTATCTCTTTGTTAATATATTGTTATGTTTATCATTTCTCTAGCTTTCGTATCTCATGCTCTCAAGAATCTTTCCTTGGTGATGTCCCAATTTGCTCAAGGATTGGTCGTGCGTCACCCTCTATAAAATGCCTATCCCATCTTGACCAATCACCAAAGACATGAAGTGGTTGGAATATGTTCCCGGTCCAACTCCATTAAGTGAACACCTTCTCTTTGCATTTTTTGGGAATTTTAATGATTGCCCACCTCATGATTTCGCGTGCTTCGGAGGATTGGAGCCGTAAACCTCAGGACAGAGCTATTTTCCCAAGTTCTCTTTTGCCCGACTGATACTATTGGAAATCAATTAAGAAGTAAATCTAGGAAATTAAGGTGAGATCCGCGAATAAAAGTTTTGTTACTTTTTTCTGCTTGTGAGAAGATTTGATGCCAGAAATGCCAGAAAAAAGAAGCGGTCTGAGATTTAATAATGGGAAAGTTGAAAGCTAAAGGAATTGCTCACTGTTGCACGATATCAACCACTATTTTGTATCTTCCAAAATCAAATGTATGATAATTAAATGGCTGGACGACCATTGGGGTTGCAGATGCCATGAAATAGTTGTGAAGATTACTTAAAGAAAAGGAAAAGGCAAGATTGTATCTTAAAACTTAGTCTCTTTCCGTTATTGACCAACTCGAGAAAAATTCAATGAGCTCCATCAAGAAGAGGTTAGTGGAAGGAATTATTGGATGAAACCAAAGGGACTGCGAGAAGCGGATTCGCAACAAATATGCAGATTCGATGCCCATTTGAGTGGTGTAGATCTAAAATTTAAGCCTGATGGAAGTGGTTTCATTAGCAAGCATAGATCTCGAATTAAGGAATTATGAAGGTTAGGTATGGGACATAGCAAAAATTCGATGTCTCTCATCCTATAGAGATCTTCAAGAGAGGTTTCTTAAGTCCGAGCCTTCCATTTCTTTTTTCATTAAGAGAGTTCTCAACCTCGAGTTTATTGTTTAATAGAGATCATAGCAATTTATAGTGAGTTTTTGGATGTTTTCTTACTCAGTTTTGACAAACTACAACTTTAAAACATATATTTTTGTGAAACAAAAGTTGCAACACTTATCAAAAAAACTTTAATCCCTATTGCATGATGCTAACTCAATCATAAACATATCAATTTGGTCAATTTGATTAATTTAGTCATAAACGTTTCGACAATATGTCAATATATAATAATTTTGACCAATTTTGGCCAGAAATCTCTAACATGAATAGTGATCATCTTACATAACATGATTAACACGGACAATTTTTGAAATTTATTATAATGTTTTTGAATTTTTAAATAAATTTTCTTTTCTTTTCTTTTCTATTATTTTTTCATTGTGGCTAGGAAGGGCTTGCAAGACCTTGGTAAATCCAACGAGGGTCAAGCCTTGCCCAGGTCGTGAGGGTCGAGTCTTGCCCGATCTGACGAGGGCAACCCTCACTTTTGGCTAGCAAGATCATCATAGGCCTTGCTCATGGCTGGCCATCACCAAGGCTTGGCGATTGGTGGAGGGAAATAAGGAGGAAAAAAAAAGAAAGAAAGCAAAAAACCAAAGAACTTCAAAGTATTTAAAAAAAAAAAGAAATTGCAAAAAAATTAATGCCGGTGCTAACCATACCACGTAAAATGACCAGCATCCACATCAACAATTTCCAACCAAAGTTGGTTGAAAAGATTATATTGATAACTCATCAAAATGTTTAGAACTAAATTGACCGCCTTATAATAGGTTCATGATGTTTTTGGACAGTTTTTCCCACAATCACGTCAATATTGACAAGAGGATAATGCAACAAGCAATTAAGATATATCACTTATGAGCTTACCCACCTATTGGAGATCACTCAACTAAAAATAGCTCCTCACGCCTCAGTGTAGACCAAATCTCAAAACTGTCGACATGACTTAACAACTCTCCCATTGCGTCGATAACCTAGATATCACCCGATTAAAAACTGTGGTTAATACCATGGTTGAAGTGAAAGAGAGAGAGAGGATATGTTTCGTCTTGCAAACGTCGTTCATGCCTCGAAAGCTTGTGTTGAACTTGCGTAATGACACCATGGATGTTTCCCAAATTTCCATAAATAGCCAGGGATCGTTGAATAAAACCTAGTTAAGAGGACGTAACAGGTATTTACGATGACATATATCACATTCGAATTTATATGCGAGCAACCAAACAAAAACTTTAGTCTCGAATTGAATGATAAAAGATGTGGAAGTTGATTCCGTAAAGACGGACAAACGTCATGGATTTGGAATAATTTTTACTCCACACTCGTCCATTCATTAATAAAAAGAAGTTTAAAAGAAGCGAAAATGATGGCTAGTTTTTCTTTTCCTTGGTTAGTAGGTGTCGATATCGACACCTTCGACCCTCTCATTCGAGGATGTAAAGCGGAGCAAGATGGACAAAACGAAAGACGGTGGGGACCCTTGAACAAAACAAGCCATGTCGCACTCACGCATGTGCACTACATGGATACGAACCCTCAATGCGAAGTTAAACAATTGATGTGGGAGCGTCTGCTCGACCCTAATCTCTCCAATTTGCACTGATTTTCGCGCAAATCTAATCGCACGGTGTTGCAAGAGAGACCTGTCTTGAGGTTTTGTCCTCATCGTTGAGTTTTTGGTTTTGTGGTCCCTAATTTGTTAGTGTGATCTTGTTGAGTTTCCTTTCCCCTTTTTTATTCTCGTTCTTGAGTGCTTGAATCCCACTTGCAGATGGCATTTTGCTCTGTGGCCATCTGGAGATGGTGGGGGATCAATATCTCTTTTGCTCTCATGCGCGTAAAGATCGATCGACTTTTCTTAAGTCTTATTTGTGGTTCAGTACTAATTCGTACTATGTACTAACGTTGATGTTTAAAGGTTTGTTTGCAAGTTGGATAAAGTCTGGACAGAGTCATCTCCAGTCAAGCTTTTCTTATGTATTGACAGAATTTGTTGTGAAAACAAGATCTGTTCTCTTGGCTTCTAAACACTCTCAATTTCCCCACCAAGATTTCATCCTTGAAACTCGTGACATATATGACCGTAACACCAACAAAGCCACGAGCCCCTCTGCACATAACAGGCGCCCAATGCACTCAGATGTCACACTCAAACAGTTCATGAAGTATTGGTTTATATATCAAGAAACAAAACATATCATTTCCTCGCTTGGCCGACTCCAACTCAAATAAGGAAAGTGGACACCTTATTTTGTTCGGAAACTTAGTCCAAGTACTTCTTTCTATTAGGATGCACATGTGAATTATATTAGAGAAGTCTCACATCAAAAAATTGGTGTGATATTGAGCAGTTAATATATCTAAGTTGACTCATAATATTTTGGCTTAAGCTTTTAAGTAAAGACGAGTCAAACTACATATGTTTATGAGTTTAGATTTGAACTCCATCTTGACAATCTACCCAAATAAACATGTCGGATTTCTTCTACATGCTCTCAGCTTGAACTTGAGGTACAATTCTAACAAATTTTCACCATGGTTTGACATCTTAAGCAAGTCAAAATCATTTTTGATAGAACTTGAAATCGCCGTTGCTTGTTTACTCCTCTTACAATATCTTCGTTCATTCAGTTTCTCAATCATATAATCGCACAACGAATTTGTCACTATCTCCATTTGAAACTCTTACTGGCCACTATGCTTAATTCCTCTTGCTATCACTAGGATACTCCTAACAACATTTAGAACTCAACCTTCTTATATATATCGCCATCTTATTAAATCTACAATAATCGGGGAATCGGGTTCTTCTTCCACTTTTGAACATGCCTAAAACCTATCAATGTCCTCAACATACTATCATGCAGTCCGATTCAAACATCGCCTACATCCACGATGTTGCACTCAACATTATTCCTCAACTGCAATTTACCATTATTTGTGCACTGAAAAGTAAGAAATCAGTTTTCTGTTTTGTGTAGTATGAAAAGAATTGCTAAAATTCGTAACACATTCATCAAATCCGATGGATATTTAGATTTAGTGTGGTGAGGTTTCATATTAAGTGGACAGATGATGGAATTCGGTGAAATAGAGACGAGATAGGAACACCAATGGGAAGAGCAAAGCAACCACATTTAGGTCAATCTTAGATGGACCTCCCGGAGCAAAGCAAGCAACAATGGTGAGTCACTTAGATATAGAGAGGGGGAGAGAGAGATATGCACAAGAAATGAGAGGGAAGGAGGAGAGACAGAGCCAACTAGAATAGAGGACGCGATTGGAGGCGTGAGGGCGTGGCGTTGGAGAAATAGGGAGACGATAGAGCGGCAGTCATTGGAGGAGTACGCCGCATTGCCCTCAGCTTTGGTTGTGTCGGCCACGGTACAGTTGAATACAGGGCTCCGTTTTGTCGAATCGCCCCTCCTGCGTGTCATGTCTGATCTATGATTCTTTAAAAATTGATTAGAAGTTACAATAATGCCACTTAAAATTCTGCCGCGAGTCAAGTCACCGTAATAACTTGCTTGATCAATTATGAAAAGTCTTAGTCTAAAGAAATAGACAAGTTCTGTACAGGCCAAATTAGGAAAGGATTTTGTTGGGATGCAATGCTTGACACTTCGCATTCATTCCATGGTCTCTATACGAAGACAACAAAGGAAATCTCCACAGGTTCCTAATAATATACCACTAATGGGGACTTCCCAAGAAGAGTGGGTACAGACACACATGATGTGTTTGGCTGTGATGCTTGCACAAAACAGGAACGAATGGCTGAGATGTATGGCCGAGAGAGATGTTGCCCTTAGGCCCCAGCTAGAATACCTAAAAGAAAAGGAGAAAAGTGATGCGTTCACATCTCAGCAACGCATGGAACACATGGTGCTTAATTTCTCTTGCACCGATGATTTTTTCATTGTTATGTGTTGTCAAAAATTAGCTCTCCAAAGGGATTAGCCCAAGTTGGTTAAAACTCAATGGCGATGCCTCGATAATCATCTGGTGATTGCAAGATGAGAGGGCTTGCGTGACTGGGTGATACTAATCGGGCGCTCTAAGAAACCAGACATTAAACGTCGTTAGGAAGCCAATGTCGAATTTAGTGATTATGGATAAATAGGTTGGCTTGGGTTGTGATCCATGTACTTCATTTCCTCGCCAAACAAGGCCCAGGCAAGCAACTTCCTAGCCCCATTCCTTGGTTGTGGGCTTCTGTGCTGAAACCATCTGATGGGCCTCTTCATTGAAACAATAACTTTGCTGTTGGGTCACGGTCGAATCCCACAGCGACAAAGGAAAACCTCGGGTTCGTGAGCAACGTCTTAGAGTTCCTTGAATTCTTTTGGGTGTTTTGTACACATCTGCTTCAAAGGCTTTCTATAAAGAGTCAATTTAGATCCACAAATAGATGTGAATTGGATCTTGGGAACAAGGCATTGTTTTCAATGTAGCAATGTTAGTCGATTTGGTTTCAAGCCATTTCAAAAGAGAACCGATGTCAACTTATAGATTAAACAAAGGAGATCATGCACTCATTAAAATATGAACCATGATCTTAAATGTAAGCAAATTATATCCGCTCCCGGTTCTAAGCGAAGATGGGAATTGATTATTTCCTGTACTTACTACATCCATGTTTTTGGAACCGGCTTCACAAGATATGCCCGCGATTCCGCATTATTAGCAAACATACCCTCGACTGATCATGCCTAAATTGTGGGTCAACTTCCTACTAGTAGCTGCTTATACTCGATAGACATTTGCGTTACGTGGTAAATGATGCCTATTTGTGGTAAAAAGGTCTCTCTTGCGATAAAAATACTCATCAGTTGAGCAGTTCTCGATGTCACTTTCTCCGGTTGGAAGGCATCCCTCGATACAACAGAAGTCAATCAATCGAATTCCCCTATAGTTAACCAAAATTAATGATAATAGAAAGAGAGCCAAAAGGAAGAAAGAAGCGGATCTTTGAGAAAGAATAACATCAGAAAAACAGAAATCACAAATGAAATTTAGGAAAGAGGAGGAAGAAGAAGCAGCGGGGTAATATCAACCAGCCATTGCCCAGCTACTGTAAGCTCCGTCAAGGTCTCTCAGCTCTCGCCGGAGCAATTGCAGGGGTCGTGCACATCCCTGAACATTTTTAGGGCAAGTGAGCACTGCCTTCAATTCCCAAAGACAAGGCCGCGCAACCCTTGCCCACTGTCAAGAAGGGTGTATCGCGCTCTTCAGATGCGACTGAGGGTCATGCTACCCTTGCCGCTCTCTTTGAATTGAACATTTTAATAAAGTAAACTAATTATCATTACTAGTTTAACTAAAACGGTTTTAGAGAAGATTGAGAAAAAGAGAGCGGAGAGAGAGGCGGCTGGGCAACTTAGGATCTTCGTCGGAGCCGTGACGAGGGTTAGGCAGCCCTTAACTTAATAAGGGCAAGGATTACAATCATGGACATATAACTAGTTTTACAACGAATGGCCCTCTAGACAAAAAGAGGTTATTTCCATTCCAAAAATTGAGGGTCAAAGAAATAAATCCACTTTACTGTTTACGAATGTGATTCTACAATACAAAGATGAATTGGCAAGCAGTTACTTGAAGTAAAAGAACCCCCCTTAGAAGGGGTTTTAATTTCATATATTGAGAAAAATAATATCAAATAAAATTGTTAAAGTGTTATTCCATTTCGCTCGGACAAGATTTCCAAAATCTTGTATACACATATTACGCAGTCTTCCTTCTGCAATGATTTTGAACTTTTGAGTTGGATTTTATAATATAATGACGTAGTGAGATTGCTCATTCTTCATACCATGTTCTTCAATTCAGCTTGCATTCTTCCCTAAAGTTTCAATCCGACTTGTTCATGAGAGAAGGTGTTGGAGTTTTATCTCACATCGCTTGAATGCCAATTTGATTGGATAATATTTTAATGTAATCTCCCTCTATGTAATGACTCATGCTTTTAGGTTGGATTTTGTAACAAAAACTATCATATCCAGAAAACAAATTCCTAAACATTTGCCAATAGCAACGAAAATTATTCCTAGCAGTTTGTCTAGTTTCTCTCCATTCGAAACTAGAAATTATGTCAAACCACGATGGTCTAATTTCTTAAAATATATATATAACTTAAGGTCCAATCTCAATTATGTCTGGAATTCTTTTTTGTCTAAAAAAAATCACCTACTTTCACTCCAGTAACAAATTTATCCTCGTTAACACTTCGTCAAAAAATCGCTGCTAATTTCTTCAAAATTATCAGTGTCATGAGGTTGTTGTTGTTCCATATAAAGGTAAAGGTGTTGACAAAGATGCAAATTCTGATAATGAACATCTAAGTGGCAATGATATTGATAATGTTGAAAAATTAGTGGTCATTTTTAGACATGTGGGCAGATGTGAGATTAGAGTGAAAGATGATCATTTCTTTAGATCAAAATAATTCAAGGACATAATTAGAACTGAATCTAAAATTGGGACTTCTTTTAGGAAATTAGGCCCACAAGAAAGTTGGCACGAAATTTCCTCGCATGATCAGTAATGAGAGACGGTGGATGATACTTTTAAGACGAGCATATGTGGATGGAGAATTGAGACGTCTCTCATGAGGTCTCTCGCTGGTCCAAAGCTCAGTCATTTACTCATTTTATTAATGGACTCGCAAGTCATGTAGTTTTCTATGCTGGATGATGCAAAGACTCATTAAAGTGTTATAATTGTGACATTTATTGCGGTTGCTTTGTTCCTCCCCCCCCCCCCCCCCCCCCCCTCCTCTCTAAAGGCTCGGACATGTGTTCTTCAATATCATAGCCATCCAAAACGGGCCAATGATTCTCTTATAATTTGGTGAGTGAAAATGGTAGAAATGGATGCCTAGACCTTCGTAGGCCTCATCATAAGTGTTTCAGCTGACAGATACTACTACTTATTTTGAGCGAACCATTAATGGATACTTACTGTTAGAGTTATTCTATGCCTTGTGTACAAGTCGAACCAACATCGCGGATAATTTGGGGTTTCTTGAGATTGAAAACTGACTGAGAGATTCAAACTGGAGACCATGGAGGCTCCAAAACACGAGAGCAAACCTTATTCAACTTGATCAACTACCGTTGTAATAATGATTCTCTTATATTTTGATCCATCCAAAGAATCAATTTAAGTATTTGATCTAGATATAAATATATTTTTTAGGATCAATAGGATCTCGTTAAAATGTATTCCGGACACTTGTTAAGCATCTAAATAAGAATATATTCCAATTTTCAGTATGTTGACAATCTTCATGGTATGCACCAATAATGTTTTGAAAATTGAATATTTTTTAAATAAGCATTTTTAATGAGTGCCTCGAAAGCACCATTAGCAAGACTCATTCAATTTCCAAAATTCTGATTACACAAAACTTGAGGCAAGTCAGTATGAAGGTAATAAATGCGATGTCTCCTTAATTCTTATCTTGACAATTATATATATCCCATGGCATTTGGTTGAAGTTCCCTGAATTTTGAAAGGAAAAAGCTATATGTGACGAATTTAAAACTGAACGACGACATAATTGCAGCATCATGGTTGGCTATTCATTCTAATAAAACATGATCAGGGTAGGTTCACCAAGTGAGAAAACATTCCTACTTGAGGGAATTGATGGCAACATAAATGTAGCATATGATAGAGAGGTATCGTAGGAGGGACACAATTTCAAAACAGCAAATGGGTTTCAGGGAAATCTTGCATATTCAGAGGACTCTTGTCTTCGAAAACCGAGCACTAGATAAGAACAAAATCATAATGAACCGAGAAAATTAACCTCGAAATGAAAAACTTATTAGAGCTTTTCTCCATTTGAACGACTGTTTCGTTATCTCGATCTGATTAAGTCAAAATAACGGGGAACACATTCCAACATCTGCTGCAGAGATGCTGTCCCCAGAAATCATTAAATAGGGCAACGTAAATACTATGTGGGTGTCGTGATATCATTATGCGCTTGTGATTGAAGTTTCTATATTAACAAAAAGAAAAAGAAAAAAAATCACCCACGCAACATTTTTTTGCTCTGTTTCTGCGTTGTTTTTTGGCTCCTAGGAGAATCCTCTCCTTTATAATATTCAAAGATGACTCGGGGGGAGTTAAAGCGAGCTCAAAATGGTCTCCGCCTTTCTTCCTTTTCAACCACTCTCGCATTATTTTTAGGTCATCGGGGAGAGAGAGAGCTAATGCTGTAGAATTATTTTCCCATTAAACAAGAAAAGCTTGCAATTATTTTCTTGTCTCGAACAGAATGGAACAACGCGAGTCTTGCAAAAATGAATAAAAAAAAAAACACGGCTATGGGTATTCGGTATCAGATTATTTAATGTTTCCTTTGGTTAATGTTGTGTAATTATTTTCTCAATAAACAAGAAAAGGCTGCAAGTATGTTCTTGTCTCGGACAGACAGGAACAAGGCGAGTCTTGCAAGAATATAAAGAACGCAACAGTGGGTTATTGATATCAGGTTATTGAATGTCGCCTTTGTTTAATGTCAAATATTTTTTTTCCCAATTATTAAGAAAAGCTAGCAATTATTTTCTTGTCCCAAACAGACAGGAACAAGGTTAGTCTTGCAAGAATCAAAAAAGCACAATTGCAGGTCTTTGATATTAGACTATTTAATGTTGCCTTTGTCTTAAACAATGCAAAAGGAAATCTATGCAATCCGTGGCCTTAGAGAGCAGTAACGTAATTGATAGAAGGACGTTTTCCAACGTTTATATGAATTTGATTCGTGCAGATTGTCGGACACGCAAAGGGAAAGGATCGCGACAAATAGATGCATGCAAATACCTAAAGTCGCTATGATATGAAGGTGTCATAGAGGGTGAGAACAAACATGTTAGAAAAGGTGCTTCAAACAAGAATTAGGTTAACTGCGCAGAGGAGACGATGCCCTCGAATGTGTTTGGGGAAATGGAAAAGGGAACATAAGATAAGGTGAAAGTCCCTGCCTAGAGAGAGTCAAACCAAATCAAATCTTCATGAATGTGGAATAATTTTTTACCTTTTGAAACGCTTACACAGCCTGGCGTGTCAACTTCAAGATCCCATGTGACTTTCAGAACGGCAGATTCGTAGTAAACCACACGAATTTTATTTAAAATCCTTTTGTCATCGGTTTTGGAACTCAAATTTTTCTTAAAGGGGGATTGCGAAAGGGTGAAACCCGTGGGTGCACACGTTTTTTGCTAAAGTTCTAATTTGAAAGGCAGGTAATTTTTGCTAGTGTGGGTTTGCAGAAGCTAACGCTCCAGATCTGAAGCCTTAACCAATTTTCGAATTGGGAAACCAGAGTTATAAACCATGAGGACATAATATCATCTGAGCGCTGTTTTGTAAAATATTAGAGAGCATCATATATTCGGTCTGTCATGTTAGTAATAGGTTGAGATGATGCAAATATTACCAACAAAGGACGAGGTTATTTTCACACCTATTTTAGCTGAAACACAACTTTTTATAGTTCAATTTTTCTTTCATACTCTTGTTTAGTTTTAGATTTTATGTGGAGAAAGTTTGAGTAAAATCTTATTTTATAGTTTGAAAAAATTAATTTTACCTACCTAATCTTGAACTTGCTTTGGCCAGAATAAAGTTTTCCCAATTAATAGAGATTGAGAGTATGCAGTGGCGAACTTAGAGGGCTAGCGATGGCCCTCGTCCCCGGATCCAAATTTGTTTTGTTTATTTAGGTTAAAAAACTTATCAAAAATGTATTTCACATACTGTATTTAATTTAAAAATATCGAGATTGGCTCTCTTATTACAACATGTTCACTTTCAAACTCAAATTACTATTTTGGTAGAAAAAAGAAAAAAGAAAAAAAAAAAACTCACGCCAATCTAATAAAAAAAAAGTTTTGCGCCTTTCCGTAGGTCTTTAAACCAGTATTAGTGACTTCGTCAGCAGTAGTCTAATAGAACATGCACAAATTCGATCTCTTGCATCTTATTTTGTGTCCATTTTCTTTCAGTATATAAATACTTCAGATCTGAATAGTTAGAATCGAGCTCCCAACATAATGCTCTTCAAATTTCAATCGAGTCTCTTTCTCTTTGTAGGAAGAAGAGAAATTCGCTTTGTTTAATGTGATGAAAGAAAACCAAAGGAAAGGATGACTCTTTATAAACTAGGAATGAGAGAAGAAGCACTTTGATCTATGAGATAAATATCTTTTTTTTTTATGTTCGGTAGAGATAATTATCTTGGTCGATTATTTTTAAAAACGTGCGTATCTAGTTAAAAAAAAAAGGGTGTGGAAATAATTTCGCCCTACTATTGTAAGACCCAAAGGAAAAGGGGTACAAAGAGATTCAAAAGTTACTTTAGCTTAGACCTACTAAAGCTGTATATAGAAAATTGAGCATAACCTGGACCTCCCATAATTGCAGGAAAAACCAAAAGCAATGCAAATGGTCGTGCAACGATGATGGAGGGTCAATGCCTTTGTGTGCTTTAGCCCACATGACTTTGCAAATCGTTGACAAGACCAGAAAAGTTTTTTCTTCTTTTTTTTTTTTTAAAAAAAAAAAAAAAAGAAGAAATTGAATGAAAAGGGTCTAGAAATTTCACTTTCCTAATGCTTTGTAGACTGCTGATTTTTTTTTTTTTTTTTTTTTTTGTGGTCGGACTTTGTAGCCTGTTGATTGATTGGAAGTTCATTGACTTTTTCCGCTGGTATTGTAACCCAATTTTCGGATTCTGGAGTCTCGTGATGTGATAAGCTTTCTTGTCTTTGTATTTAATTTATCGTGTTGCTTTGTAAATGTCGTTGAATAATGCAATGAAGTTGTGGAGTCCGCTAAAGTTTCGAGGATAGATGGAGGAAAAACTGCACTTAAAAGGATTTTCTAAAGAAGCAGTACAGTAGTGGTACTGGCTGCAGCTTCTGATAATCCAATTACTTTGATGTTAAATTGTCTGTTAGATACTGAAAGTTGCAAATATTAGAACTAGATTACATGCTTCGGTAAATATTTAAAATTTGATTATGACAATTGGAATTTTGGCGGCTTGATTGCACTATAAAACTAAGATGTAGTTTCATCGATGAACTTTTCCTACTATGATGTGCTTATGTGACAGAATAATTGGTTAATTGGATAGAGTCGAAGATGGGATTGAACACACAAGTGCACCTTAACATGTTTACTTTTAAAGCCGAAAAGGTTTAGATCCTTATTAAAAATTGATGTTTAATTGGATTTCTATATAAAAAAAAAAACAATACAAGTATTAAAAAAAAATTATAGTTTGTGCGTATGAATTATATATGTGTGTGTTTCATTGCCTCAACCATGTTGATAGACGCACTTTATTGCATCGAAATGTCCGATTGATTTACATCGGAGCACGATTGTATGCTTCTTCTCCTTATTGCAATTCTAGTTTCTGCTTTTTCCTCCAAAGCTGAATTGAGGTTTATGCTAATGCAAAAAAAAAAAAAAAAAAAAAAAAGGAAATCGCTTCTTCTTTCCAGTTATTCAAAATTACTATTAGGAGATGATCTACCATCTAAATTTTCCTTCAATATATATTACTACTATACGAAAAGAAAACATATTTATTAAAGAAAATTACTTTGGAACAACCAAAACAAATGAAACCAAAACTTTACAATTGACTATTAGTAAAATTTTAGCAGAATTTCTCTTTCAATATTCTCACCATCTAGCATCCATCTCACATTAAAACTACTAACATTTTCAACCGATTTGCTTAACAAATGCTTCCAAAATTCTTTTCTTTTTCTTTTCATTAGGGATGGAAGAAAAGAATAGAGAGGAGCAATGAGAACAAACTCCTCATCCAAGTATAACTTAAAGTCCCACACCACTAAAAAAATGTAAAACTATTCGAATTCATTTATAAATGCATAATATCATCGTCATCGTTATCATAACAGAAGTTGATAAATTTCTAACCACGAAATAGAGAAATGCTTACGACACAGACCGGTGGAGAGTCCCACTCACCACATAATCCGAACTTATGATCTCATGGGAGAAGGCACAATTCGTTGGCCACCGATCACCATGCCGACTAGCATCACGAGCGCTTCAACATATCTTTCTTTCTTTTCCTCTGTTTTTATCAAGAAAAAGAAAAAAGAGGGGGGAGGGAGAGCACCATGATACGGTGGAGGGCAGAGCAGGGGATGAGCTCCAATCAGTACGCTGACTCGTTTGCCTTTACACTATGTGTCTGTCCTGTCTGTCGTCATGTCGAATCCCCCGCGAGCGTAGAAAAAGGTGTCATATATTGCACTGAACGAGGGGGGACTATTGTTCCCTTTTTCGTGTTAAATCCCTCTTGTAGGAAAAAAAATTAAATATTTTGTCACCTTGCAGGAAAAAAGATCAATTATATCCCCCCCTTAATAGAAATATAATAATCATGAAGAAAAGGAAAGGCAAAACAGGGCAGGAAATGGCGATGACGAAAAGCACATCGGCTCCGCTATTAATTTTTCTTTAATTTCTTTCATTTTCCATAAGAAGGTCGGCGAATTAGCTCAACCAAATTCTTGACTTCTTGCTGGTTTTTACTCGTTTGGTGTCTCATCACTTTCATCGGTCGTCACCCCTCAATCACACGCCTCATCAATCCCACTTCATCCTGTTTTTCTTTTGTATTTGTCTCTTTTTTTGGATTAATCCTCTGAAACCATATTTTCTTTCTCCTTTACCGGACAATGAAATTTTGTTACGCGGGTCTCTCTCGAATCAATAGCCTCGTGCCGACACCTAGTTTGACGAACCGAGCACCTAGCATTTATGACTGTTAAAATTGTTCTTCTTTTTTTCTTTTTATATATCGAGTCAGATTTTAGTGGGGCCACCGTCAACGTATCTGTATTGGTTCACTTTCCCGACTATTATTAAGAGCATGCTTACATGCGTAAATCTAGTATATTTCGGATTTTATTACGGGAGTGATCCCAATAAGATTTGATCCCAAATCATTGAAAGATGAGTGAATTCACTAGACATGTTATCGGTTGAGATGCTTAAATGATTTCCACCTAAGTTACCGGTTTTTGACTGATTTCAGTCCATGCAAATGAGACATTGTTAATTGAGGGTTCCATTTGATTTCAATGGCTTTTAACCGACACACTGACTTTTTTAACTTCACCATGTAAGAAATAATGTCGGATTCCAAAGTCCGCGCGTCTATTCTCTCTGCGATTTTCTTCTCATGCATCATCAAACTGCCTCTATTTTCAGGTTGTCATTACATTTTGGTTTACTACCCATCAACACTAGATCGACTTAAACTAACATTCCATTGTGCTACATCATCTAAAGCAGCCGTGAAACCAGATAGAACCACAGGAAAAGCCGAGAACTTTTGGGGTGGGTGAACGCAAAAAGGGTCGACAAGAAAAAATAAAAAAATAAAGGGAAGGTGGGGATAGTAAGAGAAGGAGGGAGATCTTGATGATATAGCTATGGAGAAGCTCTGCACGACAGCTGATTATATGATTAGGTCATGATGATCTGCCGTTGGATATGGGGATTGATTTCAACGGGGATCGAAAATATTTCTTCTGTTTTTCCCTTTTCCCCTCTTGAGAGAAAAAAAGAAGGAAGGGGAAAATGGTGGGAGCTGAATCCTATATACCATTGCGAGAGAGAGAGAGAGACAGAGAGAGAGAAGAGAGAGAGGGAGAGGCCAGTTTGGTGGGGGCCAGTGGGGTCTGCTATCTTTTATTGCTCTCTTTGTCCTCTTTCGCCTCTCTTCTCGCTCTCCTCCCCTTTTTATCCCCCCCCTTCCCCTTCCTTTTCCTTCTCACTTCCTCTCAAGCCCATCTCTCTCTCTCTCTTTCTGGCTCTCGCTCTCGCTCTCTCTCTAGCTTTGAGGTTTTCTCGCGTGTTTTCTGGCAGGGTTTGGGAGGAGATCCTCAGAAAGGAAGGCTTGTTGTTTTGAGGGGAATGTTGTCTGGTGCGAGGCCGCCATCTCGGATCACCGATCTTCGTCTCGCAAGATCGGTTATTTATGTGTTTTTGTTGTTGTGGGTCGGGATCGTCGCGTACCCATTTGAGATGATGACGTGATTCGATCGATCGGATCATGAGCTTGACGACCTCGGACCAGGCTTCATTCCCCCCAAATTATTGCTTCCCCCTGTGCGGATCTCCTCCGCCGTTGTTGTGGACCGATCTTGAGGTGAGTCTCCACAGGAAAAGAAAAAGCTTGAGACTTCTTGAGACTTTTTTGTCTTCCTGTTCCATAACCATGGCTTTTTTGGTTCAGATGTTGGCTGCGTTTTCCTTTTTCTCCCCTTGCTTTGTCAGTAGTGAAATTAAGGCTTCTCTGTGCGTGTGTGCATGAGCAGATTGGTGTAATGATTATAGATTTTGACCCTAGTTCATGCTTCCCCCGTCTACTATTTTTTCTTCTGACGATAGAAGGATAAAGTTTCATCATTACGCTTTGATTTTTTCCCTCTCTCTCTCTCTCTCTCTCTCTTTCTCTTTCTCTCCCGAAAATCTATGATGTTTCTCTTGTCAGTCTAAGGCGCTTTGTGGGTTCATCATTGGAACTGGATTTCTTCATGATGGGCTTCATGAATCTTCCTCGCCTGTCTCTTTCTCGCTCCTCTATACCCTGATCCGCTTCAGTTCGGTGCTGGCTTCTTTTACTTTAGGGTTTTTCTTTTTCTTTTTCTTTTTCTTTTTCTTAAATGAGTTGTCCCCGGGATACTGATCTTGCATATCTGCAAATCAAGTTTCTCCCTTCTATATCAAAACCAGTCCAGTCCCTTCTCTTTCTTTCAACTTGGCATGAGCTTTTCTTGCTAGCTTTGTGCCGAAAGAAAGAAAGAAAGAAAAGAAACCATAACGTCATCAGAGGTTGGTCTAGCTCTGCATCTTTCGTTTTAACGTGTGTGTGTTTGTGTATGTGTATGCGTATGTGTATGAGTTACTTTTACAGATTGCTGTTTTGCTTTTCATTGTTAACGGCTGAATCTGTGTCAGGTTTGACTCTCTCATACTAAATGCGCGACTTTAATAAGGACTAGATAACCGGTAAATTGCACTAATAATACCTGGTGTTAATGCAAAAGGAAAAAAAAAGAGTTCTTGAGGTTGCTTCCATTATATTTATATCTGTATAAATGACTGCTTGTAAGCTTTCGATTGTGTTGTGTAAGAACATCATGGTTCCCGACCTTGTATTTGATGGGAGATACTCGGCGAAATCAGCTTTGGAGAAGCTTGGCCTTCACACTTCTCGAATATTTTGTCGAGGAAAAAGTGGAAGGAATATAATCATTCAGCAGAGAAGGGAGAAGATGCCGAGTGCGTATGGAAGCTGTATCGGTGAAGCAACCCAGCTGTGCTTGAGGACAAAAATGTGCTCATTTAGAGTTTCGCAAGAATCGGTGACGATGCCATTAAAGCATATTCGAGACGCAGAACCCACTTAGGAATTAGCAAGTGTCGTTCGTTGGCTTCAGTTTTGTATCTTGAAATGCCACCAAGCTTATCATGCGAGGTTAAAGACAGAAGGCATTACCAAATACCAAGTGTATGTATCTTTGAATAGCTTTGGTGTAATGGTCGTTGCTTCACATATTGTAGAAACAAAACAAGTAGAGAGAGGGAGAGAGAGTCTGAGATGTGATAGATGGGACCTCTGATTTTGCGAGACCTCATGGTCTTGTCATGTACAAGAGGGGAAGATTGCAGTATTCCCTTGGAAACTTGAGGAAAGAAATTTCGAAATCGTTCCGACCACATCTTCTTCTTCTACAAAAGAACATCGTAGTTACCTCTGCACATGGGAAGTTAACAGTGCACCAAATAATTGCGGATGTGGATGTGGATTTCGGAACATGGTCTCCACTCAAAACCACATCTTTTCGTCTTCTTGGCTTCATAGGCTTACAAAACCTTAAAACTTAATTGATATCAAGAAAGAGAAGAAGAAGAGAACGGACCAGCACTCACATGGGCTCTAATAATTTGCATTGTTTTCATACCATTACAAATAAGCCAAAGATAACAAAGACCGCCTGTGTGTACATACGTAACGTGCAAGACACAGCCAAAAAGAAGTAAAGGGCTTTTGGTTTCTTGAACGAGGAGGTTTCGGCTTCTTCCATTTAAGTATGTTGCAGAGTATGGGGATGGCGAAGAAGAAGAGATGATGGCTTTAAGTCTTTGGAGCGAATGAGATGAGAGACGGTGTCGTCATCGAGAGGGCACGGTCGTGATTGGGGTTTGTGCATGAGAATGGTGCTGGTGGTGGAGGTGGTGGGAGGTGATGGTGGTGGGAGGTGGTGAATGATTCTGCCATCAATTTCTGAAGCCAATTGAGGACACAGTTTTAATGGTGGGGGGTGTTTGTGTGTCTGACTAACTTGCGTCCTGTGTAGGCTTTCTAGATTTTCTTTCTTTCTTTCTTTCTTTCTTTCTCCTTTTTTTGTCTTTGCTCTCACTAACAATGCAGTGGAGTCAACATCAGCATTTACGCCACGAATTCTCTCCCGACTGTCTGATTTATTGTAGACTACGATGTATCCATTTGCGAGAACAGTGCGCATATGAATATGAATATGACTCGCCCTTTTATTTTGAATCCTTCTGCTTCAGAAAACAGCAAAGAGAAAACAACAGGAAAACAAAAAAAAATTGAAGTGTACTACTTACTAAGTTACTAGCTAGTTACTGATGAGTGAGATTGCCTGATTGCCTTTGGAAATATGACATGTTCTAAATTAATAAGTGCGACATCTATGTCCAGTGTACCCGTTGTTTAGAAGCGTCACTCGAAATTTTTTTAACTCGTGTAAGCCCTACATTGAAACGGCGAGATCAGAAATTGGTTGTTTATAGAGCATAAGTACTCTTAAAATAGATGATTTCGTAATGCAGGTACAAAGGGAAAAGATAAAAGGGGGTTCTCGAGGTCATACATCATATTTAAAGCGTTAATCAGTAAAAAAAAAATATGCGATTTACAAAAACAGTCTGTGCATTGAAAAACGTACTTTTTTTTTCCTTATTATGCTGTTGCTTTACAAGCTTTTAACAAAATCCTATTGATTCTATAATGTGAACTTTATGTTAAGATCTGTGATTTTTACCAGAATAAATAACACGTGAGATCATGCTTGTGAATCTTCTTCATCAATACGCGTCCCAAACTTTTAATGCACTTTCTCTTGTATTAAAAGAATGCACCCTCTTTATAAGGACCCCCTTTTTCCCTCATGACTATATTATTCTGTCTATCTACTGTCATTTAAATTAATAAAAGGAGCATCTTCATCTCGCAACATGCCTTTCTCACTATAAATTGTGTATTATTAGGTCACCATTGAATCGCAAAAAAGCAAATCTTGGATGTTCATTAGAAACTTCCAAAATACTTGTCAAGTACACCAATCTGTTTAAGAGATGGGATAAAATGCGCTTAAGTATAATATCTCTATAACGGTGAATCGGTCCCACGAGAGACCATAGAAATCCTCAAAGTTTATGTGATATATCGGGTAAAAACAACAATTGACTCGATTTCATAATGTCCGATTTAGTTTGCTCATGAAGTTATCATTTGGATGCGCAGCTCCCTCGCAAAGATCTAGAAAGCTATGTAGACAGATCCTTCGTTCTTTTTGGAAAATGAGGAACGCTTTCACAGGTAAATAAACTCCAAGCCTGCGAAGTACCTTTGCTTTTCAAATTTCGTGTGAATGACATAAAGTAAACATTATTTTTCCACACACGATAGCGTAGAGAACCCAACTTTTGAGCGTCAACGCGCACGTGAAGCCAGTGTCTCGAAACACTAATCTTTTGATTAAACAGATTTAACTCCATAAAACATCAAGATTTCTCCCCTTTTCTTTTCTTTTTCCCCTCTCTCCCTGTTGATCTTCTGAAATGAAGTGATATTTGTAAATTGACAGAGTTTTGTTTTATTTTCCGTGTTAGTAGATGCATGAATGATTGAAACATTTATTGATTAACTCATGAGCTCGCCGGCGCCTATTGGCATTTTCCACCCATTTCGAGGACCAAATGGGGGTTTTTCTCCCTTCCATTTCCTTTGTGTACTTGAAAGTGGAAAAGCCCTTAATGCATAGTATTGACCTTGTGCTTAAAGCTAATCATGCTTAGTCATCCAACTATGCATCGTGGCCTAGAAAGAGACATTCTCGAAAATTGAACCCCGTCGCAACATCTCGTCAACGATCCATGAGTGATCACTTTATGGTTGTACGGGTCGGGGAGGGCCATCTTGCTGCCAATAAAGTTTAGGCTATGAAGCTTAGGGCGGGATTATCATGCTATTCTTTTTAATATTCTTCTAAAGAGCTGGGCCGTCCCTTGTCTTTTTCTTTGACTTTGTGTGTAAACGCCACGACCCTTTGATTAGAAAAGGGTCGTGAAAAGAAAAAGGATAGCAAAGCAAAAGAGAAGGCATCGCCCAATAGTCAAAGTTCAAAAGGGACGGTACAGATGCCTTTTTTGTGTGAAATATGAACATGGATTCCTTACATAATAGTCTCACAACGTGTATAAAAATTGCTTAGGAGACATAGCATTGTCACGCAACTGGAGAACCATCATCAAGACTTAAAAAGTAACATTATCATTGAAATCAAAGTTATTCATGTCATTCGGTCATGTCTCGATAGATTGACGCAAATTGCTAAACACGTGATCTTTTTCCTGTTGTCTTTCAATTTGGTGCTCTCTTCAACCGTTGAAGCTTTCTCAAGATATTCAACTACAAGTCTTGGTTAAAGTTAGATCATCCACGCTTGGTTCAAGAGATTAACCCCGTGTGAGGGTCGAGCTTGATGTTAGGCTTTTTAAAGTGCACAGTCTCGATCCGCTTATGAACCTTTAAGGAGTCTAATGCCATCAATTTCAAAACTTTTTTGAGAATTCTTTCTATCTTTTAAAAAGAACATTGACAATTCTTTACTCAAATCATTGGTACGGTACCGGTTCAATATGTACTAATTCAATGTGCAAGAAGAGTGACATAAATCAAACGTGGTTCATTTCTAACCATAAAATTAGAAAGATTATTGCCCATCCTAAGCCGATCGTATCACAGAAAACCCATGCTCCATTGGGTCCATCATGGTACTTCGACCATTTTCCAAGTTAAGCTCAACGCACTGTTAGAGATTGTGCGATCCCCTGCCCAATAAGACTGAAAACAGCCCTACCATTGGATTTTTCATCTTGGAGATTCTGCAAATCTTTATCAGTTGTGAGTTTGGGCCGAGAGGACACATAGACATGGGCCATGACTCGTCCCACAATTAAGGGCTCTTGGGGCATGAACCAAAATGGATCAGACAAATTGAATCATCTTGACAAGCTCTTGCGGCCGAGGAGTTTCACAATTCTTTTCTGAAGCTTCTACCCTTTTCAATAATTTAACAAAGAATTTGTGCCACCAATTCATCTGTTGCGGAGCACGCAACAGAAGTTCAATGCTTTCATCTGGGAAGATCGCCTTGAAGGAGCCTAAATTCGAGCCCATCGACATGTCCAGTGGAACATACTTTCATTCAAAAGCTTACACTAATAATTTATAGACCAACTATGATATATTAATTACTCAATATCACACTAATTCTTTGATTTGGAATTTTTCCAACACATGTGAAGATAATTTTAAATCTCCACTTTGTTGCGAGAGCTAATCGTACAACAATGCTCTTTTTCTTGACTGAACCATGAGGCTGCCATCAAGACTGCATTGTTATACCAAAATGCACATAATTACTCTAGATTTCTTTCGTCATATCAAATCATTAAGGCTGCCCAGACCAAACACTAATGCACATTGAGAGTTACACCAATCAATCATCGGCTCTGATATCATTTGTTGGAAGTGTGCAACAAAAACTCAATACTTTCACCTAGGGAGATCACTTAGAAAAAATTCAAGTCTAAGCCCATCAATATATTCAATTGGATTCACTGTCATTTAAAAACTTAAGTTAATGTGTTATGGGTCAACTAGGATATATATAACCGTTCACTATCATGCCAATTTTTTGATGTATGATTTTTTTTTGACAGAATTCACAAGTATATCTTAACGTATCTCAACAATAAAATAATTTATTTTCTTTTTTTTTTGTGCTAACACACAGGATCAAACTTGTGACCAGCCCTATCTCATGCCATCGGGCAAAATGGCCCAGGATCAAGAAATCACAATATCGCTTGTATATATGGTGTTTTGCCACTAGAGCATGTCAATGTCATCACATGTCTTTGAATTTGTCTACCACTCCAACCGTCTATTCATAGACATGTCATTGATAATTTATCGATTATTTTGAGGGAGTAGAAATTATGAATATATTAGGTAAGGCAAATCATATTATCACCGATAGAGTTAGTGCACAAAAAATTTATGACATCGATGATGACATGTAACACGTGATGGTTATGTTGAGATCACAAAGGTTCATATTCTAGCGTTAGTGTCATTTCTATAAAAACTATTGGAGGGATAATTGTATTCGACTCTATATCCAACTCAGGTCGGCTCTAGAAGTTATATATTGTTCGCCTCTAGTTGATCAAATTCGTCCTTGCGATCTTACAAAATTAGGGTAAGAATTCTGCGCACGAACCCATTTCACTGTCGTTGGACCAATGCGAAGGACTCACGCTCATCTCATCAATGAATCAGGGGTATTGCCAGGAGACGAGAATACAAAGAAGCAGTAAACTGGGACTTGTATGTGTGTGAGAGACTGCAACTTCTCAACTCCAGCTGATTTGATGCGTGAGACGAAATCGATTTAACATGGGTCTGTCCGAATCTAGAAAGACGCTGCAAAATGCCAACCACATCACGTGTCTCCACACTAATTTTTATATTTTTCGTACTCGGCACAGCTAATGGGTGCAAGATTGCTTCTTTCACCAAAAACAGCTCGAACATTATGCGTGCCGACACGGACGACGACGTTAACGTCACCCTTTCTTTCTCTGCCATCTTCTGCAGGTCACCCAACAACAATTTTCGAACAGTCTTTTGCGCAAGAGATCTTTCTAATTGTATATCTGCGCTCACCTCAAGTCAATGTGGGCGGTGCACCTAACAAGTACACAAGAGAGTTCTTAGTGCTACCCGAGCTATATCTTCCCTTAGAAGCTGTGACATATGCTTATTTCTTCGGGATTTTTATTTTATTTTTTGCTAATTGGTGTGGACTGCATCAAATTGCGAGACACTTTTATTTATGGTGGACATTTGTTTGGTTTGAAGCAATGGAGGTACCCTAGATTAGGCACTGTAATGAACCGTCATCATCGTCATGGACCCATTCAAGCAAAAGCTTTGTCGGTTATAACTAGAGGCGCAATTATTACATGGGGGTGGGACAACTCGATCCGTCCTTCTCAGGTGGGAAGCGACCGTTTCCTCATGCATTAATTGGCGATTCGGATGCCGATGTTTTTTTTTTTTTTTTTTTGATCGAATGGATGCCGATGTTTAACGAGTGGAAAAGTGGAAAGAGAATCCGATTCTTACGTTACGATCAATCTCCCAAAGATCTAATCATATGATCAATTCGGACCCAAATGAAAATGGACGATCAATACCTGAGATCGACCCATCATTCTAAAAGAGTCGGAAAAGTGTTGGTTATCGTGCTCAAACAGTGGTTATCTGCAGTAAATTCGACCACCGAAAATCGACATACGGAGGACATGTGGGATCAACATGTTCTAACAACGTCGCTCCCGAAAGGTTGCCCAAATCTGATTGAAAGCTTGGCAATGAAACAAACGAGGGGCACTCGTCCGTGCGCCGAATTTAGCGGCGTCGGAGTTATATCTCTGCACGACGTCATGTCTTGTAAGCATTACGACCGAGAGAATTTTGGGTTGTCGGTGTTACCGTTGTGACTACTATATTCGTGCATGCTTCGCATGGGATTTTTCACATAATATTTTTTGCGAATTTGTGTTCACATAAATTGTTTCTCCGCTCTTGCACATTCAACATATATGAAAACAGTGACAATAATATTGGAAAAGAAACAATGTCACTCCAAAATATTATATACAACTTGAAAATTGATTGAATATAGTCGTGTCATTAGCCATACATATTTGCAATCTGCGCTTATCATTCATCTCATACGCTATATTTTACAAAGTGAATTTATCCGAACCTAATTCTATATAATTTAACTCGATCATTGGGTCATTTCATTTTTAGTATTGTTATCAAAGTAGTATTGTTATCTAAGTAATATCGATATGATATTGTCATTTACTGGATGTAATATTAGATGGCAGCGAAGTTATTTTACTCTCTACGGTGTAATATATTGCGACAACAAACTCAAATTTTCCTTTCATACTGCTTCATAGAGATATGAGTAGAAATTTTTTATATATATATCACATCATGCATCATACATGTAAAGTCTATTTCTTATGTGAACTATAAATACAATTGCTTTCTCATTGCTGCAGAGGTAATTTTATTACTCGTTGCTGCACATATTACGACAGAGATGTAATAACTATAATTATATTAAGATTTTAGAAATATATTCTTTTAGTTTTTGAAAAATATTTTCTCATCATCTTGGTCAATTTCACTACACATTGTTAATGGAAAAATTATCCAAAAAGTTGTAAACCTATTACAATTTCATATGTTCAATTCTAAATATTTTAATTATGTCTATTAAGTCCTAAACATGTTTATATTATGTCAATTGAGTCCATCCAACCAATTATGTTTGAAATCGCTTATGTGGATGCTAGTCATCCTATATGGCACAACTAGTGTTGATGTGGACAATTTTAATAATAATTCAATTTTTTTCCTTATTTATTTATTTTTCCTTCTTTACTTTTTTTTCCTTTCTATTCTTTTCTTTTTTTCCCTTTTTCCTTTATCCCTCCACTGGCCTCAAGCAAGGACTGCCCTCACTGGCCTCGGGTGAGGGAAGGTACACCTGGCCTAGCGAGGGCCACCCTCGCCTAATCTAGTGAAGGGCCACCCTCGTCTAAGTCTGACAACCTTCATTGGCCATCGACAAGGCCCGACAATGGCTGACAAAGAGAAAAAGGGAAAAATGAAAAAAAAAAAAAGGAAAATAGAAGAAAAGAAAAAATTATAAATTGTCCACATCAACAATTTTCATCCAAAATTAGTGGATGGGCTCAATTAGCGAAACTTCAAAGCTAAGTTTAGGATTGTATTAGCAAAAGTATACTAGATTTAGGACTTATTGGACAAATTTTCTGAGATGGCTGTTTCACACATTTCTTGAAAAGTACCACTTAAATTTTCATTCGGAAAGCTCTTCAATTGTTGACAGATACACCACCTGATGTTTGGTGGGACTCAGGAGCAACGAATAGATTGAAAAGGAAATCAAAATCCCTCGAAAATGGTTAGACAAAACATATGTGGTTTGGTCATTCGTAATCCGAAAGCAGAAGGTCAGGAAAATTACAATTATGTACGAAAGAGAACCCCACTATATAGAAAGTTGATTCGCAAGGATGACTGCGATTATTTTCCATTTCTTTCAACATACACAACGGCAATACAAACAAGCTCCACAAAAAGAAAACAAAGGAAAAGGAGATGCCTCCTTAAACCAGGCCAAGCATGATGATGTTCTATCATACTTTATCTTGCAATATAACAACAATGGACGAATGGTCATCTAACGTCCTACGCGCCCATATATATATTTTTATACTTGGCAATGGCATAATATACGCGTGTATATATATATATATATATGCTCCATTAGAAGCTTGACCCGTTGAAAGGAAGGAAAAAAAGACTTGATGACGATGGTGAAGGCCTTCGGATCTCTTAGGGATAACTTTTATCGATCCATGCATTTTAAATTGCTCTTTCCTCAATCGATTTGAACTTATTAAATGGTGCTTCCATATGCTTGGCTAACCCCTCGATCTCCTCCAGATCTCCTCCAGCTCCCTCGCGAACTCCTTCTGCCTCCCGACGACTATCGTGATGTGATCCTCCCGCTCCATCACCTTCACGTTGGCTCGGCGCAGCCGCCTCTTCACGTTGTGAGTGCATTCCACCGGTATTACCTCGTCATCCTTGCCATGAAAGACGTTGATCTCACACTTCAGGCGGTCTCGGACTGTGTCAAGGTAGTCGTCGAGCTTGCCGGCCGTGCCGCAGATGATGTTGTGGAGGGTGTGCCACGCAGCATTGTGGGTGTGGCAGCAGAAGCCTTCGACCAAATATGTCCTAAGCCTGAAAGAGACATCTCATTAATCCAAGGATCATGTACAAGTTAGGAGTGTGTGTTTCTAACATATATGTATGTATGTATGTATCTATCTATATATATATAAAAACAAGTTAGATGGATATTAGCACAAAGATATGTGTCTATATCGTCCTTTATAGTTATTTTTCAAGATGTGATGGCTGCTGTAGATTGACCTAGAGTATGGACACTTTAGTGCCTTCCTAATTAATTTTCAACTACTTTTCTCGCTTCTTGGACATTTCCTGGGCCCATTTTGACGCGCCAAAATCAATCCCTATTTCCTGATTTACGCCAATAATTAGGAAATTCAGGAGGAAATAATCCACCGTGGTTTCATGCTAAGTAATTACACTCAACTTGAATCTAATCTAAAATCTTTTATTTGCATATAGCACCAACTCCAAATTGTCTTATCAACTATCCTAACATTCTTCTAAACTAATTTCCATATATTTAATATGTTACTTTCCACCTCGATCGTACTTATTCAATCTTAAAAACAAGAGTTTCCCCAAAATAAACACCATAGTTATTGCAAGTACCGAACCATCAAAATAGACAGCATCATGAATTGCTTTGCTGAACTTCTTCGGACATTGTAATTAAGATACCAAAAGCATCATCTTTCACGGCTCAATTAATGCTATAGCAAGATAATAAGGAATTTTTAGGCGGCACTGATAATTTTAATCTTGTTCATTATGTTACCACTAGTTGCACAGTGTATGTGTCGGAGGAGAAAGACATAACTGGAGACATAGATCAAATGATCCAAGATCGAACATGCACCTACAGAGACAACGATAATAATAGTACCCAAAAAAGCATAAAAAGTAATCGAAAAAGACCCTACTTCGGAAGCATAGATCTTTGGCTCCTAACAACGAAACACCAAAAAGAGAAAAGAAAATATAAGAATCAAAGGAAAAAGGTCGTATTGCACCATTGAATCGGTCCTAGAAATTATTGCGAGCAAAAGCAAGCCTCACTTTCTTTTTGTGATGTCCCGATTGCCAGTTGCCACGACCCTAACCAGTTTGTCGACGACATAAATGGGTGGATGCCCCGACCACCTACTTTTGACGGCGATCCACCACTTTCATTAGGGCTTACGACTATTCTGCTCTCCATTTTGGGCCCCGCATTGAGGGAAAGCGGGGCCCGCTAACTACTCTGACTGGACGACCGAGTCAAGTTCCCCGGGCCAAAGTACAATATTCTGACATGGACCAACCAAGTGGGTTCACGTGTATCGAGACACCTCCCGAAGCTAAAGCAGTTGTGGTGCCACTTGGTCCAAATACATAAATTTTTTAGGGGAAAACCTCATCTAATATTTAAAATTTTGTTATACTTTATCTCACGCTTATATTGAGATTTGGTCTTTATCATAACTATAACATGAAAAGAATTGAAACCGGACGTTTTACTCTGATACCATGTTGGGGCATATTGGAAGGCATTTTTTTTTATTAGATTTTAACTTGGGTGATATTTTGGACACCTTAATAATAATTATTTCATTGCTAGTTTCATTTACAGAAAAATTTGTTAGTTAAATGGCTCCGAACATTCTCAACCCTCCACAAAAAAAAGAAGAAGAAATTAACTCCTAAAAAAATATCTAGGGTAGGCAAGAATTTTATGCGTCAACCAAGCATCAACCACATGCACATCTATCTAAGCCTATCTATCTATAATATAAGGGCAAAGCATAGCCTAACCCACATTCTTAAAGCAGAATCGGGTAGTTCAGTGACTTGACTTGGAAGAATAAGGAAAGTCCCTGGCAGTGAACCGAACCAGGAAAAAAGAAATTGCCTCAATCTTTCCAAAAGGTCGATAGGAAAATAACACGAAGCCCCTTTGTTTATTTCCTTAAAGGCAAAGAAAATGGAGAAAGGTTGAGATTGGAACATTAAATGTATTAAGACCCTTGTTTGCTTCTTTTTTCCTATGACGAGGGAAACATAAAAGAGACGGAGAGGTTGAGCGAGCTGATTGAAAAATAGGAAGTTGGTAGCGCAAGAGGCTTACCTGTTTCTGGTGACTAGCTTGATGAGAAACTCCCACAACCGGTGGTTCTTGCATATGAGCAGGCAAATCGTACGGCTGACGTGCTCATACCAGCAAGCCATCGACGCCCCGAAGGCGATCAATGGCCACACGCGCCTCGGAGCAACCCTCCTCATCACGTATTGCGTCGCTTCTTCTCCCTCCGGCACTGGAAAATAGGGCTGTGTCACATAGCAACTGGTTTATATTTACACGTGATAATTTGTTGTATCGTTACATGAGTTTAAGATGATACGAAGGCAACACCAAGTCAAAAGATCAAGTTTTAGAGACATTTCTATATAAAGTATAGATCGGGCGCATGCACTCTTGAGCCATCTCTATATTTAATGAGATAACTTTCCTTAACTTTTACATGAGATCTATAAGATCTAACGGTCTAAATAACCTCAGGATGTATGCACTCAACCTATCTAATAATTTCCCTACGTTTTATTAATGCTTAATAAGTGGAGTACCCCCTTGCAATCAATGATTTTTATTAGAAAGGGTCTTAAATTCATTTGGTCAAATCCTTTAAATAACCTACACTACCTCTGGTCCACATTTATCGATACCATCGATATGTCACAATCCATATTCACACCTAAAATATATACCTCAATTTGTAATATTCACATACATATCGTATGTTTCTTATCACACCCCTCGCAATCTCCTGGTCATAAATCGATGTGCGAGTTCAATTAACATGAATGCACGGCATGCAAAACACTAAATCTAGAGAAACCAGCCGGATCAAAATGTGGAGAAGAGGTGGTCTCACATGAATCGTGAATATACAGGAAAATAGGTCAAATGCAGACGGATGAATTTGATGGTTTTGAATGCCAACTACTTACCGGTGCGAGTAGAGTCAACGACTTGATCAACTTAGGGCGCCGAACCGCGAGCGCGAGGGCCAAAATGCAACCTAAGGAGTGAGCCACAATGTGGAACGACTTGACCTTGTACGGCTCCAATACCGACTTCTCTATCATGTCCACGTGCTCCTTGAGCGTGTACAGGGACTCAGCCGGCTTCGGGCTCCTCCCGAAGCCCAGGAGGTCGATCGCGAAGAACCGGTACGTCGAGCTTGCCTCCTCCGAGAAGTTCGGGAACAGCGTCTCCGTCCAGAATGCCGACGAGGAAATGAAGCCGTGGATGAAGACGACATCCTCATTTGTCTTGCCCCCTGAAAAAAGAAAAAAGAGAGCGATAAGCCTCCGTCACAAATCCTACGAAAGATCGGTAACACAAAATGGTCCCTATAGAGAAAAAGAAAATTATGCCCGTATCTTCTTCTTTTTGGCCATATTTGCATAAGTTTCCCATGATCGGATATTTCATCAAGTTGTTCATACGTCACCAATGCATGTCAAATCGCAGCTAAAGGGAAAAAAACTTGCCTGTACCGCCGGCGGATTTGACGTATAGGGTCTTGCTACTAGAAGACGACCAGGAATTGCAAAGTTGGCAATCGCAATCCGACCACCTGGGAATGGGCTGCGATTTCTGCCCGGCCATCCTTCCGTGAAGCATCTCGACGACGGTCGAATTCACCACAAAGCTGGACCGTGCCCCAGGACTGCCGGTCTTCTTCTTATGATTATGACCGGCGTGGTTCCTGCCGTTGTTGCTGTTAAGCCTCTTGACAGCAGAGTTCGAGGCCTCGGACACCCGCGAGGCCCGCACGTAGAGCGTGTCGGAGACGTCCTCCATCTGGACCTTGCTCGAGCTCGTCATGCGGACGATCTTGGACTCGCCTTGTGCGGAGAGCAGGATGTCGCCGCCATTGGTGGGGATGGCCTCCCTCGGCGACGAGCAGTAGCACGGCTTCCACTCCGACTCGATGAAGAAGTCCGCCACCCGGTAGGCGAAGCACAGGACCACATCAAGGACATCGAGAAGGGAGAACACCACGAAGCTCACAACGTCGATGATGGCCGTTCCAATGCGTGCCAGGGTGGGCATGGTTTTGGCGATGGAATCCATACTGTTTTTACAAGAGAGAAGCACTAAGAGAGTACTGTCGGCTTTTGTATGTGTGCGTGTTTGTGTCCCTACGCAGGTGATGGCAATGGTGAGGTATGATGATTCATGGCGGGTATGTGTGGTGGGGCTTTGCTTTGCTCTCTCTCTCTCTCTCTCTCTCTCTCTCTTCTTTCTCTCTGGTTGTGTCTTCGTGGGCGATCTTGATCCTCTCTTAATAATGCGCGACGCGAGGGGGTGAAAACGACGGGAGAATTGGGGTGTGATTTGTCGTTTGGCTGGCTTTTGGGTTCGGGAGATGAAGTGGCGACCGCGTTGGGAACGACTCCCCATAAATCATGCGAGTAGTTGGGTCAAGACGGGAGGGTTGTCTTTTTCTTTCGAAATTACATTCTGGCACTCCCAATACTAAGTCTGTGGGAAAAGAATTATTAATTAGACTTGATGTGTTATAGATAATCTTGACGGGACGATACATCATCAAATATCATGGATTTTACTTGTTTTTGAAGGGAAAAAGCACCAAAAATCCTAAACAATGCTCATGACACATTTATTCTAAACTTTTTTTTTTTATGGCACAAAAAATTCGAAACTTATACCCATACAATACATTAACCCTCTACCAAATTTCCGTTGCCCACATGAACACCTGAAAATCACATGAACACCTTGAAGGAGGGCAAATATATCAAGAAAAAGTTTAGGATAAATATGTTACGATAGTTATAGTTTCGGGCTTTTGGTAAGTTTTTGTCTTTTTCTTGAAAATGTGATCGAATTGAACCCTACTTAAAGTTGATCTAGCAACCGCACATTTTTCTTTGTACTACGAACATCTTCTTTTGCCGCAAACTAGAATCATAACTGAGTCGAGAGGATATCTGCCAATATGAATCGTCTTTTCTCTTCTGTTGGGCGATAGAGAGAGAGAGACTTAAGATGCACACAACAGTAGCAAAGCGTCCTTAATTGTTAATTGAGACATGGCCGGTGCGGGACGAAGGCAAAAAGTAGGTGGTGGTTGAGCACCCCGGCGAAGAAAAAAAAACGTTACTCAAGACTCCCTAAGCGGAAAACGCTCAGGCCACATTCCCACACGAGCTTTCTTCTCCATCAAGACTCTCCGCTTCTTCATCAGCTCAAGAAATCGATACTTCCCTTTTTTGCGCATATCACTTTCTTGCTCCTTTGCGAATTCTTAAAACTGGGTCACCCCCTCGTTTTCTCACCCAATTCGGCGATCGTTTCTACGATATTACCGCCAGGAAAAAAAAAAATTCAGATGTCTAAACTCATAAATGTCGAGTTGCACTTTGTCAAACCATATTGGTGCAAACCCTTATTTATTGCTCGCTCTCTCTGGAGCACATGCACATGACGCTATTGCTTGCTCTCTCTGGAGCACATGCACATGGCTCTCTCTCTCTCTCTTTCTCTCTCTCATATCGTAAAATGTTTCAACCAATTTATATGCAACACGGATTTAGTAACCAATACCTAACCTTACCCATTTGCTAAAATATTTTAATTTTTAATCCAATATACGAAAATTTGTATCCACCCAGTTAAAATCGTTATATCAAGTATAAGATATTAAATAATTGACTTTTAACATTGTCTAGAATTTTCAATTTTTGTTTTCATTCACAATGAAGAACAAGAGAAAATTAGTACTTGGTAATGAATTTCTTAAATCATGGCAACAAATAACGTGGAGGAAATGAAATTTTAATTTAATGGAAGGTAAAATAATGAAGAAGATGATTTATGTAAAATAATTTGAAGAAAATAGTCATCTTGATATTTTTAATAAGGGTGAAGTTAGACCCATCTTCCGAACCCACCAAGATTTCTCTAAACTTAGAACAATCCAGGAAGTCCATTGTTCTCTCATAGAGGGTGAAAAGAGAGCCACAAAGGTAGATTGGATTTGGGTATACCGTGAATCTCTTTAACGCCCGTATTTTTTTGAGTTTCGTCACTTATAACCCCTTTACCATACATAACTAATCCATATAATGACTCGGCCCATCAAATATGGGTTAACAAATATGTCTTGAACCTATTTTGATAGGTTGCAAAAATTACCTTTATCCAAACATATGCTCCTATATAAGTGATTAAACTTTGCGTTTTAATATTACATATCTATTTGCCCATGTTGTGTTTACCATAAAAAGTCACAAGGTAAGAGATTTGGAAGAGGTAAGTAATCGCAAAAGGTACATGCTTCTAGAGATTCTGCCAACGATAGATTATACTTGTTAACCATTCTTAATGAACGTGTAAGCATTGTCATTGGAGAACAGAACACTTCACTCGCTATAAGAAGCAAGTTCATCAATTGCCGTTTTAACAGATCTGCTCCGATAGCGATGGGAGAAACAAAACAACCCCCCGCCAAGTAAAAAGGTGGTAATTAAGGCCAATGGCCAACCCTGCACCATCTTAAATTAAGAGAAGCAATAGTCATGCAAGAGATCGCTCTCATTCTGACCTAAATGCTTGACTTGGTAGAAAATCATCCATACAATGATCATGTTGTGCAGGCCAATCCAGCCGCGCCAGATGTCAAAATGTCGTGAAAGAGAATCCATAATCCACATCACATTTATACCACAGCCACTTATGCCACGCATTTAATGAACTTTGCCTAACATATCATCGGATGGCAATGGGCCTAGATCCGGCATATAGCTTTGGCGGTACTTGTGGCAGGACGAGGTTGCGCGAACAACTATTGCCGGCTTATCTGAGCATATTAAATTTGACCATTTACTATGAAACAATTCAAATCGCCTTAGGTTTTCTAAACAATATAAACCGAAAGGAAAGGAAAGCATGGACTCCGTGAAATAGCAAGTACATTGGCTCATATGACAATGACGGAGAGTGAATGTCTCCATCCGCATTCTTTCTAATTCAATATATTCGTGGCCCCTATCGTTCTCTAAAAAAAAGGGCTCTAAATGATTCACAAAATCGTATTGAGGTAAAAACTAAAGCCATGTCTCAAGTGAAAGAATAACTCTGAATTCATCATTTGGCAAAGAAAATGACTCATCATTAAATATTTTATGCCTTTGATGTACAAAAGTCTCTTTTAGTATTATTTATTGGGCAATTGCGCTGTCACTTCTTGATATAGTTCATCTTGGTTGTGCTTTGTCTCTTTGAGTCCCCTAAAACTTAATTGACTGACTCACTTCCTCAAAACAAATGAAGAACTCTTCCCTACGTTTAGTTCAATTCACTCCTAACCAAAAAGAAGAAAGACAAAACCAAAACGTAATTGAAAATGAGAGTTCAAAGTTTGAACTTATAACAATGCGAGAACTGCTCGACCCATGTGGTGTTTGAAATTTGAACGAACCCAAGCTCTCTGGAATCCAAATTGACACACGTCACAGAGAAGCAATTTCAGTCCCCTCACCTGCCGCAGCCTCATGCACACCGTGCTATTCTCAGTCGTTGTTTCGTGTTTGTGACACATATAACAATCAAGCTAGGTCATTCACGCACCCACAAAATCAAAACCATTTCGCAATACCACTTCAAATTTTTTGTTTTCCAAAATGGTGTTCCAAAAGTTGGTAATGATACTGCCAGTGATGCTCCCTGTTGTATCCTTGAATTTTGAACTTTGTTCCTGCTTCACTTCCTTTGTGTTCGGGGACTCTCTCGTGGATTCTGGAAATAACGACTATCTCTTGACGCTTTCCAGGGCTGATTCGCCTCCTTATGGCATTGACTTTAAGCCATCCGGTGGTCAACCCACGGGAAGGTTCACCAATGGCCGAACCATTGCAGACATAGTCGGTACATTCTTGCCCCCAATTACTTATATGCGTAAATCTTTCTTGTAATAGGAATTATGCCATGAAGTATATCAGGAGGACCAATAGAAACTCTGTTGAGTTTTACCAAACCCTAAAGCGGTAAACTTTCTATGTTTATCATCAAAATTTTCCTCTGATGAAAACTTGTTATTGACTAATTCAAAGGCAAAGGCTCGAACTCAATAAACACGGTTCAATGCCTTTCATTCCAAGCGACTACATGGGTTACGTACATGGTTTCTACTAAATGTCCTCAGTTGATTCAAAATTAGGTCAAGCTCTTGGGGAAGAGTCATTTCCTCCACCATTCTTGGCCCCGTATAATCAAGAACATGCCACGAGTAGGGGCATAAACTATGCTTCTGGAGCAGCAGGAATTTTGGATGAAGCAGGATCCTTATTTGTAAGTACCATTTGTAGTCTTTTTTACCAGAGAAACCTAGCCCTTACCTCGATATTTCCCATCCAAAAAAGAACATAGTCCTTCATGCTAGAGAAAAAGTTCAATTGATTTCCTGATACTCGATTTGTACATTGGAATCCAAATGAGATTTCCCGGTATAATGCATTGTGTTATCGCATGATTTGTCCAAACTTGAACATACTTGATCGCTTCGAGTTGTATCTTCATAAGGATGTTTCTCTTTTATACTATCTGATTTCACTTTGGATATTTTGTTTGTTTTCCCTTGCCAGTTTTATGTAGTACTACAATGTTATAAATGTTTTCATAAAAAATGGATACACTAAAAGAGGTGGAATGATGTTGCTACACATTCATCCAAATCAAATAACAAAAAGCACGCAGTCTGCTTGACTCCACATCCATTCAACATTCACAACATCATAGTCATAGCTCGGGTACGAAATGCTTTATTATTACATGCACATATGTACTAGATTGAACCTAACCCATTGAAAGTGGCGGGTCCTTCGTATAAATTTTTAGGATCCCAGCCAAAACTGCTCAGTTTCCCAACTTCCAATAACCCCGTACGCATTTTCGTTGGCACAGAAAGAGAGAGTTCCATTGAGGAAGCAGGTGGACTACTTCGAGCACACGAGGAACTACATGGCCGGGGTAACGGGAGAGAGAGAGAGACAAATGACTTCCTGGAGAGGGTAGTCTTTTCGCTCACAGTTGGGTCTAATGACATCATAAACTACATCCTACCGTCCCTACCATATCTCTCTGCCCAGAAGCTGCCTCCCGCAATGTACCAAAGTTTCGTGATCTCCAATTTGACATTGCAGCCCAAGGTAGCATTCTCGGTCACATGTGCTCACATCAAGCTAGTGCATTCTTTCGCAATGTCATTGTAATGAAGATGTATTTCCGTTTCTATGTACTCAGGGGTTGCGTGAGATGGGGCCTAGAAGATTTGTCGTGGTCAGGATCGGGTCGTTGGGGTGCATACCCTTCATCCGTGCCCTCAATCTATTTCTTCCCAGCGGAAGCTGTGTCGTACAAGTGAATCATTTTGTTCAGGGCTACAACAAGAAGCTGAAGGAGCTGCTCAATGAGCTGAATCGAGAGGGAAGTCGTGAAGCCATGTTCATTTATGCGAACTCATACAACATATTCAGGGAAATCGAGCTAAACTATCGGCAACATGGTATTCAACCACCGAATTTTCGTACCTTTGTTTAGCCGTGCACCGTGTTGTTAAGGCATTGTTTTGTTTCTCCTTCACACACCGCAATGTTTCCAGCGTTCAAGAATGCCGATGCCCCGTGTTGCAGGGGATTCTTTCCGCCATTCAATTGTCACAACGCAACGATGGATCCATGTACGTGTACTGGGATGCTTGTCACCCCACAAAAGCCGCCAATATAGTTGTTGCTCGGGAACTGCTCGGCGGATATCAAACCAGAACCTACCGCATCTGTAATAAATGAGCTTTGAAAAATAAAAAAAGAGGATTTGAAAAGTCAACAAAAGAAGCTAAAGGAGAACAGTGGAAGCTTCGGCTGTTTTTAAAGAGAAGAGAGAAGGAGGGCTTGGGCAGAAACGAAACAGGGGAAACAAAGAAACAGGGGAGAGGAGAGAAAGAAGAGAGGAAAAAGTGGAAAAGAGAAAAAATTTGTCATGTTCGTGATCCGGACACTTCATCAAGCCGAGTCAACTTTGTTGTCAACTTTGTTTTGCAACGCTGGTAAGTGATCAAAGCCTTCAATTATCTATTCGAACAAATCGTCACAATTAGGGTTTGAAATTCGGATTTCTTGGATATTTGCGCGGTGAAGTCCGATTTTTCAATCGTTGAGCTGCATATTTTTATAGAAATGGTATTTTAGGGTGTTGTGAAGTTATAGCATTTTACGGATTGTGATTTGAGCTTACGGTTTGTCCGGAATGGAATTTTCAAGTTGGGGTGCATTCTGAAACTGTAGCGAACACTAATTTTGGGCCCAATTTTTAGTCCTTTTTGGAGATGTTTTGGGGCAGCTGAGTTGGGTTTGTTGTAGTACATTAAGAGGGCTTTCTAAGGACTATAAGATGACTCTAAACGGAATTTTGTTGAGGAAATTATGGCGCAACGAAGTTTAGTGCGCGGATTGCACCTAGCGGACAACAATAGGTTGCCGCTAGAGGCGGGCCTTTCATGGCGTGTAAGTGTTGTTTTATTGACAAATAATCCTAGTCTAGTCGAGTCATTCATTAGAATATCATTTTACTTGGTCTTTTAATATTATTTTTCAGTTATTTATTAGGAATTCAAGTGCATCGACTTGAGTTACCACTGTAATTGACTTTTTGCTTTTCCAGGTGAATGACACTATTTCTTCTTTATATTTTAAACTCATATTTTGAAAAACATAGTGAATTTTATATTCTATGAGTTGATAAAAAGCACATTTTGTTGCATAAAATAGGATCGAACTATTACTATCATTTTGTTGTTTGAAAGATGGAGTTATATTTCGAATTCGATTTGAATGGTTGTTTGAAAATGGTTTGTAAAACTCTTTAATGAAAAAATCATGAAACGTTATGAAGAACGCTTTGACATTTATATATCAAATGTTTGAATTGTGATATGACTTTCATTCTAATGTTGGATTATTAGATATTGTGATTGATGGTTGATGCTCAATATCTCTATGAACCCTGAGAGGTGTATGGGTATACGTATATTAGTCTAGAATATCCTTGTGAGTCGAGCCACTGACTATGGAAATCTTGCCAAGGGAGGAATCTTGATCATCTTATCACAGGCGTTATGCGTGACCATGGGTCCATGACTAGACATTTGAGCATGAGTTGGTTAATAAAATAAATCATTGACATGTGTTTTGAGTTTGATCGATAGAATGGACCATCAATGCGTGGTTTGATGAGATTAATCAATGAAATAGACCATTAATATATGTTTTATGAGATTGCCTAATGAACCAGACCATTGGTATCTTTGATATATGAGTTATGATTATATATTATGTTAAAGTGAGTTATGATTGTATTTTAAATGTGCATAGTGATTTCTCGATCCGCTTTAAAAAAAATATGTTATTTACTGAGTCATGGTAGTTTACTCCTCTCATCTACTTGTTTTTCAAGTTTTTTAGCAAGTCACAAGTAGACATGAGCGTCCATTATGGGGGAGGACTTTTGTAGTGGGGACTTTTGGTATAACTTGTATATATCTAATAAGTTTGTAAGTTAGTCTTTGGATGAGGTATATGTTTTGATTTGGTGAATTATAGAACTACTCTAATATTGCAACCGAACACATTTTTGTCATATATATATATTGATGTATATATATTGATATCAAGGTGGATTTTGATTATGTTATGACTATGTCCTTTGCTGAAAGGATGGCCATGTCATGCTCTTGTTTTTATCAATCGGGGTGCAACAGCATCAACATTTGTTAGCTATACAACTATCATTTCCTCGGCTAGTTTAGGAAGCTTAAGATGGAGCGCTGGCATTATATATGCGGCCATGCTGAGATTGATATAATCCAAAATGTAAATAATTCATGTGTCAAAGCATTTTCTCTAGAAGGAAACCTATGCAACAGCTTCTGATAGAGAATGCTCTGATTTACTTCTTTTGAAAAATTTGTGTATTTCCATGGTTGAAGAACTCTAAATTGGGGAAATGTTGGCCTATTTGGCTGTAGCACTACATTTTCACAAAACTCTGTACTAATATGTGGCACATATATTACCGTCATGCATCAAGAAAATGATATATTTATTCTCATTGTATAATCGTCACATTAGTTCCCATTTTATTTAATATCTTGACACGCGAAATTATTCTTTAAAACACAATCAATCCTATAATTTGTTACATGCCGCCTCCCTATGAGTCGTATGCTTTTTATTTTTCGGTCCCCTTATCTCCTAGGTACTTGCAAAACATTAATCTCAACAAAGCTTTTAATTGCTGAGAGTTTCGTATGCTCGGTTAAGATTGCGACCTTAGCATTAAGGTGAGAGGATGAGATGAGGCCTTCGTGACCCCATGAGCCCCATTTTCTCTGGTCGATTTTTCCCCTGTTCGCGTGGCGCAGATTCCAGCCTCAATTCTGGAAATGGATTGCGGAGCAACAATCAATTACATCTAAATCGCAACTTCGGAAGATGGAAGGAAAAGAAAAGCATGTCGTTGAAGGAGAAAAAAAGATAATAACCGAGAGGATAAAATTCTAAGCATTGCCTAGATTTCAATTTTTATTAATTTTTGTCAAAAGATATGGATGGAAAATGTCTGGGATTTTGTATGGCTGCTAGCTTTCCTATGAAAAAACCAAGCAACGCTCCACCAGTCAAACGAAAAGTTCTTGTTGCTGCATTGTATTCGTGCATTTACGTACTGAGATTGATTGCTAATAATTCTTTGAAACCAACGAAACAGGGGAGAAAAAAAGGCTCTGTTCTTGCCATTTTCGCATTAATTCATGGTGGCCCTCGCCCACTGCGGCTCTCAACTCCTCCACTGCCCGCCGCCGTCCGGCCGCCTCCGCCCTCCGCGGCGGAGAGCCGTCGTGAGGTGCGGGATCGCGGAGCCGTCGGGGGAGCCGGCTCCGATGGGGCAGAAGACGAAGTACAGGGACGGGTTCTTCGAGAAGGCGTTCATGACCCTGTTCGCTCGCAAGATGGAGAAGTTCGCGGCGTCGCCGGCGAGGGCCCGAGGGGTCGGCGGCGGAGGCGTCGAGCGGCCGAAGGGGTGGCTGGAGTACGACTACGAGAGCTTCGTGGACGTGTCGAAGAGGGTAATGCAAGGGAGGTCTCGGGCTCGGCAGCAGGAAGTGGTCCGAGAAGTGCTCATGTCGATGCTTCCTCCCGGTGCGCCTGCTCAGGTGGGTAAGTCCTTTCTTTATTTCTTTTCAATTGAGAATTTCAGTAGTTTGAGAACAGCTATTATGTTTTGTGCGTTAAGTGTGATTGTGACCCTGCAAAATTTGAGTTTTTATGATGAATCATGTTCAATTCTCAAAATATCGATTGTGAGTATCACATAATAACGGCGAGTCTATCAAAATTTATGAATTTTTCTTGTATGTTCAATTGCCTATCTTTAAAGAAATCCTCTTTTATTTGTAAAACATGGAGTTGAAGCAGTGAACTGGAGATTTTATTGATTGTCGGTGCAGTTTAGGAAGCTGTTTCCACCAACAAAGTGGGCTGCTGAGTTCAATGCTGCACTCACTGTGCCTTTCTTCCACTGGTTAGTTGGGCCTTCCGAGGTAAATGTTTGCAAATTTACACCAATCGCTGGTACTTTTTCTCTAGCTATTTGGTTCAAAAGCAGAGGATATCCTGGAAAAAGTCCAGTAAAATTGCTGTTTGGAAATGTTCTTTATAGATGATGCAGGGGTTCTACTATGATTGATTTGGAAGTTATGACTTAGAAAATCTAGTTTTCGATGAAGAGCAGGTTCATAGACCACTGCTGTAGATGCTGACAACGCATGATTTGTGACTAGAAAATTGTTTGGTACAGTTAGCACTCTGTTAAGACGGCATAAACCTGAGTTTTTCCTTAGTAGTGGATGGAGGCCGAAATGAAGAAAGGTTTCTCCTTGATGTGGGTTTGGGTTTAAAAACTAGGTCTTGCATGTGTTCCTCAAAGCTACAGGTTGCAACACGGACATTAGTAAATGACAGAGGATCATAATTTAGTACATTCAGGAGTAGGATCTTTCTGCATAGCAAATTCATAAACTGTGACCTAAGAAGAGCTTGTCAAGAGAGTATTCTGGATTCTAGAAACAGTTACTAGCAAGAGCATGAGGTCTGGCAATTTCTCCATCCAAGGTTTTTATATTAATGCTGCCAAAATGTTTTGATTGGTTTTTTATGACCTCATGCCACTGGTAATGTCGATGATCATGCATCACAGGACTTCTCCACTTTGATTACTTCCTGATGATGTCTATATTTGGTAGGGCCGATAATTCGATACAAACTCTAACTCATTGAGCTTCCAGTAGGTTGTGGAGGTAGAAGTAAATGGAGTGAAGCAAAAGAGTGGAGTGCACATTAAAAAGTGCAGGTAAAATCTCTCCCCAACACCCATCAACCCTCCCCCCCCAAAAAAAATGTTAGTGCTTATATAGTTGCAATGGTTGGCGCTTAGATCAGATCTTTAGGAGATTGAAAAGATCCATGAAATAAAGTGCAGAGCAAATAAGTTTCAAATTGCACCAGCATCTAATTTCTTGCCATAGCTAGCCTAGCTTTGCGAGACTGTCCATTTTTCAGACTAAGGCAGAATTTCCGGTCTTTATCTTCCTGCTTGTGAATGCTATTCTTTGAATGGGAAAGCAACACAGCAAGGACTCTTTGTCTTACTGTTCTTTGTTGTCTTTGATAACTTTCGGCTAGTCTTCTATTTGAAATTTATCACTTGATTTTTCTATTTTAGGTACTTGGAGAATAGTGGCTGTGTGGGGATGTGCGTAAACATGTGCAAGATACCCACTCAGGATTTCTTCACCAATGAATTTGGGCTACCCCTCACCATGATTCCGAGTATCCTCTCACTGCCAAACTTTTCGATCAATATGTGGACAACATATTTTCTGTGAACTAAATGCATTACGGCCTATTGGCATGAATTATCTATCTTTCGGGTCATATGTTGAACTGCTTTAAGCATTCCGATTCTGTTTCTGTTGCCCAGATTTTGAAGATATGAGCTGTGAAATGGTGTATGGTCAAGCTCCACCGCCATTTGAAGAGGATCCTGTGTCTAAGCAGCCCTGTTTTGCAGATATATGTAAGTAATATAGGTTTTTCTTTCATTACCCACAAGCTTTTTCTTTGTTTCTAACTCTTATATTTCCCTCAGGCTCAATGTCAAATCCTAGCACTAGCATCTGTCCGAAACTGGAACCTTGAGAAAGATCTCGTAAGCTTTATTGATGTATACTGCAGATTCACGTATACATTGCAGTTCATCATATCCACAGATTAGAATTAAACATGTCGAACCATTTTTATACCAGTTATCAAGGATGTCTTGATCCAGGAGAAAGAGATGCGGATTACACATCCATTGCCATTTATCTTGGAAATCCACGAGAAAGGTGTTGCTGAGTCTACCATTTGTCTGTATAATCAAATCCTGATACTGCGCTGTACATTCTCAGGGAAACATATCCTTGTACCACTCAATGTACAGTTAGAATATTTTGTATATTAGTGTCATAAAGGCTGCCCGACGGGAGTTATGCAATATGATGATTTGCTCTTCCCAATCTCAATGAATCAGTTACATTGAGGTTCACGTGATTGGGATAACTGATGAGCTGGAAAGAATTGGCCATACGCTTAGCCATGAGATTGCATCAGCAAATTTGGTGCTTCTATCTCTGTAGATAATACTTGCTTTTGGTGCAGGTACAGCCCGATCGGCTTACCAGGTTGACAAATTATGCCTATTTGGAGTATTATTTCCATTTCCTATTCTGCCTTCATAAGATATCATAGTATAAATCATGATGTTTGGTCTAATTGAAGGATCAGAAAAATAGTTTTACTGACTAGATACGAGCTGATTGAGTTCATTTATAGGAGAAACTAATGTGCTGATTACTAGTCATTTTATTCAAGCTCGGCATTTTTTATGGGATTAACTTTTTCTTAGTGACTAGATACAAGCCGATTGAGTTCATTCATGGGTGTAATTTTAGGGTCTGTTTGGTAATGCTTCTAAACGCTTCTGCTCCAGAAAACAATTTCTTTTCAGAAAGTTTTTTTTCTATTTCTATTTCCAAGAACAATTTCTCAATAAAAGAGCGCGTTTGGTAACTACATAAAATTTCTTTTCTTGAAATGAAAAAAGAATAGAAATGCGTTTGATATGGTTCACAATGTATAATTTCTTTTTAATTTTTTCTTATTCTTTTTTATCGCCACCATCGCCGACTGCCGCCATCGCTAGCCGACCACTGACAACAGACCCCCACCCCAATCAGCGTTGGCAGCGGCGGTTGGTGGCGGTAGGCGGTAGGCGGCGGTCTGTCGTATCATCAGTGGCTGGTGGCGACTGTTGGCGATGGCGGCGGTCGGCAACAGTCATTGGCGTTGGCGGTGACAATCGTCAACACTAGTCAGTCGATCAACCAGCCGACGAGCAACGACGTCAACCGTCATTGGCGGTGGGTGCGACGGCTGGCGACAATGGCCGCCAATGATGGTGATGGCGGCCAGTGGTGGCAACGATTGCCAGCTGTCGGCCAACAGGCGAGCAATGGCCTAAATGGTCATCAGCAATGGGCTATGGCGGGTGGCAACAACGATGAAAACGGCCGGCCGACAGTCGATTGGTGGGCAGGTGACAAGAGGCGATCAGCTGACGGGCGACGAGCAATGGATGGCGGTGGCGGTCGGCGACGGTGGCTGGCCAGCAACAGTGGTCAAACAGCAGGGGCAACGGCAAAGGGGAGAGGCAAGGAAGAAGAAAAGAAAAAATAACTTATTTCTAGAAATTGTTCCGGAAACAAAATGCTACTTTTTTTTACTTATTGTTTCTATTCCAAATCTATTCCCCAGCCACTTTTCTATTCCGAGAAATATAAACATCAATTGACATTATCAAACGGATTTCGTTCTTTTTTTGTTCCGAGAAACAAAAAAACAGAAATTGGGAGGAATAGAAACTTACCAAATAGGGCCTTAAGTGCTGCTAACCAGTGATGTGCGTGCTCGGCATTTTCTAAGGGATTAACTTTCCCTCATGCTGCCCTGTAGTTAAATTTCGAAGGCTGATTGAGTCCCTTCCAAGGTATGCCACTGCCTAAATCATCTAATATGTACGTTAAGGCTCGGAAAAGAAGCAAACAAGAAACATGTCGAGTCATCATAACTATGAGCCCAAAGCTTTTCACCTTCGATTGTTTCATCGCAATCAAAAAGATTCTCAGCGAGATGCTGCAGTCGCCCAAACAATGCAATGCAGAAAATCCATCCATGAATGAATGCTAGAATTCGGCCAGCCTTGCTATTCTTGCGCCCGAAAAATGGATGCCATTCCTCCTCATTTCTTGTTTACTGCTAAGTTTTGGCAACTGGGATCCTGCAGGTTATGTTCAATGGCTCTTCTGGACTCTAGAAGCTACCATTAATTGTGCAAGCTCCAATTCTTCTTCTTGTCTCGATCTCCCGCTCACAGGAGAGGGAGACACATGGCCATTACGGCTACATTGATTGATCCACAGAAGACTGCAAAACAGCAAGCCTAACAATAGGCCAGCAAGTAGCAACATGTGATTACCCAAAAGCTTAGCTGACAGAGTCTCCTTCGAAACTTTGGAGATTTCTCAGTTCCTAAAACCGAGTGAAATTTCGGTTTCTTGAAGAGTCACGCGTCTCCAAAATTTGAATGGCCCTCTGATATCATATCTATGATAATTACTCGAATGACTCCAGACTACGATACCATCATTGGTGTAAGCCCATCATGAGAGCTCTACTCAACAAGACAATAGAATTTTGCGAGACACCGTGGCGCGTAAGCTAGCTTGTTAGCCTAATCATGGTCCTGCTGTACACTTGGAAAAGGATTGCTATCTGGTATTAATTTCCGCCATCTATCACAAAGAATTGCTCACTTTTCATGTGAAGCTTCAGTGGGCCTTTGTGAACTCCCCAGTCACATGATGCATAGGGAAGAAGAAATTCCATAACTAATAAAACCGTCTTTTAAAAGTGATTTTGCGCAAAAATGGTGAGAGTTCACGTGCTGTTCGCCTTCTAATTTTAAGATTCGATTAGCGGGTTTCCCTTGTTAGCCCATTGGATTATTTCCCAACCAATAGCCTCTAGTCAGTATCCTTTTCCGCTTTTTGCTACGGTCAGTGTGCAGAGCACCTACTTTCAGTAGCTATGTTTGTGTGTCCAGGACAAAATACAAAGATTGCAGCATTGATTCAAGTGCTCTAGAGACTTCACAGGAGGGGGGGGAGGAGAGAGAGAGAGAGAGAACATCTCGTGACTAGTATCTTCTTCCGTGACGCTAGTTATGAAGACTTCTTGGAGCATCCGCCCTTCTCATCGGTTGCAAGCATTCATGACAATATAACTATTTATTTTATGATATCTACTATCGGATCTTTTCGGCTACGACATTCCAAAGCACCCATTAAGTGATTTATAGATAAGATTCGCATCAAATGGCCGTCCTTTGCGGGGTTATTTCAAGTACTGCTTTTGAGAGATTGACCTCATTAGGGATGGTGTCAAAGCAAAAACTCTCTAGTGGATATACAGTTTGTAGAACGGTTAGGCCCCTTCCCATTCTTACGAGGGGAGGCGGTGGTCATCAGGACAAGGTGTAACTCTTAGTAAGCTTTTAGGATGGTAGAAGGATGAGAATTAATCAAATCACACATCGAATAGAGGGAGTTACATCATGCAATATAGCCTAACACGCCTAACACAATCTTGTTGAGAGAAAACCTAGTTAAGCTCCATCACAAAATGGTCATCATTTCATAACATCTTATTAGACGCATTGGCTTGCCACACTACATATAGGCTCATTGTAATTACATGACTTCAACCTTAGGAGGTCTCTGAAATTAGACTTGGCCAATAAATGGATCGACCTAGAAATACTTAATATACATCAGTGATTAAGAAGAATGAAACTTCCTGTACATAATATAATTCATCAGGTCTGCGCAAACGAGGTCGAGGATTAGGCATGCTGGGGCCTACCCATTTTACCTTCAAGCCTCGAGGCCTAGGGAGGGCCAATCGATTTGACGCCCCCCCTCCGGCGATCAAGGCTATTTACAATGGCTAGAATCTTGAAAAAATGACCAAGCGTTGATGTGGAAATCTTCCTTATGAGCGTATGTTGGTGCCGTAAATTCAGTGACTGGAAAGCTTTCGTGTCCGAGTATGGCGGTACCCATGTGAATCCATTCGGTCGCCTCCCACGCGTCCGTGACTCCGTCTGCTAAAGACAAATTAGGATTCAGGTGTAGAAACGCAAACATAACTCCTGGAATCATGCCGTATACGAAGTAATTCTTTTCCTTTCATAATCCACGCCGCTCGACGACTTTTTATGCATCAATGAACAGTAAAAGTAGGGGAATGGGAGGATGGAGGGCGCAAAGCACGATCAAGAACAGTGAAAGTTCGATGCACAGATCTTGTATTGTCTTCGTTTTTCTGGTTTTCGGCGTGTCAGGGGACGCAACTTTCCTACAATTCGGAAGAAAGACGTGCCGGTTGTCCCCACTACATCACATCCGGTTTGGCGCAGTTGATCCCGTGAATAACCACCTTCCTCTCTCCCTCAACGACCAACGAACTCAAGGGCTGTTCTTTTCTATCTTTTCTAGGATAATGAGTTGTATGATACAGCACCTCTGATGTTATAAATACCACCTCTCCGCCTCCTCCTCCACATCGCCACTTTCCAACTTCCGCACACCCCCACAACCTCGTAAGAAAGAAGACAAACCGTTTTTGTATTCTTGAAAGCCTTGACGGTTGTGGGGAATGGCTTTGGCTTCTCTTCCTGGAGCCTCTCCTCTATTGGTGCAACTATTGTGCCTCGCTCTGCTTTCGATGCTGTGCATCTCTTGCGATGCATTCACCGCGAAAGATTACTCCGACGCTCTCGAGAAGTCGATCCTCTTCTTCGAGGGGCAGCGGTCGGGGAAGCTGCCACCGTCCCAGCGGCTCACGTGGAGGGGCAACTCCGGATTGTCTGACGGCTCGTCATATCATGTCCGAGAGACTATCTGATGCTTTATTCGTGACATTTCAACTGAAGGTTTTTCATTCGCGAAATGATTATGGTTTTTTTTATTATGATCTCTGGCTTTCAGGTGGACTTGGTAGGAGGGTACTATGATGCGGGAGACAATGTCAAGTTTGGGCTCCCCATGGCCTTCACCACCACCTTGCTCGCTTGGAGTGTGATAGAGTTTGGCAGTTCGATGCCAAGCCAGGTCGAGAACGCCCGAGCCGCAGTTCGTTGGAGTGCTGATTATCTGTTGAAAGCAGCAACTGCTACTCCAGGAACCTTATACGTCCAAGTGAGCTACTTTTTTTTTTCTTTTCTTCGTGCATTAACATGCATCAGAACTTCAATTACCAAATTCCAACCACAGTTGAAAGAAAAAAGAGAGCTAAAAACAGCATTGCTGGGGTGAAAATTCAGACTCCAAAGTGAGTTTGTTTTGTTGCTTCTAGATGAAAAGGAGACAAAAGCAATTATGTTGGAGAGTCTATAATGAGACAGAAAATCCCATGCATGGTAATCATCAATGTTTTACCTCAGTAGAATCTAAATCTAGCGCAGTCTTTTGACCGAACGGGTAGGTAAATTTGTGCAGCGAATGTTGACTTCGAGATACCGTCTCGAACATTAATGAAAACTTTTCCAAAGCATGAAGGTTTTGCGTGGTTCAGGTTGGAGATCCTAACAATGACCATAAGTGCTGGGAGAGGCCGGAAGACATGGACACAGCACGGACCGTCTACAAGGTGTCAGCTCAAAACCCAGGATCTGACGTGGCCGCTGAAACGGCCGCAGCTCTAGCCGCAGCTTCGATAGTGTTCAAAGATTCCGACCCTTCTTATTCGAGCAAATTGCTTCAAACTGCCAAGAAGGTGACAAAATATGCTCGCACCTACTTAAATTTTTGCAGTTTGGTCCTGCACTTGATGGGACTCACCGAAACCTACCACCGCCCATTTTCGTGCAGGTTTTCGACTTTGCGGACAAGTACAGAGGTTCCTACAGCGACTCTCTCAATTCAGCCGTCTGCCCTTTTTACTGCTCTTATTCAGGATACCAAGTAAGCCTCGCTGAAAATCTCCTCCTAGCTCTGTCCGAAATTCTCGAGTCGATCAAAACTCTTGAACTCATTTCTGTTTTCCAACGTCAGGATGAGCTGCTATGGGGTGCTTCATGGATCCATAGAGCTTCACAGGACAGCTCGTACTTGGCATACATACAGTCGAACGGCCACACTATGGGTGCCGACGACGATGACTACTCGTTCAGTTGGGATGACAAGAGGGCTGGAACCAAAATCCTCCTTTCTAAGGTTCCGTCATCGGATTTTCTGTCTCTGTCTCTTGATCTGTGGCATCACAGATGATAATGTCTAATAGGCCTACTCACGAGTTTGGCGGGTTTTAAAAACTCCAGGGATTTTTGGAGAAGAACTCGGAAGAATTTCAACTGTACAAAGCGCATTCGGACAACTACATATGCTCTCTGATCCCCGGAACGTCTAGCTTCCAGGCTCAGTACACACCAGGTTAGCAGAGAATCCCCTCCATCGTTCACATGTGAATATGTGATCAACAACAGTTTCATAAATCAATGTAATGGAGAAGTCATCTATGCTACACCATAAACAACTCGAGCAGCAATCCCAAATGATACTTGCCCTATTCTATTTCATGTCATATCATAGCGCAATCGCTTATGTCGTAGTTGTTATCTCGTTATATTTGTGAGTCCGAACTCTGCATTTACCTCTGCACTCTCTTTCAACACAATAAGGATTTATTTGATCCATTGAATCGATTGCTTGAGAAAGAAAAACTCATAAGGCCATCGATTTTTTCAGGAGGACTTCTCTACAAGGGAAGCGCGAGCAACCTCCAGTACGTCACGTCGACTGCGTTCCTCCTCCTGACCTACGCCAAGTACCTTGATACAAACGGCGTCTCCGTCCCATGCGGCTCCACCACCGTCACGGCCCAGAGCCTCATCACACAGGCCAGGAAGCAAGTGGACTACATCCTGGGGGACAACCCAGCGAAGACATCATACATGGTCGGGTTCGGTGACAGGTACCCCCTGCATGTGCACCACAGGGGATCGTCCGTCCCTTCCGTGCACTCACACCCTAGCCGCATCTCGTGCAACGATGGGTTCCAGTATCTTTACTCAGGGTCGCCCAACCCGAACGTGCTTGTCGGGGCCATCATTGGAGGCCCGGACAACAATGATCATTTCGCCGACGACAGGAACAACTACCAGCAGTCCGAACCCGCCACTTATATCAATGCACCATTCGTCGGTGCCCTTGCTTTCTTCTCTGGCAAAGCAGCTTAGGGACACTGAAATGAACCCTCCTTGCTTTGCCTTCTTAGGAAGAATTGATGTAACATAGGGCAAAGAAGGATAGAGGTGTGAGTGTTTCTATGAGAATCTGCAGGATCTCCATTCTATAATCAAGGAGAAATTATGCTTTTCTCTTCTCATGGCTGCTCAATGAATCCATGATCATAAGAAAAGTTCAAAAGGAAAGTAGAAAATCAACTTACATGGTTTCGATCCACTATGGAACAATAGATTAGTATGATCAGCCCTCCACAAAAGACATCAGAACTGGACATGAACAAAAGAGATGATCAGGAATCAATCACGCAAAAACATAGGAATGGCTTTTTATTAATCAAGTGCCAGAAAAAGCCTCTGCACATCTTATAGTTTCACTGCAATGACTTTAAGAGATTTTGGGTGGCGATGAAACTTCCTACTGATCAACCCGGGTAATGCGTCCGCTATTAATAAATATTTGCAACGCTACGACAATCTGTCATAACTGTTTCACCAGGCAATCGTGTTTTGTTAGTCCATCCTGCAAAAATGTGAACTAAACTTGAAGCCGTCTCATGTTTCAATTGGGGTCGGTTCACTGGCACTGCTATGTGCTATCAAACAAAGCAGCAATTGTCACGCGCAATCTCTGAGAGATCTCGTAGGAATGGTCGGGTTTGCTTCTTTGCACGCTCGGTTTTGTACGAGATGTCATCGAATTCTTGCTTCGGACACTTCGAATTTTCTTGTCTATCTGGAATGAAAGCCCATATCAAAATGTAATCGTCTAGACACCCTGTTTTTCTCCGCCTCATCTCCGCTCATTGGGAAAAACCCCGACCGAGGGCCGTTTTCAGCTAATCATAGTTTCAACGTCTTGATTTTCAAATATTGAAACTTTCCACGCTTTGATTTTTATTTGGCTCTCGAAACGGCTTTTCAATCTTTTCAAATGTTGAAACGTGGAATCATTTCTTTTCAAAGCTTTTTTCTTTCAAAATAATTTTATGTTTATTTCCAAATTGTGGAGAGTAAACGTCATCTATAGAAGCAATAAATAGTTTATGGGTACTCGTCTTTTCACATCAAGACTTTTTCGGGCTTTGCTACCGAGGCTGTTCTGGACGGGTCAGGATACCGGGCTACATCAGAGCCCGACAATAGCCCAAAATGGCCTCGCACGTTATCTTTAAAGATAAATTAATCAACACCGTGAACTAAAATGAAATTTCTAATCCACCTATGGCCAAAATTATTAATCTCCAGACTAAAAAAATTTGATTTCTGCAACTTTGATTGCGATTTGAGATTTTCCAACGATAGTTTTTCGCCAATCATGCGATAATCTAAGTCAGCACGTGATTTGACCTTGAAATTTTGAACGATTGAAAAGGGCTAATCATGTGATAATTTCCCAGTGCAGAATGGAAAGGGAGGGAGGGCTCCAATTCTTTTGTGGCAGGCGCGAGGGTGGTGGTAGTGGTCCTGAGGCGTACCTCTTTCTGAGAAGAAAAGCAAAGTTAAAAAAGGGCGTGTCTCTCTGACAAGTGACCAAAGCATGGTGCCCATAATCATTGCCGCTTTGGGTACATGCGAATGAGCCCGGACAAGGAGAACCCACGACATCCTCTTGTTTTTCATATGTACAAAATTCAAAAGAGAGAGTCAAAATGCATCGGTCAAATGGCCATCTCCTCATTAGTTATATACACACATGCGCCTTAGAAATTTGATGTTGGAATTTGATTTAGTTTCCTACGCCGTGAAAAGCACGTGATCAACAGTAGAGATGAGCTTGATCCTATGTGATAGGTGATATTCTCCTCGTCTAAGAGCACCTCCGGGAGAACCAAATATGCTTAAGAAGGAACCGTCCACAATAGGATGACCCATGAAGATCTCAAAGAAAGCTTAGCTCCCAGAGAAATCATCTTCTATAAACTCGTAGAAACACAAGACTTTGTCAATCCTCTTATGCTTGTAACGTTTTTATGCTTTTAACAATTTTAAAAACGTGATGAGTTCACAATGAAACTCACAGAAATTACATTTTGTCGCACTTGTGATATTTAGGCCGACCGAACACCACTCACGAAGCGAGGTCCCCAAGGCAAGTCGAGGCGTGGCTAGGAGAACAAAAATCGAGGGTCACCGACAGTACTATCATTCTTTGGCAACTACTTTTCATGCTCCGTGAATTTCATTCGATTGCAAACGTCCATAATTCCATTAACGAGGAGATTTCATTGCAATTGGTTAACCCCCCCAAAAAAAAAGTAGATACAATGCACACTTCTTTTCGATTATCACGCCGTTCGTCATACCCCGAAAAAAGATAGAACTATGTGCTGAACATCGGACCCCCAAATCGACATACCAATTCAGCAAACAAAAATAATAACGAGAAAGTAAAAAATGGTACGTTAAAAGCAAATGGGGTCGGAATCAGAATGGATTTATTTCACGAAAGTAGGAATATCGTATGTAAAATTTTGAAGCGCCGGGAAGGCATGGTAATTCAGTTAGGGCATCACATCAAATGCGACCCCCACCCCCTCCATAAATCAAAAAAAAAAAATTTGGTCCCCGCCCGCCCCCCCCCCACCCCCCGCCCGGGTCCACACACGAAACCCCATGTGGGCCCCCACCCACCGTCGCGATTTCCAATGCGCTCCGCCCCTTCCACGCTCTCTGCTTTTTAACGGTCGGGCTGGACGGAGAGCGACGGCTCTTGACGGAGGGAGGTCCGTCAGTCAGTCGGGAAGCCAGCCGACCGCGACGGTCAACGGCCTAGAAGAATCGCGCGCAATAAAAAAAAAAAAAAAAATTCAACGCTTGATCCAGGGAGATGAAAGTCAAAACGTTAGTGTTAATCAATTCGACGGGCTTCTGGTGTACTTCGGGAGATGCAATCGGGAGGGCACTTTTGACTTTTCACTCCCGATCCAAAATGATTATTCCCGTTTTGGTTGTCATGGATAGGGGTATATATACGAGCTTGGCTATGCATGATTTGTGCTCGAGACAAACCACGCAACGTGGAAAAATACTTATTTTCCCATGCATAAGATCAAAAGGCCGATTAAACTTTGCCTCGTCATAAAAAAAAGAAGAAATTTGAGAGACGCGTTGTTAACGAAATACTGATTTGACGGATTGATCCGAATTAGTAGAGTTATTCTAGGCACGTGAAATGGGGTTTCGCAGATTATGCCAACTAAAGAAAGAAAAGTTTTAAGAAATCAAATTGTGAAAACAAATACAATTTGATAAACAAGCTTATCCTAATTTTTATTTTCCCTTGCAAACTCAGAGTATGGCGAGGTATGCGAAATACTGAAAAGTGGCATTTAATATCATTAAACATCATGATAATTATAGTTTAGCTCTAAGGTTTATTTTTATCTCGGTTAATTCAAATAGTTGCCATTGCTTGATTTGCATTAGGCTTTGGCCACCATTGACGGTGGCTAGCAACGGCACCGCCCCCCTCCATTAGCCACATACAAGTCTGAGAATTTTTATTTTCCAAATTCCTTCTTATAAGAAAAAAAATTATTCTCGTGATATTATGAGCTCTCTTTATTCAAGCAACTGCTAGTTAGGGGGAGAGGGCAACGCTCCACGGCCATTTATCAGCCCCAACACCGTGTCTAGTACGTTTTAAATGGAACAATCAAGATCAAGAAATAAAAAATAAAAAATATCTAGCTACAAGAACTTATTATGTTCATCTTTATAGATAATACAAATTAATATATTTAAAATATATATATAATTTTAAAATATTTTTTTGGGGGCAAAATGACAGTGCCTGTGCAATGGTCGAAGGGGGGAGTACCTTGCCTCCCTGGAATTAGATAAGGGGAGGTAAACGTGCGGCCCTTAGTTTTTTAACAGCGTTGAAGGCCTGTCCGTCCTTCTTTTCGGACAGTAAAGCTAAACAGTGTTAAAGACTTAGACGGCATCGAAAAAGGTTTCTTCGCAAAGCGTACGTGTATCCGCGCGTCCCTCACAGAGGGACAGACAGAGATTGAAGAAGAGAGAGGAGAAAAGAGAGAGAGAGATTGTCTGTATTCCTAAAGGGGTGCGAATGTTGGAAGCTGAGGAAGCAAAACCAAAACTCATGGCTAGAAATGGCGGCACCGCTAAACCCCACCCTTCCCCTCCCTCTCTTATCATCACCACCTTCCTTTTCCATTGAGAGAAAGGAGCTCTAGAGAGAGAGAGAGAGAGAGAGAGGGGACGTTCAGTGTCTTCCAAGTCTTGCTTCCTGATTTCTTGTGGTGAGGGCTAAAATCGAAGTAGCTTCAGCTCCAAGTCTTTCCTTTTCTCTTCTCTCTTCCTTGGTTTTCCTTCTTCTGGGCGGTGTCATCTTGTTGATGGGAAAGGCCACTTTTTGTTGAGACCCAGAGAGAAAGGAAAGGAAAACCAATCATGGGTACGAGGAACGGCAACGAAAGTGGGATGATGATGGTGGTTTCTGCTGCGGAGGAGGAGTGCGATGTCGGGCTGGGTCTGAGGACGCAACAACCCAAGAACGGTGACGGCTATTCTCGTAAAAAGACGACCCCGGTGATGATGTCCATGTCCTTGCCTCCGCCGCCTCATCATCATCATCCCCACCACCATCACCAACTTCACCACCATCCTTACCACCAGCAATACACGCTGTCGCCATCATCCTCCGGTAGAGGAGGAGTTGCTGCTGCTGGAGAGTATTATGGCGGTTTGGTTGGGTCCGTCTTCTCGGGCGCGAGCAACCACCACTTAGCGTGCGTCGGTGAAGAAGCAGCGGCAGCAGCCACGCTGCTCGCTTCTGGCTCTGCCTCTGCTGATTCTTCTTCTTCCGCTGCTGCTGCTGCTCCCGTCTTTGACTCCTCAGGTAAAGTTGCTTCCTTTTCTCTCCTCCCCTTATCAGAACTTCTCAGCGATCTTTTTTCTTTATTATCAGCAAGAAAAAATAATGGTTCTTTATGTTTTCTTGGAATTGAGGATATGACTGCAGATGGACTAGGGAGGCGTGAGTTTTCGGTAGCTTTTGTTGATTTTCCTTTTGGAATAATTGGGGTTGTTCGGTTGCAGGAAAAATGGCAGCATCTGCAAATGCGAGAGTGCCATTTACAGCAGCACAGTGGCAAGAGATGGACATGGAGAGACAGAGCATGATGCTCAAGCACATGCTGACCTCTGTGCCTGTGCCTGCTGGTCCTGAACTCATCTTGCCCATCACCAAATCCCTCCCCACAGTTCTTCCTCCCCAGTCCAACAGTAAACATTTCCTTGTCCTCTTCAACTTTTTTTTTCTCTCTTGACGTCATTTGCGTCTTTCTTTATACTCGGTCTTTCACTTTTAACAGCTCAAACTTTTAAGTCAAGTTCATTTCTTTTCCCTTGAGATTTGCTAAAAAAGATGGTTTCTTTATCTGGGTTTCCTTAGGGGGTTCTGATCCAGAGCCGTGGAGGTGCAGAAGAACAGATGGGAAGAAATGGAGGTGCTCGCGAGACGTGGCTCCTCACCAGAAGTACTGTGAGCGCCACTCTCACAAGAACCGTCCCCGTTCAAGAAAGCCTGTGGAATTGCAAGCTGATTACACAAACGCCGCCAAAGCCACCACCAAGAAAAGCAACGTCACCACCACAAACTCTCAATCCCTCAGCTCGTGCCAAAATCCTCAATTCCTCAACCAGACACCAATCCCATCTTCAGTTTTCCCCACCGCGGCGGCCTCAGCTTATGACCAACCCAGGTGAGCAAAGAGAAGAATTTCTTTAAATGAAACAAAAAGAAAAAGGAAAAAGGAAAACCCCCTATAACGCGAACCCTAAGCCCGAATTTTTTAATCGATTCAAAAAATTCATTGCATCCCTCGTGCTTATCCAGTGGGCAATGAATGTTGTGCACATCTTTCTCTGTCTTCCTTTTGTTGTTTTGTGCGTAACTATCTGCAAGTCTCTTTTAAAGCTGTTTTTGTTTTGGTCGGTTCTGACGCTCGTGAAGGGGCTTGGAGTGGTTCATGAAGGCCGAGACCATCCCCAGCCAAGAAGACTATCACCATCACCAACAGCCTATGCATGCCGCCTGCAACAGAATCGACCCATTTCATTTGAAGCAGCCACACATGCCCCTGAGCTCATACTCTGATTATGGAAGTACCCACGAACTGCATGAGACCAGGCATTTCATTGACGCATGGTCAGCCCCGCACAAAGACGACAGCTCAAACAGGGCAGCCTCTGTTTCTGCAGGCAAGAAGATGCCCGTTTCCTCCCTCAGTTTGACGATGTGCGGGATTGGAGAAGAAGACAGCAAGAATACGGACATGGGCGCGGGTTTAATGGGTGGAGAGCGCGAGAAGTCAGGGGATCTGAGGCCGCCACACTGGATGATGAGCCCCGCCGGGTCATGGATGGGTTCAACGACGCCAGGCGGGCCATTGGCTGAGGCTCTTTGTCTGGGGACTGCAAATGCAAGTTCCGCGAGAATGGCGGCAGCATGCGAGGCAACTCCTCAAGGTCGCATTAGTGTCACCCCTACTAGCAGTAGGAGCTCCAGTAAAGATGAAGGGCATGAGCTTAATCTCATAAGCTGAAGGATAGCTCCATCCTTTCGCCAATGAAGGTCAGGTAGAACTGGATGGTTTTTTGGTTTTTGAGTTGATGATACAATTGAACAGTGAGTGCCACAAAAAAAGGAATGTTGTTTTCGATTCGTTTATATGGTCATGATCCAATTTGTTCGATATGTTTTCATCTTAGGAAGTACTTTTGCTGCCAGGTGCTCTGTAATTGTTCCTTTGCCTTGCTGATTTCCATGTGTTCATTTTTATCGTTATTTGTTCTCAGCCGATGTGTACTTATTGCGAAATGATGACGATGCTCTTGCTTCTGCTAATCATGAATCGGTTCCATTTTCATTCTGAGTTATTTCTCGGCCGGTAAAGTTCGTGATTTGAATTTGGTATGGCTGCAATGGTCCTTGCCAAATGCCCAAACAAAGACAAAAAGCCTGTGCAAGTCTTGAAGATATTTTTGCTTCTGCACAAATTCGTACCTTCTATTGTGGACCTTCCTGGAGTAAAGTTCGATTAGGATGAGGCGAGCAGTGGAATCGGAATCGTACGATGGTAGGTTAGCTTTCATCAGACATCCGGGATTCAGGAATAATGTCATCCGACGTGGAAAAAGGATCACGAGCCTATGAGGAAGAACTCGGGTCGAGTATGTTTTTGAGGCCGACGTTTTCGATTCGACTTAAATCATAGGACGATTCAATCTGCAAGGAGATATTTTGATTGGTCGCGAGTTGGCCATCATGCTGTTACTTAAAAGGGACTGAATGCATCTGGAGACCTAACATAACATTCTGAAATCTTGTGGAGATTTCGAAACTGCACCTGGTGATGGACCTTCCGCGGTGGCGGGTCGAGAGGACCGCCAATCTGGCAAATTTATGTGCGCATTGGGCCGGCAACTGGAAACGGGCGGGCTCGGCCATGTTTGCTCCCATGTAGAGCCGACCTGGCCCGCCCGAGCTGAAGGTTCTGCACATAGTTTTATTCGATAATTCGTTTCGTGGGCGGGCTTGGGGAAAGGATTGCTCTAGGCCTGAAGTTGGCCCGATTGGGCCCAGCACACCCAATCGAATTGTTCCGATCCGAAGTGAAGTTCTAGGCATATTGACCCAGTAATTCAACTGTAGAATCCTTGTGTTGGCGGGGCTTTGGAACATGCTATATCTTATGTTTGATGAGGTGTCCTTGTGGGAAAATGTTAGGCAATGTAAATTTGTGTCCTTCATATGTCAGTCAATGAAAGAAAATGGCAAAATGTAGGAATACATACAAAACCAAAATCCTAGAACTTCCTTATATTCCTAGCCGGCAAGGAAAGTAGATACTTTGACAGGTCAGACAGTAAAGTGACTCAACAAAATCAGGGGTACTTAAAGTCGACAGTGAGGACAATCATGATTTTCCTACCCTCAATCGGAAAGGTCCTTCCTCTTTTGAGCCGGTCATGAGCAAGGAGGAATTCAAATCATCGACGCAATGGTTCGTACCAACATATTCTAATCCTTTGTGTCTCTTCGTCTTTAAGCAATTCATCTTGAATTTATTTAGATTAGGAATCCCTTTCGAATCGATTCACCTACGTTTAGATCTTAGACACATGTTTATGACACTTGACCTTTTTTTTCGGTGAGGCATTACTGCTGATGATGAACTGGAGCACAATTCCACACAATGATGAGAGAGTTCAGTATGCAAATTAAGTTGGGTTAGGTGACTGGCGAGATAAAGACAAGGGCAAAATTTTGGTGGGACCGCAGTGATGCCCCAGCTAATGCTGTCAGAAATTTAAATTTTAAACAAGTGGGGGCTCTAAGGTTAAATCATCAGACCCACCAAAGCAAAAGGAGCCAAGTTAATCATGGGGTTAGAATCTTTCTGCTTACCCATGTTTAGGAATTAGCACATTTATTCAATATGCCTGTCGGCCTAGGGGAATGAGACATGGTTATCTCCTTCAAGCAAAGCATCCCATTGTTTTATAGCTTTAGTTAGGAGCAAAAAGAGTAGATCTTCATGGCGTATCTACAAGCATGGTACGGTGCAATCTCTCTCCATGATAAGTTTATTTAAGTGATCCTAAGCATTTGGAATTTAGGCATGTTTAGGTCAAAAGCAATTTACTTAGGTATGCTAATAGCTGTAGGGAGAAGGTGCAATCCGCTTACTTCAAAGGAGGAAAAAACAAGATCTAAGTGTGGAATAATAGGTGGGAGTCTGTGCTCGTAATGAAGAGGAAGGAGCCATGTATTGAGCAAAGCGTTGGAAGTCGCATGTCTCGAAATCCGTTTCACGTAGCTGTAGCTTTCCGTACTATAAGTCTATAATATAGGGATACTTTACTGTATCTACTATAAATGTTGTTCATGTGGCTTGAATCCGCCAAACCTTTTCTCAATGTTCGACTTTTCTTTTTCTTATTCAATGTAATGTTGGAACTTTCAAAAACCCACTCATTCTAATCACAACGTCTCTCAGACTCTCACCATGTTACTTGCTTTTCTTCCAACATAGACTGTTACATCAGTGTTTATCGAGCTGATATGATGATGCAGTTTGCCACGTCATTTCTCCTATTCAGTAAATCTCGTTATCCTTTCTCTTTTATTTTTTCATTTTCTTTTCGGATCAAAATAAGGAAAGAGATGTGACATGAAAACCGTGTGTAAGTCACCTGAATGATGGTATAACAAATCTAACGTCAAGTTACCCTGAATTATGGTCACGCCAGCTAATGGTGTTAGAACTCTTTGATGGAACGAATGCATTTTGAGTGAATTATTAAAGATTTAAGGACTACGTTGACCCCCCCAAAAAAAAAAAAAAAAAAAAATTCAAGAATCGCATATATCCCGAAAGTAGATGCATGTGTAAAGATATTTTCTTGTGGGTAATAGTAATATTTCTTATGTTTGTGTTACATCCACGAATGAGTATAAGCTCCAAGTTACATGAAAGCAGGAGTCGCCTAAGACATAACTTCAACTTTCAGTTTGCTGGGACTGCCCAGACATGAGTTTCAGTATCAGTAAATGTCAATTTATTTCACGAGTTGCAGAAGCAATAATGTCGCCATTGAAGCAGGTACGCATGGAGGGTTCAGATTCTTGCACCCAAACCAGGACATGCTGCTGTATATTCATGAAGTGGCGTGCCCTGTGCGTGACTCTCACAAATGCTTTGGTCAAAGCCAATTCCATTAAAAGCCTTCCAGAACTTTAACACCATTCAATTCCCTAGTGAGAACAAGAACAAAATGGAAGAAGTACAGCAGAAAGAAAATTCAAACTAAGAATCATCTTCGAATCGTTCCCTCCATAATAAGGCTGGCATCGCGAACACTTGTCTTGCTAATTTCCCTCACCTAAACCACCTCAGATCCGTTGTCGAGCATGGCGAAATCTCGCCGCCGATGCTCTCCGCGTAACATGACAGATTCGATCTGGGTTCGCCCCCGTAGTTGTAGGTGTAATTCCCGCTGTAAACGCTCTTGAAGCTCGGGCTCCTCAAGTTCTGGCTGAACCCGCCAGGCCCATACCCTGCCCCGAAGCCACCGTGTGGGTCCGGGGCTGGATATGACAATCTCTTTTTGGCGGACCCGGTGCGGTCCCGCTCCGGTGTGGATGGCCTCTGCCTTGGTGCGCTCTGTGACCGGGACCTGGCCTTGGCGGACTCGGTGGCGGCCATGTAGTTCGGAACGGCCATGGAGTTGCGGTGCAGGAAGGCTAGGCTTGGGGTGTTGGCGGCTGAGTAGCATAGGTCTTCCCGGTAGCAGCGGGGGCTCGCCGACCGGACCTGGATGGGCCGGGCCTTGGCGGGTGAGGGGGTTATGGGGGAGTGGTGAAGGGAGGGGTTGGAGTGGTGCGAGTGTGACCTGTGGAGCGGTGAAGCAACGGAGTGCGAGGTCGGGCTGGGGCTCGGCTGTCTATGGAAATGATTCTGATGGAATGACCTGCGGTGGTTCCTCGGTGTGGAGTGAGAGTAGGGCCGGGAGGTGTCGATCTCGACGGTCTTGATCGGGTCTTTCTTGTCGGTCGAGGCTCGGCTCTCGGTCTCCCACACCTTGGTGGCCATCCAGCGGTCCAGCCATTTGGTTCGCTCTTCAAGCTCGGTTTCGTTCCCGGTCGATGGGTGCCTCCGAGATCTCCATATCTGGGGGAATGTGAAAGAACTTGAAGTGATCAGTTTCTATTATCCGAGACCAGAACATGTAGAACCAGCACGTGAAAATCAAAGTAGTAAACAGAGATTGCAATGAAATGGAGCTCAAAACTTGATGTGTTCCATCTCAGCTCGATTCAACATGATATGAATGCGTAACTCACGGGAATTCAAAGAAAGTGATTGTGCACTCATTTCCTCGATTTGGGTCGACAACAAAATCAATTAACTACCACCAGCATAAAGAACAATTCGAGTCAACTGGTGCTTATCGAGCTCTACAACAGATGAATACAGTCTCTTTGTTGCCTTAATGCAGAAAGAGAAACCTACCTGCTGAGAGAAGGCCTGAGAAAGTAATTTCTCTCGTTGCGAAGCAATCTCCTTGCCACTCTGCAACAACGCCTCGACATCCTCCATTTTGAATGAATGCTCCTCCCAGAAGTCGGCGGTGCAGCTTGTATTCCTCGACTGTAAGTGAAAGCAAAACCAAAACGAGCCCGATCAATGCACATTCAAAAGAAAACACTCCTGCTTTGTATCCCAAGAGACATCGAAAAGACTAGCTAAGTAACTCGGTCACATACAACTGATCTCCTCTCGCGAATGTCCTGCAGATAAGAGGACTCCCACAGGTTGTTGGTCTCGGGATCGAACATTGACTTCCTACTCCCCTCATGCGAGAGCCTCGCTCGCTGATCCCGCATCCGGTCCTGGACTCGGACCAGCGCTTGCATGCACTGAAGCGTCAGCTTCGCTTGCTTCCGGACATTGTGGCCTCTCACCAACGCCTGGAGCTTCACGAGCCCCTTCAGCGCTCGGAGCGCTCTCCTCGCCTTCAAGAAACAAAAAGAGCACATGAACCTTAACTTCCAAGGATTAATTCTTTCTAAGTAGCTTCTCAAAACATCAAATTTTGCAGGATTGGGTCGTATGCTTAAGGTTCGTATTGAGCCAACACATGGTTTGGCTTGAAAGGGACTGCTCAGGAGAGAACTGAGCCGATGCTGACTAATGTTAAAAGCCTCAGAAGTGAAGTCGCTTTCGAGACAATGTCGACAAAGTGCAACTAAACTACCCAAGATTGGGATACATTTTTGCTTTCTCTTTTGTATTATACTGGTTGAGCTTGATAAGTTTTTGACGGGGTAGTCTTAAGAAGCTGAACAATTTTTTTAATTTTGACTAGGTTTCTGACTCACCAAGTAACCTCTGAAAGCTGTCTGAATGATTACGGCAGCACGGTTCTCCTTGGGCAAACCGGAAGGAGGCCTGCTCAGCCGGGCGATCTCCATGGCCGCCTGCGCAGTAGCCACCGCTGCCTCAGCTGCCGCCGCGGTGGCCGCGGCCACTGCAATCGCGTGCCTCTGGTCGTCCACCATTATAGGATTTACCACCGTACAACTGTCAGCCGCCGCCGCTTCCTTCGTCTCGCAATCGGCAGAGTGGTTACCGCCGGCCTTACGGAACAACCATCTTCTCTTTTCTCTCTTCTGCACGACAAATTGTGTATATATTTCCAAATCTGTAAGGAGCTCTTTTTCACCATTAGCGAGCATTACACTTAACTAGAAGATAAAACCAAAAGAAGATAAGGCCATTTCAAGTAGACTTACTTCAGCAGCTAAAAGTCATCAAAACAGAGAGATAGTTAAAGAAACAATGAAAAGGGACAAGGAGCTGAGAATGAAGTCATACCCTTTCCTCATCTTCTTGCCCACATTCTTCTCTCCTCCTGCCACTTCTCTTCTCGTTATCTTTAGCTGGAGACCTGAAAGCCCTCTTGACTTTGGTCAACCAAGAAGTACCCCCCTTCTTCCCCATGGGGGGAAAGCAACACCAACAAACACGCACACAGAAGAAGCAAAATAAAGCTCTCTCTCTCTCTCAGATTCAAAGTCAGAGCAGAGATGGAGGCGTCATGGGGAGGACGAAGTGGCGAAGAAGTTCATCACAGTCTCTCCCGATTCCTTTTTACATTATTGCTGAACTGTGGGACTGAAGAGATGCAGAGAGGGACTGGGGTTTATTTATGAAGAGCCCAAAGCGACTGTGCGAGTGCGAGCTCCAACAGCACCTCTCTCTCTCTCTCTCTCTCCCCACTCTTCCTTAACTTGAATGAAAGCTTTTAGCTAGGTAGGTGTTTTGTTGAGGCATTGGAAGTTAAAAACTCCAAAATAAAAAGTAATAATGAGAGGGTGGCAATATAGTAATCATATGTGTGGAGTGTCAGAAGGGATTGGTAAGAACCATGTAGAAATAGTATTCTGAGGGAGGGGAGGGTGAGTGGACGTGAGGGAATTTCAATGCAGTGCAAGCATCCAAAAGAAGACCCCACTTATAAAATTGAAAGGTACTTTTGGTTTGGAGCGAATGGCTTTTCGCCTTTTGTGAAGAGGAGGAGGAGGAGGAGGAGGAGGAGGGGTGCCTAAATTAAACATTAAAATCAGGGAAAAGTACTGACCCGAGTCTCATGCCTTCACGTGCCCGCAGCAGCCGAAGGGCAAAGGACGAGTTCCTTTTCAGTTTTGGTTTTCCGTTCTCCCCTCTTTTTTTCCATTTGCTGCTTTTCTTTTCTTATCTTTTATGAACGTGGGGGTTGGACCAATCTCTTATCAAATTATTCTGATTGAATGAATAGGTCAGGAGAACCTGTCAAGTGGATCTAAGATATTTGTGATGTTGGGGTGTCAATCAACTCGACAACCCTTTAAAAATTCGTTAAGATCTTGCGAATATTTTTAAGAAACGGTGTCAAAGAATCAAAAGGGTATGATCCAAAAAATTGTGCGGATGAAATTATATTTTCAAAATGAGTATTTTGAATCCATCCATTGAAACAAAAATTTTACTCTCAACATGGTCGCGATTTCCTCAAAATATGAAATATAGAAGGGAAGTTGTTCTACATTAGCATTAAAGGAATTTTTGAGGAAAACCAACTAAAATGGGACTCTCTTTCCTTTACTTAGGACAGGACAACCTCAACCAACCTCTTTATTACCTTACTTAATGTAAGTAGGCACGTATACATCAGTCATCCGAATCCTTAGCTTGATTAGCATCAACTAATCCCAAAATATTCTGGGTGAGCATTAATTAATCATCTCCCTTTTTCTTTTATGCAGAAAGAGAGAAACTGTTTTGATAATGGGTGTCAAGAAAGCACTAGCAGCGAGAAGATGGAGCGAGTTATATATGAAAATATATCAAAGTAAGATAAAAATAAAAATAAAAAGACGACCGCGAAGATCAATGTCTAGGGCAGATTTCCAGCTAAGGAGCGATGAGATAAAATGAGCAGAGCGGTTCAGGACATCGAAGGACGCTGGTGCTGTGCTGGACTCATCATCTTTGCTCGGTAGACCGGTCAAACTGTCTCAGATTCTCCTCATCGTACATTCCAAACTAGATTCTTTGTCTCGTTCTGGGATGAAGTAAGAAATGTGGCTGCAGCAACTGCTGCTTATGCCTGTGACGTAAACTCTAATTTTCACAAACCCGATATGTTCTCCCGCCTATTTTGTCTTGAAATTTCCTTTTGCTAAGCGTACGGATGGAGTGAGAATAGATCACTCCACTTTCTTTCGGAAAAGGGAGGAAACAAGTAAAGGGCTGATGGAACTTGCCAACTAATCTTCATAACATTGTTGATAATGTCCGGTTTATGTGATTTAATGAAAATATAAACCAACCCTTAATGATTATGAGTGTCTTGATCTTTGCAGACCATGTATATTATGCAAAGGATATACCATTCGGCAGATTAACATGGCATCGATTATTCAATCATGGCTCTTCAATGTAATTTCATTAAAATAAAAGGTACTTTTGATTTTGGGCATGGCTCATCCTGTATTTCTCCAAGCCCCTTCACGAGGTTTGTGCCTATATTTAACCATTTTCTCTTCTAAGCTTTTAGCTATATGTGGACACAAAAAAATAATCTAGTTATGGATAAACACATGCCTAACATGTGGATAAGAACAAATATGTGAACAGTACACAAGCATGAAGGATACTATGTGTGGCACATGAGTCTCAACCCACATATGCCAGCTTATCGACAAACATAGGGATTAACATGTGTTAATCGACATTGGTAGTCATCATTGCCATGTCCAGTTATCGAAGTATGATGGCGAATAATTGGTACTTGCCGAGCTAAGTATCAACAATTTTCGAAACTTGAAAATGACAAGACAGTTGAGGTCAAGGGCACACGTGTTTGGAGGGAACCGTTATTGCTTAAAAGTAGGATCATGAGACAATCATTGTTACGAGAAAGAAGATCATAGAGTAGTTCACACCTGGCAAGGAAAACCATTTGAAAACATGGGAGCGAAGCTTGTGGAGAAATAGAAACATGGAGGCGATCGATGGAAGTTACTTGAGGATGTGCAATCGTTGGAAACCGTCAAAAGGTAGTTACTTCAAAACCGTTATAAAATACCACCAATCCATTAGAGAAGCCCCTAGCACAAATCAAATAAAATATCATCTTTTAATTATCTTTAACTTTCTTACAATGTACTTTTAATTTCCCTAATTGTAGTTCTCCAATTTGCATTGTCGATTAGATTCCGATGTGTATCTTTATCCTACATGATATATTGCCAATTAAATATTGGTATAGTGTCTTTACCTTTACGCTCTTAGGTTGTGTCGATCAAATTCTAATAGAATCTGGTCACATTTTGTTATCCCATCGAGTCTGTACCTTTCAAATCTTGTTGTGATTAAATTTCGACACGGTATGAGTTTGTGCGATTAAATTCAAATACCAAAGTGTTGACTCCTTTCGATTGTGCTTGTGATATTTTATGTCCGGAGTTAACGCAGGACCCTAGTTTCCTTAAATAAAAGCTGAAGAACTACTTTTGATCAAAGATATTTTGTCGTGGAACATTTCTGACAAAACACTAGCTGTAGTATATTTCTAAGTAGACAAGTCTCAACTTGAGCCTCCGGCCATTGGAAATTGTCGAAACTCAACAGTCTACCAGGGTCCCTCCTCCTTGAAATCGAACCATGCAATGACGAATAAGACTCAATGTGGTTATTTCAATATATTCCTCGTTAAGATACTCTTCCTATGCCTGCGCACACTAGAGCTATCCTTTTCAATCATTGGTGCATGCTATTTTTGTTTAAGCGTCAATTTTGGGGGAATAAAAAAATAGCACAAACTTTATCTATTGACACATTTCATTGGATTCAATTTCATCCGAAAATCGACTTTGGCGCGCCTTTTTTAACATGTCTTACGTGAGAGTTTTCTTTCTAAATTAACTTGTCGAGGATGAGATGTGCGTCACTTTTGCAATCAAGACAAAATCAAATTCAAAGAATCATAGAGTTACAGTTTTTGACTCAAAAACTAATTCCAACTTATGGGACCACAGGCTTGGACACATAAGTAGAAGGTAGATGAATGTGTTAGCATCAAATGGAAATATACTTGATCAAAGTCCATAAATATTGCTCTATGTGAGGATTGCGTTTTGGCAAGCAAAACGTGTCGGTTTTCCGAAGATTGGAAGAGAACCGAAGAAAGGAAAGTTAGAGTTGGTGCATACAGTGGTGGTGAGTATGATAGCAAGGTATTAAAGCAGACTTTTTGTTCGTGAATATTACATTACTCCATGGTGACTAAGAGAAGAACACCTACATGATACAACCAGAACATTTCCAAAAGCCTAAAACTTGATACGAAGGTGTAATTTAATTTTAAAATTTTCAAAAAGTGCAATCAAATTTTATAATTTGTTGAGTTGGTGCAATTAAGTCCTTTTGCTAGTTCCGTTCAATTAGGGGATGGAAAATGTTAACGTGACTTCTTCGAATCATTTTTCTCTCCACATGGCAAATATTTTAAAGCCCATATTCCATGTGTCCAAAATGACGTCGTTTTGGATTCATAACGGCATCATTCAACTCTTACCCCAAGTTTTTGTTCTTTCTTCTTCTCTTTTTGTGCATTCGTTGCCCAGACTTTTATTTTTCCCTAAATCCCAAGTTTTGAGTCCTAAACCACAGGCGAGTCGGCAAAAGTCCCAAATCAAAGGTCTGAGATATTCTTTGTCAATCGCGATTCTGTGCAAGTCATTCCTTCTTACTTCGCCATGTTATGGTGGCAAATCGAAGACTGGGGTGGCATGTCTTCTCATCATGTGCAAGTCATCTCGCAGAAGCGAGTCCGTGCAAATCTCGAATTCGTGCGAGCCCTAAATCACATGCTTCCTTCTGTACCATTGCATGGCTTTGCATTGCTCAGTGCAATGAACATTGGGCCGATCGCCCAAAATGACGTAGTTTCCATAGAGTATAATCTGAATCCTTTTAGCCAGACTTGAGGTGCTGACCCAATAGGAGGTTGACAGACACGCAGGTTTTATCCTGGCACCATCATCTCCCTGAAGCACGCCCACGAACTGGTTACCTGGGGAAGGCTTTACGGGGATCAGGTGAGCTGGCCGTTTTCCCGTAAAGGGATTGTGGCCGGTCCAGTAGTGGGATTAGAATCTTTTTCAAGGCCTAACCCTGCCTTTACGGAAGATAGACACGTAGGGACTCCTACCCCAGGGTGGGTCCCTCCGCCTATTTTTTTTTCCTTAAGCAGTTTAAAGACCTGCTTAGGATCTAGGAGGTTGAAATTGTTATGTGAAAAATATAAAAGACAAGGTGTTTCCTTTGCTGTCTTCATTATTTCATTATTTCATGGAAAATGGTTCTCTCTGAAATACTAAGAATATAATAAATATTTACTACTCTATTGTTATTTCAGAAACAAAATCGCATGTAACATAATTGGAGAATACCCTTCTCAAACATTGGCTCAGCAAAGGATTGAAACTGACCAATGACAGACTGCTTTCGTATGGCAATCATTGTGCGAAAGAACCAACATTTTTGGAAGAATCTTTTGTATGTAAGGTCTTAGATTATAAGGTTCCTATATTTAATTCGACATGATGGCTACATGGATATGCGTCTTTTTCCTTGTAGCTAAATTTATGTTTGATCCAAAAGATTATGACAAAATTCCAAATAATGGCTTGAAGTGACTTCATTTTCTTAAAAAGAATATAAAGTTGACATTATTTCAAATAAGATATTGAAGTGCCATCATTTTTTCAAATAAGGGTTTTAAGTAAATCCTGTTTCAAATAAGAGCTTGAAGTGGATATTAATTCAAATAAGAACTTAAAGTAGTTATATATGTTTCAAATAGGGGGCTTGGTCAATGGCATTTTTTTTTTGATGACCTAGAGAACCCTATACAATCAGCAGCCGGTGGGCAAACTCTAGGGCCGCACGAGGGAACCACCACCCCGTGCAAGCGGTTAAGGCACCAAGCGCCTCCACTAGGTTTTGAACCTCTCACCTTGAAGGCAAGGATCAACGGGGCCTTATCCAGCGGAGCTACCGCGGCGGATGGTCCTGGTCAATGGCATTTTTGTTATTTACTTTTTTTATAATTTCCCCTTTGTTCCTTTTTTATGGTTTTTCTTCCTTTTTTGCCGGTGGCCCTCACCTAAGGTGAGGCCATCCCTTGCTAAATCTGGGAAAGGGTGGCCTCACCGGCAATCAACAAGGGATGGCCTTGCTTAGGTGATGCGACCCTTGCCTTGGGGGACGTTGAGGCGAAAAAAGTTAAAAAATAATTTAAAAGTAAAATTGTATTTGGATGAAAATGCCTTTTGATTTGTCATAATATTTAACCAGTTGGAAACTAGTGAGGTTTAGCTCTTATTTGAAACAACTATGGTTACTTTAGGCCCTTATTTAAAACAGTCTTGATCTTATTAGATATAAGGTTTATTTCAAGCATTTATTTGAGAAAATGATAGTACTTCAAGTTTTTATTTGGAATTTTCCAAATAGAAAGAGGTAGCATAGATGAAATCTATCGTTCTTCTCAATTCCTTGTTCACATAAACAAATGCTTAGAATTCATTTCGACACTTTCTAAAAATTTATTCAATGAAATGCACATGGCTAGAGAACCCCCTTTTGGTGCAAATTGTTAATTAAATTGCTTCTCTTCTCCAATCCCCTCTCATGAGCTGGAATAAAGAGTCGCTTATTTAATTATGGATTAGTTTATATTAATACTACCTTTAAAATGGTGTTGCAAGCGCTCGCCAACGGTGTCGCTTCAAACATAGATTGTCATCGAAATCTGCTTGGTCAGTTTGGTTTCAAATTAATTTCCAAATGAACTCCTGAGTTCGTGAGCAAAAGAAGAAGTTAGAGACACCCCTTGCCCTATTTTTTTATTTGTTTTCTTTTTTGGAAATAAATGAGGTATGTAGATGGGAAGTCTCAACTCGGATTCCGATTTGCGAATCAACCTATTTTAAAACCATCATCCCTAATGACTAACTATAATTTAATTCAAGTAGATCAATTTCGAGCAATAAAACCTAAAACCCAATTACCGATCTCGTGGGTGTCGGTTCCTTATGAACCGAACACATTTGTTTCGAAACCCAACTCGGGACCAATCTAGTTGCACACCCCTGGAAGGAAGGGATCGACACACTTCTCAACCAAAGAAAAGAGAAGGGCGGGTCCGAGGCGGGCCGGATCGGACCCACCCCTTTGAACGAACGAACGAACGAATCACGTGTTTCGGTTCTCGCTCCTCGCTTTAAATTTTCACCGCTCCCTCTTGCACGGTTTTTCCCAACTTTCATTTCCTTTCGAAAAGTTCGAATTGGAATCGCTCGCTCGCACCATTTCACTTCTTCTTCCTTCTTCTTCTCCTCCTGCTCCTGCTTCTTCCTCACTTCCATCTTCCCTTTACTTTATTCTACTTCCCCCCTTCTCTCGGATCGAAGCCAGAACTCTCTCTCTCTCTCTCTCTCTCTCTCTCTCAGACCCTTCAAGCTTTCTTCCTGCATTGTGTCATCTCCTTCTTCAAAATTCTTGCTTTCGTTTCGGGTTCCGAGCAGAGGAAAGGCGGAAACTTTAGCAGCTCCGGAGCTCCGACGGTGGTGCCCGAGCGAACCATGGGTTGCGTCTCCTCCAACCTGCTGAGCCACGACGAGGAGTTCTCCTCCCTCGGCACCTCCTCCGCCCTCGGCCACCACATCGTCTCCCTCACCTCCACCACCTACGGCCTCCTCACACTCGACCCGCCATCATCACCCCAGCCGCCCTCCTCCGCCGCCGCCACCACGGCGCCGACTCCCCCGCCGCGGTTCACCCTCGGATCCATCTTCCCCTCCCCGCTCCTCTCCGACCCCAAGTCCTTCCGCTCCGAGTCCAAGGCCCAGTGGTCCGACCCGACCCGACCCGAGATCATCAACTCCTGGGAGCTCATGGCCGGCCTGGACGCCGAAAGCTTCCGCTTTTCCCCTCTCCCGCAACCCAAATTCAAAGACCTGTTCGGCGTCGACAAGGAGAATTCGAACCCTAATTCCGCTTCCCGCGCTAATTCGTTTAAATTTCAAATTCACCCATCGCCCGTTCCCAAGCTGCCGCTGCCGCTGTTGCCGCGAGATGGCGGCCACGGCGAAGTTCCGAGTCCGTCTGCTGCTGCGGCAGCGGTAGCAGCGAATCCTGCTCTCGACAGGTTTGATTACCTCTGCCCTCCGAGGGGGGAGGACAGGGTTGTGATCTACACGACCACTCTCCGAGGGGTGCGGAAGACGTTCGAGGACTGCAATGCCGTGAGGACGGCAGTCGAAGGGCTTGGCGTGGCGGTGTGCGAGCGGGATGTGTCGATGGATAGTGGGTTCAAGGAGGAGCTGAGGGAGCTGATGAAGGGGCGGGCGAGGGAGGAAGTTGTGCCGCCGAGGGTCTTCGTGAGGGGTAGGTACTTGGGCGGGGCCGAGGAGGTGATGAGGATCGTCGAGGAGGGCGGTCTTGGGGAGCTGCTCGAGGGATTGCCGAAGAGGAAGGCAGGTGTGTTGTGTGAAGGGTGCGGGGGCGTGCGGTTCTTGCCTTGTTTCCGTGTAATGGGAGTTGCAAAGTGGTGGTGAATCTGGTGATGGTGAAGGAGGAAGGTGAAGGTGGAGAGAAACCAGAGAGGGTTGTTGTGATAAGGTGTTCTGACTGCAATGAGAATGGGTTGGTCTTGTGCCCAATCTGTAGCTAATTTCTGTGATGATGTGAGTCTTGAACTAGATGGTCTCTCACAGTTATTGTTCTAAATAACTTACTAAATATGTGAAATGAAAATGCTTAGCGTTTTGTTTTCTTGCACTTGCTGTATGGTTCTATACCGTTGGTTTCTTGCTTGTGTTATTCTGGTGATTTCTTTTTGTTCTTTTATGAAATGACAATGTGCAGATGCTTAGGACTTCAGGCTGAACAGCATGGGTAGGATTAACATGATATAAGCAAAGAGTACTTGTGATAGCAAATGCTAATATTGACATTGGACACGATGCTAGATGATGATTTAATGATGTTCTCGGGCCACTGCGAATGATTTTGGTCATCGAGCTGTGGTAGTGAGTATGAGTTCTGTCTTTCTTTGATTAATCATCATCGAAATTCAAGTCTTGAACAAGTCTTAAAATGATATAGTTGCTACTTGTCTAGGAAATTAACGCAAGCTAGGAGAATGGTCTTTTTGAAACTGGATCAGTGCGAGCCTTTTGCAATCTGAGCCATCTTTGTAGGCAAATGAAGAGCCAGTCTTCCAATCCAGGCTTGTTTAATGTGAATGCTAATGTATCTTATCCCTTGCTCTGTTCATCTGTCTATGAGGAGCACTGTATACACTTCCATCTAGGTAAAGCACTTTGGAAGAAGAAAGCGAGATTTGGATCCTTTTGTCATTGAGACAACTTTAGATATTGTAAAACCGTTTGCATTTGTGTTCTACTTTTCTATGTTTAAGATAGACACTTCCAAACTACATTGCTGTGTTCTGCTTATATGAATGTTCCGCTGGATGCAATAGTGTCATGGGGTGTGCTATACGGCGTAAGTTACGAGAAGACAAAGCTTACATAGCAGTTGGAAAAGCAGACGCCACAATGCACTCTTCTACATCTCTAAATATTTCTCGAGTTGAGTGGTTTAAGGTTTCGCATGTTTTTGCTTTGGAAATTTGCTAAATGGAATGCTGAACCGTCCATTTAAAGCATATAAATTTATAAAAGATCTGCAAGTTATTTTCACAGCTCCTGCCTCATGGGAACGAACGTGTAATTTGCTTATTAAGTAATGGCCATCTCTTTTAATTAAGTATGAACATTGGAAAGGCCTACTTCATGAAGATGCTCGATTCCACAAACGAGGCTGCTTTTGTATGGATTCTGCGAGTGCAAGTTTGCTTATGAGCCTGACTGATAGGAGTCTGGACGAGCTTGTTGGCTAAGCAGCTTATTTTACACTGTCATGGATAGTACAGTGAGTGGCCTGAAGAATATGAACCACAATCAGTGATGCTATGCAAACAGTTTACTTTCTGCTCTGTTTAGATGGACCATTTTGCATAATTGTTTGTAGATTGTGTCAATTTGTGTTGACATACTCGCATCTGTAATACATGTCGACTCGTGTTAGACTTGACCATTGGTCTGATGACCTGAAGGGCTCGCCTAGGCTCTGCCTGAATCGAGAGTGTCCACAAAGGCTTAAGGTTATAGGCTTGGTCTGGTCGGTTGGGTCCGAACCAGGCTCGCTTAGCCCGCTGCTTGTTTATATTTTAGGGTATTGGGCAGGCTTCGGCTGTAATTTAGGCTAGATATTGATCACTGCTATCGTGGTACTATGCAATATCATAACTTTGATTTTATAAGTCAAATAATTAAATTACTTTGAAAACATGTTGATTTGTGTCGATTACAATTTTAGCCTTCGCTAGTACCTCTCCGTCATTCTTGTCGGCATGTCCAAATTCACTGGCTCTGACATTTTTACTCTTTGCCGGTGCTCCCGCCCCTCATCATCGGTGTGCTCGAATGACTCTCATCTCGATATCTAGGAGTCCTCTCTCAGTATTTGCTAGTCTCAATATGTACTTTATCTATATTCATGAAGGAAAAAAATAAATTATGATTACTAAGATATAAAATGAATAATGAGCATCACAAATTTTTTTTCAACCGAATTTATAAAATTTAGAGTCTTCAAATACAAAAAGGAAAAAACTAAATGATACTTAAGACTTCGCATTAGCATAAAACTCAAACTTTTTGGAGATTTAATATATTGTCCGTGCCAATTATGAAGAATCAAAAGTTATATAAAACTTATTAAAAACCTAATACAAAAATATATAAAAAATGTTTTGATTAACTTGAATTTAATAAAATGAAGCATTAATTTCAAAACAAATATTAGAAGAATTGTTTAAGACTTAAAGCACGGGAAAACTCAAATAATTTGTTTTATTGGGTTGGGTTGGGTTGGGTTGGGTTGGGTTTGGGGGGGGGCGCTGATATAAATTGAAGGGAGGCTACAGCCCTTGCTTGCTCTTCTAGGGTATCGAACCACCCTAAAATCTAGAATTTATTGATATTACAAGTTGTAGGGTATCTTATACTGTGCTGTACTTTTTTTTTTTGTTCAATAAAAAGGGTCGCAATCTTTATCATTAACACGTTTAACATTCAACCTCAAACCACAAAGTGCATTCACAATGAGATACAAGTTTAAGGGATAGCAAAATGATTTCATGACACAATCACATGAAAAGTACAATGAAGAAGAAGATAAGCATACTTCCTCCCCTCATTCCAAACATTCAAAGATAAAAAAATCCGTAAAGAAACTAGAAAAATCACAAATTAGTTTAGCATACAAGTATTTACTTAAATATTATATAGGGCACCGTATATCTTTAGATTCAGGTCTAGGGTACATGGTGGATGTAACGTGTGTGCAAGGTAGACATGATCTCGAATCTGCAACCTGTCCTTTTCTTATTAATCACGAAATTTTTAGAACCTATGATTTACCATGTGAAAGAGCGGGAACGAGAGGCCACGGTCGGGCCATGTAAGAGTCAGCGTTTGGTGCCAACAGACCGATAATGTGGGGCCTGTCGGCAAAACCCATATGTCGGCCTGGCATTGGGCCCTCCCTTACTGCGTCCAGCTACTGCTGTCAATTCCCAAAATGAATCCCCCTATTTCTAAATTTCAAAAGAAAAGAAAAAATGGTTTTCTTGTTCTCTGTAAGAAGACGAGCTTAAATCATCCTCTAAATTCTGAGAGTGTAAGGGAAGATATGATTGGAATCAGACATAGATGGAATTGAAATCTAAGTGGACCAAATTGGTGTTGTACGCTTAGGACCGCCCTAATCAAATTTTCCAACGCTTACGAAATACTCGACCAATTCAACTATTGATTTTTCGTAAATTTATTATGAGAATTTAATCTCATTTTGATATCAGAAAAGATGCATTGAGAAGTATCCAATATCAACATGAGAATTTCTCAGTCTGATTGAACTTCATCTCTCACGAATTTATGACTTATGTGGACTCCATGCGAAGAGAGAAGAGGGATGGACCTTCATCAGCAAAAATACATTAAAATGAGAGATGATCCATAATAATCATTTGTCTCTACTCTAGTAGGGCTTTAGATTTTTCTTTTTTAATTCCTTTCATCTCATGTAGATTCATATTTGACAAACAACTGTTAAGTCTCAATATAATAAGGTTTGTTAACATCCATAGGTTTATTTATCTTTAGACCATAAATCTCCCATTCATGACTTTTCCAAATTACAATGTGGGTTATGAGACAAGAACCGGATGAGTAGAACATTGACAAAATCTCTACTTAAAAGCTATCTAATTGGAGGAATTGGTGGTGAAACCACCTCTTAAAAGACCAAACACTCATTAATCACCGGATATCAAGATAGATCACACTTAACGTAATGTATTGCCATTTGTCATGACCAACTGACGCTCGTCACTGCTTGTTGACACTAACCCGATGGACATGAGAGAAACAACATCTATATAGTCATTTGGAAGCCAAGAAGCTGGTTCTTAACCCCAATCTAAACTTCATATAATTCCACCTTCCTCCTTATCCTAACTTATGCATTGAAGGGCCAATTCGTGCTAAAAGCCTAGGCCCCAACCTGCATTCTTGGTTATAGGTCCAAAGTAAGTTTGAACCTTTAATGGATCCCTAGAGACCGAAAGAAGAACACATACATAAGAAGAGTTTCAATTCTTTCTTTCTCTTTAATAATAAAGGAAATGAGCACTGACTTCCTATTACTTGAAAATCCATGACAACTTTATAATTCTCATGAACCGATTAAGTTTATATTTTCATCATTACACATGGTGGAAATCTAGAACAATTGGCTTGCATGTGATAAGGTTCCTCTAATTTCTACTTTATAAATTCTCAGACGGCTCAACCAATTACTTCATAAAGTATTGGATTGCAATTCTTCCATCTTGTCATTGCCAGAAATTCGAAAGAACTTCAGTGCATGTAAACATATGGACAAGACTTCAGACAAGATGTCCTAAGTAGGCTAAGCTCTCTCCGATTCTCATGCGGCATAATTCGCACCTCACATTCCCCAAAAGTATTCGCCTTTTCTTGTATCAATCATTTGATCTCTGTAGGGTGTGCCGTTAGGTAAGAAAAAAATCTCTCCCTCTCCCTCTCTCTCTATCACGATACTAACGAACTGATGAAGCACTTCACCGAATGATAATCCACAGACATGACGCGGCCCTACCAATTTGGACATTAAATAATTTTAACGTGTGAGGCCCTCCTTGAGCCTCAAAGTCAGCAACGAGCCATGATTAAACCATGTCAACCTTTTCAAATTAGTTAACATCTTTGGTTAAGACCTCTTAGCCGATACACAATTATTACAGGTGAGAAATTAAATGTCCCAAAGGAAACTCAACAACAATTCTTAACAAACGACAAATCCATGTTGCGTTGAAGATGAGATAGTGCGGGACAGAATGCCACTGCATTGATTATTTCAGATAAGGTGACTAAGCAGTATTTTAACCGAGAATTGTATAGAAAACACGTTTATTCCTATGTAATCTATGCGTACATGTACACAGGAAAGTGTAACTTCACTGTAGGAGCTGCTAATCGGTTATTGATCGATATATCTTGGCTATAATTATACCGACAAGTGGTGCAACGGGTTCGATGGGGTCACCGACGACGACTTTCCGAAGCTCCAGTCGAAACTACTCTCGCTACTGTAGATTTGATTGGGTCTGTTTAGCTGCAGCGGGGACAGTTGCCCTACTTGATGGTCGCCTGGAGTCGGACCGGCCAGTACCGGGTTTGGAGCTCCGGGATAAGGCGATTGCTTGGATGCAGCGCTGATCTCAAGCTGGCCATTAAGCTGCGAAGCCACGAGCCGGTCCAATGCGACCCAGTCAATTGATCCCAGCAGTCCCAGCTTTCGGTTCATGATCAGAACTGGTGTGCTTGGAGGAGGGGTCATCGCTCCCTGGTATGCGGATTTCGTCGAACTTCTGATAAAATGTCCTCAAGCCGGTCTCTTGACCCAAGTGCGAACTGTCATCCAGCCTTGGGAGGTGCAAGAACTTCCCATGGATCAGTTGAGTTTGCATGCTGGTGATGTTGATGGGCGCTTGATAATTCTCTGGCGATTCGCAGTTAGTCCTACCCATGTACGATAGTATCTGATCCAGGACGCTGCTGTCTGCGCTCGCGTTCATCAGCATCTCGGTGTCCATGGACGAGGTCGACGTGCTTTTAGGACTCTCTAGTGTTCTTTGATGGTTCTTCTTCCTGAATACCCGGCAGACCACCCACCCGTCTTCCGGGGAGGACTCGCAAACCAAGCTCGGACCCTGAAATTTTCGTTTGTCCCAAAGCATAAGCACGAAAAGCTGTTCTCCTAAAGATTTGCTAATCTGTGCTGATCTAAGATGAGAGTGGATATCGAAGAGGGATTTTGTGAATAGTGGAGGGAAAGTTCTGAGCTTACCACGGAACTGTTTGAGCCCTCGTCGAGCCGGTACTCATGCATGATCCAGTCCGATTTCTGTCCATGTGGGGCTCGTCCTTTGTAAAACACAAGGGTCTTCCTCAACCCGATCCTCGAAGAGCCGCCGTATATGATCTTGTCCCGGCCGGTCGCCTTCCAAAACCCCACGGCTGTTGCGCGGTTCGTCCGAGTCCCGGTTGGGTACTTCTTGTCCTTGTGGCTGAAAAAGTACCAGTCGCTCTGGGGCCCAGATCCTATCTTGCACCTCTCTACATGTATATCCAACGTTCAGCGAAACAAATTTCGTTAGATCAGGAATTGGAAACAATTATAAACAAAGCGATCGAAGTGGAAACGAAATGAAATGAGAGGTTTTAGCATTACCTTGGATATCCCATGGCTCAAGCTTATTAAGATCGACATCGCGAATCACATCCAGATCGATCTTTTTGTTCGACATTTTCTTTCTCAGATAATAATGCAGAAGCTCCTCTTCCGTTGGATGGAATCTGAAGCCTGGAGGAATCTGAGACTGGCCATTTATGGACAAATTCATGTCCATCTCTTCTAAAACATATAGCCTGAAGTTACTAATTGATCCTTTGGATGAAGCAGAAGCTTTTGAAACTTCGATGGGTTGGGTATCTTCTAGCGTTCTGAGATGATATAAATATATAGCATACCGCGTTGCTGTTGAAGAGACTCTCTGAAGGTGACAAGGGGTTTCGTGGTGAGAGAAGTTTCTCTTTTTAGACATCTAGGGATGCGTAAAGGTGTTGTGCTGGTCGCGTTTTCCTGGATCTCCGCTTGGAGAAACTTTTCCTAACCGATCTTTTGATTTTTTTTTTCCCGGTCCAACAATCTTTTGATTAGAGAATTGCAAGTATGGATAACCCATTCATATCTGGTTTAGTTTGCACACGCATGATATTTTTAACTTGTAATTCACCAATAAAAGGATTCCAATGGAATTACTCTAATGGTATTAGTATGTCATCACTGCTCAAGGTTTGTAACTTGAATAACAACATTTATGTATTCAATTAGGTATAACATCTCAAGTCATACATCAAATTGAGAGAAGCCATATTGAGTCATAAGTCAACCCCCATCACTAAACGGTTTCCACTTTGTGTGGTTAAGCCGAGTACTCATTTTAAAGGTTTAGTCTATATGAAATGGATAGAATCGTTATAAATGGCATCAATGCAATGCCCTTTAAATAATGTGTGGTTCATGGAAGGCATTAGGCCTAAACCCAATCTAACAAGGACAATGAGTGATTATCACAACAAGATGGCTCGGGCCAACACTAACGTGGATGTTAGTTCTTTAAGTGAGGGAATTTGTGATATCCCAAGTCTCATGCAGGAGAGACCCTGTTAAGTGATTATTGAGTCAACATCCAACCCTAAACGATCATCACATTGTGTGATTCTTTTAAATACTACTTTTAGGAGTGTGGAACGAATCGGGTTGTTACTACTAGTGCCATGCTTAAGGGCGCAAAGTTACACGTCTCTAGTAATTATTTAGTGTCTGAAAAACAGATGAATTGCCTACTCAACGGGAATTCTTTGGCACTCATAGATTCTAGAAACCCTATGGCTGTCAAAATAAAAAGCCAATGAAAGGCATGATTAGAGATTTTCCAGTTAGGGATAAAAGAAATATAACCCCTTTCGCAATTAGATGATGGTTTATGACTATTGTGGTAGTGGGACATTTGAAATTAGGTCAAGAACTCTACAGCCGCATGGGATTCATGTCATTTACTTATTTATATATATATATAAGCATCATAAAAGAGATGGGTGTCGTCAGCGCAAGTGACAACGTTGTGTGAACATGCGCAAAAGAGAGGAAAGCGGACTGTGGGTTTTTGGTTCTTTTGGGACTTAATTCCTGATTAGTCATACACGTGGTACAATACGAATGGCTCCCGACAATAATAAATTAGCTTACTTAATTAGAAGTGTCCGAAATCTAAAATATTTCTTGAGGAAGTCAATGGGTCAAACTTGGATGCAATACATTTGTAGAGATGTTTTTAGATTGCTTTATAATATCAAGGGCAACATTTTCTTTATTCGATCGGTGATTTACAACTTACGACACCAAGAGCGTTTGGGTGATCGGAATTTGTATGAGTAATGTATATGTTTATAACCCGCCAATGAAAAGTATGGTTCGAGAAATTTCGCTCTAAATCAGGTCTCGAAGGACATCGATTCGTCGAACGTAATTATGAGATTGAGAACCCATATAGAAACGGACAGTAGCTAGACTCCTAGGGCGAGGTTGCCCAGGCGGGTATGCCTCCCCATCTCTCAACTACGACCTTCGACCTCAAAATCCGAGTGACAGCGACCTCTTAATTAACCACCATCTCACCCTCCCACTCTCTCTCTCTCTCTCTCTACTTGCTCAACCACCTCAACGGGAAAAAGAGGCAGGAAAGTGATGATGGGGTCGGAGGCACTGAGCTTTCAAGAATGTGGACTTTTTGTTGCAGACTCGGGGTCTCCGGTTCTCCGTTTCGATGCGCTGCTACAGCTCAAAAGCGCTTCCGCCCCCGACATGAAACCCATCAAGCGTAGACACAAGAAGTGCCATCGTGTGTGTCTGCATAATCTTTTGCATGGCCCTTCACTTCTCGACATCGCCGGTGGATAGTGCATCCTCGATCATCCTGTTGCCTTCATTATGTACGAAGGGCTAAGATAGATACATATATGCTAAGGTTTATGATCGATGATGAATCGGTTACCTATAAGTTGCCTTGCAACACGCATCGAAGATATAAAGACCGTTTGGTATAGCATTCTCATTTTCGTAGTAGTTTCAGCTATGAAAATGAGGGATGTGATTTCAACGTGATCCCATTGCTGCAACATCTATAAAGTTTTAATAGGTCACAACAGCCTATAAAGACGCCTAGCTAAATGGGGTGTTCTCGTCGAGCTCTTGTTAGTAGTTGATTTTCGCTTGCAAACGTGCCATTCGGAATTTAGAAAATGAGGCTATTTAGATATAGAAAAAAATTATACACAGTTTTATTGATATTTGAATGTTTTGCTCAAAAGTACTTCGACTAAAATGAGCATATTCTGCATTACTTGGACTGTAAATCGAGCTCCACAAGGCATGATGATGCGATAATGACGCCATGTTTCGCGTGAATTTCAATCTATATTAGTCTCTAATTAAAATCCTTTAGGTTAATCTACCAAAAGTGCATGGCTGGATGGCGGCAGGCCGCTAAGTTTTTAATCAAATCGGTCTGGCGATTCCATTGTGCGCTTTTCGCGTATCTCGCAGAGGGTCAGGAAAGTGATGATGCTGCAGCGCGATAATTCCCGGGGCTAATCATGATTATCTCCCGGGTTAAAAGGGACTGAGCAACTACCTCTCACTAACTCGCACTCTGACATTTCATCCGCCTTTGATGGAATGGCCTTGTCTTTCTCACGTTTATTTCCTTTTTTCCTTTTTGAATTCCGGACCTTATTCCATATATCCAATTTCCAAGACTGAGTAGTTTCGTGATATTGAAATCTTTTGGGGTTTAGCAAAAAGGAAAATATTAGGGTCTTGCGAGTTTTGATCAGGCTTAGGGATGGAACTTACATAGTGATATGTGCTTAGGAGTGAGCATGGTTTGGGTGTGCGGTTCTCATTTTAGAATCGAGAATCGCTCACTAAGGATCGGATCCAAAAAAATGGAGTTGAGAATTGTCCATTGATTTTATGGATCTACCCGGAAATCGGATTGTCGGTTTGGTTCGATTCTTGGGTGGGTCCATGAAATCAGTCCCATCAAGTTTCACTCGGTCAGTACCACGTTTTCCAACAAGCCAAGGTAAAGTAAATAACAAAGAACTTCCCTATTCTTAATTGCAAGATCAGTAAAAAGATTAGGCTCGTATTGAAAATTGAGAGTCGATGCTATGAGTCGATGGCCATTGAGATTGGTAGTTGAGGCTATGAGTGAGAGATAGAGATATGACTTAGACGAGGTGAGAGTAAGACGAGACAAGTACTTAGTCAATGGATGTTGTTGAGCTTCATATTAGGAATTTTAGGGTTTTCATTTTTCTTAGAAATATTTTTGTTATAAATTTTTCTTTATATATATATTACCAATTCGGTCCCGGTGAGTGGTTTAACTCTTGGCGTAGGGAGCCGGATTGATTCTCTTGGGAACCATCGGTTCAGGTCTAGTTCTGGGCAGTTCCTGGTTTCTTTACACACCTTGATTTGTGCTTGCTTGTATTGGAATTGTCTTAGTGGGTATCAAAACACTTATTAAACATATTTAACAAGAAAGATTTCGAATCCTTGTTAATATCTGATGTTCGTTGCAAATAGTTAGCAAAATGATAAAACAACAAGAGAGCTTGCACCTAGGAAAGGGGCGATTATTTTGGAGTCATTAGGTCACAAAGAATTACTTAGTTGCTTAGCCTCCCTTCCATATAAGGATGAAGAGGTGAACTTGTTCTGATGCACAAAATTCAGCCAAGACCCTACATAAAATATCTCTCGGATGTATAGTTGATGGAACGCGCAATCTAAGTTTGAAGGTACCGCATGTCATCTTGAAATCCCTTTGGACAGCATTATGTAGTCTAGAAGAGTTGGCCGGACAGGACATCGAAAGGATCAAATTGGACACGACGTGAGTTCAAATATCTCTTGCATTATGGGGTACAACTAATATAATCATTATGGAATAAAACGTGTACTACCTAATTTAGCATTTGGTGTGTCGTGGAGCGAAAAGATGAAAGTGATAATTATTAATTGAGAAAGATTAATTTGACAAAAACAAAGACGTCGGGTGGTGGAAGCATCGACCATTGCCCAAAACAATCGTGTGACCATCTTATGCGTGTGGTTGCTTGAGAACGACGATCTTGAACCTCATATGTAATCACGAAGAGAAATGAGAGAGTTCCGCTGCCATTAGGGATGCTCGATTCGAATGTGAATCGGTTCTCACCCGGGAATCTAAAATTGGACCAAACGTGATCAGTTTACAATTTGTAGAATTGGCCCACCTAGTCTAGGATCCAATCGGAACCGGTGATTTCTTCTTCTTCTTTTTAGTTTCTTCTATTTCTTAAAAGAAAAAAAAAATAATTTACTAATTAGAATTTACTTCAAAACAAAAAATAAAATAATCAAAAAATTTTGTTCAGTCCGTCGATCCAATTCAGTTGATCCGATTAGTCCAGTTCCTTACATGACACCGAGAACATGACTAATTATTCTCAATTCCAAATTTTTGGAATAACAAATTGGACCAGTCTCTCGGGAACAACTAAGAACCAGCTACTATGATCTAGTTATTGGGTGGGATCGGAACTGAGGTACACTCCTAACCACCGTCACGACTGTGATGGCTTGAGAGCTGCGACGGTGTCTTGACGATAGCATGACTGCGGCGACCATCGCAACGGTGGTGCGTACAGGTAGGGGCTGCAAATTCGTGGCTCTCTCCCTGTTTCATTTATGAGGTTGGTATAGGTGGGATCATCTTTTATTATCCGACCTATCTAGAATGAAGCACCAAATACCGAATACGACAAAATTATCCTATAGTATTTCCATAAATGTACCGGTGGCCAAACTCAAGATGCGACATCGACTTTATATTAGCAGGGGTTGGTGAAAGCAATATTAGCCTAAGACATTCAATAGATGGGACTTCGCACGCCTAGTTCATGCATTTCATGTTCTAGTCTTAGAGTTTAGGAACCATGGTCACCCTTCATCGTATCATATTTTTTGTTCTATTGTCTAATCACTCTCTGTGAGTGATCATCTTAAACAACAGTAAGAATTTGAAAAGATGATAATCAAATGATTAGCCGAACTTAGGAATGATCGGTTCTAAGCTAGACAGATCTGAAACTTACTATGTTATAATTGGTTTCCAGTTTTTGAACCTTGGAATTTACTATGTTTGTTTAGAATTGGTTTTGGAACCAGTTTTTCCGATCTGATTTCGGGGTCTATTCAAGAAATTTTTTTTTGGTTCCTTTTTTTGGTTCATTTTCTTGCAGCAAAATCATATGAGGTTATGAGTAATGAAACGGTTCAAAGTAAAAGATAAACAACAGAAATCCTAATTTCCATAAGATGAATATGATTCACATAAAATATAAATTATAAAACTCCTTCATGTTAAAGAGGAAAGACTACTGAGGAACTTTGAGAAAGGACAAAAAATGAAAGAGTGCTAAGGTTAGAATTTATGAGAAAAAAAATTAGAGTTTTGACTTTTGAGCTTATAAAATCAGTTCCGCAACCGATTCCAAAATAGGACAGTTCGGTCTAGTTCTCGGGTGGGTATTCGGTTGGAATCTGTTCTCGGACCGATTTTAATGGAAACCAGTTCTCAAACTTGTTTTTTGAGCGATAGAACCGTTTTGTTTACACATCCCTAGCTGAACTCCTAGATTTTAGACACAAAAATTTCGTACATACTTAATTACGGAAGGCAAGTGGCGGAACCACTCACACTATAAACTATTTCACAACTTGTAATTTTTTAGTGGGATTCTCTGGAAATTCCAGGTATTTCTGAAATATGATTGATTTGGTGAGATGGCTTGATCTATGCAATGCTTCTCTTCAGAGAGCATGTAACCAATGGCGTTACGCACCTACCTAGCGAAATAAAAATCAAGGTGAAGAGTAGTGTAATCTGAGCAGATGACCTCAAAACAAATGAAGTTTGGTCGTTCTCTAGGCAGCCTCGAATCTTGCAAGGAACCCCTTCTGATGTAACATGTTTGACGTTTCCCTTCGTGCGCATCGCTTTCGCTAGGGCAATTATCATGCAAAAACAGTGGCCAATACTTCTCTTCCCAAGTCCTCCGACCTCACATCCTAGGTTCCAAAAATAAGTTGCGATTGATCACTACACATTTTGATGAAATGGGAATAGGGGTAATTAATTTCTCAGTAAGAAAAAATGATAAGATTCCCAGAAGGAATATTGATCAGGAAATCTAGAGGCGCTTTGAAATGCGACTGATGGAGAAGGTGATGCTGATGTCCTAACATTTTCAGCAATTTCATTTCACGGGGTGGAAAGATGGCCCGATATCGCTGCCGCTTAGTTTGATTTGTTAGATTAGTATGATCGTATGAGTCGTGACGGTCAATCATTATATGCTTTTGACAAGATTACATTAGGGGAAGAAATGGACGGATAAGGAATTCTTGTAGGGAAAGCTAGTCTTTCAGTAGAATCGACATCAATGGCTCTTACCTGCAAGGGGAAAATGAAGGCGCCATGGCGTGTGTGTCGTGACAGCTCTGGCCTTCTCGTCGTCATATTTGCATGCATGGTCAAGGATTCCTTGGCTGCGCAAAGGAAGTCTTAGCTCTGCTACAAATCCTAGGATACTTTAGATATTGTTTCAAAGCTAAGCTAGAGCTGCACCTAGATCACTTTATTTGATGAAAAGCCTTTCCACCACATATCTGTTTCCGTGGGAGGTGCCCACTGAAGACTTTTTTTTTGTTGAAAGTGATCCATTGCAATCGAGAAGCGAGTAAGATAGTAGATTATGCTGTCAAAGCGTATCGTAGGAAAAGTCTTCCATCTGATATATGTCCTCCTCAAGCCCTTTGAGCTTTCTCATGTTCTAAAGCTTAATTTATGTTTGATCAGACTCGTTTTTAATGAATGGAAGTTATTATCCTAACCAAAAAATAAAAATAAAATCTGTCAAGGTTTTCTCCTTTTCTTAATGTATGATAGAATGATCTAGGCAGCTTACATAGTAGATGGGCTTCTAATCATCATAGAAAGAAAGAAAGAAGACGGGCTCGAACCACCTATTTGGTTGAGGAACCAATGACAAGTTATATGCCCCGGGCACATGCAAAATGTCAAGAATGATATTGCTATTTGTAGAGAAAGAAAATTCTTCGTTGTTAGTAAAATTCAATGAGCATCTCATATTTCAACTTCTTTTTTGCCATGCCCATCATATTTGAAATCATAAGGACTCTGCTATTTTTTCACCTACTGGGTTTCTTCGATCTCTCCCTTTCTCTATCTTGACAATCTTCCAAGCTTGAGCTCAACTCAACTTGAGGTTGCAACAACACTCTAGTTAGTAGCCTCGGATATCAATGGGTTGGGTTGGGTTTTCATGATACCCGACGCGACCTGAAACCTTATAGGGTGTGCTTGAACTAACCGAACCCCATATGCAAATATCATACAGCCAAAGAGAACAGATAAAGTCGGTGCTAATTAGCTGGGCTCAAATTTATGGTTTCATCCTCAGGGGTGTCAAAAAACCCATGCCGGTCCGACCCGAACCGAAAATTAGGATATTTTGGGGTTGGGTCAATTTTCGGGTCGGGTATGTCTTCTTTGTGTAGGAATTTTTAGATGTTGTTATTGTTAGGGTTGGGGTTGGGCCGGGTCGAGCTGGCGTGGGTTTTTTTGACACCCCCAGGCGGCGGATGGCTTTGATTCGCCCATAACGACCTCCGAACGAGATCGAGAGGATGGTGCAGAGCTGGGGCTTCCGCCATCAAACGACGTTCAAACGACGTTCACGGATCGAGCTGAGCCCAACCGGTCGGAGCCCAACGGCCCCGGTCCGAACCTCCCAACTGGGCCTCCATGGACGGGCCCGGGCCGGGGCCCAGCCGGTTCGATATTTTGGAGCCGAGCCGGAGCCGCCCGAGGAGGAAGAGGTCAAAACCGGAAATCGCTGACGGACGCCTCGCTCCGGTCTTCGCCAAAATCAATGATTCGGTTTCAGTTCCGGCGCATAGAGAGAGAAAGAAGAGAGAGAAGGAAGAGGGGAGAGAGAGAGAGAGGGAAGCCATCGTCGTCGTCGCTGCTGCTGATTTCGCAATAGATCCGTAGACGCCGATTGCTCGCAGCATTCGCTTTCCCCTTCGCCGTCGCCGTCGCCGTCGCCGTCGCCGTCGTTGAATTCGAGCTCAGGAGCGCCTCAAAGGCGGGGCCTTTTTCCCGCTTCGGCAGCTCGCAGGGATCGCCGTCGCCGCCGCGCCACCGCCGCCGCTTCATTTGGGTTTCGAGGTACTCGTTCTCTCGCCCCGCGCCTTGAATTCGCGCTGCTCCGGATTCGGAATTTGGTGAGGGATAAGGAAATAGGGAGTGGGGTTTGGCGGGTTTTGTTGTAGCTCTGGGGTATTGCGGAAGATGGGATCGTGAATTCTGTTGTTTTTGCGTGCGCCGGAAGTGTGGGGGGATTAGTGATTTTAGGGGATTAGTGTGATATGAAGGGGCGGTCGCAGCGGTTGCAGAGCACGGACCCGCCCGACGACTGGGTGGACGGCTCCTGGACCGTCGATTGCATTTGCGGCGTGAATTTCGACGATGGGGAGGAGATGGTCAACTGCGACGAGTGTGGGGTGTGGGTGCACACGCGCTGCTCGCGTTACGTGAAAGGGGAGGAGTCGTTCACCTGCGACAAGTGTAAGAGTAAGAACAATAGGAATGACAGTGAGGAGACTGAGGTTGCTCAGCTGTTAGTCGAGCTGCCGACTAAGACTATGAGGATGGAGGCTTCATATGCAGGAAATGAGCCTGCAAGGCGGCCATTTAGGCTTTGGACGGAGATGCCATTGGAGAAGAAGGTACATGTGCAAGGGATTCCTGGTGGAGATCCGGGGCTATTTAGTGGGCTGTCGTCAGTTTTTACACCGCAGCTGTGGAAGTGCACAGGATACGTGCCGAAGAAGTTTAACTTTCAGTATCGGGAGTTCCCTTGTTGGGATGACCACAAGGAAGCTGATGGTAATGCCGAAGATGACAATGAGAATGCTGTCGATAAGGGTGCTGGGGTTTTGTTCTCATTGTCAAAGGAGAATTTCATGGCCACTCCTGTGAAAGATTTAGCTGGCATGAAAAGCAGAGATCAGGAATGTAGGTATGATAGGAAGACTCAGTTGAGAGAGACTAAGAAATGGAGGGCAGGTGATAATGCCATGAAAAAAGAAAGAACCTTAATTCGGCCTGTTGTGATACACACTGGGAAGCGAAAGAAAGAAGAATCGGGCATGTTAAAAGACATAAGTGGAAAGAAGAAGGTTAGGACTGCTGAAAAAGATGTAGATCACAAGAGAAGAACCCTGCATACTTCTAAAGCAGGTAACTTTTGTTCACTTTTTCATATCTTTGCTTATGACTGATATAAAATATCCTACTAGAAGCAAGAACATTTCTGTGGGTCACTTTTAGTTCTTGGCACGGCTAACCTGCGCTTGTTGACTTGATTTTCGTTCATCTTTATTACTAGTGTTTACGCCTGCCAGTGATGCAAAACAATTGGCATTTTGTGAAGATAGAGGTCCGAAGTCTTTCAAGACTGACATTCGGAGTGTCAAGAACAGGGACTTGAGAGATGGTGTGCCTTTTGAACCTGTTTCAGATGGTCCTGTTGCAGTCTGCAAGATTCTTGAAAATGCTAAGGCTAACTTGGCAACTTTGAAGCAACCTCTGCAAGGTCCCTCTGCTGAATTCTCCTGTCCTGCTGATGCCGTGTCGACTAAAGATGAGGCTGGGAACCACTTGCTTTCAGGGGTCAATAGTTCCTTAAAGTTTGTTCCCTCCAGTGACCAGTGTAACGAAGCTGACAGCCCTACCAAGTTGAAAGTGGTATGCACCCGCTCATAAACCATTGAAATTTTTTAAACATGCCTCGTCATAATGTACTTATTCAGTAACATCTCAGACTAAGTTAACATGGATTTTGGCTCTAGTTCACAATTAATCCCCGGTGTTTCACCACTTAATTTTGATTCACTGCTGGTAGGGCAATTGATAGTCAGTTTTGGCAATGATTCTTGGTACTTCTAAGCTAAAAATAGTTGCTAGTAATCCATTTGCTTGCGTCTGGCATTGGTATCTTTTAATTTACCTTGATAAATCAGGGTCCAGTAGTAGAGATTGCATTAGAAATTTGTGATACAGAATCAATGTAGAATTGAGCTATTATTGAGTGAGATTTGAATGTGGTGAGTTAAGACATAGCATTTGAACTGCAGGTTGTAGGAATTTTTCAAAGGTTTAGCCGTTTAGGACGCATGTGATAGGTGATCTGTGAAAGGGAAGATGTCGAATTTCCTATAGAACCATGGATCACTGTTTATTGCCGGGGTCATAAGGAAATCCAATTCGGCATGAAGGCCTATCTGCTGAAGAAAGTAATTAAGTAATCCATTTTTGACATCTTTTAAATAGTTGATTTCATATTTGGTGATTGATAATAATAGGGCTTACACTTGGACTCAAATAAAGTCTTGCATCATGGGACTGACAAGCTATATATTGCCATGTTGGTGGTGAAGATAATGATAGTAGTCGAATAGGAACACAAGTTGGAATCATGCCTGCACTGTTTGTGACTGCTTGCTCATGTTGTAAGCTCCAAGTAGATGAACAACTGAAGCATTATTGGGCAGAAATTTGCCTAACGAAGAACAGTTGGCAGATATTGGAATTGTGATTGCAGTTGCAATTCTAGAAAAATTATATGAGATTGGCGTTTGAAGACGCTACCATTGCAAGAGCCTTTTAGTGAAAGCCTTCTCTAGAAAATATAAGCAATTAATTAATAGGGTTACGTTTTCGTGCAGTGTTAAATTGGCTGCATCACCTTTGTGCTCATGGTGATTTCCTTTTATACCCCTAACAATGTGAAATTGTTAAGGGCTTCTGGAGTCTTGGAATATGGGTGCATTCATAGACATACTCTTCTTGACTCAATTATTTGGTCTCATTTTTCCTTGCGCTGATAATAGGAAGAGAGTGGGATAATAAATAATCCAGATGCTAGCTCCACTGGAAAGGTTTCGGTGCATCCAGGGGAAGATGTAGCTCAAGCGGCTCCAGAAACAAAAGATAAACAAAGTCCATCAGATGTCAACAGCAACAGATCCATGGATTTTTCTTGCAATGTAGAAAAAGAAGTAGATGACGATACTTGTAAGGGGTTGTTGCAAATTCAGTCTTCTCCTCTTGCTGACAAGAATTCTGTGTCATTACCATCTGATGATGCTAGATACCCTGGAGTATCTAATACCCAGATATCTGAAAATTTCAAAGCAAATGACATGGAGGTTAACAGTTTGCAATGCACTGACAAAAAGTCATTAGGCACTGCCCAAGATGCAGAAGCATTCTGTGAGAGTCGTGTCCACACTGGTCAGGAGCTATCTGGTGATCTATTTGAGCTCAAACGGGAAGCAGTAGCATCAGAGGATTCTATTGAAAGACAGAAAAGTTCTGGGGAATTTAAACCTGCTTTGGTTTCTCCTGAAGAGCCATCAAAATCTAGTGGAACTGAATTTCCTATTGCGCCATCTGTGCAGAAAGTAGTGGTCTCTGTTGGTGAAGCATCTTGCACACCGCCTTCTCTGCCTGTCCAGAAATCATCCAGCTCAGACAAGTCGAAACCTTTGGATGCTCAGAATCTTAATCCAATTGTGAAGCAACGAACAACAGGGGAGTCCGATCCTACCACCAAGAAAGAGCAGGTTTCAGCTGATGTTTTAACTGAGAAGAGTGGGCAAGGCCTGGTGCGGAAGACACCAAAACTCTGTTCGACATCATCCTCAGGTGCTTCTTTGAAAGCATCACATTCAAGCAAGGTTTTCCAAGCTTCTGGCTCCAAGCGGACTGCCTTAGATTCGAAAGATCCTACCTTCCCCTCTTCAAAATCATCTTCTTCCCATAATGTAGCAGTTTCTTCAGGGTCTGGTGAATCTCCGGGCAATTTGCAAAATTACTCTGCTGCCCATTCACAGAATAAGGCTGCAGGATCAGGATTACTGCAGAAAAGTGGAAAGTCCAGCCATACAAATTTTCCTCCATCTTCTAAGGTGAATCATAGCACACAAGGGCAAGCACCTCTGATTCCTAATTCTTCTACATTGAGCGATGAAGAGGTATGTGTGCTGTTCCTTGATATATATGTATATATTTTTCTCTTTTTTAACTCAAGTTGATCTTGGGAAGTGATTTACTCAATCTCATGAACTTCTTTTGCAGCTCGCCTTACTTTTGCATCAAGAACTCAATAGTTCTCCCAGGGTACCTAGAGTACCACGGGTACGCCATGCTGGCAGTTTCCCTCAACTAGCTTCTCAAGCTGCTGCTACTAGTATGCTGACAAAGCGAACATCTGGTTCTGGCACAAAAGATCACAATTTGGTATGGTTTGATGATTCTGCTTCGAAGTTCTGCTTCATTGATTTTCTTTATTTAAATCCTGATTACTTGAGTACCTACACTTCAATATCTTGTATAGGTTCCTCGAAGAAAAGGCAAGGATGGATCCAAAGATGTATTGCGCAGTTCTTCTGAGCATGATGATGAAGTTAAAAGGACTGACAGAGTGGCATCTCCGGATCAAGGGAGACGAGAGACGGTGCACAAAGGAGATGTCTCCAAGAGGGAAGTGAATGGATCTCTGCGTCCCCATAAGAAGAACATTCCTGTTTTGACCACGAGTACAAGCAGTGGTCCTTCTTCTTCCAATGAGGCCAATGATAATAAGGTTTCATCCATACATAATACTCTGATAAATAACTCAGATGATGATACAGGCACGGTAGGGGGCCCTCATCGTACTTTACCAGGTACGAACTCCTTAGAAATATTCTCTGGTGTTATTGTTGCAGGAGTTGATCATATCAAGTTTAATCTATTTATTTCTTTGTACTTCTACTAACTTTTGCTTGATCCCTGCATATTTTGCAGCACTAATAAATGAGATCATGAGCAAACGCAGGCGAATGACCTATGAGGAGCTTTGTAATGCAGTATTGCCGGTACTTTTATCTTATAAAAAATTGTTGTTCGTTGATGACTGCTGTCTTTTATTTATTCTCAGTGTCCTTGTCATCCTCCTCTTTCAGCACTGGCATACCTTAAGGAAGCATAATGGAGAGCGTTATGCGTATTCGAGTCATTCACAGGCTGTTCTTGATTGCTTAAGAAACCGGCAAGAGTGGGCTCAGATGATTGACCGGGGTCCAAAGGTATGGAAAAAGAAAAATTCTTACTTACATCCCGCTGTTGTCCTGTTTGTTGCTTGTAAAGATTTTTGTTCCATCAGTCAAATTAAAGCATATGGTGTTAATACTGTTGATCTTTTGGTACCACTCCGATGATACCATGAAGTATTTTCTTTTAATAATCTTTAAAGGCTTTTGTTTGTCTCCCAATCTGTTTTCTTAGCTGTTCAAAAAGGATTATCCAGTGTCAATTAATCTCATCAAACCACTGTGCTGCTTATTCTATCAGTTTTCTAAATTTAAGGCCTCATTGATGTGTTGCAGACCAGCTTAAGCAGGAAAAGGAGGAAACTCGATGCTGAAGAATCAGAGGATAATGAAGATGGAGCCCATGGCTCTAAGAAGGAAGTAGAAAGCAGAAGTCTCGAGTCCCAACGGGAAGAGTTCCCTAAAGGCAAGCGAAATGCAAGAAAACGCAGACGTCTAGCTCTCCAAGGGCGAGGAGTGAAGGATTTAAGAAACCGACGTAAGGCGGGTGTGGTAATCGAGGATGAAGATGATGATGAGGAGACACTGTCTAATTCAAGTGAGAATAGCATTTTCAGCGAGGATGAGATTCAGGGAGGTGGAAGAGGACTTGTTGAAAGTGATGCCTCTAGTAGCTCGGACGAGATTCAAAACATGTAAATTATGATTGTTCTCTGTGGGTATTTGGGACCTGAGCCTCCCTCTGGTTTGTATGTGCAGCTACCTTCAGTTTTCTCCAGTTCTATCAGATTCTTGCTTTACTATGTGGACAGTAGAATGCAAAGTAGACAACATTAGTTGCATGATGTCTCTGAGTTAGATGTAACCTCTGTATATCTTTCAGGAGATTTGACTTTCACCGTCGGGTAGATGCTAGCCTGAGTTCTAGATTGAAAATTTGTACCACCATTGTACATAAAGTCAGTTTTCTTTTCCTGTTTTAGTAAAAAATTTCTTCTATTTCTTCTGATGGGTATTTTTTTTTTGGGGGGGGGTGTTAATGTCAGCTGAGGAATCACTTTTTCGGCCTTGTTTTAGAAGGTGACTTTAAGAATGACTTGCTGAGCGAGAATACTTGTTAGGATGGTTTTCTGGAGACTTCATCTTCGACTTGATGTTATTTTGTACGGTGTACAGACTGCAGTAATTCCTGTGATTGGGGTTTATGGTGTATGTTATTTGGCTCTTGTTCCTATGGGGAATGTGTTGTTTACTTGTTTTCCTAAATCTTTAAACCATGTCCCTGCGGTTTACCATGACCCTTGATACGTCTTTCTATTTGATAATTATCTGTGTCTTACTTGACGGAAATCGTCGTCGGTCGTCCCATTGTAACCATCGACTGATGAACACCTTGATAAGAAAAAAAGGTACATGGTTTCTGAGAAGAGGAGCTTTTGGGGAGTTGAGAGTATTATGACCAGAGAGTTTTTAATGGTAGGTGTCGTGTATTGGTTTCGATTATCGACTCAACATACCCAAGCAACGTTAAGCGAGACACGTAGGATTGTTCCAGAACAATGAAGGCGGAGCATATTCGTTAGGATACAAAACGTCCCGTCTCTTCATACCTTGGTATAACCATGATACTCTTAATGATTCTTTCGTAGTCAAATGTTGCACGCAAAATTACTCTTTATTAGATACTTAGGAAGAGGTCAAAAGCAAAGGAGAAACTTGGAGAGAAATGCAGGATAAGTAAAGGGAAACCCACATGGACATGGACTTCAGAACGAATGTTGTTCACGCTAGATTTCTACAAAATGGAGGATAAGGAAGAGCTCCGGTCCTCAATTTGTGCTCCAAACTTTGTGAGGTTTTTTTGAAATCGAAACAAACACTTTTGTGGGTAAAGTGAGATTATTTGAAAGCTCTGAACCTTACCAGATCAAATATTTGACTCGATAGGTGCTAAACTTTCTTAAAATTGAAAGATTTTCCATTAGAATAGTAATAATAATAATAATAAATATATAAATGATACACTAATGGCCAAACTTCCCACATAATTATAAATAGAAACCTTCTTATACATATAATATATTTAAAACTTTCAAACTTTAGTGTTCTGTATTTTTGTAATTAATTTTATTTAAGCCTCTCGGTTTATTTTTTTCTAGAAAATTTTTATTTTTGGAGAGCTTGAAAATACAAAAGCTTACAAGAAGAAAATTTTAATTAAGAAAGCACGAAATGCAAAAATTTGAAAATCTTTTCTATATAAATAATGAGGAACAACATAAATTATGAGTATCCATGGATAAATTTTAATATTGTTTCTAGATATTCTGAAAATACTTAAAATAACAAGAATATTAATCCAGTGCAATTCTACATGGGGTTCTAATTTTAGTAGTATAGAGATTATAAGATGAAATGTAATTAAATGAAACTATCGCAATCTTAACGAAGACAAAAAAAATGTAATAAAAAGTTAGAATTTTTTTTTGGTTGATTTAGGATGTGTAATTAAATGGGCAAATGTATTGAAGGACTAGATTGTGTATCTATTTTGTAATAGTCTAAAGACTTGCGATGACTTGCTTTCTTGTTCGATCAAATAAGAATTGTATGGATATTTAAGAATAATTTAAGGATTACATTCACCAAATTATAAGTCCGGTGATAAAATTATGTATCGAGATAGAGTTCAGGAACTATTAATATTATTTTTTCGCAAGAAAATTACAACAATCTCTGTCGGGTAATTTCTCATAGTTCTCCTTTCTCCTTTTTCTATTTTTTTGGAGGGTTTCCTAAGAGGTTTGAGAATCGTCTGTTGGACCTGGAGTCGGACGAGTGCACGAGCCAGAGATATCAGAGTTGTTGGTAGGTATAGCCTTTTGCTTTCGACTAATATTATTTTATTAATTAAATAATTCCCTCATTGAATTTCTTAAGAATTCTCGGGTTTTGTGGCGAACGGGGAAAGAGGAAAATCGTGCTCTTCTTCTTTTTCCATCTGACTTTTTTTCTTTTTCTTTTTGTTTTGAACGAATGCATTAAAACTCCTAAAATTGGTCAAGAAAATATAAGTTGGTCCTAAAACTTTTAAAACATTTAATTAAGTCTTAAAACTTATTATAAAAATATAATAAAATTTTAAAGTTTTCAAAAATATAATCAAACATTAAAATTTGTTAAATTGATCAAATTAAGTCATTGTATTGACAATATTTTTATAAAATTATATCACTTTAAATATATTTTCGTGATAAATTTTAGGAGTCCTTTATTTATCAATTTCTTTTCCTATTTATTTTTTTTTTTTTTTAATTTCTTTTTTACTTATGCTGGAAGGAATGCGTGAGATGCGATGAGGCCACGTATTTATCATTATTTTTTTTTTTTTTGTTGACTGGAAGAGGAGGCGGCCTATAAAAGGGGGGAGAGACGTGGCTGAAGCACACGAGCGAGCAGTCCCAAGCAAGGGGAAAAAAAAGAGGAGAAAAAAGCAAGAGAGCGCAAAAAAAGCAAATTTCATCCGCAAAAATTCAGGAGGAGCACGACCAAGACGACGAAGAAGAAGAAGAAGAAGAAGAAGAAGACGATCGTGGAAAAAAGCGAAAGGTACGATTTCTCTCTCTCCACCTGGCGGATCGCCGTTCGCTTCGTCCTTCGGCCTAGGGTTCCTTCCTCTCTCCGCCTCCAAATTCCGATTCGATCCGCCTTTCCCTCGCCTCCGCGATCGATCGCATTTCTGATTGCCCCGCGCCACGCGTCCTCGATTTGCGCGCGGTTGGGGGATCGTTGCTGATTCAAGCGGAAGTTGATCGATTTATATTTTTTTTGTTTTTTGTTTTTTTTTGTTTTGTAGGTGGTGGTGGTGGTAGGTGTCGATTATGACGATTCCGGATAGTGGGTTCATGATGGACAATGGGGGGAGCTGCTTGCCGGTGCCTCCGGACGAGGAAAGGCGCATCGTCGAGGAGCTGACCAACAAATCGGAGGCCAATCTGAAGGAAGGCAACCTTTACTACGTCGTCTCTAATAGGTATTGATGCCTGCTGCCATTGTCTCGTGCCGTGTTGTTTGGTTCGGGCGCCTTTCGTCTCGAATCTTTGGTCTTGTCATGATGCTTCGTATCACGGCAATTATGGGAGAGTGGTTTTGTTTGTCGGTCTTTGGTTGATAATTATGGCTTTGTGCGAGTGTCAGGTGTTCTGCACGAGCAATATCAGTTATGTTGATTGTAAAGTGATGATCTTTAATGAAAGAGTAGATTGCCTGATGTGGAACTTTGTCACGGAACCAAGGTGCCCAGTTCTGTCTTTAGGCCTTTTCGTTGCATGTCTTCTTGTGGAAGTTCTGTAATTCCAAGGAGAAGGCGAACGTGAATTTTGTGGGTCATTCCCTATTTTGTCTGCAGTTAATTCACGTGTTATATTTCCGTTAATGTGGTCTGTGGCATGTGGGGATGAGCGTGTTTTTCTCCTTATGACATACTGTTTCCGGTGTGCTATGCAAGCATTCGCATCATCAGGGAAAGTTGTACGACTGAGTGTGTGAATGTTGACTTGCCTTTATATATGCACATGATCTGTGGCCATAAATTTTTTTTTCTTATGTTCCTTTTGTAGGTGGTATAGTTGTTGGCAAAGGTATGTTGGACAAAATACCGACCAGTACTTGGCTGATGAGCCATCTTTGGATTCTCAGAGATTGAAAGGGGTTTCATCAGAAATGGCTGAGCGACCTGGGCCAATTGATAATTCTGACATAATTTCTGATGAGCATAGTGAGGGTGATCATTTAGAGCTTTGTAGAATGCTGGAAGAAGGGAGGGACTATGCTTTGGTTCCTCAACAAGTTTGGGAAAAGCTCTTTGGTTGGTAATGACCTTGTCATTTAAAAATTTTATGCAAGATATAAGTTCCATTTTGCTACATCATTAGACATTTTCTACTTTGACGGTTGTTGGAGATCTTGTGACATAAGGTGGAGGATATTTAGAAATACTGATGGAGAGTACATGCTCTTGTGGTGTTCTAATATAATTATCTTGAAGAAGCCTTTCTATAAGAATGGCAAAGTCTCTATTGGGTTGGTAGAGTTAGTTTCATGGACTTTATCTGCTGTGTCGAGCAATTCTCCCCGTCTGTCTCTAAATAAAGCTGGTTGGTGTTGGCTTAAAAGAAAAAAAAAAAAAAAAAATGACGCTGGTCAGTGTCTCATATGAACCTGAGAAGGCATGAGTATGCTGACCAGCTCACTTGATATAGCTTCAATAGGTGCCCCCGATTTGGCCCTCATCTAATTGTCTAATTTATTATTTTCTCTTTGCCTAATTTATTAATAAATACATGGATGTTTGGAATGCATAAAACAGAAATTGCAATGGCTTTGCTACCAATAATCTTTTGAACATGATCTGTCTTTTTCATAGGTCTTTCACGTTGAAACGAGTATTGGTACTGTGTATCTAAAAATAGAAAAAAGAAAGAAGAAGCGACCAATAGATATGAATAGCAAAATAGTGGGTTGCTACTATTCGGTTGATTTCCATATGTGGATATCCTATTTAATGTAATGGCTCTGTTAGTGGCCCCTGTTCAATGATCGTCTTTGTTTTGTTTGAAAGCATCTGCAGCTCTGTCTAGCTTTATTCGCAGTCCTTATATTCCTCACTTGCACATCCTTGCCTCAAGGAATATATTCTTAAATCTTGTTCTCTAAAATGTTTAAGGGGCACGGTTACTTTTTTAATTGGTGTTGTGGTGGATTTACATATTACATATTTTAAGGATACATTCAGCTGTTAATGCACTGCTGGCAACTTATCACATATTTCTCTTCTATCTCATAGGTATAAAGGAGGGCCAGCTTTACCTAGGAAGATGATTTCGCAAGGTTATCATAACAAGAGTTATAGTGTGGAGGTTTATTTGCTTTGTCTGAAGTTGATCGATTCAAGAGATAACAGCCAATCAATTATAAGAATAAGCAGAAAGGTATTGTTTAACATATTTCTTTGGTCTGAGATCTTATTTGCTTAGGGAAGTTATTTTTCCCCATACGGCCTGACCTTTCTTAAGAATGAAAATTAGTTTAGACGTGCAGGGTCTAATTGGTTTTCTGTCTTTCAGGCTTCTACACATGACCTATATGAGAAGGTGTCCAAACTCAAAAAAGTGGATATAGCAAAGGTTTATACTCTCTCTCTCTCTCTCTCTGTCTCTGTTGAGTTTTATATGGTTGTATCCCAAGCACCTAGATATCTGTCTTTTTCCATCCTACTATTTCTTAATTAGGTCTCTACATGCTCTTTGATATTTACATAATTAAAGGTTGTTTCTTGATTCATGTTTTCCAATTTCTTGTTATACATTAAATGGCAGGTTCATATTTGGGACTACTTTAATGAGCATAAGGCTGCATTGTTACACCGCTCAAACAAGACACTGGAGGAAGAAAGTTTGCAGATGGACCAAGATGTGAGTGCTTGGGGCAATCTGGCTTTGTCTTGTTGTTATTGATGCTCATTTTAATCTCCTTTATTCAAGAATGGTGTTATATGGACTTATTGGCGATAAAAACTATTATTTTCATGACCCGTCATGGGTAATTTGTAATTAGAGTGACTTTAATGAGATTTCTGAATGGTATGTTTTGATTTGGAATAGCTGTTTCGATCCAGAAGGTACTCATACCCAATGTCGCACTGTCAAGAGTCTAATACTTTACCTTAGGATATGAAAAATTTGACTTGGCAGTAGAATTATCGCATAAGGTAATTAATATGCAGTCAAGATAGCAAGCGAGCTTGCTCGGCAGTGCTACTTCTATGGCAGTTAGTTGCGTTATCTAATGCTATTATGAGTTTATTGTGTTGAATTGCTGAGTTCTGTTTATACATGAGTAAGCACTGGAACTTGTTGTCAGAAGTTTTATGTTACTGAAGTCATATTTCTACAAGATGTGGCTGGTTTTTTTAGTTAAATGTGAAACAGTGAAACTGGTTCTATATTTTCCACTTGAGCCAAATCTTCACCATTGTCCAACTAGTTATATGTTTTTGTGATATGTTATCTACATCGTAAACATTTGATGCAACTATTAAAGAATTGTAATTTCATCTTTAGTATGACGTTTCTCCTTAATATTTGCTAGATAATCGACTTTGGTATTCATATTTGAAAGAAATCTCAAGATTTGAGTTTTGTCACTTCAGACTCTTATCTTCAAAGGTCTATGGGTTTCGGATAATCAGGCAAAATATTTGAGGATACAACCTAAAAGAGAAAATTTGCATTTTGTACCCTTTGCAGTTTCCTCATGATGAAGAAGATATGTTTCGTAATATTTGTGTGTTCTTTCAGCAAAGGGAATTGCTTCTCTGTTCAGTCTGTTATAAATTTATTGGTAATTGGTAATTATGCTTCTATTTTTGCTTTTGCAGATTCGCCTGGAGATGCAAGTTGATGGAGTTTCTCAATCTCGAAATGGGATGGATTCAACCCGAAATGATTTGGCTTTGGTAGCACTTGAGCCTTCTAGGTCATCTATGACTATCGCAGGGGGGCCAACCATGTCGAATGGTCATTCATCAGGGTATAATTTTTATCAGAGGAGTGGATTGAGTTCATCAAGCTCTCATACAGAGGATGGGTATGATGCATTTATTTCTGCCAATAAAGGAGAAAGGGGAGGTTTAGCAGGTTTGCAGAATCTGGGAAACACATGCTTCATGAACAGTGCCATCCAATGTTTAGTCCATACTACCCCTATTGTTGAGTATTTCCTGCAAGACTATACAGAGGACATCAACATGGAAAATCCACTGGGAATGCGCGTGGGTCTCTGTCCTTATTTTATCTGCAATTGTCTTGGAATATCCTATTATACCAAAACTCTGACGTAGGTTAGCTTTGCAGGGTGAGCTTGCCCTTGCGTTTGGCGACTTGTTACGAAAATTGTGGTCATCAGGGAGAACTACAATTGCCCCACGTGCTTTCAAGGGAAAACTTGCTAGATTTGCTCCTCAATTTAGTGGTTATAACCAGCATGATTCTCAAGTAAGTACTGTATAATGTACTTCTGATTACCCCCCCCCTCTCTCTCTCTCATTCTCATATGCCTTTTGTTATTATTAGATTTTTATTATATCCTTGCTCTATAGGAACTTCTTGCATTTTTATTGGATGGGCTACACGAGGACTTGAATCGTGTGAAGAAAAAACCTTATATTGAGGCAAAGGATTCGGATGGCCGCCCAGACCAGGAAGTTGCTGATGAATCATGGAAGTATCATAAAGCCAGGAACGATTCAATAATTGTTGATGTTTGCCAGGTAAAGAGTGTTTTACAGGTGCTATTGTATTCTCTCTCTGATGAATGTCTAATATAGTAATTTAGAGCTGGTATTGGTTATTTTGTGGTCCTGTAGGTCTATGATAGGTGGCATTCAAATGGTTGAGTTCCATGTCTTCAGGCATGTTGATCACATTCCTGATGGCGTTACTTATTAGTAGTGGCTTTTGTGATTGCCCATGCTAACACAAAATAGGAGAAATTATTGTGTTTTCAAACTACAGAAATTGTCGGGTAATTTAAGTAACAGTCGAGGGCATTTCCATGATTTTTGAACAGTCGTGTGTATTTGACTTTGTTTCTTGCTCCTCTACCAGGATCGGTAGTTGCTAGATCTGTGCCCAAGAATGGTACATTTTTTCTAGAACTTGCATCCACTGATATCTGAAGGAACTTATATTCGTCACAGTCTCTGCTTTCATGAATCAAAATGCGCCTGATGTTCAATTTATTTATCTTTATTGTTGACCTCTTCAAAGCTAGATTGAAATTTCATCTCTGCTGTACCCTCTGTTGCTTGCTTCCTGAGTACATTGATCTAATACCCTTGTATTTGTGGATTTCTTACTAATTTGTGGAATGACCTTGAAATTTCTTTTGGAGTGTAGCTTGGTCATTTCACTTTTATTGCTGCTCACTGTGTATTGTGTGGTGAAATTGTCAGGGTCAATATAAATCAACGTTGGTGTGCCCTGCATGTAGCAAGATTTCAATAACGTTTGATCCCTTCATGTACCTAACACTGCCACTACCTTCAAGTGTTACCCGGACAATGATAGTGACTGTGTTTTATGGTGATGGAAGTGGTCTGCCGATGCCATTCACTGTTACCGTTCTTAAACATGGTTGTTGTAAGGATCTTACCCAGACATTGGGAGCTGCATGCTGCCTGAGGGCTGATGAATGTCTTCTGCTTGCTGAGGTAAACTGATCCTCTTTCGGTGCAGCCTCATTCATTAATGAGTTAGTGTTTAATTATGGATGTATGGTGGGTGAATCTATGTATCCATGGATGTATGCATGTATTTCTAACTTTTGTTCTGGGCATATTTTTTCAGATTTGTTCATTGGTTAATGTGTTTCATTTTCAATTTCAGGTTTATGAACACAGGATTTACCGATATTTGGACAACTCATCTGATTTATCGTCAATTAAGGATGATGATTACATTGTAGCGTACAGGCTTCCTAAAGTAGGGGCAGGGAGAACAAAAGTAGAAATTACTCATCGCTGGCTAGAAAGGTGAGGCTTTCTCATTCCTACGCTATGTGCGTGGATGCTATAGTGCAATTATGTCTGTATGACATTCTGGGGTGGTAACGTGCATGGTCGATGTGCTTGGCGGTCTTCAAACTTTAAATCCTTGGGCTATGTGGCCTTTAAAAATGAGAAAATTATTTTAATTTGATCATCTCTTTTGGAAATACCGACACATATTTGGAAACCACTGGAACTACTTCCTATGCCATGTGAACATTCTGTTGCATGTCTGTCTCTGCATCTCAAACAATGAAATTAATGGGGACTAGGAAAAAACTGGCATGTTTGAAGGCGGCATCACGATTAAATTAGAGTGTCATGTCGGAGGAGGAAAAAAAAAAAAGAAGCAAAGCCATTTGAGGGGCCAAATAAATACTTATTCTTTTCTGATGGGTTTTCATACCCTGTTAAGTTTTCTGTTTTCGCTTGAGGGTATCGAAATGCTCTTTAGCTGTCTGAATTAGGCCCATCCAATTCAGGTTTAGGTGCATTAGCCAGCATGGACTTGAGCAGTATTCTGTCAACTCTTTGATTGATAATGTTTTATGGCTCTGCAGAGTTGCTTTTTGTACCTAACGATATTTAGTTTTAATGATAAAGTCTATTGAGTAGTAGTTTTAGGTGGTCTTTTTAAGGATTTTCTTTCATTCTATTCTTCAGTTTCCTTAACCAGATTTAGTGCCACCGCATGTGGTGAAATCTCTGCCTCTTGGCATGTTGCATGTTTTCCAGTCAGTGCTATTCATATGGTACATTTAGTTTCCTTTTCTCTTTCTTATTAATTTGCTAATTGGTGGTGGATCCTTTTCATAGGGTTGCGCCAGACACCTTCAAGGGCCATGAGAGGAAGTTCTCTGGAACACCTCTGGTTATGTATTTGTCTAAGGACTCGTTATGCGGAGAGGATATATTTGGAGCTGTTGGCAAAGTGTTGTCACCTTTGAAAAGAGCATATTCTCCTCCTAGAAGTAGTAGTGAAAAGGAAAGTAGCTTTGTTTCGAAGGATGGAGAGGAATCATCTAGTAGCAGCAATGGTCAGTGCGGGCGAGGGAATGATGAAATGGAAGATGTAGAAGATGAATCATCAAGTGAGCTACCATCGTTTCAGCTTTCTTTGGTTGATGATAGAGGTTTAAACCCCAAACCCATACATAGGGATACCGTAATATCTGGTCAAACTGTGAAGATTATGCTGGATTGGACTGAGAGGGAGCGTGAACTATATGATGCAAACTACCTCATGGATCTACCTGAGGTTCACAAGAGTGGGTTCACAGTAAAAAAGACCCGGCAGGAAGCTATCTCTCTCTTTTCATGCTTAGATGCATTTTTAAAGGAAGAACCACTTGGCCCTGATGACATGTGGTATGTATCTGGAACTATGTCATGTGGTTTGGACAATGTATTTACCTGTTCTGCATTGCCAACTAGTCTCCTGTGAAGGTCTAGCCTAATGTGGCATCTTGAAAATTTTCTGTGCAGGTACTGCCCTGGTTGCAAAGAACATAGACAGGCCACTAAGAAATTAGATTTATGGAAGTTGCCAGACATTCTTGTGGTTCACTTGAAGAGATTCTCGTACAGCAGATACTTGAAAAACAAACTCGACACATTTGTGAATTTTCCCATTCATGATCTTGATTTAACCAAATATGTGAAAAGCAATGATGGGCAATCATATGTGTACGAACTGTATGCAATCAGCAATCATTACGGTGGATTAGGTGGTGGGCACTATACTGCATATGCCAAGGTAAGCTATGTACTTCGGTTTTCCATGTCATGCACTTCGACCTGATAAAATCCAACAGCTCCTTTTTTTCTTACAATTTCTGCCATTTGAAGTGGTCTAGAGTAACCACCGGGTTTGCCCCAGTGGCCACCTTTCCAACATGGAAGGGGGAGGTGGGGGGTTCGAATCCCCACCTTCTTAGGGGGTTAGGGGGTTGGGGTGGGGGACGATTTTTTCGTTTCAGGAGTGGGTTTCGACTCCCACGCTCTGCAAGGAGGCAGGGCAAAAGTTTGAGAGTGAGCGTTAAAGTAGGAATAAAATATGAACGACCAAAAAAAAAAAAAAAAAAAAAGTGGTCCAGAGTTTTTAAAATTTTTTTTTTTCCTTTTAATAACACTCAAGTATATCTTTTTAACTTAAAACAATGTGTCGGCTTTGGAAATGCACCAAAGTTGTTTCCATTGTGTTACCCAGTTGGCTTCATTTTCGCAATCTCAAAAGGCTATATGATCTTCTTTTCATTATCACGTGGATCATGTTTATTTTTAAGTGAAACTGGATGTACTCTTATATTATCAATGAATTGCACAGCTGATCGATGAGAACAGATGGTACCACTTCGATGATAGCCATGTTTCTCCAGTTGGTGAAGCTGATGTAAAGACTTCAGCTGCTTATTTGTTGTTCTACCAGAGGGTAAAGACAGACTTGGGAGTCAGAATGGGATAGACATCGCGCAGTCATATGAGCTCTTGAATGCTGAATTGCAGCAATTTTGTCGTTTTCCAAGGATTTGCTAGTTCCATTGACAAGCTGGTTTCCTCCCAGAAGTCTGCGCTTGGCTCGGCTGCACACACCTGGGCTGGAAAGGACCTGAAAAGAAGCAGATCTAGAATTTAAATTTTTTGGCGAGAAAAAGAAGATGGAGGGAAGGAAGGGGGGGTTATGGGATGGGAAAGGTGGAGCAATGGAGATGGACAGTATTGCAGATTCAGAGATGTTGCGAAACTTGGTCGATGGTAGCTGGCGGTAGCAGGGGATTTTTTGGATGTATTACCTTGCTATTATTCATATTTACCTTGAGAAGAGGGATCTCAGCTCAGTCTTAAGAGGTTAATTTCATTGTGCTGATGGATTATGCCTGTATTTAGTCATTGTTCTCCTGGCCATCTTTTTTAGACTCAAATGTCCAAATTATGTGGCAAATTGTAATTGTTATCTACATCTCCCATCTCTATATGACCTTCTATTGAAGTGTTCGGTGTCCAACTCAGATTCGTATAATGGAGCTCAATTTGAAAGTATTCACATTATATATCCCATGAAATAATTCGAGGGCAAGACTCCAAAGCTGCTGTGATTGTGAAAAGATATATACATTTAAGAACTGGAAGCTATGTTACTGAATTCTGCGAGTGTTAATTTGACGATAATCTTTCCAAACATGTAAACCATGCGAATGACTCTAGCGGCATAAATCTCGGGATGATGATTAGTGTTCGATCCAAACATAAATATTGTGAGAAAAGTCAACGGGACCAAGCAATGTGTCACACACGTCAAGAGTGACTTTCGGAAACTGAGAAGAATCGATTTGGGAGCTGGTATCCGATGTGGCTTCCTTCATCGCCATTAGCTTTTTTTTTTTTATTTTTTTTTATTTTGAGGTAACTGAGATCTCCCGACCGTTTTGATTAGGTAAAATAGAGTAATGTTGAACCACCGAAAGCGTCTCCGATTCGGTCTCGCTTTCATTGCGTGTGCATGGGACCTTTGTCCGTTCAGACTTCTTTTTCTCTCCCTAAAAACAACCCCCGATCGCTTTCACTTCATTGAGTAAACGTGGGTTGATGAGATAAACTACACTCGAACGTTGGCAAGATTTTTAAATTTTTGGCCCTGAGAAGCTGGCTTCCTTTTGTCGCTTGTGCCCCTCGAAAATTCGGTTAGTAGACATGACGAACGCAGCCCCAATTGCTTTTTGAAGATCAATCACAATCATCACTAAAGGTCTGTGCACTTCCTAATGATTACCTATTATATAATACGAGGATATATTCGTATTGCCATACCACCAATAATTATTGTGGTTTGTCGACTGGTCAAAAGGCCCAAATCAATTATATCTGAAGACAGCTAGGTTTGGATGATACCAGTATTGAAGATGTGCTCATCTAGCTGGAAGTAATGTTCGGATGTGTACCTTCCCTCCATTACCATAATGGACTTAGTCAGCTGAAAAAATTATTTGACCGTTTTCCTACTGTTCCGCACCACTGTGACCCGACCGAACATTTTTTGTGGTGCAGGAACCCTATTTGTGGTACCCACATTTTCATCGTGGCAAATGAATGCCACGTTGAAAATATATACATACATTTTATCACGGATGACAAACATCTGTTCTCATTTACAATATAAGGAGTCATAAATCTTTTCTTTAGCAATGCCCAAAATTTTTGTTTTTCTTAGTGGTAGGTCGGTGTCTAGATCAGTGTTCATAGATATCAATCGTTTCTTTTCTCAGGGCGATCTTACGACTCAATATTTTTAGGATCAATAAAGGCAGGGCATTCATATCATAACCATTCTAGCTCTGCACTTTAATATGCTTTGTCCAATCGAACTGATAAGAGTTCTATTGTGTTCTAGTAATTAGAAAGCATTTCATTGGCAATGGGTAGGGAAAGAAAAGACTCCTGGAAAGTGTCTTTGGACCTCTTTTTAGAACATTGTTTTCTAGTCATGCAAAAAGCGAAGAGAAGGCCAAAATTGAATTCCTCAAAACTACAGGGATTTAAAGTGCAATTTACCAATATTTTAGTTTTTTTTTTTTTTTGGTAAGTAACCAATATTTTAGTTTTAGTCTTGACGTTTTGACAAAAAGAGGCAATTTGAGCCATGAATAATTTTTTTTTTTTTTTATAAATTGAAACACTAACTTACTAATGAAAAATACTAAATAATGCCCTTTGAGCACTTGTTAAATCTAACTAAACGTGTTTTGAAAGTTAAAATTTTAGCACTTGACAAATAAGTAATTCGTCTCAAAATGCATTTGGAAATTGGGATTTATATTTTTACTTAACTTAATTGGGGGCCTATTCACGTTCGTTGATGATACCGTTTACTCATTAGCAAATACACTTTGAAGGAAACTGAGCCACATGTGCTATAATTCTGAGGCTGTTAGTACAATCAAATCTAGAGAAAATCAGTGATTGAGGGAACAATGGAGTATTTGAGCAAATATCGACCCCATGATTAATTTCAATTGGGTGATAACTAATCATGAGTTTTTATTCGGAATCAGAATCAAACATATGTGAACGTGACATCTCTCAATTGGACGCGAATGAGGAAGTGCGATCACGTGAGGCCTGTCGGGAAAAGATGGCCTGATGGGCCCCCACGTGTGTTATGAACTTATCATATGAGCGTCAATCGTGGCAATTGCATCACCTCTATTTTCGTCTTTTTTAGTTTTTTCTTTTACTTTCTTGGATTTTTGGCATTTTCTTAAATTATGACAGGGAGATGTCGACGACGCCATCTGATGGTCCCCTTATAAAATTCTTCTGTTGTTCTTTTCTTCTCGAAATAATAAATGACGGTCCTTCCTCAAATTATTCTCACCATGTCCCCTCACTGCCTTGTAAATTGGGATAAGAACTCATAGTTATCATAATTTTCGTATAATATTCACTTAAACAGTATACATTTTTTTTGGATCGCTTAAGTATTTTATTTAAGTGCCATAACTTTTGATGGATCACTTGAATGATAATTTTTTTTAAAAATGTTTATCAAAGTGTTGAAAATCCGACGTGACATAGCATTTATGGTAAATATTTTCAAAAATTTAAATGGCATTCAAGTGATTAAAAAAAATCACGGCATTGTACGTACATAAGTTATGGTTCTCTAATTATCGAAAAAAAAAAATTATGACACTTAAGTGATTGTTATTCAAAAGTTATGATACTTAAGTGGGTGCTGTTTGAAAGTTATAACACTTGTGATGTCTTTTTCCTTAGTAAATCAATTGGTCATATCAATTTTCTTACCTTTAGGATCAAATCGTTTGTATTTTAGTAATAAAAGGAGAGTATATAGACTTAAAATTTTTTACTAGATCAAAGTCCCAAAATGAAAGATAGGGTAGAAAGCATAATATCGACTAAAAAAATGCAAATTGATCATGTTCCAATGTATAATTTAGTATTTTTATATTTTGAAGTTAAGGTGAAATGGTTTTATCACCTGGAATGCACTAAAGAGGAGAGTCAATTGCCAAACTCCCATTTAAAGTTAGTTTGAAGGGCAGGGCCATCGTGGTCAAAAAGCAACGATTAAAAACCCCACCGAAATCCCCTTTTTCGATTTCATCATTCCCGTAAAAGTTCTCAAAAGAGCAAAACGCATCAAAAAAGATCGTGAAAAACGCTATTTTTCTTGTACTTCGATTAGAACGTTGGCCAGCAATTCTAGTGATCCAACTGTAATTACATCGTGTCACAACCATTTCATTTCTTATCAAGTCTAATTTGAATGTGATGTTCTTATTATTTCTAACACAATTGCAAATGTGTTAACCTAGACACAAACCTTAAAAATGAAATTCTTAGTCTAATTGTCGATCTGTACAGCATGCACGCAGATAACTTCATTTGATTTTCCTTTTTGTTAGTTTTAAATAAGAATGAGAAAGTCAAAAATATATATATCGAGGGTATTTGAGGAAACAAAGAGAAAATAGATTACTTACAAGCAGGAGCCCGTTTTCCTTCTATATAATGGCATATATAACATCTCATCCAATCATGTTAAAAATCGATTGAAAGGGTAAGTCCGTGAATCATATATAAACGTGTGGATACTACATGGCTGAACTTGACTGCAGCACGATTAACCATTTGATGTTCCCAATGGAGAAAAAATTACTAGGAGCTGTTGCCAAAAGTCCAAGCTGTGGGAATCCCCAACTCGATCAGTGAAGCTTCAAATCCCAACCTTCCATATATAAAATTGAAAGCTGTGGGCTATTTAAATTCGAGGTCATGCTTCGTTTAATTCAATTGATATATGATAGAACCCACTATGTAAACTTCGCTTCATTTTTATATTATGACTGCATTTTTAATTCACATGGCAAATAATTCCAGCTGTAAAAGATTATGACAAATTTTTTAATTAGATATTGAATGCGACTCACTTATTTAAACTTTCTTGTACAAGTTATGGCGAATGTCTTTTTTATTTTAAAAACAGGAGGCGATTATTTTCAAATTAGGCTTGTCATATTTCGCAAAATATCTTTTCCTTAACCAAGTTACGGTGAATATTGCGATCATTATTCAACTAAATCACTCTTTTCCAATTCAAAGCTCTTATGTGTTGGCTCAATTGGGAAATCCCACATTGCGTTTTCATTTCTATAAAATTACTCTCGAATTTATACTTAATGTCTCTAATGAGCAAATCTTGCATATAACCAGTATAGTAAATATGAAGTTCATTCCATCTTAATTATTATATCGTGTGAGTCTTATATGAGTTCAAAATATATAAAAACTGAAATGGAGTGGACTTAAATGCTTCATCTGCATTCGAGAATATTTTGTCTTTGACTGTTTTTTTCCATGGTTTTGTACCTAGAAAATCCTAGGTGGCATAACAAGGAAATTCACGAAAAACCCTCTAATTTGTAATTGAAAAATGAGTTTTATCTTTACTTCGTTCTCACAAACCAAGTGCAATTTTTACTAGAAATGTGCATTGGTGTTGTAAATCCTTCGTGAGTGCCTCGACAAGTCCGCCTCCACTTGGGACAAGCATGCGTCAACGTGGCGTATAAATATTTTCGAGATTTCATATTTTTCTCGTTCTTTCTTTTTTTATAATTTCTAGATGGTGTCAAGCCAAACACATGTAATGTCTACTCGTGCTAGAATAAATAATGCCTTCAAAACTCTTTAGGAAAGTTCAACTACTCGAACTTTTCTTCCTTGATAGTCCCTTGATGTACATTGCTTATTACCGTTGATTAATACCATTAAATGCGACATTTTCGCACGACGTGTGTTTTCATTCTTGCTTCCTACGAATGTTTCTTCAAACCATGCGAGTATCTGAGTATTGGAAAGTCATGCGCTTGAGTCGGGTGATGTGCTACTCGTGACCGAGGATGGTGCACGCTGCACGATCCTTTAAACTGGCTCAACGGTCCGGACAAGACCACGGAAGGGTGTGCCGTCGGACTGCATCACGTGCTCGACTAAAGTAGGAGAAATTTCGACCGTCAATGTCGAAGTGGATGGATTCTCGAAGTATGCAACTCATTCCCACTGCCAAGCATTGTACAACTGAAGAAACAACCTCCTTGTCCTTTTACCATGTAGTCAAGTACTAGGCTATGCTTGCGGTATAATAAGCTATTTCGACCGTTTCTCAAGCAATTTCTAGTCAGAATTGCTCAGAATCATGGGGTCGCAACTGTGCAAATCTTCAAGCCTTCATTCCTAGACAGACGGCCCACCTGAACGCTTCAATGGGATGCTAGTAAACGTTGGAGGCATTGCACGAGTGCCAAATGATAAGACGTGGAAAACACCAACATTGCTCGATCCTATCTCTTGAAGGGCTTCAAGTAGTGGGCTGATTAGAAGAGAAAGCCTATTGAGGGCTGATAAGGCATTTTGGTCGTATCAAAGATCCTTTCATCGCATTACCTTGTTAGGGTAAATATTACAAAAAATCCTAAATTAGTATGATTGTAATAAATTTATCCCAAATTAATATTTTGATCACGAAAAACCCTAAATCAATATACTTGTGACAAATTAACAAAAACTAATTTTTTTTTAACCACTAAAGGGCTTTCGAATTTACCTTAAGTTAATTTCTGTTAAATTGAATTAATGATACATTTGTGACTAACAGAGGGTAAAATTCAAAACTAGTACATTGATAAACTATTTCAGTAATTTGACGGTAAAATTTAATGGAAACTGACGAATGGTAAATTTATCATAGATATATTAATTTGTGATTTTGATGATAAATTTATCATAGATATATTAATTTATGATTTTGATGATAAAAAAATTAATTCGAAATAAATTTAATAGTTGTTCGTGGTATTAATCCATCATAAACGATTCTAGGGGCTATCCATGTGCCTTGGCAGGGTGAGAAATTGGGCACTCGAACCAATTGATGTATGGATGAACCTTAAGCTTGGACAGGGACACAGCCCTCGGGAGTACCAAGTATCCCTGTCCTGTTTAGCCGAACTCCAACGCCCCTTCAAAGATCACGTTTACCTCCCAATCCAACCCAACCCCACCTCCCCACCTCTTGCTCCTCCTTCCTCTCCACTCCTTTTCTTTTCACTCCAGCTCTCTTGCTCCCCACTCTCAGTATCAGTCCACACTGCAACTGCACTCTCTCTCTCTCTCTCTCTCCACCGTTCACAGTCTCCATCTCTCCGCCTCTCTCCGCCATGACTTCCTCCGCATTACCTCCGTCCAACCTCGCACCCCGTCTCTCTCCTCTCCTCCTCCTCCTCCTCCTCCTCCTCCTCCTCATTTCCGGTAAGCAACATTCTTCTTCTTCTTCTTCTTCTTCCCCTCTCTCTCCAATGTGGTCTTCAACTTGATTGGTTTGCTTTCCGCTTGCAGGCCTCGCGTCCCCGGCGGCCATGGCGGCCCCGATCGGCGTCAACTACGGCCAGATCGCCAACAACCTGCCGTCGCCGGACCACGCGGTGACGCTGGTGAAGTCGATCGGGGCCACCCGGGTCAAGCTCTACGACGCGGACTCCCGCGTCCTCTGCGCCTTCGCCCACACCGGCGTCGAGTTCACGGTCGGCCTGGGCAACGAGTTCCTGGTCCAGATGAAGGACCCCAAGAACGCCCTCTCCTGGGTCAAGACCAACGTCCAGTCCTTCCTCCCCGACACCAACATCACCACCATCGCCGTCGGCAACGAGGTCTTCACCTCCAACGACACCTCCCTCAGGTATCGTTAACCTTTAGGCCCGTCGATTCACGCTCCCCCATCGATTTCGAGCCGCGAATTCACGTCAATTCGCTACATTGTATGTAAATTTGCTGTTGCTGTGCTTCAGGGACCTCCTCTTGCCGGCGATGAAAAACGTTCACGACGCGCTCGCCAGCTTCGGCCTCGACAAGCAGGTCACCGTGACCACGGCCCACTCGCTGGCCATCCTCGAGACCTCCTACCCGCCGTCGACGGGCAGATTCCGGCGGGATGTCGCGAGCCGCGTGAGACAGGTCCTGGACTTCCAATGCCAAACCGGGTCGTCGTTCCTGATCAATGCCTACCCCTACTTCGCGTACAAGGCCAACCCGAAGCAAGTCCCGCTCGACTTCGTCCTCTTCCAGTCGTCGCAGGGGATCACCGATCCCTCCACGGGGCTCAACTACGAGAACATGCTGTTCGCCCAGATCGACGCCGTCCACTCGGCGCTCGCGGCCGTCGGGTACGCGAACATTACGGTGCACGTGTCGGAGACGGGGTGGCCATCGAGGGGCGACGACGACGAGGTCGGGGCGACGCCGGAGAACGCGAAGAAGTACAATGGGAATCTGATAAAGATCGTGAAGCAGAAGAAGGGGACGCCGATGAAGCCGAACTACGACCTGAACATATACGTATTCGCGCTGTTCAACGAGAACATGAAGCCCGGGCCGATGTCGGAGAGGAACTACGGGCTGTTCAAGCCGGACGGGACGCCGTCGTACACGCTCGGCGGCGGCGGCGGCGGCGGCGGCGGCGGGGCGAGCAATGGGACGATCTCTGGAGGGTCCGGCGGGGGCGGGAGCGCTTCCGACGGGACGCCACCGGCACCGATTGGCTACCTCTCTGTTTCCTCCGGCGCGGTGAGTTTTGGCAATGATCTGCCTCTCAACATTTTCTTCTTTTTATTTTCTGTTCGATTTTCCGGATATTTGTTTGTTTTCTTCTTTGGGATAAGTGTGTGGTTAATATAGGACTAGTTTTGAAAAATTAAATTATTTTTAATATTTAGGAGGAGCTCGTGAATTTATTAGTAAATTTATTAGTAAATAGGTAAACCTAGCATTATGCTAAAAGCAATTGACTAATTCACTCTTGAAATGTGAATCATATTTAACATAGCGTATATATATTTAAGCGCGATATTTTTCAAAGGAATTACATTAAGTTACTGGGGAAGATGCATTCTTTTTGGCTTTCATTCGCCAACTATGGAATTGTTGATTTTTTTTTGGGATTTCAATTTCGCAAGTTTTAATCATTTAAAAATATATAGCTAAAACCTCTCTCTCTCTCTCTCTCTCTCTCTTTATATATATACACACACATATATATAAACGGTCATGTGGACAATCAAGGTCATTTAAAACCATGTGAGCCTCTGCACTTTTTTCACAAATCAAGCATATAGTATTTCTCATTATGGATGGAAAGTCAGACGTGCACCTTTTGACTTTCTGTCAAAATTTTTAAAAACACAATGAAAGAAAATCAAATGGGGCTTCAGTTGCATTTCATTTCAACACTTACTGTATCTCATTATTGGAGCCCAATGGAGTTATCCTAAGTCTTATCTGGACTCAGCCAATCAAGGGGTTCACAAACAATCCCGAAATATAAAATAATTCTTTATCTTATCAATTTTTTGTCTGGGTTACCAAGCAACGCTCTCTCACGTTCTGGGAAGGGATGCTGCTAAAATTCCTCGATGGCAGACCGCAGTAGCCTGAGATCAGGGTCTGATATCTCGCGTCTGTCGACCAACGTGAAAGTTGATTATTATTAGGCGCTCTCGGAGCATTACTTAACGTGCATCTGTACCACACGATGCGCGACAGTGTCATTAGATTAAGCGCCTTCCCTACCTCTTAAAATCTGGTAATCGAGAGATCCGACTTGTGATTAGTGCTGAATTGGGGGGTGCATGTGGGGCTTCCTTTGGAGCTGTAGAGCTGCTTAATCTCTGACATCGCATGCCTTAAACTAAGTTCATTAGAATGTGCAACGGCTTTTTTGGCAGATCTCGCTCTTGTTTAGCTTTCTGCTTTTTTCTTTTTCTTCACTTGGGTGCGAACTTTATGCTTTTAGATTAGATTATAGATGCTGTGCGTAAAAATCCGAGTAGAATATTTGAAGGTTCATCGTCCAAGTAAAGAAAGATTCGCCCTTTGGACGAATTCTTTAATTCTTGATTTGTCCGAATACTTTCAAAAGAACTGACCGACCAACCTCGAAGATTTAGATCTTTTTTTGGCCTAACTTTGTAGATTCAGATCTTAAATCTACATCCACATTGCCTTCAGCTTTGGCTTGTTTGCTAGCTCTGTTTGTGTTTCCCCTTCTCACTTCTGATCTTAACTCTCTGAAGCATGAACGACTGAACATGCTTGTTTTCTTCTTCTTTTCAAAAGTTCTGCGACAAAAGGACATTAGTGATGAATTGATATTTCACCTGTGCTAGTCTAGCTGTCCGGGTTGGTTTTCCCTAATTTGGAGGTTGTTCCTTAAAATGTCAAAAAATTGAACTTGCTCAAATTATTCCCATTTTGTGTTATGATGCATTGGTTCTTGGAGCTTTATAGTCGATTGCCATAATCCTTTCTTTCGTGCAATTCCCGGCCATAACACGAGATTTAATGCGATGGGTTGAAATTATTTACTCGCTATTTCGATTTGGCTATGGCAAAAGAAGAGTATTTTGCGTCTTTAGGCTGACAAAACTTTGTGTACTGTGCGTGCAGAACGAACTTCGATCATTAGGCGCGGCATGTCTTGTGTTGGCTCTGTTCCTGATCAAGCTCGTCTTTTGAAGTATGAATCCGTCTTATTTCGAATTTTGGGTGATCATCAACGAAGTGGGTATCTAAAAAGAAGGTGAAAGACTTTTTGGATTCTCTTTTTGCTTGTAAATCAGCTCCCCAAAATTCACGGGCATAAGTGTCTCTCCCATCATATCTTCCCGGTCGCATCCTACTGCTCTAGCACAAGTTGCACAGAGAGAGAGAAAGAGAGAGAGTGCTTTCGAGAACATCACTTGCTATTATTGGTACTGCACTTGGGTCCATTTCATCAGAGAAATGCACAGAGAGTAGGGACATCAAGTGGGTGGGACGTGTAAATGTGAAATGAGTGGTAGCTTTTTTCTGTTTGGTTGGCGATGAACTGTAATTGTTTTGGCACTTCTTTTTTGGCGTTTTTGGGGAGGTTGGTGGGGGAGAGAATTGTGCAGTGTAGTGTCTTCAATAATTCCTAGATGCCAATGTACTGTCATTTTATTGCTATTCTATTCCAAAATGTCCTATCTGGGGCGTGTGGGACAAATGCACCATCATTTCCATTTGGCTAACGTGACCACCCATGATTTTACCGCTGCATAGGAGCACAAGAAAAGGGGCCCTATGGCCTCGCTTTCATGGATGATGTGATAGACATGATGTAGGAAACAGCAGATCAGCATTTGCATTTGAACCGAGGGTTCTAGGTGAAAGAAGTTAATGCAAAACGTCAGGGTAGAATTTAATGGATATCTACTCTAGGAGTCAGGGAGTAGAGGTGGGTGATAAATGGGCTGTTGGTCGCTTCCAGCGGGATCTCTCTTCGCGGGCGCCTGCGGGATTGAGGTCCCTAATGTTGATGCTCGTGGTGAGACCTCAGATTCAAGGTGATGGTAAATCGGATTTGAGGTCGGCCTATGCAGTGGCGACGATTGCAGCGGCAGCTAGCGATGCGGCAATGAGCTTATGGAGAGAGAAGAGAGGGACGGGAGCGTTGGCAATATATAAGGAATGATTTTATGAATGGCGACATGGATTTTATGGAGAGCAGAAGATGGACAAACTTGCCACTTTCCTAGCGAGTGCATGTAGTCCCCGCTTCTCCTCTTCACAAAATTAACCTGTCATGTATCAAGATGCGACATGAGTGTTCACTCAACAACAGGCACAGGCACAGGCATAAGCACAGTAGAGAAGAACTATCCATCTCAAAATTCAAAAAGATTACCTGCTTGTACACGAGCAGAAAATCACTCTTTATAACCTAAAAAACCTTGAAATAAAATTATTCAAACTAGGAAATCCTAATAAGACCATTTAGCATAAATTATTAACTTATGAGCAAAATAAGCAAAATCTATATAATCCTAATATCCCAGTGATATCAGAGCAAGACATCCCAAAAAAAAAATATATGTGAGTTCTTTCTAACATAAAGAGCTAATATGAAAATTGATGTTAAATAAAGGAAAGTAGATTAAAAAAATGTCTATCAAATATCACATGAAATCAAATCTTGACTACCGTGCATCAACAGCACTAATAACCGTCACACTGACACGACTTGATCTATCCGAAAACTGGAAGTTATGAGGTATTCAACAGCTCGTTAGAGTAAAGCAATTAATTTCTGCCATTTCCCGTTTTATGAAGTTCATTTATTCAAAAAGAGTAGAATACCTTAATGATATCAGCAGCACATTTGTTATGCAAGAATCTCTTTTTGGTCTGTTTGAATTTGGCTTGAAAGAAAGATTTTTGAGCTCTCATCAAGTTATGCATTGGTTTGAATCTGAGTGCAGGTTACTGATCAAAGCTTCATATGTTTCTGGATTGTAACACGCAAGTTAATCAAAACAGCGAGCATCATCTTCCAACGGGTGGATGGGATATGTTATAAAGATTGGCATCCTCTCCTCCTGTACTTATCAACGAAAAAAAATCGGGCTAATACCACCCAAAAAAAAAAAAGATAGTAACTTTATCTTGAGTGACAATTCTTACTCGAACTTTTTTTTTTGTCTCAATAAAAATCACTAATTTTTACTCGAGTCTCAAATATTTATGAATATTCTTTTAACAATTAAAGTTTTGCAAATATCACCAATACACTTATGCTTCTTTTATTTATACCACATTTAAGTTCACAAATTCATTACGTTACAAGTAAAAAGATAGAAGACCAGGTAGGAGTAGGGGGATTTATCTCCATACTATACTATACTTCCAAAAGTTTGCCTATACAAACATCCAAATTGAAGTCACGGGTCATTAACTTCTCCATCTACTGCGTCTCCATCATCCAGATCGAAGCTATCCTTTTGAATTGAAAGGAAGTATTCTAGAAAAAAGGTAAAAGGAGAAAGAGTAGGCAATGATCGCTGCTTTAAAGGCTTATAAAGAACTTCAATGCCAAAGGTATCGGGACCAAGTGGACCTGAATGTACATTGTACCACCTTCAAGGAATTTCGGGATCATCAGCAAACAAGTTGGGGAAATAAAGTTTAACCCAAGCTTGTAAAAGCCACAAAAGGGCCAAAAAAGGGTTGGGGGTAGTCTGAGCATTATTGGAAGGTTTGTTTATAAGGTTGCTAAGGTTTAAATTTCCATGGAATATGTCTCACTTAACCAATTAAGTAGGGGCTTCCTTTCTTGCCGCATTACGTGATTTTCACACAAAATAATAGTTGTGTAGTTGAATGTTATCAAACGCACTTGATGACATTAAGCTTTGAAAAAATTTAATCCTCAGAGATATAATGTTATTGTTAAAACATACACTAAGAGAGAGAATCCTTTATATTTTGGTGAATCTTTTTTTTTTAATCCACACAATATTAAAGAGGCAAAAAATTATTCAGCTAATTAACAAGCATGGCTATGAGGTTTACAAGGGGTTGATCAGAGTACTGTTAATTCCGCACCCCAGTTCCCATTGAACGCCTGAAGGTATTTCATAATTTTAAAGAATTTGATGGCCTTTTCTGAAAATTCTCAAAACAAGAAAGTTTTAGATGTTGATCTAAGCTTTCTTTTGATACCAACTTTGTTGGAATTAGGCCACATTTGATCGTTCAAAGGACCCAATCAGTGTGACGTCATTATCCGCACCCGAGTTCTAGAATTTATTTTCCAAAAACATCAAACATGTCTCAAAATCCAATAGGTTTGATATCTTTGTTAGTTATCGTTTAAAACTTAAAAATCTTGTTTAAGGACTTAATTGTGATTTTCCAAAACTTGTGTCCTTGATCGCTAATCTTTGAAGTTTAACCTTTTGGTTTCCTTCCCTCATGGTCATTTTGTGTGCAAACTTGATTGATCATTGCTTTTGCTTCGAATGAATAAGTGACCTATTCTAGTTCACTTTCATTGGTTGGTTGATTGAGAACCAAGGTCTTATGACCTACGTGCATGAATTTATAATTTCTTTGCATGTGTTTTTCAAATGAATTATGTAGGACCGATGCATGTACGTGAATAAACCAAAGGGATACATTTATGAACGTGAGGGATGGCTAAGTATCGACAACTATAATTAATCAAATAGGTGTCGTGAGATGGCTGATGCATGTAAATCAAAGACCGATAACTTGTTTTTGTTTCTCCGACTTTAACTGATCTTGACAATACACGTATTATGCACAATTACTCTCAAGAATGGTTTGTCCTAAGAATAGATACTCGACATATATTGTAGAGCCGTTCCATCACTGTCCCCGCTCTTTCAGATAACCATCGTCATCAACTTGTGTTCGTTATAGTTTTCTTCCAAGCAGAGAGAGACAAAGAGTCACTCAGAGAGAGACCGTTCAACATGCTGAACAAACAAAGTTGGAGTAACGTGAAAAATCATTGACCATGTGAAGTTCTGCTTCCAATCCATCTAATTTGGGACCGGCCAAACACCCCTTTCGATTAGGTCTTGTATCAGTGGTAATCGCAAACCATCTTTTATTTTCTTCTCTAGCTTGAGACATTCTCCTTCAGCAGATTCGGCTTCAACCTTCGTAGTTTCCAACTTCTCACTCAATGCTCTGATTTTTTTCTTCAGTTCCACAATTTCCACATTACAACTATTTATTTTTTACTCAGCAGCCTAGCAAGCATATCACTCATTCAACACAAAAAAGTCCAGAAAGATAAACAGGAGATGACAGATCAGTACTGATGGAGACAACGAAGATATTAAGAGAACAGGAAATTCAAATTAGCAAGTTGCTTTCTTGAATGTGTCATCAAAAGATGTGCTAAACCTTGAAACTTGGGCAGAAAAATCATCAGCCTTCAATTTTCAAAATGCCTAGATCAAGTTGGTAAGAGTTTACCTTCAGCTCTGACTTTATGGTGATCAAGCACTTCTCAGCACACTTGATCACCACCTCCTCATTTACCTCGTCCTTCTGCATAATCATCGAGAAATGGTAAATGTTGAGTAGTCACTCCCAATTGGAGAGGCCAATGCAATTATGCATATCTGTAGTAAAATATGTATGGTAGTGAGTGTGTAAAAATAAAAAGAAAAAAAAAGGAGAAAAAAAATCAAAAGAGATCGGTTGATAAATCAACATGATCTTTTATATCCAGAAAATCAATGGAGATTGGGAAAGAAATCAAAGTGATTTTCTCAGATCTACAAAATCACGAGAGATTAGGATATAAATCTACGTGATTTTCATATCGTACAATTCTAATTTGGATTACATTTGCTCCTATAAATAGAAGTCCTCCTCAATAGAGAAGGATATACAAAAGCAAGAATATCAGATCAGCGTAGCTGAGTTATCCAGTTTATGAGAGGTTCAGATTTACATATTGAAGATAGTGAGAGATCCACCTTTGGGTGAAGTTGTATCCCATTATTTATCATAGTGGAAGTTTGAAGTGGACTACGGTCCCGTGGTTTTTCCCTTCACCTTGGAGGGTTTTCCACTTTAAAATTTTGGTGTTACTTATTATTCATCTTTACTGCTTTCATTCAATATTTTATCCTATTTAATTTTTACAGAAATAGTAGTGGGAAAAATTATATGGGCCTTCTCCACAAATATCGTTTTTTTTTTCCAACAAGAATTTATTTTCTTTTTCCCAACAAGTAGTATCATAGCAAGGTTGCTCTATGTATTATTTTTCTGTGCAGAATTAAATGAAAGAAAATTTTGGCAACATGATAAAATTGACCGCATTCAATTATGCAATCTGGAAACCAAAGATGGAGGATCTGCTATACATTGGAGGTCATCTACTCAAATTGGGAGATGATCGGCTCAACATCGGGCAATAATCAAAGATTGCTATCTAACGATAGACTTTCTAGCTCGAAAATTGGAGGTCATCTACTCAAATTCCACTTACTACGTGCAAACTACCCTCATTTGAGTTAATTGCACGGGTTAAATGCCCAAACTTAATCAATTCATGAATCTTGAAACGCGTTTCACGATTATAAATAGTTGGGCATTTGTGCTTGTGCTTTTGGATTATAGAGAAAGAAGTAAGAGAGAGGGTAAATGTGCGGTTTAAAGTTAGCTTCTTTCAATATATGATTTCTTTTTATTTAAAGATTAACCTTTCATATATATGATGAATAAAGTATATCAATGTCCGCTACGTGGATGTTTCTAAAATTTCGTTTTTGAGCATGGTAAATATGCATTAGTGCAACTAGTATGGGTGTAAGTTTCAATTGGCGCTTTATGAATATCTACATAAGCCGGTCAATTTTTAAAAAAAATTAGCTACTCATGACTAAATCTTTGCCTTAGAATAGTCTTTTTCCTAAGATACAGACGTTAACGAACACTATTAGTAAAGTATATAAGCAATTCATAGTTTACTAGCTAATTCAAAAAGGAATGATTGTTCGTAATTTTATCAAATTTTTCCAACATAGTAAATCAATTATTTCGTTAGCATATTGATATCTTCTAAATATTATGTAGATATGACTGATACACCATATATTCTACAAATCATTCACATATTTGTCATATCATGCACCAGATACATGGTTAGATTTATGTCTAGAATTGCAACTTGTAGAGGGCACTCTCAAAGATGAAATTGAATAAGTCTCGGATATAAAATGTAACCCAAAAAAGGAGCGATATTGCTGTCTTTTGTTTTCCTCGATCTTTAATGAGGGAAATTCGATAACTCGTTTTTGTTTTTCCGACTTTAATTGATCTTGACAATACACGTATTATGCACAATTACTCTCAAGAACGGTATGTCCTAAGAATAGATCCTCGACAAATATTATAGAGCCGTTCCATCACTATCCCTGCTCTTTCAGATAACCATCGTCATCAACCTGTGTCCGTTATAGTTTTCTTCCAAGTAGAGAGAGACAGAGAGTCACTCAGAGAGACCGTTCAACAGCCCGTAGAACACGCTGAACAAACAAAGCTGGAGTAACGTAAAAAATCATTAACCATGCGAATTTCTGCTTCCAATCCATCTAATTTGGGACCGGCCAAACACCCCTTTCGATTAGGTTTTGTATCAGTGGTAATCGCAAACCATCTTTTATTTTCTTCTCTAGCTTGAGACATTCTCCTTCAGATTCGGCTTCAACCTTCGTAGTTTCCAACTTCTCACTCAATGCTCTGATTTTGTTTCTTTAGTTCCACAATTTCCACATTACAACTATTTATTTTTTACTCAGCAACCTAGCAAGCATATTAATCATTCAACACAAAAAAGTCCAAAAAGATAAACAGGAGATGACAGATCAGTACTGATGGAGACAACGAAGATATTAAGAGAACAAGAAATTCAAATTAACAAGTTGCTTTCTCGTATGTGTCATCAAAAGATGTGCTAAACCTTGAAACTTGGGCGGAAAAATCATCAGCCTTCAATTTTCAAAACGCCTAGATTAAGTTGGTAAGAGTTTACCTTCAGCTCTGACTTTATGGTGATCAAGCACTTCTCAGCACACTTGATCGCCACCTCCTCCTTTACCTCGTCCTTCTGCATAATCATCGAGAAATGGTAAATGTTGAGTAGTCACTCCCAATTGGAGAGGCCAACGCAATTATGCATATCTGTAGTAAAATATGTATGGTAGTGAGTGTGTAAAAGTAAAAAGAAAAAAAAAAAAAAAAAAAAAAAATCAAAAGAGATCGGTTGATAAATCAACATGATCTTTCACATCCAGAAAATCAACGTAGATTGGGAAAGAAATCAAAGTGATCTTCTCAGATCTACAAAATTACGAGAGATTAGAAGATAAATTTATGTGATTCAATTCCAATTGGGATTGCATTTGCTCCTATAAATAGTAGTCCTCCTCAATAGAGAATAATATACAAAAGCAAGAATATACGTAACGGAAGAAACAATTTTCTTTTCCAAAAAAGAGAGTTATCTTTGAGTGAATTATACAGTTTGTGAGAGGTTCAGATCCACAAATTGAAGATAGTGAGAGATCTACCTTTGGATGAAGTTGTATCCCATTATTTATTATAGTGGAAGTTTGAAGTAGACTACGGTCTCGTGATTTTTCCCTTGACCTTGGAGGGTTTTCCATGTTAAAATTCTAGTGTTATTTACTTTTCATCTTTACTGCTTTCATTCAATATTTTATCCTATTTAATTTTCACAGAAATAGTAGTGGGAAAAATTATTTGAGCCTTCTCCACAAATATCGTTCTTTTTTGCCAACAAGAATGTTATTTTCTTTTTCCCAACAAGTAGTATCATAGCAAGGTTGCTCTATGTATTATTTTTATGTGCAGAATTAAATGAAAGAAAATTTTGGCAACATGATAAAATTGGTTACATTCAATTATGCAATCTGGAAACCAAAGATGGAGGATCTGATATACATTAAAGATCTTTGAAGGCCAATTGTGATATCGATGGAGGTACCAGTACCAACGTCCGAGGAGTCCGATCCTGTAGCGGAAGCCAAATTGGCATCGTCTTCCGGTGGCAAACCAACGACCATGTCCAAAAACGAATGGATGGTGCTTAATCGAAAGTGTGCTGCTCAAATTCGACAATGGATCGATAAGAGCATTTTTCAAAATTTTGCTAATAAACATGATGCCGGTGTTCTTTGGCAAAAATTAGAGAAAATGTACGCAAGAACAACGGCGCAAAATAAAGCAAATCACATGTGGCAACTCGTGAATCTGAAATACAAAGACGGGAGTAGTGTCTCGGAACACATGAGCGAGTTCCAAGGTATAGTAGACCAACTCAACTCTATGAAGATGACATTAGATGATGAATTGCAAGCATTACTGCTGCTTAGCTTCCAGAATCAACAAATAGGAAGTTTGAAGTGGACTATGGTCCCGTAGTTTTTCTCTTCACCTTGGAGGGTTTTCCACTTTAAAATTCTTGTGTTATTTACTATTCATCTTTACTGCTTTCATTCAATATTTTATCCTATTTAATTTTCACAGAAATAGTAGTGGGAAAAATTATCTGGACATCCTCCATAAATATCGTTCTTTTTCTCAACAAGAACGTTCTTTTCTTTTTCCCAACAGTAAATACATCAATTCCACTATAATAGGGTACAAGCCATGAGAATTGCATCACCACAAATGTGTGTGCATGTGTGGGAGAGAGACCTTTGTAGCCAAATCAATGGAAAATTTCGCCCTTAGAGCATCTTCCCTATTTTGTGCATCCTTACTTGTGCACTCTTGTGCAATTGATGCCTTCTCTAAGGCTGTTTTTGCTTCTCTAACAACAATATCATACTTCCTTTTCCACTCCTCTGCCCCCTCTCGAGCAGACTGAGCTTGTTCCTTAGCAACAGCTACTCTTGTCTCACCAGCACTGCTCCAGGACTTGAGGATAGCAATTTCAAGACTAGCCTGGTCTTCTTCAGCTTTCTTTTTAGACAACACTTGCTCGTATTTCCTTTTCCAGTCCAGAGATTCTTGCTTTGTAGATTCTAATGTTTTCAGCAGACTAGAAGACTCTCTTCAAATAAACCACAAATACTCTGTAGACTTGAATAATCCTTGTTCTCATCACTTATGGCATCTTCATATTGCTTCAAATACTGAGATTTGGAATTCTCACATTTTATCAGTTGCTCCTCACATAACCTCAACTGATCTTCTGTGGCGCTACATTCTAGAATCAAGGAAGCCCTCTCAAATATGCTCTAACCAATTAGCCTTTTGGCAAGTTCTTGTATTGGTTTATCCCAGCTAGATAGATCAAAAGCGACAAGTCAAGGATGGAGATAGAGATAACACACTTGGAAAACTAGAAGGAAATGTTGAAAGGAAAAAGGGAAACCTTTCTCGGCAAGCTTTTGCCATTTCGATGGACCATGTGATGACGCTTCATATTCTGAACAAAGGTGACCAGGAATCTGCAAAACATCCATAGAGAACACTAAAGATGATGGCCCAAATGACAATAAATATCCATGAATTCCCATTATATGACTGGTACAACAAGTATAAATAATTGTAGCATTTATTTTACACCTCAAATTTTGACATATGACAGGCTTGATTGGCTATTTTCTTATTAAATGCTACACAATATAACATTAGGAAGGTAAGTGAGGATGTTTATCAAGCAATATTACTTTGTGGTAAGTATATGTTACCGGCACTTGCATCTAATAACTTAAATTTTTAGAACGGTTAGAAATGGTTTCACAAAATTTGACATCGTAAGTTTGAATATTTGTAGACTCCTTATTACCTCCCCATGAATAATTTCCATGCTTTAATCTTAAGCCAAACACCAATATTTACATGAGGGGAGTGTTAAACCATTCAAATATTAATAAAGCTTTTAGAATTGTTGACAATGTTCACATAATTTTGCACTTTGTAATCCCATGCAATGTTTATTCAAAGAGTGAAATTTTCATAGTGATCCAATCATCTCTTGGCATTATGGATGTCTGTGATTTGGAATGGGCAACTCTTATCACATCACGAGAGCTAACACATTGTAAAACCAAAGATCTACGCAAAAGAATTCCAAGTGACCTTTTGTACTCCTATTTTTCATGTTCCACACTAAATGCTTTGCAAAGAGAAGAGAATCTCATCTCCCAACATCACTATACATGCTTGCAACAGTTAACTTGAAAGGTACTCAAATTTAAATAAAAGCTTAGCATGTTCTTTATGAGATTGATTAACCAATAAATAGCCTACCAACTTCAGCATTAGATAAAGAATCATCTTAGATATATTGCACTCCCATGGCACTAGGGGATACTTCACAGCTCCCTACATTTGGAACTGGACCTCGTTTGCATTTGCTACAACCATGAAAAATATTCCCAAATGCCCTCATCTCTTCCACCCTTTCAACACATCTAAATCCCCCACACCAATGATGGCCGCCTCACGATTTCACCATCATCAACATTCTACAAGATCATTTTTCACTGGATAAAGACAACTTCGAATCTGCATTATTGAAACATAGACCAAATGCTATAAAAATAAGCCAGGCTCTGATTGTTGGAAGCAATTTGATCTAATGAGATATCGATGCAAAATTAGTTGATAATATCTAAGCAAACAAAACAACATATTTAAGTTCATAAAATAAGGTATACCAAGAAAAAACTGAACAAGAGAAAAATGAATATTCTCTATGGATAGCGTCAAACATGACTACTAACCTCAACAACTTTATCAATATCAGCAAAAGGTGCACAACAAGCTACTCTCAGCTCATTTTCCATGCTTTGTATAGCACGTGAACACTACAAGTCTAACTCCATAAATGCATTCATCTTGGTTTCATGCATGGATCAATTTATTCAAGAGAGGATTGCTTAAGTTATTGCTCCGCATACAGAGAAATCAAAATAATCTAAAAAAAAATAGATCATCTTCAATAACTGTAATTAGTCCACACACCATAGCTTTTTTATGAAAAGGAAAATCTTATCTAACAATGTCAACATTATCTTTTAACCACACCAAACTCCATATTCAAGAACTTGAGACTAAGTTTTTCAGAATCCAACTTAACAAGATTTTCAAAAATGTTGACCACTCAATTATTGCACTATCTGCACCATAGATCAATTTTTAGACCAATTGTCTCATAATGTGAGAAAAACATGTCTAGTGGAATATTGATCTCCATAATCTGACACGACAATGGCCATAAAAAGGGAGAAAATCAAATAAAGTGTTGGCCCAAAAAAAAAAAAAAACCAACAGTATCAAAGCCAAACCTAATGCAACCACCTAATCACAAGCAAAAAGGAAAAGAGTAAACAAAGCCCATAGAGACATAATTTCCCCAATTTAATAACCCTCACACAACCAAATTATTAGGAGCCACACATGATAAAAATAGCATTGAGATTCTACTTCATTGCAGCAGAAAAATGGTCAACATTTTGTACTTAGGCATCACCTCAAAAACCTTTCTAGAATATTTATGGAGACACTCCTCATATCTCTTCCTTGTTGAACTAGCATCAATAGCACTCGCATTGAATGCGGCTAATGATTTTTGTACTACTTCCTTATAAGCTTCACTCATGCCAGTCTACATTAACTGAAAATAGGAAAATATTGAAATAATAGAGAATTTATTTCACTAGCAAAGCGTTGCTTACTCCCTCCATTGGGTTAAATTGGATCAAAGTAGACTTGAAAACCTTAGTAGCTGAATCACTTTAACAATCTACAAAAGTTAGAGGAAAAATAAGAATGAAAACATAACTACTGCATGTTTTAATAGATAGAAATGACAAGTGATAATCAGCACCACATAGTTCTCTAGCTTTTCCCTTCTAATAACATTCTCATCAAAAGATGAGAACACCATTTAAAACTTGACGCATTATAGAAATGAACATGAAACACAAATTTGGGACAAACATGTCCTCTTGCAAGATGAAAAACATCTGAATGTCAAAACAAAGTGGAAAAGTTCCTTAGCTCATTAATATGGAATAACTCAATTTTAAGTAGAAGCTTGTAAAAATGTTTTCTTATTTCTAGTGACCCCAAGTATTTAGTGTAAGGTGGTAGCAATCCAATTATCAGGCACCAAAACTATATTGGTCAATAAAAATGCTTTGTACTTCCCATAATTAATCAAATGTTCATCTTTATTACCTTAGTTTTAATCTACAAAACCTCATAGCCATGCTTGTTAATTAGCCAAATAATTTTTGGCCTCTTTAATATTGTGTGGATTGAAAAAAAGATTCACCAAAATATAGAGGATTCTCTCTCTTAGGGTGTGTTTTAACAATATTAAATCTTCGAGAACTAAATTTTTTCTATGCTTAACGTCATTAAGTGCGTTTGATAACATTTAACTACACAACTATTATTTTGTGTGAAAATCACTTAATGCGGTAAGTAAGGAAGTCCTTACTTAATTGGCTAAGTGAAAAATATTCCGTGGAAATTTAAACCTTAGCAATCTTACAAACCAACCTTCCAATAATGCTCACTATTCCATGTTTGGTTTTATTTTCTATTACCATTCTATTTTTATTTTCATTTTCAGTAATTAAAGACTTTAGCACTTAATATTAAGCACTCAAATTTTCAGCACTTATTTTTTAATGTCGTCAAACAAGCCCTTCATTGCATACGCCCATTTAGTCATGAGTCTATTTGTGACAAAAATCCTCAGCCTTAGCCATACTCAGCCAAAATTAAAAGAAAGCAGACAAAGGCATAGGGGCACTAGGTTGTTTCAATTTAACACTTCACAAGATTGTTGTACCAATCATTGGAGAAAATTAACAAGCCTACTCAGATCCAACCTAGTTTGGGTCACTACCCAAGTTTTTAGATTGGAAACATAATGCAATATATTACCAACCGACCATGAATATGGTATTGTAGGCACTGTGCCCCTATTCAAGGCATCTAAGTAAAACTCTGTCATAGATGCTAGAACAAGGCTGGTCAAGACAGTGCCCCCAACTTGCTTGGGCCTTGTTCTCTCCAAAACAAACTCCGTCAATGCCTCTAACCCAGACCTAAACTCAGGCCTCACTTGCTCCATCTACATCCAACATCGCATACAAACCATCAAGCAAGAACTATAGAGTGAAAATTTTTCTCTAGGATGGACCTTAGAAACACTCTGTTAATTATGTAGTAAGCAGTAGGGACTGCTTTTGCCCAAAAATAATAAGAGATTGCTTCTGCCCAAAAGCAAGAAGAGACTCTTACTTTCAATTAAAAAAAATCTGATTTCCTGGAGAGAGTGATCCTTTCTACGACTTCATTTTGTTCTAAAGTATAGGGAGATGAGAAAACATATTGAAGACCATTTTCGTTCTAAAAACTTGCAAAATCTTGATTTTCAAATTCTCTCCAATAGTCAGTTTTGATACTTTAAATTGCATAACCCTTATCATTTTGAACATTTTTAGCAAACTTTGAAAAGTAAGAGAAGGCTTTTGCTTTATTTGCCAAGAAAAAAACCCTGTAAATCTCGAGTTTTTATCTACAATCACCAAACAATATTTATTACCTCAAATGCTTTGGATTCTAATACATTTGAAAATATCCATGTGAAGGAGCTATAAAGTATGGTTAGTGGAAACATGATTTATGGATTTGAATGAACTTATAACTTGTTTTACCAAAGTGCATGGAGTACACAACTCAGACTTTTGGTAAATCATTTTAGGAAGATTACGGACCAGCTTCTTGGAAGAAAGCTTAGCAATTTGCTTCATGCTGACGTATCCTAGCTTGTAGTGCCAAATATTTGCTTTATCTTGAATTGACATGAGACATTGAAAACTTTTTGAATGTCCAGAAGGTATATGTTGTCATGCCTTCGTCTAGTAAAAATTTGAATAAATTAAAAGTCGAGAGACAGCATTGCACATAGACCACATTGAGCAAATTTAAAGTTTAGAAATCACATTGCAATTCTATATTTTGGACAATGGCTCCAGATCTCAATTAGCAACTTGCTTGGTTCGTGATATTAGTAACATATTTGATACTGAAAAATAGTTAGTCAAGTGTTTCGTGGAGTTAAAATTCACCCATCTAAAATAAATTTTATATTTTCGTATAGGCCAAAGATTTGGTTGTACTAATTGATCTGTAAATTTGCAAATAAGTGGACTCCTCCACTTGTTTCTGATGCGCCAAAGCATAGGGGACAAAGAAGCCAAATGGATAAGTTTTGTTTGCTTCGCAAAAAATCAACAACTTGATTTTTTTTTAAATTTTAATAGATATTAGGACTTACAAAAACAAGTTTAAGAAATATATATATATATATATATATATGTTATTAATAACAATTCATGCCTAGAAATTTGTGTTGAACATGAGAATATTTTATATTGGCTCTTTTCGCAAGAGATATAATTGATCGAAATTAGGAAAATATTTTCCAAATTACTAATGTTCCGCAAAATAAACAGAACCCTAACGTAGATGGCTTCTCTGTTTTATTTTTTCACCTTCCAAGGCACATTTTCATGCATGTTCATGTCGAGGACAGCCTTCTCTTCCTACAGGACAATCCGACACTCTATTGACTTACTAAACATCAATCCCGCGTTCCAAATTTCTTTCCTTCTTGAAGCTTCACCCTTCCTCACCGCCTTCTTGGTCCTCTTCCTCCCACTTGCCATGGGAGACCTCGGGGCCTGCTATTGCCCTTTGCGGTAATTGTCATGAAGTGCCAACCACAAGAGTAATCCTAAGAAGTGAGATTGGAGTTTGCTAGTGTTTTATTCTCTCGTTTTGCTTCCCAAAGGTTGAGACCCCTTGGAGCAGAGATGGACAGTTATAGAAGAGTATTGTCTTGTGAGTGATCTGTCAAATCCACTCTGAACGACTATGTCTGCATAATCAATGTTGAAGATATTGATTAATGTTATCGCTCTCGAAATATTTGGTGGATGTCTTGACTTAAAATATTGAAAGATGTGAGAGGGTTGACAAGCCAACCGTCTTTGCTACAGTAGTCTTGAAAAATGAATTCGAGCTTATTGACGTGCTATGACCTAGCATGTATGACTGCGTCGTTCACATAGTCATCAGTAGTTCTAATTTTTCGAGCGAGCCGAAAGCTTGTCACATCTTGAGATATTGCCTAGTGTATGGAACATCTAAACTATAAAAGTTGATATTTTTTCCATTGTATTTGAAAACAACTAGGTTTAGATCCACATGGGTCGAGCCCCATATATTGAACTTTGAAGGGGGGTTGCTCTCAAAGACCATATTATGCATTGGGTTGAAGAAAATCCTGGATTGAAAAGGTCGAAATAACCTTTTCTTGCAAACTCATTGTAGTCTCTACTTGGGATTTAAGTGGTTTTGAATGTTTTGTGTGGGTGTGAGAATTTAGGATTTAGGAATGAGCATCTTAATCCGAGATACCTCATAGTGGATCTGAGAAGATAGTCCCCATGGCACTAATGGATACCTCATAGTTCTCCTACATTTGGAGCTGGACCCCATTTGCATTTTGTATTACCACGAAAAATTTCTCAAATGCCTTCATCTCATCTACCCTTTCAACACATCTAAATCTACCAGATACTAATCAGACCCCTCACCAATGATGGCCGCCTCACGATTTCGCCATCATCAACATTCTACATTATTATTTTTCACTAGATAAAGACAACTTCAATCTGCATCATTGAAACATAGCCCAAATGCTATAAAAATACGATAGGCTCTGATTATCGGAAGCGATTTGATCTATAGAGACACCAATGCAAAATTATTTAACAATAAACAAGTCTCATAAACAAACAAACAACATATTCAAGCTCATACTATAAGGCATACCGACGAAAAACTAAAAAAGAGAAAAAAGGAATATTCTCTATGGGTAGCATCAAATATGACTACTAACCTCCACAATATTTTTAACATTAGCATTAGTTGCATGATAAGTTGTTGTCAGCGTCTTTTCCGTTTTTGTATAACACGTGAACACCACCAGTCTGGCTCCCTAAATGCTTTCATCTTATATTCTTGCATGGACCAATTTAGTCAACAGAGGATTGCTTAAGTTATTGGTCTGAATGCAGAGAATTCGAAATGACCTATCAAAAATAGACCATCTTCATTAACCAAAATTAGTCAACACACCTCAGCTTTTTTATGGAAAGTAAATATTACAATTAAACCTTATCTAACAATGCCAACATAATCTTTTAACCGCATCAAACTCTCTATTCAAGAACTTGAGAATGAGTTTTTCAAAATCCCGCCGAACAAGATTTCAAATATGTTGGCCATTTGGTCATTGCACTTTCTGCACCATAGATCACTTTGTTAACCAATTGTCTTATAATGTGAGACAAAAATGTCTAGTGGAATATGGATCTCCATAATCTAACATGACAATGCACAGAAAAAGAGACAATAAAATAAAGTGTTGACCTAAAAACAACCGATAGTATCAAAGCCAAACCCAATGCAACCACCTAATCACAAGAACAAAGAAAAGAGTAAATAGAGTCCACAAAAACTTAATTTCCCCAATGTAATAATCATCACAGAACCACATTATTAGGAGCCACGCATGATACAAATAGCATTGCATACTCTACTCCATTGCAGCAGAAAAATGGTTAGCATTTCTTAACTTTGGCATCACCTCAAAATCCCTTCTGAAAAATTTATGGATACGTTCCTTATATTTCTTCTTAGCTGAACCAGCATCAATAGCATTTGCCTTGAATGCAACTAAGGATTTTTGCACTACTTTGATAGAGCATAACTTTTAATCCGAATAAAGTTACAAGCCCATAAGTACAATATGAAAAGCTTGTTATGAGCCTCTTGCCACAAGACCAAATGTTGAAGCCCATTTTCAGCTCAAAAATCGGTTATTTGACATGTTTTGGGCAATATTTTCAAACTCATACCATTTTTTTCTCATTTTAATATTTTAATCAACTAGTAAATTCAATTGAAGAATTATATATTTTTATTCTCTGAAATAAATATCAAATTGTTTTGAATTGGACTAGGCCATTAGGAAGCAAGAAATTCTGGCTTGGCCTAAAACGTAGACAAAAAATAAAAATAAAAAAACCGCCCATATACCGAATGGACCATTTTTAGGCTCATCCAGGCCGGTGGCCTAGGATACGATTTCGGCTTGACCCAAGGGCCCAACTTGGGACGGTTCATTAATCACCTCTAATCATGAGAAAAAGTCTAGGAGAGAGATGAACATAAATTTGAAATAAATAAATTAAGAAAATGAAAAAAGAAGCAACCTAGTCTAACGCTACAAAATCGACTGAGTTACAGGCATTTCACATTTTCATACTGAAACGTGGAAGAAAAGTGGTCTGGTCCCTCAATCTCATAAATTTTCTTAACCTCCGCTGCTTGAATATGATGGGATAGTAACTGTACACTTGCAAAATTTAACATGATCCTTGAATTACTTCATTTAATTAGGGTCAATTTTTAGATAGATATAAGGGTATGATAGTAATAACATGAAGTATATGATTGAGCTGATAAAAGGTAAATCATTAAAAGATTTATGATTAAATTGGCACAATAGATCAATAGATATATGATTGCTTTTAATAACAGATTTCAATCCCGGTAGGTGAGTGCCAATCCTTCACCAATTTTCCTAAAGTTTGGGTCGGTCGAAGGCACCGATAACCTGATGGTGTGTATGCATACCTCGAGATTTTGGCGATTGGTGATTTTGATGCTACTAATTGGTGTCTTGCTTTGAATTTGTGTTTTGAGCTCTAGTTAAGTAATATGATGTTTCCCTGTGGTTGATTGGGTGTTCATAGGAGTGTTTTGTCTGGCGTTTAGTGAGATAGTTTGTGCTCTGAGTTGAAACTTGAAGCTCGTTTTAGGAAAAGCACGAAAGATGATGTGCATGCTTGCTAAGGCCCGTTGTCAAGCTTTGTCTTTTTTAGCTAATTACGGTTTAGCTGTTGCAGAAATTTCTTGTATCTCTTGGAAGGAATCGAAGATGAAAATGATGGATGGTTATGATTGTAACATGTAGATTGGAAATTGGCATCTATGACGATAGGTTGCACAGCGTGGAAGCTTTTGATATGTATTCTCATGATTTAATGTTTGAAATCGTTCCTTGTTTAACCACCAAAAACTTTCTTTCGTTAGTCCTATTCCTCAGGAGCAATCTTGTTTTTTTCTCATGACCCGCCTTTTTAATTCAACTTTTGGCCTCAGGTGTATGTGAAAACTTCTTGTTTCCACATCTTCCGTCGTGCCTTGTCTCGGGTAATCTTTCTAAATGCGATTCTCTCTTGGTGGAAGTGAGGATTTTTCAGTCTTCATGAAGGATGACTAGGGATTAATGTTCTGGTTTTCTACCACCTGGAAGACTCGTTGCCGGTCAGCATTAGCCTACAGCAGTTACTGATACTATTGCTCCTTGATTCGGAAGTTTGGCGGTGTCAAGAATGCGTCTTTTTTCACCGCACTTGTGACTCCATCTTGGAGGATTCACAAGATCCGGAAGCAAATCGGGTCATTTTACTCTGAACTTTTGCACTAAGCATAAGCATGTTGGAAAGTTTGATACTTCTGATAGCGTTGCTTGGCTTCAATGCGTTGGAAAGGCTGCTGTAGTTTTCTGTCTTCCTGAAGTCTTCTCGTATGAATTTCAGTCATCCTCTCCCATCCCATTCTTTTTCCTGGTAGCTCTACAAGTTTGATCTCTCTCCTAAAAACACTAACTTAAGCATTGGAGATTCAATCTGGACCAGAACTCGGACACATGAACCCGAATCGTCGAGCTTCAACAGACACAATGTTACATGCAGTATAATATGGGCTCGGACCATTTAACTTCAATGAAGTGGAACTCATTTAACGTAAGATTTCTTGACTGAAAACTCTGTCGACGTCACCATAGCCTGGTCCGCCAAATTCTTAGCATATGCCGAAAGGAGCAAATTTCACAAATCACTCTCAATAATGCAAAAAAAGAAAAAAACCAATTTTTTTCGCCAAACCAAATAGGAATCAAACCCCTGAACCATCATCGATTTCCAAGTCGAAAGCATGTATAAAGCCTTTTATCATCGCTTCGGTCAAACCGTTGTATTTTCTGAAAATTCAGATCAGACACATAAAAAGAGCAAAAGAGAAACCGTAGGTCTTTTCTCAAAGAACCCAGAACGAGATATATTCCATCGTCGGCCGTGATAAAAATCACATCTTTCGAATTCATTCTTTTGCCTATCCCCGATATCTATCTGTGCGCGGTCACCAGCGTCTCGACGAATTTCAACCCGTCGAATCTCGGCGCGAACGCATCCTCCGTCGAGCTCCGTGCATCCGCCCTCGCTTCCGACGACCCCGAAGACGACGACGGAGCACGCCCCTGAAACGGGCGCCACGTCAGAATGAGCGAACCGACCCGAGTCCGAGAAACACGAGCCACGTCAGCCAATGCCTTTACCTCGTTCGAATTATTGGAGCACGGATGGAACGCGACGCTCTGGTCTCCGGAGGCGCTGGCGAGAGCCGCCGTGGACGCGGCCAGCACCGACGCCATCAACGCGCCCGGCGGCCCCTTCATCGTCATTTCGGATCTCCGACCTTCGCCGCGTCCCGGAAGCGAAATTATCCCCCGGTCGATGCGCCATTTCGGGTCCTCGAGCTCGCTATTTATACACCCGGGTCGATTTTTTTATTTCTTTTATTTTTGGGTCAATTGGGTCGAGTTCGATTGAACGAGATTGGATTCGAGTTTGGGTTCCGGCGCCAACTTTGAACTTCGCCGGCCGGGCCAACCCTTGTGACGACCACGGGCGCCACGTGTCGTCGCCCGGCCGGCGTGCGTGGGTCCTTGAGCTCGAGAGAGTGGAGCGGCGTGGAGCGCGTGGGGAATATGAGCGGTCGCGCGGTTGAGTTCGTGGCTCGTGGGTTGAGATTTGATGGGGTTTGGTGTTCATGCGCCGCCGGTGAGAAGATCGGTTCGAATTTTTTCTTTACTTTGAATTGGTGCGAAAAGCGTGTGGAATTCGTGGGATGCCGAAGCTCGGCGCCGTTCCAGCAATTCAAAACCACGTGACGCGCGTGCACGCGTGCTCTAGGGACAGCGACTCCTATTTAGTATTTTACCAATTCTGATGCAAGCCCTTTTGACATTTCGACTGCTGCGAGTCGCGTAACACGACCGTCGTTCAATGCTATTTATATTATGTTCTTGTCTTTAGCCAAACGCAAAAGCCATGCTTATCTTCTCGTTTGATTCCCCGAATTTCGGCCAGTGGATCCTCTTTCTTTGTTAATGAGATCCTCTCATCTTTTTTCCAGATTCGTCTCGTTCCTGTAATGCTTTCTAAGCTCGTGGAATTGCTAAAAAGTGATTTGCAATTTTCCCCCTAATATCCGTTATTAATACTTTACGAATCTAAAGTCGTTAGTTATGAGATTCGATCCTAACGTGTAGCAATTTTTCAATAGATGAATTGTAATAAAGTTTGGATTAAAAGTGTCCAATTCGTCATTACCACAAATTACCTCATTCTTCTCTAGATAAATGGCCGCCGGATCCATTATTGAAGACCGCAGATTATTAATAGGCCAACTACACCGAGCTTCTTTAAAATATGAGCCGAGAATTGCGGATCAAGCCGCAAATTGAATTGCCAATGCCCACGAGATGGATTCTTTCTCTACCACCAAATTGGAAAGAGAGTCCCTCCTTCTTCACTATGTTTAAGTTTATTATCTTGATCTTGGAATTTATGTTATCCACCTAATTGTTAGCAATGAAAAATTTATCTTCTGACCAAAAAAAAAAAATTCTGAAAGATGAATTGTAGGTAAATTGTGCATGAAAAAAGACAACTTATAGTAAAGTTTGTGATAAATGTGTTCAAGAATAAAAGTGCGCAGCGTAATTTGCACACTTGGGATTATCCAATTCCGTGACATAATCTTAGAGTCAATTTGATACGGGTATTCAATTACAGGATGTGATTCGCCTGTCGAGGTTGTGAGCTCTGTTTTGTTAAGGAAGTTTTGCGTCCGGGATCTGTTGACGGTGGCCGGGGCCCTTTTTCTGAGTTCTGTCTAGCCGGTGCGACAAAAGAAGCGAAGCAGGGACAGTCGGGATTCAGGGAAAACGGGGAATTGAAGATACTGCAAGTGGCGGAGAAGCAACATGCCGATGGCAAGATCGTGCTCTGCAAGTGGCGGACAAGCACTATGCCAGCTCCGGGTCCAGCAAGAATGGACTCGAAAGAAAGCCGTCGAGCCGAAACCGAAGGTCCAATTCATCGCTATAACCTCATATTCCGACCCCCCCTCCTCCCTAATCTCCGCCCTCCGCTGGACCCGCCCGCTCCCAGAGCATGTCGTTCTCGTCCGCCTCGCCACACGGCTGGGTGGTCCCAAAGTGGCAAATTTTGGCTTTGATTGACGGCCTCATCACACGATGTTGTTGCTCTTGATGTGGTTGTGGACAAGGATCATGTTGAGGTCGGTGTTGTTATGGACGTAATCGAGGCCGTGCGCAACGTTAGCGGCGATCTGCGTCCTCGGCATCCAGGTCTTGAGGACCTTGAAATTGGGCATTTTAGGGTTCCACAATTAATTGGAGAGGCCAATGCATCTCCTTAGCCAATTTGGGGGTCTGGGACGGGGGAGGAGGAGGAGGAGGGTGGTCTTCCCATGAAAGAAAGCGCATGAGAGAGAGAGAGAGAGAGAGAGGGAGAGTGAGCGATGAGAAAAGTTTTTTTTTTTATTTTTGTTTTAAAAATAAAAAAGTGAGAAATTTCCAATTTTCATTGTTATTCCAAATCTATTTCTAAATAAATAAAATATGAAATTATTTTATCAAATAGATTTATATTCCAAAGTTATTCCCAAAAACAAAACAAAAAATAGAAAAGTAAAGAAATTAAATGATTATCATGTGCGCTCTTATTTATCAAAGATTGCTTGGATTTCTTCTCAGCCCGTCTACAAATCTCCTTAGCCCACTACCTCCAAAGTGCTAATTTGATTGCTTATTGGATAGCAAAAGCTCATAGATTTAATTGCCTTTTGCAAAATTTGCTTTATGTTCCTCTCAATTCTTTTGATCTTTACTTTGTTTGGATGTCCCGCTTATGGGCTATTCGAACTCGAAATTTGCATTACTAAGGGAAGTTATTTCATGACCAAAAACCCACACATGTGAATTGAAAAATTGGCCTTCTACTCACGAAATTACAGAATCCTAGGACCCTGATTGAAATTTCCACCGGGAGGTTTGCTTGTACGAGAGTCTTGGCAACTTAAGTGAAAAAAGATTCGTCTCCTATCCGTATTGCCACGTCTACCTCTTGCATCGGTTTTCGGGTGGAAAAACTTAGCATTTTTCATAATAATGTGTTCATTTTTTTGTCAGATCAGTCATTCTTGGTCAGAAAGCTGACTCAGATTCAGGGTCTTCGAAGAAAGAGAGGATCAAAAGCTGTGCTATATATTTACTAGCAGGGGTGGTGCTTTTTAAAAAAAAAAAATTATTAAAAATTATTAAAAATTGATGTCCAATGAAATTAAGTCACTTTTGCTCCAATTCCCTCGAAGTACAAAGCACCCTAGATTTCCCCGTTTTCTATCCTTTGAAGTCGAATGAAATTGATGTCGCTCTTCGATTTTGTTCTATGCTCTTCAGCGTCATCAAATAGAAATAGAAACACCGGAAGCCAAACTTTTAAATTTTTGGGTCTTTTCGAATGTGGATTTTTCATTGTCTAAATTCCTCGCTCGAAGGTTCTTGTTATGCATAAAATAAAAACATGGGCTCACAAAGAATTCTTATGACTTTGACTCAAAATCGAAGAAAAACTAAAGATTAGAACACTTGTGCACACATGTTAATAAAAACATGGTCTTTTCCTATGCTCGTACCGTGCCAAGTAAAGTCATGTTCTTTCTTTCGACCAACAAATAAAAGTCACCTTCTTTTGAGCGAAAAGGTCAATGGAGTGACCAATTCAGGTTCAACGTTCTCCGTGCAGCGGGAGGTTGCTCTGTTCGGTTCCATCCATTTTGTTCATTTAATTGGAATCTTTTAAGCAACACTTTGTTAATGTCAATTGGACAAAATTTACCTCAACATTTTATGTCAAACTTGCAAAACAAGTCATGTTAGGTTTCAGTTTCTAGTGAGAGTAATCATTCTTGCTTGACGCGTTTCTAAATCCGATGGCTGGCCCGTCCTTCGTCTTTCTCTCAAGGGCTTAGTCAGGGTCCTTGGACGCCAATCTTGAGCTCAACTCCCGTCCGTCCATTGACTAGGTCATGCCGGACCTCAATATTAGATCATCTGATAAACTGTTCCTGTCAATCTAATAATAAAAAACATGCAATTTGCAGCTGCGGGTTCAACGAACCTGCCAAGATTCCATGCTAACTCCTACATGAAATGAACGTCGGGCCCACCTAAAACCCAACATGGATCCTAGAACTTTGCTTGTCGATTTACCATGACGTGAAGTCGGTCCTAAAGCAGCCAACATGGCCCCAGCTCATGGGAAGTTATCCTTGGCGTATTTGATTTCGTCTTGAGGACCGTCAAGTTCGATTTCCTTGTGATATAAACAAATGCAAAAGCATACGACTGTCGTCCACCTCCTTCGTCCGCAAGGAATCACTTCATGGGTTGTCCATCTCCTAGTTCGTGATAATCTTAAAAAAAAAACAATTAATTAACCTTCACCAAATTAAAAGATTTACACGCTCGGTCACGCCTAATCAACCTCGATTAATTTTCAACGATTTCGGTCTCATAAAATTTACGTAATCAGTAAGAAATTTCCTCTTTATAAATCCTGGAGAGATGATGTCTGCTTCATTTTATGTCGAAAGTTTTTTGACAATATTAGGTGGGTAACATCGTCCATATGATGACCCCCATTACCCTCATATTCGTATAAAACATATATATCAAAAGGTCAAATAAGTCGCTCAAAACAAGAAAATATCTGCAGAGTAAATAATTGAATGCGTAGAAATCTGGCATAAATTCAAAATTGATTCGGTCTGGGATAAGTACGAGAAATGTGTCATTGGGATAACCATGACCATGCGGGTCGAACTCCTTGCTAATCAAGGAAAGTTGCATAAATATACACCAATTGCTCTAATAAAGTAGCTTTTTAAATAGTCAGCCGCCTCTTGAGACGTTGTTGGGATTCGCTGTATATTATCAAGATCCAGAAACGATCAAACTACATTTATTAAAAAACATATTATTTAAGGACTATTTAAATTACATAACAGTGCTTATGAAATACGTATTCCTAACAAGCAAACACAATTGAATCTCAAAAATTTTCGAATTGGAGTCTTGGATTGTGCACTAGTTTTGTAATATAGCCGACAAAACAATATTTATGTTTCGGATATTTTAGGAAAGATCTAATAAATTTTTAGAATTAATATTAAGTCTATCGGTAATGATGGAAGTATTTTTTTCACATGACATCCCTAAATTAACTTAGTCGAAGTATAGTCCACTTTGGTCCATCCCATTCAAAGCCTTACAAATTATCTTTTGGTATACAAGTAGCCACTTTCCTAGGAGGTCGCCCATTCTGATAGTACTCAACCCTAGACTTGCTTCCAAAGCAAAGCTTGCCTTTATATCAAAAGGCGCCTCCGTCTCTCTTCTTATTCGATGCACAGTTTGATTCATTCTTGCTCCATTCGCCATCTTAAAAGCCTACCAAGAGCTACTTCTTATCTAAAAACCTATAGCCCCAACGACCATTCCCCACCCTCGTCGGACCGGGTCATTACATATCATTGGTACCATTACAATCATGAATTGTCATACATAAGTTACTTAGGATAGTAGACCTATAAACAGATTGCGAGATCAACCGGATTAGATTAAATAAAATTTGACCACTCATTTTTTAGTTCTATTAAAGTGGCCACATTCATTAATATTTCATAAAATAAAATAAATTTTTAATATTTGTATTGCTATTTAATTTTCTATATCATCAATAGTCCACTTAATTTAGTTTTTTTTTTCTTATTCTCTATATTTCCCATTTTGTTACCGCAATTAACAATTAAAAAATAATTTCTTTAAAAAAAACTTTGATGAAAAAAATATTTTTATGCCATGTGCATCGCCTGATGCTAACGAAAATATATAAGGAAAAGTTTAACATCCGTAACAAAATGAAAATTCGCATGAATATTGTAGAACTGTCAAAGTTCAGGGGGCAAGCACATATTGTATTTCTAAAGTTCATGGAGGTTTCACGCAAGTTTTCTCTCAAATTAAACCAATTCGATATTTTCAATTGATGAGATTGAGATGTACAATTTAGATAATATAGTTTAAGAATTAAAGTAACATCTCAGGCTTTTTTTCAATCCTCACGCGTTATGATTCCACGCCACCCAGCCCAAAACAAGAAGCCCCCAATTATTTCCTAATTTAAACCGTCTTCCCTTCCCTGTTTTATATATATATATATATATCTCTTAATTCACTAATCATTCCAAAACTCCCCTGGAAGTTATCTCTCATCTCTCCCTCCAAGTCTCTCTCTCTCTCTCTCTCTCTCTCTCTCTCTAGGTTCAAGAAACAGAGATCGTCAAAGAGATTCAAGAAACAGCAGAGACCATCAAACGAAAGCAAAGAAGCGAGCGCGGCCATGAATTCCATCTTCAGCTCCTTCGACTTCCTCTGCGCCGAGCTCTTCGGCCTGAAGGTGAAGGCCCAACTCCCCCCCGCGGCCAGAGTCGTCGGCGGCGGCGATCCCTCGCCGCTCCAGGGCGGCAGAAGGGCGCCCGATGTTCCGAGGACGGAAAGCAAGAGCGAGAGCGCTGCTGCAGAGCAGAAGGTGGGGAAGCAGGGGAACGAGAGCTTCCCTCGTTTCGCTCTGGAGCTCGACGGGATCCACTGCTTCGAGACCATCGTCTCTCACTGAGAATCATCACCATCATCATCATCATCATCATCATCCGCAGTTCGTGACGGGGAAGTTTGGGTTCATCGCAGAAACAGGGGGTGATTCTTTTGCCTTTTTCTTTTCGGGCGTTCGTGATTTGAATAGCGTAACGGTGGTGCTGACTGCACAACTCTTGCGGTGCAAGATTTGCAGCAATTTCTTTTGTTTCAGTAACAGTAACCGATTATTTCCTTCTTTCTTTTCTTTACAAGTAGCCGATGATGCCTTTGGTAACTGCAAGTGATGATTTCCCCATGAATACAAACATTACTCTAACCTTCTTTTTATGTAATTTTTATGCGTGTCTTTTTTTTTCTTTTTGTTTATACTGTTTTTGCTTATTTTTATATTGTCAAGTCACGCTACATTATTTTTTATTTAAAGAAAATAAAGACTATATTCACGATCGAACTAATATAAAATATGGATTGCGTACATAAACTAGAGCTGGAAAAGGGGGAATTGATAGGACCATTGTTCAATGCGAAAGAGCTTTAAAAAGCTTATATTAATATATGGTAATGCGACACATGTTGTTGAAAAGAGCTTAGGTAGGATGGATAATCATAAAAAAGTCACCGGAGTTAATTTTGGAAGAAGACAGAGGACCATGAGGAGCATGGCAATGACCTGCTCGACACCAATTACAAACCGGCACGGTGGCAATGGGGGCCGATGCATCAGTTGATGACATAGGAACTCAACGGAGGCGTAATCGAATAAATTAGGACTTTTTCATTCTTTATATATAACTCAACCTTTCAGGCCAATCCAATGGCAAACCATTACTTTAATCAGGTTGCAAGGTTCTATGCAACTTTTTCCTCCACCCTCCACCCTCCACCATGCATGACCTCAAGCAATCATGCCTGAAATAGCTTCCTTACACTACAAGGTTTTCGTTCTTGGACGTGCGGTGCATGTCAATGGCACAAGGTCTGAAAAGACAAGTTTGGGCGGGACAGGGCAAGGACATCATGGTCATAAGCCCGACCCAGTCTGGTTGGGCTCGAACCATGTCCGCTCAAAAGGATTAGGTCTGCGGCTGCGCATCGATCACATCCATGCCAAAGGAGTGGAGGTTATCTTATCTAGTGTGTGAAGTTACCCAAAGTTCATATTGTCATATGCATGAATGCTCCAGGAACACCTGTTCAAATTCAAGTTAAGAACTTTTTGGCATTTCTAAAGCACCATTTCACTTGTCTTATGGAGAATCGATGCATTGAAAAATGAGCGATTTCTATGAATTTTTAAGAGACTAATTTACTGCTCTAAAGACGTCGCATTTCTATGAATTTTTAAGAGACTGATTTACTGCTCTAAAGACGTTTCGTACCAAGTGCGTTTTCTCATATATAGTATATAAAATATCATGGCACACAAACACTAAAAATGTTCTCAATAAATGACAGAAGTTTATACTTTACCACTCCAACCGTCACCGATCCTAAGGAGCTGATCAAAGGTGTTTTGTGGAAATACCTTTGAAAATGAGGGTCTTTCTATATAAGTAGGATTAACCATTGTCTCGAAAACACTCGTTTAAGACCCCATTAGCATATAGAAACCATAGAGAGCATATCACGCATGCTGGAAACGACATGATAGGGATTGGTATGGTATATCGGGTGATGAAAACAAAAGGAAAGAACATCATACGCTCCTCTGAATCAGAACTTGGGCAAGTTAAACTTGTGATGAATCATGAAGTTTGATAAACGTACCCTTGCAATTTATCATTTTACAAAGACCCCGTTCTTAGTTTTTCCGACAGTACTCAGAACCCAGACGTGCCGAACCGCTTCTTCTTCAGAACATGGAGAATCTGAAATGGCCAGTCCCTAAGAGGCAGTTTCCTTCAGAGGATCTTCTAATCAGAACAAAATTCTAAGTTCACTCTCTCCACAACCTTTTTCTCATGTAATGTAACAAAGTTAAAAAAAATTGGACACTCAGCATTCTTTGTTATTCTTGCAAGTACATGGTGCAACAATGGCATTAAGACTTATCAGTTAATACAGGTATCATCATCGCTTCCTGATCAGAGGCTTGCTTCACGGCTAACCAAAATCAAAACGATCTAAAGAATCAAAATACACTGGCCCCCTCTTCCTCTTCAAAGGGTTTTCTTAGATACAGCGGGCCATCTCGACAAGTTCTCACCTCCAACGGCCGAGACTTTCAACAGCACCAGGGTGTAATTCAGGAAGCATTTGAATCATAACTTCCTCCCCATTTTAGCGAATCTTCGGGCAACTCCGAATATAACTGCCTTGGTCAAGAGTCCCCGATCAAGACTACATGCAAGGACTATGGCCCCTCCAATGACAAGGAGTTTAGGTATGTTCTTCCCACGAGGCTGCTCGGACGAATCGCAACATTCAATTTCGGATGGATTGCCGACAGTACTTTCCAGGGATCGGAGGTAGTCCATGCTGATTTTTGTATTGATTTGAGCCATGAAGGCACAGCGTGACAGCTGAGACCCAGAGGACCTTTGCTTTTGATATGCACGCAAACCAGGCTCAATTTTCTTCACAGCTCCCCACATGCCTTGGCGGACTCCAAGCTTCGCAATCTCCCAGGGTATGCCCATGTCTTCGTGGTGGAAGAGCAGTACTTCACAAGCACTAAGTTGCCCATCACCTTTCTTTGATTCAACTGTGCATGATTCAACACGGAAAAGTTTGGGTCATTATTAAGGTTGGCGACCACAATTAAGGCCCATAAGGTCTATAGTTATATTAACTAAATGTGATTGCTCATTCTATTCTTTTCTCTCCCAGGTTATCCTTTCCCATTGCTTCCTCCAGTAAGAGCAAAAACAGCATCTGCTCATTTCTGGATGGAGTTACTTAATTTCTAGATTCTTTTGATAGGAATTGTATATGTTGCAATAAACAAAGAACAAAAATTATTAAACCCCAACAGGAAATACACACTACCTGCGCGAATGCACCAACTTGAATAGTATAAATCGACACGTCTCGGTTTGTTGCGCCTGGGAACAGAGTTGGGAGCTCCCTGAAACATTAGAAAATGGAAATTTGTAATCCAGTTAATGACTAAGCCAAAAGTCATCAAAATCAAATTGACCACAGACCAACACAAACAAAGCAGCTGTCATTCAATTCGAAATCTGCAGCAGCAAAGCCTATTTGTGCCACAATAGCAAATCCTGCTGTTTTCAACGTTGTACACCAGCCCCAGGTTCATGCAAACAATTTTTTGCACTCATAAGATGATTATTTAGATTTGTTTAGAGGAAACCTCCTTCTTAAGGTTGATAGCATACTTAAATCTCTTCCACTCTTTCAAGATAAACCTATACCTGCTGTCATACTTGTCAGTTCTCACTGAACTGACTCCAGAGTCTAAAGCAAATGTCTTATTGGTGGCCATACTAAGAATGATGATAGGACTTCCTCACAATTGAAACTGAACGATTCATTATGTGCCAAAGATAGACTTCTCAGATCTATTTTATATTGCCGGCACATAAATAATAGAACGTAACCTAGCAAGCAGATGGAATGAATGAAGCAACACAGTTCCACCTAACAGCCAATATATAACAGATAAAACTAAGGTCAGATGTCCAAGATGCAAGGTCCAAGCCTTAGGGTTTGCGCTTTTATTCGGCAGGACTAAATTGGACAAAAGTACATGGATGAATGAAGAGGTACATTTAGAGGGTTGTTCTCCGACTCTGCACCAGAATTACAACTCTACCCAACTTTAGGCTTGGAGTGAAATTAGATGCAAGAGATCAAAGTCATCTTTGTGTGAAATATCCTAGACGATGTACTTTTTGATATTGGTATCTTTTTTAACTTCTGATCATGCAATATAATATTCGAACATTTACTTAAAGCTAGTGGCTCCAAAAAGAGCCACCATGAAGCCAAACAAAGAAAGTTGCAGCAGAAGAACATAAACTGTGAAACATGCTGAAAGTTAAATTTTTTGCCAATATAAGGGCAAAAGAAAAATGAATGGACAAAATAAGGATACTGCAGCATTAAGTGCTTTCTAACAAAAATAATCAAAGTGAATAATATGACCATACCTTTGTAACACAATAATACTGTCTTCCTGATTCCCAAATTCGACGGCCTACAATGTACTCTCTGTCACTACAGAAAAATGGAAACTGCACCACAGCACATAACAAAAGACATTAGTAGAGAACGCAACAAATCAGCCCCAACAAAAGCATTGTAGAAGACAAGAATTCTCCTAACCTTGCGCACCCACTGCACCATCATTGTGCCTGTAGTGGGACACTCCTCTAAGGTTGTAGCATGAACAAGCATGTCATCCCACTTAGGTCGAAAACTATCATCCCAGAAGAAATCTCTCACTAGTTCAGGAGTAGCATCCTCAAAAACAGTCCTACTGCGGTATTGTGGAGGCCCAGTCTAATAAATCCGTCAAACCCAAATTAAATCATGAACATAACCACATACAAAAACTCCAAATGCTTACTTAGAAACACATCCACTTTGTTTGCCCACAATAAAGCATATAAAAGCCTCGTGAAAAATGAAAACCTAAACCTACCTCAGGATCTCTACGCCAAGCTTGGTAACCCATAGTCAGTGTGGATCGGTCCATCATCTGAATCCAAGCAGGACCTCCATCAGTCACTTCAACAAGCCGGCATATATGCTCTAGATCGTCGTCCCCAACGAGACCCGACAATTCTCTCTCACCCTGTGATGAATGTGATGAACTGCCAGAGTAACACACACACATCACTATTGACTTCCACACACCATCTTCCTTTACCCCAACATCATCAAACTAACCACCATCACCAGACTTCGAATGCAACTAAATATATGCATAGAAACCTTGCAGCTACGCAAGCCAAACGCTAATTCAGAACAAACCTGCAATCGGAACTCATGGTCAGCGGCACAACAGAAGCCTCCTTCTCAGCCCCATCATTGGCGACCGAAGAAATGAAGCTCGTCAGCTGCAATTTCGATGAATTCAAGCTCGGAACCAAGCTCCTGCCGAGGCAAGACGGCATCAGAGACTCCAAAGAATTCCCCTTGGGGTAATCCAAGAAATCCTTGCCCAGGTTCGCCCATTTGGGCTTCCACGCCCATCCAACCAAAACCCCAACAATGACAGCAATCCAAACGGGAGCCACGAACAACATGAGCTCGCCCAGGACGCCCCAAATCGTGGGTCTTTGCAAGATCTCCGAAAGAATCGAAATTAAAGCCATTGCAAGCTCCGAACACAGTCAGACCCGATAAAGATGACGAATATCCTAAGCACCCAGATGAAGAAAACTAATTTGTGGGATTAATAAAAAAAGGGAAAAAGAGAAAAACCCTCGAATCAATCGAAAATGATAAAGCGTTAGACGCAGAGATTCTCGAGGGTTTCAAGATAAGGGAGGGGGAAGATGAACCCTAAACACCAACCAGACCGGCGACGGAAAAAAATGAAATCTTTATTGAGGGGACGGAAAGTTATGCCCACCGGCGATGTATATACGTAATAAAACTAATAAAGATAAGGAGAGGCGACGAAGAGATAAAGATTCGGTGCTGCCGAGAGAGAGAGGGAAGAAGAGAGAGATTGGGAAGAAGAGAAAACGAATAGAGACAAGGGGAGTGTCAGGCTTTGCGGATAAGAGGGCTTCGAGATAAGCGGTCGACAGACGCCTCGCAAGGATTGCCGTAGGTCCAGGGAATTCCCTTCCTCCCCTGTATTTATGTGCGAATTTCTCTACAAATATTTGCGCACTCTGTCTCTCTCTTCATATCGCTCAATAGAATATCTCGAATTGACGCTGGACGGTATGGACAACGGGAGAGGAATTATTGCGAAACCTGGCGAATTTCAAGACGCTCCGGCGAGGATAGAAAGAGGGACAAGACGGGAACCTGAACGTGAGATGGAAACGAAGTTGGGACGCGACAGAGGGAGGGGGACAGAGGTCGAGGTTGGTGGATGTTGAATTTTATAACATGGGATGTGTTAGGTCTCGATGTGGGCTCATCATCCGTGCTTTCGTCTTTAAAACGGGGATCAGCTCGCGGGTCGTCGTCGTCGTCGTCGTCATCGTCATCCCCCTATTAAATACAAAAGCTCTGCGGTTTGACCTGACGCGGTCACCGGCATCACGTTTGCTGACTAAAAGTTTTGCATCTGTTCACACGAGATTACGCCTTGTCCTAATCGCCTATCTAATGCCGCGCATTAGGGATCCTTACCATAACCCATTACTCGAATAGTCAAGTTGAAGCATTTGGCTTTACCACAATGACCACCTCTTCCCATATGGGAGAGGAAAAGTGAAGGTTTGAATCTCGTTTAGAGACGATTTATTTTAGGTGTGATTTCGATTTTTACATCTTTTAAAAAGGTAAAATAAAAATCCAAAAATGAGAGTTAGGGTGAAAGTAAAATATAATTAATATATAAAAAAAAAAAAGAATAATCAAATTGAGCGAACCGAAACCAAATTTGTTGTCTCGTTAGTCTTTCTTGTTCACACGTATGCCCACTCCATTTTTGGCGGGAGACGATATTACAATTTTAGATTTGTATAGTTAATTTAACTAGTTGTATGTTGATGCGTCATCTAGTCAAATGGAGTTAATTGACATGTTAAATTTTCTCCTTAAATGGAGACTGGAGAGGTCCTTGCGCCTTTTTGAAAACTTGCCAAAGTGGGACTTTTGGCACCGACAAGGGTGTGGAAAATGCTACGAAGAAAAACTTTGCCAAGGACTAATTATTCTGTTTCTTTAATCTCGGCATTAGCACCCAACCCTATTATTAGAGTGGTAAAGCTTCTTGACTTTCAATCCTTGAAATTATCAATAGCACGCGAACAACTCCGGTTTGAAAATTCATTCTTTAGGACTCGACCCAGGTTCCGACCCACCATTGTAAGAAGTTTAGGTCTTTGTAAAGAACACTGTGGGCGAGGTTCACATGTTCATTTACTAAACTATATTGCAATCCAATCCCTAATCTTATTCTTATTAATGGAAAAAATTATCGTATATGATGTTCAAAGGCTCCCCCCCGGGGCCCTAAGGTGCCGTGTCATGTTGCTCTTCTTAGAGAAAATCACGCAAAAGTGACTCATTTCAAAGAGATGTTCGATTAGGGCATTCAACCGCCCATTCAAAGTTTCAAGAACGAAAGTGACTTATTATAAAGGGTTGTTCAATTAGGACATGCAATCATGCATTTATACGTAATTCAAAACAAGCACGGCATTCAAACTTCTTTTATGGCCCCATCCATAAATTTTCGTTTGTGCATTGATGGCTCTTTCGCCTTATAATTATCAAGTCGCATGCTCAAAAATCTCCATCACATTCAAAAATGCAAATATTCACGTGAAAAAGGACGTTAAGTTTTGTAGCATCGTCATTTAATTAAGTAAAAAACTTTTAAATAAATAGTTACGTGCTTAATTTGATAGAGACGCAACAAATCATGATCAATTTAATGGGCAAGATTGCTGAATTTTTGCTGAGGATCGTATCATGCGTGTTCACTTTTGTGTGATCGTGTCCGACTTTCGGGCAGCACCTCGCGTACCATGCGACCTCAAAATGTGTTTGGTCGGAAACGCCATCCAAAATTTCCTTGCGCTTCCGTCAATTTTCTACGTCCCATGTATTCCCACGACAATTTTCTCTTCTTGTTACGAATTATTTAATATGCTTTGACCAGTAATGTGATGAATGACAAGAGCGGGGGCCATTGGTTTGAACCTCAATTTCTATGGTTTAAAACCCTGATCTTTTCTATGGCAGAGCACGACAGAAATCTAATATATAAAATTCAAAATAGCAAATAAAAAATCAATAAAAATCATTTTTTATGTATTCATATGTTTATTTATATATTTGAATTTATTTCTATCTTCTAATATAAATTCAATATATAAATATATATTTGGTTTTTATATTTATTCGATATTTCAAATATATTAGTATAGTTTACTATTTATTAAAATTTTATTAGAGAAAAGAAGAAGAAAGAAGAAGAAGAAGAAGAAGAAGAAGAAGAAAATTAAAAAAGAAAGGAAAATTAATTAAAAGATAAGAAAATAAAAATGAAGTTGTCAAGAGTATCGTGAGAGATTCTTACCATCTCCATTTATATAATTTTTAGGTTCATTTATACTAATATGTCGTATATACCAAACAATTGACATGATAGGATATGAATATATATGCCTTCATCACTACGATTCATCAAATAATGGATAAAATATAACAAAATACTTGAATTCATATTTCTATCATATTCAGTCATGTCCTAATTAGAAATTCAAACGATCAAATGTAATTTTGCATTTAGAATAGAGATCAGCGGTGAATGCATGTGTTGCACTGATGAGTGAAATTTTGTAGGTATGGAAAAGAATACCTACAGATTCCCAAAGTAGGTGCAATTGATTGGGTTATTGAGAAAATTTCTGGTTAGAAATTGGAGGTAAACCATTCAAATCCTACCAATTATATGTCAACTGTTATAAGTCAAGGCCACTTGTGTAGAAAAAAGATCTGGACTGAACTGGTTTATGGGGTTTGCGGGGTTCTTCATGGACCTCCAAATGAACTGGTCTCCACGTCTTTGCCTACGTTTATTTAAAAAAAAAAAAAAGAGAATCCTTAATTTTGGATTAAGATTAAGAGCTGATGTAGTGCGTTAGGCTCACAGATGGGAGAAAATGTCAAGTGCACGTGCCAGGAGTGGAACAACGAAAATCTTACATTCAGTATTTGGATTTGAAATTGAGAAATTGATCCGAAAACTTAAAGGTTGTGTTTACAATTTTCTCTTTCATTTCACCGTGAACGAAGGTAGAGTGTCACTTATTTCTAACAGTAGCTCTACCGTTAGAAATAAGTGTGACACACTACCTTCGTTCACGGTGAAATGAAAGAGAAAATTGCTAAGGGATTGGGCAAAGGTCATTGAGGGCCATCGGGCCTGTGCAAGGGTCGGAAACCCTCGGCGGCTGTCAGGGAGGGCCATTGTGGCCGAGGCAAGGGTCGGCAACCCTTGCTGGTCGCAGGAGACGGTCGTCATGTGGTGCTGGTGAGTTGGGTGGCGAGAGTTGGTTGTGGCCAAAAGGTGAAGGACGATGCCTGACTTTTGTGGGGCTGATGAGATGAAATATGTGCAGGCGAAAAGAGAAAAGGACGAGAGAGCGAGCATCATTTGGAATTGAAATTTTGAGAGTTTCAAGGTTATGACTGAGTGTCTTGGTTGCTCTAGTTTCGGAAAATGAAACCCACAAAAGGAACAGATCATCATATTAGGGAAAGAATCCCTACGTCCTTCACTTTTTATCCCTCAAATCAACAACCTTTTATTACAATTAGGGTTTTCTAGTGATTCCATATTGCGATCACGTCAAATAATATAAGCATGTATGTTGAATGATTGATCAAATGAGAGCAATAGAGGACGAAATGAAAGTAAATTAAGATGAGAGTGGTGGAGAGCCTGAATTTCCATGTTATCCTAATATATACACCTTACTAATGAAAATATTTTATATTTCACATTATCCTACCATATTCTAATTCTTATCCTAACAGTCAAACACAGCCAAATAGTATGGCTCACGACGCAACCGCAATAATTCATGAGATTTCCTCATTGAAATTTTCCAAACAATCAACACTTTCGCACAGAAGATGGACCCCGTGAGCGCGACCTCTGACAATATCTCCATGAGAAATCTCACGGACCGTCACGCCCCACGATGTTCCATTACCAAAGTATAGGACTTTCGTGATGCTTCTCAAACACGTTATTCACGCCAGGTCGCTCTGTTCACCTTTTTTTTTGCCGATACAAATCGTTTTCCTTAGAACCTAAACAGCTAGATTTTGGACTCAACCGGCCTCAAAGAAAGAGCAGTCTCTTTCAACTGCCGTTTTCCACGGCTATCGTCTGGCCTGCGCGGTGAATTCAGATCGTGAAAGTCCAATGACTGGTGCATACAAAAGGCAAAATCAGCAGTACAACGAAACGTTCCCCCAACTTGAGAATAGCTAAGTGCATGAACCGATCGCTACTGTTGCTGTACCGCATGCAGAAAACCGACCACTGTTTCACATCACGTTAAAAACATGTGAAAATCCTGCATCTTTCTTAATCATCACGGGTTGTGGTTAGTGAGTGGAGTTTGCACTTTCTCGAGCGAGTGAGAGAGGGTTTCAAGTGCTCCTTTTGACCTCCACGAGGAGACCTAACACTTCGTCGCTAAATGGGACCTCAGCACTTGTCCCACACAAGCAGTACTGTTCTGATCTCAGGCTTTGCTCGTGCCTCATGTTCTTCATTTATTTAAAGGCTTCACGTTGCGACGGTGATGTGATCGGGACCCATTGGAATGGACGGAAAGGAAACATTTGTTTCTCGAAAAATCAATGATTTGAAAGCTAATTTATGTTTTCAAAGAAATGATTGGTTCTATTGCTAGGTAGAAAATTCATTTTTATAATCGACACAAGTGGGTCATCTTTAGAGAAGTGTTCTCCAATCCGTTGATTTTTCACGAAGTAAGCACAACTTCATTTACATATCCTTTTCCTTTTTTTCGTGGCAAACGCTTTTCTTGTAAGGAAAAATCACAAGCCTTTCGTGTTCTTCAGTTGCATTTCATAAGTGATGGAGCCACAGTTCTAGCAAGAGAGGCTAGAATCTGCATGTACTAACTTCAGGGGTTTAATTTATATTTATTCTTATCACAAGTAGGAAAGAACAGCGATTAATAAACAAAACAATGATATAACGAAATGTATTTTTTTTCTATCTAGATAAAAGAATGGAAAAGAGTATTATTAAAATAGCTTTTGTAAGTAGAGTATTTGAAATTTATTTTGTGAAGCTTCATCTTTTCAAAAGACACCGAGTAAAAACCAAAACATCACCTTGTCGCTAAAATCAAAATAAAATTACTGTTTATCATGAGTTTTCACTCACGCAAATTAGAAATAATTTGTTAAGAAAAGATATAATAATACAGATAATTCATGAATTTTGATTTAATATATAATGTGATTCTTAAACTTTTAAATTATTTGGAATGATCTGTGAATTTTTTATATATCTCCATATAATTTTCTCTTTTTCTTCATATATATGTGTGTGTGTGTGTGTGTGTGTGTGTGTGTGTGTGTGTGTCTGTATTTTTTTATTTTTTTGGTTGGATCGAAGAAGAAATTGATAGTTAAGCAATGCGATGGGAACTGATGTACAGAAAAAAAAAATGCGCATTTTTTTATTACAGAGCACTAGAGCAAGAAAGGCCCACTCTCACTCTCAACCCCTGGTGGAGGAGCACAGGTCCAGAAGCGCAAATACCCAGATTGATGCTCTGAGCTTGGAGTCTGCAGAGGAATGAGTAGCTGCCTTGAACGAGTGAGCACGCTTTGCCCTGTTTGATAAAGGAGCACTTTATAGTTGCAGTCGTATCATATCATGAAGGGACTAAAAGTCCATCACTCCCTCATCACCATTTCCACTCCTCAGTGGCACTCCGATGCGCTTTTAGAAAGATCATGGGCCCCCAGCGCCGGTGCAGTTGCAGCCGGGGTCCCAATTAAGAGATTCCCGCTAAACCTCGACTTGGAGGAGAGAATAACGACCAATTCAGTTTTGAATTTTTCAATTTGTCCAATACTAATCCTGATATATTTTGACGATTTTTGAATTGCTGATATGACGATCCAATCGGCGTTGTTGGCTATTTGTGTGGTACGGCTGATAAAGACATAGATAGTTTTTGCAATTTTTATTAAATTTTCTCAAATTTTTCCTTTTTTTGGTCCTTTTTCTTCCTTTTTTTTTTTTTCCTTTCCTTTTCCTTTTCACTTGTGGCCAATTTCAGCAAATGGCTAGTGACCAGCCACGAGCGAGGGCTGCACTCACCCGGATACCCATGTGAAGTGGAATACATATGTGCTTGTCCTTGCTCCCACGCTCAAGAAGTTGACTGTCGGCATGCGACTGTAAAAATTATTGTAACCCACATGATATGATTTATTATATGGTTTAATAATTATTGTTATGCTATAAGAATAATAAATATTGGTTACGAGAAATTACGACTCTAATAAATTGAAAGGGTATATCGCTTCGATGGAATGCACCTTTTCAATGAACGTATAAATAGAGTCCGGTCCTCTCTCCACCCACAACGAACAACAATAATCTAAAGAAATTGGGTATTCTCTCATCCATCGATTGAATACATTAAGTATAGTGGGTTAAGGGAGAGAAATCGGACTTCTTCTTTTGGTTCAAGTTCTACGGTAATGCTATGAATAAATGTATGTCTTCATCTATTTGTGAAAATCATGAAGATCAAAGATCATTGTTTACTTTGAATTTCCGCATCAAGTATTAAATGAATTGTCTAACAGTGACCTCACGACTTTGGATGCTGAAGGGAGGAGATAATCAAAGATGAGCAAATCTAGTCAACGACCATCGATGATGTTGGAGGTTAGGGCGTAGCGGCCCTCTCTGGCCTTCGCGTGTGGCCAGTTTTCGGCCACAGGCGAAAAGGGAAAAGAAAGGGAAAAGAAAAGAGTAAAGAATATAACACACGATTAATAAAAATTATGAGCACCGACTAGGCTGGGCCCATCGTGGATAGCCCAACATAATAGTCATCTTTCGGTGGCGAAACATTCAAAGATCATCGTCCGGTCTGTCAGAATCGTTTCAGTCGAGCTTCAATCATCTCACACTCTCAATTTAGACCGAAGCACTTCATTTGCGTATCTACTCCATCCACGTATCGATATAGCCAAAATTCTCGTCAACACATTGATTTTCTGAATTCCCAATTGCTCTCTCTCTTCCCTCTCTCTCACACACACACACACAGAATGTAAACTAACTAATCAATTAACCCAAGTCTCCATTGTGGACTGGGGGGTGAACACGTTTCTCAAGAAAGAACCAAGCAAAGAATGTAAACCGAAGGAGCATGTTGACCTTTCCAGAAACGTACCGATGTATGAAATTATTGACCATTTCTCCCAGCGCAAGTATGAATTCTTGACCATACACTATGAACGAATGGAGAAGAGAAAGTCCAAAGGTCGGCTCCCGAGATTCGTGGACATACCTTCCGGCACATACTCATTTCCATGCGACTCTCAGAGGGCAATTCAACCTTGCTTTGCCACTGCGCTGATCTATCCTCACCGGCATGGAACGGCGAATGGCGGAATCGCATGATGAAAGAAAAGGCCACTACCATATCTATAGTAATGACACCAATGACGACAGTAAATAAATAATGAGAGCTAGCACCATCTTCCATCAACATCACTGAATTTACCGATGCACAATGAACAAATTTGATGTCATCAAATCCCCATCCTTTTTCAATTTTTTTCTTCTTTGGGCTGTGAATTCTTTGAATTGATAATATCACCACATCACTGTACAACATGACACAATGCACTTTCTTTAAGGCTTGTCCCATATGATTGCAGAAGCAGGAACAAAAGAAAGAAGGAAACCCATTTGTGTCTATCAAACAGGAAGCTTGGAACTCTATGAAGCAGATTTTCCGTCCCTTTTTTCCTCTCTATCTCTTGAGGATCTTCTATGTGCAACAATTTAATTAAATGATATTACCAAACCGGCCCGAGGCATGCAAAAATCGGGGCAGATGGCGTCGTTTTGGAATCCACTAATTTTCATCGGCCATAGCACGAATATACTACAAAAAGGCAAATGGGGAGAAGATCACGGGAGGGGCTACTAGAAACTAGTGTGCCAAATAGCTCCGTCGCCTTCGCCGCACCGTTGATGCACCTCTTGCATTCTCTCCACGGATTTGCAGATGCCGCTGCAGCTCCAGTCAAACGAAGCCGCACATGGGTTCCCCGCTTGAGCCTTCCACTCACAATCTATACAGACAGCAAAATTATTGAAAAGGCTAAGGATGGTTGGCCGGAAAAACAAAATCTAAGAACGAGAAATTTCTACCTCAATGAGAGAAATCTTGACCAATAAATGTATATGTATCTATATATATAGACAAACAGGAGTTGCCTTATTCGTTGTTCCGGTAACAAAGTCGAGCATGCATTTCATATTGACAAAGCAATCGCAAGGGCACAAGTAATGCTCTTACATCTTCCAGTATCTAAACAATTATTTTTGCTTATAGAAGGAATTATAAGCATGTGAGACTTAGAAACTACCTAGTGAACCCTAGAACAAGGTTCAGACTTTGTATCTATGTTCTATTTAACCAGCATGGCAAGATGTAACCATCAATCGTTGGGACAATCAAATCTTACTGCAGACACATATATAAACACAATTTCCGCTACTTACCAAGAGGAGTTCCACAGCAGAGGCTTCGATCATCCACATGCTCGACATCAAGGCCAATGAACCAAGAGCCCAGAGAGACATCTTCATTCGCATATAAGTGAAGTATGTGTCTACCAATAGATTAAAATTAAAAAAAATGTAAGGAATCACAGTTTTCACGGGAGGTTGCATGATAAGGAATTAAAGAGTTCGTTACCTGTTAACTGATATGTATGTGGCCAAATCTTTGGAGATTGCATATATCTGTCCGGTTGCATGCCTGAAGTACTTGTTGCCATCCTCACCAAATTTCCAGTGTTCTGGTTCTTGGTACTTCACTCCTCTACAAGAAAGAGCTTCCTTAGCAGAATAACAGAAAATTGCACATGAACATTCAAGGATTTCAACACTTTGAACACCTACTTTTGTGATAGGACGGGTCCGGACTTCATACAACCGACATAAACACGAGTTTTTGACCTATGGCGGGCCAATGTAGAACCAACCATACCTGCAAGAATACACATACTCTTCATCTCCTTGTCAGTACTAAAACGAGAAGATGCAGCATTCGAAAACCTTAGGTTAGAATCTTGATGCAGTACCAAGATTCATGTGTATGTCATCGTCCACTTTCACGTAGAAGTCAGCATCCCATTTAGCGACAGCTGTCGAAAAGTATATTTGTGTCTTTGAGGACAACTCATGATACCCTTCCACATGGTTCTGCGACAAAATCAGCAAAGGTTTGGCATGAGCTTCATATGCTATTGGTTTTCAGCTAAACAGCTTCAGATGTGGCTTGGACCCTGAAAAAGTGGCATGACTATTGCAAGTAGGCACCAACTTCTTATATACATGTACCCTTCCTAGAAGAAAATCCATCTATGGACAATTAACAGAAGTCTCAAAATCATTTTAAGGAGAATACTCTTTACTTTTGAATCTCCGTGGCATTTTCACTTGAGCTCTAGCATGTCTTTTGCTGGACCAAATCTAACAATCTCATATTTATGAATACAAAGCATTCAACGTAAATCGTCCTCTTCGAGTATTTCCTTATCATAAAAATGTATTGGGTAATTGTGAATGTAACATGCAAGAGTCGCCTACCAATCTCAAGAAATCTTTATGAAGCGCATCTTCAGCGTCTATAGCACGATCAAGAACACCCCCTGGACTGGCACTGAAAACCATAAATACCATTCACGATTAAAAAGCAGCCAAACAAGACAGTATACGGCAAGAAATTTTGTCTGTTACCTACCTACCTGTGTCCAATAACAAACCGCATTATAATTCCCTTCTCAATTTCCAACTTTCTTAATTCTTCTCCTGCAAAAGGAGAGTTGAGAACACAATGCGCACGGAATGAGAGCAATTTAAATATGCATTCAAAGAACAATAATGACGATGCCGGAACTACTCATGGATATTCTATGGACAGACCTTTGGGCATCCAGGTGTCTCGGATTGAGTCCCTTCGCTTTCTGCTACTGAATGCCGTAATTATTCCCATGACAAAGAAAAATTTGCGACGGTCTTTTAACTGTTCAGGCCCTGACTCGGTATTTACTTGCAATCCTTCCTGGCTGTCCGCCTTGGCAGCTCTCGCTGCGGCTAGCTGCATTTCTAAAGAGGAGATGGTCTTGTCTAATGTCCTGTGACATTTGAAACATGAATTTGCCATCAGAGGATCTCAAACTCCCAACAACTGAAATTGCAGCCTACAACATAAGAGGATGAGAGCAGAAAGTGTACATGATTACATCATGTGTTTGTGAAACTTGAGAAAAGATGTCCCCTGCCTGGACTGAAGCCTCCTGTTATAAAAAAAAGTGTCATTTGCAAATCCCACTAAGATAAAAAGGGGACTCTTCAACAATTTCGATTTCCCAGTTTACCTTTGTGTCGCAATTGACCATTTGATGAAGTGCGGTTGATTGATGTTCCTGCGAAGGTTCCCCATCTTTCTCCACTAGTTCAGGAATTGACCACAGTCTAAAACTCATGAAAGAGCAGGTCATTAATGCTCATGAAACAATCATTATTACCCCAGGGTACTTACTACTTTAAACAAGCATGAAATCAACTTATCTCAAAGAAAGAAAATGTTGCACACGGAAACACAGATCATTCATGTTTCGAGATAGAATAGAACTCATGAAACTCAAAATCCCATTAAAAACTGGAAGGTATTGATTAACCAAAAAAAATTGCTTATGGGAGATAGAAGCACATGATCAAATTTGGCAGATGACTGATACATCCAACATGGTGGACTCAAGAATCTGAAGATTATTGCAGCTGAAAGATGTCAGAAAATGAGATGCCATGTTAATGTCAGTTACATAGAAAAGAAATCATTTACATATAGATTATCAATGACATGGTTTACATAAACATTCCAGCATTTGACACATCTCTAGAACACTTAACTGCATCATTTGCCATCAATAAGTGATTCTTTATGCAATCTCAGAAGGGATCTTCTAAACTTAGTTTTACGCTCTATAGTGCAGAGTCTTGTGATATTGCCCAAGTGTTCATAGACTGTTATAAAGGTAACAGCTCTAAAAATCAATGTCTGGGTATTACTAAATTTGTGCACCTGATCATAAAATACTTGAACTCTGTCAGCCATCCATCTTCATGAATGCCATAGAGGCTTCAAGAGTCCTAATTTAATAGCCACTCATCACATGCTACTAGATCTAACTTTGAACTTGCTCTATGATAACCAAGATTGGACTTGGCTACTGCTGCTCAACCTAAAACCATCATATGTAGATATTCTACGGATCCCCATTTCCAGAGACGTCATCCCAACTAACCTTCAGAAGATATCTTGTTCGATTTCAAAACAGAGAACCTCAAGACTAGTTCTAATTTTAAGTTGAACTAAATGATAATCTCCTGCCACTAAATAAATAGATTTTGAGTCCATTAAGCTCAAATGCAACAGTATAGGCCTACTACGCACCCTTGCTGCTAAGAGATAAAGAAATTTTAGTTCATCAATGTTGCCATTCCATGAACTCGATGATCAAATGCCAGAGTATATCTTATCTGGCAGCCAATTTTTATGTACTGAAAAATCGATTCGCTAGAATAGCAGCCTATGATGACTCTCCCTTTTAATTTCTCGGTGGCATAGCCTAGCTTATCACATTAAACCCTACACTAACTTTCTCTCCAACATGGGGCAAATGAGCATCCTTTGAATCGGAGTTTGATACGCTATGTTTTTAATACAAACTTACTGAACAAAAAGAAGATGCTTTTCAGGAAGCTGCAAGGTTTCTCTAACCCCAAAATGAAGTTTCTCATACACGCAATATGACCGAGTCCCGATGTCGTCAAAAGGATCACTTTTACCGGTCAATGCATGTGAAGCATGCGAGAGTTTCACCCAGAAAACGAGTTCCTCCGAAATTGGCCAAATGACTAAACACAGATGGTCATACTCTCAAACAAAATCTCAGCATTAAGCAAGACATGCAACCTGATGTTGAGATCACAAAGACCCACTAAAAGCAGCTCCAATAATTCATCAAAAGAGACCAAAATTGTCAACCAGATTAGCAAAATTCTCGCTCTTGAGAACAGATTCACTTCATTGGCACACCTTGAATCTGGAAAGCGCACTTTAAGAGCCAAATCTTTTCATCCAGCTTGCCAGTAAGCTGGAATTCTTTACCGAGATTTAAGCTAAAAAGAAGGCACATTTCAGACCCCATCACCAAATCAAAAAGCTGATCATTCAACACCAGATCCCACACAGGGAGAGAGAGAGAGAGAGAGAGATGGAGAACCTGTTCACGACAAGAACGCCCAAGAAGAAGCTGGCAATGCAGAAGAGAGAGACCCATCTGGTGGAAACTCCGTTGCCGGACTTTGGAGGTCTGCCAAGACCCATCACAAATCTCTTCTCCCCCCAACAGAAAAGCTTCGGCCTTAAGGAAGCTTCCCCCTCTTCTTATTTTCCTTTGTTGGACTCTCCTTCTGCGGGTGGTGGAGGAGAGGTGGCGTTCCCAATGTTACAAAGACAGAACAAGAACAGGAAGTGACCCCATCTCAGAGAGAGAGAGACGAGAGAGAGAAAAACACACTAGGCAACTCCAACTCCAACACCAACAATGGCAAATGAACAAAATTTTTGAGTGTCTCAAGCAGTGGCGGATTTGATTCTTGTCCTAAACATGGAAAACGAAGATTGGAGAGAACCCAAAAGAAAAAAGAAATCTTGGATTTGTGTCTCGGCACAAACCCAATCGAACTCGCTGGGAGAATGAATGGGATTTCTTGTTATTTTATGTAAAGGGTAGGGTGGCTCTATGCTGTGACCGAGGAAGAAATTAAAAAAGATTAAAAAAATCGGAGCGGCAAAGGTCAGGACAACTATTTTCCCTCACTTTCCCAAAACGCCCCTTCGTCTTCAACGCAATGACTCATGTCTGCTCCTCTCTCTCTCTCTCTCTGCTTCTTCCTCTCACTAGCTAATCGATGAAAAAACACGACTTTTTCAGTTTTAGGATTTCATTATTAGAATGGGAGATATTTGGATTCTTGTATTTTTCCTTCTGCAATTCACTTTAGAGCAACGGAAAAGTGCGTGACCTGTTGTTTCTTTGTACTTCAAATTACTACACTTTACTCAATTTGACATTTTGAAGAAACGGGGTTGCTTTCTAAGTGATGTACTTTTGGCTGTCTTTGATGAAACTCCTACAAAGATACATTTACAAGACAGTGCAATCAATCTCAAGTTGATTTGATTGGTACAATGACAATGCGTGAATTATTTGCTCTTGTAAAGTCAAAGGGCACTCACCGCGATTGGAATCTTGAATAGGAGGAAAATGGACTCAGTCTACTGTTGTAGGGCTGAACCAACAGTTCACTCTATCAAGAATTCCTTCCTCTGGGGTTTTTCGCCTGCGGGATTGAATGGGCTGCGAAGTTGGTTTTGGTGAGTTTCAAATCCATGAAAATCTTCAGGAGGAAAATCTTGAACTGGAAAAAGAAGGCTACCAACTTTTCTGGTTGGCATTCAAGCCTAACATGATTTGATTAAAAAGATGATTACGTTGAGCAAAAAGCAAAAGTACCTTTTGATTTAAATGTCAAAACTAATAAATTAGAAGAATATTATATGTGTGAATTTTCGTGTTTAATGTGAAATCTCGCTTCCGGACATTTTTTATTTGAAAAGAGTGAAAGTACATGAGCATTAAGATTTAGTTTGAATAGAAATTGAAAGTAACAGTCAATCCAGCAGTGTTCTCATCAAAATCAAGGATCAATTGTTCTAAAATGGTAAAAGCAAACTATATCTTCAAAATTGTACGAGTGGAATAATTAAGTTTTAATAATTATATTTCCAAATTAGGTACTTATCCACCATTTATGAAAAGAATGATTATCGAGGTTTAACTTTACTCAATGCGTGTTTAGTTTTTTTTTTCCTCTACCATTAGAGATTATCATTGGGCGAGTTTGGCTAGGCTTAAAGATCAAGCCTAGTTTGTTACCGAGGCTTGTCCATGTATAATTTTACGGACCAAAAGGGATATGTTATTGAATAGTTTGGCCAAACCCTCACCCCCCCCAAAAAAAAAAAAAAAGGTCTTCAAGCTCATATGACTCAAACGAGCCCGCAGAGCTAAGCTCGTGATCATATCTATCTACAATCCTAAAAAAAATGGCTTAGATGGTGCTATCTTAATCCTATTAGGGTAAATATATAAGATTTGCAAATATAGAATAAACTTTCGCGATGCGTGTATGAAGGCCAATTTAAAAGACGCCGCAACATGATGAAATACGAAACTACCACTCAATAAAAGTTAGTGAATGTTATATTTATTTTAATTATATTTGAATTAAAAAGGAGTACTCTAATGTACTTAAAGTGAATGTCCTAGAAGGGCCTGTGGAGACCATTTAAGATATGCTACGCTACAATATGACATAACACGAGAGCATGATTTGATTAAGACAAAAATTAGCAAATTTTGAATTCACATTAACCCTATTCGTGTCAAAAATGTTACTAGCATGTAAAAAAGAAAAGAGCTCGTCGTTTGCATTTAGAAACTCTACCTTGTCATTGTCCTCGATCTTAATTAAGACAAATAAAAAAAAGATAACAGCTCCCACCGGAAATTCTTTTGCTTTTCTTCTTTTATTGCAAAAATAAGAAAAGTCGGTGGAGATGATCTAATCACGAAATACATGGTGGTTTCGTCCAAGATAAACCGTGGATTTGGTCGAACACTTGAAGGGATTTGCGTCTGAAGATTCCAATGTGATGCCGTCGTGGTTGACCAAATGAATTAGGTACGAACCATCGTAATCTTGAGCCGACGTATTCATCTTGTATTAATTAATTAAAAGGCTTAGTATAAAGCGGTGGATTGATGTAGCCAAATCGAGCTGACCTCATTTCATTATTCCAAAATTGACCTGGAAATGCCAAGAATTAGTTTTGAATTTCTGATTTCCGTTTATGCTTTTGAATATGTTTATCATCATTATTGAATAAGGAGATGCCAGAGGAATCTCAAATAGTTTTAGCGAGAGGCATGAGTTTGAGATTCTATGTTCATTTGAAATTAGGGTCTATTAGTGTTGTAAAAATAAATGGGACTTAAGGTGTTCCATTTATTTCGTACAAACTCAATTATTTGAAAAATATTTTCTTAATGATGATCGTTTATATCACTAAAAATAATTAGTCGATGAAAAACATTTTCTCGCTAAATCTAGGCACGGGCCTTCGAAACCTCACCAGTGACCCTCGTTGGCACTAGAAAAAAGAAACCAAAGGAAAAAATTCAAAAAAATTCAAAAAAATATTAAAATATTATTAAAAATTATCAACGTCGACGCTGACTATACTATATAGGACGGCTAGCGTTCACATTAATGAATTTTGGCCAAAATTAGCTAGATGAATTTAGTTGGTAAAAAGTGAAAAATGTCTAAGACTCAATTAGTAAAAGTATAATAAGTTTAAGATCTTTTTGGATAATTTTTTCAACAATTTATGTACAAACATTTTTGTGGACGATAAAGATAATTTTTGTTCACTCATTTATTATTACATGCGATACAAACAGCCGTTTTTAGAGGAAAATGTTATGCAAATCGTTTGTTTTATATAAAACAAATAGAATCGGGGTCCTCATACGTATCTAGGGTGATCGGCCTAGCCCATGCTTGTGGAAGTTGGAGCAGCTCCGAGGGGCGTATGTACGACGATGTCACGCTCAAACTAGTTCAAATCCTTCTTCATGGCTTGGGACATTTCACGGGGTCCCCACTTGATTGACCCCATCTTCATAGGCCAATTTCAAATGCAAAATACCCCAAAGGTTGAGCCGTCGCTGTTACAGTTTCAATTTATGAGGCTGAAAAGCACTCGAGATCCAATTTGATTGGGGGGGTGAAAACATTACGTGGTGCAGCGCACTATGGGTTCCACCATTGAGCCTCGCAAGTTCGATTTCTCACTCCCGATCACTCACATTCTCATTCCTCACCCAAATTTCCCCTTGCTTCTTAATAAAGAGAGGTGGGATTTGGTTCGTCAATTTCTCAATCTATGGAGCAAATTATATGGCACCGCACGTGCTCAGACACATTAGCTTGATAGGAGGGATTAGTGAGGGAAAGAGAAAACGATTCTATAAACAGTCTTTGCTTGAATTGTAATGAGGGGTCGGGGAAGTCAAGTCACTCCCTGCAAAACCGCATCGAAATTGAAAAGGAAAAGCCCCGTGACCGACAATGGGGACCATCCCTAAAATCATCTTGCTTGGAAATTTTTTTTCACCGCCCCTTTAATTGATTGGATGCAATGCAAGTTAATGGTTATCGTCCACCTGCAAACCTGACTAAAATCTCGATATAATTTATCTCCATATTCGTAACTCATCAACTAGAGGCAGCATCATCAAATTTCCTCCGTTTAAAAACGGAGACAAACACGACCGATTAATACTAAATTTGTCAAAAAGAAAAAAGAAAAATCGTGCCTGTATGCACACAAATAACAGGTAAAGGCAGGGGCGAATACAGCAATGCAAGTTTCATTGAAGTTATATAGAAGCATAGATGACATATTCTTTTTAATTGAACATGAAACTTCAGGTTTCCTATAAGTGCAAAGTTTGACTGAGAGGTTAAGGGCTTGGAAATGCAATTATTTCCTTCCATTTTCCTTCGCCCCATTTCGATCATGAGAATTAACCATTTCATGGGTGGAAAGGTTTGAATTAGTATCCAAGTCGAAGATGGCAATTAATGAACCGCATCATGCACTAATCATTGTAGAGTAGTTTCCGAAGAGACTCTTATGGACGAGTTGATAAGTAAAACAAATGAAGATTGATTGAATGGGGGATGCATGATGGTGCATATTGATATACCGTTTTCCAATAGCTGTTAAGAGTCTGTTTAAATAAATATATGCTCACAAATGCCATCGTTTCTTATGTACTATAAAGCATATTCAAATGAACCTTAAAAAGTTGCTTTGATGTTCTATCAAGATTAAATGGTGACAAAATGATTATGTCTCGATTGGAAATGGAAATATCCACCTCATCAAAGTAAGAGGAGAATCTCCAAACTTCACAAACTAAGCGAAGCTTGGCTATAAATTTGATTTTATTTTTCTCCATTTGTTTACTGATTGCGCATGATTTGGCTGGTGACTTTTGAGAGGCAACAATGTCGTTCGAGGAAGCTGACTACAATGGTCGGAAAGCAGACCCAAAACATAAATCCATCACTTTCTCAAAAAGTATTAGCTTTCCCAAATTATGAGCAAAGAGACTCTTAAGCTTCAAGGGAAATCCAGTCAAACTTCCACAGATGTTGTTGAGGCAACCCCAGTCTTCAGATCGCCAGTAAAGAAGGTGCAGTCGCCATTCAACAATCTGGGGCTGTTCCCGAAATCACTGAGCAGAGTAAACAACAATCTCCCCCGAAACTGGAATTTGTCGAGGTTCTGGCTCTTCGGAATGCAACGTATGGTCCAAGCCGCTTCCCTCTCTGCTTCGAGGGTGTCTGGATTCTCATTCTTCTGATCCAAGTTCCTTTGACTCGTCCGTCACGGTCCCTAGCGACAACGGCAACCTGTCCAATGCCCTCCTTCCCTGATGCATCACAGTTGAATTTGACAATTATAGGATCCGGCGGTCTCCAAATTGTGTTGCCATTGTGAGCCGGTTTCGCGTCCACCTGACAATAAAGAAATGGAATCTAGCATGGAACTTGTTGATAAAATCTTTAGGATTCACCTCCACTTCGTCATGGACCTTAGCATCTTGCGCCCGCCAATCTTCTTCACATCGAGCAGCAGTTAAAGTAATCGAGATTTTCCTATCCACTCTATTCCCCGTAAAACCGTTTCAAATGACAGAACAGATTTTTGAAGAATTCCAGGACTGTTGCTGCCGACCGTGCTTCCGATTTGATCCCCCATGGGCTGTTCCTCCACCCACTTACGGCAATATGGTGCTCGAGTAGTGATGTAGCTCAGTTTCTGCTCTCATTTCACATGAAGGGCAGAGGTTGTCCACAATGCCAAACACAGTTAAGTTTGCTTGGCAAGGAGCCACCTCAGCTGCTAATCGCTGCACCTACACCTCGTGTCTTTCGTGAATTGTTCCCCTCCAAATTACATCAAAAACGTTTCATTTTCCTGTCAACAGTTTTACACCATATTTTGGGAAATCGATGTGCAAGTATCACGTAACATGGAAATGTTCTGCTTCACTGATTTCGCATTCATTGTTGGGCCAGCCTATGAAAGAGGGGGATGGTACTATGTTAGACACCTTTGGGCTAGAATGTCCCCACTCAGGTCTTATGCTTCTAGACTGCATTACAGGTTTATTGGAGGTATATGGCGTCACGGTCAGTCTCTAGGAGCTGCTATCTGTACAGGCACTACAGCCTGACTCTGGGTTTGGCGTTGGAGCTAAAGAACACGCCAAGCAACCCATTTTTCAACACGAAATCATAAAAAAGATAAGGGAAAACACATCAGATGAGGTGGCAATCCATATCTATATTTCTGCCCATTTACCGCCTTGACGGCACGACACGCCAAATATGAACGCGTGACCAGTCGCTCAATTACACGGAAGGGCCACGCCGAGCAGATTTTGAAAAGGTTAAGAATTAAATTACACAACAATAGTTCAGAAACCTGGAATGAACGGAAAAATCACCTAAGCATCTCCCAAGTTAACAAACATCTTGAGTTGGTTCTTCCTAACCACTGCACAATCCTGGGATATATACCAATATACTGAAGATAAGTAATCGTGCATTATAAAATTGAAGAAAAAAATTCAAATAAGAACTTGAAATAAAGTCATTTTCTTAAATGAGGATTCTAAGTGGACTTCACCTCAAATAAAGGCCTGAAGTTGTTACTTTGTCTCAAATAAGGGTCTAAGCTTGCCGGACAGTGAGCACTTAATTTTTCCAGTGACTGAAACAGGGGCATTTTTGTCCATAACAAAATTTGGATAAAGATTAAAAAGAAAAAGATTAAAAGAAATATGAGATCGGCACCTTCTCTAGCAGACTCTCAAATTGCTTGGTTTCTTCGTCCCTTCTTCAATGCCACGAAGGTCCAATTAATCAAATTCGCAAAATCAGTTGTTGATATTGGTAGGGTTTTCTTGCTTCTTTTTCCTTCTTCTTTTTTGTATTAATTTTACATGGGATTAGTTCTTAAATTTCTACCGAAGAATGCCAAATTGAAAAAAGTTCATGCATAATCCTCTGAAACCATTCAAATTCAGCTCGGGCAAAGGTGAATGGAGAGACCCAGCTCTGTTTTCGGCATCATCCCATCTATTACTTCCTTTCCACCTTGATTGATATCCCCCACAAGGACACACACATACTCATGGACAGACTTTCTGCAAAAGATAAATAAATGTAGAAGGATTGAGAGCAGAAAGAAAAACGCAAGCTCAAGTTCCACCACCTCTCGCTTTTGCTCCCACGACTACTAGACCCGTCAAATGGGTGGGTCGGGTCGTCTTTGGATCGGGTCGAAAATGGGTCAACTCATATTTGATCCATTTAACCCATTTTGACCCATATTCATGTAGTATACATCAAGTGATCCATACCCGACCCGACCCGTATTGCTAAAACCTATTAATATTTTAGGAAAACCAACACCTACTATATGCTAATTAGATTAAAACTTCAAATTAAATTAAAAATAGTAAATAAAATAAAATAAAATAAAATAAGTTAAAAAAACATATAAATTGAAATATTTATAAAGAATTAGACCGTGCACATGTTTCTCTTATTTGAAGTGAACATACTATTGAGTAACTAAAAACTATAACATGAAAAATCTTTAACTAAACCTAAGAAAGCTCATTTTTATGATTATATATATAAATATAAAGCATTACTAAAACACTTTTACGCAATAAAAATTTAATGGAAAATTTTTATAAATATTTTATAAATATTTTTTAAAAATATGTTTTTTATTATTTTTATTTTTTAAAATATAATTTTTAATTATTATTTTTCTTTTTCTCTTTTCTCTTTTCTTTTTTTCTTCTTCTTTGGCTGGCCGTTGTCGCTTCTTCGGCTGGCCGTCGGCCACGACGATGGCCGCCGACCGACCACAGGTGAGGCCAAGGCCCGGGCCGACACCGGCGAGCTCGAGTCTCGCCAGATCCGGTGAGGCTCGATCTCTTTGATCTGGCGAGGCCGAGGCCCAGCTTGATGCCAATGAGCTCAAGTCTTGCCAGATTCAGCAAGGCTCGAGCCTCGCCAGTCGTTGGCGACCACGAGCTCGCGTGCTAACGAGCTCGAGCCTCGCCTAGCCTGTTGCCAACCGTCACCGTGCTAGCCAATGACTAGGAAGGAGGAAAAAGAAAGAAAAATTGAAAAAAAAAAGAAAAAGAAAATTGAAATATGAAAAATAATTATAATTTCGATTTTTTATATAAAAAAATACATTTTTATAAAGTTAAAGAGGGAAATATTGTGTGGGGGCTTGGGTTGGAAATTTAGAAATGGGTTCTAAGGTTCCAACCCACTTGATATTTTAAATGAGTCGAAAATGGGTCACAAGTTCTAACCCATTTAAATTAGACTCACTTTCTTGACCAATTTTTAGTTGGATTTTTAAAAGCCTTTGACCCATGTACAACCCATATAAGTAAAATATGAGTCCAAAAATGTGTTCATAACCCATTTTGATACCTCTAATTGACTACCCACGGCCATTTGTTGCCACCCCAGTCACCCCACACGAGCACGGGTAGTCGCCGGCATCATCTCTGGCGGACCCAAACCGAGAGTTCCCTAGTTTGTGGCCATCCCCAAGACTGCAGATCAGTAATTGAAATTTGCACATCATCTTCACTTCGATTAAGCCAAAACATCGATTGAGAAATAAAGAACGGTCAAGAAACGAGGAACAAGTAAGATGTTCTGGGATCCTCCCAGAGAGAGAGAGAGAGAGTCGAAAATCCGATCAAAGCTTAAGCGAGGTAGCGATTTCGTAGCCCTAATTCGTTTGTTGGTGTGGTTTTTCTGGTAAGCCCCAATTGTCTCTGTTTCTTCGAGTTACGAGCGCAAGCTGAACCCTATGGAATTCACGATCTGTTTCCTTGGTGGAGGTTTTGTTAGTGGAATTAAAGTTTTGAAGGTTGCTTTTCCTGGGTGGGATGTCCTGAGTCGAAATGATTTGGAGATATGTTTCTAACCTTATCATATTTTGTGAGAATTTACCAGTTTGATTAGGGTTTCTGGAGTTAGATGTAAGACTTTGGGGCTTGAGGTGATGACGGAGTGAGGGAGAAGCTAGGGTGTGCAGAGAAAACATCCACGCGAGGACTAAAAGGACACCGCCGCGATCGATACTGGAATGGCTTGGACGAAGAAGAAGATGAGTAGGAAGAAGGAAAAATCAAGTGCTTAAGCAATCATTTCAGCCTATTTGAGACAAAGTCCACTTTGAATCCAAATTTGAGAAAATTACCTTATTTTAGACTTTATTTAAAATTTTCCCTAAAATTGATTAAAGAAAAATCTCTTTTCCCTTAATTGGGCTAAATTCTCCCTGAAAAAGAACACCTCCAGCGTGCAAGTTGTAAACCTAAAGGAGCAAGAAAAGCAAAAGCATCTGGAAACCTCTCTCCAGTCTCCATCAAGGCATTGAACTTTTGCATAAATAAAAAATAAATAAATAATGAAATGACTATATAAAGAAGCATATACACAGCCGTGCAGTGAGCACCGAACGAACTATTCTGGTTGGCATTCAAGCCTAACATAAATTGACAGCGTATGGTGGGGCTACGCTTGTGGTAAGGCCTCAGTAAAAAAAGAAAAGCTGCTCTGATTTTTCATTTTTTTGGGTGAAAATCAGATTTAAGATACCATGTTCCATTGATAAATTAAAACACGGCCCTTCATAGATTTTCTTACCTCCATGATACTTTAGTTTAGTGGGTAGCAAGCACACCGTGTGCTTTCATGCATTCATCCAATATCAAAGTTGATTATATTGAGCAAAAGCAAAAGCACCTTTTCTTTTAATGTCTAAACTAAAAAATCAGAAGAGTATCATATATGTGAGTCTAAGTGTTTTAATGTTTAATCTTGCTTTTCGGATATTTTGGATTTGAAAAAAGTAGAAGTACAAGAGCATTAAGATTTAAATTTGAACAAAAACTAAAAGTAACTATCAATCGGGGCAGTGTTCTCGTAAATCAAGCAACACCCGTGGCGTCGAGATGATTCCAGCACCATCACCGTCCTAGTTCAACGCCTACGAACACCTGCGAGCTTCTAAGTTCTGCTACCGTGATTGATTTTTCTTTTTGCAGGTCTATCAGTGTCCGGTGAAACCTGGGAAGTCACTTTTAGTTGGTGACCCGAGTCGATTCCGTCAAGTTCAAATTTGGAAAGATAATCTTCAGATTAGGTAAAGTTCTCATCCTAAGTTGATTTGAATACTTCGAGTGATAGGCATATTTTCTAACTTGCAACCATCTTTAATTTGAATCTATAAGGCTTTAAGGTTTCAAATTAATATAATGACCTTTAAGGCATATCGATTTTATCCATGACAAAATTTCAGGTTGAGTTATATTGTTTTCTTACTTGAATTGTGGATAATATCTTTTGGTGGTTGAGCATATCTTGAGTGTTTGAATGCATATCTTACTTTGATTGTTTACCTTTTCTAAAAATATCAAAAAGATTCTTTGATATATTAGGTTAGATTTTTAGATAATATTGCATGTTAGGTAGATTTTATTTTCTAAAATAGATTGCATGTTAGGGTAGACACTATCTAATTAGAGATAATTTTTCTTTAAATTGGGATTTGGTGTAGTTTATTCCTCAAATTGAATTGGATAATACCTAGAACTAAGTAATTTATTTTGGTTATTTTCCAATTTCGAATTTTCATGAAAAACACAAAAAATATTACTTTGGGTCATGCACGCCATGTAATCATTGCATGCCATGTCATAACATGTGCCATGTCATTAATCGTATGTCATTTAGGGGTTACATATATAAATTGTTTGTCATTATAATTAGGTCATTTAGTTAAAACATATAACTTAGTTTTCATTTCAATAAGAAAAAACCCAAAAAGAGATTTGAATGAAACTTTGCGACAATCAAAAATCACATTTAGGTTGAATATGCATTTCTAATTAATATTTGTTATAGATTCTTGTGTTTGCATCGAGATAAGTGTTCCTTCTTTCTGCTTGCAATTTATTTATTGCTTTGATTACTGATTTTTTAATAATGGTTGCCTACCTGCATGACTACCTTGTATGTTAGAGATAAGTTAAAATCTATCCAAGTTGCCTTCAAAATATTTTTGTAAATAAAAGAGAAAAGGTATCGAAAGAGTACTAGAGCAATCTAGTGCAATCAAGTTTCGAATTCATTTAATCTCTAGTTCGTAGATGTAAAGTATTTCTCCAGATGTTTCGAATTAAGTTACGACTTGGTATGAGCTCGGTAAAGTCGAGCTAAGTTTAGGCTTTATAATCCATTAACTGAACCCCAAGTGGTGCATAGGGTCAAGACAAGTCTTAAACCCTTTTCATATCGATACTAACCGAGGTTTGAAATTGCTCACGTAAACGACAACTATCTTACATGGAACAAGTGGCTCTGATGTGAACAATTCTTTTTTTTCAATTTTTTTCATAAATTATCCAATCCTTTTTTTTTCTTTGATTTTCATTTTTCATTTTTTTCATTTTTTTTTTTCCTTTTCTTCCCTTTGGCCTATGGCTTGTGATCGGCCAAGGCCATTGATTGTCGCCCTTGCTAGGTAGCCAAGGTCAATCCCTCAATAGATCCAACAAGGGTTGCAACGCCCTCGTCGGATTGCCCGCACATGCGACGTAGGATGACTAGCATCCATGCCAACAATTTCCAACCTAGGTTAGTTAGATGGACTCAGTTGGTACCAATGTAAAAAAGATTATGACTAAATTGATCAAATTAAAAAGTTTAAGATTAAACTAATACAAATTCAATTGATTTAGGACTTTTTTATACTTATATATGTAACTTTTTGGACCAAATGGGATACGGTATAAAATAGTTTGACCAAACCCTCACCCCCAAATGGTCTTTGACCTCATATGACTGGAGCGAGCCCGTGGAGCCAAGCTCTTGATCACGTCTATCTACTATTCTAAGAAACGGCCTCGTTGGCCTTTAAAAAAGATTATCAATTAGATCTTATCTTAACCCAATTAGAGTAACTATACATAAGATTTGCATAGATAGAGAAAAATTTTGTGACACAATAAGATATGACACAAAACTTCCACTTGATAAAAATTAGTGATTGTGTGTTCATTTTAATTACGTTTGAATTAAAAAGGAGATAATTTTATGTACTTAAAGTGAATGTCCTAGAGGGGTTTGCAAAGACCATTTAAGACACACTACCCTACAATATGACACAGTATGATAGCATGATCTGATTAAGACGAAAATTAGCAAATTTTGGAATCCACAATAACCCTCTCCGTGTCAAAAATGTTACGAGCATGTCAAAAAAAGGAGCTCATCGTTGCATTTAGACACTCCACCTTTTCATTGTCTTCGATCTTAATCAAGACAAATACAAAAGAGAACAACTTTTCCAATCTCACTCCATGTCCCATATGAGTATCGAGTGTGCGACAGCATCTCCCCCACCAGAAGAATCTTTTGCTTTTCCTTTTTTGGGAAAAAATAAGAAAAAGACAATATGATCTAAATGCGAAAATATCCTGTGGTTTCGTGCAAGATAAACCATGGATTTGATCCAACATGTGAAGGGATTCGCATTTGAAGATTGCAATTTTCAATGGCCGAATGGACACATTTGGTATCGATATAAAAAAGCTTATGATTATAATGGTAAAATTAAAAAAATTAAGATTGAATTAGCATCAATACAATATATTTAGAACTTTTTTGTATGTGTAATTTGTGGACCAAATGGGGTACGGTAGTGAATAGTCTGTTCAAACCCTTCAGTGGAGCCAAGCTCTTGATTATGTTCATCTATTATCCTAAGAAATGGCCTGGATGGCCTTTAAAAAAGACTATGAATTAGAGCTCATCTTAACCCTGTTAGAGTAGATATATATAAGATTTGCATAGACGGAATAAACTTTTGTGACGCAACAAGATACGACATGAAACTGTCGCTTGATAAAAGTCAGTGAATGTGTGTTCATTTTAATTATGTTTGAATTAAAAAAAGAGATAATTTTATGTACTTAAAGTGATTGTCCTAGAGGGTTTGCAAAGAACACCTAAGACACCCTACGCATGATCCGACTAAGACAAAAATTAACAGATTTTGGAATTCACAATAACCCTATCCGAGTCAAAAATGTTCAAAAAAAGGAGCTCATCGTTGCATTTAGAAACTCTACCCTGTCATTGTTATCGATCTTAATTATGACAAATACAAAAGAGAACAGCTTTTCCAATTTCATTCCCGGTATAGTCTCCCATACGAGTATCGAGGGTGCGAGCATCTCCCCAACCAGAAAACCTTTTGCTTTTCCCTTTTTGGGAAAAAAAGACAGAAAAAAACAATATGATCTCAATGCGAAATATGTGGTGGTTTCGTGCAAGATTAATCGTGGATCTAATCCAACGCGCGAAGGGATTTACATTTGAAGATTGCAATTTTCAGTGGCCAAATGGACTCATGTAGTACAATATAAAAATGTTTATGACTATAATGGTAAAATTAAAAAGTTTAAATTTGAATTAATACAAATATAATATATTTATGACTTTTCTATATGTGTAACTTTTTGGACCAAATGGGGTACGGCATTGATTAGTCTAACCAAACCCTCACCCCCAAATGGTCTTTGAGCTCATATGACTCGAGCGAGCCCATGGAGCCAAGCTCTTGATCATGTCCATCTACTATCCTAAGAAATGGCCTGGATAGCCTTTAAAAAAGACTACAAATTAGGGCTTTAGAGTAAATATATACATTATCCGCATAGTCAGAGTAAACTTTTGTGACGTAACAAGATAGGACACAAACTTGGTAAAAGTTACTGAATGTGTGCTCATTTTAATTATGTTTGAATTAAAAAGGAGATAGTTTTATCTACTTAAAGTGAATGTCCTAGAGGGGTTTGCAAAGACCATTTAAGACACACTACCCTACAATATGGCATAGCACGAGAGCATGATTCGATCAAGACAAAAATTAGCAAATTTTGGAATTCACAATAACTCTATTCGTGTCAACAATGTTACTAGCATGTCAAAAAAAGAAACTCATCGTTGCATTTAAAAACCCTATCCTGTCATCGTCATCGATCTTAATTAAGACGAACACAAAAGAGAACAACTTTTCCATTCTCATTCCAGGTATAGTCGCCCTTATGAGTATCGAGTGTGAAACAGCACCACCCCCACCAGAAAGTCCTTTGCTTTTCCCTTTTTTGGGCAAAAATAAGAAAAACAATATGATCTAATTACCAAATATATAGTGGCTTTGTGCAAGATAAACCGTGGATCTAATCCAACACTCGAAGGGATTCGCTTTTGAAAATTGCAATGTAATGCCGTCTTGGTACTGATAAAGTAAAAGGCTTTATATAAAGGGGTGGATTAAAGTTAGCCAAATCGAGCTGACCTCTTTTAGCATTTTCCGATAATTGACCTGAAAATAAGAAGAGTTAGTTTTGAATTTCTAAATCTTGAGCTGGTTCTTCCTAACCACTGCACAATCCTGGGATATATACCAATATATTGAAGATAAGTAATCGTGCATTATAAAATTGATTACAGAAAAATCTCTTTTCCCTTAATTGGGCTAAATTCTCCCTGAAAAAGAACACCTCCAGCGTTTAAGTTGTAAACCTAAAGTAGCAAGAAAAGCAAAAGCGATCTGGAAACCTCTCTCTCCAGTCTCCAGTCCCCATCAAGGCATTGAACTTTTGCATAAATTAAAAAAATAAATAATGAAATGACTATATAAAGAAGCATATACACAGCCATGCAGTGAGCACCGAACGAACTATTCTGGTTGGCATTCAAGCCTAACATAAATTGACAGCGTATGGTGGGGCTACGCTTGTGGTAAGGCCTCAGTAAAAAACAAGAAAAGCTGCTCTGATTTTTTTTTTTTTTTTGGGTGAAAATCAGATTTAAGATACCATGTTCCATTAATAAATTAAAACATGGCCCTTCATAGATTTTCTTACCTCCACGATACTTTAGTTAAGTGGGTAGCAAGCATACCGTGTGCTTTCATAAATTCATCCAATATCAAAGTTGATTATATTGAGCAAAAGCAAAAGTCCCTTTTGTTTTAATGTCTAGACTAAAAAATCAGAAGAGTATTATATATGCGAGTCTAAGTGTTTTAATGTTTAATCTTGCTTTTCGGGTATTTTGGATTTGAAAAAAGTAGAAGTACACAAGCATCAAGATTTAAATTTGAAGAAAAACCAAAAGTAACGATCAATCGAGGCAGTGTTCTCGTAAATCAAGCATCAACTGTTTTAAAATGGTAAAAAGAAAAAGAAAAAGAAGAAGCTATATTTTCAAATTCGTATGAAAAGAATGATTAAGTTTTAATAATTATACATCTAAACGAGGTACTTGTATATCATTTCTTTTTAAAAAATGACTATTGAGGAATGACTTTTTTATTAAACATGTGTTCAATTGTTTCCTCCACCATTACAATTGATCAATGGGTGAGTTTGGCTAGACTTACTCGAGCCTAATATGTTGCTAAGGCCTACCCATCACAAAAGCTGGGAAAATTACCAAAAAAGTCTAAATCTATTATATTGGTTCTAATTCAATCCTAAATATTTTAATTAGACCAATTTAGTCTTGTTGACACATAAATTTTGATAACTCGATTATTCATTTATTACATATAAAATTAGAGATCGACCACAACCCCTAGCAAAAATATTAAGTTAAATTGCATGTAGTTAGTAGAAGCACATTTCAATAAATTGCATTCAATTGGACTAGCGGTGAATGGACTTAAACCAATGGTTTCATGTGAGTGAAGTTCTGAGCTTAATAAAGCTCGCGAGAGGGTAAGATTTTGCCAAATCCATGATGTGATTGTGACCTAAGCATGCCGATGCCTAGGGTTAGAAAATATATTGGGCGCCAAATATTCAGTCAACATGAAGGAGCAAGAAGACTGACCATTCGATGAGCATGTTTACGGCAACATCAGGGACCATTCTATGAGCATGTTTATTTACGGCAACATTAGGGACCATTCTATGAGCATGTTTACGGCAACATTAGGTCTAGCGTGAAGGAGAGAGAAGACAAAAGACCATAAACAAAAGAGGAAGATTGCTCTGGAGGATCACGTTCCACTATCTACTCCATCAAATATCCATGAATTGGGAGGAAAATCGGGGCATATAAGAAAGAAAAGACAGACCTCCCACGAGGAAGAGATTCGATCACGCGAAAGAGGAAATTATATTGCTTCTCGGGGGGCCGTATTGCTTTGTGCATATAAAAGGAGGTTGATAGTGACAAGTGAAAGGAGGGAGGAGGCCAGGCCACACATTGAAGAATTGGAGAATACCCCGGCCAGAGTATAGAGAGCCAGAGGGAGAGAAAAGAGTCGCCTTCTTCCTCGGTCGTGCGTCTCCACAGTCACGACCGAGTTCTTCCAATTCCACGACTTGGTCGTTGCTCGTTTCTGCTTTTCCTTGACTAAGATTCAACGCAGCCGAGATCCCCGTTCCGTGACAAGAAACCGCTGCACCATAAAGCCGCTGCTCCACTCCCTGGGCAGGCAGCGAGCGAGCTGCGACCAATTCGGCTGCTTTCCCCGTCCGGCGACCACGTTGCTGCTGCCCCAAGTCTCTGTACGATCTCTACCGATCCAGTTGCTGGTCCTCGGGTTGACGACGACAAGCCGCTCATCTCGTTGTCCAGACCGAGCCAAGTCGCATCCCTTCATCGCGACACACATGCTGCTCCTGCCGTGCCAGTGAAGTCCAATCGGGGCCACCATACGAAGAGAATACACGGCCACATTGAGAGAACGAAAGAACCTTTTCACGAAAGAAGGGACGGAGAAATATACGTTCTCACGGCAAAAATGGTGGGTTCTCTCTCTGATCTTCACGAGGGAAGAAGGCTGACTTTCTCCATATTCACAAAACAAGAGAGAGATCAGAGAAAAGAAAAGTCCTTTTATCTCTTCCTGCTGGCCACATGGGACAAGATAGACGACCGAAGACCACCGTGCAAAAGAAGCTCTCACTTTGCAGTCACGAAGAAAACTGCATGGCAGCACCCCCCTCGCCGCAGCTCCTTCCTTGCGCATCACCGCGCCCGCATGCCATATCTCGGTCAGTACCAGCAAAGCGCCACAGCCAGCCTGCCAGTGAACGTCCCAGCAGCAACTCCCGCTTCTCACGGCGAGTCCGGCGAGTTAAGTCTTTCCGGGTGAGTTCTTCATCGCTCTTGAAGCGCTGCAGTTTTCAGTGAGCACCAGCGGTCGCCGACGCGTCGTCTCCCGTCCTACCAGCTTGCTTGGTACCGCACGACGCCCACCTAGTAGCAAGACCCGTGGTGTCGAGGTGATTCCAGCACTACCACGGTTCTAGTTCAACGCCTACGAACACCTGCGAGCTTCTAAGTTCTGCTACCGTGATTGACCTTTATTCTTGCAGGTCTATCAGTGTCCCCGCTCGTGATTCCCACGTGCCCACGGCTATACTTCAATCTTGCCCTCGTTGGTTTTGCAAGCAAATAAAAACTGGAGTTTGGGAGCAGGGAAGAACACAAACTTAGGTAGTAGAGAAGTAACAAGAAGGTGAAGAGAATTTGTCTCTTCTTGTCCGGTGAAACGTGGAAAGTTGACTCTGAGTTCTCAAGGGAGTGACCACGCGGAATTGAATGATCAACAGAACATTATCACCACGTCGGAATTCCTAGACGTGTCTAACAACTCTTACGGCCAACAAGCTTGTTGTCGAGCCATAGCTTTCCCTCGTCGGTGGCCATTTCTCACTGCCGGTTGGTCGTGAAAACCGCAACCAAGCTGCGAGACACAACTGCCGACCACCAATTGTAGTTCGTGACTCAAGTCGATTAGGGAGCGACCAATCTGGATGAACTGATTTGATTAAAGCAGTGACACTGGCCACGTGAGGGCATGCCATTGAAGTTCCTGAGAGCAATCTGTAATTGCCTTTGCTCTTCACATCAACCGCTCGAAACACTGCCAAGATGTCCACGCCAAGTATGGCTATGTCAGGCTACCACCAATTCGGAAAGATCAAGTAACTATTGGCAAGCTGCTCAGCACGTACCTTTAGCACCTGAGGAGTGATGGAACTCTGTCCACAGGATGAAAAAGTTGCCACTCGCGGCGCAGCCTGTTTCCCAATTACCATCCTTGGAATGCTCAGCTTTGCCTTGGGACGCCTTCATCAATGAATGTTTAGAGTCGCTACAAGTTCATTGATTCTTATGTAGTACATTCTTCACTAAAGCTTACCTAGCTCTTCTGATGTTTGAAAGTATTTCCGACCCGACTTGGTAATCTACTGTAGCACAAGGAATGGAATTGCACATGGCTGGCCCGTCATGTAGAGAATCTGCGTGGATTAGTCCAGTGCCGCCTGCTCCTAGCACTGCCGTGGATGCAGTGAAAATATCCTGCATCTGATGTTGAGAAAGAAAGGACGATCTTACCCACCACTGAGGTCAAGCTGCGATCCTTGCTGAGAAAAATATGTTCATAAGAAACTGGAGGAACTTACGCTGCGTAATCCATAAAATCACTGTGGCGGTGAGCATGATAGATAGATCATTCATGGTTGAGATCAAACTTGGAAATAACCGGACTCTATTGGTAGGCACGACGTGCCTCATCAGAATATTGGTTGTTCTTTACGAATATAATATTGCTAAATAGCTTCAGAAATTAATTTCTATTGCAGGGCCAATCACTACAAACTGGAAAAGGTCATCGCCATTTTTCACACCTCACATATTGCAAGCTCGGAACAATTGATTCCATGGATTAAGCGGCGTAAGTTCCTTCAGTTTCTTTACTTCATAGTTCATTCAATTTCTGCATTCCGCATGTGATTAACATATTTTTCTCAGCTTCTTACCAAAAAAAGAAAAAAAAGCATATTTTTCTCGGCAAGGATCGCAGCTTGACATCAGTGGCGGGCAAGATTGTCCTTTCTTCCTCGACATCAGACATGCAGGATCTGTTCGCTGCATCCACCACAGTGCTAGGAGCAGGTGGGACTGGAGTAATTTATGCAGACTATCTACATGACGGGCCAGCCATGTGCAATTCCATTCCTTGTGCTGCAGTAGATTACCAAGTCGGGTCGGATATACTTTCATACATCAGAAGAGCTAGGTAAGCTCTAGTGAAGAATTTACTACATAAGAATCAATGAACTTGTCGCGACTCTAAATATTGCACATAAGAATCAATGAACTTGTTGTGACTCTAAACATTCATTGATGAAGGCAGCCCAAGGCAAAGCTGAGCATTCCGAGGATGGTAATTGGGAAAAAGGCTGCGCTGCGAGTGGCAGCTTCTTCATCCCGTGGACCAAGTTCCATCACTCTTCAGGTGCTAAAGGTACGTGCTGAGCAGCTTGCCAATAGTTACTTGTATCTTTCCAGTAAATGGGAAGAGAGAATGTCGACGACAGTCACTATTACTAACCCTTTATGATGTCCCGAATTGGTGGTAGCCTGACATAGCTGCACCTGGCGTGGACATCTTGGCAGCGTTTCAAGCGGTTGATGTGAAGAACAAAGGCGATTACAGATTGCTCTCAGGAACTTCAATGGCATGCCCTCACGTGGCCGGTGTCACTGCTTTAATCAAATCAGTTCATCCAGATTGGTCACTCCCTAATCGACTCGAGTCATGAACTACAAGTAGTGGGCGGCAGTTGTGTCTCGCGGTGTGGTGGCTGACCAGCAGTGGTGCTTCTTATTGGGGACTTCTCGGTTTTGAGAAACGATCGGCAATGAGAAATGGCCACCGACGAGGGAAAGCTATGGCTCACTGAAAATCATTTAAGTTCTACTGTTCTTTTCTATGCTTTATTTTTACTTGTCTTTTCTCTAGACGAAAGAGCATAAAATGACGTCAAATTTAGGACTAGTTCTACATTAAGAAAATAAAGTAATGAATTGATGATTTTTCATAGATGTATTGCCTCATCAAATAGTTTCGGGAGCTTTATTATTAAGGGAAAATGAGAAAACAATCACATTGTCTCCTCAATATCCGATGACGGGTACACTGTTCACGTTGCCATTGTCATCAGCCCAAACATAAACCCGATTGCAGCGGTCGTCGAAGATCCTGCGATGCCCCAGGGGCGAGATCACAGCCGTCACCAGGGGATCCTCGCCCTCGCAAGTTGCCTTTGCTTGCTCTGCATTTTGTCCCACCGCCTCTGGCCAACTGGATTTGGCCCCTGTTAATCAACACAAACAGATGGCCCTTCTTTCGGATGCGTGTTAGTAATGTGCTTTGAGGAGATTGTGCCGAGGAACTCATAGGAGAATAAAGAACGATGCACAGATGAAATCCCTCAAACACAGATGTTGTCGGAAGGGGAAAATACAGAGTAAAGCCGTATATTTTTGCGGTGACGAGAGTATATTTTAACCTTGCCATTTGCATTGTCCTTAAACTATCCATGCTTCATTTATAGGGAATGCAAAGGTTCGTACCTGGTCTGCAGCAAATATTATAACAAGGTTGTAAGATGATTTCCGCAAGTAGACATCTCTCTATTCTAGAAAGGTACCGTATATGTTGGTATTCACCCATTTCGGCTTGATTTTTAAGCAGTGAAAACTCGCGTTTCTTTGGAAACAAATCATGCAATCCAGATGAATATGTCTCATTTAATTTTGGATATCCACTTGAGAAAAGAAACATCTGCCACATTAGGAAAAAAAAAAATCCAATTTTTTTTTTTGCTAGAGTTATTAATATGAAAGGATATGCAAGTGAGACTCCATTTATTTCTATTTATATGGGCATTGTCTTTCAATTGAATTATCTAGGGATATATCTACTAGAAGTCCTAAAATTGTTATGAAAGTGTAATTGAGTCCTAAAATTTATAAAAAATGTAATCAAGTCCTAAAACTTATCAAATTAGTTTAATCAAGTCCTTCTGTTAACTCCATCCAATTTTGCTAATGGAAAATGCCGGTATGGTGGGGCTACGCCTGTGGTAAGGCCTCAGTAAAAAACAAGAAAAGCTGCTCTGATTTTTTTTTTTTTGGGTGAAAATCAGATTTAAGTTACTATCTTCCATTAATAAATTAAAACATGGCCCCTCATAGATTTTCTTACCTCCATGATATTTTAGTTTAGTGGGTAGTAAGCATACCGTGTGCTTTCATGCATTCATCCAATATCAAATTAATTATATTGAGCAAAAGCAAAAGCACCTTTTGCTTTAATGTCTAAACTAAAAAATCAGAAGAGTATTATATATGTGAGTCTAAGTGTTTTAATGTTTAATCTTGCTTTTCGGATATTTTGGATTTGAAAAAAATAGAAGTACACGAGCATCAAGATTTAAATTTGAACAAAAACCAAAAGTAACTATCAATCGATGCAGTGTTCTCGTAAATCAAGCATCAACTATTTTAAAATGGTAAAAAAAAAAAAGCTATATTTTCAAATTCGTATGAATAGAATGATTAAGTTTTAATAATTATACATCTAAATGAGGTACTGTACTTGCATACCATTTCTGAAAAAAAGAAAAGAAAAAGACTATCGAGGAATGACTTTTTTTATTAAACACGTGTTCAATTTTTTTCTCCACCATTGGAGATGATCAAAGGGTGAGTTTGGCTAGGCTTAGTCGAACCTAATTTGTTGCTAAGGCCCACCATCACAAAAAGTTGGGAAAAGTACCAAAAAATCTACACCTATTACATCGATTATAATTCAGTTATAAATATTTCAATTAGACCATAAATTTTGGCGACCTAGTCATTAATTCATTACATAGAAAATTAGAGATCGACCCCGACTCTTAGCAAATATATATAGTTAAATTGCATGTAGTTATCAAAAGCACATTTCAATTAATTGCATTTAATTGGACCGGCGGTAGATGGACTTAAATGAATGGTCTCAAGTGAGGGAAGTTTTGAGCTTAATTAATCCCGTGAGAGGGTAAGATTTTGCCAAACACGTGACGACATCAAAGCATGCCGATGCCTAGGGTTAGACAATATATTGGCCGCCAAATATTCAGTCAAAGAAGACTGACCATTCTATGAGCATGTTTACGGCAACATTAGGGACCATTCTATGAGCATGTTTATTTGCGGCAACATTAGGGACTATTATATGAGCATGTTTATTTGCGGCAACATCAGGGACCATTCTATAAGCATGTTTACGGCAACATTAGGTCTAGCGTGAAGGAGCGAGAAGACAAAAGACCATAAACAAAAGAGGAAGATTGCTCTGCAGGATCACGTTCCACTATCTACTCCATCAAATCTCCCACGAGGAAGAGATTCGATCATGCGAAAGAGGAAGTTATATTAATTCTTTCCTTGAGGGGGCGTGTTTGCTTTGTGCATATAAAAGGAGGTTGATAGTGACAAGTGAAATGAGGGAGAAGGCCACACATTGAATACCCCCGCCAGAGTATCGAGAGCCAAAGGGAGAGAAAAGAGTCGCCTTCTTCCTCGGTCGCGCGCCCCCACAGTCACGACCGAGTTCTTCCAATTCCACGACTTGGTCGTTGCTCGTTTCTGCTTTTCCTTGACGAACATTCAACGCAGCCGAGATCCCCGTTCCGTGACAAGAAACCGCTGCACCATAAAGCCGTCGCTCCACTCCTTGGGCAGCACGCGAGCTGCAACCAACTCGGCTGCTTTCCCTGTCCCGGTGACTGAAAGAAGATGAAGATCTGCAGATGATGAAGACTGAAGAAGGAACAGCTTTGTTTCTATTCACTTCAATGAATGAATCTGTACAATTCTGCTTGTAAATATAATACAATTTATGTACGAATAAAGGGAATAAATGATTCTACGAATCAATCTATGTCTAGATCTAATCTTAATTGATTATGTACACAATTCTAATCTTCTAAACAGATCAATAATCAAATCAAATCTTTGATTGTGTAATTCGGGATTCCGCATATCTTCCAACACTCCCCCTCAAGCTGGTGGTCTGTATATGTCTAAGACACCCAGCTTGCTCAACAGACATGCGTGCTATCTTTGACATAGAGGCTTGGTAAAAATATCTGCTGGCTGCTCCATTGTCCCAATCCCTCTTGTCTCAATCACGCCTTCTTGTATCTTTTCTCGAGTGAAGTGACAATTGACTTCAATGTGCTTGGTTCTTTCATGTATTATAGGATTCGCTACAAGTTTTAGAGCTGCATCGTTATCACAATATAGCCTGGTTGGTCCTTGCACTTCTATCCCGAGATCCTTAAGTAAACCTCGCATCCACACTATTTGACACGTGGTCTTGGCCATAGCTCGATACTCAGCCTCGCCTGAAGATAAAGACACAGTGGGTTGCTTCTTGGTCTTCCATGAAAGAAGTGATTCCCCAAATTTAATGCAAGAACTCAGGATCGATCTTCGACTTATAGGACATGTTGCATAATCTGCATCACAGTATGCTGTCATCTTCATGTCACATTTCTTTGACAGAAGTATCCCAAGTCCTAGACATTTCTTTAAATATTTCACAATCTTCAATGCTGCATCAAAATGAGATTGCTTTGGACTATGCATGAACGGCTCGGTGTCTCATGCTTGCATAAGTGATATCCGGCCTAGTCATTGTCAAATATATAAGTTTCCCAACAAGCCTTTGATACCCAGATGGATCTCTGAGTATGGGGTCATCATCTTTGGATATACCCTCATCATAAGCTGCAGAAGTTAATTTAGTATTCTACTTGATGGGAATTGCTGCTGGTTTACATCCTGATAGCCCTGCTTCTGATATAATCTCCAATATAAACTTTCGTTGACTGAGGGAAATTCCTAAATCAGACCGAGCAATTTCGATTCCAAGGAAGTATTTAGGCGCTCCTAAATCCTTAATATGAAAGGTAGCATGCAAATATTCCTTGAATCTTTCTATGGCAGCCTTATCATTTCCCATAAGAAGAATATCATCAATATATATCATCAAATAGATAGATGACATACCTCTGTTTCTTGTGAACAATGCATAGTCATGCTTTGATTGCTGAAAGCCTGCTATTGTAAGAGCATTTGCAAATTTTGCATACCAATGTCTGGATGCTTGCTTCAACCCGTAAAGGGATTTGTGGAGACGACACACTTTATTCTCCCCCTGTCTCCGTAAACCTTGAGGGACATCCATGTATATCTGTTCATCTAAATCGCCATGGAGGAAGGCATTATGCACATCCATTTGATGTAGAGTCCAATCATTGATAGCGGCAACGGTCAAAAAAGAACGGACTGTGACATCCTTGGCGACTGGAGAGAATGTCTCGTGGTAGTCAAAACCTTCTCGTTGAGTAAATCCCTTGGCTACCAAGCGTGCCTTGTATCGTTCAATGGATCCATCTGCACGATATTTAATCTTGTAGACCTATTTGCACCCAATTGGTTTCTGATTAGGTGGCAATGAGACAAGATCCCATGTGTGGTTGTCATTCAGTGCCTTTAACTCTGCTGCCATGGCTTGTTGCCATCTAGGATCAACAGCTGCTTTATCATAACTAGATGGTTCATGTTCTTTTGATAGGCGACTGATGCAACATCTATGTTCCTATGATAGTCTATGAAAGGAAACATAGGAAGAGATAGGATATGGGATACCTGGAGAGTTGTGAGTGGCACAGATGTAGTCTTTGGTCCATGTCGGAGGTCGAATGGCCCGGCGAGAATGTCTTGGTTGATCTTCAACAAGAGTGGGGATTGTCTCATTGAGTGGCGAGACGTCAGGACTGACTTCTTCCTCAATGTTATCGGCATTTTCAGCTTCTTCTTCTGTCAGGTTTGCTGATGATTGTGGATTCTCCATTGAAGATGGAGTCCTTCCTGGAATATGAGGGGGAATTGGATTCCTTGATTGGACCAGTGGTATGTAACCATGGTCTGCAGAAAGTGCGTCGTCATATGATAAACAATGAGAATTAGAGTTGATGTCGGAATTCTCATTTGTTGACACCATATTGGAGAAAGGGAATATGTCTTCATGGAAAAGCACGTCACGGCTTATGAGAAATTCCTTTGTTGACATATCAAGAACTCGATAGTCCTTCTGCAGATTAGGATAGCCCATGAAGATGCATTTTCGAGCATGTGGGCTCAACTTATCTCGAGAGCCCAATGTTGTAGCATAGCAAAGACAACCAAAGATTTTGAGATGTTGTAAATCTGGTTTTTTGCCATAGAGTAGCTCGAATGGAGTTCGTCCATTGAGTATTTTGGTGGGCATACGGTTGATTAAATAAGCCGCTGTGATGACGCAATTTCCCCAATAATCATCTGGAACTGAAGCTTGAAACTTCAAGGCACGTGCGACTTTCAAAAGATGCCGATGCTTGCGCTCAACCACTCCATTCTATTGTGGTGTGTAAGTGCATGTACTCTCATGCTGAATGCCATGAGAGGAGAAAAGTATGGAGCAATTGTGACTGAAAAATTCTGCTCCATTATCAGTTCGGATTCGTCGGATCGATTTTCCAAACTGATTTTTGGATAAGGCGAAAAATGTCTTTAAATAAGAGTAAGCCTGATCATTTGATTGCATCAAGAAAATCCATGTCGCACGAGAATAGTCATCTACTATTGTGAGGAAATAATGAGATCCATCATAATTAACCTTATGATAAGGTCCCCATATATCAACATGTATCAAGGAAAAAATTTGGCTAGCATGAGAATTACTAGATGGAAAAAGGGAATGAGATTGCTTTGCTAGGGGACAAATGGGACATTTAGGGCAAGGAAAGGTGGCACTGTGGCCTAATCTCATATGCATAAGAGAATTTTTATCATTCAAGCTCAAATTACACAATGAGGATTTATTTAATGGAAAACTGGATAAATCAAAATTACTTGGGAGGCTTGACTAAAAAAATAGTCCTTTTGAAATACTACCCCAGCCCATCAGTCTACCAGTCGAAAGGTCTTGAAATAAACATGTATCAGCATTGAATACTATTTGACATGAATTTTCTTGGCAAACTTTCGACACGGAAATGAGATTGAATTGGAATTCTGGGACATAGAGGACATTTTTAAGAATGATTTGAGGGTTGAGATTGACTGTTCCTATCACATTAATATGGCTAATATTTTCATTAGGCAATTGTACGGAAATAGGAAAATTCAGCTTCTCATTTACTCTCGAGAAAAGACCCTTTGTCACATATAATATGGTCACTTGCTCCTAAATCGATAATCCATGCTTTCCTTGATATAGAGTTAATCAAGCTATGTGTGATACCTGAAAAACTGTCTCCCTTGTCAGAAACATCCAATTTTTGCAGAGCTTGTATCAGTTGCTGGTATTGTCCATGGGTAATAGGATGATCAGAATTTGGGCCGATGGATCCATTCAATTGATATGCCGCCGAAATCCTTTTTCCTTTTTCTGCTGGTTTCCCATGCAGCTTCCAACAACTGTCAATGGAGTGATTAGAACACTTGCAATACTCACAAAATAATTTACCCTTTCCTTTAAAATTTTGCCCGAAATTTCTGGATGACGTGGCAAAAATCTGTCCATTGGATCCTTTTGTCGCGAGTTCATCTAGGCCATCCGATTCTTTTAAAAAATCGGTCTCCTGTGAGGCGGTGGATGTACGCTCGATCTGAGCCATTCATTCCTTCGGATTTATATACCTGCATTTCTCCACGTGGACCGAGCGATCCTTCTCCGTGGAACCCTAGCGTTCGTCTCTCTCTCTTCTCTGCTAGGGTTTTGCTTGGTTTGACTCTTCGCTCCCCGCGGATTGCGAGAGCAATACTTTCGCCGCTCTTCGTGTTCTCCGGTGATGCGAATCGTTGGCTTTCCTCTTGTACTGCCAATTGATAGATTCGCCCGATTGATGGCATGGGATCCATAGCCAAGATCTGCGAGCGAAAAGTAAGGAATTTTTCGTTTAAAATGAGCAAAAATCGCGTTGCTTTCTCCTTGTCCTTGATCGATTTGTACTGTCGGAGTGTGGATTCGGGACCCTCGAGTTTTTCTTCTGCTGCTTCGAGGTTGTTCCACAACGACGATAGCTTGTTGAAACAAGCCGTGACCGTTGAATTTCCTTGTTTTAAATCACTTAGTTCCTGCATGAGGGTGAATATTTTCGCTTGATCCATCTTTCCGTACATCTCCTTGATGTTGTCCCACATGCCTTTGGCGTCTTCTGTCGGTGGGAGTCTGGTTGCAACCTCTGTGGAGAGACAATTGTCGATCCAAGTTCGGACCAGGCGGTTGCTCTTCCTCCAGAGTCGGGCCAGTCGCTTGTCGAGGGGAATCGGGATGGTTCCGTCGAGAAATCCATCGTTGTCTTTTGTCGCTAGGGAATGCCGGAATTCTTGCGACCACTTGGGGTAACTTTTTGGCCCGGTCGGTTGTTGTTGATCGATCAGTCGCAGCTCTGGTCCATTGGCTGTGGAAACAAACAAGGGGTTGCCTGGTTCTAGTCGTCCAGTGAAGGCCGCCGCTGGAAACGGCAAGAAACTGGGCGTATGATTCGGGTAGGGATTCGTCCCGTGACCCGGTTCATTTGACCCGTGAAAAATCCGCATTCAAAAATCCGGGTAGGGATTCCGTCTGGCCGGGTTCATTTGACCCGTGCATCCGCTCCACTCCGTCGGTCGGGTTTGCCTCGTCTGTGGCTGGCGGACCCTCGTCGAATTGGACGTGGCTTTGGTGGCCCACGTATCCAGGCGATGATGAGTTTGGGCTTGACCCAACATAAATTGGATATGGAATCCATTGGAAAGGCTGGCCCGTCATGGGCTGCCCCATAGTGAACTGAGCCTGTGTGGGCCACCATTGCACGGGCTGAGTCGGAAATAATAGCTGCTGCTCTGTTGTTTGAATTGTAACAGGTGGAATCGATGTCTAAGGCATGACTCCAGCAGCAGGAATGATCTCTCCAGCAGATTGATTCCTGGTGGTAGAAGTTTCATCTTGCAAATTCGCCATGGTAAGTAAAAAAAAATTTCTGAGTGTGACACTATGTCTGAAAAAAAAAATTTCTTCGCAGGTCAGAGTGTCACAGCAAAGAGAGGAATAATGGTGGAAGCGGAGGCTAGGTTCAGAGACTCGGTGGCTCTGATACCATGAAAGAAGATGGAGATCTGCAGATGACGAAGACTGAAGAAGGAACAGCTTTGTTTCTATTCACTTCAATGAATGAATCTGTACAATTCTGCTTGTAAATATAATACAATTTATGTACGAATAAAGGGAATAAATGATTCTACGAATCAATCTATGTCTAGATCTAATCTTAATTGATTATGTACACAATTCTAATCTTCCAAACAGATCAATAATCAAATCAGATCTTTGATTGTGTAATCCGGGATTCCGCATATCTTCCAACAGTGACGACGTTGCTGCTGCCCCGAATCTCTGTACCTTTGCCGATCTCTACCGATCCAGTTGCCGCTCCTTGGGTTGAGGACGACAAGCTGCTGATCTCGTTGTCCAGACCGAGCCAAGTCATGTCCCTTCATCGCCGCACACTTGCTGCTCCTGCCGTGCCAGCCAGGCCGGCAAGTTAACAGTCTTTCCAGGTGAGTTCTTCATCGCTATTGAAGTGATGCAGTTTTCAGTGAGCATCAGTGGTCGCTGACGCGTTGTCCGCCATCCTACCGGCTTGCTTGGTTCGGCACGACGCCCACGTAGTAGCAACACCCGTGGCGTCGAGATGATTCCAGCACCATCACCGTTCTAGTTCAACGCCTACGAACACCTGCGAGCTTCTAAGTGCTGCTACAGTGATTGACTTTTCTTTTTGCAGGTCTATCAATGTCCGGTGAAACCTGGAAAGTCACTTTCAGTTCGTGATCCGAGTCGATTCCGTCAAGTTCAAATTTGGAAAGATAATCTTCGGATTAGGTAAAGTTCTCATCCTAAGTTGATTTGAATATTTCAAGTGATAGGCATATTTTCTAATTTGCAACCATCTTTAATTCGAATCTATAAGGCTTTAAGGTTTGAAATTAATATCATGATCTTTAAGGCATATAGATTTTATCCGTGACAAAATTTTAGGTTGAGTTCTATTGTTTTCTTACTTGAATTGGATAATATCTTTTGGTGGTTGAGCATATCTTGAGTGTTCGAATGCATATCTTACTTTGGTTGTTTACCTTTTCTTAAAAATATCAAAAAGATTCTTTGATATATTAGGTTCGATTTTTAGATAATATTGCATGTTAAGTAGATTTTATTTTCTAAAATATATTGCATGTTAGGAAAGACACTATCTAGTTAGAGATAATTTTACTTTAAATTGGGATTAGGTCTAGTTTAATCCTCAAACTGAATTGTTTGAATTTTCATGAAAAACACAAAAAATATCACATGCATATCATGTACTATAGGTCATGCCCGCCATGTAATCATTGCATGCCATGTCATAACATTTACCATGTCATTACTCATATGTCATTTAGGGGTTGCATGCTAAAGTCGCATGTCATGTACAGTAGTTACATATATAAATTGTTTGTCATTATAATTAGGTCATTTAGTCATTATAATTAGGTCATTTAGTCATTATAATTAGGTCATTTAGTTAAACTACAAGATATATAGCTTAGTTTTCATTTAAATAAGAAAAAACTCAAAAAGAGATTTGAGTGAAACTTTGCGACGATTATAAATCACATTTAGGTTGGATATGTGTTTCTACTTAATATTTGTTATAGATGCTTGTGGTTGCATCAAGATAAGTGTCCATCCTTTATTCTTGCAATTTATTTATTGCTTTGATTATTTTTTTAATAATGATTGCACACTTGCATGACCACCTTGCATGTTAGAGATAGGTTAAAATCTATCCAAGTTGCCTTCAAAATATTTTTGTATATAAAAGAAAAAATGTACCGAAAGAGCATTAGAGTAATTTAGCATAATCAAGTTTTCCGAATTCATTTAATTTCTAGTTCGTAGATGTAAGTATTTCTCCATATGTTTTATTTGGATATATAATCAACCCACTATAAACTAACCAGTGGCAACTCCTAAACTAGATAAGAATCATTAACATGTTAAATACTTACCACTTGGTATGAGCTTGGTGAAGCTCGAGCTAAGTTTAGGCTTTGTAATCCATTAGTCGAACCCTTAGGTGGTTCACCTTCGAGAGGGTTGCGACAAGTCTTAAACCCTTTTCATATCGATACTAATTGAGGTCTGAAATTGCTGACGTGAACAACAACTATCTTAAATGACACAACTGGCTTCGACGTGAACAATTCTTTTTTTAATTTTTTTTTTCAGTTTTTTTCATAAATTGCCCAATCCCTTTTTTTCTTTGTTTTCCATTTTCCTTTTTTTTTTTTTGCCTTCTTTTCCCTTTGGCCTATGGCTGGTAATCGGTCATGGCCAATGATTGTCACCCTTGCTAGGTAGCCAAGGTCAAGCCCAAGGGTTGCAACACCTCGTCAGCCACAAGCCACTGGAAAAGAAAAGGAAAAAAAAAGTGAATTTACAAAAATTAATAGAAAAATTCAAAAATTTATAAAAAAAAATTGTCCACACATACGACATAGGATGACTAGCATCCATGCCAACAATTTCCAACCTAGGTTAGCCATATGGACTCAATTGGTATCAATGTAAAAAAAAAAAAATGACTAAATTGGTCAAATTAAAAAGTTTAAAATTAAATTGATACAAATTCAATCAATTTAGAATTTTTTTATACTTATATACGTAACTTTTTGGACCAAACAGGATACGGTATAAAATAGTTTGACCAAACCCTCACCCCAAATGGTCTTTGAGCTCATATGACTCAAGCGAGCCCGTGGAGCCAAGCTGTTGATCATGTCTATCTACTATTCTAAGAAACGGCTGGGTTGGCCTTTAAAAAAAGCTATCAATTAGATCTTATCCTAACCCAATTAGAGTAAGTACACATAAAATTTGCGTAGATAGAAAAAACTTTTGTGACACAATAAGATACGACACGAAATTATCACTTGATAAAAATTAGTGATTGTGTGTTCATTTTAATTTTGTTTAAATTAAAAAGGAGATAGTTTCATGTACTTAAAGTGAATGTCCTAGAGGGGTTTGCAAAGACCATTTAAGACACACTACCCCACAATATGACACAATACGATAGCATGATCTGATTAAGATGAAAATTAGTAAATTTTAGAATCCACAATAACCCTCTCCGTGTCAAAAATGTTACAAGCATGTCAAAAAAGGGAGCTCATCGTTGCATTTAGACACTCCACCTTTTCATTGTCTTCGATCTTAATCAAGACAAGCACAAAAGAGAACAGCTTTTCCAATCTCACTCCAGGTAGAGTCTCCCATATGAGTATCGAGTGTGCGACAGCATCTCCCCCACCAGAACAATCTTTTGCTTTTGCTTTTTTGGGAAAAAAATAAGAAAAAGACAATGTGATCTAAATGCGAAAATATATGGTGGTTGCGTGCAAGATAAACAATGGATTTGATCCAACATGTGAAGGGATTCGCATTTGAAGATTGCAATTTTCAATGGCCGAATGGACACATTTGGTATCAATATAAAAAGGCTTATGATATAATGGTAAAATTGAAAAATTTAAGATTGAATTAGCACAAATATAATATATTTAGAACTTTTTTGTATGTGTAATTTTTGGACCAAATGGGGTACGATAGTGAATAGTCTGTTCAAACCTTCACCCCAAAATGGTCTTTTGAGCCAGTGGAGCCAAGCTCTTGATTATGTTCATCTATTATCCTAAGAAATGGCCCGGATGGCCTTTAAAAAAGGCTATGAATTAGGGCTTATCTTAACCCTATTAGAGTAGATATATATAAGATTTGCATAGACGGAATAAACTTTTGTGACGCAACAAGATATGACATGAAACTATTGCTTGATAAAAGTTAGTGAATGTGTGTTCATTTTAATTATGTTTGAATTAAAAAAAGAGATAATTTTATGTACTTAAAGTGATTGTCCTAGAGGGGTTTGCAAAGACCACCTAAGACACACTACGCATGATCCGATTAAGACAAAAATTAACAGATTTTGGAATTCACAATAACCCTATCCGAGTCAAAAATGTTTAAAAAAAAAGGAGCTCATCGTTGCATTTACAAACTCTACCTTGTCATTGTCATCGATCTTAATTATGACAAATACAAAAGAGAACAGCTTTTCCAATCTCATTCCCGGTATAGTCTCCCATACGAGCATCGAGGGTGCGAACATCTCCCCAACCAGAAAACCTTTTGCTTTTCCCTTTTTGGGAAAAAGAAAGAGAGAAAGAAAAAACCAATATGATCTCAATGCGAAACATGTGGTGGTTTCGTGCAAAATTAATTGTGGATCTGATCTAACGCGCAAAGGGATTCACATTTGAAGATTGCAATTTTCAGTGGCCAAATGGACTCATGTAGTACAAATGTAAAAATGTTTATGACTATAATAGTAAAATTAAAAAGTTTAAGATTGAATTAATACAAATATAATATATTAAGGACTTTTTTATATGTGTAACTTTTTGGACCAAATAGGGTACGGCATTGATTAGTCTAACCAAACCCTCAACCCCAAATGGTCTTTGAGCTCATATGACTCGAGCGAGCCCGTGGAGCCCAGCTCTTGATCGTGTCCATCTACTATCCTAAGAAATGGCTTGGATAGCCTTTAAAAAAGACTACGAATTAGGGCTTTAGAGTAAATATATACATGATTTGCATAGTCAGAGTAAACTTTTGTGACGTAACAAGATAAGACACAAACTTGGTAAAAGTTACTGAATGTGTGCTCATTTTAATTATGTTTGAATTAAAAAGGAGATAGTTTTATCTACTTAAAGTGAATGTCCTAGAGGGGTTTGCAAAGACCATTTAAGACACGCTACCCTACAATATGACATAGCACGAGGGCATGATCCAATCAAGACAAAAATTAGCAAATTTTGGAATTCACAATAACTCTATTCGTGTCAACAATGTTACTAGCATGTCAAAAAAAGGAACTCATCGTTGCATTTAAAAACCCTATCCTGTCATCGTCATCGATCTTAATTAAGACGAACACAAAAGAGAATAACTTTTCCATTCTCATTCTAGGTATAGTCGCCCTTATGAGTATCGAGTGTGAAACAGCACCTCCCCCACCAGAAAGTCCTTTGCTTTTCCCTTTTTTGGGCAAAAATAAGAAAAACAATATGATCTAATTACCAAATATATAGTGGCTTTGTGCAAGATAAACCGTGGATCTAATCCAACACTCGAAGGGATTCGCTTTTGAAAATTGCAATGTAATGCCGTCTTGGTACTGATAAAGTAAAAGGCTTTATATAAAGGGGTGGCTTAAAGTTAGCCAAATCGAGCTGACCTCTTTTAGCATTTTCCGATAATTGACCTGAAAATACGAAGAGTTAGTTTTGAATTTCTAAATTTTGGGACATGCTTTTGTATATATTTATCATCATTCATCATATAAGGAGATAGGAGAGGAATTTCGAAGGGTTTTAGCGAGAGACGAAATTGAGATCGTTTCTCCATTCAAAATTAGGGTCAAATAATGTTGTAAAAGTAAATTTAAATAAAGTTGTCAAAAGAAATGAGGCCTAAGGCACCATTTGCCTCACGGAAAAATAAATGATTTGAAAAATATATTAATGAAAAAGTGATTGCTGGTATTGTTGAAATAATTAGTTAAGAAATAATATTTTCATTATTGATAGCAATTTATGTTCAAACAATTTCGTGAATGATGAAAATATTATTCATTTGTTCGTCCATTTATTTATTTTTATAAGTGAATCTAAGTCTGGGATGAACTCCACGGAAGAAATCCTTCCAAAAATCCACAAGTTTCCGTGATCCCACGCTCTGACTCTGAAGAAATGACGGATGATGAGTTCCCCTTCAACTTGTCTATAAAAGCATTGTCGACTGATTGATTCTAAATTTCAGTGCAGAGTTCATCTTTTGCAACACACACAAATAGATGTAGATCGACCTTTTGTACCAAGCACGCGCTCCCTTCAACTTGTTCATAAAAGCATCGTGGACTGATTGATTCTGCGTTTCAGTGCAGAGTTCATCTCTCGTAACACGCACAAATGGATCGTAGATTCACCTTTTGTACCAAGCACGTGCTCTTCATGCTTGCAGTCGTAGTTCAGATAGCGGATTTGAGTGCCGAGAATATGTTCGTTCAGGCAACGAGCAAAGTATGTTCACAAATTCCAGATTCCAGTCTGAATTCTTATGTTCAAAAAATCCAAATTTCAGTCTGAATTCTTCTCAGCATGTGTGAATGATACCGGAGCTTATTGGTTGGCAGGTCCATATTGTGTATATGGGCGCAACCAAGGGTGATGACCCAGTAGCCACCAAGAAGTCTCACCATGAATTGCTCTCAAGCTTCCTAGGCAGGTAATAAATCACGAAACAACCTCGTCCCTGATTTGCACTGATATGGACACTGACATTTTCTTTTGTATGCTTCAAAGTGAGGAAGCCGCTAGGAACTCGATTCTTTACAGCTACAAGCATGGTTTTTCAGGATTCGCTGCAAGGCTAACAAGATCGCAAGCGGAGGAGATCACGAGTAAGCAATCTCAATGAAATTCACGGAATGCTAATAATCTTCACAAAGTAAATAATTTGATCGTTTTCTTTCCTTTGACATGGCAGATTATCCGGGGGTTCTTCAAGTTATCCCTAATCGCATCCGCAGGATCTACACTACTCGAAGCTGGGATTTCCTGGGGCTTCAACAGAACAAAATGAGCAACCTTTTGACACCGAGTAGCCAGGGAAAAGGAATCATCATTGGACTGATAGACACAGGCGAGTGCGTATTGCAGTATATTTACAAACATTTTTGAAGCCTCAGTAGGGAAATGTCAATTGCTTCTGGAACTAAGAGCACGAGCAATGGAGATTTTGGTTGTCTCAGAATGTATTGAACCAGTTTTTGCTTCAACTCTATGCTCTAAGCACCTTACTAAATCTTGCAAAATGTGGACTCATCTAGGAATCTGGCCGGAGTCAAGAAGCTTCAGCGACGAGGACATGGGATCAGTACCGAACCGCTGGAGGGGCATTTGCCAATCAGGAGAGCAGTTCAATTCCTCCAATTGCAACAAGAAGATCATTGGGGCTCGCTGGTTCGTAAAGGGATTGGCCGAAGAGATGAACATCTCCCATCGCAGCTACTTCTCTGATTTTCTCTCTCCGAGAGATGGCAATGGCCACGGAACTCACACAGCTTCCACCGCGGCTGGCAGCTTTGTGGAAGCGGCCGACGTCAGTAGTGGCCTGGCAGGGGGCTTGGCTCGAGGAGGCGCACCTCTTGCTCACCTGGCACTATATAAGGCTTGTTGGAGTATGGCAGGGACTTGCACAGATGCAGATATTATGAAGGCTATTGACATGGCTATACACGACCGAGTGGACATATTATCTGGATCCATCGGAGACGAGATCCCATTATCCTCGTATCAGCAGGACTTGGTTGCAATTGGCTCCTTCCATGCAACGGCACGGGGGATAATTGTGGTCTTTGCAGCAGGAAATGGTGGCCCTGTATCACAGACAGTTGTGAATACAGCGCCCTGGCTCATCACTGTGGCGGTGAGCACGATAGATAGAACATTCACGGTTGAGATCAAACTTGGAAATAACCGGACTCTATTGGTAGGCATGAGCCACTCATCGGAGTATTAGTAGTTCTTTACAGATATAATATTGCTAAATAGCTTCTGAAATTAACTTACTATTGCAGGGCCAATCACTAGAAACTAGAAAAGCTCATCACGGTTTTTCGGACCTCACATATTCCGAACTTGGAGCAATTGATTCCAAAAATTACACAGCGTAAGTTCCTCCAGTTTCATCACTTCACAGTTCATTCAATTTCTGCATTCTTCGTGTGATGTACATTTATTTCTCAGCAATGATTGCAGCTCGAACTTAGTGGTGGGCAAGATCGTTCTTGGCTTCTCGACGTCAGACGCGCAGGATCTGTTCACTGCAGCCATTGCAGTGCGAAGAGCAGGTGGGACTGGACTTATCTATGCAGACTCTCTACATGAGGGGCCAGCTGAGTGCGATTCCATTCCTTGTGCCACAGTAGATTTCCAAGTCGGGTCGGAAATACTTTTATACATCAGAATGGCTAGGTAAGCTTTAGTGAAGAGTGTACTACATTAGAATCGATGAACTTGTTGTAACTCTAAATATTCATTGATGAAGGCGTCCCAGGGCAAAGCTGAGCATTCCAAGGACCGTACTTGGGAAACAGGCTGCACCGCGAGTTGCAACTTTTTCATCCCGTGGACCGAGTTCCATCACTCCTCAGGTGCTAAAGGTACGTGCCGAGCAGCTGCCCAATAGTTACTTGATCTTTCAGTTATATGGGAAGAGAGAATGCCGTCGACAATGTCACTATTACTAACCCTTTATGATGTTCCAAATTGGTGGTAGCCCGACATAGCCGCACCTGGTGTGGACATCTTGGCAGCGTTTCGAGGGGTTGATGTGAAGAGCAAAGGCGACTACAGATTGCTCTCAGGAACTTCAATGGCATGCCCTCACGTGGCCAGTGTGACCGCTCTAATGAAATCTGTTCATCCAGTTTGGTCTCCGGCAACCATAAGATCGGCTCTTATCACTAGTGGTGAGCCAGATTCGGTAGTTTATTCTCCCTCTTTGTCCAAAGGCCGTGGACATTGGTACAGCACATTTTAAGTCCCTTATTTAAAGAATAGCTTAACAGTCGAACTGGTTAAGCTTCTTCAATCTAAAAGTTATGTTTTCTAGCTCAAAAGTACTGGTGATGTATAATCGGTGGAAAATACGCGCAAGGTTTTGGTTTGGATGGATGATAAAACTGAACACAAACCTTATTAATCAGTTTATATCCCAGCATACTATTTCAAGCCCACAAATCGAAATGTTGGGTTTGGTCTTGCAAATTAAGATGTGGCTGATTGTAATGTGCAGCCTCTGTATTTGGAAACGATGGATCGTGGATTACCGAGGGAGGCCCGACCACCAGACCTGTGAGTCCATTCGACATTGGAGGCGGGTTTGTCAACCCCAACACAGCAGTGGATCCTGGACTTATTTATGACATCAGCATGGATGACTACATTCAGTTCCTCTGTTCCCTTGGTTATGGCACCAAGTCGATCTCACGTCTCATTGGAAGCAAGATACAATGCAAGAGAGACAGCTCCGAAGGGTTGAACCTCAACCTCCCTTCCATCACCATCCCAAATCTCCATCAGACCGCTACAGTGACCAGAACTGTCACGAACGTCGGAAATATAGAATCTGTGTATACAGCTATGGTGCAGGCTCCCGCTGCTAGGATTGCAATGGAAGTTGAGCCTCGAATATTGAGGTTCAATTCGAGCGTGCAAGTTCTTTCCTTCAACGTCACTTTCGTATTGATGCAGCATGTGCCGGAAGAGTTTGTATTCGGGAGCTTGACGTGGGTGGGTGATCTGAATCACTTAGTGAGGATGCCTATAGCCGTACGTGTTGGGTTAAAGGCATAGATGTATCCGAAGTTAAGGATAACCTAAGAGTTCGACCCATTTGATAGCCACAGGATGGTTTACAGTCTATCAATGACGTTTGTTCTAGCCAGAGTGTCATATGAGTTCTCTACTTCTGTATCAAACAGTTTCACTAATTACCAGCTTGATTTTCCCTCTGTTTTGCTATGACAAAACACATCAAAAGCCAAGCTCTACATTAAGTTCTGCTCTTCTATGCTCTATTTTCACTTGCCCTTTTTCGAGACCAAAGAGCATAAAAAGACAGTCAAATTTCGGACTAGTTCTAGATTTTAGAAAAAGAAGTAATGAATCGATGATTTTTCATAGATATTTCACCTCATATCAAATAGCTTCGGAAGCTTTATTATTGAGAGAAAATGGGACAACAATCACATTGTCTCCTCATCATCCGATAACGGGTACACGGCTGACGTTGCCATTGTTATCAGCCCAAACAAAAACCCGATTGCAACAATAGTCTTCGATCCGGCGCTGCCCCAGGGGTATGATCGCAGCTGCCACCAGTGGATTCTCGCGCTGGATAGTGGCTGCTGCTTTATCTGCATTTTGTCCTACCAACTCCGGCCAACTGGTTTTCCCTTTTGTCAAACAACACGGACAGATGACCCTTTTCTCAGATGCACGTAAATGAAAATGCTTTGAGGAGATTGTGCAGAGGCACTCGTAGGAGAACAAAGAATGATACACAGATGAAATGCCTTAAACACAGATGTCGGACAAGGTAAAGCCATATATTTTTGCGGTGACGAGAACATAATTCAACCTTGCCATTTACATTGTCTTTGAACTATCCATGCTTCATTTTATAGAGAATGCAAAGGTATATACCTGGATGGCAGCAAGTACTGTAACAAGGTGGGTAAGGTTGATTTCCACAAGACATATCTCTCTATTCTCCAAAGAAGATGTAGGAAGTAAAGGTATATATCGGTATTTACCCATTTCGGCTTGCTTTATAAGCAGTGAAAACTCGCCTTTCTTTGGAAACAAATCTTGCAATCAAGACGAATACATCTCATTTAATTTTAAATGCCCATTTGAGTAAAAAATCTGATTTTTTCTTGTTAGGGTTATTAATAAGATGATAATAGCATACTTACTGTGGGAGGTAACGTGGTATGTGAGCCACAGCTAATGCTAGCATAACACCAACTGTAATGGAGGGAAGGAAATTTTTTTATCATGACACCAATTGCCTTCTCTATTAGTTACATCTTGTGGCTTACATACCACCATTACTTGCGATATCGGGTGATTGTTAGTTAAGCAATTCCCTCATTAATATGAAAGGACATGCATGTCAGACTAGATTTATTTATATATCTATGTCTATATATGCATGTCTTTCAATTGAAATATCTAGGGATATGTGTATTAAAAGTCTTAAAATTTATAATGAATGTGAAATTAAATCATACAACTTACAAAAAAATGCAATCAAATTCTAAAATTTGTCAAGTTAATTCAATCGTGTCTTTCCATTAACTCTATTCAATTTAGCTAATGGAAAATGCTGACTTGATTTTTTAATTATTTTTTTATCCTACATGATTAAAAAATGACGTGGCATTGGTCCAAATATAATTTTTAATATAATTTTCATTTATATTAAATTTAAAAAATAAGCTTTAAAAAAAAAGAGAGAGAGTTAAGAGACCTGGCGGGGACGGTTGCAAGACCTTGCCACCATAGTGGGGGTAGCTACGCTACGACCAGGGGCCAATGACCCTCACCAACTATAGGTAAGAGCCTGCAGTCTTCGCTTACTTTTGGTCGAACTGTGTTATGCTCTCTATTTTCACTCGCCTTTTTCGAAGTCAAAAGAGCATAAGATGATGTCAAATTTAGGACTAATTGTGCAATTTTATCTCGAAATCTAACATGTTTTAGATTTTGTCATAGGGTTAATATGCAAGAAACCCAAACTAATATACTTATAACAAATTTATCATAAACTAATTTTTTGACCACCAAATACTTCAAATCAGAACACTTTTGATAAATTCACAAATTTAACATTTATTAGTTTTTATTAAATTTTACAGATAAATTGCTAAGTTAAATGATACAATTTGGGATTCTACTTTCCATTTGTTACAATTGTACCGATTTTGTTATTTTTTTGTAATATTAATCAAATTTAATGGATAGTATATCTGTGACAAAATATATCAATTTTGGGATTTTTGGAGGCCTAAAAATTAATTTATGGTAAATTTGTCATAAGTATGCCAATTTGAGGTTTTGTGCGGTCATTTGGGATAAGATTTGTGACGAGTGTATCGATTTAGGGTATTTCACAATGAAAAAATTAGTTTTGGATAAATTTATTATAAAAAGTCTAATGATAGCGATTTTGAGTTTTTTTTCTTTCCAAATTTTGTGACTATGAGAATCCTTAAAATATTATTGAAAAAATTCAATTTTCAGTTTCTAATTTATACGAGAAGCATGAACACTGTCAGTTATCGCCGAGTCCAACCGTCCAAGTCACTAGTCAGAACTTGCGGATGCTTCCACGTCATCAATCCAAGCGCAGCGTCTACCTCTATGAAGGTCGTCCGATCCCTGTCATTCAACGGCCGAGATTAAACCCATCCAGCGCACACGGATCGCGCCCTCCCATCCGTCGAAGCGCTTCCGATCCGACGGACCAGAACTCGCCGCCCAATGCCCGCTTCAAAAGCCAGCGCAAACGCTCGTCGCCCGCGCAAAACGAAAAACCTCAAAATTTTCGAACCCCTTCCCCACCTATAAAACAAGACCGCAACCGAAACCTTCTCATCACCCAAAAAACCTCAAATCCCAGAAAAGCTCCGATCTCTGCACCTCCATCAGCTTCATTCGGTCCTGAGAAAATGTCGGGCAGAGGGAAAGGAGGCAAGGGCCTGGGGAAGGGCGGCGCGAAGAGGCACAGGAAGGTGCTGCGGGACAACATCCAGGGCATCACCAAGCCCGCCATCCGGAGGCTCGCCCGCCGGGGCGGCGTGAAGCGCATAAGCGGGCTGATCTACGAGGAGACCCGGGGCGTCCTCAAGATCTTCCTCGAGAACGTGATCCGCGACGCCGTGACCTACACCGAGCACGCCCGGCGGAAGACGGTGACCGCCATGGACGTCGTGTACGCGCTCAAGAGGCAGGGGCGCACCCTCTACGGGTTCGGCGGGTGAAGTTGGTTCTGTGCAGTGCTAAAGCTGGTGCTTTGTCATGTAATTTTTATGCCGTTAACAAGAAAGGGAAAAGGAAGAAAAAGTAAAGGTGTATGCTTTTGCTGGATAGGGCGTAGATTGTTTGGGTTGTAATGTTGGGTATTCGTTTCTTTCTAGTGGAAATGAAAAAAAAATTGACTCTTTTTCATTTTCGAGCTTGGGTTTTTGTTGGGTGCGTGCTAGCTGTTTGCTCCTTGATCTCTTAGAACTCGGCTTAAGAATGGGCTTTACCTTCGCGTACGAGGTGTTTGTTCGTTGATCTCGTACGAGGAAGGGTTTGGATATTGAATTTGGCTCTTTTATTTTTTGGTCGAATATATTGAATTTGACTTGCTTTGTGGAATTATCAGCTTGTTGCATACAACCCTTACATAACCATAAAAGGGCTGTCAAACAAAGAACAGGAACAAGTCTTTCGCGACTTGATCAGCCTGAAATTTCCCATCGGTAATCTTTCTCTTGGATTTGGATATGCTCGGTCCAGTAGCTTAGTTGATCTGGTCTCACCGACTCTCGGGATACAATGATGAGCAGACTAGTATGAAATAAATGTGAAATAGACGAACTTTTTTCGCTTTGAAGACTGACTGGTGTTTAGGGGAAATCCTGATCACGTGTTGTTAATTTTTCTTTGCCTAACATGGTGTGAGTTTCTTATTGTGTGGTGTTTGGTGTTAGCTTCATATTATGGTTGAAAAGATCTGAAAGGTAAATAGCACACTATAATGAAGGATTTAGTATTGAACTTGCTTAATAGAATGATCTGCTTGTTGCATACAAACTATGAAGATACCCGTAAAAGGGCTGTCAAAAGTAAAAAAACAAGAACAGAAGAGATGAGTGAACATAGGATCATCCCATTCCCAGAAGCGCCATAGGGTTGTCACTCTGTCAAACTCATGAAAACAGCCTTCCCCTTGCGATTGCCACAGCTCCAGGGATGAAAACTTTCAGTTCCTGTTTTGGCCCAGCATCATCGGTTATCCATATATGTTTAACTGCAAAGAAGGGTATATCCAGTTGATGTCCTTGATGCAATTACTGGGTCTTTACTTGCAAATTGGCATATGCACATGCCTAATCATCCCTTTGCCAGCTCTGTTTCCTAGTGTTCAAACCCAACACAAAGAAATCTGTTGCCGTCGGTCCTCGAGCTTGTTCTGTACTTTTATTCATACGGCGTTTTTTATCTGAACATAGACTTTCCTATTTCGGTTATGCTTCACTCGACTAAAACTATCTAATTTCATACCGTATTGACGGGCGCATGCCAGATCCATTAGGACGAATGATTGCCAAAGAAGTTTGTATTCCTCTCTGTTGTCCGCAGATCTCCGACACTTGATCTTTCTTCCTCACCTTCGAAAAGTGCAGTCCTACACAGAGGGCAAATGTCGTGCCCCTCATCCACCCACCCATCCAGGCACTCTCTGTGAAATGCGTGACAACACTTGGTCGGTTCTCTAATCTCGTGCCTCCTCCCAATCTCCTGCAGGCAGATCGCACAAAGGGCAGCACCCTCGTCTCCACACAGATTCAGTCTCCTCACGAAATCCCCGTACTCAACCACCGGAAGCCTCTTCCGTGCTCCCGCCTGAACACTTGCCATTGCTGGAACTAATGAAGGGGAGGGCCAGAAATCTAGGAACTCATGAAATCCAGAGCTGTACATGTCGAACTCTTCATCCGCCAAGACCACCTCGGACCTCGGTCTCTTGAGTATCACCCTCGCCATGAGTTTTGCGTAGCGAAGTAGGCCTATCAGTATTATGAAGCTGATGGAGTTCGGTAGGCTCATGCTTCTACAGGGGAAACCCATGAAGACAACTCAAAAGGAATGTGAGAATTGAGTGAACTGATGAAGATCATGTAAATACTAAATGGGGTCATAAACTTGGAGGTAGTGGTGTGGCATCTGGATTGAATGAGCAATTGGATAAACCAGATCCGATCCTCTAAAACTCCAGATTGTGGACGTAATTTCCCAAGCCATCACTTTCTGATATATTACTAATACTATAATTTAGTCGATATCATACAGTAATGCCAAGAAGAGTGAATAGATATGCTGGCCGATGACCCCGATGTGCCTTTAATGATGTCGCGCATGAGCTGCAAACTTCTTTGCGGTCGGTTCGATGGGCAGACATTTCGTCGGATCTTGCAATGCGTGGAGTTTGCGTTGACTTAAGAGGTGTTTCGTGTATGAAGGATTCTGTTAATGCCATCTCGGAGAGTTTTAAAATGATGGAGCTTTTGTCCTGGGTTAGATTTCAGGGACATAACACGCAAACATGAACTGCAATCATTGAAAACTACTGTAGTTCTTCTCAATTGAGAACGTCATTTCTACGAGACGCCACCAATATAATTATTAGTTGCTGTCGCACTCGCATACACATTGTAAACAGTCATGTTTTCGCTTAGACAGAGAATGAATAGAAATATTTGAAATTATGAGGTCTGAAGAGTTAAGAGATTCATTATAAGAACATATATTTTCATTAGCACTCTCATTTTCATATGGAATAGCCTCTTAATGTTGATAATCTTGAAGAAATCAATGGTGATTTTTTAAATGCATTGACCGATTGGGATTAAAGTAAAAGTTGAAGATTTTTTTAGACCGAAAAAAAGAGAGTCAAGGCATGATTCAGATTTGATGTAAAGTTAGATTTTTTTTAAAGAAAATTAGCCCGTTAATCAAGTAGAACTATCCTAAAAAAGAAGAAGCAAAAGGTCCATTGGTCTAGATATTAAGAAAAAAACAATTTTGCATGTTTTCTACTTTTCCCCTAAGAATTTAAAAATTGAAAGGAGATTTTTAAATTTTCAAAAACTTATAATAGATAATTATGTATGATTTTATATGTTTAAAGGCCGCTGGTATTCCACCTTAAAGAAAAGTCAAGTTGCGATATTCTCGGCAGTTGAAATATTTAAGGTATGGATCGGAGACAGTCCAAATAGCTAAGTGGAGATTTTCATATCATGCCTTGGATTTGTAATGTATTTTCGGATGGATGGCAATCCATTTTGGATCAACCTCAACGGGAAAGACATGCTTGGTAAGAAGATAGTTGAATTTTATGTATTCAACCTTTTTTTTTCCTTCCAGGTTATACCAGCTTATTTTTAAACTGTGGTTACCAGTTTGGGCTCGTGCTAAAATTTGCAAGGATGACTATGGAGAAAATTACCAAAAAAAAAAAAAAAAAAATCCTAAATATAACAAATGCCAATTCAATTATAAACTTTTTAATTTGGTCAATTGAGTCCTAAAGTTTTTAATGATTTACCAACGTATTGTTTCCAATCAATATTGGTCAGTACTCATTGACTTGGACGCCTACCCTTGGCGAGGCCGCAACACCCTCTAGACCTCACTAGATTTGGGTTAGGGGTGGTTGGCGAGGATGACCCCACCAGATCCAATGAGGGCGACCATTGCCAGTGGCCAATAGAGAGAAATCAAGAAAAAAATAAAAAAATATATATATTTAAAAAAATTGCAAAAATCATCGACGTTGATATCGACGTATGATGGTCGAAGCCCACTGGATCGCCATGTTAGCAATTTTCGGTTAAAATTGACTAGATGAAATTGGTTGGCAAATTATCAATAGATATAGGATTTAATTGGCCGAACTGAATTGACATTTGTACAATAAGTTTCTGATTTTTTTTTTTTTGGTAATTATCTTAATGAAATTAAGTGGAGGTTAGATTTGAAGATTCCCAATGTGCAATGTGTTGGGCGAAATTGGAATAGAAGCGGTGAAAATTAAAAGATGTAGAGAATAGAAAATGATGCAAGACGTATTATACAAGGAGTAAAGCAATGGAGAGAACATGAGACAATGAAAGAGAATCACCAACAAAATACTTAAGAAGAGAGTCCTCGAAAGAGCATAACCTTTCATGAACAAAATTAAAGTCCATTAGTCTACTACTTTTTGTTGATCTTGTGAATTTGTATATTCCTTTTTAATGCCTCTTGTAGATTTTTATTGCAGTTTTATTTGAAAATCAAAAGAGAAAATGTAATTGGCTCCTGTTTGAGTAGGCAGCTCTTAGCCTCTTACTGATACACATAAAAGATTGTCCTTTCGCGATGTTCAACTATCAAAGGAAACTGAGAAAAATTCAAATACAATCAGATCCGATACTCATTTTTCTTAGTCTATACGGAAGGGAGTGCTAAAAAAATGGACCCAAAAGATGGTTGATAAAATTTGTGAAGAAAAAACCTAGCCAAAGACAATAGAAAAGATATGAGAGATAGACTTTCGCACTTTATTTTTAAATTGTATTTGATGGTAGCTCAAAAATGATTTCTTTTTTTATCAAAAAATGAAGGCATTTTGCCCAAGTCGAACTAGTGGGTTTATGGAGGCATGTGGAAGAGCTCTTACCTAATGCCTTTGCATGAATGCAAATGACTTTAAATTAAAGAGTTTTCATGAAGTGCGGATAGCTTTTCATAAACACCATTTGCTTAACTAGAGGGCTTTTAGTAAACCAACTTTTTAAAATAAAAAAGCAAAAAAAGAGAATTGGAGAGGAAAAAACTGTGAAGGATTGCAAAATGAGAGTAGCAAATCTAGAGGAAGCAGTTAGAGCTAGCAAAAATCAAACTATCGAAGAGTCCAAGTGAGGCGACGCTGAGAGTTGCACAATATTGAAGGGACAACTTCCTCACATGAGATTGCATGAGGCCAAATTTTAGCGTCCCTTTGCAGCTGTCAATGAGCCTCACACGACCCTCAGCAACCTCGACCTTCCAAAATTCACCTGATAGACTAGTGACTGTCAATCTTGATCATCGACCCTCAAGGATTGTCGACTTGCACTCGCATCAACCAAAAAGAGCAATAATGTGTGTGTTAGGTCCACAAAGAGAGACAATGGACAATAAAGTGAGGGCAAAGCTGGAATATGAAAATATTAATGAGAGTAAGTTGGAAGGAAAAAAAAATCACTAACCCCTTAATCGCATTATGGAAATGCAAATTCTGGGTGGAAAATATATGGGGTTGCAGGCTTGCAGAAATGCTAACTTTAGCTAAAAAGCCTTTGGTTTTAGATTGCTTAATACCTCGACTTTGGAATAAGGCACTTTAGATTTCCAAATTCTGCGGGAAAAGTTAAACCAACGTATCCTCAATCTTCTAAATACTGCAAAATGCAAAATGTCTTCTAAAAAATTCTGAAAACACTTTCGTCAAAGATAGTTTTTCATCAAATTTGCTGATTCGATGATGGGAAATTAAATCAATGAGTGGTGGAACCATGGTCAAGTCCTTCCTAAAAGGCCATGATCTTAAAAAATCTAGGTAGCCACAAATATTTTCTCGACAATATAGGCTGGTGGGGGAGGGAAACTTTCGTGCTTCCCACCCGAAAGATTTAACAAGTGCACTAGTGCCGTGGTCCCTAAGTTTATATGTCGTGAACTGACTAAAAAGCATAAAAAAGAAGACAATTGTCGTGTGAGTTGTCAAAAGCGGGTCGACTGCCAAGGAGAGAGAGAACTTAACGACTGACACTGCTTTCATAAAGGGAAAATTACTCGATGTGCACGTTACTTTTCAGAAAATCTAGGAAAAAATGAAAGGACGACCAAACATTTTAGACTTCGAGGTTTTGGAAATGTGAAGTCCAAAGTTGGTTCATCGACCCAAGCAGACCTTTGTTTCGTACACACCGCTCTTATTGCCCTTTGGCCAAGAACTCTTCATGGATACTGTTTCACCCCTCTCTCAAATAGATTAAAAGATTGATATATAAAATTAACTCTTACAATGATAGAACATAATACCATTAATTAAATAAAAAAAAATTACATTTCAACATAAGGAGTAGGGATGCAAATAAAAAACCGAAGTCCCTAAAACCTGTCTTGGCCAGCCTGACATGGGCCTTGGGTCTATGATCAGGTTTTATGCTAGTGTTTTAGGGCTGAGTTCTGCCCCGGCCCGAAATATATGATAATTTAATTTGTAGTGAAATAAAAATGGAATATGTTTGATGTTTGTCCTTTCAAAGTAGAAAAGTATTTAATTTTTCAATTGAACTAAATCATTGAAACTAGAAAAAAAATAGAGGATGTGAAATTGAAGAAGTAGCCCAAAGCATGTTGAAGAAGTAACCCAAGCCAAGACCCTCCTCCGGAGCAAGTCCCCCCGGCCAGTTTGCACAACTAATAATTGGAGATTAGACCATTACTTTCCATACACTATTTGCGCAATGATTGATTATTTTTCCTGTGGGTGAATACAACGGCTGGCCGCCCGGCCATGTTCAACAAAAAAGTCATTTGGTAAATCAAGTTTTTTCCTTTCCTTTCAGCATTGTTCTTCAAGTTAGAGGCAGGTAGCCGCTAGATGCTTTTTCAGAATAAGCAAACTTATCTATAACTTATATGGAATTCCTCAAGTTGGTCAACAAGACAAGGAAGTTGGAATCACTTAGGCCGATCACCAATAAACTAGTCTTTCTCAACCGCCATCACCAAATTCAATCTGGTATAAAATGGTCAACCCCTAAACTATACGCTTTGAAGATAATGGACAGCGATAGATTGTCATGCGCCCCACGATAATAGTCATAGATGCATTGCACGGCCACCGGCTCTTTGTCGTGGACAAACTCTCACAGAAAATTGTCCTTCGACATGTCAAAGAGGGCCAGACAGGAGCATTGTACAATCAATAACACAACTATATATTTAATATATATTATGATAGCCCTAGGAAGAGTCCAGCATCAAATGCATCGATCTAGATATAAGTTGCATCGAATTCTTATGAAAAATTCGATCGCAACTACAAAAAGAACCTTCAGATGTAGAGCACGTGCTTTATGGCTAAATGGGATCTTTTTTTTCTCCTTTTAGTAGCCATGGCTAACTTGGGCCGGACGACCAAACCCCTACCACATATAGATAGCACGCAAGAGTTGCGCTGGCTCAGCAGGTATTGCTGACAAGGATGGTTAGAAGTTCAATTCATCAGATGATGCTAACGGTTGAGACGTATTAGTTTCGATCTGGTCGCTAAACGATGTAGGTTGCACAAACGCCCTACTAATTAACCACGGACTTCTAAAATAAACAAGTCCTTCATCATGTAATGCCTGCACGCACCATCAAGAAAGACAATTCATGACTAGTAATTTGGTAAACTCCAAAGACAATCAAATGTGTGCCAAGTATATGTTGGTCAGTGCCAAACAGTAATAGACAGAATACATGAGATGGTGTCATCGTCGTAGCTCGTCAGCGGCATTTTAATATTACGTTAGATTAGCCACTCTTTTTCCAAAAGTTGAAATTTTGAAGCAATGGCCCAACGCTACACGTTTACGTTAATCAACGCTCAAACTTTTTAAGTCTAGATACGTGACTTAATAAGGTAAAGCTTGTCAACACGATTAAAGAATTTGAACGAGGGTTTCTTCGGAAATTTGGAGAGTGGGGATTAGCTCAGCAATCCTCTCTAGACGTTAGGCTACATCCCTTATGAAATTTTTGGTAACATCACTTGATATAGTTTGCCAGACATACAAGTTCAAACATCACTTGAAATGTCGATGGTTGTAGACCGGTGAGTGTGCTCCCAGCCCCGCCTTTTACCACCGGAGCAGGTGCCTAGCGGCCGTTTATAAAGCCACTGCTTTCTTGGCTTCCTTTTTGTTTGCACCAAAATTTAACCAGATCGTGGACATGAACAAATATGATGCTAGAAAACAAAAAGTTATCGACGGTGGATACATGAGCCATTACTGACGACCGAAAGAGTTGTCAATATTAATATACTTCAATGACTGTGGATCAATAATAGATATACGATGATGCATGGACGATAAATTGTCATAACCAAACTAGTCAATGAAGACACTGATTCTGACAAAAAAACAAAAAAACAAATGAAGATAGCAATGAAAAGGAATGATAAGTTGTCTATAGAGGCGCCAAATGAAAACCAAATGTCTGGGAGGCGCCAAGAAACAATTATAATGTTCTAATTTGAAATCGTCCATGGAAAGAGTAATAGAGTCCAACGTATCATGGAGAAGAAATAAAGTTAGCAAGGTGAAAGATCAATGTGCGGTTTGAAAGGAGTAACCTGAAGATAAGATTATGGCATTACAAGAATATGGGATTGAGATTCCCAAAGACGTGAAAACATGGCTAGAATTGTAGAACTGCTCTTGACCGATTTTGTCTTAGGCACTATAACTATTGATGCTTGACTATTGGGGAGATCATACAAATAAACATATATGTTTTCAATTCTTGCACACTATAGTTATAGTTTCCATATTCACGTGATCAATTAAATTCCAACTTGTTTCTTTACTATAGTTTCTAAATCCATGTTGTCGATTAAATTTCGACATATATTTTCCATTTATTTTTAGTTGCCTCGATGTTGATTAAATTCCGGCACAATATATGTATGTTTAATCCCATGTGGTGTGAAGTTATCGATTACATTGACTACCTATAATATATCTTGTTTGAAATCATTACGGAACAGGTCTCCTCTAATAAAAATCGACTTTCGTTGCAAGGTCTGTCATGGCGGATTTGAATCCCAGCAAAACACTTTTGAATCGTACATGATAATTAACTAAGGCAACACCCAATCATGTATCCGCGCTTTTTGCATCGACATTGAGAGAAAAAGAGGTCCAAAAAGTAGAAGCTGCGATTGCAGAAATGCGCACAGAGAGAGAGAGAGAGAGAGAGAAAAATTTGATTCCTTCAAATTACAAATCTGCAAGCGAAGAGGGGCTCGAGCTTCCCTTTGCAGCAACCTATGCACGGTCAAAGTACCCTCTCGCTCGCGCTACACACGGTTTCCGTGAATCCGCAAGTACTTTGTCCCAGTCCGATAGAATCCCCGGATCGAGGATTAATATACGACCCCCCACTTGCATAATCGGATTAAGTAAATGAGTCAGAGTCAACTCGATCCCATCTTCATCTTCATCTTCAGCTTCAGCTTCAGCCGCAAGCTTCTGCAATTCTTCTCCGCCTCGGGGTGGCTGCCGGGAAGAGCAAGCACCGGCAGAGGGGGCACGTCACCTGGTTCTCCTCGACCCACCGGTCCAAGCACTCCCTGTGGAAAACGTGGCTGCAGTTGAGCAGCTCCCGCACCTCGTGCCTCCCCTCGATCCCGCTCAACCGCGCACATCTTCTCTCGGCATTGATCCCCGCCTCCCCCTCCTCCTTCTCCTCCGCCATCTTCGTCCAATGCTCCGCCCTTGGCGAGAAGCTCGCCGAACTCGAGGACCGGCACTTTGCTCCTGTACTGGGACGCCAGGACGTAGACGGGGACGAGGGCCGGCGTCAAGCCGTCCATCACGAGGACGGAGCTGTTGGACTGGTCCAGCGAGTACGGTTCTAGCTCTTCCTCCGCGCGTCCTCGCTGTCGGAGCTCCATCAGACCCCCCAGATGGGCGAGAGAAGAGATCAGCACCATCCTGGCATGGAACAGGACGTTCTTCACGAACTTGAGGGTCATCCACCTGGGGTCGATCCTCATGCCTAGGAAAGTGAAAGTCGCATCCATTTCCACAAAACGGGAGAAACGGGGAGGGAGAAAGGAAGAAGACGATGAGTTGAAAATGGAGGAGAGAAGGGTGACGCAGCTTTTTAAAAGGTCAAAGTGTCTGGAAGGTTTTCGGAACGGTGATTGAATGCAAAGTGGATGGCTTAAAATACAATTAAAGTTGGAATCTTTTTCATTTGAGTAATCTAGTCATTGCCGGGCAGGGAAAGCAGAGAGGTACAGGGACGGAGACCCACGAAGTAGCGGCAGAGGGCTTGTCGTTGTCGGGATTTCTCTGTAGTTTTGTGTGGTGCTCTCCTTTTTGTTTCTCGAGATCGATTAAAAGTAAAGCGGATCTTGGATTCGAGCGTGCAGTGATGGGAGAGATGCATGTGAGCACACGACCTTTGGCAATTGCGCCGGTGGGGACCGGTGTCCTGGGGAGGGAGTTAGGGTTTCTCTATGATCTGATGAGCGTGATCAACGGTTCACGTTTCATATCATTCGAATACGATGATCACCCCGTTGCTATATTTCTTCTGTCCGTGCAATCATGATGTATTTCATGCGGTTCCAGCTACAAGTTAGTCTTCTAGAATGCTTGAGCACGACAAAACCATCAACGCCAAGTAGTAGCGAAGTTCAATTTGCATAGAGATGGGCGAGACTTTCCAAATCACTTTATGGAGAAAATTTCACACTTTTTTTTGGGATACTCTTAAGGCGCGTTTCATAATTATTTTATTCCCGATAATAATTTTTAATTAAAAATAATTTATTCTAATTCAGTCTTTTGGAATAATTTCTGAGCAAAAGACGCGTTTGGTAATTATATAAAATTTCTATTTCCAAGATAAAAATACGTTTAATAAAATTCTTAATTTTTTTTAATTTCTTTTAATTTTTTAACGCTTTTATAATATTTTTCTCTTTTCTCTCCTTCCTCCTCCTTCTTGTGGCCGGTTGCTAGTCACCGATTGGGCAAGGTCCAATGAGTTCACTGGAGGCTCGCCTGGCCATGGTGAGCCTCTGGTGAGACCTCGCCCAGATCCGATGAGGTCAAGCTCGCTCAACCACTAGCAAGGCTTGGGCCAAGAGCCTAATCGTGGCTCGGCCTCCTCGGAGGCTGGTGATGCTCCGGCAAAGTTGCCGGCCCTCGTTTGGCTGGTCGTTGGCCATGGCCGAGGCCGATGACCGGCCAAAAGGAAGAAGAAGAAGAAGAAAAAAAAAACAAACCTAGACTTTAATTCTAGGAATTGTTCTCGGGGAATAAGAAATAACTTTTTCTACTTATTAATTATATTCCAAATCTATTCTTGGAAACAAAAAAAAAATTATTTTCGAAAATAAAAATTTAGCAAATGGATTTTATTCTTTTTTTGTTCTGGAGAACAAAAGAATATAATCAGTTGTTTTGAGTATGGTTATCAAACAAGGGCTTAAAGAGTATTTTTTAAACCCTTGTTGAAGAAGTTTGATAGACTTGTCTGAACTGTGATTTTTTAGGCTCGACATCCATTCTAACCATATTCACCTATTTATTGTGTTGAATTTGTAGTGTTACCACATCGAGCCTCCTTTTTTTTTTTTTTTCTTTTTTTGAGGGGGGTGGGTTGGTTCTTGTTACATTGATACTCAACTAATTCTATTGTCAAGACTTAATCAATTAGCAAGGGACTTATTGGACCTCCCGAGCTCGAGATGCCCAAAGAGCTAATAGGCATGCTTTGGGCAACTCTCTAATATTAAAAGATCTAGCTAGTCTCGACTTTGGTAGGTGCCGACTTGGCTCAACATGAATACATCAATATACATTTTAAGCTATGAGCGGGCCTATGCGATAAAGCGAGCTTGATGTTCAAATTTACTCTTATCTAGATTCGTCCAAATATTAGGATTCAATGCACAAACATAACGAAATAAAAAGTAAAAAGCAAGAAAGAGAAATCAAGACATAATATTTATCATGATTCATCCTAACATGTGACAGAAAATTCCACTATAATTGGCACATCCCACCTCTTAGTAACAAGAAAAATAGATTATATGTCTCTAGTAACTATTCATGAGTTAAAACCTAAACTACCAATGTAATATGAGTTCAAATTATTAAAGCTCTTCGGTGGCTCAAGGGTGCTGTTCTTGTGAACCCCACCCAAGCAACCCTTGAACTTGCGCTCACTCACTGGGTACGAGACTTTATGTCTTCCTATCGATGGAGAGTATAAAGTACACCCCAACCCCAACATCATCTCTTATCTTGACCATTGAGTTCATATATGTTCAGAGAGGGTTTTCATTCTTTTTCTATTTTCTTTCTTTCACAGGCTAGATCTTATACTTCTACGCTTTGAGATGTTCAAAAGTCAACAATAAGCTTCAAAGATTCAAGGGGATATACCGCAATGAAAATGATAGAAAGCAAATACTCTGCAAGTTTAGGGTGCCTTTATTTCATTGAAAGCTTCGTAACAAAGAGAACTATTTTTCATAAGAAATCATTTTCAAGGAAAATATTTATTTTTCATATGTTTGGTGATTTAGAGGAAGTGATTTCTTCCTTATCAGAAAGGGGAAATTGTTTTCCTCTAATTTAAATTTGTTGTGTTCAGTTCATTGAAAACGTCGAGCACTTAGCTACCTAAACACTAGAAAGTCGAGAAACAACTTTTCAAAAAGATATATTTTTTCTACATAAACAGATCCTTAATCCACGTCACGGAGGCAGGGGCAGATCTGCTCACAAACGAGGTGGTCCTTGAGATAGTCATCCGACGGTACTTATCGCATTAAACAAAAGAAATTATTAGCGTGTCACGGAGCCTAAGAATATAATACCTCTACCAGCTCCAACGATTTGATCTTTTGTATCGCGCATTACGCGGGCCACCTGTGTGGATGTAAGTGTAACATGTGTATTGTATTGTATTGTATTGTATGATGAGTATCATTCGAGTTTCCGCCGCCCCCCATTTGTCTCTCATGAGAGACACCACTGTTGTAGGCTCCACTTCTTTAGCTAGGGATATTGTCGGATTCTTTTTATATATAATGAAAATACTTAAAAATTATCCTGATTTTTCTTTTGTGGCTCCATCATTTTGCGTCTTGACTTTTCGAAATCACATGCTTCCAACCATAAAAAAATTATGTGGATATCATGTACGTAAGCCGTGGAAATTTCATATGTATATCCATCGTGGGTACATTATATTTGGTAGCGTGAGCCACTTACAGGAATTTAATGGCTTTTGATGGGCACGAGTTTTGCTTTGAATCGTACAAATTATACATTCTTTTTTTATGATAGGCGACTTGTCAACCCTACAATAAAGCCTAAAGGCATATATATAATTGAAAACCCATTTGTATAAATTGATACTGCTAGATATGGCTGACGACCCTCCATTGGAGGTGGCGAGGCGGTAGGAGAGCTGTGTCCACCTAATTCTTATGTATTTATTTATTTATTTGTTTAATCTTTTGACTTTTCTCATATTTGGAGATGTTTTAGAGGTTCCATTGGTGTCGCGTCGATATATTGCTGGAATATTGCCCACATGCCGATTATATCGCATCACATGCAAAAGAAAAGAAAGAAATAAAATAGAAGATGAATACGTTTGGTCAATGACGTCAAATTTTCAATGAAAACTTATACCTATAGCCAAAAGTGTTTGACGAACACCGCAGCAATTTCACGTTAGGAATGTGGCCTGAAGGTCTGCGGCCCAAATGGATCCCCATTGCCCATTGCAATGCAGCCCATCAGAGGCCCATTTTCAGGCACGCGGAAAAGTCCATGCATTGGAATTCTTCTTTTTTTCGAATAACTTCGGCATCAAAATCCGTCACATGAAATACTTCTTTGTTGTTTCTCACTAAAGCAGTGTGATTTTCCATCCTTTTATTTTTCATTCTTCCAGAACAAAAGAAGTTCCGCTTTTTATATTTTCTGCACTCTGCAAGAGAAAAAAAGATTGATTTTCATAATTTACACCTCCCCAAAAAGTTATTTCTGACTTTATATCTTCTATATAGATCTTAGTGTCATTCACTTAATCCCACTAGGTAATGTAAAAACTCAAATAAATTCTTCAATCAAAAGTAAAATCTTGGTTTCTAGGAGCTTAGGATTCTTATTTAATGCATATGGTTTATAGGCAGAGCAATATACTATTGATTCTATTCTTTCAAGTTCATTATTTGTAGTGTCTACAAATTAGAAAATGGTCAATCGTCATCTATTGACCTTAAATGCATAGTTTTCCTTTTGAAGCATTTTTTATACATCAAAAGTCTATATACTAAGGCTTTGTTTATTTCACGAATATTGAATAATTAGAAAAATAATTTTTTTTTTGAAAAATAATCACTAATATTGCTTGAAATAATTAGTTAATGAAAAATATTTTCATTATCGATAAAATTTATGTTTAAACATTTGCATGAAGGATGACGGTATTTTTCATTCATTTTTTTAATAAGCGATGCGATAAATTATTTTTAGGAAAAAATATTTTCAAAATCATTCTTTTTTCTCGAAATAAACACACCCTAAAACCCAATATAAAGTTACAATAAACATAGATAAGGTACAATCATATTGCCTTTTAGTTTGTGGCATAGTTCTTTCTACGACATAACTTGTCGTGCTCAATAGAGTCAAATTTGATTAAATTTGTAAAAAAAGAAAATATTTTTTTCATTCTTATAAACTTTATTACTTAGTGATTATATATAATATGAATATTCTTGTCTTTTATTGTATTTCATATTATGGCAGTTTTGCATCATAAAGTTCAAGCACGATGCAAGGCGTTAAGGAAGGTAGTTTTTCTCGATGTCTTTCCCAAAAATACTATGTATCCAAGTTAATCATATACATTGCGAAAAATTTTGTAAGCAGGTTTATTCTATGCTCGATGAAATTGACATGGTTAACAGTCAAAAAAGAAAAAAAAATAGAAGAAAAGTAAATCAAGAAATTCCGTGGGCGGTAAAAAAAATTAGAAACCGATTACACCAGGGTAATGGTAAAAATCTCAGTTTTTGTCCGCGACGACGTCGTCTGGTCTTCCCCAAAGCTTCGAAAGCAGGCATTGATTACAGTACTGGATAGGATATCGTTTTCCCTCGACCTCGCTCTGTTCCGCCCGGGACTTCTCTGCGAGCAAACTAGCAATGGCGTCCTCGATCTCGACGTGCCGCGGCCTCTCGCCCTCCCAATTCTCCCCCAAGAACCGAGTTCCTCACCAACCCACTTCCTTCTTGCCCTCGCCTGCCGCCAATCTGTCCTCAAAATCTAACCTTCTTGCTGTTCAGTTCTTGAACACGGCGCGCCTCCCGCTTCACTCTCCGACCAGGAAGTCCCTCTCCGTCGTCGCCATGGCTCCTCCTAAACCCGGTGGCAAACCCAAGAAAGGTATGTTTGCCCTTGGTCTCAAGTTATGGTGCTTTATGTTCCCTTCTTTTTCTTTTTGTTACGGATATTTATTTGTCTGTGCATTTTGCTTGTTGAATTTTTGCAGTGGTTGGGTTGATAAAGCTCGCGCTGGAAGCTGGGAAAGCCACTCCGGCGCCTCCCGTGGGGCCTGCGCTCGGTGCCAAGGGTGTTAACATAATGGCCTTCTGCAAAGATTACAATGCCAAGACCGCCGATAAAGCCGGTTACATTATTCCCGTGGAAATCACTGTTTATGACGTGAGTTTCTTGGGGTCTGTGGGATGGCATTGCTCGTGTGGTGAATATATATAGTTCGCTGATGTAACGTATAAGGATGCCTGCTATTTCTTGCAGGATAAGAGCTTCACTTTCATTTTGAAGACCCCTCCAGCTTCAGTTTTGCTACTTAAGGCTGCAGGTATAATGGGCACCAAGTGCTTGATTTTATTTCCCTTCCGCGAGCCTCTTTATGCTCCAATATTTTCTTGTGCCCTCGGCTTGCTTTATGGATATCATTTATTATTTTCAGTACATGTAAGATCTTAACAAACTCAGTGCTGGTATAATGCTCATGAAATTCGTAAAGCAAAATTAAGTTCCAGCATGAATATTTGATTGTTGGTTTTGGGTTTGCTTTGGCGGTAGTGTTGATGGGGGCTGGATTTGGTTATGAGGGGATGTAAAACTATGGGTAAAATTTTCTTAGAAAAAATGGGAGAATTGAGTTAGCAGATTTCAGCAGATATCGTTGCATATTAATACGAACTGGAAGATCCAATTTTCAAGTCCACGTGATTGATAGTGGAGTAGTACAGTTGACGCTTTGAAGGATCCATTTCAGTTTGACCTTTTTATTGAACATTGTAAGTCACTCATGAAAGCTTGTGTCCTGCATCTTCCAGTATTGCAAGCATGATATGCTTATTCTGCTATTTGTTGTAATTGATCCTACTTAAAGATTTGGCGTGATGAATTGATGAGCACTAATTTTGTTCCCCAAATAACAAAAAATAAGGGGGAAGTATGACCATGAACATCTTATGAGGGAAACATTGACATATGAGACTAATTTAATGTGTGAATGCAAATACCCCAATGTCATTTGTGCTATGATCTAAAATTTAAGTTTGATAAATAAATTGATTTCCTTGCTGTGTTGTATGAATTACGCTAAGGTGCAAAGAAATACACATATGTTGATTGTCATCAGAAGATGGTTGATATATTCTTTTGCCAAAGTTGTACATATCTAAGAGCACATTTAGCAACGGTGGCTAAATTGATACCCTCGTCAAGCCATATTTGTAAGTCTAGTTTTGGATTTAGGTCTTGAATCTCTTCATTGTTCAAGCAGCTAGCTGGGTGAAGAAATCTGGATTGTTCTTCTTTACTGTATAGTTGACTAGGGGGTTTTGTGATTCTTTGACATCTTTTCCTAGCATTTAGGAATGATAGATGTTGAACTATGATGATAGAGGTGGCTTTTAGGGATGATCGGTTTCAGGGTGGATAGGTTTCAAAGTTAGAATCTGGAACCTCCATATTATGACCGGTTCTCAGTTTTTGGATCCTGGAACTTATCTTATTTGCTTGGTACTGGTTCTGGAACCTACCCTGTTTTGCCGGTCCGATTCCAATGTTTTCCCGAGAACCTGTTTTCTTTTTCTTTATTTTCCTTTTTTTGGTTCATTTTTTACAGCAAAATCATATGAGGCAATGAGTAACGAAACGATTCAAAGTAAAAGATGAACAACGGAAATCCCTATTTGCCAAAAATAACAATCCATAAGATGAATATGTAGTCACGTATTATTATAAACAATAAAAAGTTCAAATACATAATATAAAACATAAACTTTAGAACTCCATTCCTCATTCATCCATTAAAATTTAGGGGAAGTAGAAAGACTGGTGAGGACTTCCGAGGAAGGACAAATGACAAAGGAGTGCTGAAGTTAGAATTTAGGGGAAAAAGAAATTAGGGTTTTGGGTTTTTAGCTTATAAATCTAGTTCAGAAACCAATTTCAAAATAGGGCGGTCCGGTCTGATTCTTGGATGGGTATTCACTTGGAACCTGTTCTTGGACCAATTCCAAATATTTGGAAACTGTTCCCGGACCAGTTCCTATGGGAACCAGTTCTCAGACTTGTTTATCAGGCGGTCTGGTCTGGTTCCCAAGTAGAATCGGTATGGCTGCACACCTCTAGTGGCTTTAGTTATATTGCTTGTAAAGCTTGGGTTCCTTTAAGTTTGCGACTAACCTGTGATCAGTTGTGTCTCACGTAAATGTTCTGATTGTAACCAGTTTAAACTTTTGTTCCCCATGGTTTGTGATAAAGCTACATGCATTTCTCCCAAATAAGTTATTTAAAAATTCTGGGAGCTCTTTCCTGCCAACAGCTTGTCATGGTTTTGAGGACGACCAATTTAGGTAAAATTGATCTTGAGACACTTTGTAGCTTCTATATATTTCTTTGAGAGTGCTTTCTTTCTTAGTGGCTTCAGATATCTGTTTTGCCAATGCATTTTTCGAAACATACCAAAATTGTGGCAGAAAGAACCTTGTAACAACACTTTGATTAGTTTAATGTCACAGTAAAGGGTACATTTAGATAATTTAGATTTGTGTGCAGCAATGGAAGTTCAAACGAGTGGACTTCTGCTTGTTTCAGTCTGGAGAACTTTGGACATGTGTAGAAACTAGATTAACTCTTGCCATCCATTCAGTTGAGCGAATGTGTTAGTCATTGCAAAATGAAGAGATTATTTCCCATAGTGAATTTTCATGTCCTTTATCTTTTGGTTAGCAAGGTTGTGAGTACCTTCTATATTCTGATTTGCTTTTTTTAATGTTGGAATCTATATAGCATTTGTTAAGCGCTTGCATGGAGTTAATATTTTTCTACATAGTAAACTCTCACATATATTTACCGTATGATGTCCTAGTTGGTTCACATATTTAGTATAGGCAAGAAAAGCAATAATCTTTGGAAGGTCCATGAGTTTGTCATTAGGCAGCATGGGGGGCGACCTAATGCAAAGTACGTGCTGGCACCCACAGTCAGAAATTTAGTATTGGATTTTTGACTGTCTTCTGAAGATTGTTGGGTTTGAGCTCTCACTTTGAGAGTGGTGTGTGTTTGTAACATGTTAAAGGACCGATTTGTATGGCAGTGATGACAAAACGTGAGCCTTTCCTTTTTGGCCTAGGAGAAAAAAATGGGTCCATGTATTCGTTTTGCTGCAATTTCTTGTAGAAATTCTGTTAGTATCATGGAGATAAAAAGTTTCTATCGGTTCTTGGGAATGAACTCAATTGTGCAATCTGTTTGTCTCAGCACAAGATCAGAATTGGCTTTACTCTTATACGAGCACATCTTTGCGAATTACTGTATCAGAGTCAGTGCGCATTTACTAGAACCTTAATAAATATTGAGGTCATTCAGAAAAATGCTGAAAGTTTAACTTTAGGGAGGGTAATTATCATGGTTTCAATCGTGTGACTCCAGTTTGCGTCCATGAATGAATCTATTGTCCTCATGCTAGTAATTAAATAACTAGAGTCCTTTCATTTCGTTGTGAATTGCAAATGATGGTCCGAAATTCTGGCTTTTACTGACCTAGGTGATAATGCAGGTGTGGAGAAAGGTTCTAAGGACCCAAAGATGGAGAAAGTCGGGAAGATCACCATTGACCAACTGCGTGTGATTGCTACGGAGAAGTTGCCAGACTTGAATTGCACCACTATAGAATCGGCCATGAGAGTAATAGCGGGAACCGCAGCTAATATGGGTATCGATATCGACCCACCTGTTCTTGAGCCCAAAAAGAAAGAACTTGTGTAGTCCTGTTGATTCTCTGTTGCTATAAGTTTTGCCTCACGGCGCTTAGAGTTGAGTATCGTAAGATTTTCCAAAAATTCCCGCATTCGGCGAATTTCTGTAACTCAATTTTCTTAGCGAAATGGTGTAGATTCAGCTGTGTAAATCGTCTTGTTCATCCACGGTTTGAATGCCGAGAATGGTGCTTGTCCGGGCAGAAGTTTTTCCTGAAACGAAAGAAGAGCACACATAGAAATATTCGTTTCATTCATAGTCACAGTGAGCATAATCGAATAGGACACATACTTTTGCGCTCCTCAAGTCACGCGGCAGTCGTCCAACCAGTTGCACTAAGCGATCAGGTCGTCAACCATTTTCGCAAGCACTTTCTTACCCATCTTACATGATTCTCGATCTGATTTTATCCAATGTGCTCCATACATATAATCGAACGGGACATGTGCATTCGGACATTCATATCAAGTTATTGACCAAACAAGATACAGAAAAATCAGATGATTGTTCATATTAGAGACCAAGCATGAAGAAAGCCGGCCGAGAGCCGGTGATTCCAAATCTGTCCATATGAAATATCAACAGGTTTCGGACAGTCTCAACCCGACCCCATCCAAGCTCATCTCTGCACATGGACAGGCTGTGCGGGCCAGCCAAACCGAGCCCGTGAACAAATTTTTTGCTTGAAACTACAAAGGGGTATCTAGAAAGCCTGGAGTTCACGTGTCTAGTTATATGACTGTTACTCAACAACTTCGACGGATATATCTATATTTTATTTGCTCTCTCCATTGTATTTTTTTTTTCATTTTTGGTCTGAAATACTGATAATTCCATTGACTCAACACAATTTCATGAACATCCGAAATTAAAATATCCAACATAGGTTTTGGGGGGTGAGATAGTCAATTAATAGGGGAGTTCTTGCTTCTGCTGAGTCTTCGCCGCCACCTGTAGACTATGGGTCAGCGGCACAAAGAAGAGACGGGCCAAAATCATTATTAAAGGGGAATATGGGCAATGCGTGTTGGAAAAGCTTGGAAAGTGGAGCTCGTGCACTGCGTGTTGGAAAAAGCTTACTTTACGTAAGATTACATTCTATCTATCCAGACTATTGGATCCCGTAGCCCTTGATCCAAAAGAACATAGCACATACATTCCGATTCATCTATTGGAATATGAATGACTCATTATCCATCTCTCGGGAAATTTTTCACTCTAGTCCTCGAAAACACATTCTCCCCCCTGCTCCACTGCATCGACGCCTTGTCATCTCCACAGCATGGATATCTTTGAGCTCCGCATGCCCTTCCGAACATGGCTTATCACTCTCAACAGACAAAGGAGGCAACGTCCATGATAAGACCTTTCTTCTAGATCGAAGGGAACCGTTCTGGGTTTCTCAGATATTCTGAGACCTAATTAAGAAAACAGGGAAACGGCAAGCTTCAACATGGCAAGTGAAGAGAATCAAGCTTTGGATTCCTTTTGCGCATACACTTCAGGAATCATTGAGACAATACCGACAAAATAAATAATGACAACTTAAAAAGAGGGGGAACTTATTGGAAAAGGGTGATGTTTTCGCTTTTCTTTGCTTAATGGTCCTGTATGACCCACTTTGCTAGTAATACAAAATGCATAAATTAGAAATCGATCCCGGTTGTGTAAAGTCAAAAAATCCATGTGTGCCACGGGGCAATTCGAGTTGCGAGAAGAGAAGTGCCCACTTCTTTGTGGATGTCTCCTCCAACTTTTGTAGCCCATACTTGTCAATTTAAGACATCAAACTTGACAGGAAAGGGGAGAGCTTTATCAGTGAGTGGAATCCCTGGGTGTTGCCCACCTCCACCTACCTCTCTCTTGTCCCATCAGATTCTGCCAGATTGCACCGTTCCTCAGGGCTCGACAAATTGCTTACTTTATTTTTTCTGGGGTCACTTCTTTCTTTTCTTTCTCCCTTCTTTCCAAGATTTTATCATTCTCCTTTCAAGCAGCTTGGATCCATACGGCGTTCCTTATTTTTCTCATTTTATTCATCCAACAATCAGATTGTTTACATTCCATCAATCTTTTGGGATTTTACCACGATCGATAATTTAGAACATGCTGTCTTCGAAGGATGACATGAAGTTACAAAGGCCACTTCTGGAACGCAAAAATAGAAGACAAGAAGGACAGATAGCGAAGTCACACAATAGAAAAAACACTCCAAATATTCCTTTAAGAGGCAGATCGTTGATAAAAATTGAGGGGCGTGTTTCGATGGGAACGCCAATAGCCAATGAATTCCTAGAATGCTCGGAAGAAAAAAAACAAGCATTGGAATAGGAATTAGTCTGTGGTGTATTTGTTTTGTGAAAAATAAGAGATTTAGAAAATATTTTATAAAAATAATCGCTTACAAAATAAATGAATGGAAATTTTTTTCAGTACCTACGAAAATATTTAGGCATAAATTATTATTGATGATAAAAATATTTTTTTACTAATTTTTTAAAATGATATAATCAATCATTTTCTGTAAAAATATTTTTTAAATTATTCATTTTTCATGAAACAAACACACTCAGCAAGTCATAATTTTTCGATTTGGAAGGGGTGGCAGGTCCATCATACTAACAGTAGATACTAACTGAGTCATAGAGCACATTGGAGGTCGTTTTCATAGTCTAAATCCATGGTATTCATTTCGTGGCTGTTTTGTGTTTATAATCTATTTATATGCATAATTGTAGCTCGTTTATTATTTACTTCATTAAGTATTAATACAACGTTTAGGTGTTTTCTAAGGTTCCTGATAGATTTGTTGTTATAAATGCTTATTCGGTTTATGCTACATTATCATATAAAGTAAAGAGTACTTCTTATAATTTCAAGTGATCACAATCAATCTTATCTCCAAATATTCTTAGGTACTTATTTGACAAATTCTATATCCGAAGACAAACACATAATTTCAATTTATAGCATAACATACGACAAGCGTGCACATTTGCTAGTTATAAAGAATGACAATATCTAACACTTCTAATGAGGAATTGAATTAAGATGACTTCTTAGCAATTCTAAGAGATATCAGCAAATCTTGATATTCGCCTTACTCATTTGAATACCCAAGTTGCAAATGCGGCTAAGATAAAGTTTTCTAATCAAAATCAAGTTCTCACGACTTAAGAATTCATATGTGTATGTGTACATATCTATGTCTTTTTATGTATGAAAGAAATTTTTAGGACCTATTACAAAGGGTGTGCACTTTTTCTTTTTTTCATTCACTCCCTTCGCCAAAAAGCCTTTACCTTTTCTTGGATCAAGACCATCAATGTTTTCATCTCTTAAAGAGCGAACAACAAAATCAACTTTTCCTTTATATTTTGCTAACTTCTACTATTTACCATGAGTATTATCACTTCAAAACACACTTGTTACTAAAATGGTTAATATCACAAAAAATCTCAAATTAGTACACTCATAACAAATTTACATCAAACTAACTTTTTGATATATCTGTGATAAATTTATCGTCTATTAATTTCATTTAATTGGACTAATATCATAAAAAAAAAAAATTGCAAATTGACACATTTATGACAAACGAAGAGTAAAATCTCAAGTTGTATACTTGTCAACTATCATGTATCATTCAAGTTAGCAATTTGATAGTAAAATTTAACAAAAATTAATGCAATGTGAATTTTTTACAAGCGTACTAATCTGGAGGTCCTGATGATTACAAAATTATTTTGGGATATATTTGTGACAAGTGTACGATTTCGTGGTATTAACTCTTACTAAAATTCTAAGACCATAGATTATACCAAAACGTGCAACGGATCACATTCACTTAAAAGGAAATAACTCTTTTTTCCCATTAAACATTACAATTTAAAGATAAGTATATGCTCATCCACCCTGTCAAGATGACTCATCCGCCCCGTCAATTGCGCCATCGACCAATGTAATATTTATTTTATTTTCTGGAATCTTTTGGTTCCCAGTTTTGCATGATACGCAAACATTGCATTAAATTATTTGAGATAATCCAAGCGTTTGCACCTAATCCTTTTTTTTTTCTCCCTAATTTTTTTTTTTTACCAAAAGTACAAAATCCTTTTTCTAAAAAAGGACAAGCAATGTATGTTGGCGGATTGAGAATATCCAATCGATATCCGCCCAAGAAGAAAAATACCAAAACAAAAGCAGGACAACGAAGTCTGACGCTGCAAAACTAATAAAAAAAGGTACTATCTTAAGGCATTTTCGTGGCCCTTCAATGACCGCCAAACAAAATCTCCATCGTCAGACTTTGGATAATTAACACATATACTAATGAATTTTATCTGATATCTAATATAATTCCTAAATTTTTAATCTTTTTAATATGATTCATAAACTTTTAATTGATACTCAATTTAATACCTGAATTATTATATCCTTGATTTCAATCTAGTCCCTAGATTATCTAGTGGAAGGACTAAATAGCACACATGTCATATTTTTTGTCACAGCAAAGTTACTATTTGTATGATTTTCTCTTAGACTTATCCCAACCTCGAATTAATTGAATTATTAAAAAAAATATATATTTTTTCGCATATTCATTAATTGATTTGGTTTTTGGGCCCACACCTTTTGTCTCTGCAGAAATAAATAGTGAATCATTAGACATATAAAGACAAAAAAAAAAAAAAAAAAAAAAACTGGGACACATGGGCAGTGGGATGGTTTTTGTCCGCATACATATAAAGAAGTCGAACCGCCGTGGGTATTGGAGGAGACAGCAGTTGCTCGCTTGCCTGACATCGCCAGGGTAAAGTCGATCGCTTCCTTCGATGGCTTCTCGTATAGTCCTCTCTGCGTATTCTAGTTGTCGTTTGATTTTCGTCGGGTTCTTCTTTTGTTCGTGGGGATTCGATCGATGGGTTGTTTTGCGAATGCGGTCTGAGAGATTATGTCGATCTGTAGCGGGAGGAGGAGGCTTTGGACTTTTCGGGGGTGTGCAGGGCGTGTCTGTGGGTGTTTTGCGAGATGGGTTTTGGTTGTGGTGGGTTCAGTGCGAGTTTCTGGGCTTTGCATGGCTGATGCGTCGCGTGATTCTCTGTATCTATCTCTGGAAGTCTTGCTTGCGTCGAGTTTTGCGAGGGGTGTTGTATTTTCCTGGTTGCGGACATGGGTTTCTTTTTTTTTTTGTTGTCGTTGTTGTTGATGTTTTTGTTTGTTGTGTTTTACGCGCACGCTTGATAGAGATTCAGCAATTGAGAATTCGTATGTTCGAGGTTGTTTCTGCGGTTGTTTTGTTCGTTGGACCTTGTGAATGTTCTTTGCTCTGAGTTGTTTTTTTTTTTTTTTTTTTTTTTTTTTAATTTTACTGTCAATTTGCTCCACATGCCTGGTTTTTTGGGTTTTCCTTGCATAATTTTAGGTTTCAGTGTTTGTATATGCGGTGGAAGTCATTGAGGAGTGCATTCAATTTGCCGGAGTGGATAGGTTTCTATGATTGCGATATTTTTGCTTGGTTTACATGCTTGAGTGGTGTTTTCTTCTACTTGAAACAGAGTGGATCCAAAATTTGTGATGGCACGTTGAATTTCAGTGGCGATTGTTACTTGGATGATTGATAACGCCAGTTATTTTCTGTGTCGCTTGTGCTTTTTTTGATATCTATTAGGGTGACCCATGGAGTTGACTATGCTGGATTCAATGTATTTTGGGCAAAGTGTCCTAGCTGTTCAGAGTTTCTTATTCTACTTTAATGCATAACATTTGATGAACTTCTGCCTTGATGCTTAGCATAATGACAGCATAAATGGATGATGATTGAAAAGAGCCAGGAGGATTAAAATATAGTGAAAAGTGGACAAAACTTCTGAAAGTGACCCAGTCATGGGCATGGCCCATGGGATAGTAGATTTCGCACCATGCTCTATCAGTTATGGCTTGAGTCAAACTAATTACATCTGCTCGAAACTCATTGTTACTGAATCTTTGCAAGTCTCAGATATTTCTGGCTTTCAAACTATTTATAAGGATGTGAGTTACAATCTTATTTAGTTCCAAATGTCCCAATCTGAAGTCTGATTAGTATGAAACATGGACACTGGAGAATCTTGGATAGTGTTTAATTGTCATGTATGGGATTAGTATATAGAGTTCAATTATCATTTTCTAGATTTTAGAGTCTCCTCTGATATAGATGTGAAAAGGATGCTGCATTGTATATACTTGAGAGGGATGGGGAGAAAAGTGTCTGGAGTGGGAATCCCAGTTTTGCACTCATTTATGACATTTTGGTATAGCTGTAAGTTTTCAGAATTTTATGGTATTAATTAGTCACACAATCCATATGTGTGTCAAGACATTGGTAAGATTCCAAGCTTAACAATTTTTGGTTTGAATAAAATTCCTGTTTACTTTTCATTCAGTTGCGCACTCGCCAGTTAATTTTATGGACTGCTTCTAATTTTTGCATCATGTTAATCAAGGAACTTATAGGTTAGCAAAAAGAAAGATAATAATAATTCGGTATTAGTGAATACTGTTCCTCAAGCTAGTTTCATCATTACATTAATAGTTGCAGGCTGTGGTTTGGCCAACAGTAGTTGCATCACTATCATCAATTAGGAATTTACATGTCATGCTTCCAAAGAATGGACAACTAGATGAGGATCTTGCTGCATTATGGTATATGCTTTAGAGACCACATGCAGAATTGTCCCAGTTATCTGGAAATTAATATGCTTTCCAGTTGGGTTTGTATATCAGTCAAAAGGTGAGTAATTCAGATAGGAGGCAATGTTTGGGCCATTGACATATGTGTTGAAAATTCTATACGTAGATTTAGATACTCATTTAAGGTGCATTAGTTTACGGTCATGATGGTATGTTCAATGGCTTTGGTTTGAACTTTGAAGTAACTAGAATTCTAAATGTTCATTGAGAGGCATTTGAGGCTTCCTTTTTTGATGGATATGAAGGTGTACTTTGGAATCTGTCTTTTGGGAATCTTGCATCTACCAAAAAAAGATTGCTGAGGTATTAAATTGTGATACTTTTTAAGATTAGACTCAGTGCTATTCACAGATTGAAATACTGGAATATGAAAGAGAAAATTCAAATGATAAGTTTCCATAAGATACTTGTCTTTTTGGTATCAGACTGGAATTTTAGGGTAAGCTACTTTTTTCCTTTTTCTTTCTTTAATTCTCTGCTTTTAGCATAGAGTGATCCAGCCTTTGAAGTGTAAGTTTCTTCTTTGATTCTATGTGGCATGGGGCTTATAATTTGGCACATCACATTCAAATGACTCTGCAAGCTGCATATTTTAATATTCAATCGTTTGACATCACATTTCCTTATGCTAATCTGTTCTTCATGCGTGTGCATTTTTTATCTAGAGATTCTTCTAGATTACTCTTGTTTTAATGTAAAGTGGGTATATATTTTAAATGAAATACTTGGCATTTGCATTAAATCCTTTGACATGTTATTCTGGGATTGTTTTCAGATGGAAGCTCGGAGTGGTGAAAGTGGACATATAATTGAAGTTTGTGGGGAAGTGCCAGCAGGAACAGGCGCAGGCAGGATGAAAATTTGTGGTGAGGCACCCTGTGGATTTAAAGATTCTAGTGCCAGTTCTCAAGATGAAAAGGAGCGGTCAGCATCTATGAGGAAACTTTTGGTGGCAGTTGTCCTCTGCATAGTATTCATGGCCGTAGAGGTTGTTGGAGGCATCAAAGCGAACAGTCTAGCAATTCTAACAGATGCAGCTCATCTATTGTCAGACGTTGCTGCATTTGCTATATCCTTATTCTCTCTGTGGGCTTCAGGATGGGAGGCAACACCTCGTCAATCCTATGGTTTCTTCAGGATTGAGATTCTTGGTGCTCTTGTGTCTATTCAAATGATATGGCTTCTTGCTGGGATTCTCGTATATGAAGCCATCGAAAGGCTGATCCATGATACAGGTGAAGTTCGGGGTTTTCTAATGTTTCTTGTTTCTGCCTTTGGTTTATTGGTTAATATTGCCATGGCACTCTTGCTGGGTCACGGCCATGGTCACGACCACGGTCACGGTCACGGTCACGGTCACGGTCACGGTCACGAACATGGTCATGGTCTCGGCCGTGGTCACGAACATGGTCACGGTCACGAACATGGTCACGGTCACGGTCAAGGCCATGATCACGATGACCGGCATAGTGGAGATGGTCATGACCATGGAAGCCATGACCATAATGACGAGGATCATGCTGGACATAACCCAAAACCCCAAGTCACAGCTGATGCACATGACCGCCATCATGATAAAGAATTTCTGGAACATCATCATGAGCATGATCATCATCATGGCCATGAAACAGATCTTACAGAGCCATTGGTCAAGGCTTGCCGTGATATCAATAACGAGAAAGAGAGTGGGCCGAAACAGAAGAAGCAATGGAATATTAATGTACAGGGTGCTTATCTTCATGTGCTAGGAGATTCGATTCAGAGTGTTGGCGTGATGATTGGTGGAGCAATCATATGGTATAAGCCCGAGTGGAAGATCATCGATTTGATATGTACCCTTATATTCTCAGTGATTGTGCTGGGCACTACGATAAGAATGCTTCGGAATATTTTGGAGGTTCTCATGGAGAGCACACCGAGGGAGATTGATGCCACAAGGCTGGCACAGGGTCTGTGCGAGATGGATGATGTGACTGCAGTGCATGAGTTGCACATCTGGGCAATAACAGTCGGGAAAGTCTTGCTAGCTTGCCATGTTAAAATAAAGCATGAAGCCAATGCGGACATGGTGCTGAACAAGGTTGTTGACTTCATCAGAAGAGAATATAACATCAGCCATGTCACTATTCAAATAGAGCGTGAGTAGATGTTGAGCTAGTGAGTTGACCCATCTGTAGTTAGGCATCGATGCACTGAATATATGTGGAGATGTTTGAAGGATCTGGTGATTCAACTTTTCTTGATCACAATACACTATGTTTCCTTGAGAAGCCAGCTGGATCAACCCTGAGGTTAAATTTCATCTCTTAATTGTCCAGTGGACATGAAACCTTTCACGCTGTATAAAATGCAGTGTGCACGGCCCTTGTTCACAACTTTTGGACATGCTACCCATGCTTTTATATTGTCTGTGTTAATTGATCTCAAGTGGATGTTTAGCATATGCTGAATCAGGGCTGGGATGCAAATCGCGATTGCAGCCTGGACCCTTTTTCTCTTGCTAGGTAGAATATTAAACAACGGAGTGAGCATCCTAAATGGAATAGATCGTATAAGTCATTTTTCCTTTTGGGGTGCATATTCGACATTAGAGTCAAATGATTTTGGATTCCCTCAAAATGCTCATACATTTCCATGCCTCATTTCGCATTCATTCCTCCGGTAATTCCCTTTCCACCACATTCTCTTGCGCTAAGTATGCAGGAGCAATGGCAAAGGATCCATCCTGCGAAGGTGGCAAATGTCTCTCTCATGAGTTAAGACGGCAGTGTGAAACTTATTCTGTGATTCCTGAATGCCAATGCTCCCCTTTGTGAGAGACTGAGTAGCAAGAAAGTTGTAATAGCCTTACTGTATACTTGGGAGATGCAGAAAGTTGTAATAGCCTTTCCTTATGAAAATTTTCATCGCGGAAATACTGAAATTCCACTAACATTGCATCTTCGTCATCTTTTGCCCTACCGCGTTGCTCATGCTGAGAGGCGGTGTGAAAACTCGTAATGTAAGTCGATCATTGACACCGGCCACTCTTCTCACCAGACCGACGGTCCCAATTCTCACTTGTCGGAGACTCGGAGCTGGCCAGCTTGACATAGAAAGTCCATTTTTTTTGGGGCAGAAATCCAGAAGATACTCCCGAGCGTCGTCACAATTTGTCACATGAACAGCTCGATGGTCATCCTCTTCGCCTTCAGGTCTTTTGTTTGCGTTGCCCAGTGAGCTCGAGTACCTCGGTTGTCTGTACTCCAGAATTGTTGCCACGTAGGCAACCGTGGGGCTAACAGCTTTCATTTCACATCTCATGGGTTGCCTCGACTAGAGCTGACAAAATGGGTTATGACCCATTTTTAGTTAAATGGGTTATATATGGGTTAAATGAAAGTTAAATATGGGTCATAAATGGGTCAAGTGAAAGTTAAATGTGAGTTATAAATGGATCAGTGAAAGTTAAATGTGAGTCATAAATGGGCCAGTAAAAGTTAAATATGGGTCATGAATAAGTTTGAGAAAGTAAAACACAAAAATAAATGAATCTAAATGGGTTATTAAAAAACCCACTTTAAAGTTTAAACCCATAACCTTTTTTAACATTATAATTTTAATTTTTATAAAATATCGAAATTATAATTATTTTTCATATTTTAATTTTTTTCTTTTTTTTTCGTTTTTCTTTCTTTGTCTTCTTTTTAGCGGCCGGGGCTGGCAACAGGCCGAGCAAGGCTTGAGGCTTGCCGGCAGGTCGCCGATGACTGGCGATACTTGAGCCTTGCCGGATCTGGCGAGACTTGAGCTCGTCGGCATCGGGCAAGGCCTCGGCCTCGCTAGATCGGTGAGATCGAGCCTCGCCTGATGCTGGCGAGCTCGAGCCTCGTCGACGACTGGCAAGGCTCGAGCCTCGTCGGATCTGGCGAGACTCAAGCTCGCCGGCGTTGGGCGGGGCCTCGGCCTCACTGAATTGGCGAGATCGAGCCTCGCCCGATGCCGGCGAACTCGATCTCGCCCATGGCCGGCGCCGGCCGTCGTCGTGGCCGGTGGCCGGCTGAAGAAGAAGAAAAAGAAAAGAGAAAAGAGAAAAGAGGAAAAAAAATTATTAAAAATTAAAAATTATATTTTTAAAATAAAAATATTTAAAAATTATATTTAATAAATTAAAAATTGATTTTTTAAAAATATTTTAAAAAGAATTATAAAAATTTTCCATTAAATTTGTATTGCATAAAAATTGTTAAAAAATTTGCTTTGCATAAAAATGTTTTAACAATACTTTTTTTTTTTTAAAAAAATCATAAAAATGAGCTTTTTTAGGTTTAGTTAAAATTTTTTCATGTTACAGTTTTTAGTTATTGAATGGTATATTTACTTCAAATAAGAGAAGTATGTGAATAGTTTAATTTTTTTTTTTATAAATATTTTAATTTATAGGTTTTTTTAACTTTTTTTAAAATTTTATTTACTATTTTTAATTTAATTTGAAGTTTTAATCCAATTAACATATAGTAGAAGTGGGTTTTCCTAAAATATTAATAGGTTTTAACAATACGGGTCGGGTCGGGTATGGGTCACTAGATTTACACTACAAGAATATGGGTCAAAACGGATTAAATTGGTCAAATATGGGTTGACCCATTTTCGACTCGACCCATATCCAACCCGACCCACCCATTTGCCACCCCTAGCCCCGACACTGCTGTTAGCGGAGATCCAATTAAGCATTAGGACAAGGGTCGTTTGATTGGGATGGAGATTGGGCCTCAGCAATTAAGTGTCGATAATCAGCCCCTTTACTCTTACGGACAGAACATCAGAAACTCGAATCTCACTATTCTCTAGGAGGCCCGAACCTATTTCTTCATCCTGTAATGTCCCAACTTAGTAAATTTAGCAGAAGTATGTGGGTAGGGGAGGGGGAACAGGGGAGGGCACTTTATAGCTGAAAAAGTATAGTTATCCACCATGAAAAATTCAAACATATATGTATTCCCATAGTTTTACACTTTGAAGAAAGATTAAAACAAAACGTGCCTAAATCGCTTAATAGCAATGTATATAAAAGCGCACGCCTACGTCAGCACGCATTTGGAAATGATGATCAAAACGGGCCGAAAGAGCGGATGAAGAACGAGGGCACTTGACGGCCAAGATATGAGCCGTATATCGACTAGAAAGCGATCGGAGCTCCGTAAAGATGGGAGCGTGGAGAGAAATGGTCCCTTCCTCGGCTGGATATTTGGATAATTCGATTATGATGCTGTCGACATTGCAGCTCAGCGGGGACAAAAGTGCGAGGAACCCATGTGCCTTGCCTTTCTGACCGCAGAAGAGAATGTGGCCGGCACCGTTCCTAAAGAGATAAGGGACCTACTCCTTGAGGCCAATTATTTGAAAGCACCGATTGCATGAAAAGCTACTCTCGATTAAGACCACGCGCACATGTTAAAGGGTTGACCTCAACCAGTTCATGGACTTTCATAGAGTTACGAGATCTTTTAGATAGCTGAGTCTCTATACTTGTACCTTTAGATTATTATAAAAATTCTTTAACTTTTTAACTTTTTGAGACGTACAAACAAAATACTTATGAGTCATGCAAGTATCACAAGCAGAAAAAAGAAAAAGAAAAAGAAAACCTCAAATTAGACTTTTCTTGAAAAAAGAAAAAGAAAAAGGGAGGGGCGGTTAGCTCACTAGCGACCTCCTTTGGGTTATCATAAGGGTCCTATACCTTGCACGGATTCTTCAGTTTCAGACCACTCGGTAAGCTCACTTCATCCCACTAAAATTCTATCTGTTGAGATGTATATCTATACAAAATACGCTGTAACTAGGTAGTATAATACAAGTTATTCAGAAATTCGCTTATGGCAAGAATTGTACTCGCGATCTTGTGAAATACAAGGTATCTCATTAATACTAGGCTTGCCACTTTGGTGATCAAAGTACATTTATCTTGAAATACTTACCTGCCCTTTTTTTACCTCCCTTCATTTGTCGGTTTTCTTGAAGATTGACTTACAGATACATGTAAACTTATGACTGGACGCTAAAATTGGACCAATAGATGCAGTTAAATGACAGCAAAATTGGTAGGTTTCTCGAGGTCAAGATCAGTCAAAAGAGAAGATCAATTTGTTCTTTTGGTTGGCCGAAGCAAAGAGTGCTGGTATGAGTATGGAATTTTAGGAGTAAGAAATCTGAGATGGGACAGCAATGACATTAATCGAGACCAACGGCATTTCATTAACCAATCATCGTTACATACGTAGAGATGAAAATTTTCATAGAAGATATAAAATGTCTCCTTGCCATTTGATTTAATCAATCAAAATTCAATTACTTAATAATGGAAATCCATTTGTAAAAGAAAATGATATGAAGATACTTTCTGACATATGTTTCTCCAAATATTCTCACATCGTTGATGAAAATCAAGTAATAGAGGTTGCATATCCATTAAATTGAGTTATTAAAGTAGGAAAATAATTTAAAATTGACTTGCCAATTGTGTTGTGAATTAGAGGTTGTATATCTATGTCATTTGATATCAATGAGATTATTATTATTTTTTCTAGGTCAAGAAGAAATTTCCATTCATTACCCAAATGACACATGAAAGGGAATCTTAAAAGTCAAAGTAACAAAACAAGCTCATAGAGCTCTAAAACAAATAAAAAAACTAGAAATTATGGCGTTTCATTAGAGCATGATTGTCAGAGACAATTATAGACTCATCTTTCGATAATGGATTTAGGATTGCATCTAAACAAAAGGATCGGCGGCCAATTACCGAATCACATAGCACCGTCAGTGATAAGCATATACTTGGATCTCCCTTTGTAATTACGTCTTTGCCTTTCGACGATGTGCGCCTAGGTTGCAGCATTCCTAACATCATCATAGTATGGAGACAACATAAACATACCGAAGAAATTCGGATTTGACACGTGAGAACAAGTCCTAAAGCCAATGCGAAGTGCCAAAACTCTAAATGAAAACAGGTTGAATGAGCATAGATTTAACATCAAAGTTGCTGTGAACACTATTGAAATTGGAGGCAGAGTACTTATTCATTAAAATTCCAAAATCTAGCATTAGATCGGAGACAAGAGCTTTAGATTTAAGATGGGAAGAGCAAAACTGCCAGATCTAAAACTAGATTGGAATAGTAAGGAAAGAAACAAAAGGAAATAAAAGGAAAATGAACTAAGAGGGGAGAGAGAGATTTAGGTCAAATCTCTCTCTCTCTCTCTCCCCCCCCCTAAAGAAGTGAAAGAGATTAAGAAAGGTTCAAGAGAGGATGGAAAGGGCGGGAGGGAAACGTATCAATGAGAGTTGAGACAGTAATTTATTTATACGGAGCAACCTGATTTTTCTCCACACCAAAGCCAAAACTGCAAGACGGAAGTTTAGAATAAATTCTAAGCCGAGGGTATCTTGAACGTGTCCAAGCAACATTCGGTCCTGAGTCCTCTGTTCCAGAACTTGTGGTAATATTCTTCATAAGTGAAGCTCCTGTAAACCGCAGGATGTTTGTGGTCAATCAAGCCATGAGCAGGTCCAATTAGGGCTTCTGGTGATGGGCAATAAAAGGTTGGAATGGAGATTCTCTCCCTGTCACAGTTCACCACTGCTCTATGAAGTATGCTCTTGTACTTGTCATTGCTAATGACCTGAATCATTAAAAAATCATGTCTAGTTCTAAGACTTGTTGGGAAAGCAAATGATGAAACTTGTGCAAAAAGATGGAATCAGTTTTCATCAGCCAGAACAATTATGCAAATTTTGTTTCTTTTACTAAGCTAAAAAGAAGTCTCTCCTTGCTGTTTTTATGGTATGCTGTACCAAATTCTTTTCATTAGCTTAGAGTCTCATCCTTGAATGTATTTCAAAAGAGTGTAGCCAAAGTACCTGCATTTGATCTCCTATGTTGACAATGAAGGTGTTGGGCATGGGATTGACAGCAATCCATTTTCCATCCCTAAGGACTTGTAACCCGGGCACGTCGTCCTGAAGTAGGATGGTTATCAAGTTCTGGTCGGTGTGGCCTGGCAACCCGTAGGTGAGCTCGGGCTGTGGGCACGGCGGATAGTAGTTCATAGCCATGTGCTGACCATGCTTGCCCAAGTTCTTGCTTATGTATTCCCTTTCAAGCCCCAGGCTTTCTGATATGGCTTCCAACAGTTTGAGCGCCAGTTCTCTTACTCTTGTGCAATACTCTCCCACCTCCTTCCTGCTAGTCAAGAAGATTGAACCGGCAATGCAGTTAAAGTGTGCCAGCAAGCCAAGACACTCGAAGTTTGGCGAAAAAATCGATAACTTTTAGGCATGCTCTTTCTAACTTCCGCAACGTGGTAGTCATAATAAATCACTGGAAAGTACCGCTTTCTTTTTCTTGAAGGGCTGACATTCCACGTGGATCAGTATTGTCTATTGGTGAAAAATAGGCTCTTCCCCTTATTTTCTTGGGTCCTACATTTCTTCCCTTGAGAGATTCTTATCTTTCAATCTTTTTGTTTAGCTAATATCAGACTTTAGAAATTACAGTGATCAAGCTCTTAATTTTCCAAACTTCACTGGTGAAAGCTTGTGAAATCCTCATGATCAACATGAATCTTCAATCGTTTGAATGTTATGAAAATCATGCACGTCTACATATTTCCCATTTTTCTATTTAGAAGGAAGCTCCACCTGATACTGTAAAAATCTCGAGCTTGTAAAATAGTCATAAATCTTGTGGATCAAATAAGATCAAGTCATAATTTGAATGGATGATCCAAATAGAAATTGCTTACGTGTGATGATAGTGATAATCAAACTCATTGTGGATTTTCTAAGGATACACAAATTTGTTATAACCACTGAACCATCCCAATCGAAAATATATATTAAAATAAAACATTAAGTAATGTTGAATATTTGAGTCAAAAATAAATAAATCACATGATGAGAATAAGCTTTGTTTATTACCTGAACGATGGAGGATTGGTTGGCCACTCATGCATGTATTCTTCAAGAGGGTAGCAATGGAGTCTCAAGAAGTCCCTCCAGTTAGACACCTTCTCGGTCTTGATATTAAAGCTAGTCGAAAGCCTGGTCGATTTCGACGGGTCATCGGAGTAATTCTTCAGCCTCTCGCTCTCTGGCAACCGGAAAAATTCCCCCGCTATGTTCATGATGGCCTGCACCACCTCTTCCGGTATCCCATGGTTCTTGATCTGCCAAAGAAAATATTGAGCAGAACCACATGAGACAGAGCAAAAACTCATTATGGGATGATCGCATCCATCAAGTTTTAACTGATACCCTTTTGCTTAATTAGCATTTTTTAGCTAACCCGCAGTGTAATATTCCTTTGTCGTACCTGAAAGAAACCATCTTGTTGACATGCTTTACCAATCTGTCTGATAATATCATCACGGTTGGGACCAAAGAGGCCTCGGAGATCAATGAGTGGGATGGTGGAGGCATCTGAGGCCTCGACCTCAGTGAGGTTAGGGCGGTCAGCCTTGGGCCGGATGTAATTGTTGGGCACGCGGTTGATGCCGGGCACGCGGTCAATGAGCAAGAGCTTAGTGGCAGCTGTAGCCATACTGCTTAGCACTGCAAATGATATATTTTTTTGCTGGACACAGAACTTGTGGGAGTCTGCATTTATAGAGAAAACATGACCCATTCTGGCACATCCGTGTACTCCATCCAAACGACTAGAAGGTTGATAGTGCAGGAGATGAGGCTACGGAAGTGAAGATGTCACCAGCCCTATGTCAGCCAAAATGAAGACGAGCTCTCGATGCAGTTAGGCGTGGTTTGAAAGGGAAGCAAGAGAACTATTCGTCCGTTCTCATTCTCACCATTAATCATTGACTTAAACAAGGGCGATGACGTGATCATGCTTACGTGGGGTTGCGGACGTCAACATATAAATTGCCCATGTAAGAGCTGTACTTAACCATGCCAACGAGGACTTTGCCTGTCATTAGCTTCTTTCGTCCGCATTGAGATGGCGAGATGGAGCGACGATGATGGCCACGACAGATCTTCTCCATATCGAGTTTCGAGGACGAAAATATGGAAAGCGACAGGAGTGACAAAGCACAATTCGTTTCGCCTTTTGATGCTTACCCGCGATAAAAATTGATCCAATGTCGACGAACGAGATCAAAACTTAAATATCTCGAGGTGGGCAGTAATTTCATCGTCAGCCGCTGTCTATAAATCTGTAGATTACACTTTAAATGGGAGCCCAAGAAAGTAATATTATGAGAAACTCTAATGTTTTGGTTCATTTGTAGTTTGAATACTCCTCGTCATTCGCCCCAGGTCGCTAGTTTCTTCTGCAGCTTGTAACTTCTTTCCCCGCCCATTATAATAGCCTATATTTCTCGACCATTATTATTATTTGGGGCTTTTTAGATTTTTGGCTCCATATAACGGTGATCGTGCTGGCTTCATCATTGAATGGGTCATTATGATTGAAGTCGAGTATCATTTATCGACATTTCATGACTCAACACTAAATAATTTTCTTAGCTTGATAGCAACTTCTTATCACATTTGTCGATTATCTATAGCTACCAACCAAAAAGACTTAACAAAATTTTTGTCAATTTTGTCTTGTTCAATCTTTTCATATCTCAGTTGACAGTTAAAAATTTGGAAATTTTTACCGTCAATGACTTCAAAGTGTGAATCTACGTGTCCATACTTATTTTTTTGTCGGAAACCAAGTGGTTTTCATTGATTTCGACATGAAGAGTACAACCAATTTTATTGTCCTTGATGTGTACAATCTCAAATTTACCCTTCTTTGAGGGAAAAATGGTACCTTCACGTAAAATTCATTTTTTTCCTTCATTTTCCATGTCTTTCCAAACAATACATTTCAGATCTCAATCATTTGTTTACACTTCGCTTTCCTCCCATTCCAAACAACAAAAACAAACTGTTTTCTTTATTTTTTTTTATCTTTCTATCTCAATTTCTTTATCTTTATTTCGTTACTACCATTTTCTTGGCTCACTTAAAATTCTTTCAAACAATGGGTAAATCGAGGAATGTCACTAGGTCCTTATCAGCTTTAAAGGCCTTTGGCTGGTCCATTGCTTGCAGACCCAAAATAAGGTAGCAGATTGGATGGTCTAAGTCCAAATCTAAAATACCTTCCCTTCTAATTGGGTTTCCGACCCTCCTCAGGCCATCTTGGATTTATTATTCTCTGAAATTCAATGGTGGTATCTATCAAATCTTTCATTAAGAATGAAACTCTTTTTTTGACCCCCCCAAAAAAAAAAAAAAAAAAAAAAAAACAACCGGTAAAGAAATAGACACATGTTCTCAGTTTCATCTTAAATCCAGTACCAGATTCCGAATCATATGGAAGCTTTAAATAAACGCTAAGCTGAGGGTGTCTTGAACATGTCTGAGCAATACTCAGACCTAAGCCCCCCATCCCAGAATTTGTGATAGTAATCTTCGTATGTAAAGGTCCTGTAGATAGCAGGACGTTCATAATCAATCAAGTCCCGAGTAGGTCTAGTAAGTGCTTTTGGAGACGGGCAATGAAACTTTGGGATGGATATTTTTGCTGTATCGCAGTTCACCACCGCTCTAAAGCGTGCTCTAGTACTTGTATGAAGATTTGACAAAAAGATGGAACCGATCCATGGACTGTGATTATGTATTGTTATTTGCTTCAATTAAATGTACACTTTTGATCTCTAGCTTGAGTAAAAAAAATGCGCAACTTCCATCTCAACCTTTTACTTTTCTTTTACTATGTTGGAACGAAAGTGCTGGGAATGGGATTGACAGCAACCCATTTTCCATCTCCAAGAACTTGTAAGCCGGGTGTATCATTCTGAAGGAGGATAACGATCAAATTCTGGTCACTGTGGCCTCGGCAATCCGTAAAGTAGCTCTGGCTGCGGACCAGACACAGCGTAAAGCGATGTGCTGATTATGTTTTTCCAGGTTCTTGCTCCTGCAATCCCTTTCAAGCTCCAGGCTTTTATGATATGGCTTCCAACAGATTGCCCACCGGTTTTCTCTTGCTCTTGTGCAGTACTCACCCGCCTCACTTTCTGCTAGCCAAAAAGATTGAACTAGCAACAACAGTAAACATGTGCCGACAGATTATGTTGGCACGCCTGGAATTTTTAAAGGAAGAATCGAGATCAACTTTTGGTAGGCTGTCACCAAAAAAAAAAAAACCTTTTGGTAGGCTTCTTTTTCCGATTCTGACGTGTCAGTGAAAATCAATCACTGGAAAGTGTACCTTTTCTTTCCTCTCCCGGGTGGGCCAGTGATTTTTTCTAGATTTTGATGGTAGATTCGATTAGCATCATCCTTTAATTACCGTCTGTTGGTGAAAAGTACGCTTTCCTTCCCTTTTATTTCTTGGGTCCTATACCTTTTTTTGGTCGAATTGGGTCCGATACTTTAGCTGTTGAGAGATTCTCGATGTTGCTCCATTTTGTTCTACAAATATCAGACTCTAGAAAATTACAGTTTGGAGAATGCTCTCGACTCTTAAAAACTTCACTTGAGAACCAACCCCGTTACTAATGGGAGAGCCATGTGCTTTAAGTAGTTAAGATATAAAAGGAAGAGTCGATTCTTCTTGATCTTGATGCGATCTCGTATTTGCCTACCAAGGCATTTTTTCATAGGTCGTCGTGTTAAATTACATTTGTTTGGTAGATAAAGTATGTGTTTTAAGATTAATTCTGGAAAAAACCGGATCTTATAATTAAATTAATGCGAAATCATCAAAAAAATAAACATTGAACAATAAAGATACAAGAGATTTATGTGATTTGATTCAAGTGTTGGTACTTACTTTCAAAGAAAAGTTGGCAACAAATAATCTACTAATAATCGAAGTTTCAGAGTTACAATTACTTACATATTTGAGTGTTTCCCACATTTAAATTAACTATTCAATTGGATGTAAATCTCACAGTACAAATCATTGTGTGTTCAAGAGCTCCATCTTTTTTCGTGCGCCAAAAGTGCTCTTTGCTCTTTCTTCTTCTTCATGCGCTGTCACTCCCTATGCTCGACCTTATTAGCCTCTTTCATCAAAATAGGCAACTCATTCTTACCATCTAATGTCATGGCCAAATATTGTGTTATCAAAAATGGATATACCTTAATGCTCTACAACCCAAAGTTGTTCTTCCCATTAAACTTCTTAATTTCTACATTTGCTCTAAACATAATTACAAGATTTGATATTTTCTGCATTAATTTTACAGCAATTGGTATTAGAGCTTAAGATCAAATTTTTTGGATTTTGATTTGAGTCTTTGCTTGTGTAATTATTATCTAACAATCTTACTATTAATTTAATTGCAAGATCATGTTAGTTTCCGCATTAATATTACGATAGTATGCCCTGAACCACCCACTCCGTTCCTTGGCTCAACATATTAGATGCGATATGGACGGGAAAAATATTATTCTTTAAAATAGAGGAATCAAAATTAAGTCACGATAATATGGGCTAACCTCTTCTTGTTGCGCCAAAAATCTTACCATTTTCGAAGGATTTGTATTTCCGTGTCCCTTTGAAACTCTGAAAAATATTTTGTACCCAAAACAAACACACCACCAAGCTGCATCCCTTTCAATTGGGCTTCAACGTCATTCTAGAGAATCACTGTCTTGTTTGACAAGAGTCCTCAATCCATGAATACTTCAGAGATCACTAGCGTTCTATATATCTCGACCTAATATTTTTCCCTAGTGGTCTGAGTGAGACACGAGCCAAACTCGAACCTACCGTCGTTCGCCTTATCAACAAACACGAAATTATTGCTTGACCGCTAGGGCCAATCTCAAAAGGCTTCCTGTTTTTCGTGCGCACAAACCCATTTATGAAAAGTTGATAGAGATCAAAATAAATCGAAGGATGAGAATAATTAGCTTCACATTTGTCAGTGACCTGAACGATTAAGGATTGGCAAGCCACTAAGGTAGCAGTGGAGTCTCAAGAGGTCCCTCCAGCTAAACGCCTTCTCGGTCTTGACATTACAGTGAATACTGTACCGAGGAATGTATGCTTATCCAATAAGATCCCATTATTGAGAAAAACAAGCTATCGGACAATAAAATATATGGAATAAAAATATAAATCGGATGCCGAATTTACGAAGTTTGATTGATGGGACCTACTCCACAATGTGAGAAGCACCGAATTTCTTTGTGAATTAAGCGATATAATGGGGATTACAATAATACTTGAGTCACTCAAACACTTCAAGTAATTCCAACTTCCAATTACATTCAATACCTCACAATAATGTTTAACCCTTATACTTCTTCTTGAAATAATCTCGCAAAGGAATTTACAAATTCTAAACACAAGATTGTCACGATTTCAAACACTAGAGATGTAAGGTACGGGCAAGTCAAACAATTGATTGTCACGGACAAAAGTTCATCTTGGAGTGCTTCAAGGTGTAATTCACGAAGAAACCGCCTCTAGGATGCTCTTCACAAAGAAGATTCACTTCTTATATATGAAAGATTTGAATCCAAAATAGAAAACCTATTTGAATCGTGTTTTCTATTTCCTTTAATCAGCTAAGGCAAACATAAATTCAACACAAATCTTAAAACTGAATGTGTCTCATGAGAATTTGCTGATCTAAAAGGTAACGTGAACAATATGCACACACTCATTTGTGCCAGAATTTCACCAATTCGACACTTACCATTCAATCTCTTACGAAGACATGGTTATCTTGTCATCCAATAACGTAAGTGAAGTGGTCAGTCACCCGGCTTTGGCCAAAATGGAATTAATGTTGAAGCAGGTGTGCATGGTTCCAAGAGGAAGCAGGAAAACAATTTGTTCTTCCCATGCTTACCCTAAATTTTTTTTTTATGCAAATATGTGAATATCATTAATTAGATGAGGTACAAAAACTTAGGGAAATCCCTTAGCATTTCAAAAAGACTAATTATGCGATAAGATGGAGAAAGGAAGCCTTATCTTGATTGAATGTCCTTTTGGTCTTGTATTGAGTTATACCGGATATATTTTTAAAAAGAAAAAAATAGATCACACAAGTGGAGGGTTTGCTTTTTCATGATTGGAGGCTAGCCACTTTCTTATCATGAAATTGATTAGTTAGGTAAGGCTTTTAAAAAACAAAAGGTGGTTTGTATAATTCTATGAAGCTCAAAAATTAGGTAGAGGATAGGTAGAGTAAGACCTTCTGGAAGTGTACTTGGGTCTTCATTCATCCTTAGGTCTCCTTGACAGTGTGTATGTGAGAGAGAGAGAGAGTATCCATCAGTGATCGGAATTGCTATCATATGATATGCTGCGTAAATGTCCTATAATAACTATTACAGTTTTACTTGTTCGTGATATGTCCGTAATATTTATTGCAAGCGAATAATGTAACATGTAAAGACCTATTACCTAAACGTCATAGCAGAATATGCAATTAGACATGGTGATAATGTATCGTTTTGTTTTTCCGTTACAGCTTGCAGTTTTTCCCATACAAATGGGTAACATCAACTACCATAAGATATCTCTAAGAGCAAGAGGGACCTTTCGAATCCGAAATCACAGTCGATTTCATTCTAACAGTGAAAGAGTCTATGTAGCTGAGGAACAGAGGTGAAGAAACTGATAGTGCACAACTCCGGCAGACTGATTTTCTGTTTTCCCAGGAGCATTTATTTCAATGAATCAGCCTAACATCAAGGCCCAACTTACTTGAGCTAGAGAGGCGACCAACCGATGTTCTTGGGCAATCATCTTTTGAAGTACCACCTTTCCAGTTTTCAAAAAGATATGCCGGAAAGAGTTGAAAATGTAGTCCCTTCCGCCAGAAAATGTCTACAAATCTGACAAAGAACCTCAATTCAAATTCGAACTCATGCAATTGGAGAGAGAATGCGTTTGATTAACTAGTACACCACATGGCTACCTTTCTAGATTCATGAATGCCTAGATGCATTGCATAATGTCATTTAGGTACGGATTTTATTGTAGTTTAGACGTGAACCGGACTTTTCAGGAAAAAACAACCTAGTAAGCATCCGATTCGCCTAATTGAGACATCAAACATCAGTTGTCGTATTAGTTTGGTAAAAAGCCTACAAACAATGTAAAATCAAATGAAGAAACGTATATTTCCAAGGCTATACTGCACACATGGTGACTAATCTTTGCTTATGTGTCCATGGAAGATGTCTACTTACCAGAACAAATGCATCTTCTTCGGAGGAATAGTAGGAGTACCTGAAATGGGAGCTCCCAAAGACACCGGCATTTCCAAAAATCAGTGGTTCGTCAATGTGGAAAACCTCAAAAGGCAGTTCCCTCAACGCCCTTTCAAATGGACCTCTTGAGTTTCCACCAAAGCAATCGTGCTGCCGATGTTCATGTCAATCAAGCAGAAGATTATGATCTGTCTTCTGAATGTAACGGTGTATATGAATCAGAGAGATCATAGCAAAGAACTAGAGAACAACCTAAGATTAAGCTGCATGCAGCTAGACAAGAAGAAAATGAAATCCTTGGAAACTCTTTAGGTGGAGACCAATCTCGCTGCAAAGGAGCTGGCCTTGTGATAATGTCTATAAAGCGCAGTTAGGGTGCATTATTCCCGTTTAAGGCATACTGACTCACAAATTGGCCCAATCGCAAGCCAGGTGCAGATTAGCGGAAAGCGTTATGTGTTTGGAATTTGAGGTTATTAATGTGCACATTGAAGAACTAACGGGAATGCAAGTCAATAGAAGGAAAATCTTGATGGTTCTCATTCAAGTTCTTAACTGCTCGAGGACTACTCAGCCTAAGATGAAAGGGATTGCTTCTCCATGACTTTCAGAAGAAAGAGATGATGAGGCAAAACGGGTTCCAAGAAATGTTAGCCAATTGCTTAGATGCATTGACTGAAGCAGTGTTTCACTGCTTCTTTGTGTATTCAGTTCGTATTCTAGTATTAGCTTCGATGAGATTTCATTGAAGAAGACCAAATGACAATGAACATCAACCAGCAACAATGATTAAGCTTCAAACTTTTGATTGCACAAATACCAGATGAAAGTATAGACAGTGCTTCGCTAGTGATAATCAAAAAGGGAGAATCCAAGTCATCTAAAGGGAAACTGTTCCACTAAGATGGAATATCAAATGCCAGACAATTTCTGCACCATATGACTTGGTGATATCGCAGCCTTGAACATTCTTCGAGAATGAAATCTGTAGTGAAACATCAATGAGGGGCGCGAAGCATAGCTCTGCTAAAGATACCAGTGGCTTCAATGTAGTGTTCCATGCGCCTAGAAATGCAACTACTTTCACTTCCACTCAAACTGGATCCTGGCTTAGCAATACATTTTTCGAAGCAATTTCCCAGAACAGTCTGCACAAATAAATGAAAGCAAAAAAAAGTAAATCATGAGAAGAAAACAAAATCGAGACATAACTAGAAAAGCAAAATCGGTAGCAGCAGCATATACAAGCACTAGGATAATGTCACCCACATTCAAGTACTAATTCATCGCACATGAAGCTGCCACTAAAACCAACTCCACACCCACTGATCAACTTAATAATTCAAACAGAAAAACAAGCAACGATCCATCCTGTTCTCACCACCGGCAAACTGTGAGCTTTCTAAGATGGAACTTTTGAGTCACTTCACATCACATGTTCTATCTGCCTTCTTCCCCAAGTTGAAATTCTTTGATGGTCAGTTCTTAAAACAAAGTATACATCATCAGACCATGGATTTTGCCCTCTTTTGAGTTTTAATCATTCTTCCTCCATATGTTAGGTCCACCCACTTTTAATTCATTCTACCAGTGTTTATATTCTTCCTACTACCTTTGGGATGAAGTGAGTGCCCCTGAAACAGAATGCAAACTTCGTTGGAAGCAGAGTGTTTGGTGTAACTACATTCAGTCCGCAATGTCCACTGGACTCCAAACCCAGCATTGGCAAGCATGGACAGGTTCAGTACTTTGGACCAGAAAGGCCAACCGCACTAAACCTGGCAGTAAGTACCGAGCAGGACGCAACTATGCACGTGGGTGGGGAATCGATGCTTAAAGTGCCAGAAAAAGAAGCCGACACTGAGAATTCATAAAACAAGGCAATCGAAAGCCGAGTACGATAGCCTTCAAGTTCCCACCTTTATCTTTTCCGGGTGCGAGTGTGTCAAACTCTAAAGCAAATTGCAGAGCTGTGTAATTTCGATATCTGCCGAGTGAGGCTTGATCGAGATGAGTGATCAAATGTTCGAACGGGTTCCTCCCATCACCGGATTAAATCTCGAGAACAAAAACAACTTTTCAATGACTAAATTTACATGTTTGATCCGTAACCTTCGGTCATAGAAAGGACTAAATTTCGTTTCCCACGTTGTGTAGGCTCTGGAACTGAGTTCACAAAAAAGGAGGCATGTTCAAAATCATCTTGGGCCGGCCCGATACCTTTCAAACTTACAAAATTCTTATCCAGTGTTAAACCGGTTTTATTTCAAGTGCAATACAAAAATATTACTTGTTTTTCTCCCCTTTTGAATAACTTGTGTCCAGGTCTCTTTGTTATAGAGTTTAAACAAAAAACTTAAACCAATAAATGGAAAGAGATAATACATATATAAAAAGAATACGAACCTCTTGAGGTGATATGAGAAACTTTTCACACTCTAAAAGTTATCATAACTAGCACAGTACCACATACTACAAAAAAATCTCAAATCAACATCCAAGCCACATTCACCCTAAATTTATTTTTGTGTCACAGAAAATTCCAAATGGATATACTAGTGTTACATGTACCCCAAATTAATTTTGGTGTCATAGAAAAACGCAAATCATCAAAATCTTAGATTAAAAAATTTACTAGAATCTATTAATTTTGCCCTAAGAGCTCCCTTAAGTTGTGAAAATTTGATAAAATTCATAATTTTTTGTGAAACAAAAATTTATTTAAAGTAAATGTGACCCTAATTTGAGATTTTTTGTGAGCCATCCGAAATACACTGGGTATCCTCTCAAGTCACTTTCCCTTTGGGTTGTAAACAATCATGTGCCTCCACGAAGATCGGCGGATGACTGCGTAAGCCAATATGGGTTTCCTCTTTTCCCTTTTCTTAAGCTGGAATTTTTTTATATTTTAATAAAATGATTTCTACTTATTTTTTGTTTGTTCTTCTCTTGGCCAAAGGTAATTATGGATTTTATTTATTTATTTTTAATCATCTTATTCATTTGTCTGTAAGCAAAAGTTATGAAATCGTTCTTGATTATATCAATTGTTGTATATTTTTATAATTTCGCTTTATCTGTATAAATAAGTCAACATTATAAATTACTCAATCTTTTAGTTAATACATGAAACGGATTAGGAGATATTACATACTCCAATCATTGTATCAAAGCATCTATATCTTTCCCTTGAGAGTATAATTGCATATAAAACTCACAAAACGACTCAACCTTTTGTGATATAGAAAAGAAAAAGTAAGCAACAGAAGTGACTAGAACTGGCCAATTTTTTACGATATAATGTTGACATAGAAGAATGTTCCAATTAAGAGAGCGGGTCAAACTTAGGTGGTTCAAACATGAGAAAGAAATTTTTCAAGGTAAACGTGTAAAGGTGTTAGGTGAAAGAAGTGTCACATCGGGAATACGTTGTAATACAGATGCACGTGTAAGGGTGTTAGGTAAAAGAAGTGTCACAATAAAAAATATGTTGTAATATGAGGATGTTGGCAAGTGAATTCTAGCATTGATGGTCATTACTTATGGCCATGCAACATTCACAACTGCAATTAATAGCGAGCTTATATGTTACATTAATGAGCTAAGAGGTCTATTGTGTTTATACCTTGCAGTTGAATGACAATGTATATGTGACGATTCATTTTCAAATTATGAATAATAAATCTATTCAATATAGGCTTTTTCATTTGTTTTGTCTATCTATATTTCATAATTGACCTCAATGAGAAGCATTGACATCTTCTTCTTCTTTTTTTCCTTTTTTTAAAGTTTTATACTTTAAAAAAAGATTCAAACAAAGTTGGTTCAACAAAAGCATAGTTCTAGACTTTGAAGATTCAAACAATTGTATTCAACATTTGTAGAGTTCTAGATTTGAAGAATGATTCAAACAAAACATGCCTAAATCATATTATTGTAATATATATAAAAACACATGCCTACATTGAAAATGAATATCAAAACGTGCCAAAAGAGCTGATCAAGAACAAGGATAGATGCGTCAAATATCGATACTAAAGCAATCAGAATGCTGTAAAGATTGGAGTGTGGGTGTTGGAACCCAAAAGATAAAGGAGCTTTGAAGGCTTTGATGAGGAGAGAATGCAAACACACAAGAGAGAATATAGTATTCAAAATGCTTTGCGAAAGCTTAATATGGAGTATACGCCACACTTTTAGAGTGCCTTCAGTACAACTTTTTCAAAGGACTTTTGACCTCCAAAGCCTCTTGGAGAACTGTTGGGGTGTTTGGTAATTTTTCCAGAGGAGCTTTCGGTAGAAAGCTGACATTAGAAAAACTGAAAGCCTAATGCTAGTCGAGACTAGCATTGGTGTCTTAGAATTTCGCCAAATATTGAAACTAGTATTTTTATTCTAAAACTATTCTCACAAATTATTCAAATTTCAATTTTGTCCCTTATTACATATATTTTTTTAATTAAAAAAAAAAGACCCAAACCCTTTGCCGATCCGACGAAGGGCTACAGTCGCCGGTGAACCAGACCTTGGGCAAGCTCTGGCGAGAGTCACTCAACCTAGACAACACACGACCTAGGCGGCGATTGCTTGGGGTTGGACGAGCCCTTGCCCAAGTCTCACAAGGTTGTGCAACCCCAAGACCACTGCGAGGTCGCATGACCTCAAGCAAGGGTCATCGGAGGTTACACGACCTACGTGACCTTTGATGACCCTCACCTAATGTTGCAAGACCTAGGTGCCAAGGGTTGGCGCCTAGGTCCACTACCTCGGGTAACTTCAACCAATAGCTACTTGTGCCAAATTTGGCTCGTCGGTGGCCGTAGCCTTTCGCTGGACCGGTGAAGAGTTTAGATCTTTTATAATAAAAAATATATACTCAAAACTCATTACAAAAGTTTTTTTTTTACTAAACATAACTTGAACTCAAAGTTCATTTGTAAAGAGTTTTTACCAAATATAATTTGCATTTCTTCATATAGTTTTGATTTTCAACATTTGCATTACACTCAAAATCCCTTTGTAAAGCTGAACCAAATGCACTTTTACAAACTTAACAATACAAGCTTTGTTAAGCTTCTCTCTCTCTCTCTCTCTCTCTCTCTATGCTTCTTAAGCTTTCTCACTCTCTATGGAAAAAAAAAAAACTAACGTAGGTACATATATTTATAAACATCTCCACCACCTGGACTTCACTGCCTTTGACTTCAAAATACAAGAAGTAAAGTTGAACTTTTCCTCTTGTTTGCCGTTTTCAGTGTGAATGGGAGTTGCCGAAATTTTATCCAAGGCCAAGTCCAACTTCAGCATGCTAATCGACTTCATTTTGTCAAACAAAAAAAAGCAACTCAGGTCTTAAATGTTGGGCCCACCACTTATCTTCATGCGTGCTGTTTTCTTCTTTTTCATTAGAGTTGAAGTCGGTTGAGAGTGGGAACTCCAACACAGTCCAATTCCCGCACTCAAACCGTCCATGCCACGTACAGGACAAGTCCAAGTAAAATTTTCTTTAATTTAAATCAATTTTACTACTTCCAACAGGACGCTCCCTTTGAGGATGTGCCTATGGATGACTTCTTGATCATCCTTGGATCGAGTTGCAGATACAAGTGCGAATGGAACGGGAGCCGTTCGGGGAATCTTTGCTCATCATGAGGGATTGGCCATACACTCTGACAACACATGGGCGTAGGCCAAGAGATAACAGCGGCCCGAGTAAAGAGTTCCAATCTCGTGATGCTGTCGGCACTTCAGCTCAAGCGTAGACTGAAGCGCTAGGAACCCACGTCTCTTGCTTTCTGACGGTTGAAGAGGATGTGGTCAAGACCATTCCAAAAGAGATCAGCATCCACGTGCTGCTCAAGATCAATCGTTCGGATGCGCCAAATGTGTACAAACTACTCCTGGTCAAGGCTGCATATACATGTCAAAGGGTTGGACTTATTCAGTTTATACGCTTTAAGAGACGTACATGGTCCTTTGCACCCGTGCTCTTGGATTATAAAAAAATTTAACATCTTTCTAATTTGTACTAACATTTTAATAACCGCAAACAAAATACTTATAAGTCTGTATAAATTACAAGCATAAAACAAAAAAAGAAAAATTCAATGGACACTTTTCTTTTCTTGATAATTAGAAAGGGCTGGGAGGAGCGACCAATTTGCTAGTGACCTCCTATGGGCATTATCAAAAGGGTCCCATACTTATTACGAAATATTAGATCAATACTCCCGTGCCCCACCAAAATGCAAGCCATCAGGACGTATCTCCATATAAGTTGTGCCCCGGCTAGGTAATGTAGCATGACCCGTTTAGAATTTCTATCACAAAGTAAATTGCTCTCATGATGTGGAATATAAGTGACCTTTTATCACTAACAATTATCTTGAATTCATCCTTACCTACCCTTCTTCTTCCTTCCTTCGTTTCCCCTTTTTTAACTATGGACTTACAGATGCAGGTGAACTTATTGACTGGACGCTAAAATTAGGCCTATAGGTGCAACTATATGACGAAAACAGAGGCAGGTTTATCGAGGTCAAGACCAAGTTTCTTTTGATCGGCGTAAGCATAGAGTTCTTGTATGAATATGGGATTTTATGCGTACCGAGAAATCTGAGACAGGACAGAAATGACATTGATCGAGACCAACGGCATTATCATCAATTGATCATCGGTACATATCATTAAGCTATTTTTTTTTGGGCTACTCAAGAAAAATGATATGTTATCTGGTTTACATGGAATCACTTTATGACGTTGAGAAAGTTATGCTTGAAAAGGATTCCAAAAGATAGTGTTTATTTTGAATAATGAAGTGCAAATTACAATATCTTAGGGGCCTATTTATAGGGAGATCGCCATCTAGAAAATAACCAACTAACTGAAATCAAATAACAAAATTAAGGAAAAGATGTTGATAAAAGAGAAAGTTATCAAAACACAATTAGAAAATCTGCAAAACGCGTCCGAAATTTGTGACATCTCGGTAATCAGGAAAACTCGTGAATCAAATATTATAACCCATTTGTAATCTCGAAGATCACGCAATCTTCTTTTATTTATGGGACCGACTGCTCTTATGACGCTCTAATGTTTCCATAAAGGTATTTGCATGTTGTTCTACATCACTTTGTTCCTGATAATATCATGTCACCTACCTTAAATAGATTGACACACAGTAATGCTCATCCTAGACCTGATAAATTGTCATTCAGAAGTTTTAAATAAATCGTAAGCCGAGGGTATCTTGAACATGTCCAAACAACATTCAGTCCTGAGTCCTCTGTTCCAGAACTTGTGGTAATATTCCTCGTAAGTGAAGCTCCTGTAAACTGCTGGATGTTCGTGGTCAATCAAGCCCTGAGCAGGTCGAATTAGGCCTTCTGGGGATGGGCAATAAAACGTTGGGATGGAGATTCTCTCCGTGTTACAGTTTACCACTGCTCTGTGAAGGACGCTCTTGTACTTGTCATTGCTAATGACCTGATTCAAGCAACAATCATGTCCAGTTCTTGACTTGTTAGGAAAAAAAATGAACTTGTGCAAAAAGATGGAATCAATCTTCATTGGCCAGAATAATTATGCCGATTTTGTTTCTTCCACTTTTAATAAATTGTCGTACCAAATTCTCTTCCTCATTAGCTTACAATCTCATACTTGGACATGGTTTAAAAGAATGTAGCCAAAGTACCTGCATTTGATCTCCTATGTTGACAATGAAGGTGTTGGGGATGGGATTGACAGCAACCCATTTTCCATTTCTAAGGACTTGTAAACCAGGCACGTCGTCCTGAAGAAGGATGGTGATCAAATTCGGGTCGGTGTGGCCAGGCAACCCGTAAGTGAGCTCGGGCTGTGGGCATGGTGGATAGTAGTTCATAGCCATGTGCTGACCATGCTTGCCCAAGTTCTGGCTTATGTATTCCCTTTCAAGCCCCAAGCTTTCTGATATGGCTTCCAACAGTTTGAGCACCAGTTCTCTCACTCTTGTGCAATACTCACCCACCTCCTTCCTGCTTATCAAAAAGATTGAACCAGCAATGCAGTTAAGGCGTGCCCACTGATTATATCGGTCAAGACACTTGAAGTTCGGATAGGGAACTTTTAGGCTGGCTGTTTCGTACTTCCACAACAAGGTAGTCATAAAAAATCAGTCGAAAGTACCACTCTCTTTTTCTTAATTCTGATTGGCCCACGCCTCGTTTGAATCAGTATTGTCTGTTGGTGAAGGGTGTGCTCTACCCCTTATTTCTTCGGTCTGACATTTTTTTTCTGTTGAGAGATTCTTGATGTTGCTCTCTTTTTATTTGGCAAATATCAGACCTTAGAAACTACAGCGAGCAAGCTTTTAACTTTCCAGACTTCACAGGAGAAAGCTTGTGAAATCCTCATGATCAACATGAATCTTCAACGGTTGAATATTACAAAGATCATGTGCGTCTACATATTTCCCTTTTTTCTATTTAGAAGGAAGGCCCATCTCATATGGTAATTATCTTCGGCCTATGAAATAGAAACCTTTTGGATCAAATAAGATCCGATCCTAATAGAAATTGCTCACATGTGATAATAGGAATAATCAAACTCATTGGGCATCTTATAAAGGCGCATAAGCTCATTCTCTAACCACTAAGCCATCCCAATAGAGAAGATATATTAAAAGAAGACATCACTAAATGTTGAACATTTGAGTCAAAATAAACAAATCACATGATGAGAATAAGCTTTGTTTATTACCTGAATGATGGAGGATTGGTCGGCCACTCATGCATGTACTCTTCAAGAGGGTAGCAATGGAGTCTCAAGAAGTCCCTCCAGTTAGACACCTTCTCGGTCTTTTGATTAAAGCTAGTCGAAAGCCTGGTCGATTTCGTCGGGTCATCGGAGTAATTCTTCAGCCTCTCGCTCTCCGGCAACTGGAAAAATTCCCTGGCTATGTTCATGATGGCCTGCACCTTCTCTTCCGGTATCCCGTGGTTCTTGATCTGCCAAAGAAAATGTTGAGCAGAATCACATGAGACAGCGCAAAAACTCATCATGGGATGATCAGATATCAAGTCTTAAGTGACACCCTTTTGCTTACTTAGCAAATTTAAGCCGACGCACAGAGTAATATACAAATGTCGCACCTGAAAGAAACCATCTTGTTGACATGCTTGACCAATCTGTCTTATGATATCATCACGGTTGGGACCAGAGAGGCCTTGGAGATCTACGAGAGAGATGGAGGAGGCATCTGAGGCCTCGACCTCAGTGAGGTTCGGCCGGTCAGCCTCGGACCGGATGTAATTGTCGGGCACACGGTCGATGCCGGACGCGAGGTCGGTGAGCAAGAGCTTTGCAGCAGCTGGAGCCATGTACCGCAGCACTGCAAATGTTGCTTGGTGGACACACAACAACGAAGAACATAAAAAAATATAAATACGTCTCTTCCCAAGTGGTCAATATATAGCGTCCGACTGATTATTATTATTTTTTTTTATCACCGTTTTCCGTGCCGACCTGATATTCAATGTAAACGTGGATGATGTCGAGCTCATCACCATGGAGCTTGCCTGCCCCATTTAAATTGCTCAGCGCTTCATGTCATCACATCAACATGCTAAGCATTATGCAAGAAATGCGCAAGTTCGTTTTCGAACGCTTCTAATTTCGTGTTTAGGCCGTTCCTTACAATTTGAAAGAAGATCATCCTTTTTTTCTAATTTCTCATGTACACGCCTTCCATCTAGAAAGAGAGCGATTACGTAAGTGAATCCGTCACCAGCTTACCTCAGCCAAACTGGAATTAGTTCGAGGCAGTTGCGCCTTGTTGATTTGAAAAGGATGCAAGAGAAACAAATTCGTACTTTTCTCATTCTCACCAAATCGTCGACCTAAAATGCATAACATGACGTCATCGTGTTGATGTGAGGCCGCCGACGTCAGCATAGAATATGCTCTACAGCTGTAGCTGCATTAAACATGCCAACGAATACTTTGATTGCCATCGTGCTTACATGGGGACCGCGTGGAGGATGACGAGATGACGGGTGACGGACAGATGTTTCATTGATATAACGATGGAAATGTGGAAAGAGAAAAGAGTGAAAAATGGAAACTTTGTCTGGCCCTTTCGATGCTTACCGACAACATAAAAATTGACTCGACGTTGACGAGACAGATAAAGATTTAAATATCTTCAGGTCGGCAAGGAATCCACCGGAAAAAGTGCCAAGTCTTTTTTTATTAGTCCATTATCATGTGATATGTGTACATAAAGGACCCACTTGTCAGATTTTTCTCACTTTTCCATTATCATCCCTTTTCTCTCACCTGTTCTCAAACCGGTTTCAATGGGAATCGATTCCCAACCCTATTTTCCGGGTGGGCCGATTTAGGAACCGGATACTTTCAGTTCAGATTCCCTATCACTCGCCTCTCTCTTGATGGTTTTATGTGATGCGCTTGCTTGCGCCCGTCCGCCCACAAGCCGCCCGAAAGCCCCCGCCCACAATATTAGGCCCATGGATGAAGGGCGACGATTCATTCTGTTTTGGAGGAACGTATATAAGGGAGGAAAGAGAGAGAGAAGGCACCCTTTGGCATTTTGTGCGTACGTTCCTCTCCCTCTCTCCCTCCAAAAGAAAAACGAGCGCAAACGGCGACGCCATCTTCCCTCCTAGGCCAATTGATGTTATCGGATCGAACATGATCGTTTTCTCTTCCTCAATCTTCGGCATTGGTGTCTAATCTGCGCTAACAAGCGTACGCTCGAATCCGTGGTGTCTTTAGGATCGGTGATACGTGTTATTCCCGGCTTCGTCTTCCGCATTGATTTAGGGGTTCGATTTAGTGTCGAATCCGCTTTTCGAGATCGATTATTCCCAACATTGGTATCGAGCCCTAGTTCACGTTTTTCCCGACCTGTTTGATGTTTTTTGATTGATTTTTCGCGAAAGTAATTCGGCCGTACGGATCGGGGCAAGAAATCCCGACACCCGAGCGCCGTTTGTCCATTTTTTCAAGTTTCGTGATTCGAAATCGATTTCGAAAGCATAGGGTGAAAGGGCTCGTCGAAATGAGTCCGGCGACATGTCGTGCGCCTCCGGAGACGCCGCACGCGCCCACACGCGCGGCTAGAAGGCGCGCGCGTGGGCACGACGCGCCCGGAAGCGCCGCTCGCCCCTGGGCGTGCAGGCACACACGCGCCGGCACGCATGCGCACCGCCGGCCGGCGAACCGACGCGCCGGCCGACGGACCGACGCGTGCCGACATCATCATGACGTCACCCAACGGTTGGTAACCGCCGGAATGACGTCATCGATGACGCGCCGACGACCCGACCACCGCGACCCCGACCCGACCCGACCAGCGGGCGCCTGGCACGCGCGCGCACGTGCCGAATGACGCCCGCGTGACGTCGCCCGCGCACGCACGCGGCACGTGCGGCTCGGTTCGTCCGACCCAGCCCGATCGGCCCGACCGGCCCGACCGGTCCGACCGCCCGACCGGTCCGACGACCACCCGTTGACCGACGACCGTTGACTTTGACCGTTGACCCGAAAAAAAAAAAAAAAGAAAAAAAAAGAATTTGTTTCTTTTTCAATTATGTCTGTGTGGGTTAGAGGTAATCCATTTTTTATTCTGCATTTGTTGCATGAATCATGGAAAATTATGTATTTTCCATTTTGTTTAATTGTGGATTATAAGTGATCCATTTAAGTTCTGCATTCGTAGTAGGAACTATGATGCGTTATGCACGGATACCTGCAATCCCGAGAACAGACGAAGGAAGAGCTAGACCGAAAAGGCCGACGAAAGAGTTAGGCGATTATCGGTGGCTTGATGGTGATTTAGTATCACACATGGTCAAGGTCAATCGATGATACAAGAAATCATCCTGGAATGGTTATCTTATGCCGGATTTTGAGAAGGTGCCGGTTTTGATGAACACTCTTCCACCCGAATGGCAAGCAGTGTTAGATCGGCTATGGGAGGTCAACGTGGTCCCGATTACAGGGGGCTAATGGAAGCTTTTGTAAGAGTACTATAGGATTGAGTTGGCCAAAACTTCCACCCTTAGATTGAGCGCCACATGGCGCGAGTGAATGCGCCTTGGTGGCGACATGAAAGCTCTCCAAAAGTTTTCCCATGGTTGGCAAATGTGCCTTCGCTTTTTCTCGATACTTTGATTGATAGATTAGAAGGGACTTTCCCTATTTATTTCTTAGATTAGTTTGAGATGTTTTTGAGTGTTGAATATCTCTTTCTAAGTTGATATTTCTTTTTGGATATATTACTTAGTGTAATGGATTATTGTATTAGTTGAAAGCATTATTATTTCATTGGATGTCAATTATCTGTTACTTTCTGTTAATTGTTGATTGTTGTGGGTAGTTAGTCAGGGGTAGTTATAGAAGTTTTTGTAACTTCATGAATTTGTTTTGTATAAGACAATTATATTAATAATAGTTTTAAGTTAGGATTTTGGAGGATGATTGGAAACATAGTGACCTTTTGATTCAAACCTTACTTGAAATTATTCATTAATATGATGGGTCTCAGGCAAATAGGAATGCATAAATGATAAGCATTAATTATTCGTGCATGTATGTCCGATGTGTTCGATCGATGGTTTCAAAGAACTAAGAACGTAATTGCCGATATGAACGGCAACAATTGTGAAATATTGAATATGAAGATTCAATATGTGCTGGAAAAACAAGAAGCACTAGAAGCTCTTGACCATGTTATGGAAGATCTTGAGGATGCTGTGCGCCACCTTAAGCTGGTAAAGGACCGCTTAACGGCATGTGAGCTGAAAATAAAAATTTACAATGCTGGTTCTAGCTCAGAAAGGGCTTTGAGCTCTAAGCGCAAGCGTATTGATTCGTTCAATATGTGGGAATGCAAAGGATCAAGTCCTTATTGCAAGAGATCAAGAGTTAACCAACACAAGAGAGGAAAATGTCCTCAAGTGAAGAAAATGTCAAGGGTGAGGTGTTACAATTGTGACAAGAAATGTCACTATGCTCGCGACTCGTCGTGAGCCAAAGAAGGTAAACACCTCTTGTACATTTGAGAACTTTACTTTTGTGTCAAGTTCTCAGTATTATTAGCTGAATCCAATCCTTTGTGGACTCAGATTCGGGAGCAACAGACGATGTAGCGAAGGATAGAGGATCCTTCGTGGAATTCCGACGAATACCAACCGGAACTAAGTGGATCTATGTGGGAAACAACTCCGAGCTGAAGTTAAAGGGATTGGCACCTCGCCAACCGAACATGTGTGGTGGGCGCACCTTGTTCCTACATGATGTTCTATATGCTCTAGAGATTCGTCGAAATTTAAGTGTCTGTTTTGATGTTGGTTAAGCTTGGTTTTAGTGTGAACTTCCGTAATAACGGTGTAGATTTGTATTTGGATACAAACTACTATGATTGTGGTCACTTTCTAGATGGTTTTATTGTACTAAATGTTGACTGTGGTGATGTCAATATATGTTATTCCCTTGTTTCACGTCTTCTACTTCATATGATAATGATGTGAATGTGCGGCATGCTAGACTTGGTCATATTGGCCAATAATGTATGAATAGACTAGCCAAAGAGGGTTTGTTGGGCAACATTGAAAAAGTCAATTTGCCCATATGTGAGCATTGCCTAGTAGGGAAAATGACAAGGAAACCATTTGAAAAAAGTAAAAGAGCTAAATTTCATCCGCATTTAATCCATTCTGACGTCTGTGGTTAAATGACTGTGAGAAGAAGGCATTGTGTTGTTTATTTCATCATTTTTATAGATGATTATACTCGATTCGGATATGTCTTTTTGATTTCTCATAAATCTGAAGCATTATGTTGTTTCAAAAGGTTTATGAACTTGCAAGAAAATCAATTAGACAAGAAAATAAAAGTATTGAGATCCGATCGAGGTCGAGAATATTTATCTGATGAGTTCATAAAATAATGTGATGAAAAGGAATATAAATACAGTTGTCTATTCCATATACTCCTCAACAAAATGGTGTTGCAGAGAGAAGAAACGTAACCCCGCTGGAAATGGTTAGGTCCATGATGGCGCATGCTAACTTAAATATCACTTTTTGAGTGATGCGTTGTTAACTAACCGCCTATATACTTAACCGGGTGCCTTCCAAATCGCTTAGTTCCACTCCATATGAGTTATGGACAGGTAGAAAACCGGACTTAAGTTTTCTTAAGCCATGGGGTTGTGCTACCTATACTCATGAGTCCTCTCACAAGTTTGGGAAATTGGGTCCTAAATGAAAGAAGAGTATTTTAATGAGATACTCCGAACACTCGAAAGGGTATGTGTTCGTAGGTGAGCAGGAAAGTGGAAGTATAACTGAATTTGAATCACGGGATATCACATTCTTAGTGGATGAATTTCCTAAGAAGGGCGAAATAGGGGAAGATTACCCCTATTTGAAACCTTGGATCAAGATAATGATATTAATGGAGTTCATCCAAGTGGGAGTAATATGAGAAATGATGAATTGAATTCAACTCATTCTCAATTACAACCACATGATGAGATGATATCGTCATTATCTAATCCGAGTAGGAGCATAATGGGGAATGATGTGCTAAGTGTACAATCTCTCATATAGCGAACAAGTCGCCAAAGTATTCCCCGTCGACGTCTTGACATTGAAAGGGAAACTTTTATGATTGCTCCGCAAGATGAGGATGAGCCAAGAAATATTAATGAGGCTCTGAATTGCCTAGTTAAGAAAAATGGATTTATGCAATAAAAGAGGAGATTGAGTCAATGAAGTCAAACCAAGTCTGGGAACTGGTTGATCTTCCAAAAGGACACAAAGCTATTGGGAACAAGTGAGTTCTCAAAATAAAGCAAAAGGCTGATGGCTCGATAGAAAGGCATAAGGCTCGCCTTGTGGCGAAGGGGTATAATCAACAGGAAGGAACTGATAATGAAAATACATTTTCTCTTGTAGAGAGATTTACCTCGATTCGCATTATTCCGGCAATAGTGGCTAGTATGGATCTTGAGTTATATCAAATGGATGTAAAGACTGCTTTCCTTAATGGAGAATTAGAAGAAGGAATATATATGGAACAACCTGCTGGTTTCATAGTGAAAGGCCAAGAAGAAAAGGTATGTCGACTTTGGGGATCGATATATGGCCTTAAGCAATCGTCAAGACAATGGTATATACGTTTTCATAATGCCATAATGGCATATGACTTTACAATGATAGACGATGATCATTGTGTATATATCAAAAGATCCAAGGATCAATTTGTGATCATATCATTATATGTTGATGATCTACTAATTGCCGGAAGCAATATGGAGCTTGTCAATACTGTCAAAAGTTGGTTATTTTCCAACTTTGAGATGACTGATATGGGATTGTAAACCCATAGACACTCCTATTGCAAAAGATGAAGGATTGAGCCATAGATCGTGTCCAAGGACTCCACAAGAGAAGGAACAAATGAAACATGTTCCTTATGCTAGTGCTTTGTTGGAAGCTTGATGTACGCTATGATGTGTACAAGACCGACATATGTTTTGCGGTTGGAATGATGAGTAGATACCAATCCAATCCAGGTCAAGAACGTTGGAAAGCCGTTAAAAGAATACTGAGGTATCTAAAGGGGACTGCTGATTATACGTTAAGTTATTATGGAAAGGATTTGCAACTCAAAGGCTATGTTGATGCTGATTGGAGAGGAGATTTAGATTAAATAAAATCTACCTCTAGGTTTGTTTTCTTACCGAATAATGGCACCATATGTTGGAGCAAAGAAGAAACAAAAGTGTATAGCCTTGTCCACGATGGAAACTGAGTTCGTGGCATTATCAGCAGCAATAAAAGAAGATGTTTGGCTTAAGAGATTATTGGATCATTTATGTGTTATTTGAAGTGTTGCAGATTCATTATTGGTTAACTGTGATAGCCAAGCAGCAAAAGCGTACACCAAAGATCCAAAATATCATGGCAAGACCAAACACATAGATACCAAGTATACTTTTGTCAAGGATATGATTACACGAAAAGATGTGAACTTAGAGTACATACTACGCATAGAATGGTAGCAGATCCTATGACAAAGCCAATACCTAGAGATGTGTTTTGTGGCCATATGAAATCTCTAGGATTGCGTAGAGGCTAATGTACTGAATATTGTAATTTCCCTAAGTGTTTACATTTGATGAATTTGTGTTTTCATCATTAATACCTATGAATCTTTGTTTGATTTTTATGCATCTTAATGCTCAGTGCATTACTTTAGGTTGAGAAAGTATGTCGGACAGATATAAGATTAGCCCACTCACACGGGTAATCGCCTCTATTTACTTGTGTGATAAATAGAGATGAGACTGTTTTTAAGCTTATTATCTAGGTGATAATCGAGAGCTCAAGCTTAAAATACATAAGTCGCCTTAACTGAGTGTTAAGATGAGAACATAATACTTACTATGTCCGAAAGTAAAATACCTCACATATTTTACTTTATCTGTCTATGATGCCAGATGTGAGTTCTGATGAATTTTGTGAATAAGTAGATACGTGAACTCATGTTAGACATTTGGTATGTCTGAACTATCATCTGTATGGTATTGAAAGGTGTAGACATACGCTCCATGGGAAAGGTGTTAATACCGTAATACGTATTTCATACTACGTATGCATGAGATGACCAATAAGAGTGGCAAAAGTTTGATCTCAATTTTTGTGTCGTGTGAGACTCTTGAGGAAAAGAGTTCCTCAATTTTTAGTCCCCTCATGACTCTTACTTATTCTCAAGATTTCTATTTAGTGTTTGCTATCTTAGGATGTTGCCAATGGTCATGAGTTGATTCGATCTAATGGGACATTTCTAGAAAAGCAAGCTAAACTGAAATTGAGAGTTTGAAGGAAAGAGGAAGATCGAATTTGGAGAATCACATTGTAGTTTTGTATTCACCGGTTAACCAATTATGACTGTCTTTGGGATAATCATAATTGTGAATACAATATAAATATCATTGTTTAAAAGAGATCAAGAGAGATATAAATGTGATCGATCAATCTAGGGTACCGCATACTAAATCTACTCAGGATGTGATGCCCATTATGAGCTGCTATATATTCCTAACAGATGTATGGCAACGAGCTCTCAAAGTATGCTGGTCGCACGAATTATTCACCGGTATGAATGTTGAAGAGAGGTAAAGAGAATTCTGTTTGGCCCACCATGTGCGAGTGGGAGATGATGGTTTTATGTGATGGGCTTAAGGCCCGTCCGCCCATGTTGGGCCTGAAAGCCCGGCCCACAATATTAGGGCTCATGGATGAAGGGGCACGATTCCTGTTTGGAGGGAACGTATATAAGGGAGGAAAGAGAGGAAGAAGGCACCCTTTGGCATTTTGTGCGTACGTTCCTCTCCCTCTCTCCCTCCAAAAGAAAAACGAGCGCAAACGGCGACACCATCTTCCCTCCTAGGCCAATTGATGTCATCGGATCGAACATGATCGTTTTCTCTTCCTCAATCTTCGGCATTGGTGTCTAATCTGTGGCTAACAAGGTACGCTCGAATCCGTGGTGTGCTTTAGGATCGGTGATACGTGTTATTCTCGGGCTTCGTCTTCCGCATTGATTTAGGGGTTCGATTTAGTGTCGAATCCGCTTTTCGGGGATCAGTTATTCCCAACACCTCTCCCTCACCTAAGCCTGACCTTTGTGCCTCCCCTACCAGCGACGTCTCCAACTGCAATCCCTCCGGGTCCAAGAACAAGCCCAAATCTCCTATGATCCCGAGTCCTCCCTTTCCCTCAACTCCTGCATCCTCGAGATCCCCTGTGGCTCCGATGTCGTCATCTCCCTTAAAAAATTCCGCATCTAACGAGGGCTCGACCCTCACAAGATCCGGTGCAAGGTCGACTCGCCAAATTCGGCAAGGGCGACCCTGGCCTGTGATCGGTCGCCAGCCATCACCAAGTACGGGCCACAAGCCAGAGGGAAAGAAAGGAAAAACAACAGAGAAAAAGAAGGAAGAATCGGAGAAGAAGAAGAGAATACAGTGAAAGAACAGAGATCATGTCGTCCCCGTGGGAATGAAAGGGAAGAAGAAAAAAAATAAAGGAAAAGAAAAAAAAGAGAGAGAGAGAGGGAAGAGGGAGGCAAGACGGTGAGGGAGTTAAGGGTTCTGTATAGCCCGGTACATGGAATGGGATTTTGATCCGCTGGAGTCCTACTCCTACCCAATATTTCCTCCGCCGCCAGCCTTTATCCATTAAATCTGTAGATCACACTTTTAGATGGGAGCCCAATAAAGTAATATTATGATAAACCCTAAGTGTTTCGGTTTACTTGGAGTCCGAATGCTCCTGATAGCTAGATGATTTTGACGTGGATGCACTAATATGATATTGCTAATCAGTTCGGTTTGATTGATTAAAAGAATTTTCACTTATATAAAAGTTGATGATAATGTAAAATTCCAAGCACAATTTGAACACAGGGCAAGATGCGAAACAAACCAAAGTTTGCGAGGGGTCAAAATGTCAGATAGAAAGTGAAACCAATTTTTTTTTTTTTTTTTTTTTTTTTTTTGGGTGCTAAGGTGAAACCAAATTAAAGCTTCTCATTTCTTACCAGAATATACAATGATTGAAGGAGATGTGATTCCACATACCTCATCACAACTCAAAAAACGTAAATAAATTTGTCCTCCATGGTGTCTGCATCGGTATCATTTGTCATAATTCATAAACAAAGACTCATGACGCGTGTCAATCTCATCTGAACTTTGACTCTTCAACTCTAACATTAACCCCCCTCTCTCTCTCTCTCTCTCTCATTGTTCAACCCTGCCCATCCTCCTCTCTATCCGTTCGAAGCGGCCATCCCCTTCTCCAGCGAGCACTGCCGACTCAATCTTGTCCTCTGTGGTCATTGTCTCAGTCGGCATGGTCATTGTAGTCATTGCTCCACCGTCCACGTCTCCAGCGGGCACCACCGTTGACACCAAAAAGTACCTAAGTCTTTGAGTGTCCTCTCGGGTTCAAGGTAGCCGACCATAATTATAGCGGAGGTGACATTTGCGAAGTGTTAAAGGTCCTTAGTCGGTAGATAGTTAGTTCAACCGAGAGGAAAAATGAAAGGAAAACGATGTCCCAGAATATGAGTGTCGGCTGCTCACAAAAAAAAGAAAAGAAAAAAAGGAATATGAGTGTCGGCAAGTTAGGCCCGACCCAGTCGACAAAAGGCCACAACCAACACGATTTATGATAAGCTGGAAACGGAGTAGTTAATTTAAGTAATGAAGTCTACAATTTTGGATACAGTCGTGAAGAGGTGTAATCAATGTAGCCATCAGATTGGAGGATCATGGATCTCGGAAGCCACCAAAGATAGGGGCCAAGAAATGTGCATTATTGCAACCGCCGAGGGTTGGAATGAGGGGCTTCGGAAAAAAGAAAAAAAAATCGATTATGCTACTCGTGAAAGAGTGGAGAAGAAATAATTGTCGAGTAATGGAGTCGTCTTATGGTTTGTAAATATAGGTTGTTGAATTCTGGGAGTTACATAGGATATATTTAATTTTTTGTAACCGTTGTTAATTGTCAGTAGTCGATATTGTTAGAACATTTAAATATTAAAGCACACTTTCATTTATCAGCTTCAAGTTTTTAGAACAATTAGTAATGATTCTACAAAATCTCACGGATATTGTTACTTGTGCAAAAGACTACCAATTAGTCGGTGAATATCAGTTGTTAAGTTTTACTTCTAGCCTTTTTTTTTTTTTTTTTTTTTTATACATGGATGGAATCTCCAATTTTATAATTTATTTTTCTCATCTTATTTGCATTATCTTTACATTTCTATAATTTATTTTATCTTTACATTTCAGTACCCTTATACATGGATGGAGATGATTGTCTCCAATCTTAGTATAATTTATTTTTCTCATCTTATTTGCATTCTTGTTCGGGCATGGGTAAATGACCCTTCATATCCATTGTCAATCGGTTCATTAATCTATAATTTAAAATGTATTTTGTCGCCACTTTTGGCTAAACATCTTTTTTTGGCACGCCTGGTGAGACTTTTGTTTGCTAATATAAGGAAGCTATCATAGTGAAAAGCAGACACCAACAACAGCCAAACAACGCTGCTGGTAACAACAACCTTGTACCACGAACTAGGAATGAATTGTTGAAATTTAATCCATAGAAAATAAATTGTTTGTCATAATCAGAACATCAATGTAAAGAAGATGACAACAACTTAATAAAATCATTCCTTTTACAAATCTTGAAGAAGAAGAAAATAAGATATAACATAAAATTGGAGATGAGGTACGAATATCCGAATCTCCTTAAGGCGATTAGTTCCTACCAATAGTGCTTCGCAGATTCACGAATTATGCCTCCCAAGATATAACACATCGAACATATTTGGATTAGCATTATGCAAATAGGACTCAGTCGAACCGTTCAATTGAACCAGCACACCCAGAAAAATCAGAAGAGTAGAAAAGTATATCAAAGCATTTGTGGAATCGAGTCGGAAAAACCAAAATAAAAAACTTAATGAAGCTCTATGTTCCTATCTATTTATAATGCTTTTTAGTTCATGTATAGAAGAGATACATGAATTAAATAGACGCATGTATCTACGAAATTCATGAATTAAGAGATACGTGAATCAAAGAGATTCATGAATCTAGAGACATGTGAATTCAAGAGATTCATGAACTCAATATAACATGAATTAAAAGATACATGAATCTAAAAAATTCATGGATTCAATAAATACGTGAACATAAAAGTTTAGGAAATTCATGAATCCAAAAGAGATACGTGAACAAAAAAGACGTATCTTAATTTATTAGCTTCCGTTGATCCATTAACCATAATTACAACATGAAGTTACCGTCATTTTGAATCTTCAGCCTTTAACCAAGTGGCAGAAGAAGGTCGATGTGATAGAGCAGATTTAGCCAAGCATCTTACCGAGAAACAAACTAGAAAAGTTACACCAAGTCCCCCTATGATAGCCACTATGAGGAGTTATTTAAGGATCAGCATTCAGCAGAACGACATGGCTAGCTATATCGTCAGCCACATTTCAAATGTGATCAAGCGGAAGATCATTAAAGCTGTGGAATGATGCACTGTCAAGGCCAGGATCGTCTAACTTTCTCTTGAAGGGGAGTTCCGCGATGCCAGAGTATGTTCTTGACCCTTCTCTTTATAATAATGCAGACCCTGCTAGTCAACCCCTGTAAGAATTATGCAAGTTCTCGAACCAAGATCTAAACAATGGGAACGATGATGGTTAAGAGAATCTCCTTGGTAACAACAATACAACAAACCAGATTGGCTTGGACACTGGTCAAATGCCTGAAGCTGCAAATGGTAGGCCAACGGTTATTATAGCACCACCAAATGCTAAGATTTCTATTGTGCTTAACTTATGATCAATCTAAACATAGAGAATCTAGTGAGACTAGTTTCACCGCCTAAGGGGCAGGATGGCCAACTACAGGTTCAAGTAGATACAACGCAAATTGTCAAAGAAGTTAGGCAACACTTAAGATTGGATAGAGTTGTCGCGAGACCTATATAAAAAAGTCTTATCCTGAATGGATCGATAATTAACTCTCTCTTAGAGGATTCAAGGTTTGTGATTTTTCCATTTTTAATTGTGAGGATGACCAATCTATCATCTAACATATTGGTTTCTTTGTTGTCCAGGTAAGGAAGCAAGGATGAATGAGTTTTTGGGGCTAAGGTTATTTCCTTGTTTCTATCAAAAACTACATTCACGTGGTACACCAACCTACCACCAAATTTGGAATATACCTAAACATAAATTGAAAGACAATTATATTCTCAATTTTATAGAATAATATTCTGAAGTGCCGATTACTAATCTAACTAGGCTGCATCAATACAATAATGAATTAATCGACCAATTAATTGCCTGATTTAAAGGAACCGATACCTGACACTATTCTCAGAGCAAGATTTCATAAATTTGAGTTTTAATGGTTTAAAGTTCAACATCAGAGAATGATTTGAAGGCCATGATTTTGCAGACTTGTCCAGGTTGGCGACAAGGGTATCTAAATATGAGCGGTTGCTCAAGAAAAGGGATAAAAAGCCCTATAGGGAGTCCAAGCAAAATATGGCTCTATTCAACAACTATGAATTGGCAATTGAATTCAACTTGGATGAAAACATTGAAGTAGCTGTAGCAAAAATGTTCTTTGGTAAGGGCCTGTTTGGTAACATGCTAAAAAGTATTTGATTCTATTCTTTTATTCTCTGAAAAAAAAAAAAAGAAGAATAAAAACCCATTAGGTAATATTTTTGTTCTTAGGAACAAATTTATTCACGAAAATATATTTGGAATAGAATTAAGAAGTAAAAAAAATAAAAATCGCTTCTTTATTCCCGTGACAACTCCAAAACCAAGCCATTTTTCTTTCATTTTTTTCTCTTTTCTTTTCTTTCTTTTTCTCTTCATCTTCTTCTTCCCCTAGCCAGTCACTGGCCACCAGTGAGGCTCAACCTCATCTCGCCACATCTAGTGAGGCTGAGCCTCGCCCAGTCACAATGCTTGACCTTGCCGAGGGCCGATGAAGAAGAAGAGAGGAAAAAGGAAAAAAGAGAAAAGAGAAAAGGCAAAAAAAGAAAAAAAAAATTGCAATAAAATTATTTAAAAATTAAAAGAAATTATAAGTCACAAACAAATTTGAAGGTTGTACCAAACACATTTGTATTTTGAGAATAGAATTTTTAGGCAGTTACCAAACACCTTCGAATGCTTTAAATTTCATCCAAGGGACAAAATCAGAAAAAACTATTTCTAAGCAAAATTTGTTCCTAGAAATAGAATGGTTATCACAAAACTCTGATTAAACTGAAAAAGCAAATAACAGTAGTGATTAGCCATTACATCGGCGAAGCAAGTAGTGAAGACACCACAAAAGTATGTCTCGATGAACGAAATCTCAACCCTGGCCTTAAGATCCACCATCGATGGCCAGGTGATGGGAGTTGAAGAACACAAGCTATCACGGCGGAGATAGTGGACAGAGGGAGGCAATTAGGGCTTCCAAAATTGGAAGATGAACTGGTGAAGGTGAACAATGGACGAGAAGGAAGATCCTCTTCCACCACGAAAGAAGCATGTGCTCTTAGGGTTCTTTCACTTCAGGATTTGCTTGCTACTGCCATTATGCTTCTTTCATGATGTGGTTGGGTGGTTGGGTTCAACACCTAGAACCAGAATCTACCCACTTTCCATAGGACACACAACTAGCCGATTCAATTCAATCCGAATTGGTCCAATTATTAGGTTAACTCAAGACTGGTGCTCACACCTAACTATAATTGCAATCTCGTTGGTGAAAGGGATCAGCAAGATAGCTAGTTTTAGCCAACGGGAGATATGATGGGAAAACTAAGTCTTGGAACATGAGCATCAGCAAGTAAGGCTTGACCTAATTGACAGAGCCACGACTAACACGATTTATGATGAGCAAGAAACAAAGCAGTTATTTAAGTAATGGAGCCTATAATTTCGGATATAGTAGTGAAAAGGTGAAATTAACATAATCGTCAAATTGTGGGATCATGGATCTCGGAAGGCACTAATGATAGGGGCTCAGAAATGTGGTTATTGCAACCGTTGAGTGGTGGAACGAGGGGCTTCAATAGTAACTAATTATGCTAAGCTGGAAAGAGTGGAGAAGAAATAACCGTATAATAGAGTCATCTAATTATTTGTAAATTCAAGTTACTAAATTCAAGGAATTACATAAAATGTATTCGATTTCTTTGTAACCGTTGATAATTGTCGATAGTAGGTATAAATACTTGAATTGTAGTTTATGTAAAGAATCACCAATCAATTAATGAACACCAATTGTTCAATTCTACTTTTAGTTTATCTATACATTTCCATATCTTTTTATATGACTAGACAATAATTATCTCGTCTCAGTACTTTTAATCTTCTTGTCGATTTGCGTTTCCTGTCCAAGAATCAACAAAGAACTTTTCACATCCTTTATCGATCGATTAATTAATACTTGATTCTAAGTCATCTAGAAGTTTTAAATAAACCTAAGCTGAGGGCGTCATGCACATGTCTAAGCAATATTTAGTCCTAACTCTTAAGTCCTCTATCCCAAAATTTGGGATACAAGACACTATAAGTGTCATAATTTTCGTATAACGCTCACTTGAGAGTTATAATTTTTTTTTTGGTTATCACACTTGAGTGTCTTAAGGAAATTAACGAATACATGCAATGGTAAAGAAAACTTTACATAAGTGATCTCATCCACTCCTAAAATTAAGATTTTAACTATCCTTTAGTTTGTTAACCGGGAGATCGACCGTGGGCTTGTGGAAAAAAACCTTTTCTTCTTTATCTTCATCGTTGGCCACCCAAAATGACGCTGCCACCAAATCACTGTGTGGTTACCAATTTAATCTCTCTCTCTCTCTCTCTCTCTCTCTCTCTCTCTACAAAGCTCCGCTGTGATCAAGCTAGCGATAGACACCGGAACAGCAATAGACTAAAAGATGACTTCTGATAGAGGAGACCGGAAATCTTCTTAGACAGGACAATAGCCTTATCTTGATTGAACGTTCTTTTCGTCTTGTAATGAGGCATAGTGAATACATAAGCCAGAAAACAAATAGATAACGTAGGGGGTTTCTTTTCTTATCTTATTTTATTGAGGGCAAGCTGCGTTTTCATCTTGAAATTGATTAGTTACGTAAGGCTTTAAAAAAGGTTAGACGGTTTGTATCTTTCTATGAACCTCAATTAAAAAAAAAGTAGGACGTTAGGTACAACAAGACATCTTGAAGGCGACCCGGGTCTTCATTTACTCTTTAGGCCCGACTAGAACACGTGCATCCGGGACACGGTGTAAGGTAAAAAGTATTGGAAATAGTAGGGCTCCTCATTAACGTTGGAGGGGTGGTGCAGTTGTCCATTCTCCTCAACGATGAGACTGAAAGAGAGACTTTCTATCGATGGTTCAAATAGCTATTCTATGATAAGTAATACAGAGGTCATGTAATAATTATTTCAGCTTTAGTTGGTTGCGGTACGCCCTTAATATTACTGCCAAATATGGTGACACGCAATGGCATATGATGTCATAGCAGAATATTCAACTGAATATGCCGATAGCATATGATTTTGTTCTTTGTCAAAGCACAATCACGTTTTGCTGTTTCTTTCCCAACAAATGGGTTACATCAACTACCATTAGATATCTCTAGGAGCAAAAGGTACATTCTGAATCCATAATCACAGTCGATTTCCTTTTAACAATGAAAGAGACTTAACTTATGTAGCTGAACAGAAGTGAAAAAGTTGACAATGCGCAACACGAAAGGGTACCTGTACCCGAAACCAATGCAAGTGGGTAGGTAGAGAATACCTAAGGGCCCGACTCCGGTGCTCATTTTTTGTTCTTCCAGAAGCGTTTATTCCAATGAATCAGCCTAATATCAAGGCCCAACCCACTTGAGCTAGAGGGGCGACCAGGCAATGTCCTTGGACAATTTTCTTCCGAAGGACCACCTTTCTATTTTCAAAGATACAGCGCGGATAGTTGAGAAAGTTTTCAAAGAGAGAGAGCGGACAGAGTTGATAATTTCTTCCGCCAGAAAAGGTCTTCAAATCTGACTTTTTTCTTTTTTTTTGGTTTCGGGTCAACCCTTCAAATCTGACTTGGAGGGCCTTCAAATGTCAAATTCAAATTCAAACTTATGCAAGTAGAGAAATTGCGATTGATTACCTAGTAGACCACGTGGTTACTTTTCTAAATTCATTGCAATCTGGTCCTTCCAACCTAATCTGCTGACATATAGGTAAGGACTTTATCGGAGTTTAGACATGAGCCGGACCTTTCAGGCAAAAACGACCCCAGTAAGCATCCAAAGCATCTGACTGAGACATCCATCATCAGTTGTCTTGTTGGGCCGTTGGCTTAGTACAAAGCCAACAAATAACGTAAAATCAAATGAAGAAACGTATATTTTCAAGGCTATAACGCACGCATGGTGACTTATTGTCATGACCTCTTTTTTCGGCGCCCGATCGGGGCGGGTGCCTAAGGAGGCTAATGGTTCAGCTAAGTTGACCCCAGCAGCTCCCAAAACCAGTGGGACATGCAGCGGAAAACCTCAAAAGGCGGTTCTCAAAATGCCCTTCTACAACGGATATCTTGAGTATCCACTGGAGCAATCATACAACCGATGTTCATGTCAATCAGGTAGAAGAGCAGATCCAAGATTCAGCTGCGTGCAGCTAGACAAGAAGAAAGGAAAATCCTTCAAATCTTTCGAGGTGGAGGGCAATCTCGCTGCAAAGGAGCTGGCATCGCTATAATGACTATAGAGCGCAGTTTAGGTGCATTATCCAGTTTAAGGTATACCGACTCACAAATTGGCCCAGTGCACAATACAAGTCAGGTGCAGATTAGTGGAATGAAGGGGTGTTTGGAATTTGAGCATATTGACCTGCACATCGAAGAAATGGAGATAATGCAAGTCACTAGAAGGAAAGGCTTGACGGTTCTCAATCAAGCTCTTAAACTGCTCAAGGACTACAAATTAGCCTAAGACGAAAGAGGGATCACTTCTCTATGGAAGCCAGAAGAAAGAGTGAGGCAAAACAGGTTCAAAGGAACTTTCGCCACCAGCTTAGATGGCATTGACCGAAGCAGTGTTTCACTGCTTTTTGTGTATTCAGTTCATAATCTAGCACTAGCTCCGATGAGGTTTCATTGAAGAAGACCAAATGATAATGAACATCAACCAGCACCGACGCTTAAGCTTCAAGATTTTGATTTCATAAATTATAGATGAAAGTACAGACTGCACTTCACTCATGGGTGAGAATTAAAAAGTAAGAATCTAAGTCATCTAAACGAGAAATGTTCCGGTAAATCGGAAATCCAATATCAGAAAATGCCTGCACCATATGACTTGGTGATAGAACAGCCTCAACATTCTTCAAGAATAAAATCTGTAGCAAAATTTCAACGAGAAGCACTGAACATAGCTCTGCTAATGATACCAGTGGCCTCAATATAGCGTTCCACACACCTAGAAATGCAACTACTTTCACTTCCACTCAAACTTGATCCTGGCTTAGTAATGCATTTTTCAAAGCACTTTCCCCGAACAGTCTGCACAAAAACATGAAAGCAAAAAATGTAAATCATGAGAAGAACACAAAGCAGAGATACAATTGCAATAGCAAAATTGGTGGCAACATATACAAGCACTAGGACAAAGTCACACACATTCAAGTACTAATTCATCACACATGAAGCTTCCATTATAACCAATGGAAACTCACACCCACTGATCAACTTAATATTTCAAACAAGAACCATGCATCGGTCTGACATGCTCTCACCACCAGTAAATCATGAGCATTCTAAGATGGAACTTTTGAGTGCATGGCACTTTATATGTTACATGTTCTATCTGCCTCCTTCCCCAAGTTAAAGATTCTTTGATGGTCAATTCTTAAAACAAGTACATCATAAGACCATGATTTTCCTTCTTTCGAAGTTTTGAATTTCAATCATTCTTCCTCCATAAGTGAGGTCCATCCACTTTTAGGTTCATCCTATTGTTGAAAATATTCTTCCTACTACCATTTGTGTGAACCGAGTGCCAAGAGACAGAATGCAACTTTTTTAGGAGTAGAGAGTGTTTGGTGTAACTTCTTTGTAGTAAGTACAGATGAACACAACTATTTTTTAGAATGCACTAGTCCTGTTTCAAGGTGCTATAATTTAAGAAATGTGTTTCCAAACACACATTACTGCAATGATTACAGCCACACCAAACTAACCTAAGTGCACACTTAATTTCAAAACACATTCAAATATGTAATTCCTCAACAAGGCACAATACCCCTGCTGAACTTGCACTATGCTCCTTCAGTGCAAGTCCTGAAGAAGATAATCCCTAGTTAGTTCTAGGAACTTCAATTACTTTATATAATCATGACAATATATGGACATGTAACTAATTCAAATTCAAACATTTTCCTAAAAAGGTAATTCACACTTGAAAACAAACGAATTACTCAACTAAATGTTGTAAAAGTAACCGTTTGACTAAATTTCAAAACAACCAGAGCATACCAACATCTATACTGTGAGCAAATAGAAATAAAACCAAATAAGACTCAACAGCCTTGGAGGACTAGACATTCCACCAGTTATACAGAGTTTAAGGAAATCTAGTGTGGATTTCAATCCATCCGATCTTAACATGGACTATAGATCTGAGAGTGTAGCTGAATAAACCCGTTGGTACCATGCACACAAAAGTCACAAGCTCTTACAGAAACATGAGCAAATGGGGTAGCCAGAGCATACAGAGAACTCTGAAGACCATACGTGTGTATTCCACATAAAATTCAGATTCAGAAGCTCGTCATCTTGACTTTGATTCCATTTACCCAGCCATGTCTAGAGAGCATATGAAGGAAGAGACAATAAAGTTCTGAAAAAGTCCCTTTTCAAAACAACTACGTAGCTCTGCTCGAGCTAAGCCACTAACAGCAGAAACTACATTCTGTCCGCAATGTCCACTGGACTCCAAGCATTACCAAGCATAGACAGGTTAAGGCCAACCACCCACAACACAGCAGTAAGTACCGAACAGGATGCATGTATCCACGTGGGTGGGTAATTGACAGTTAAAGTGTCGAAGATAGAAGCCAACACTGAGGTGCTCGTATCTCTTACAAAAATTGAAACAGAAGAAAAATATTTTTACCGTTCACGAAATTGTTTAAACACAAATTGTTGCAACATTGAAAACACATTTCTTTGACTAACTATTTTAAGCGATATGAGTGTTAATTCTTAAGAAAATATTTTTCAAAACATTCATTTTCCGCGAAACAAGCTGAGCCCAAGACCTAACAAAACCAGGCAATCAAAGGCCGATTACGGTAACTTTCAAATTCACACCTTTTCCTCTATCTTTACTTTGCAACCAAGCACCTTATTTTTTTGGGGGGGTGCAAGTGAAACAAACTCCAAAGGAAATTGCACAGACGTGTTACATCGATATCCGCCAAGCAAAGCTCGATTGAGACAACGGGATTAAACGTTCGAACAGAGTCCTCCAGTCACCGGGATGGAAATCTCGAGATACAAAAACCCAACTCCTTCACCGACAAACCGAAGCTCTAGGTAACCAATATGCGGACGATGGAATGAAGCGAACGAACGCAGGCAGAGACAGGTACTCATGAAGTACATCGAGCGACATCATAGCAACTAGTGCGCAAAGGAATTCAACCCAGGAGAACAAAAATCAACGCCAATTAGTGCACACAAAGAGATCGACCTCAAGGAACTCCTCGGCGTAAGCTTGCGCGAGCTGGGTCTTGAGCTGGTCCATGAAGTCTTCCGTCGAGAATTGGGAAGCCGAGGAGCCGCTGGAGGGCGACGAAAACGAGTCCATCTCTCTCTCTCTCTCTCTCTCTCTCTTCAGCTGGTTTGCAAAGGAAGAAACTTGGAAAACCTACAGGACCCACTGATAAACCCTAATAATTTCCCACCGCACAGCGGGTTACGGGTCGGTGTCGGAAACGGGCCGGTCAATCCACCCGACCCGGTTGGACTTTTGGATTTGGGCCTGTGGATCAATAGACGGGCCTAAAACAGTCTTGATCCACAGGCCCGGACTAGGACTGCCCATTGACCCGAAAAACTTCACTAATTTTCTTCCGGAGAAAAGTGATCCTGAGTTTCTATGAGTTTCTATGGGATAGGGTCCAAAAGGAAGCAGCTCGGCGAGGTCCCATCCATCGCACTTCGATCTCTAGTGTGGACGGGACGGAGCGGCCTCGTCATAGTCAAGGTCGTGATCGGCGGCTCTACACGTGAAAGCAGAATTGAGCTAGGCTCCAAATCGAGCTAATCATTTTCCATGCGGTAAAATCGTATCACTCGACAGACTTTACTTTATAAGTCGGAATGGTTCGGAACGTCAAATGAGTAAATTTACAAGTTTGACTTTAACCTAAAGTCGGAAAGGAGTGAATGCCGCGAATGGGCGATCGAGAAGGATACTTTTCATGTCCTAAAAGCTTCAATCGCCCGACCCAGCAACTACGTGGATTGCCGAAACAAATGAAAGGATCCGAGGGTTAGGTATCCTTCCAACTCACTTCCCTTTGGGGGGTGCAAACCATCATGTGCCTCTTAGCCTGTTCATTTCTCTCACGCTATTCATAAAACCTCTCTTTTTTCTCCTTTTTATTCTCTCTCCTCTTTTTTTATATTTTCTCTTAGGCACCCACACCTAGGCCAAAACTCAGATGCAAACGAAAGCGACGTATGTGCAGCCACGAAACGCATAAGTAGAACCGAAACCAAAACCAAAACAAAAGGAAGCTGATTATAAAAATGTACTCAGACCGATAACATGGGAAAATTAACCACACCCATCAATACGATTTAATAAAGGAAAAGAGACAAAAGGAGGAAGAGAGAGAGAGAGAGAGAGTCATGGGGATAGTGGTCCTGATGGAGTGAAGAGGATTGTCTTTTGGATGGGAATGGGTCGAGAGGGAGAGGAGCGTGTGGTCCTGTGTCTAATACTAATAGCTACCCACGAGCTACTATTAAACACAAGCATCATCGATGCATCATCTCTCTATGGCAAACTCCACCCTCTTTTCTCTATTCTATTTCCCCTCCTTCTCTTTTGGCTCTGTTTGTTCTCTTCTCCCCCCACTCTTTTTTACCTCGAAAGTTCTAGCTAACGACAAAAGCTCGAGTAATCTATCCTCCGTGGCCAGCGCTGTAAAATTGTAACGCACGTGGAGCGACGTCAATACCGCGTAAGGGGTCGCGGGGCTAGAGTCGCGACGAGAGAAATCGATCTCCCCTCCTCCCCTTTCGCTACTCTCGAAAGGGAGGTCAATTTTACCGTGGTAGGCGAAGGACTCGTTAGGTGTGATTTTTACTTGCCGTGAAATGCTGACCGAAATAGCAACTAACATGAGCAAAATGCAAAGAATTTGTGGGTTTTTTTTGGGGGGGGGAGCCAAAGAGCAAAAGATAATGATAAAAGAGAGATGGATGGAGTTGGCCTCTAGAGATAGGGAGGGGTTAACCCTAGGTAAATGGCTAAGCGGCCTAAATAAGAGGAAGCAATCACTGCTTGGGTCGGCTTACTTGATTGGACTTATTCTATGTTGAAGTTAACTAAGAGCCTATTTGACCCCGTCCATGTACAGCTATGCGATCCACCAGCTAATTTTGATAGTAAAAAAACACCCATTTGGGGTCATTTTGGTATCTAGTCAATTCAATTGTTACCTCAATGGCTTCATCCCTAATCGGACCAAAGAATTAAATAGTAGATATATCGGAACTTAAGTATATAAGGATATTCTTACACGGTCTTCCTTGTACAGCTAGAGCAAATCTAATATTGACCAACGAATCATCCAATGAACCGATTTATATAAAACTTGCCACACTTGCACACATGCATGTTGAGATTCTCCCTGTCGTCGTCATCTTGGTATTATAATAGTGGTGGAAAAGGGAGAGAATATAATAGCAGGCTAATCTAATTTGGAGCTTCGGGTATTGCGTAGCAACATGGTAGTTACTTGAGTAATTATTGAAGGTACGTGTTAGAAAACGGGGTGAAAGAAGTTGGATACCCTAGATAAAAAATTGAGCTAATACCCAAAAAAAAAAAAAAAAAAAGATTGACAAATGCGCGGGAAAAATGAGGGGGAAATAAAGAATTAAGCTTCTCATCTCTCTTTAACGTGAATAAGCAATATTAGTATTCCCTAACTAAAAGGAGAAAAATTGACAACAAAAAAATTGTAAAATAGCTTCCCCTAACTTTTTTTTTTTTTGTAATTTTACCCCAAATGAAGCTTTTATATGAAATTATAAGAGAGAATTACCCCAGGAGAGAAGAGGGGGGTGGTTATAGAGTAGGTGTACATTGTGACAATAGGTGTTGAATTATTCCCAATAATTCATATTAATACAATGTACCATACTAATTAATACACATGCATAGGAATTCACTGCCTATTATTAACCAAGTGGGCTACATAATTTATGAGGAGCATTTAAGCCGTATAATTACTACCTAGATATGAAAAAGGGGCGGCGGAAATTAAAGGCCGGTTTTAATTTCAGGGACTAGTAGGACAGCCCTCAAATTTTTTTTTTCTTTTAAAAAGGTCAATTAATTATTCAAATAGTGTCTAACAATTTCTCCATAGGTATTAGTAATAATTATGATTGCCTTGTAGGCCAAAGATGGCCTATAGGTAGCTTCCTAATAGAGAACGACATATGGGGGCTGATTAGATTTGTAAAGGAGACTTTGTTCATGTACCGGTAATAAAAAAAATTAAAAAAAAAAGTTATTGAGACACTAACTAGCAAAAACAACCAACTCTTATGTGCATATTGAACATTGAATTGGAGTTCACTTCAGATAATAAACTTCCAAAAATAACTCAACTGTCCATAAGTAAGCATGACAAACATGACAAATTTTAATAATTTTTTTTAAAATCAAATTGATCAGTTTTCCTTAATTCTTGCACCTCATTGGCTCAATCAACTAATACGAAATATAAATGCTCGTTTTGAACAGTCAAACGGATCACTTAATTATCATTTATGCGGATTAATCAACTTATGATTTCCTTGAATTCGATCAGTTTATGCTTTAGAACAATTAGTAAAAGTTGGGAGCGCAAGAAATTTAAACTCGAGATTTTTAAATTGGTTCTAAAACCTTATATTTTGAAGAAAAACGTGCAGGCCATACCCTTATTTTTAAAGACAATGTAGGGAATCATATTCATTGCAGTGACCAGGCACGTGTACTCAAAATCAAATGCCTTTGCAGGTGCAAAGTCTGAGAAACCATGCGCATTGGAAGGCTCAATTCAAGTGGGCATCCCAGAGAGAGCGCAAGTTGTGCGGAAATTAGGGCCACCTTGCCTCTCGTCTCTTCCCTAGTCAGAATGCTCATAATTAGGATTATAAATTCTTAATTATGGACGATTCCCTTTGCTTGATTACTTCGATAAATTCAAACGTCACTGGCATCAGGAGAGGTGACGAGAGCAGCATTGCTCTACTCGAGATTGGTAATTAAGAACGATATATTAATCTTAAAATCAGCATTTATTTGCGTTACTATATTTGTTAAAGAAATTAGGGGTCTGAAAATGGCCTTTGCTTAATCTTGAGAAATTGTCATTTTTTGGGGAAGGGAACAGATTTGAATTGTCTTCGCTGCGGTACATGTGCATTGTGGGTAGGAGAAGCCGTTCGTGTGGTCGCCTTCTTATGTTATCATTTCTTAGGGAAATATCAAGGGTATAGCCTTGGTCGAGTGGAAGATTTGAGAAGTGAACATTGCGAATTCAGTCTAAGTCCAAGACTCAACCTCCATGGCCGTCGAGGCCTCTAGATTAGGAGGGTGATTGGTCCTCTAGATAGCTGCCAAGCTCGACTACATCTGAAGGTTAGGGCAATGGGACGACAGGGTGGTGGCGCAATGGGACGACAGGCGGCTCCGTACTTTTGTATCAGTTTATGTTAGGGCTTCCATTGTGGGTGAGTTTAGAATAGTGAGCGGGGTAATCTAGAGAGAAAAATGACAATTTGAAACATATGCATAAGTCGAAAATAACTAATGCCCTACATGATTAACTTGAAGATTTCTTACACAATTGAGAATGCGAATGGTAGATTTTAAGAGTTGGGAGTTAAAATTAGTTTTGATGTGAAAAATGGAAAGAAAAAAAACAGAAATTTAAAAATTTTCTAAGTACATCAATATGACTATTAATGGAGGCTTTATGACATGCGTTTTTTAATCCACCTCAATAAATGACGACTTTAAAAAAGCTGGTGATTGACAGTCGCTGGATATGATCCACCTAAACGACTTCAAGATAGCTAATGATTGACAGCAGCTGTCGGCTGCCAGAAAGTCTTATTTAATTTAATCAACATTCATTTGTGTTCATTGAAATTTCCATGTGAAACCAATGTGCAGCCTATTGCTCCCTTGTTCTCAGCTCAGACATGTCCAATTGCTTCAAGCTAAAAGCTCAACTTCGGTCACCAGGTCCAAGAAGACTAGAGAAAGTTAGATTGGAAGCACGTGCCAATCTACGCAGCTTCTTCCACGATGCATGGTGAAATTTTAAATGTAAATGGCAAATGAAGGATATAAAGAACCATAATAACCCATAATTTTAAGATCGCGACCTATTTATATGGCATGAATATTGACCTTAGCATGTACAAACATCTGCGATTCATGTTACTCATGCTAATATCACTCTGCGAAATGTCAGGGAAGAGAGATTGGACTGTCTCTTTATTGTGGGAGCATATATGACAAGGAGAATATAAAGGCCGTACAGTTTGGATGGAACTAATATGGATATATTGTATAGTCAGTGCACATAAGAAAACATTAAATGTGAGGAGACCTCTCCATCATGCGACTTCATAAGTTAGGTGATCATCATAAACTATTCGACCTCCCTTTTGAGTTCAACCCCTTAGGAAAGCGGGCGCCTGTGTTGCTACATATCAAATTAATTTCAAACTTTCCCTAAAGTTGAGGCACGCATTTGGGAATATAGCATCTTGTGACTTCTAATTGATTGGCCACCCATTCTTGTCAGTTCCATGTTTGATTTGGGACTCTGGGTTGATTGGACTGACTGGATCCAATCAAGGTTCGTTCATTTAATTTATATATCTGGCCTTATTGACATTGCGAAGCTGCGGCGGGCCTCTTTATTAGTGTACTTTAATCCAAATGGAAATTGAGTACCAGCTTCAAAGGATATAGTTCTTATATGGGAAGTTAAACATACTTTCAAGAAAAATGAAATTGCCCAAAATTGAGTGGGTGGGCACCAAAGTGGATTGATGAAGATTCTTTTGGCCAACGCAAAGAGTTTGTTAATCAAGACTTGCCTGATATCGATTTAACCCACGTTCAGATACATTAGTGAAAATAGAGCCTCGGGTTGAACAAAGGGAGACTTTTGTGATGATGATAACGTGGGGGATGTTGCAAGTGATTATATGCTTGGAAAGACGAAAAAGAGTTGAAGATAATTGAATTAATGTTTGATGGGACCCTGACAGAATTGGGCTTGGAAATTTGGGGGAAGTCTGGTTGGTCAAACATCTTCTTCTAATGACATCGTACCCGCTCGTTAAATATTATACTCTTTTGTCCCGATCATGTGACTAGGTGGGAATGCAATATTGCCACCGGCATCGTAAGATCCACGATACAAAATTGTATCAAGTCACGTGGGAATATGATTTTGTTTGCAGCAATGGACTTTTCTGAAATGACTAACGTGATGGGTGTATTTTCGTCCGACTCAAGTAGGATCTATCAATCAGTTTCGACTGGTCAAAAGAAAGTAGGATGTACCTTAGCTCTTGCTTCTTACGTGACAAATTTGATGATAGATCCATTGGCTACTCGGAATTCATCCTAATAAAGTAATGTGAAACTCGGATTCCACAACGGCTGTTCTACTCCGTGGGTTAGCGCGGTTGGTTGGAGTGTTAGCAAATTTCAAGGTAGGAAATTAGAGATCGCCTCTTAATTCCATCATGCAAGCCCTTCTGAATGAAGGTTACCTATAGAAATCGAAGGCTCAGACTTGAACGGTTGATGGCACTTATAGAGTCTACAAATTTGTAGATGCCGAGTGTCTATACCCTTACCCTTGAATTAGAGAAAGAAATTACAGTTTGTCGCACGAGAGTAAAGCTCCTGCTCAAGCCGAAAATAGAGTGTTTTTTCACTGAACCCTATTTGGCTTAGGGTAAATGCTACCAGATTATATAGGGGCATCAGAAAATGAGCACCACTCAACCATTATTTTGGGTAGGAGCACTCTTGGGATGGGACTAAACGGTCTCGAAGGTCTTTGATAATTAATCAATAGAAGTATAGCTTTGGCTGCATTTGCGGCTTCCCTAAGCTATAATTCGTAGACTATCTAATAAGACGCCTAATTCAGTGGGAACTTTTGATAGTTTAGGGAGCCTTGGCATTATTAATGACTCCTGTTCCACTTAATTTCCTTAAAGAGAAGTAACTCAATAATTTATATAAAGAATCATCTGCGAGTATAGTCGTTATACAATGTAATCAGGATGTACATTACCCTTGTTACCCTCACAAATAATTGACATTAGCTTACTTTCCACAAGTCATCAATGTTCTTTGAATATAAAATTAGAGAAACATTTATTTTAATTGAGTTAGTCAAATATATTTATTTAGAAACATTTCCATCTGTAGTCAACCAGGACTTCAAAAGTTTGTGGGTAACATCGCAATGCAAAAGGAAGGAACAAAAAAAAAGACCATGGTACTTTTTCGTGTTTTTGTAGAGATTGGGACCCTGATCTACATTTTAGGATTAATTTACTCTCTCTAAATAGTTGGCACATTAGTAGCCTAACAATGGAAGGCCCAAATTTGGCAAGAGCGATCACTCATTTATTCTGATAATTTACCAATATGCACACCTTGGAATAGACCACAACCCCATATTGTCATGCATAGACGCGATCGATTTTAGTATAACTAGAATTACTCAAAATTCTTTTACCATGAAGCAAAGACATACAACATACGAGGCACACAGAAGAATTTGAAAGGGAATACGTACCACTAGTCATATATCTAGATTAGGGTTCGTGACAATAATTATTTTCGCATGAATTGAGCACAAGTGATGATGTTGAGGGAAAATCAAACAAGATACATCGTTTTTGAAGAGCAAAACCCTAAGTTATCTTACCCAATGGTTCAACTTTTGAGACCACTATTGATTAGCAGTAATGTGAATGAGTGCTAAATGGAAAGGGGAAATTTTTTTAAAAAATCATCCTCAATCCCTATACTCAGGCAACTTAAGAATTTCCAAAAATGTACATTTTATACCATGGAATCTAGCTCTCTAATGGAAATATGATAAAAACCTACGAAAAACAAGAGGGTACATAATATAGTTTTCTTCTCGAGTAATTCTAGCATACGCTGGAGGAGTCAAAAAAAAAAAAAAAAAAAAAATTACACAAGCGGTGACTTGAGGGTTTAAGCAACCACTTTGTCACAAATCCCCAAATCAAAGGTGATTGAGACCATTTATGTAAAATTTTCTTTACATTAGTGGTGTATGGCCTGATTTTCCCGCTCCTTACGTTCAAGCACATGGCATATATGGTCTTGAAATGACAATTTGCAAGGATTTGAAACTAAACAGTACAAAAGTGCAGCTAAGGGAAAAGTTAATGATGATTTTTCTACCTAAGCCAAATAAAGAGATGAACAATTTCTTCTCCTTCTTCTTTTTATGATATCGCACGGTATCTAAACTTTTGACTCTGACAGTCTTTATGTAAATTGCACGTTAATTACACAGCACATATCAAATAAGACTCCTCCTTTAAAAAAAAAAAAAAAAGCATTCCGTCCATTTAAATGCACTAAAATTTAATTAACAGTAAATCTTTAGTACGGCACAGGATGTCACAGGTACCACAACCCCTCTTGTCCTAAACGCCAGACGTTTTTCTAAAGTGTTCTCATAAATTCCGGAGCATATCCCTTTCAATCTAGGGAAAACTTCAGGGGAAAAAAAAAAGAAAAAAGAAAAAGCAGAACATGAATTCCAGTCTGATTTAGTGAGACCTTGTTTGCATCCGCAATTAGGGCGGGTACAATGCTGTCCATGCTCTAGCTCAACAAGAATTAAATTCTAGTGAGCAGTGATTGGTATTTTTCAACTGGCTCGCCTCCTATATAGGGGGTGACTAGAAGTACAATATGGGCTCTGGTGTTCATATGACAGCATGCTTCTGAATCTGCAGGGGACCTTAGGCTTTACAATCCAATTCATTCCTATCTGCTTAGTCACACACCCCACAAGGGCAGAGAAATGGGGGTAAAAAAAAGGAAAAAGAAGAAAGAAGAAAATGATCCTGCCTAAAATTCAAGAAAATAGAAAGTCAAAACCCTAACAGTACACCCCCAGTTAGATAACCAGAATTAGTACAACCAATTATTTATTGCAAATTATTGCACTGTTTTTAAATATTCAAGCCAAATGCAAAAGGAGATTAGAAAAAAAAAACTGAAGGGGGGAGGAGGAGAAATATATAAAAAAGAATGCCTAAAACAAGTCCAAATTGAGCAAAAGCTATCAATTAGAAGCCAATGCTCTCCAAAAACAGCTGGTCCTTACAACAAAATCAAAACTCGAACAACAAAAAACAAAGTAATGATTAAGATGAACATAAATAAGTGTATAGATATACACTTTACGCACACCCTCCTTCAAGATGATGACAGGGACAAGCTCACATGAACCCAACCAGATAATACAGAGGTCCCAACGTATAATCCCTCTCCCTCTCCCTCTCCCTCTCCCCCTCCCCCTCCCCCTCTCCCTCTCTAAAAGCATGAGAAAGAAATTAACCAAGAAAGGAGGAGGAGAACAAATTTGCCTAACTTGAGAAGCTTCCAGGGACGCACCTCCTGTGATCTAATCACAACCATATGATTCCCCCTCGTCTCTCTCTGTGTGTCTTCGAGGGGATGTATGCGTGTCTAATCTATCCTTTCTCACACTAACCCTACTTTTCCAAGAGGTCAACAGCGCTGAGAGCAACTTCAACAGTGGCTCTGTGCGTGCGTGCGAGTGAGTGTTCGAGACGTCCATATTAGATGTGCCGATTGGTTTCCTGTTCGAGTGCTCTCGTGGGTCAAACCAGAAACCGCGGAGCGTCACTGTTACAAGAATTTTGAAGCTTACATCTCTTTCTTGGAAGCTCTCAGTCCTCACCCCCCCCCCCTCCAACACCCAGATTTTTTTTCTTCTTTCTCCCCAGAATCTTTTACCCTAGAAGAAGAACCACAAAGGTGGGGTCTTCGTCAATTTGGCCCGTCTTCTTGAATTGGGTTTCGGTCTGGTTCGCCTCAGATCCAGAACCTGAAGATCGATTTGATTTTTGGTGAAGAAAGAGAGAGTGGGGGGCATGGATTTTAGAGAGGCTTTTGTCGAGTTCGAAGAAGCCCAGGTTGTCAAAGGTAAGCAAAACCCTTTCTCTTACTCGTCCTCCTCGTCTTCACCCTCTTCTTCCACTTCTCATCACCAACACACGAGGGGCCTCTTTCCTGTTGGCAACGTCAATAATGGCCAGTGGGACACCCCGATGGGATCTTGGTTAGCCCAGGGATTCGACCGCGAAGCCGACGGCCGCGCGAAGCCCGAGCTCATGGACGTATCGCCGCCTCGAGATGACGAGCATTCGCGTCCCGCCGCTCCTGCACCGCCGATTGAGAGGGAGCACATGTTTGACAAGGTCGTCACGCCGAGCGACGTTGGGAAGCTCAATCGCCTCGTCATCCCGAAGCAGCACGCTGAGAAGTACTTCCCGCTCGATTCCTCGACTAACGAGAAGGGCTTGCTCCTGAACTTTGAGGACCGCAACGGGAAGCCATGGCGGTTCCGGTACTCCTACTGGAACAGCAGCCAGAGCTATGTGATGACCAAAGGGTGGAGCCGATTCGTGAAGGAGAAGAAGCTGGACGCCGGGGACATCGTCTCGTTCCAGCGCGGCGTCGGCGAGTTCGGCAAGGACCGTCTCTTCATCGACTGGAGGCGGCGGCCCGACGCCCCAGACCCGCCCCCGATGGCCGCCTTCCAACTCCCAGGCCACTTCTCATTCCAGCATCGGGGCTCCGCGACAGCAGTCCCTTGGGGCCCTCTGCTATTGCGGCCCGGGCCAGCTGCAGGTGCAATGCACATGTCCGCGAGGGACCACTCACAAGCGTCGCACCTGGGTCCATACCGGAACAGTTACGGAGGTGGCAGTGGTTGTAGTTATGGTTATGGTTATGGGAATGTGGTGAGCTTGAACGCTTGTCCAAATTCGTCGTCGGTGTATTACCAGCTCAGATCGAGCATCGGTGCAGGCATAGGCCCAAGGCAAGTGTCCGCTGGGATGGTGCAGGTTCATCAAGGTGCGGGAGGCGGTGGTGCCGGGGGGAACGAGCCAGTAGTATTCGACTCGGTGCCCGTGGTCCAAGGGAAAGTTGCAGCCAAGAGGCTGAGGCTGTTCGGAGTGAACATGGAGTGCCCGATTTCAGAGTCCGATGACGAGTGCGACATACTGTCCTCAACCTCTATATCACATGCTTCAAGCTCATCGCAAACCCACCAAATGTCCTCCTCTTCTTCACAGCAGCCTCCTCTCCAATTGAGGCTGTACAACGGTACGCCGTTGCCGACCATCCAGGCGGAGTTCTTGAACAAGGGAAAGGCTTCGGTCTCGTCATCCCTGGACTTGGATATTTGAGAGAAGACGACCCAAAAAGAGTTGGCACTACATTGATTGGTTTTGGTTTATGTCGTCAACTCATACGATTAACCAGGACCATAATTTTGCCAGAATGTCTTGCTCATTATCTACTGCAATTCTTGCATTTGTGGAATAATTGGAGAGCTTAGGCATTGAAGGGCAAGAATCAAGAATTGCCCCAAAATGGCAGTATGTTTTGGTATGGTTTTGACGTGTGAAACAGAAAGGGGGCATTTGAGAGAATCTGGGGTTTCCCGGGAAGAAATTGTTAGAGACATCATCAAAGCAGACAGAGAGGAGATCCAGAGCTGTGCAGCCATCATTTTCAAGAATTACATATGGAACAGTTCTTTCTTTTATAGAAAGAAAAACAATTTGCTTTGTGTATAAAGTACATATATGATATTCATGATCAGCTCATTATAGATAGAGAGTCTAATATGGAGAGACATCTGATAGATCCCATCAATCACAGCCCAAGATTTCATGTCCCGTTTGTTTTCCTTTTACTTTCCCGTCTTCTATTAGGACCTGGTTTCTCCAATGTGTATTCATCCACTGAATCAGCTCTTTATGATCGATCTTTATTCTCTCTCTCTCTCTCTCTCTCTATCGCATTTCACTTTCTCTATCTCTGCACTGTTTCCAAGTGAATAATAACAACTTTTCCTGATTCCTGGGTTCAAGGGTCACATTGCCTAGTTTACCTGAATGCCATTTAAGTCTCGTTCCTCTCTTTCTTTCTCTCTCATTTGTTTCTTTCTCCTTGGTGTTTTTTTCCCCTTTCTTTTTCTTTCGTTTTCTTTTCTGGGTTTTTGGACTTTTGGGGTCTGTGTGTGTGTTTTAACCACTGTGTAGGTTGTTGATCTTGTCGCTGCTTCGTTGGGCACGCCTGCAGGTAGTTCAGAGAAAGTATTGCAGAGAGCTTTAAAAGGTATGATTTATCTTTAATCTCTCTGTCACCTCTCTTCGTTTTAGCCGCTTCCTTTTCTGCCTCATCGTCTGCTCTCTTTCTTGCTCTTTTCGTGCAAAGGATTTCCACCTCTCTCTCTCTCTCTCTCTCTCTCGCCTGCTAAACCTTTGTGGTTTATTAATTGCTTGAATGTCCAACTTGCCAACTCTTCTACATTTGCGCTTTTCCTCTTGGTATTCCCCCCCTTTTCTATTACTTTAAGTAACTATCAAGAGATTCAAACTTAACGACATTGTTGACACATCAACGTTTTTAGCTTCTAGAGCAAAATTAGAGGTCCGTAAACTCTAAAAATAGAGATATCAGGGAGGCATAATCTAACATGCCGATCGCATGCTTTATTTGATTGTTTTGATTGCTTCTTTTCATTCCAACATATGCAATGTTCTACCTCGATTGATGCCATGCTAATCATCATCATATCATTTCTTTGTGGGCGAATAAACCTTCTTTTGATAAATAAATAAGGGCCGCAAACCGTGCTATTTCTTACTCAGCAAGATGTCAAAGTAATGCTTTTCAGTGATGTTTCTACTTCTCCTTGATGGCCACTTTATAAGCCTTTCATTAGCTGCTTTATTCCTAAGCTTTCCACTGAAGTCGTGTCCGATCTTTACCCTGAATACTGCAATTAGTTAGGTAGTCCGATTTCAATCGAATAAGCAAAACATGCTTGAATTTGATGGTCTCCATTTGTTTATGGCGAGTGATTAGTGCGATTGATTTGAGACCTCAATCATTTGATTTAGATAACATTGATTCAAATTCCAGCTAAATATCAAGATTTCCATGCAAGCACATTCATTTTATTAATCCATGAAGTGACTAGGTGTTTTCTATTTTAATTCTTGAATTAATTTTGGCTTCGCTCCTTGAAGTTGTTACCCAGTATTCCACCATATTCTCTATAATGAAAGGAAGTGAAATAAGATTTTTATACGTTACTAAGGCGAAGTTAGCATTTTTCTTTTGGCCACTGGTAAAGTTAAGAGTTTGCTTTTACAACTTCAGGAGGGAAACCTCTATGTATCTACCATGTTTATTTGAGAAAACAGAAATATGTACTATTTCATCACATAAGATTCATTGCCTAGCAAATGAACTAAAATTGCAATAAGCAGTACAAAAAATCACGAAACTTTGAAAATTAAGGAAGCTGCTATCTCTCATAAAAGGAAAAAATAGAAGAGAGAGAGAGAGAGAGAGAGAGAGTAATCTAAATTCCGTGTAAATCTATCGTCAATAAAAGTAGGAAACTCAATTGGTAGCCTCATCTCTCATCTACATATCACTTTATATTATCACCATCAAATGATTATTATCGAAATGATATGTTTCTTGAGCCACGCCTTGAATATTGCCCGTCATCTCAAGCCTTTCCAACATCGATGTGATTTTCTCTACCATAGAACAAATGGTTTACTCTATATATGTTCCCCACTCCGTAGTCATTTAGCTAAGCCTTTATGAGAATCCGGGTAGTACCATTTTGTTGCTTAACGTTGTCTTTTGCTCTTGCATACTATTTAATCTTGGAGATAACCTCAAGTGGATCATCTTTGGTGCATATGCATGCAATCTTTGGTTGAAATTTTTTAAGTCGTGATAAGGGAGAGACCATGATACCGGCAAGCTGGTCGTATGATCCATATACAACTAGCTAGAATTTCTAGAAATTTTAGACTCCAAGATCATGTTTATCTATATATAATCCATCTGTATGTTCAGATTATAATGTGAATAACAAAATGTTTCACGGACAAGCCTGATTAAAGCGCAAACGAACATAAAAGTTAATCAAGAACATAGTGCACATGCATGTACGTGAGTGTCTTTATGCATTAGAAATGAGTCTCTCAGTTGCACTCTGATTAAAGGTTGGCCAAACAAGAGAATCTGCAATTCTCCTAAAAGAACGCTGCAAATTTTTCATCATAACATAGCTTGCTTGCGTATATTTCAGGGCTGCACGTTATTTTCCTTGAATTGAAGCTATCCAAAAGAGATTTATAGAAGCCTGTTCATGGCAGCTTGTTTCTGCTGATCGTTGAGAAATAAACTTTGCGTATGCACAAGTGGGTGTGTATGTGTGTATTACTAGCTAAGGGACGTGGACATGTATTCCTCATTGATAATTATCAGCAAATAATAGACTAATTAATTCCCAGAGTTGTTTCCTAATCATCTGTTCCTCAGTTGGTAAACCATTGACTGATCTAGCTAGGTTATGCGTCTATTTTGCCCATGCAACATTTCCTCTTTCTGTCAATTGCCTCAGTCCTTGTTTTGACATTGGCGCAACGTAATTAAGTTAGGTTGTGAGTATGAACCGGGGACCCATATCAACTATAGTGGCTTGTCTCTTCTCTAATAATTGATGACTTGCATATCTTGGTTAGATGATGAAAGTGATAGCACCAGAGCTGATCTAATCATGGAGATGTAATTAGGCAAACATTCTCTCCCGGAACCGCTTGTATTTTGTTCCTCATATCTTCTGAAGATCATCAGTTTTCCTATTATGTACTTTGCTTAATTGGACTGGATTAGGAAGGTGTCATTACTTTCTTGAGGTATTGAATAAAAAATTAAGAGAAAGATGAAACTGGGTTTTTTCGTTATGTTACTTCGTATTACATATTTACTTTTGCCACGCAATGAACTTGTGCAATTTTGACTTCAAGATAACCACTCACGGCCTAAACAAGAAACTTTCATCATTCATTTTTTCCATGAGAGCAGAAATGCTATATTATACTCAAGGTGTGGTTTAATATTTAAATATTTTAACACTTTCCCTCACATTGATTTTTGACCTAAGACTCATGCGCGGAAATATGCAAAATTTGAATTCATAGTCTCCTGCTCTGATACCATGAGATTTTAAAAACTTGAACTTGTAAATGAATGTGTTGATTAATATTTAAATATTCCAATACCAATCATATATTAATGGTTGGCTGATAGGCCAAACTTTCGATTTTGATGAGATTGACTTCCTACTCAAATCACAGGTACGTACCGAAGTCATGTCTATCAATGCCATTCTCTATACCGAAGTCATGTCTATTGATGCCATTCTCTATGTATGGAGTCTTTCTCAATACATGCACCGTCCTATGGGGTTGAATTGATGCTGCACATAACCTTTATTACTTAGGTAAAAAGGGAAAAGAAGAACTCAGACTATATATCCATTCATAAGTTGCTCAAAGTATCAATTAGAGTAAAAGTTACTTCGAAGTTAATTCAAGATCTGCAAAAAGGTCAAATCATATGCGATGTGGCCATTTAGGTTTGCCAATGCTAGTTGCATGGTCAAATCATATACGATGTGGCCATGTAGGTTTGCCAATGCTACTTGCATCATACTGTGTGACTTAATTACTCGATTTTATGGTTAAGCATGTCCAGGTTAAGTTTCATTACAATCACTCCATCAACAGGTCAACTTATGTACTCATGAAAAATGAGCTTATTGCTGATGGGTTTACATCTTTTAATCGATTTTAATAAGTTCACACAGATTTAGTTCAGTTAAGTACGTTTACATGCTATTCCTATTTATAAGATACTTTTATACACATCTATTACATTAGACACATTATTTTCATAATTAAAGTGTAAGAAAAAATTTCTTAAATGTGTTATACAGGCTGGATTGTGTCATGATTGGTTTGAAAGATGTGAAGTGATTAACAAATATGTCATCGACTTTTATGAAATTTTTTTTGCTTGTATATATGTCTGAGATGATAAAGTTACAACACTCAAAATACATGAATAGTCAGTCATTCCTCTACAAATTGGATTATGAATGTAGCATAGTTTAGATTTTGAAAAAAGAAATAGCTCTATTGAGACCGTAACTAGGACAGAAATTGTTCAGCTTCAAGATGATACACAAGAGTCTCTTTAAGGACTATTGCCGAAACAAATGAATGAGCAGCTAAATTAGTTAATGGTGCATTTGTTTCATTGAAAAGTTTATGATAAATGAAAATATTTTCCATGAAAATCATCTTAAAATAAATGGTTAGTTTTTATTTATTTGGTATTAGGGAAAGTGAGTTCCTTTCTGCTAGAAGAGAAAGTTGTTTTCTCCCAACAGAAACTTGTTATTTTCAGTCCATGGAAAACGTTTTCTGCACATCAATTAGTTTTTTGTCATTCAAACATCGAAAAATCATAAAACAATTTTCTGAAAATAATTTTACTTCAAACAAATGGACCCTTAAAATAAAATGATTCAACCTATCAAAAAGAGGATGACTTATTTCTAAGTGACTCTACACATATTCTTCCACTGGACTAGTCAATTTCGATACCTATACTTTATATCCTAAAAAAAAATTGTGTAATCGCTTGCGTTTGGCTCACTGAATCAGGTGGACCGATTGAGATGCATTTCAGCTGATTTGGACACTGCCTGATCATGATATGGGAAGTAATCATAGAGTTGCCCGTGCGAGTATGTCTCTGTATAGAAATTTGTGTTCGACATCAACCGAGAAAGCAGAATAGGGAAGATGATGATGTTAATTTACCATATACTTATGATGGTATGTGAAGAACCAAAACGAAGCTCCAAAACTTGCAACTTGATTCCAACACCCGATGTGTTTCACCTTTATAAGAAGGTGGTAGGAAGAGAGTTTCAAATCGAAGGTGTAACTAAAATAGTTATTGTGACCCCGTTTATGTCCCTGTGTCCTGTGGTTCGGATCAAAGACAGGCCATACACGTGAGATTGAATAAACTTGTTCCATGTCGCACATTTAGTTCGTCGCCTGCCCATCGAAATGTAGATGTTACGTGCAGTAAATGGATCCTTAATTAATCATGCTAGCCATCTTCCTAAAATAGTCACAACGGTGTGGAAACATAGCTATCTAGCTAGTTATGTATTGAACGGACTAGCAAATTTTAGGAACTTTTAGTGGAACTAGAGTTTCATTACATGCGCTAATTGATAATACGTTGAACGGCTCACGCTTTACTATTTTATCGCTAATAAAGCACACCGGTAGATAAAAGTGCACCAAATATCTCTGTCAAGGTACCATTTACAAGCATTTAGGCTTTAATTGATCACTAATACAAAATTTCTTTGAACCATGTAAAACATTAGTGAAGAGAGAGAAAAAGAGAATTGGAGATACAAAACGGAAATCAAAAGATATACAATTTATCTTAGATTGAAAAACAGATGATTTCGATAAGTTTCCTTTTCGGAGAAGGTAATAAATCTGTTGGGGCGGATCTCTCCTTAAGAAAGGAGGGAAGTGATTATGAAGAAATGTGTCATATGTCATATGCAGATACAATTTGGGACAAATAATGCTGAAAGATGACTCTTCCCATGTTCTCTTCTTCCCAAAATCAGGTTGGACATTCTGTCTATCTCTTCGACCACTCCACAACGAATCCATTTAGTGACAAGTGATAAACCTGTCGATGTTCCTTGTCTAGTGAACCACGTAACTGACCGACTTACGTGCAATGAATATGAAGCTCATTCAGTCGTGTGGACTACATCATGAGCAAAAGAAGTCATGATGACGAATTGACAGTAAAAATTCCTCGAAAGATTGTTTGATCCAATCCGGTCCGGAAGTCACCTAATATTGTGACTAAGATCAGTAATCTTACTAAATTATGATGTTGACTCATCAATGACTTGATTTAGTGATGTCTTCCCCCACTCTTTTGTGTTAGAAAAATACATTTCTGATTTCGAATCTTCTTTTTGTGTTAGAGAATTTTATTAATGAGTACTCTCGAAGTACTTGTTAAATAAGTATTAATGGAAGTTTACAGTTTTCAATGCACGGCTTTCTTGAAAATTAAAATATGCCTTTTTGTTAATCATTGGAGGAGCAACATGCGCATAAAACTGACGATGTTGTTCTTCTTTTCCCCTTGTTGCCATAGCAATGTCATTGACTTAAGCATGTACAATCTCGCTTTGGAATTAAACTCAAACAATTTCTTTTCCAATTCCATTAGATTTAATTCTTGGTACTCTAATATTAACCTACATTTTGGCTTGCATCTTTTACCTATAATATGAGTGGTGAGGTACATTGTGTTACCAGGATTTACCTACAAGTGAGTTATCTTATCAGAAATATTCAATCTACTCTTGTTACATACCTTCAACACGGTTGATGGATAATTGTAGCTCTTGACATGATGATATTAGTTCTTGTCTTCTTTAGCATTATTAATATGGTCAAGATCTAAACTATGTACCCAAAGAATGTCGTTCCCTAACCTTCAAATCCCTTTATCCAATGCAAGGAAAGCAAATAAAACTTTGCAATCATCGACCAATAGGCAAAGAGCATAATCCTATTACACGGCACTACCCTGTCCAATCACAAATATAAACAAAACAACCAAAAAATATGGGGGTGGAGAATCTGCCCTTTTAGCTTGGCATTTAGTTTAGGCAAGCTTTTCACTTAATTTCTTTTGTCTTCCCAATGTTTTGCTTAGTAGAAAAGAGGCATAATCCACCTCAGAAGGCATAAGAAAAAGGTCTCAGATCTTGGCTATGTTATGTCCTTTGCAGAGGAAACATATATAATCCCTATAGCTCCTATGAAAAGCAAGATCTGTATATGACCATTTACAGCTTGTCCTCTTCATCTTTTCCTTTTTCCCTTAACTCTCTTAGCACCATCATGTAATTTGGTGTCCGACTGGCTGTCATCCAACGCCACCAGTGTCATCATCCCCACTATCCCTTTCTCATTCACGGATAGGTATAACTTCTATGATCTTCTTTATTCACCCTCAATTCAATCTCATGATTAATCTAAACTGTTTCATCCACCGTTCACGTGCATCAAAGAAAACTCAACCCATAGAGCATCGTGATCATACAGTTACACCGAAGTGCTTGATTTGAACACGGGTCCGTCGCATCCAAACCAAATGAAACACTTAATCTCTCCATCAATCCCCTTTAATAATACAGCACTCATGATTGCTCAAACAATAACTACACATCTATCTTCTTAAGTTGAGATCTAACTTTCAACTACTCTGCTCGCACCTTTCTCCCGGGCCATCCCAAAAACCAGACTGTGTCCACTGTCCAGTTGGGAATCACGGTCATTCGAGTATGGAGATTGGTAAAAATGCTCGAAGAGTTTTAGACAACTAATCACAATCAAATTTGTTTAAGGAGAATGGAAGGAAGGAAGGAAGGAAGGAAAAAAGACAAAATATGCAGAAAGTGAAATCAAATATTTGCTGCAGATGATATAAATATGATAAGATAAAATAATTGCTAGGATGGGGTCCACGGCAGACCAGCTGGGGGAGAGGGGGGTGTCCTAGAATGTAGGGCACAGGAGGATTGAGGGCAGAGGCCAAGATAGGGGAGGGGGGTGGTGGTGGTTTAGCCTAGATTAGCATGAGAGAGGGGGCTGCTCTGATCTCCCCCCTAGCCCAACCCCAGCAGACAGCCGTAACGAAAGTTTGCGCAATTCCACACACTCTTTACCAGCTGCTTTTCCCATCTCATTTACTCCGTTCATTTATGTATCCGTTTCATTTTTCCGTGATGGGCAATGAGAATGACTGTGGGGATTGAGAACCTCCATTTTCAGCTCTTGGGGTGTGAAGGGTAGTTGGGGGACTTGGCAGTGTATGCCAAGCCCTTTTTCTTTTTCATCTTTCTTGTTTTCCTTCTATCTTTTTCTTTCTGGGTATTCTTGTATGCAAGATTGGGTTGTACTGCAGTAAAATATGAACTTCTTGAGGGCTAAGTCTTTGTTTCTGCTGCTTGTACTGCAAATGGGATGCATATGTGTGGTCAATTTCTGCTCATACGTTTAAAGGTGGAAGGTACTGATGGGTCACTCAATCCAACCCCGAGAGAGAGAGAGAGAGAGAGATTATACAATCAGCAAGAAAAGAGGGAATTGGTTAAACTATCAATTCCTCAAGCTGATGATTCCACCCATTTCGGTGTAAAACCAACCCCACCTATCCAAGAGCCTTTGTCTACCCTACTCCTATGAATTGTTCCCGCTGAATAATTTTTTTTTTTTTTTTACTTAGGACTTAGCAGCTACCCCAGTCTTATCATTATCAGCCTATACAAAACCCACACAAACCCGCACATCTAAATTGTCGCTGTGTCAGTTCTTGTTTGGTGCCCCATAACTTCCCTGCCCTCCAATGACTCAGTTCAACAGTGAAAAAGGCGGAGCTCTAATCATACTTTGTACCCGCTGGTTTTTCCTTTTCTCTGTTTCGATGCTTTGTTTGTGTGTGTTCGCCTGTTTCAGCCACCAAAACCCATCTCCCTAAAAGAAAATCAACACGAAAAGAGAGCTTTTGCTCATCTCATTTCTCTGAACTGAGCATGTACATACATAAAGGAGGGAGTCCCCACCCTAGAAAGATGACTTCGAGGGTTAGGGTTTGCATAGGCGTAATCAATGCCAGAAAAATAAATGGGAAATACTCCCCCATCTCCATCTGTACAGTGCAAAACACGTTCTCTCTCTCTCCCTCTCTCTGAGACGAGCGCATGCGATGTACGTCTCCGCTCCTAGAATATTGTTTCTGCATGGACCACGTTTGATATTTTTCCCTGCGGGATTCAATGCACCACATTCTTTCCCCCGTGACGCGATTTTCCTTTTCATCTTTGATCATGTCCGCCTTTTTCTTGTCTCTTTCCTGCTTTGGACTTTTCTTTCTCAGAAGGAAAAAAGTATTAATTAAAAAAAACAAGGCATCGTCTGATTTACGGGTCGATCCTCATCAGGTAAAAAAAGGCATACGGACCCCGATGTCATATGGATCCCCATTTTCTTCCCCATGCTCGGGACCATGATGGATAAAAATGGAGCCTTGCGACTTTCATCTTATAAGTAAGATGGCACTCTAATTGATCGCCTGATTGGGATCTTTCGGGGTTATTTCCAATGCTCTCTTTGGAGAACGATCAAACGAGTCGATTACCTCAAATGGGGTTCTTGACAGTAAATCATGCTATCTGTTATTACATCCCCAATGCTAGGCCAAATGGGTAAAAGGAAAGTTTACGAGTTTTCACACATCTTCTCCTTTCAAAACATGGGCAATTAAAATTCGGACTCTTCCTTATTTAGCAGTCTATTCAAAACAAGCCCAGAAGAGCACTCGCTGATATAATCTTGATGGGATTATAGATCGACTGAACATGGAACTTGGGTATCATTTCTTTTTCTTTTTCTTGTTCTTTTTTTTTTGCCCCCCGAATTCTTGGCCAACTAGACATTCCACGTTGCTAAAGAGTGAGAATGGGACAGCATATCCATTTGGGACCTGGGGCTCTGAGTCTTCAAACGTGTCAAAGATCGGACGGCTCTGGTGAGCTGGTTTTGTTTGGACTTCCAATCGTCCGCTGCTCCCTCTCTCTCTCAGCAAGAAAATCAGTAAAGTGAAGAGAGAAAAGAAGGCAGTGCATAGAAGCAGCAGCAAAAGTACTAGGAGAGAGAGAGAGAGAGAGAGAGAGGTTGTGACAGAGCATTAACAATGACAGTGCAAAAAGAGGGGCAGCCGATCCCAGGCAACTACCCACAATAATAGACAAGTGAATGTATGTATCTATGTTTTCATGCAAAAAAAAAAAGAAAAGAAAAGAAAAAGGATTGTATGTATGTTATGTATGTGTGGGGAGGGGGATGATAGTTACAGGTCATGCCCATACAATCCCCGTACACAGCATGGACTCCTCTTTTTTTTTTCTTTTTTTCTCTCTTGCCCCTTTGATTTGAGTACACACCAGGAACTTTGTTTCTATATCTACAATCCAACATCATAGAATTCGCGATTCCATCGATCGTTGATCCCGCTCACGGGTTGCACTCGCGGTCTTCTTTCTTGTTGGATCTTTATTATATACACAAAGATGCCAACGGCAAAGAAAATGATTTATATTCAAGAGTGATCTTTTTGATATTTTGATTAGCGAGTCACTTTTACATCACTCATTCTTCTTAACTGGAATTTTAAGTACACACAAGAGTTGCTCATTAGATATCGCAAGATCACGGTTTTTATGGATGATATATTGGGTTTCCTCGAGCGTAATCCTTTTTTATTTTGCTAATAATGGAACTTTGAAGCTCTTTTTTTGGTGGCAGCCCATCTGTCATATACATAACAGGTAAATTATGAGAGATACATATGCTTATGCTCTACGTAGACTCGCCAAATGAGTGAGTCGGGTTAGGTCGAGTTGGATTGAATCGAAAATGGTCCAACCTAAATAGACTCATTTCACTCATTTTGATACATTTCCATGCAATGTAAATCTAGTAACTCATACCCGACCTATCTCATATTACTAAAATACTTCCTTGTTTAACCCAATCTAGAAAAATCCATACCTAAACTAAGGTAAGAGTGTGAAGTGAGTGAGCACAAGATCGAATGAGGGTAAGAGAGAATGAAGAAAAAGTTATAGAAATGGGTTGGGTCCATATAAATTGTAAATCCATTTATGACCCATTTGCTAAATATAAATAACATATATAATAACTTAGCCCATTATTTATGAGTTAAGAAATGTTTTTATATGACTTATTTTGAAAATTTTAGCTCTATGGGATAGTCCAGAGAATCTGCAACTACGAAGAATCGAATCCACATTAGAACTAAAGGCCACTTCTCGTTTGACTTTCACAAGTGTGGTTTTTTTTCTCCTCCTAGAAATTAGAAGGGGGAAAGGAAGGGATATGTACACTACAAATCTTAAAACTTGTTACAAAAGTGCAATTGAGTTCTAAAACTTTCAAAGAGTGCAATCAAATTTTAAAACTTGTGAAATTGGTATAATTAAGTCCTTTTGCTGACATCGTCAATTTGTCTAATAAAAAAATACTGACGTAGTATTTTTAAATTAATTTATTTTTCTTACATGGCATTTTTTTGCTTTAATTCTTATTTAAATAATAGTAAAAAACTTTAAAAAATTAAAAACAAGATTAAAAAAAAAACTAGAAAAAGAAAAGGGGCAGGACCGTGGCTGGGTGCCGCCCATCGCTGGAGGGACCAACAAAGGTTGCTTGCCCTCCCTCGCCAACCCGAGCGAGGCCATTGTTGGCCTAGGCAAGGGCCAGCAAGGCTCACCCAAATATGGGCAATGCCTCGATTAGGGCCAGCACGACTCACCCAAATCCAGGCGACGCTAGCCCTCACCTATGGTCAATGACTCTCACTAGGCCTCAGCGAGGGCCGGCATCACCTAGATTAGGGCATCATCCTCGCATTGGGCGGCGATGGCCAGCCACCCTTCGGTAATGGACGGCGGTTGCAATGCCCACCTATGATCCCTGTCTCTTTTTTTCCAATTTTGTAAAATTATTTAAGCTTTTTTTTAGTTTTTTACTATTATTTACATAAGATTTAAAGCAAAAAGTAATAAAAAAAAATGCCATGTAGGAAAAATTAAATTAATTTTAAAATGTCGCGTAATATTTTCCGTTAGATCGGTGTTAACGAAAAGACTCAATTGCACCAATTTGATAAATTTTATTACTTGATTACATTTTTTGAAAGCTTTAGAACTTAATTGTATTTTTACAATAAGTTTTAGGACTTGTAATGCATCATATTTACCACTCATATTATGTTTAAATTCATTTGCTAGATATAAATAACATTTATTATAACTTAGCCTATTATACATGAGTTTAGAAATGTTTTAATATGACTCATTTTGAAAATTTTAGCTCTATGGGACGGTCAGGAGAATGTGCAACTATGATGAATCGAATCCATATTAGAACCGAAGAAGACAAGGGCCACTTCTCGTTCGATTTTCACGAGTGTGGTTTTTTTTTTCCCCTCCTGGAAATTAGAAGAGGGAAAAGAAAAAGAAAAAGAGGCATTGTAGGGACACTAGTGTGGGCCCTCCTTTCATTTTCTACGGAGCTGCATGAACGAAAAATAATAATAATCTGGGAGATTTCTGAGCCACCTGGGGATGTAGGGGGGGGCGGATTTTGTCCAAAACCCCAGTCTATCGACCTCATTTAGTGCTGAGTACACCTTCCCCATTTTATTGCTTAGGTATCCCTCCCGCACGCTGCCCCTATTTTGCTATTCAATCCCCCTACTTTTCCTTTTTACCTTTTCCTTTTTTTAGATGATACTACTTTTGAGTTCCAATCCCAATCTCTTTCTCTTGTCCCAATTTCTGTCTTCTTCACTCCAAGCAGACCTAATTTTCCAATCCCATCTTTCTCTTTCTTTTTTGATGCCAGTCGCTTCACTTGGTTTGCTCAGCCTCAGCCCAACTCTCCTATTCTTCTTCTTCCTCCTCCTCTTTTGAATGCTTTTGAGGCGCTTATGTCACGTTATCACTTTGGTTTTAATGGATACGGATGTGATCATCAAAGTATGGACCATATGGATCACATGGACCATGTGGGAAAGAATAGTGGGAATTCCTCTCCAAGTTAAAGAGGAATGCCAAATCCATCTACTCCTAAACACTTGGCATAACGTAATAAGTTAGTTTTGATGTAGTAGCATTTAAAACATTCAAGCAATATCTACGCCGCCACAAAATTATTGCAACCAAGAGGTGTATGAATAATAAACAATTGACTAGATGTATAGGGTTTTTGTCTAGATATGTTCGAATCTAAAGTTTTACGTTTTTCTTCCTCTCGTACATGTTGATTAGGGGAGGAGACATTGACATTGGAATCGAATGTGGTGACATGGGCTTGGCTTCATCAAGAGATGGGATGCCAAATTAACCAAGTTTCTAAAAAAGGGTCCCCACAGTCATGACTTGTCGCTTTCTCTGCGTGGAATGCTACATGGATTGTCCTTGTACTTCCAACAGGTCGTTCGGCATCTAAGCCTGCAATGTTTCTGTGTGGTACCGCTCCAAAGCAATTTGAGGGGACTTGCACAAGCAGTGATGTCACCACGCTACTTTGTCCCATCTCTCTCTCTCTCTCTCTCTCTCTCTCTCTCTCTCTCTGTATGGAAAGAGCTTCTTCATTTTCTAACCCACTTCTTTAAGCATTGGGGAAGAAGAGGAAAGAAACAAGGCCAGTCTGTAATGATTTATGACAGTTCGTGAGATCATGACAGTCGAACTATGATCAAAGTGTAGAGATTGCTTGGGCCATTTGTGGACATTCGTGGTTTGGTGAAATGGCACTACTCCGCTATTTCCTCTATTTTTACCCGAAATTCAAAACTTTATCCGATGTGGTCCTTGTATTTTTTAAAAATTGTCACCATTAGTCAAATGATTGATTTTTACTTTCGGAGTGTTGAGTTGGCAAGACCAACCCGACATCGCCTAGAGCATGCAAATCTTGTTCCTTAAATTTTTTTCGCGGATAAAAGAGAGAGGGAGAGGGAATTTTGCAAAATGCACAGATACCGAGAGTTCACAAAAATCTTGTCAATTTCTTATTAAGTCCACGTTAGCAATTTTTACAACGTCAAGTTTATGTTTGCAAAATCCAAACCTAGAATGATGCAATGGTAGACGTCGCACTTTTTAAAAAAGTATAGGGACTATTTTGAATTAAAAACAAAAAAAAAAACAAAGTAGAAAGACGGTTTTGAATTTCAGGCAAAAACTAGTGGGATCGTTAGTATCATTTCATATTTTGCTTGCAAAGAAACATGACTATAGTTTGGCCCAGTTTTTATTTTTTATTTTTTATAAAATAGTTTGGCCCAGTTTAATGGAGTGAAATTGGTGATGACACGTGAAGTGAAAATACACCATATAAGCAAATAAGATAAGACTATTGGTGATCCTACCACTACATCGAGGTCCAATGAATTATTCCCTTTTGCTTTGAAGAAGGTCCCATCTCTTCCCTTGCCATTTAACATGGTATTACTCTTTTCTTTCCACCAGTTATTGAGTACTTAACAATTAGAGCTGAGCAAGTTCATGTTATTGGAAGTATAAAGGCCACATGTGAGGACCATGTTCGATAAGACAATCAAAAAGGGAAATAACATGTGGATCCTGTAATTTGGTCGTTAATAGACAAGATGATCACATTCATAATCCGCTTGGCTTCAGTATATTCTTAGCTCGACAGTTCAAGCTATTACCCACAAATTTATATTAGGGAAAAAAAAAAAAAACCATTTATTTTCTGTTGTTGAAGAAACTTATGTTATTTGCCTTCCTTCCTAAAGATGGAGCCCCTAATGACAGGGCGAAGCTTATGTGCATCCACCGTTCCACAGAGGACGTGTAAGGGGAAGCCCTCGCCCTCCTTTTAGTGTCTTGGGAAAGAGGGACGAGTTCTTGTTTCAGTGTCACTCGCTTTTGTACCACATTGCTTGAAGGGTGGCATTCAAGCACTGTCGATATTCAAGCACTTTTTGATGCCCCTTCACCTTTAACTCAGCGGCACCTACACAGCTGCTCTCTCTGTCAATTTGCAGGTTCGATAAAAGTGAAAACGATGGTAGAGAGTGTTAATGTCCAACGGCATCAATCCCATAAGCGAAAACATGTTGGGGGTGTCAGTCAGTCAGTCAGGGTTTGGCAAAAATTACATAGACAACTTGTGCTGCACCATTTGCTCGCCAGCTCAACTTCCATCTCGCATCCTCATGTTCTTCTGTCTAAATGATAGAGCTGTTCAAATTCTTCTTGTTGAGTAATGAGAGTCCAATGGGCTGTTGAACTTCCCAGACCGTTGGAAAAGCATGCATGCATAAAAATCCTGAAGCTGCTTCTCTCTTGTGCAATTTAGGGTCTGTCCATCTTGTGTGCATGTAAATCGGGTGATGGTGTAAAATGGAAAGTCTCCATGGGTGGGTTAACTTATCACTTGAAACTGGCGACTGAGATACGATTCATTCTGGATGAGATGCAGACGTCCGATCATATACAATGCGTGACCAAATAAGCACCGATCTATACGTAATTATAAAGATACCCTCCGTGCGACAGAGATACAACTTGCGATATACATTCTTGCTCAGTTTGCATCTACAGAAAGAAGGATTGAGCTGGATTTGACTCGGATGGCTGCCCCTCATCAGTCCAAGCTTGCTACACGCAATTGGCCCACTAGATGTGAGGCTGTGGACCTGTGGTAATGTTCTTTCTTGTTTTCAGTTTTGGGCTGAGGCATTGGCATTTTCCTGCTGTTGAAACATGGACTGTCTTTTGACCAAAATTTAAAAACATGGACCGTTCATCCCTTGATTACGCAAGACCAAGATAATACTTCTAGTTAAGTTTGGTCGTCCGGATTTCTAATTAGAATAAGACTAGATAGAATAGGATATGAAATCCTGAGATTTTTTTAAATCTTATCAATTGTTTAGTGAATCGCAATATTAAAATCGGATATATTCACATTATATCATATATATTTTTTAATATAAACGGCATATCATTATAAATGAACCTAAATATTTATAAACAGAGATTGTGAAAATCTCTCATAACACTATTCCTTAATTTATTTTATTTTTCCTCTTTTTTATATTATTTTCTTTATTATTTATTTTTTCCCCTTTCATCATTCTTTAATAAAAATTTTCAAATAATAAACTGTACTAACATACCTAAATATATAATAAATATAAACATTTAATTTATAGATTGAATATTTATTATAAGATAGAACTAAAGTTGAATATATAAATTAAAATAAGATTAATTAAAAATATTTTTTTAGTTTCTTATATTAGAATTCAAATATTATTTATATTAAAATATAATTTTAATTTTGTTAATTTAATAAGTTTGTTATTTAAGAAAAATAACTTTCCTATTATGAACGTTAGAAATCCTATCCATCTTTATCCCACCTCCCTCATGAGATAATTTTATCCTGATTATATTCCCCTTATATTCGACTTTATCCTATCCCGAGCGAGCACCAAACGTAAGATAGGATAAATCATATTTTATTCCGAATTTTATCCCGACTGCCAAACGCAGCCTCAGTGTTTACAATCATACCGTGTTCAGATGATCATCTCTGTGATGCCCGTGTGCGCACATACACATACACATATCTCCATTTTGTGATGACTCCCTGTTGCTAAATACTATGTAATCTGCATGACATTGAGAGAGAGAGAGAGAGAGAGAAGTAGTAGGTTCCCTCTAATGAAACAAAACATGCATATCCGGTCGGACCATTTGAGCCATCAAGGGCAATCATATGCTCTCATGAACAATGCACAAACATAAACTTGTGCGTGGGTTACAGTTTCTTTTGTCATCTCAAACATGTGTAGTTCCCTTTCCCCACCATCTCTAGAACGCTAACATCTACGATCAAATACAAACTCTCAAAGTCTCATAATGACTTTCACTCTGAGCAGCAAAGAATAGCTCATATTCTCATACAGCAAAATCAAGGCAAGTTACTCGGACAACAATCCAAATTTGCAGCTACGTTCTTTCAGGTCACCGAACTTTAAACCTCCAATCAGGTCATTGTCCTTCAAATGATTTCAATCATTTCATCTCATCAAAAGCTCAATAGGAAAGTTACCAAAATGCTGAGTTGCCATATGACACGTGGATAGAGTGACACGTCTTTTTTTCTGTCAAGCCAGCCTTTTGTTACTTGATCCGTTAACACCTGATGGAATGACATGGTTGAAATCATGTTAAAAGCACGATCACCTGATTAAAACTTTAAGTTCAATGATTTTGATCGAATATATCTAAAATTTAAAGAGAGAACATGATTTACCTGCAAAATCAAGCTTCTACCATCAAGCGAAACTTAAGTGTTGTCTCTGGTGAAACTATGTCTTGGACTTTATACGTGCAACGGATGCCTTATGCTTCATTGCATGTAATGCCTCTTGAGCTTCAAGCCATAGGTTCTTATATAATATAGTCTGGGGACTCATTCGGTCCTCAACATAACCAGCTTCCATACTCTTATCATTGAACTGCACCTCGCAAACCACGAGCCATCTAGTATTATGTCTTCTCAGTGAAGACAACTGTCAATAAATATAATTTAACACAATGTTGCAGATATTACCTGGGGAATCCCATTGCTTATATTGCTGACCAGAGAACAAGCATCCTGCAACTCTTTATTTGACAGCACTGAATCAGTATTCTGCATCAAGTAGTTACTTAGTGAAGCTCAGGCCCATAAGTTACAACTAGATGACATTATATAAATGTTTAAGCAGCTGATTGACTAGTCCACATTCCTAGCTTTTCATTGACTAGTCATAAAGTTGGGCCGGCATTCAGACCACAATCCTCATCCCTGTCAAACAGCACAAAATTGCAGACTTCTCCTTAGCAAATCTGTCAATTTCATTGTACTTTGACATAGTGTAAATAGCTTATTTCAAGAATATTTAATCGTTTCCCAATATGCAGCCAAGTCAGAGCAAAAACAGAATATCCTAACTAAGAATAATATGATCCTTGGCAAATTCCTTAGAGATACGGGGATATCGCAGTCAAAAACTCATCATCCTTTTGCAACTCCAAAAGGAAACTGTATTTCCTGTCATAGACTTTGGCAGAAAAGTCGTTGGCAAACGAGCATGCTCCTCAATTGTTCATAAACGAGCATGCCCAGAGAGCTGGCATGAAAATTTCTAGATCAATTAATGCGAAATATGCAGATCCCTAGGTCAGAAGTCTCTTTTCCCCAAAATATTATCTGTCTATATTCCAGTTACTGATGAGAATGAAAATATAACAAGAGCACTACCAAATCATACCATGCATGCATAAGCGGACTTGTTTGAAAAGCTCAAGATCCCGGGAATATTTGATCCATCCAAAGATGTCCACTGTCTCTCCCTCTGTTTTGCGCAATTTGAGAGATTGCTGATTACAACCTGGATTCTGTCATGCATAACATCACTCAGCATGCATCCGTTCACACACTTATCTATAAGCAACTCTGAAAGAGAATGCATCGCATTCACAAGTACATCCACTTCTGTCCTTGGTGATGTGGACACTAGTTCAGATACATTGGAACGAGCCTCAGTGTAAGAGGGCTCTCCAACTCCTATAGAAGACCACTGTTCAAGTGACTTTGCCTCAGAGACATGCACCACTGCAGAGACAGAAACACTAGTTGCATTGGGAAATGTGATATCATTGATAATGTTCCCTGGAACTTCAAGATTTGTTCCCCTGCCAAAATTACTGGTATGTGTAACAAAGCCCTCCTTAAGAAATGGTGATGTGACACCATAATCAACCTTAGCAAAGCTACACATCTTTCCCTTCAGAAGAGGTTCCAGGCCAGGTTTATGCATATCGGCCCTGCACTGAGGGCCAATTGCCTTTAGTCCTTCCCAATTGGAGAGTCCTGCCATGTTGTCACATTGCATTGTCTGTACTTCGGACAATGGGATAGGAGCAGAAGATGCACACTTTTGGAAAGGCAAGGAATCATTCTGTGCACATTCGATCTCCTTGAGACACAACTTATGTTCGAAATTTTGAGGAACAAAAACAGGTGCTAGGGGATTCAAACTTTTTCTTGCATCCGATCGATTTTCATGAAGTTTATTATCAGGAGCTTCATCAAGTTGATGATCCGAAGCTTCAGATTCTCCAAATGCAAATGGTGAAAGATTCCGTCCTTTCCAACAAGGTGAATCTTCGTCATCATCACTCTTGTCTAGCTCATTTTGGTTGAGCCCATCCTTTTCAAGCATTAAAAGAGAACCTTGGGCAAAATTACTTCCTTCAGCAGCTTTCTGTTGGCATTTAACTATAGGCAAAGATTCGACATTCATGACAATTTCTAATCTCTGACTTTTTCGCTCCTCACCTTTTAGCGTAGCAACTCTCTCCTGAAAAGCAGGAAAGTCCATTTCCAATGTACTATCACAAGAAAAAATCTCCCTTCTGTTGAAAGCCCCAATACCACTACAACTCGGAGGTTTTGAAGCAGCAAGATTGGAGGGAGAAATTATTTCGTCAATGCTTGACTGCCCAAAACCCAGAGCTTGACAATGATTTGTACCTGGAAAAGGAGTATCTGCACTTTTTTCTTTAGGAGATTCAAACTGGGATTTGCATCTCTTAGATTCAGATGAAACAATGGTGGGATAATTGTTGTTCCCTCTGACCACATCTGCTGGACATTGTGAGGGACTGTAACTATTTGGGGAGGCTGTTGAGGTATAGTGATCCACTGAAACTGAAAGCTCTAAGGGGATGACACTGGGATCTAGTACTGAAAATGAGGTACATTCAGCTTTTTTTTGCTCTGTCCCTTGGAATTTGACCTGATCATCTCTCGCAAAAGTTTCTAAATAACCCATACAGAGATCGTTACAAGTTTCGTGGAAGCTCTTTGATCCTTTAGAAGCATTACTCCCTGCAGAGAGATAAGTTTATGAGCAGACAAAGTGACACCAAACTCATACTGTTTTCAAATCCTCATTCCCTCCATGCATCACACAAATTTTTCTCTTTCTTACTACAAACATTATGCAAAAAAAATCCTGTAGACTGTTAAACATCCAAAATACTTTTTTGGCTAAAAAAGAGATCCAAAAAATCAAAAGCTCATGACATTACTATTATGAAGCATCAAGGAACATGTATCTCGCTCGGCACAAAGAAGAAAAAGAAAACGCAAGTAAGAGAACTGTCGCTCAAGCCAAAAACAGTTGATAAGCCAAAATTACTATATCAAAAGCTTTATGACTGTCTGGGGGCTGCTGATGAGGGCCTGGATAAACTTACATAATATTATCAGTCGACGCCATCCCGATACCTAGTGAAGTTGTTTCCATTCAGAGGCAAACGGTAACAAAAACAGGTGACGAAAAGGAATCTGTGCATGATCCTCAAGAGCCCACTCAAAAGTTAAAGATTCAAGACAAGTGGCCAAGATAGTTGAGTCAGAATATTGGCAAAATCCAGACCAGAGACCTAGCTAGATTGGAGCACCCTAATGGCATGCCATGTTATAGAGGTTCTGTGAGGTAAATGATACCAAACACAACAGGCCTTTAATATCTATATCTATAACCACTATAGCTAAGAGTCAAGCATACCACTGGATTGGAGCCAAAAAGAGGAGCAAATCCTTAATAAAGTCTTGATGAATTTGAATTGAACAAAAATATCAATATAATACAGACTTCCAAATACTAAATTTCGCAGGTATCCTGACATGAACCGAAACCAAATATGTGGTTGCTTTTTGTCTAATCTTACAAAGTAGTCTAGTTCTTCGCTAGCAAATTTTCAAAATAGCCATCAGGATTGAGGCAAAAACAGATTTTCTGAACGTGCGGGACAAATTCAACTGAAAAAATTTGGATGACTCTCCCAAATCAAAGCAATGCTACCACGATGACAAGCCATAGCATCCATTACACCATAACATGGACTAGTTTAGATGAATGCTATCGCAATAATCAGCAACAAGCCATAGCATCTATTACACCATAACATGGACGAGCTTAGAGGATGTAAGCGCTAAAACAAAACCTTTGTAGACATTGATGTGCATACTAGTAATTAGAGACACTTATATATAACAACCAGAAAAAGAGGCAAAGTTCAGTCAACGAGAGTCAAGCCAAGTGAAACATAAATAAGAAGAGAAAGAACTAATTACTGACCATACAGCATTATTATCTTAGAACAATAAATGCAAGAGACAGTACTGATTTCCAATTTCAAAGGGATCTTGAACACTAGATAGGACAAGAATAATCATATCTCACCTCCATCTATCCAGCCTACCCAACAGGACTGAAAAAACATCTAAATTCGAAAAGAAACTACTGACCTTGCTTTGCAAAGAGCTGATATGCGGTCGAATCACTAGCATTCTTCCCCTCAACAACAATGCTCTGCTGACAGCCATTGCTGCTTCCCTTTTTATCCTGAGTACCCTCATCCTCAACTCCACTGATTTGGCCATCACAGACCCGATTGGAAACGTCTTTGCCACAATTCACATGAGACGACTCTATTACGGATACAGTTTCATAACCACTGAGATCCCGGGATGCCTCAGATGGGTAATCTTGATAATCATAAGGAAAGCCGGAGACTTTAGTTCCAAAGTCATAAACAGAGTAACTGCAATCACCCGGCACGTCGCTTTCCAATTCAAGACCGGAAAACGGATGGACCAACGCAATGGAAGGACCGAGACTTTGCCAATTGTCAACAGAATGCTCCGACGAGTGAGTATAAACTTGCTGCTGATAGGGCTTGCTCAATTTGAAGGGCTCGGCCAATGGCGAGAGGCGAGACGACGAGGTCGATGATTGTCTCTGGCTTGGACCCCCCATTGAACCACCACTACCTCAACAACATCAAAAGTTAAAACCCCCCTCATTCAAGAAGTCGCTAAGCACGCTCAAAACATCCGATCCACCTACACTCAACACCTCCAACGGGTGATCAACGCCCCAAGTTCCCAAATTTCGCAAAAAACACAGGTACCCATCAAACCATATGCACTAAAACATGGAAAATTTCACATCTTTGGCAGGAAGCAGGGTCTTTGACTGGGGAGCGATCCGCTATGAATTGCGTGAGAGTTCAAGCGAGGACTGCAAGCAACAAAAGAATTAGAGAACAAGCTCGTACCTGTGCGAGAAGCGAGCTGAGTGATGATTGATGAGCAGCTTCTTCGCCTTCTTCCTCCTCCTTCCGAGACGCCTCTATCGCTTGACCTTCCGAGCACGGGTCAAGGGGAAGAAAGAGGAGAGAAGAAAGGGAGTAGGGAGGAGAAATGCTTAGGAAGGAAGAAAAAGCTTCGGATTTCTCCTTATTTTTCCTGCTATGTTCTTGTACCGATACTCACCATCATTGCTTTGTCGTATTAAAAATTTTCAAAAGTCTTCCTCCCCACGTAACTCGTTGGAAAATAAAAAAAGATGACTATTTTAGCACCAATCGAAATCGTCTCTCCTCGAGAGCAAAAAAAAAAAAAAAAAATCGTCTCTCCTCTTATAAACAAATCTGAAAAGAATAATTTCCGCCAAACTTTGATCATCAATTTGGAAAACCCATATGTTATACTGAGTGACTCCAAAAGTATAGCCTAGCTCTTACGGGAAAAGAGAGAGACTATAATACCAAATGGAGGATACAATTTTAATTTAAGAAACAAATTTCTTAAACGGCTTCTTAAATTTCTGACACTTCATAAATTTAAATTGAAACCTTCTTATTGTTTTCTGGTAAGTTTGATTTTATCATCTCAATTTTTATAATTATTATGATTCGATCGTCAATTCATTAATAGTTGGCTAATGAGAAAAGAATTAGCATAGCAATCCACCGCTACGACTCTTAACTTAAATATAAGTTTTTAATAGAATATAACCCATAACAATCCATTTCTATAGAAAAAGTATGAAAATGCTCGTCACAAGATAAATCCCAAGACGACTTAACAGGGCATGGTCTCCTTTCTCTAATTATCTAATAATTATTTTCTTCTTTTACTTAATTGAGATATGTGTCGGAAAAGCTTCATTATATTGTTAAAGTGAAGCTATAAATTCATTGCGCATGATTCACTTATCTTATTGAGTTAACAGTGAATGTTGTTGAGCACTTATATATTTACTTAGTATGTCAATTTGAACCCAATTCTATGCAATTTATCATGTTCAATCGCAAAGGGTTTAGATTACTTTTAAAGTGACTATCTATGAGAGAATTCAAGTTATCACGAAGGATCGTATCATTGTCCAATCTAACGAAATAGTTCCTCTTGAATCCAATGAAAAAGAATGATGACTTAGGATCGGCTAGAAAATTTGTGGCACTATATTAGAATCATTACCGATGGCACATTGTATACCTAAGTACGAAAAGATAGTGCAAGTTTTGTTATGTCAAAACCTTAATGTAAAGCCTTATAGCACTTCCCCTCATTTCAGAAAGTGGCTCAGCTACATTAGCGAAACAGTTTAAGGTGAGGAATTTGAGCGTAGACCTTGGTCCCATTTCCGTTTGCTTACTTTTTAAGTTCTCGTAATGCCATTTAGATTTATGGGAATACATCTAAAATAGATTATCGAGTGTTTTATATAATTGAAACAGGCACCTTGCGTGTGGTTTGCTAAATTCAATACTACTATGGAGCAATTTGGATTCCATCCCAACTCTCATGACAAAGCATTACTTGCTCGTCAGAACGATCAAGGCCATTTTGTTACTTTTGCTTCATGTGGGTGATATGATTATCTATAGGAGATGACATCAAGGGAACTGCTAATCTAAAATAAGATATATGTCGTCATCTGGAATTTTTTCTTTGGGTCGGAAGTTGTCAATTTGAGTTGAAAGACCTGGATTTGCTTGATTATTTCTTGGGCATAAACGTCTCTTTTGACTCCTATGGCTCTTATCTAACTCAAGCAAAATATGCATTAGATTTATCGCTTGAGCAGGATTGACAGATGATGAGATCACTTCCGCCCACTGTTGCTTAATGCCGGGCTGGACCTTCTTAATGGTACCCTGTTATGACAAAGCAATCACAATTCATACGGTGAGTCAGTTAATGTCTCGCGGGTTATATTCACTCCGTTGTTATGCTACATGTTCTGCGATACATTATGATGGGAATTTTATCTTATGGTCTTCATTCCAACACCGGCTTGGAGTTACGCATCGGCGTGGAGTTACATGTCTACTCGAATGCGGACTGTGCTGGAGACATCAACAATCACATTTCTACAACAAGGGTGTTGTGTGTTTCCCGGCAATTTCTTGATTTCTTCGCGTAGTAGGGAGCAAATCATTGAATCATTGTTGAGCGCCGAGTTTTAAGTATCGCTCTTTCTATGTCACTTGTGCCGAGCTCATCGGGCTGTGCTGGCTTTCAGAAGACACGGGTGTTCCTCAAGAATCACCCACTATCATTAGAAATGTAATCTTTTCCTTAGCCCACTACACATTTTTCAACATCCGCCTTGATCTCGAAGGATGTTAGAATGTTGTTAGAATATTACAAGATGTCGTCGATTTGTACGAGATTCTAATTCATCCTGTAATCTTGTTTATTTCCTAAGTTAGCCGACTTCCTTGTATATATTATTCAGGTATAAATACACTTGAGTGTGGCACGCTATTCATCCAAATAATATACAATTCATTATTCTCATTTGTATATAATTTTACCTAATAGAAAAGATTACGGGAGTATCTCAAGTAAATCAAATTAATCCATTCGACACGCGTTACAATATAATCAATCCAAATGAAAGAAGTGCGTGAAAAAGTTTGCGCTATTCATGCTAAATCCAAATCCAAATAGTTTATTTACCGCATAACACATTTTTTAACTAAATATCAACATGGATCGCAAGCCGCAATCTTTAGTATATGATAATAAGAATTTGTGTCATTTCGTAATGTTAGGTTAGAAGTTGCTATTATTATAATTGCAACAGCTGAATAATTGGTGCCAGCTAACCCGTTGCTTTATCTCCTTTCCACCAATCGGCAATCACCGCGGCTGGGCGCATTTTGCCTTCTCGAGAAGTCATCTCCATCGGATAATTTAAAATTAGAGTCTGCGCGCCAAGAACTATTTATTATTCTCGAGCTAATCCACTTGAAAATTGAATGCACAACTATTTACTCCAAAAAATTTATTTGTTAGAGTACGATGCAGAGCATATTTTATACATAAGTACCATCGATTATTCTCCATTGAAACGAATGAATAGAAAATTTATATACTCTAACCACGATAATCTTTAAATAAATTTGAAACTAATTGGCAAAGTCCATTACCATAAATAACAACATAATTGAGGACGATGACCATCCATTTAATTGAACATAACCGATTGTCCTAAATAACACGTTGATGTAGACAATTTTACTTAAAATGACATCCTAAGGGGACTGTTATGTCAGAAAAATCTAGCAGCAATAAACTTATAGGATTATATTAGAATTTCGCTCAAATGTTTAGGACTACATTAGTCAAATTAAAAAAATTAGCAATAAATCAATATTTATATGATAGATTTATGACTGAATTGATAATTTCCCCCACTTATAATTTATGAAATTATATTGTGGAGTAAAATCTTGAATTTGCCAATTGAGGCAGGCAAATGCGCCTTTGAGATCCTTTGGAGGTGGAACTAAACCAAACATCACTTCTTTGGCTTTATTATATATATAAAAAAAAAAAAGTCTAACACATCACTTAATATGTTAAATTTCTAAATTACCCAACCTGCCCAAACCCTAATGGGATATAAATGGGTTTGGGGTTTTGGGTCGGGAGACGAGTTTGAGACTGACTGCCTAAAGCTGGGTTTTCTAATATTTGGAAAATCCGATTAATTACGAAAATACGTTTATTCCATTTATAGTTGTTATTCATGTAATTTCATCAATATAAATAATTACCGTGGAATCCCAAAAAAAGTAATTAAAATCCGATAATTTTAACGACAACCACCGTTGTAATAAGTCCCGCTCTCAATACAGGATTATCAAATTCCGGATTTTTGCGAACATTAATCTCAAACTCATGGAAATACAATAAACGAATCTTTAGTAAAAACGAGTAATTATCGTATATTCCGACAGACAATCGATTTGAGAGACGGCTTTTTCGCGTATGCGAGAATTCCGAGGAGAGGATTACGTGAGCTTGATTCAACATTCAATTCATTCGTTCCCTGGAATGTCGATGGCTAGGCGAAAACAGAGCATGGCCGAGGAAGAAGAACTAATCAATCCAAAACCCAAAAAAAAAAAAAAAAAAAACTCTCTTGTATTTACACACGACTACAATCTCAACCCCCACCCCTCTCCAAGAAAGCAAAACGGGAAAAAAAAAAAAAAAAAGCTTCAAATTACGCCGCGACTTGGACGGGGACGGGAGCAGGCGCTCGGATGGCGTGGGGCCTCGGCGGCGACGCGAACGGGAGGCTGCGGAGGATGAGGAACCGGACGCGCCGCGGCAGCGGGGCCTCGCGCAGCAGATGCTCCATCGCCCTCGCTAGGACCTCCGTGTACACCTCCAGGATCTCCGCCACTATAGCCACCATCATCATCCTCTCTCTCTCTCTTTCTCTCTTCTTCAACAGTCCTTTTCCTTCGCGAATCGAAAAGCTCGTTCGCCTTTGCTGGGAACCCAGACCGGAGCTTCGAAACCTCGGGGACGACCGTTGGACGCAGCGGCGCTCGTGCGTATTAATACCCTGCTCGTGGACGTGGATGAGGATGAGGATGAGGATGAGGATGAGGGGGGGGAGCTGAGGGGGGGAGCTGATGCTCTGCAGGCGATTCTGTGTTCTGGTTTTTGTCGAGGCGGCGACGACGAGGGTGGGTGCTTTGAGTTTCGAGCGCCTTCCATCCAGTGGGCTGGTTTTTTTGGCGGCGCCCCACGTGGGGGGCCCAGTTTCGCTACTCCAGCGGTCTGAAGACGAAATCCTCAGGTGCGACGCGTTTACTTGAGTCCTACGCATCTGAGCCTTCGATCTCGATGAGACTTACCTGATCTAAAGGCGGAGATGCATCGGGCTCGAATACATCGGGCTCGAATGCATCTGGTGCGTCCAAGACTGTCTCCATCACGAGATCTACCGGGTTTGGTGCCTGCCCACTTCATCATCATTTTTTTTCCCCTATCGATTGATACATGTGGGCGCATTCGATGCATTTAAGATTATCTCGATCTCAAGTTCTATCCGCTTCGACGTTGCCCGCTTCATTTCTTTTTCCCCTATTTTGTCGAGGAGACTGAAATACGGTAAGGATCACATGCGTCTGGTGCATTCAAGAATGTCTCGATCTTAAGGTCTAATAGGTTTGACGATGCCCACTTCGTTCTTTTTTTCCCTGTTTTGTCGAGGAGCTTGTTATCTAACCCTTCATGGCACAAATTAAGCAACTAATTAAGTAATTTCCACCTTTTTCAATACATTGACCACTGATGGGTAGTGCACGGATGTTATGAGGCACTTTGGGAGTTTGTTGGGGAAGAAGACGAGGTGTGTCTGAATTACCTTCTGCGTTTTACTTTTTACTTAATATAAACTTTGTGTCCCCATCGTGATTTTTTGCTAATCACAATACTTGAAACTTCTACAACATAAAAATATTGATATGTAAATTCGCATATATTTTGTTTATACTTTTTTGAAATTTACATAGCTTTTTAAATTCTAGGGTTGGGTCTAATTGGGTCTTAAATGGTCCAACTTAAATTGACCCACTAATCAACAAAAAAATTAATCAATTAATTCGTTTATGACTCATTTATTCATAATGCAAACTTATTGACCCATATTCAACTTGATGCATAAGATACTTTCATATTTAATTAAATTTGCAAAAACTTATATCCAAATTGAGGTGAGAGTACAGAATGAGTGAATACAAAATCATGTTTTAATCTATTTAACACCCATATCATGTTTTAATCTATTTATGACCCAGGTTGTTAAATAGGTCTTATGAGTTAAAAAATGGGTCAAATGGGTCTTTGATGGGTTTAGTAAGAGACAAAAAAAAGATTCAATCTACTTTTCCTTTATTAAAAAAGGGGGAACAAAGATAATTAAAGCCATGAATGGAAAATAATGGGACCAACAAGGAAGTAGGCTCATAGAAAGAAAGCCTCACCTAAGCGACACCACATATAAGTATTCACTCATATTTAGGATGTGTTTGGTAACACTTGATCAAAAATTTTAAGGCTCTAAAGACTCTTAGGCAAATGCAAATATTATATGATAATTTTCTTTAGAGAGTTTTGTGGAAATGCTTTGCATTTCCAAAGATCTTTGGACCAAAGCACGTTTGGAGGAGTTTTGACCTTTGAGCATTTTTTGGAATGCCGAGGCATTTTTGTCCATTCAACTTCGCTCTTGCAAAACTTTCGTGATTCTACAAAATGCTTTTGCCTTATGCAACGTCATTGGTGAAGGGGTCAGGCTAACAATGAGGCTAGATTTGGCATTGGTCAACCTTGGCTGAGGTCAGCCTCGCGAGGTTAGGCATTGCTAGATTTGCCCACATCCCCGCATCAAAGATTTGAGATTATTATTTTATTTTAAATTTATAACAGCAAAAGTCGTTTATAATTGTAGTTTTTTTTTTCCAGATATTGTTTAAATCAAAGTTGTTTTACAATATATTTTTAAATTACGTTTTACCAAATACTATTTACATTAAAAAAAATTCCTTTCACCTAAAATCTTTCACATTTTCTATGGCTTTCTCCAAAAACCTTATCAAAGGCAGCCTTACTCTCTTCTTCACTTTAAAGAACGAAAACACAAAGCTTGTTATTGCTAAGCGAAGCTATAGAGAAGAAAACTAATATAAGTGCACATGTGGTTAAGGTAAATGAAGTAGTGCATCAAGCACATATAAACAAGTTTAGTTGCTTATAGCTATGAAATCTTGATTCCCAAAATTAATCATTGGAGGATAATATTGATGGATGCTTGGAACAAATTACTAGCTATAAGCACTTATGTGAAATACAGTAATTAAATACAAATATTATCACTAATTAGGGGAAATTGCCCAATTAGTCCTAAATTGATTGTATAGATGTCAATTTAGTGCTACAATCTTTAATTTTGTTAATTTAGTCCAAAATCTTTGTCCTAGAATTCTAAGGTAGTTCTTTTGGCCAATTTTTGCCCCAAATAACTGACACGGCAACTTGTCATGTTGGACGGCTGGTGATGTCAATGATGATTGGATAGCCACGTTAGCAATTTTCCGATGAAAATTGACTAGAAGGACTACAATATAATTTCTCACAAAAATTTATGACTGAATTGATAAAATTGAAAATTATAGAACTGAATTCTCATTTGTACAATAAGTTTTAATTAATTGGATAATTTTTCCTCATTAATTAAACACATTAGTAGTTGCCTTTTTTTTATCATTATCAAAACTTACTACTGACATGAGTAGGCTTTCAATCACAGAAAAATTCTTGCTTTCCCATATTTGAAAACTTCCTCCATTTCCTCCTCACAAAATTTTTATAATCTTACTTATTCTTTTTCACTCATTTTAATTCCCCTTTTTTCCTCCTCCTCCCAAAAAAAAATGTTGAACTGGATTAACCCTTCACTAGTTTGAGATTGCAAATGAAGGAACTTTTGCTAAAGAGATGAAAATTTAAATGTTTGGATCCAAAGTAATTTCTCAAAAGACCACAATCAAAGTTCGTGGCTTTTTCTAGTGGACTGTCGGGGGCTTTATTCACCGTTGGATCACGGATTTTACTGCTAACCGTCAGATGAAGACGCAATCAATGCGGTCGGAAGAACGAGATCCACGGTCAGCCGTTGGAAAGCAACCGCGACAGAGTAAAAGTGTCCTGAAGTTCGATATTTCCTCAAGATGTCAAGTTGCACCATGCAAAATTCAACTCAACCACTTAAAATTTGCCGAAACTAATGGTATTGCTTTTAAAAAACAGCGAGGTTTGCATGCTTGACGATTGCTAATGGCAACGATTTCACGAACAGGTGTCGCAACCCGTTTTCAGATCGCGACAAACCATTCTGTCGTCAGACTCTGACTCAATCAGAATAAAAAGAAAAAGTTTCATGAAGAACAAGTGAAGTGACATTCTTTCATCTGCTACTTTCTTTGGGCATCTCAGGGATGCAGAGAAACATTAGGCAGCGACAACTTCCACTTTTGCTTCTTGAACCTCAATGTCTCGGACCGACTGCGCCATTTTCTTGATACTCTCGTGCATCTCTCTGTTCTTGCCCCACAGAAGAACGTACAGTCCCACGATCACAATGACAGATCCCAACAGGCTGGTCCATCCAAAGTTTGGATGAGACAAATAAGAAATTGCCAACGTGAGTCGAAAGAGATCGAGATTTTTATGTAATGGTTTTTGCTTGATCGGAATGAGATGAGATTCGGAGTTACCTTCCTAGATAGAGCTGCTCTCGAAGGGCAGGGATGCCGATCATGGCGGCGAATATCTGAATGAGGGGGCTGAACGCTGCCGTGAACACGGGACCCCTTTTCTTGACGCACCACGACATTCCCACATAGCACAATCCAGAGCACACTGTCCCCTGCACCATGTCCCACCCATACTCTATGTTAAGCATCAAGACCCGTGAGTAACAGAAAAGATGCAACAGCTTGCTTTACCTAGTAGAGCTCTATGAGAACTTTCGAGACGAACTGCATCGTGTTGGAGAAAATATGGATCTCTCACTCTTTCTTTTAGTTATATTTGATTTTTTTATTGTTTTAGACGGTTCGGTTCAGTTAGATATATGTGTCGCAACATGCGTTTGAAGATGAGCATGAAAAAGATGGACATGATGCAATGTACAGGTGCAAATGCGTAACTCTCTTTCCTGTGGGTATCGACTCAAGTTAATGACGTCTGGGGTTTTTCAAAATTTTAGCACTGAAGTCCAATTCAAGTAGTGCACAGATTTGAAGATGACCCTTTTTTGTATGAAAGAGATCATGTAAAAAGATCACGAAGATCCTACTTTTGGCTGAGCTTCTGTCTGACTGTTCTTCAAGTGGGCTTGGATGAAGTTCGTTTGGCAAAGCATACAAAGAGCAAAAGCTAGATGGATCTAGCATAAAGCTTCCTAGCTTCCAATGGAAGAAAGATTTGAGGTTCGACCTTCATTCAACATTACTGGAAATAAGTACTTACAGCAAAGACGATGGTGAATATCTCGAGTTTGTCCTTGAGAACCCACATAGAGAGGTTCCTTCCCGACGACAAGCTCGCTAACATGGCAGATTGGAGTGCACCGAAGAAGGACATGAAGGCTGTGCTGGCGAACTTGCAAGGGTATAATTTCCCAATATAGGATTGAGCAAGGAACCAACAGGACCACAATAAGGTCCCTAAAAACAATGCCATTGAGCTAATCACCCATTGTCCCGTGCTCCTCTTCACCCCGAGCCTCGCAGCGGTACTAAAAGCATGCGGACTCAACTGTGGATGGTTGAGCAAAGAGCTTCCTCTGTATAGAGTGAGTGTCATGACACCAGCAATGCACACTGTTGAACCCAGCACTTTGGCAATTCCGCTGCTGCTTCTTATGTCCACGACCTCCATCCTGTAAAAAAAGGTCGCTTACTGAGTAGACTTATCGAGAAGATTGTGTGTGTAACACAGTTGCTCGGTTTTTACCACAGTACCTGAATGGTAAGGCCACAACAAACGTCATGATGGGGGCCATGTTTAGGAACGCACACGAAAATGTTGCAGATGTTCGTTCAACTCCGAAGAGGAAGAGATATTGACTGAGTGACGCCCTGCAAAAGAATTCAATAGACCTCCCTACAGTTAATTCCGTTCTTTATCAAGTAGCAGAATATTGGGGGGAAAAAACCAGATTGAGGCATAAAACTACCCCAGCAGAGCACTGAAGAAGAGGTAACACAAAATTCTAAACGTGAGCTTCGGCCTGCTATTCCTGCAAACAAAGAGTTCTTTGTTTAGTCCTTTACTTTGAGTACCAAAGATAATCGGAGGAAAGAAGTTATTGGAGTTGCTTCAGTGGTGAATAACTAGCAAGGGAAGAAGGTTTGTCTAGATAATATTTAACAACGTGAGGAACTGATAATAAATGTGTAAAGGATAATCTTGACCAATGAAAAAATTGAGTAAGAGCTTCACCTTTCCAAAATGTAGCTGATTGGAGCCAAAAAAAGGGCCGAGATTGAGTGGCGGTATGTGATGAGGACCAAAGGATTCGCTCCATCATCGAGCGCTTTCTTGAATAGTACATTTACTATGGCTAAGGCAAGCTCAATTGCTAGCATAGCAACGAAAGGTTGCCATGTATTACTCATGTTCTCTTCAGCCATTCGAATCAGATACTCTTGAGCAATGTGACGAACAACGGACCTTCTCGCTCTATTAATTAACTCGGAGTTGCTTATGTTCGACGTGCACCAGAAAGACATCTGTGGCTCTATATATATATATACAGGGAGCCTCTGGAACAAGCGGACGGAAAGCGAGAGTAAATTCTTCAAAGCAAATCAGTGCTTTAAGCCATCATTTTTTTTGCATTAGTTTATTAGGTTATACTCTTTCCTTTCCCCTCTTTATTGCCGTGCTTTCTATTGACTGATCCTTCCCATCAAAGTGAGATTATTTTGTGTATTCCTTCTCCCATGGTCATGCAACAAGCAGTCGAGAATCACGTACAATCTCATCGCCGGATGCCCCATTCGACACGAGTTTCTCGTTTAATATCTTATTAATTGCTGTATTGAGCAACTTCGTTCATGGTGGTCGGTTCTCTATAGCTCGGTATTTTTCCCATTTAAAAACCTATAGTAGGCATCTTTCTTTTCTTTCCCCTTTAAGTGGGAATGCAAAGATGACTGATCATTCGTTCGTTCGCTCAACCTACGTCTCTCAGCCATGGCACTAACAAGGCATCTAATACTTCCTCAATTTGAATAAATTAATCGACATCCGACAACGTGGAGAGCAAGAACAATGTGTCAAATCCTGCTTAAATTGCAAGAATATAAAGATCTGCGATAATATGCAGGTGCAAAGGCCCGAAGCCTTTTCCAAGTATTCCCGATAATCGATTCTCATTTGCATCACCCAGGTCTACCTCACATGAATTAAAGCAAATCAAGAACGCATTTCAAAGACTAAATCGTCATTATTTAGCCTGTTTTAGGATCTTCAGCTGGAAAGGTAGGGCAGACTTTTCGAGCCACTAAACATTATAATATATCAGTTACTCAGATTATTCCCAAATCTTATTGTAGTTCTAAAAGTTTCAACTAGGCAAATTATGCAATTTCGGTACGTAACTGAAGAAACAAAAACAAGCTTTTTTTTCTTTGGTGAAAAGAAAATTTTATTCATTACTCAAAAGTATATGTGAGAAGTATATAGACTTTTATAACAAAGCAAATTAGGGCAAAGTAAAGATTGGAATACCACAAAATAAAACCAAATCTAAAAAATAAGAAGGATCAACGGAGCTCTAGTAGGGTTAAGTACATACCCGTTCCATAAAAACGGATCTATCAAATAAAATAAATTGCTGTCAATTATTGGATCTCGTATCACACATTGGAAATTTCTTCTTTGATACTTACGGTGTTGCCAGTTTTCACTAGCTATGGGGTTTGTGCACTTAAATTCACATTTTTGACCGTGACCATGAACAACATCCCGGTACCTGATGTCAGGTACTCAGCAATCAATAAGAATTTGTCATCTGTCCCTGTCCGGAACTTTGTGGCTCGAGCTCATGATTCCCCCATATGCCAATTGAAACATTTAGGGCGTGGGACAATTCATCACCATCCATTACTAAGACCTCTCAATTTATGCAGCCATGTGTAAACTTTCCCTGAATGGCAGGAGGGGTCCCATCAAATCTTCTTCTCCACATTTTTCGGTCGGAGCTGCTTTATTGTTTCCAGTTAGGGAGAAGACTGTAATCACGCACTTGCACATCGCTTCCGCAAACTATTAAAATTGGAGAGCTAGGCTCGTTCGATTGGTTTTGAGCGCGATCCACCTAAATTCCCAATATCAAAACTATGGCCATCTCTTCCTCATCCTTATTCCCGATTCCTATTTTCAATGGGAATAACTATGATCACTGGAGTATTAAGATGACTACTTTCTTGATGGCCTAAGATTTATGGAACATTGTGAAAAGAGATTATGCAGTTATGTGAGAAGGTCCAAGTGTTTCTAAAGAGCGATTATAAAAAGACGCAAGGGCATTATGTGTTATTTAGCAAACACTCTTGGAAACGATATTCTCGAGAATATTCCCGGGGGGGGGGACGGCAAAGAAGGAATGGGAGATGCTAGAAGAAGAATTTTGAGGCACAACTACACACTTTCCGACTTCAAACTTTGAGAAGGGAATTTGAGAATTCTAAAATGAAAAATGATGAGACTGTTCGAAAATATTGTGGAAGACTAAAAGAAGGGATGAGTACATCGGAAGTCTAAAACTAAACAAAAGTACAATTGAGTCTTAAAACTTTCAAAAGGCGCAATTAAGTCTTAAAACTTGCTATGAAAGTGCTATTGAATCCTAAAACTTTCAAAAAGTACAATCAAGTCTAAAATTTATCAAATTGATTCCATTAAGTCCTTCCATAGATTGTACTTTTTGAAAATTTAAGGACTCGATTGTCCTTTTGTGACAAGTTTTGGGACTTGATTGTACATTTGAAAGTTTTAGGGCTTAATTGCACTTTCATGACAATTTTGAGGACTTAGTTGCACTTTTTTTAAATTTTAAAAATTAATTGCACTTTCGTGATAAGTTTAAAGGCTTCTAGTGCACTTAGCCCCTAAAAGAACTAGTTAATCAAATGAGAGCCTATGGAAATGAAATCACTAACCAAAGGTTCATAGAAAAAAATATTGTGTCGCTTACTAGAAATACAACCCTATTGTCACCACTACAGAAGGAGCTAAGGATTCAAAGGCCCTTTTAGTGAGTGAATTAATTGGCTCTCTAGAAGTATATGGAAAAGACTGATGGCACAAGATGAAGATTCGGTTGAAAGTGCCTTCTAGTCTAAAATAAACATCTCATAATCTAAAAATGGTGGAAGTAGTTCATGGGAAAATAGAAGAGGAGGAGAAAACTTTCAAAACAAAAAATATACGACTTACAATTTTTGTAAGAAAACTAATCATTTGGAGAAAGATTGTTGGTTTCGAGATAAACTACAATGCCACTCTTGTATAAAATATGTCAACGTAGACAAAGAGCGTTGCCTGAAAACAAGTTATCGAGCTCACTATGTTGAAGAAAAAAAATGAAGACAATACATTCTACACAAGTCAAGTGGCAAATGACAAGAAAAATGATACATGGTACATTGATAGTGGGTGTAGCGATCATATAATGGGGGACGAATCTATATTCATTAATATTGATACATTGGCGAAAACTCAAGTGAAATTGGGCAACAATGCATTGGTCGATATGAAAGAAAAAGGCATCATTGCCGTTGAAACAAATAAAGGTTCAAAATATATTCATGATGTATATTTAGTCCTTAGTCTTGTCCAAGATCTACTCAATGTGGGCCAAATGATACAAAATGGGTATTTACTGTACTATAAAGGAGATGCCAGCACTATCTATGATAGATACAAAAATAATATTATGCCTCCATTAATATGGAGAATAAAACTTTCCTATTCGATGGAAATGTGTTAGATATATAGCCGTGAAAGCTCAAGTTGATGAATTATGGCTATGGTACTGGACATTTGGCCACTTCAACTTTGCAAGACCAAAGATATTTTTTTTCAGAAAATTATGCTGAGAGATTTTCCATCTATCTCAGAAATTTCACATGTTTGTGAAGGATGTCTTCTTGGAAAACCATAAATATAGTCTTTCCCACTTGGAGGTGCATGGAGAGCTAAAAAGCCACCGAACTAGTCTATATGGACGTATGTGCTCCAATAAGGACCTTGACACTCAGCCAAAATAAATATTTCATTCTATTCATTGGCGACTACACAGGAATGACATGGTTTACTTTCTTCAAGAAAGATTGGGGGTCGTCCCTATATTCAGAAAATTCAAAAATAATGTCAAGAATCAAAGTGGCCATATAATCAAAGTCCTAAGGAGCAACAGAGGCACATAATACAACTCAAGAAAGTTTAATAATTTTATTGAAGACGAAGTAGTTCATCATCAACTAACTATTGGTTATGCCTTAGAGCAAAACGGAATTGTAAAAAGGAAGAAAAGAACCATCATGGAGATGACAAGGTTGATGCTAAAGGAAAAAGGCATTCTCAATTTGTTCTGGATAGAAGCAATCTATACGATTGTGTACATCTTAAATGGGTGTCTTGGGAGAAAGAGAAGATTGAAAAGAAGTATGTCACCTTGCCAAACATACCTTTAGCATGTGAGATTCCACCACTCATGACGTAATACCACCATCCTCTCCTAGCTTGACGGGAGAAGAATCTACTATAGAATCTTGTATTCTATGGATAAATCTCTTAGAAAAAACATTGAACATTTTTATATATTCCAAGGATTAAATTGAACATTTACTAAATATTTAGGGACCACTTTGAACAAATTAAAAGTTTAGAGACTATTTGGACAATTATTTTTTCTTTATACTGATTGTATCTCCTTCATATTAAAATAAAGTAAATTACGTGTAGTTGATATTACGTTAACATTACAATATCACGTTAGCTTTAGGTCAAAATATCATGTAACTATTTTTTTTATGGAAAATGACACCATAAGTGTCATACTATTACACGGCGCGCACCTAAATGGTATAACTTTTTTTTAATCACTTAGCGTCATATAAATTTTCCATCGATTACTTTAAGTGCTATGGATTTTTAAAAATATTCACCACAAGTGCCCTACATTGGATTTCTAGCACTTAAGTGCACGCTATTAAAAAGTCATGGCATTCAAGTTGTCAATTGAAAGTTATGGCATTCTCAAGTGGTCGAAAAAAAGAAAGTTATAGTACTCAAATGAGCATTTATGGTGTCTTTATTCCATTTTGTCATATAAGTAGCTCAAAATGATTTATAATATGTTAACGTTACAAGGGATGTCCATTCCTCTATCCTCTTCTTGTTTGATTATGGTTTATGGAAGTGGAATGACATTCCAATTGTGTAGAGGGTATCCTGATTTCTTCACACCTTTCTCCTTGTGCACCAAAAATAAATTATAAAAAACTTGAGATATTGGTTAATATGAACTATAATCGATAACGTAGTGACTATTACATTGATAATAATATGATCTATGAGGTTTTTGAGTCAAAAGCATAATCTCTCCACCCAGATGAGAAACCTAATGCCAAAAGTTATAAGTTATTATAATTCTGTTAATTAGCAAAACAATTTAAATCAAACGAATAAAATTACACAAATTCAAAGCTTACTTTTATAGCTCCAGACAATAAAAAAGAACGACTTGGTTGTCAAGTGTGACTATTGTCCCCTTCATAAATTTACCATGACATGTACACTACATAGTAGATGATGCCTTCTGTTGCTTGCCCACTCGGTCAGCAAGTATAAAATCATTAAATCTTGCAGATTGGAATGTAGGCGAAGAAAATAGGGGAACGAGAAAAAAAAAATGATATTGCTTGATATCATTTTTCTTCTGTTTCTACTTAGATGAGAGCCACTGCTCTTACATTTGTGCAATGTCGTCCACTAGAACATGGGACCCCATTTTCATCATGTGTCTTTCATAGTGAAATCGCTCTCCATGTTGTTTTCGTGAATTTTGTCAAGCCAGTTTCTCGCCTCATGAACGGTGGAATAGCACCATAGCAAAGATAATTTGAATTAAGAGAACAGTGATAGTAAAATCAAAGCACTAGATTAATGAAGAAGAAATTAGTTCCGGGGATACTTACTATTATTCATGTGAAAAAAAAAGAAAGAAACATGATAATCAATCCGCATGATATAACATTAAAAAGAAAAATAAGAGAAAGATAAATTCTTTTTTTGTGGAAGGTAAATAGATATTTGAATCACCAGTCCTCAGAGACATGATTGATATAATACGCGTATCATAATGATTCCGAATCTTGAAAGTTCTTTGGACCAATGGCCTTTCAATTTTTGTGGAAATTGAGAAGTTTAAGACACCTGCCTTTCAGTTATAGGTAAATTGAAAATAAAGAATCTCTAAATATGTTAACTTTTTGATGTGTTGAGGGTGAAATTAATAGTTGGAACTTGAATTTCTTTCTCGTTAAGTAAGTGTGCTTATCTTGCTTTATAATGTCACTTTCAGTGTCACCTTCTTTGGTTATGTCAGTCTTGAATGCTTTTTACAGCTTTTGGGCAATCATCCAGCAGTCCATTTGAGTCCCAATTTTGAGGGGGCAAGTAACGCAACCGATCCCTTTGGCACTCTAACGGGGAGCTCCAAGAACGGTAGAACTTCAACTGGTGTCTTTGGTGCTACTCAACCCTCTTCGCCTTTTTCTACTGTGCCTGTCTTCGGTGCTTCATCTTCACCATCTTTTGGAACTTCAATACCCGCTTCTGGTGCATCGTCAACTCCTGCTTTGGGAAGCTCTTCCTCAATTTTTGGTGGTAAGCGATCGTTATTACCCTCCTGATCACGAGGAACGTCTGAAAGTAGACATATAGATAGGCATTTGATCAGGCTCTCATCTTTTCTTTGATATGGGAAGAATATTTGGAATTGGATTTTGATAGCCTAGCTTTCAAACAGATCATGGGACAAATCGAAGAGTATGTTGACATTTGTTCTATAACTCACTTTCTGTGCTTGGCAAATTGAGAGGCGAGAATGATAGTAGTTAGTCTGCGATTCCAGCACAGCAGAAGCCAAAAGGCAAGCAACTTGAATTATGGTCAAGGAATGCAAAATAACACATAAGCTCAAGGAAAGTCAGAAGGAGGGCAGGCATGTTTCTTATGTTTTATGTACCTATGCATGAAGCACAATTAGGATGAGAAATTGTCTAAGAAGATCCGAGCATATGATTTGCTTTCACGATTCCCCCAAAAATGTGGCTAAAAACATTTAGTGATATGATGGTCAAGATTCTTGAATTCAAGTTAAGAAGGATGCGAAAGTATAGCTAGATCCACCAAATGTGATCAGATTTTCATTGGTTCTGGTCTTTGGACACAAGTCGAACAGTTTCCATTTGCATCATTCTAACTAAATATAACAAAATCTTCTATGCTCATTGTATGATATGCTTCTAAGTTTCCTTTTGTCATGTTCATTGTTTTCTAGGCTTTTCTCTATGATGAGAACATTTCATCTAAAGATGAGGAAAAGATACAGTAAAGGCAGTGGTAAAAGAATTCCCAATATGGAATGTACAAACTCCATGTTAGCTCATGCTTTTGTGCAATTTGGAGAGCACTCATAATGAAGAGAATTTATTCAGTACAAACGAGGCTTCGAGCTTTGCAAAGTGTGGAAAAATGTTACTCCTAAATAGGTTCGAGGGGAAGAAATTCTTTTTGAGTTTTATTGGAGCATAAGGTTTTTATTTTTTTGGAAGCTTTGACTTGAAAGAAGGTTGAGTTGTCAGAATTCGACTGCTGCACATTATAGGTTGATGGCTTTGTTTTCCTTTCTGGACCCTTGTGTAGATTGGAATGTCAAGGGATAGTTGTTTGGTTAACTCCTACCGTGTTACATCAAGATAATAATTCAGCTCAAGAGTAGATTAGCAACTAATTGTAGCTAACCTTGAGCTTTAAGAAAATAAATTTGATTGGAGCCGCTGCTTCACATGACACCTTGTGTAATATTTGCTGATGCTAGTTATCTTAAGTGGCATTGATATAGTACTTTAGTTGCTTCATTCGATCAATGTCAACCTCCCCATCGATAATCCTTTTACCTTTCTTTGGTGGAAGTTTGCATTTTAGCCACCATTTGCTTTTCGTTCCTCTGCTCCAATACTCATTCACCTGGCTATTGTACTTTAGGAGTTATATTCCTCCCTGAAATAGTAGAGTCAAATTTGGATGTTTTTTTCTTTTCAAAGTACAATTGCAGTTGTTTCTCCATTTTTCTGGCTTACAAACTGAGAATTTTTCTTCGCTAATAGTCTTCTTTTTGAACAGGATCTTCTCTTTTTGGACAAAATCCTGCTTTTGGTGGGTTTGGTTCGACCACTCCAACAAGTCCTCTTAGAAGCACAAGGCAGCAAAACAGAGCCGGCATTTAGGAGCAGTGTTCTTGTCTCCTCCCTAACCTTCGGTGCATCAGGTCAGTTGACATTTGGTTGTACTAGCACTCCAGCCTTTGATTCTACCTATATCTCTCCATTTGGAGCTCCTGCCTTTGGACAAGCAAGCACTCCTGCCTTTGGTGCTGCAAGCACTCATGCCTTTAATTCAACCGCCAGTCCTCCATTTGGTAGCAGAGAGGCTGCATTTAGCTCATCAACTGCCTTAGTACTCGGCACCGGAAGAACCCTTGGGTCTTCCGGGACACCACTTGGATCTTCAAGTACCCTTGCATTCGGCGCATCCAGTACTCTTTCATTTGGTGCTTCAGGTACCCCTGCTTTTGGCGCATCAACTACCCAAGCTTTTGGTACTTCAAGTACCCCAACCTTCAGTGCTTCCAGTACTCTAGCTTTTGGTGCTTCTAGTGTCCAGCCTTCAATTCCAATACTCCAGTTTTTGGTGCCTCAAGTACTCCAGCTTTTCAAGTATGCCCGCGTTTGGGGCTTCTAGTTGTCCATCATTTAGTTCCATTACTCCAGCTTTTGATGCCTCAATTATGCCAATTCCCTGCGATGATGCTGCTTTGTTTTGTTTTTCTTTCTTAGGGATTTCTCGTCAGTTCATGTGGCGTGAAAGTTCCCTCGTGTGATGGATTATGACATCTTCCTTCACTTATGTATCACCGATTTTCAACCTTTTGTTGTTTGATGAATTTTTTGGAGTGCTTTTCTCTTATGTATGCCACGAGTATCCAGCAGTGCGTTACCTGTGTTTTGTTCATGAACTTTTCTTAGTTAATCCAATTCATCTTTTGCATATCAGTGTGACACTGCTGATTTATTTGCTATGCCTTCCTTCTCGCTGCACACATAAAAGTCCTACTTGTTGAGATAGCGTTGTAAGTTTATTCTAGAGCAACTGAATGTCTTTTCCGGGCCATGTGTATTTGTTTCTTTATACACTTTAGCGACAAGGATTGTGTGCTTATCTTGTTTTATAGTGTTACTTCTATTGTCACCTTCTTTGGTTATGTTAATTGGAATGCTTTTTACAGCTTTTGGGCAATCATCTAGCAGTCCCTTTGGGACCCAATCAGTCTTTGGGCAGGCAAGTAACTCAACCAATCCTTTTGCCCCAAAACATTTTGGTAGCCCAAACCCTTTTGGCACTCAAACGGGGAGCTCCATGTTCGGTGGAACTTCAACTGATGTTTTTGGTGCTACTCAACCCTCTTCGCCTTTTTCTACTACGTCTGCCTTTGGTGCTTCATCTTCACCATCTTTTGGAACTTCAACACCCGCTTTTGGTGCATCATCAACTCCCGCTTTTGGGAGCTCTTCCTCAGCTTTCGGTGGTAAGTGATTAGTTATTACCCTCGTGATCATGAGGAACCTCTGAGAGTGAACTTATAGAAGGCATTTGATAGGGTGCTCATTGTTTCTTTGATATGGAAAGAATATTTGGAAGTGGATTTTGATAGCCTAGTTTTCCAACAGATCATGGGACAAGTTGAGGAGTATGTTGGATTTATCCCATAAGTCGGAGTTTTTTTCGCTTGGCAAGTTGAGAGGCGAGAGTGACAGTAGTTGGTCTGCCATTCAAAGAGAGCAGAAGCCAAAAGGCAAGCAGCTTAAGTTATGTTTCTTTTGTAGAAAGGTGAACTAGTGGGTTTGGAGATGCCACATTTGAATCAGCCGGATTTATCAAATTTAAAGTGCAATTAGGATCTTCTAGGAATGCAAAATGCCGCAGAAGCTCAAGGAAACTCAAGGGTTTACGGAGGGCAGGCATGTTTCTTATGTTTCATGTTCCCGTGAATGAAATGAGCGCAATCACGATGAGAACTTGTCTAAGATGATTTGGGCATGTGATTTGCTTTCATGATTTCCCTGAAACACGGTGATACATTTGGTGACATGAGGGTCAAAATTCTTAATTGGACGCAAGTTGAACAATTTCCATCTGTGTCATTCCGACTAAATATCTCCTACCAAAGAATTTCCTTTTCTCATGTTCATTTTATGAGACGCTTTGAAGTTCTTTTTTCTCATGATCATTCGTGTCATGACGACACTTGATCAAAAGTTGAGAAAATGATGGTCAAGCATAGTGGTAAAAAATTCTTAATGTGGAATGTAAAGACTCCGCGTCAACTAGTGCTTTTGTGGAAGCTGAAAAACAGTCATAAAGGAGAGGATTTGTTCAGTACAAATGAGGGCTTCAAGCTTGCAAAGTGTTGAACAATGTTATTCCTAAATGTGTCCAAGAAATTCTTTTTTTAGTTTTAATTGGAGCATAAGGTTTTTTTTAAGCTTTGCCTTGAAAGAATGTTGACTTGTTAGAATTGGACCATTGCAAATTATTTGTTGATGAGGATTTGTTTTCCTTATATTCACTGTGAGTAACTCCCATTATGTACATTAAGGTATATAATTTGGCTTTGGAATAGTTGAGCAAATGACTGTAGCTAGCCTTGAGCTTAACAAATATAATTTTGAATTTTGTTTCAACTGCCTGCTTCACATGCACCTTGCCTAATATTTTCTGACGCTAATTATCCTAAGTGGCATTGATTGCGGTAGGATCTATAGTACTTTAGTCGGTTCATTCAATCAATGTCTACTTCCCAATTGATAATCCTTTTGCCTTTCTTTTGGTGGAAGTTTTCATTTTGTCACAATTCTCTTCCTGTTCCTATATTCCAATACTCAGTCACCTATTGTACTTCAAGAGTTATATTCCCTACTGAAATAGTAGTCGAATTTGGATTTTTTTCTTTCCAAAGTATAAGTGCAGTTGTTTCTCCATTTATTTGGCTTACGAGCTGAGAATTTTTTTTCGCTAGCAATCTTCTTTTTGAACAGGATTTTGTTTTTTTGGACAAAAGCCTTCTTTTGGTGGGTTTGGTTCGACCCCTCAAACAAGTCCATTTGGAAGCACAAGTCAACCATCACAGCCAGCATTTGGGGGCAATGTTTTTGGTTCCTCCTCCACTTTTGGTGCATCAAGTCAGTTAGCATTTGGTGCTGCTAGTACTTCTGCCTTTGGTTCTACCAGTTCCCCTTCATTTGGAGCTACTACATCTGCCTTTGGACAAGCAAGCACTCCTGCCTTTGGTTCAAGCACTCCATTTGGGAGCACAGGCAACGCATTTGGCTCATCAACCACCCCAGGGTTCTGCACTGGGGGAGCTTTTGGGACTTCCAATGCACCACTTTTTGGATCTTCGACTACCCCTGCATTTGGCGCATCTGATGCTCCTATATTGGGTGCTTCAAGTGCATCAAGTCAGTCAACATTTGGTGCTACTAGTACTTCTTCCTTTGGTTCTACCAGTACCCCTTCATTTGGAGCTACTTCATCTGCCTTTGGACAAGCAAGCACTCCTGCCTTTGGTTCAAGCACTCCATTTGGGAGAACAGGCAGTGCATTTGGCTCATCAACCACCCCAGGGTTCTGCACTGGGGGAGCTTTTGGTACTTGCTTTTCAGGTTCCTCAACGAAACACATAGCGGAAATTTTTGGATATCATCACTATGATGAATTTTGAGTTAGTTGTTCATTGGAGATGTATATACATCTTTTTGATGGATTGTGAAAACTCTCGTATTATAATTAGATGACCTTTTTTTTGTCATATATATATGTATGTATGTATGTATGTATGTATGGATATGTTTATATATATCTCAGTATTAGGTTGAGTTATGGTTACGTTTAAAACTGTATCCTTTGGATGGAAGGACGGGTGAGTCATGGCCCCTGTTCTTGTAAAGTTGGGGGTGCGACATTATGATGCTAGTTTTATATCTATTTAGTGGTGTCAACTGGTATTAGTGGCTTTGGCACCCAAAATATTTTTGAACAGAGCAACGTCAGAAGTTTGCGTGACCTTTTTCCCTATACTTATCCTTTATTTGTATGACTCTGTTGAGGTGCCCATGCTCAACAGGTTGGTCAACCTGACCCCTGCCATCATGCAATCAGTTCTTATTACTAACCCATTTGGAACCCTTCTTGCGATGCCTTGAGTATCAATTGGCCGAACTCGGACTAGTTCAACCATGCCAGTAAGTAAAGATGATCTTGCTATCTTACCTGAGATGATTAACAGCTTGTTCGACCCGTTTGAATTCCTTTGTTGACTTCTCTTATGTGGAGACTACAATCCGATCCACTTGGTTGCATATCTTGTGCTTGTTTCATGTAACCGTATGCTACGTAGAAAAGTGATTCAATCTTTTAAATCCTCTCATTTAGGTGGTGGAAAGACCTGCATCTGTTTGCATATCCTCTTTATTGACATCTCGACGTTTTGTCGTAGAGGCGGATTAGGTTGCCTGTAAGGAAATACCACCCTAACAGTGATGTGCCAAGGGTGAAAGTGGATCCACTTTACTCGATATGCTATATATACCTTATACAAATTCTACAACATCGATCCACTGGACAATATCAAAGTTATTCTTCTTGGGCCACAAAGATATTGGGAATATGCACTTTCTGCTCCATTACTCTTCTCTCGCGGACGTAAGTCACACTAGCATGCAACCCTTGAGGCATCTAGTTCCTACGAGTCAACAATGGCAGACTAATGATCTTTTAGTTTGACAGCTTTAACAGTAAAATGGACGTCGAAGATATAACATGGTCGCTCAAACGACAACAAAGATGTTCCTGCAAACCGAAAGAAGATTCAAGAGAAGTAAAACTTGCCTTGCCATGAGGACTTGCAACATTCTCAGACGAAGAATGCTCGGTATAACTTCCATGCGCACAAACGTTGCTTCTTATTGAGGAGCATAAACGTCTAAACAAAAGAAAGAATAAAGCAGAATTCTACCTAGTCTTACCATAGTTCTACTAATGGGCTCGACCCACAAGTCAAGATAGATTGCGAGGAGAGCTTCTACAATCCCATAAGTAACCCTTTTTTGAGAGATCCTTTCAGTAAATATTGCATGCTATAGCATGTATAGGAATTAGGATGAAGAATATCTCAAGTGCCAAAACCTAGTATGAGTGGACACATAAGTGTCAAAATTTGCAAAAAGTACACTCAAGTGTCAAAATCAGATAAGAATGGAACACTTAAATGCCAATGATGAGAATTTTCGATTAAACACTTAAGTGACTTTTTCGACAAGAATTTTAAATGATGTAGCATTTCTTTAAAAAAAGAAAATTTATCCATGTAGCTAGATAAGCAAAAAAATGATATCATTTTGGTCTAAATTTGACTTTTATATAAATAGTAATTAAATAAATTTTTAAAAAACTAAACTAAAAAAGGTAGCAAATCAGTGAGGGCCTTCACGGCCCTTGCCGCTACTGCCCCACCGTCATTGGGCTCTAGCCAAAGGCCAGTGACCTTAACTGACTATAGATGAGGGGTCGTGGCCCTCCCCCAGATCAGTGAGGATCGTTGGCCCTTGCCTAGAGGGCCAAGGGCGCCACTAGATGTGATGGAGCTAGGTGGCAACCCCGCCCTAGCAAGTGGTAGCCCTTGGCCCTACCTGGCAAGGGCATTGGCCCTCACCGATCTAGGGGAGGGTCACGACCCCTAGCCCCAGATCGCATGCAATCCTTGCATGCGATTGACCCGGGTTGTCAACCCCGATCGACCCTCACCCCATCGTCTCTAGTCTCTTTTCGAGTGGTGGGTAGCCCTTTTCGAGGGTTGTGGAGGCCCTTGTTTTTTTTTTTTGTAAGAAGTAAGAATATTATAACTAAAGAATGTGGAGGCCCTTGTTGGTTTGTTGCTTTTTTAAAAAAATTAAATTAAATTAAATTTTAATTTGATTAATATTTATATTAAAAATCAAATTTGGACAAATCGGCATTTTAGGACAATGATTGCTAAGTGGATATTCCAATAAGCCACATAGACCGGTTTTATTAATGTCAGGTTTCTAGCAAGCCTCGCCGAGTTGACACTTTAGGTATCCAATTTTTAAAAAAAGTTGCGTAAGTATATCTTTTGGAAGTTTTGGCACTTATTTGTTCACTTGTGTTAAGTTTTGGCACTTTAGATGTTCTTCTCCTAGAGAAGAACACATATTTGAAAACCGATGTTCTTATCATCATACATATTCCTATAATGCATGCTATGGAAAAAAAAATCTAAACACATCTAAGAAGCTTTATTGTTCAAAAGTTAATAAAATATATGTTACTTCATACACATAACATAATGTGGTATCTTCAAAATATATACTATCATTATAGGTGGGGGAAAACCTTTGTTGTAATCCCACGGAAAGAAGCGTGCACATATTCGAAACACATAAATTCGACCAAAGTATGATCGGGAATAAGATTCCAAAGTTCCATTAATTCGATTTTCGCATCAATGAAAAGCTCATGACCTGATTGTCCAAAAAATATAATTTGATTTAAACAAAATAGGATGGAGAATTTTTGGAAATTGGACCAAACACACACCACATACTTCTAAAGTAGAAAGTTCTCAACCTTGCTATGTTAAAAGGGAAAATGACCCAACAATTAATACTTATGTGCGGTACTCACTTAAATGCCATAAAAATTTTTTCAATCACTTGAGTGCTCAAAAATTCGGGACTAAGAATGGGGACTTGTCTCCTTTTTTTTTTTTTTTTTTGAAGTGTTTAATCTTAGTAAAACAGTATGATCATAAGATGTAACTAAAATCCAAACTAGATTTAAAAATTCCTCTCTGCACTATCCTCCCTATGTCATGTACAAATTCCTATTTTGTGATGGAACCATGTCCATGAGTTTCATCACAAAATTGGACAAAGTACACCTCAAGTGCCAAAAGTTTGGAAAGTGACACTTAAGTATTAAAATCGTAAGCAAAATGGATCATTTAAGTACCATTTCGGCCAAAATCCGGTTAAAATGTTGACGTGACGATTTTCCGACGAACGAAATGCAAAACAACGTAGTTTTGCATGCTGACGTAGCTAGACAATACAAAAACGACGTTGTTTTGATGCTGATGTATTAAAAAAAATTCATATAAAAATTAATTAAATTAAATTTAAAACTAAATTTATTTAAAACATTTAAAATAAAATAAAAAATATTAAAAAATTAAAAATTAAAAAAAAACTAAAAATTTTAAAAAATATTTTAAAAACTAAAAATTTATAACATTTAAAAACTAAACTTATTTAAAACATTTAAAAATAAAATTAAAAAATTAAAAAAAAAAAAAAAGGACGGCCGCCGCCGCCGCCGGAAGGGCCCGCCCCCCCTTTTTTTTTAATTTTTAGGTTTTAAAAAAAAATTAGTTTTTTTAATATTTTTATTTTATTTTTAAATGTTTTAAATAAGTTTAGTTTTTAAATGTTTTAAATTTTTAGTTTTTTAATATATTTTTTAAAATTTTTCGTTTTTAAATTTTTTTAAATTTTTAGTTTTTTAATTTTTTTAATTTTTTAGTTTTTTAAAATTTTTATTTTTTTAAAATTTTTATTTTATTTTTACATGTTTTAAATAAGTTTATTTTTTTTAATTTTTAGTTTTTATATATATATTTTAATTTTTTTTAGTTTTTTAATATTTTTTTAATATTTTAGTTTTTTAAATATATTTTTTAAAATTTTTATTTTAAAAAAATTTTTAATTTATTTTTATGTTTTAAATAAGTTTAGTTTTTTTTTTTTTTTAGTTTTTAAATATTTTTTAAATAATTTTTAAAAAACAATTTTTTTTTTAAAAACAATTTTTAAAATTTTTAGTTTTTTAATATTTTTATTTTATTTTTAAATGTTTTAAATAAATTTAGTTTTAAATTAATTTAATTAATTTTATATAATTTTTTTAACACATTAGCATCAAAATGACATCATTTTTGTATTGTCTAGCCACGTCATCGTACAAAAAGGCGTCGTTTTGCACTTCATTCGCCGGAAAATCGCCACGTTGGCATTTTACCTAGATTTTGGCCGAGTGACATTTAAGTCATCCATTTTGCTCCGATTTTGGTATTTATCACTTTCTTAACTTTTGGTACTTAAGTGTCCCTCTGTGCCAAGTTTTGGCACTTGGGGTGTACTTTGTCCTAGTAATAATGAAGCTCCGTCCTTAGATCTGCAGCCATTTTAGATTTTCAAAGTTGCCCACGTCTGTACAAACAAATCACTTCTTGTCCTAATCTCTAATTTAAGTTCACTTTTTAACATTATCGGCAACTCAGATCTGGTCCAAGTTCAAATTTTTAGGTATATAACAAATGCTTGGATGTGGAGTCTATGGTGCATTTGATTCACCTAGTAGAAGAACTTCTATGTGATTTTTACCCTAAAAAACTACCATTTGATATAATTGTAGTCGAATTGACGGTGAGAGACAAGTTTTTGATCTTGCTTTTGAGGTTGAGCTGCACATAATCCAAAGATACTAGTTCAAAGGTTATGAGGCTTCTACCCAGTACTTTGCATCTGTGTTATTGTTATGAATGCGATAGAATCATAAATAGCAACTCTTGATGCATCTTCTAAAGAAGATGAGGGAGTAGATTAACTTAGTCAACAAGGTGGCTAATTGTCCGTTTCACAAATATTTGCGTCCAAAAGTTCAGGATTGGAATGGGGTGGGGAATTTGTCGCCCTTTTCAAGTCATGATATGAAATTAAAATCCAACTGTCTCTCCACAGTTGTCCCTAAGTTCAAATTTCTATTTTTGACGGAGCCCCGAGGTATTTTTACCATCTCTTCCTCATTTTTTGCCGCAGCCAAGTTGTTATGCACTACCATTTTGTCTTTCGCTATCAGCTCTTCAATACTTTCGTCGACTGATTTAACTGATTTTTAGATTGTGCTTTCTTTCTGCTTTCCTCAAATTTACCCTGGTGGTTCCTTCAACAGCTGCACCATGCCAAAGACATAGACATTTATAAGCCTTGTCTAAAATGCAAAACAAGGGAAAGAAATTCTTTATCGAAACACCTTGACAAATAGGCATATGTGAAGGAATAGACAAAGAGATAAGAGGTAGACACACATTTTAGTCAAGGCTGTCTGCATTTTTGGCATGGTGATGTTGCAACCGTTGATGAAACCACTTGCTAAACTTGAGGAAAACGGAACGAAGCATGGTCCAAAAGATTAGTTTAATCGGATTTAGAAAAGCACATCGAGTTGAGAGTTGAAAAGTCCATAGCGAAAGACAAAATGGTGGTGCATGACACCTCCGCTGCAGGAAAAAAACTGATAAGAGATGGTAAAAATACATTGGATGGCCTGAAAGAAGACGAGCAAGGCCTCCAATGAAAGATATCTATGCTGAAATTTGAACATTGGTCCAATTTTCGAAAAATTCACCATGCTGATTTTGTTTTAAACCAAACTATATTTTTTGGACAATTAAGTCATGGGCATGTCGTTGATGCAAAAATCGAATTAATGAAATATTGGAAGCTTCTTTCCCAACATACTTTGGCCAAACTTATACCTTTTGGATCTAGCATGCTTCTATATGCGGGTTTGCACCAAATGCCTCCCCACCTGTGATGATAGTGTGAATTTTGAAGATGCCACATTAAGTTGTGTGTAAGAAGATGAGAATATATTTCATCAACTTTTGGACAATCAAGCTTCTTACACATCTTTAGATTTTTTTTCCACATTTTGCATTTATAGGAATATGTGTGATTATAAGAACATAGGTGTTTGAATATGTGTGCATCTTCTCCTCTTCCTCCTTTGCCAGTTGTTTCTTTTCTTCTTTTATGAATTAGATGTTGTTCATGGTGATGTCGCTTGGGCACTTCCAATTTTTTTTTTTGGCAGATTCAATGATTTTTGCACTTATTTTGTTCTTTAAAAGATTAATATTGGCAAATTCTGCAAGATTAACTTTCTTAGGGCAGGTTAGGTGGTGTTTTTGCAAGGTTGAAAGCTATTTAATCATCTAAATCCTTAATGAATAAAGAATGTTGCTATATGTTCAATCGGATTTCCAAAAAGTCATCATCTGACATTCTTTATTTAAATAGAAATGTATTTTTTTGAAAAATCGGGTCATGACTTTTCGTAGATGCAAAAATCGAATTAATGAAATGTAAGATTGCCCGATCATACTTTGGCCAAACTCATGCTTTCTGGATGTGTGCACATTTCTATATGTGGGGTGGCGACAAAAGCTTTCCCTGTGGTGATGATGTTAATTTTGAATTTACCTGTGTATACAGAGATGACAATATGTTAACCTTTGGACAATCAAGTCTCTAGATTTTCTTTTTCGTAAAGTGCATTTGTCCTTGTAAGTTTATGCAATGCAGTTAAAAATAAAATAAAATGGGGCAATGATAAGAAGTCTTCTCCTCTTCCTCATTATTTCTTCTTTCCCGAGCCGAATGGATGTCGATAGTGCCACGACTTGGGCACTTTTATTGTTTTTAGCTAGATTTAGGGTGCATTTGATAACCATTTTGTTTTGGGGAATAATTTTTGATCAGAAATGATTTTTTTTTTTATTCTGCTATCGGGAACAATTTCTAAGTATTTTAAGGCGTCTGATAACTGTCCAAAATTTCTATTCCCGAAATAGAACTGCGTTTGACATCGTCCTCAAAATTTCTACTCCAAACCATTTGCTTTTAAATTTTAAATAATTTTATCATTTTTTCCTTTTTTTTTTTTTTTTTTTTTTCTTCTTTTCTTTTATTTCCCTTCTTCTTCTTCAAGCTCTAGCCGGTCAGCATTCTTGAGGCTAGTGACCGGCCAAACGAGGGCCGACGAGGTCGCCGGCCCTTGTTTGGCCGCGCCTTGTCGGCTGACCCTTGGCTGGGCGAGCACGCCCAGCCATGGCTCAGTCGGGCCTAGCCACCGCTCGGCCAGGCGAGGCTCGTCAATGGCCGGGTGAGCCTTGCCTCGGCTCACGGTGGCTAAAGGAGGCCCGAACAAGGCCCACCTAGCCATGGGCGAGGCTAAGCCTCGCCGGTGGCTGGGCGAGCCTCTAGTGAGCTCGCTGGACCTCGCCCTGGCTTGGTGAGCTCGCGGGACCTCACCTAGGCTTAGCGAGCTCGCTAGACCTCAGCTAACTAGTCACTGGCAATCAACGGTGGCAACGTGGTGGAAGAAGAAGAGAGAAGGAAGAAGAACAAAAAGAAAAGAAGAGAAAAGAAAAAATGAGTTGACTTGATTCTAGAATTATTCCGAGGAACAGAGAATCAACTTTTCTTTTACTGCTCAATTTTACTCCAAATCTATTCCCGGGAATAACTTTGTTAATGAGAACAAAAAATTTATCAAACTGATTTTTATTTCAAATACTTTTAGGAATAAAATAATAAAAATTTTCACTGTTTGGCCGATTGCCAAACGTACCCTTAATGGATTTGGTAGTGGTTTTGCTCTAACCGTTAGATAACAACTATCCTTGGTGTCTTGTTGTGAGGTTGAAAGATTTTGAATCATCTAAATTTTTATATAAAAAAGTATTTGGTGTATGTTAGGTCAAGTTTTGTGTTTTTTATGTCACGAAAATAGGTGAAGAACATCTAAAATGCCAAAACTAGGCATGGATGGATACATAGGTACCAAACTTTCCGAAAGTACACTTAAGTGCCAAAATCGGATAAGAAAGGAATACTTAGGGCGCGTTTGGTAACGTTTTTGTTCCGGGGAACAATTTTTGAACATAATTTTTTTTTCTATTTTAGAAAACAATCTCTGAGTATAAGAACGCGTTTGGTAACTACAAAAATTTCTACTCTAGGAATAGAAATGTGTTTGGTAAACTTGTATAATTTTTTTTATTTCTTTTAATTTTTCAATATTTTTATCATATTTTTCTTTTTTTTTTTTTTTTTTTTTCTTCTTTCTTCCTTTTGGCCGACACTACCGCCACCACCACGCCACCGCCACCACCAAGTCGGTGTCGCCCAGCGGTGGCCCGGTGAGATTGAGCCTCACCGGTGGCTAGGTGAGCTCGGCCTCGCCAGATCTAGGCGAGCTCGAGCTCGCCCGCCAAGGCGAGGCCGACCTTGCGTCGCCTGGGCAAGGCCGTCCTCACGTCGCTTGGGCGAGGTCGAGCCTCACCCAGCCATCGGTGAGGCGTGGCCTCGCCAGGCCACCGTTGGGTGACGTCGACCTGGCGGTGGCCTAGTGAGGCTTGCTCGTCGGTGGCTGGGTGAGCTCGGCCTCGCCGGGGGCTGGCGACGCTTCGGCGAGGTCGTCGGCCTTCAACGGCTGATTGCTAGCCATGGTCGAGGCCGGCGATTGGCCAAAAGGAAGAAGAAGGAAAGAAAAAGGAGAAGAAAAAAGAAGTGTTTCTCGGAATTGTTCCCAGGAACAATAAATAAGTTTTTTCTACTTCTTATTTTTGTTTCAAATCTGGTCTTGGGAACAAAAAAATAGATTTTTTGTTCTCGGGAACAAAAGTGTTATCAAACGCATTTCTGTTCTTTTTTTGTTCCTCAAAACAAAAGAACATATTTTTTTTTTTTTTGGTAAAGAAAGAACAAAAATTTTTGTCCCGAGGAACATAAACAAAAATAAACAAACAGGCCCTTAAGTGCCAATAACGAGAATTTTCGACCAAACAATTGACGTAATTTTTTTTTCCGGTGAGAATTTTAAATGATGTGGCATTTCTTTAAAAAAAATATCCATGTCGTGCCCATTAGCTAAATAAGTCCAAAAACGATGTCATTTGGTCCAAATTTTGATTTTTAATATAAATATTAATTGAATTAAATTTTAAAAATTAAACTTAAAAAAGCCTTCGCTGATATTATGCTTTTTAATTTGTTTTTAATTTAAGTTAATTAATATTTATATTAAAATTTAAATTTGGGGGCAAGTCGACGTTGTTTTGGGACAGGGATTGCTAAGTGGACATTCTAGCAACCCATGTAGATCGATTTCACACCATCGAACGGAATTGGTATTTAAATGTCCAAATTTTATTTTATTTTATTTTTTTAAAAAGTGACACTTAAGTGTACTTTTTGAAAATTTTAGCACATTTGTATCTGTGCCAAGTTTTGGCAATTAGGGTATTTTTATCTCTAAGAATTATGATAAATTACACTACGACGGAGGGTATCGACCCACCCAGGACACAATGACGCCTTGAAGAGGAAACGAAAGGTGGTGTCAAGCGTAAATGAGTTGTTCAACATTTACATACATAATCACACGGGTACCATCAAAGCAACCGGCGTAGAAAAGGATATATGGAGTGATTTATATCGTTTTCACGGTGTATTTATAATAGTTTAATTCATCTAAAATACGTTCTTGGCTTGAATATGGATACTTGTGTGGTGACACACCACATCATTAAAATTTTAATATTTTCCAAAACTATTATTAATTTAGTGATACATATAATGGTAATACATTTAGCTATCTCTTAATCACTTTGGTTTCATTTGTTTCGTGAAAAATAAATGATTTGTAAAATATTTTTTTTCTAAAAACAATAATTTATGTTGCTTATTTAAACGAATGAACACAAATGATTTTCATCATTCATGAAAAATGTTTAAACATGAATTATTGTCGATAATTAAAAGCTTTTTCATTGACTAATTATTTCAAGTGATACAAATCTTCAATTTTTGTTTTCCAGATCATTTATTATGCATGAAACAAACGGAGCCAAAAGATTATAAAGTTTTCTTCTAGTTCCATGTAGAATTTCCGTGTAGTACATGCAAAGCTTATGGGTGAGTTTGATTCAACTTCGAAAATGAGCTTTGGGTGTAATATAAATGTCGAAAAGCCAAAGTCCTAGTGGGAATGTAAATTACGTTTAGTAAGAACTCTTTGCAAAAGGACTTTAGGGTTAAGTACTATTTGGCAAAAAAAAACCTTTGCAAGGGGCTTCGGCTACATTTTTTTTTTTTTTTTTTAAAAAAGATCAAACCCTTTGCCAGAGCATAAGGGCTCAAGCCGTTGACTAAGGCTGCTCAACCTGGGGCAATCGTTGTGAGACTAAGATGAGGGCTGCTTGAGGTTGTAAGACTCCTGGCAAGAGTTGTGAGATCGAGGTGAAGGTCACTTGAGGCCGGGCAACCTTTGGCAATGTTTGCTAGGTCGCGCAGCCTCACCGGCCTCTCGTTAGCCCTTTGCTAGCCCTCGCCAGCTGTCCTCACATAGAGAGATATACAATAACAAGGAGGGCTACTTTAGTGGTTTGGCTAGTTATTGATGATTGCCGATTATTCCATTTGCCCGATGTTATTAATGTATAACGGCAAAATCGGAAAATTTAAGAATTAGTGAGAATAGTTTTAGAAGAAAATAAAGATATTTTGAATCCTAATTTCATAATTCTACAAATGGTACTTAGGAAGATTGGTTCCTATTTACTTTGGGCTTTCGGCATTTCTAATGTCAATATTTGATCGAAAGATACTTCAAAATGCTTGTTAAACACCCTGGCTTGTAAACATTAATTGAAAGGCGATTTAAACGACATAGTTTAATTTTCAATTCGAATGGTGATTTCTTATTTAGATTCTACGAATATTTCCTGTGTTGGAGTAGGTCCAAAAATCTCCAATAGTAAAAGAATTATTTTCCATTTCGTCTCGTTCTTATTTTCCTTTTCGACCTTCTTTTAGATCAATAGGTACTTTTCGATACATTCGATCTATATAAATAACTTTCTCGTATAATGTTTCATCTGTTATGGACGGACTATGCATTATTTAAAAGAACAAATAATAAAAATCACTATAAATTTTTAAAATATAATTTATATAATCTGAATTTTTTTTTCTCCAGAAATATCTTGGATTAGTCACCAAGCATGGAATCAAAATCAATGTCCTAATACGGACAATAATAGCCATTATCATCGCGCCACATCTACGGCAGAAGCCCCCCGTAGCTTCAAAACGACGCGCCAAGTGAGGGAGCTACGCGGCACGCGCTCATTAAAATCCCCCCCACAGCTTTCTTCTCCGTCCCCCGTCCTCACGCAAGGCTTCACTCGTCGTCTCCGCCCCCTCTTCGCCCTGGGAGGCTCCGGCGTATATCTCCGCCGCCGCCGCCGCCGCCGCCGCCGCCGCAGCAGCTTCAGATCGATCGAGGTAACTCCGGAAACCCTAGCCGCCGCCGCCGCCGTCTCTTGTCGCTTCCGGCGATTCGCTTTCGCGAAGAGCCCTAAGTTCTATCGGATCCGCAACGCGCTGGCTCGCTCGTTCGTCCCCGGCGCGAGGGACCGGTCGCGTCCGGGTTCCGATTGCCTCTCCTCGTCGGCCGTTCTCTCTTTGCTTTCCCGGTGTGCGTTTTCCTAGGGTTTACTAGGCGGTTGGGGCGGATGAGCTGAAGGCTCTGTTAGTGCCAGGCCTCAGCTGTTATCTCTTTTGCCGCATTGGCATTGAGATTAGCTTCGCCGTACGTAGCTGTGGAATCTCTAGTCTATGCTCATTGCCGATATGTAGGCGAAAGATTTCGTGGTCTCTGTGTTTGCTGATTTCTTCGGGATGATGTTGCAGCTTCTGATCCGGCTTGGGGGATTTCGGAAGTCCTTACACGTTGCCCCGTGTAGAGAACCGCGCAGCGAGGATGTTCAGCGGAACGAACCGTGAGTATTTCCTCTAGATTTCTAGTTTCTTCAGCTGGGTACATTGCTTGATTGAACTGTTGATTCTTTTTTTTTTCTTTGGTTGCCCATGCCTATTCCCTGCGATGATGCTGCTTTTTTTTCTTCTTCTTTTTGTTTTTTTTTAAGGGATTTCTCGTCAGTTTGTGTGACGTGAAAGTTCCCTCGTGTGATGGATTATGACATCTTCCTTAACTTACGTATTGCCGATTTCCAACCTTTTGTTGTCTGATGAATTTTTTGCAGTGCTTTTCTCTTATGTATGCCACGAGTATCCAGCAGTGCGTTACCTGTGTTTTCTTCATGAACTTTTCTTAGTTAATCCAATTCATCTTTTGCATATCATTGCGACACTGCTGATTTATTTGCTATGCCTTCCTTCTGGCTGGACACATAAAAATCCTACTTGTTGAGATAGCGTTGTAAGATACTTATTCTAGAGCAACTGAAAGTCTGGTGCGGGCTATGTGTATTTGTTTCTATATACACTTTAGCGATGGGGATTGTGTGCTTATCTTGATTTATAGTGTTACTTCTATTGTCACCTTCTTTGGTTATGTTAATTTGAATGCTTTTTACAGCTTTTGGGCAATCATCTAGCAGTCCTTTTGGGACCCAATCAGTCTTTGGGCAGGCAAGTAACCCAACCAATCCTTTTGCCCCAAAACCTTTTGGTAGCCCAAACCCTTTTGGCACTCAAACGGGGAGCTCCATGTTCGGTGGGACTTCAACTGGTGTTTTTGGTGCTGCTCAACCCTCTTCGCCTTTTTCTACTACGCCTGCCTTTGGTGCTTCATCTTCACCATCTTTTGGAACTTCAACCCCGCTTTTGGTGCATCATCAACTCCTGCTTTTGGGAGCTCTTCCTCAGCTTTCGGTGGTAAGTGATTAGTTATTACCTTCGTGATCACTGATCAGGAGGAACCTCTGAGAGTGAACTTATAGATAGGCATTTGATAGGGTGCTCATTGTTTCTTTGATATGGGAAAAATATTTGGAATTGGATTTTGATAGGCTAGTTTTCCAACAGATCATGGGACAAGTTGAAGAGTATGTTGAATTTATCCTATAACTCAAGAGTTTTTTTTTTTTTTGCTTGGCAAGTTGAGAGGCAAGAATGATAGTAGTTGGTCTGCCATTCAAATAGAGCAGAAGCCAAAAGGGAAGCAACTGAAGTTATGTTTCTTTTGTAAAAAGGTGAACTAGTGGGTTTGGAGATGCTGTATTTGAATCAGCCGAATTTATCAAATTTAAAGTGCAATTAGGATCTTCTAGGAATGCAAAATGCCACAGAAGCTCAAGGAAATTCAAGGGTCTATGGAGGGCAGGCATGTTTATTATGTTTTATGTACCTGTGAATGAAATGAGCGCAATCACGATGAGAACTTGTCTAAGATGATTTGGGCATGTGATCTGCGTACGTGATTTCCCTGAAATGTGGCGAAAGATTTAGTGACATGAGGGTCAAAATTTTTTAATTGGACGCAAGTTGAACAGTTTCCATTTGTGTCATTCCGACTAAATATCTCATACGAAAGAATTTCCTTTCTCATGTTCGTTTTATGATACACTTTGAAGTTTTTTTTTCTCATGATCATTTGTGTCATGATGACATTTGATCAAAAGTTGAAAAAATGATGGTCAAGCATAGTGGTAAAAAATTCTAAATGTTTAATGTACAAACTCATTGTCAACTAATGCTTTTGTGGAAGTTGAAAAACAGTCATAAAGGAGAGGATTTGTTCAGTACAAATGAGGGCTTCAAGCTTGCAAAGTGTTGAACAATGTTATTCCTAAATGTGTCCAAGATATATATATATATATTTTTTTTTTTTTTTTTTTGAGTTTTAATTGGAGCATAAGGTTTTTCTTTAAGCTTTGCCTTGAAAGAATGTTGACTTGTTAGAATTGGACCATTGCAAATTATTTGTTGATGAGGATTTGTTTTCCTTATATCCACCGTGAGTAACTCCCATTGTGTTACATTAAGGTATATTATTCAGCTCTGGAATAGATGAGCAACTGACTGTAGCTAGCCTTAAGCTTCACGAAAATAATTTTGAATTTAGTTTCAACTGCCTGCTTCACATGCACCTTGCCTAATCTTTTCTGACGCTAGTTATCCCAGGTGGCATTGATTGCGGCAGGATCTATATTACTTTAGTCAGTTAATTCAATCAATGTCCACTTCCCAATTGATAATCCTTTTACCTTTCTTTGGTGGAAGTTTGCATTTTAGTCTTAATTCTCTTCCTGTTCCTCTATTCCAATACTCAGTCACCTGGCTATTGTACTTCAGGAGTTATATTCCCTACTGAAATAGTAGTTGAATTTGGATTTTTTCCTTTCCAAAGTATGAATGCAGTTGTTTCTCCATTTATCTGGCTTACAAGCTGAGAATTTTTCTTCACTAGTGGTCTTCTTTTTGAACAGGATCTTCTTTTTTTGGACAAAAGCCTTCTTTTGGTGGGTTTGGTTCGACCCCTCAAACAAGTCCATTTGGAAGCACAAGTCAGCCATCACAGCCAGCATTTGGGGGCAATGTTTTTGGTTCCTCCCCCACTTTTGGTGCATCAAGTCAGTCAGCATTTGGTGGTACTAGTACTCCTGCCTTTGGTTCTACCAGTACCCCTTCATTTGGAGCTAGTACATCTGCCTTTGGACAAGCAAGCACTCCTGCCTTTGGTTCAAGCACTCCATTTGGGAGCACAGGCACTGCTTTTGGCTCATCAACCACCCCAGGGTTCGGCACTGGGGGGGCTTTTGGGACTTCCAGTGCACCACTTTTTGGATCTTCAAGTACCCCTGCATTTGGCGCATCCAGTGCTTCTATATTTGGTGCTTCAAGTGCTCCAGCCTTCGGGGCTTCCAGTGCGCCAGCCTTCGGGGCTTCCAGTACTCCAGCCTTTGGGGCTTCCAGTGCTCCAGCCTTCGGGGCTTCCAGTGCTCCAGCTTTTGGGGCTTCTAGTAGTCCATCCTTCAGTTTTGGCTCTTCTCCTGCTTTTGGCCAATCAACCTCTGCATTTGGTGGCAGTCCATTTGGAGCTACATCATCCCCTTTTGGATCCCAGATTGGTGAGTCTTGTAAAATGAATTAATTTTGCTTCAGAAATGTTTTGGACTACTATCGTCTTCCCAGTTCTCACTTGGAATATCCAGCCTGCCTAAAAAAAGGCTGGTCTAACAGATTTTGGGTCGTGGCTTGCTACTATAACTTATGAATAATTTTCACTGCAGTGTACTGTAAGAATTTGGTCCTCACATTATTTTTCATGCAGGAGGCCAGGCCACAACACCAACTTTTGGAACTAGTGGTTTCGGACAGTCACCTTTTGGAGGTCAGCGTGGTGGAAGTAGAGTGGCTCCTTACACACCAACAACTGAGGCAGATAATGGCAGTGGGACTCAAGGAGCTGGTAAGCTAGAGTCAATATCGGCAATGCCTGTATATAAGGATAAGAGCCATGAGGAGCTTAGATGGGAGGATTATCAAGCGGGAGATAAAGGTGCAGCCCTCAGACTGTTCTTTTTATGTAAGTATTGGCTTTAGCTGCATTGACTGTATGTATGCTAACGAGACATAATTTTTAGGTGGACCAAATCCTGCTGGTCAGTCCGCTGGTGCTATTGGCTTTGGTGCTTCTTCTTCAACTCCTTCACCAGCATTTGGTCAATCATCTCCTTTTGCTTCCAACACAACCTCCAATCCTTTCGCTTCTAAACCCTTCAGTACTGGGTTTGGATCCTCGGCTACACCTAGCATTTCACCTTTCAGTTCTTCAACCGCATCGACTGCACCTTCCTTGTTTGGATCGACTCCAACTCCTGCATTTGGTGCCAGTTCATCACCATCCATGTTTCCTACATCAGGCCCTTCTGCGTTTGGTTCATCACCATCAGTTTTTAGTTCTCCGACTATGGGGAGCTCTCCATTTGCCTCTAGTTTTACCTCTCAGTCCACCCCATTATTTTCATCTACTACGCCATCCTTTGGCCAGACTGGCTTTGGACAGAGCACTTCTACTTTTGGACAGACCGGGTCTCTCTTTGGACAGACTACATCTCCTTTTGCTCAGACAACAACTCCTTCCTTGGGTCAAACAAACATGTTCAGCACACCTACTGGTGGGTTTGGGGGAAGTTCGTTCCCAAGCACTTCTTCACAGCTTCCTTCTACAACTCCCACTGGATTCAGTCCAATAAATGTAAGTTGGTTTTGATAAAAATTTATTGCAGCATCTTATGTGTAGCTTCTGCTTTTTGCAGTTTTATTTCTTCCTGTATAATTGTTAAGTTTTTCTCCTCCTCTTGATATTTAGGTGAACTTATAGTTCTTTTTTTTTTTTTTTTTTTTTTTTCCGGGGGGTGGGGGTTAGTGGGGTTCACTTCTCTTTTAATCACATTTGATGTTGTGTCTGCAGCAGTCCTTCTCAACTCCCTTTCAATCATCTCAACCCGCCCAAACAACCAGTATTTTTAGCTTTGGTCACTTGGGTCAGACACAAACAGGTTACTTGAGCTTGTTAAATTATTTCTGTCTTTTCTTTTGGTGTCAATAGATGAATTTGTATGTATATAATGCTGATTTTATTTCTGTTCTGTGGTGTCAGCTGCTGCCGGTGGTTTTGGTACCCAAAATATATTTGGCCAGAGCAACCATGGAAATCCGTGCGTCCTTTTACACTATACTCGCTCTTTATTTGCATAACTGTGTTGGGTTTGCCTCGCCCAATTTGGTGCTGCCTATGTTTTGATTCTTGAGTTGTATTATCTTTTCGTTCTTTCTATTACTTATTTATTCTTCTTTGGCCAGTAAGAGGGGATTTTGCACTGTGCAATTAATTAATGATGTGATGCCCATGCTCAACAGGTCGGCTACCCTGACCCCTGCTGTCATGCAACCAGTTGCTGTCACTAATCCATTTGGAACCCTTCCTGCAATGCCTCAAGTATCAATTGGCCGAACTGGGACTAGTTCTTCTATTCAATATGGAATCTCCAGCATGCCAGTAAGTAAAGATGATCTTGCTACATGAGACGATTACGAGCTTGCTGACCTGTTTGACTTTCTTCGTTGGTTTCTTCAATACAGAAGACTACTTTCCATTTTAGTTGCTAATTTTGTGCCTTCTGTTTTGGTAAGCTTATGATGTGCAGAAAGTGATCTAATCTTTTAAATCCTGTTGTCTAGGTGGTGGAAAAACCTGCTCCTGTCCGTATATCCTCTTTATTGACATCCCGACATTTGTCGCAGAGACGGATTAGGTTGCCTATAAGGAAATATCACCCTAAAAGTGATGCGCCAAAGGTAAAAGTGGATTAATTAACTGATGTGCGCTATACTTGTTATGTTTTCTAGAACATTGACTGGGAATATGCACTTTCTGCTCAATAACTCTTTTCTCATGTGCTACAATGAAAACCTCACTTTTTGGATTGCCATTCCAGGTTCCCTTTTTTAGTGAGGATGAAGAAACACCTAGCACGCCAAAGGCTGATGCTCTTTTCATTCCTCGGGAAAATCCAAGGGCTCTTGTTATCCGTCCATCTGAGCAGTGGCCTTCAAGAACTAGCACAGAAAAGCCATCTCCATTGAAGGACACATCTGGAAGCTGGCAGGAAAACGGTGAGATTCTTATGTCTTGGTCTTGCTGTATAGTCCTGTAAATTTGACAAATAATAACTGGTGATTTTCATTGCTTGTGACGACATCTTAATTTTATCATAAGATGCTCGGATATGATTAGGCTTTTGTCATCCCTTTATGCTTGACGGAGTGATTTTATATAACTCATCTCTTTTGAAATAATTTTTGATAAGATTTAACACGTTTATACAAGATTATATAGCAAACCTTAAAGTGACACAGATTGACTCCAATTCTTAATATATGCTTAAGTTTTATAGCATGATAAAAAAGTAGTGTTTCCAGTGACACAACTTAACACTATTACAAAATATAACATGTGAAAATACATAGCTAGCCCTTGAATACATCTCTCTTTTTCCATATTTCTTGATTATTCATTATCCTGGGTTATTGTTTTAGTGTCCAAATTCTGGTTTTGCCATTTTGGACTTAAAAGTGAACACGATGCAATTGTCTATGTTCATTGGCCTTTGCTCTGTCTGACACCCTTTCTGTTCAAGTTTCTTGAGGAAATTGATGCCAGTCTTTGGGTATTTTGACTTTTGAAGTTATAGCTTTTGCTGAGGAAATTGTAAGAGCATAGACAAAGGACTCCGATGTTCTTATGTTTCAAATTAGAATTCCTTTTCTCGTTGTTACATATATTTTTACTCAAAAGTGAAGTCCTGAGGAGTAACTCTTGGATGATTATTATTTTTTTTTTTGAAGTAACATCCTGTTCTATTGATAAGTGAAAAGCTTCTCCTGACAAAGCCGATTTTTTGTGTTTGATACTACTTTCTCGAACAATCTCAAGTATAATTCGAGATGACAAAGTAATCTCTCAAAGGTGACTCCAATCACGGAGATGTTCCTGTTTTGCAAATATGCAGAGATAGTTTCAATTAGAAGTTGTGAAATATGTAAATTATCATGGTTAATATTGTAGATCTGAAGACCTTATATGATTAACTTAATTATTATTTCCAACTTGCAACAGGAGGTCCAGTTGAAAATGGTCGCATGAAGGATCAAACAGATCATGTTAGAGGCAGCCACAAATCAAATGGAGACCATGATGATCACTCTGTTCTGAAAGGTGACTCCTCAATGACACTCAATGGACACAGGGCTGGTGAGGCTGCAATAGTGTATGAGCATGGTGCAGACATTGAGGCACTAATGCCCAAGCTCCGTCACTCCGATTACTACACTGAGCCTAGAATCCAGGAGCTGGCTGCCAAGGAAAGGGCTGAGCCAGGGTTCTGCCGCCGTGTCAAGGACTTCGTCGTGGGGCGGCATGGTTATGGAAGTATCAAGTTCATGGGTGAGACTGATGTTCGACGGCTTGATCTTGAAGCCCTTGTCCAGTTTAACAACCGAGAGGTGATTGTTTACCCGGACGACAACAAGAAACCTCCCACTGGACAAGGTCTCAATAAGCCAGCTGAAGTTACACTTCTTAACATCAAATGTTCCGACAAGAAGACTGGACAACAGTGGACAGAAGGGCCTAAAATTGAGAAGTACAAGGAGATGCTCAAGAAGAAGGCTGAGGATCAAGGTGCTGAGTTTGTGTCGTATGACCCTGTCAAAGGAGTGTGGAAGTTTAAGGTCAGGCACTTCAGTAAGTACAAGCTTGAAGATGAAGTTGATGATTGGAATGTATCTGCTGCCTCTGAGTCCTGATCTAAGAAGGATTGGTAATTGAGATATTGTAATTTTAGATCTTGTTGAATCAGTTTTGGGTTTTGTATAGCACCAGCATGATGTCTTGGATGGTGTGTTGTTGGGCTTTGTAGTCTATATTTTGCTTGTTATCTGCTGGTATCTGCTGGCTTTCCCAATCCTCTGTAATCCTTTGTTTCTTTCTTTTTGACTTGGAACTTTATTTTGGCTGGTGCCACAAAGGTTTGTGAAAAAAGAACTTGTACTTACGAAATTGGACGAGAATGGAGAGAATCACATGCTTCATGGTTACTCCGGTGGGGAAATTATTAAAAAAAGTCATAAATTTATTGTAATTATACCAATTCAATTCTAAATATCTTTTTTTTATTAATTCAATTCTAAATTTTTGCAATTATGTCAATTCAGTCAATTTTGGTTGGTTGAATTTTGGCTGGTTGGTGTTGATGTGGACGCCAGCGAAACGGTCCGATCGAATGTGGTAATTTTTATTATATTTTTTATTTCTTCTTTTCTGTTTTTTTTATTTCTTTTTTCTTTTCTCTTTTTCTCTTCTTCCTTCTTTTGCTTCTTTGCCCACAACTTAGCGAAGGAGGGGCAATAATCTGGTCACGGCAGGCAAACATCTTCCGTTGTCGTTCCTTCACCAACGGTTTAGGTCCCCGGTGGTCCTCTTCCCCCTGCTCCCTTGTCCTTCTCTTCCTTTTCTTCTATTTCTTCTTCTCCTCTCTCTCCACTTCTTTCCATTATCCGACGCTGCCTTTCTTTACTCCAGTAAGCCCGAGACCTCGTTTTTGATCTCTTTTGAGCACTTCCTCGCTCGCCGCTCATCCTCCACGCTCTCTTGCAATCCCGAAGATATGACCAACCTGACCACGGACGACAACGTCAGGAAGTTCGACAAACTCGATTTTTGCGTCGGAGGGTGAGAGGTTCCGCGAAGATCGTACTACTTGCTCGATTTGCCGCTTTGGGGGTACGTCTATGAAATGCCCTACAAATTCACATACGGTTTGGTCTCGCTGTTTTGGAACACTTATAACGAAACCTCTAATCTCACCTCCAACGAAAGCCTTGTGCATTGCCTCATCGAGCCGGTCTTCGCTAGGGCCTAGGCAAAGGCCACTATGGCCTCACCAATCATGGGCGAGGCCATGACAAGGCTGGTCTTGCCCAAATCTTGGTGAAGTCGCCTCACCCATAGCCCTTAGTGAGCACTGTGTGCAAAGAAGGAAGAATAGAAAAAAGAAAAGAAAAAATAAATGATTAAGGTAAAATTAATTTAAAAAATTAAAAAAAATTATCTAAAAATTGCCATATCAACATCGGCCGAGCAAAATTGGCTAAATGGATTGAATTAATATAATTGCAAAATGTTTAAAATTGAATTGATAAAAAAAAATTTATGATTGAAGTAACACAATTGCCATAGATTTATAATTTTTTCTGTAATTTTTCCTCATTCTAGCCATATGTTATTTTTTACAATTAGGTGATGTTGTGCATAATTGAACTACTCCTAAATAGGAGGGATTTTCGACAGAACCCATTGATGGTGGCTCGAGGCTGGCTATTGATAATCTATGAAGCAACAAAACTCTCTAGGAGCCTTCATGTTGTATCAAATATTCCAACACTCTTCGACACTCAGTCAATACTTGTTAGAAAATCCGACACTTTGTCAACTTTTTCGACACTCTCTTACGCTCGAATTCAGAATTCTGACATGTCAATTCGGCATTTTGACATGACATGAATGTGGTCAATTTTAAAAATTTTCAATAAATGAGAGGTTAAAATGAATATATATAAATTAAAATAATTAAAATAATAAATTGAGAAAGAAGAAAAATCAGTTTTCTCTTCTCTTCCGACTCTCATTTATTATGACACGCAATTCACTTTCTAAGTTTATCTTTTTCTCTTCTCTTCAGACATTCGCTGACACATGAGTTAAGAATATAGATTGCTTGTTTTTTTTTTTCCATGTTTCATGTAATATTGAAATGGAGTTGAATTTGTTAAATTCAAACAATGAATGATATTAATAAATGGTGAATTAATGTTTTTAGTGTAAATTCATTCTAAGATATTTTATTATTATTATTTATTTATTTGTGAATTTGCATCAAGTTAATTTGATTAATATAATCATAAAAATGATGATTTATCGTGTGTATATAAAAATATACATTTAATATACAACGTATCCAAACATGTCGAAATTCTTTATTTTTTTAAAAAAGACCACGTGTTAGCATGTCGATATCAATATCAATATCAATATATATATTTATATATATATATATATATATTATGTCAAGGATTCGACTTAACTCACCTTACGGAAGTACAGCACCGACTATATTTCGGGGAGACTAGCCTAGCAACTCACTAATTGGAGCCCCTTTGCTTAAGTCTACCTTATGGGAGCACAGCATCGACTATATCTTGGGGGGTAGCCTAGCAACCCACCAGCTGAAGCCCCCCTGCTTAAGTCACGGAACTGCTTTGAGAATTGTGGCGAACTCTAGAAGTTGAACCCTGACCTGGCAGTCAAGAGGCCAGGCCTCAACCAGCGCAGCCTTGTGTGGGTGAGTATGATACTTTAATATTAATATCCCTAGTCTAGAAGGGTGTGGACCTCGAGCTGCCTGGGGGCAATGAAGTTGGCGCCGTGACACTAGGGTCCCTAGATTGACACAAGGACCCGAGCTCAAGTGCCGGTGATCTGGATCTGCACATAGGGGCGCCCGGGACTCGAGTTCGACGGCTGAGATCTTAGTCTTGGTGGTTGGGCGCCTAGGTCGGGCTGCTAAGGTCTCAGGTTAGGTCCTGGGTTGGGCTGTTGATTTCGCAGGTTGAGGCATCACAACCCGATCGGAGGAGACAAGTCGGTTGGGTTCGATCATAGGTTGATGGGCTGATAGTTGGGGACTCGAGTCAATGTTGGGCATTGCGGTCTTGGGTTCAAAGGTTGGGGACTTGTGTCCAAGTGCTAAAGTCGCGACACATACCACTAAGAGAGTGTTAACAAACGAAGTGTTCCGTCCGATAACTTGGGTCCCTATGATTCATGACTCTAGATATTTTAATAACAAACATCATTTTTCCATAACTTGAGTGTAAGCATTCATCGATATAAAAAACATATATCATCAACTAATTTTCCATATCATTGCCCAGCAACTAAAAATGAGAAAAATTTTCTTGGCCATTGTCTATCCACCGGGCAAGAGGATCCTAGTTCCTCCGAGAAATGATCTTAACATGCTAGATGTTTTTGCTGGTGAAATTAGCTGCCTGTTTACTTACATTCCTTAATTAAGAAACAAATCTATTGGACGTATCGATGTTGTTCATGCGATTCAACCAGTTCAACAGAATTCTCGAATTTCTAGTTTCGCTGGTGAACTCGAATTGGTGCTTGAGGAAGCCTGCACCGGAAGTGTCGAGACTTGAGTGTTGCCAGAAGCATGATTCTGATTGAATAAGATCGGTCGCCACAAGGGCGATTTGCTTCGATGGTGTCTGCGCCGAACGTCGGACCAGTGATGAGTAGTCTCCACCTCTTTTTCGAGCATCCGCGCATCGTTCTCTTTCCATGGATTGGAGCAATTTGTTGCTTCAGAAAGACTTGAGAAATAGTCTTTGTTATATTGTCCACGAGTCAAAACCAAGCAAATAAGGTCACAAAGTCTCTCGACACAAACCAAAGCATACAATTTAACACCCTCCTGCCCCTCCCTTTCCCTCGGTAGCTTGGGCATATGGGAACTTACTGTTTAAAACTCATTCTGGAGAGCAACATACGGAAAAAAAAAATTAAAAATAAAAATAATGAAAGAAAGAGCACGACATGTAGAGACGTGCCTTAGACCTCAATAAAGAAAACACGCTTCTTTGTGTTTTTCACCAATGCAATTTTTTCGATTATTTGATACGCTCAATTGGCATTTTGGATTTGGATCGACAAAATATCCTGTGGGGAAAAATTGGATGCCCAGTCAGAAGGACTCAGAAGGATCGTGGAACTCTTGGGGTCCTAAAACCCAATCAAGCAACAAGAAAATCCAGCTCCACGTTTGTCATATGAACTTGTATGGCATTACAGAGAAACTCATTGGGTTGCAGCTATTCAACTATTAGATGAGTTAATCAAGGAAAGGTGGCATGTTGTGGGGAAGAGTGAAATAAGCAAATATGATTATGTCCTCTATGAAATGAACTCATAGAGACAGGAATTTTGCATCCATGTCCATCATACCCAAAAAGGAAAAGGAGAAAAATGAAAAATAAAGGTCAGTCATCCATTTACAGCATGATTTATCATCAGTCACTGCATTATTCATAATTTCGTTAATGCTCCTGTCCAAGATAGTGATATGATCTAACTATCAACCCTCAATGGATTGGCATTAAGGGGTAGAAGCCACAGAAGGCCCTCTTCCCCAAGAAAAGGCGATTTAAGGCAAATAAGTATATGAAACAAAGGAATTCGCAAGATCTTTCTTCAATCAATGATGATCTCCTCATAATGCTCAGGTAAAACCCGCAGCAGATTCAAAGGTTCACAACAGAATGCGGATATCTTGCATTTCAAGCCATTGCAACATGACCATGTAAAGCAACTAGGCAAAAAATGAAAATAAGAATTGAATGAGAATTTATGGCATTGAATCCTAACCTTCTTGCTCCGCAGAAATGGACTGATATTGAACAGAAGTCCTCTCTTCTTCACATTAATAACTCCCAGTCACCGTGGAAAAATCAAAAATGGACAGTGTACATATAACTACAATTTCAACATTAAAACACAACATATTTGTTAATCAACTACCATGGCTTCAGAGCCTCCATTAGCATCCTCCAATCCATTCTTCTGTTCTTCCGCAGCAATCCGCATCTCCTCAATCAGATTCTTTTGATCTTCCTCTAAAGTAGTCTGTAGATCCTCCACCTATTTATACATAGGAACCGAAAGTTTTTCAAGATGAGTACTTATGCACTATTCACCAAGTGGAATAGTTAATCATCTGTAAGAGGAAATAATCTAAAATTTGTTGGAAAGAATGGTCATATATCAGAGAAAATAGCATCTAGCAGATAAGACCACTGGCAGATAAATTTGTCATAAAGGTTAGGCCAAAGTAAAACCAACTCTGGAGGAATCCTACCAAAAGCCGAAAAAGATGACATAATAGCTGAGTACTTAACAATGAGAGAGATGTGAGAGTGCTAGAGGAACAATAAATATGCAGCTCCATGTTCTGTTAAATATTAAGCAAACTGGTTAACTGAGGATGGGGACAAGCATGGTTCTATACTAGTTCTATTGATTCACTAAATGCTGGCTTGACTACAAGATAAGTTACAAGGACGGTCTTAAATCATGCTGAACACAAGTCTTTTAACCATATCATGTCGAGCAGTTAGGGAAAGCAAGTGTTGATCCAAATACAGACATTTGCCACATACCACATGCAATAACAGGGCAAATTGCTTTTTCCGAAGCTCAAGCATTCTTGAACTTGCTGTATTCTCAGCCTCAAGAGCTGCAATCTCTCTCTCCAGCTCCGTAATGATCTTCTGTGTCTCCGATCTCGGTGGCTGCATAGCAATCAACTTTCTAATTGCCTCACACTCCTCTTTATGCTTCCTCTCAATCTTACTCTCCTCAAGTTGCTTCTTCAGCTCTTCTATATCAGCCTGTGCCTGCAGAATCTGCCTGTTGATCTCGTCTTTCAACTCATTGAAATTATCCTTCTCTCTGACGTTAGAACTGACAACCGCCTTGCTCTTGAGAAGAGGAATCTCAAAAGTAGAAAGCTCCTGTAAGAAGGCTCTAGACAACTTCTCACACTCACCATAGTTATCTTCGTTCTTCTCAACTTCGACGACGAAGGAGGTGAATTTCTTTTGAAGTTTCTTCAATGGCGGTTCACCTCTTGTTGTTGTGGTTCGGGTTAATAGTCTATGCTTTATGATTATGTCGTCTTCAAGAGGGCCAAATGCATAATTTGCTGCCACTGTTTCCCCCCTCCCCGAAACTTTCCTTCCCTTTGCAGACATCTAGCCAGCTGAAGCAGATGGGCTATCCAATACTGAAATAGAGCAGTTTCTGCAGTTGTTACAAACATCTAGAATGATCAACAAGCAGCAAACTTACTGATAAACAAAACCGCACCATAGATTGCTCCATGTGTGAATATACTTGCATGCATAAGACGAGCAAGTAATCGGACCCAAACTAACCAGCATCTTGGACAGCGCGAGGTATCAAACATATTATAGATACTGAGACAGGGAGGCTTTATGAGCATTCTGATTTACGCAACTGACTCGAACTACACAAGCCGAAAGTTTCAAAACTTTTAAGTCAAATTTTCACAGAAATTTTCACGAACACCTGGCGGGCAATCACCACAAAGTCGAAACCAATTTCATTTTCCAGGTCCAGCCATCTTCTCTGAACTGCAGTTAAAATCGAATCGAACCCAACACAGAGCCGAAGCAATTTTATCTTCCGGCACCAGCCATCTTCTCAGAACCAACACCATAAAGCAAATCCAACCCCCTACCCACCCACCTTCCAAACCCAGAAAAATGGCTTCAAAAAAAAAAAAAAAAAAACAAACAAACAAACCCAGGTCGAGAATGGATTCAAATTCAACTCCGAAGCAACCGTCATGACAAAAAAAAAAAAAAAAAACGGAAGTGTAAAAATCAGAAGCAACCATCGTCACAAGGGGACATGGCGACACGCTCACCAAGCGGATAATGACAGTCGAACGATGAAGGGAGAATTCGAATCGAAGGGTCGCCGTTGATGCTGAGAAAAAGAGAGAATGAAGACGTACCCCTGTAAAGCCTTTCCGCTCGGTTGAGCTGAGCCGAGCCGAGCGAGCACGAAACCGAGGAGAGAGACAAACTGAAGAGTTGAAGACCAGTGCGCTGATTATGACAACGGTGGACGAGTGCGTTTTCCGTGGCTGGGAAAACGATCGGTATAGCCCTTAAACTTTCGCTCGACATGCGATTTGATTCCTAAGTTTTTTTAATTTATTCAATATGATGATCGACTTTAATTCAATGTATAATATCATTGTGATTCTTGAACTTTCTGTACATATTCAAACTAATTTCCAGAATAGTATAAATTTTTTTAGTATTATCTCTAGACCTAAATTAATGGACAGGTGATATTGAATATTTTCGTATAATTCAAGGATTATTTTAGATATTTACCAAAAATTTAAGGAGCATATTGAACAAATTAGAAAATTTAAGAATCATATTACGCATTAGATTAAAGTTCAAGGGTCACATTGAATAAATTGAAATTTCATGAATCACATCACACATGGAACCAATGTTCATGAATCATTTATATCATTTTCTCTTCCTCGTTGTTTTTGTCCCATGCTTCATTTTGTCTCATCAATTTTCCAATTAAATTTTTAAACAAAAAATGGCCAAGTTAAACACAATTATTAACACATGGCACCTACGCGCAAAAAATTTCTCTTGTTGAAAATTACAAGTTTAGTCTCATACCCATGTTCAATTTAACTTCATTTTTATTGTCTTAGTCCCAAACCTAGTCTTGTATCATTTCTTGAGACCTAATTCCGACAAAAAGAAAAAATTAATTTTAGATTGAGTGACAATTCTGACTGCAATTGTTTTGTCTCGAAAAAATTACAAACTTTCACTTAAATGCCAAATCTATGCCCCCTTAACTTAGAACCATTACCGACCAAAAAAAAAAACTTAGAACCATTGATTGTCCTCAGCAATAAATCCATGTGCACTTGTTGGCTGGATTTAAAGCACTATTCATTGTCTTCTTCTCTGAGCCACAACTTGGAGAATAACAATGAAATTGTTCATTGTTTCCTATAGTTCACCTGCAAGTAAAAAGACCTCTAGATTGAATTTCTCTAGCAAGACTTCATTATTTTGTTGTAATATGAAGTTGTAGACCACCATTTGTCGAGAGACACCATAGATTCTAGATTAGCCAAGCTCACTATTAAAACCTTTTTTCTTGAAACAAGGTTGACTTCAGAAGTTGTAGACCACTGTTTGTTGAGAGACACCATAGATTCTATGAGATTAGCCAAGCTCACTATTAAAACCTTTTTTTCTTGAAACAAGGTTGACTTCAGATAGAAAGTCAACAATGGGGGCTAGATTTAGGATAAGAGTGAAAGTTTGTGAATCTTTACGAGCTAGAGCCAGAATTGTTACTCAACCCAAAATTGGTACTTTTTATGAGACAAGAAAAGGTTAGGGCCAAAATTATCACTTGATTTAGGGCAAAAATTGTCACTCGACCTAAAATTGGAATTAGCCCGATGACATAAGTTAAGTACATACATATTATTATTTTAGAATAAATATAAGGATAAGAATCATAAGCCATAAATGGTAGAGGATAAAAAAATAAATGTGTGATTTATATTTAGGGGCTCGTAAATGTAGATGCCATGTGTCAATCTTCAATGACGATTCATCGAGTTACATCTAATTTTACATGAAAATAAAAAAGACTTTTTAGGACCAGTTAAGAAAGCAAAATTACCCCATCTTTTTTCCCAAACTATTTAAAACATATGTGGCAAGTCATGTACCGAAGATATCCGATGAAGATATTCGCAATTTGCTCTTACGTTAGTCTTAAATTTCATTGCAATTATAGTTTTGATGATCCTTTTTGCTAGGATCTAACTTGAGATTATTTCTCTCCTTGTTCTATACTAGATTCTTTCTTCATTTCCTTGGCACCTCCATATAACCTGGCAGTAAACTTTTCATAATTCCAACTGAAAGGGAAAAAGAAAAAACCAAAAAGATTAACCGATCACCAATAATAAAGCACCGCAAAAAGCGCAGACAGAATATCACCAGCTCTTTCATGGGAGAATAGAATAGTAGTATCATTTGATAGCATCATTTTCCTCCCAAGCGGCCATCACTAGTCAAAGTTCGGGCGCAAGAACCGAACTTTTCCAATTGGAGAGGCATCAATATACTTACCTGGTCTGCTTCTTCATTTCCAAACTCATTAGCCTTTCTTTTTTCAGACAAGCTAAGCTCTTCCTAATATGAAGATCATTAGATTGACCGCAGTTGATTCCGGCAAGGCCGTGCAGTGTGCTTTTCCGGTACAAAACTGAAAAACTGCACTAAGATCCTAGGACCGTAGAAGTTTTGCTGTACGCCGATAGAGAAAGGCACATAAAGTTGTTACATCGAGTGCTAAGAGCGAGCAAAAGAAAGACCATTACCGCAGGACTCGTGGATCAGTGTCGAATTAATTCCATACGCCACTAACTCGGCGATAGAGGGGCCCGAAAAACGAGAGAAGGGTGGATGGTCGAATCGAGTCTCCGAGGAGCACAGTCAGAGCACGTTACTTCTCATACAACAGGAAGCACCAGGATCTCGGAGGGCCTTGTCATGCTGCCTCTGTAAGAGATATGTTCTTTTGGATGGTAAGCAAAAAAGGTGGGCTTATCATGCTTTGCTTCGCTATTATACAAGTTGACTGACTGTGATTTCCACTTACCTGTTTATAAAACTGGTTGTTTCCACTCATACAAGAACTCCCTATAGCTTCTCCTCCACAAGCTATTCAGTTCAAGCCATACACAGAAACTAAAAGCAAACAAAAAGGGGCTTGCTTCGTGTTCCTGTCATGGAAAACGGTGCTTCTTACGTGGTGATGGTGCTGGTTCAATTGGCCTACGGAGGCTCGACCATTCTCATGAAGATTGCCCTTGAGAAAGGGCTCGATCAGCTCGTCTTCATTGTTTACCGCCATCTGATCGCCGTGCTGTTGTTAGGCCCTTTCGCTTAAGTGCTTGAAAGGTAAAGAATCTCTTCGTCCTGTCATATGCTTCTCCTGTTTTTCTGCATTTTACTGATATGGTAAACTGTGCATGGACAAAGCAGGAAGCAGCGCCCTTCGCTCTCGTTCAAAGTCATGGCCAAAATCTTCATGCTCTCCTCCCTCGAAACCACCATCCATCTCAATGTGTACTATGCTGGTTTGGCGTACACTTCCGCGACCATCGCGAGTGCCTTAAGTAATGTCGTCCCTTGCTTAACGTTTCTCATTGCAGTTATTCTCGGGTAACAGCTTGTTTCAAAGTGCAAAGAAACGGTCTTCGATTTCCCGATTCTGTAATAGATCACCAAAATTTTCCCCTTTGGATTGTGTTCTTGATTCAGGATGGAGAAACTCAGCATCAAGAACGCTAGCGGCCAAGCTAAGATTGTCGGTGCGCTTATCTGCGTCGGCGGTTCTCTCACGTTTACCTTCTGGAAGGGAGGGTACCTGATAAGAAGCCTTCTGAACAAGCCACTCATAAGCCTTCATGACACCAGCCATGCTTCTGATGTCTTGACGCATGGAAAAGAAAATTGGATCAAAGGTTCTTTACTTATTTTGATCAGTCATATTGCATGGAGCGCATGGCTTATTCTCCAGGTGATTTTGCTGATGTTCAACTTCTAGTGATAGAGATGAATCATTGAAGGAAGATGAAACTGAATACTTTAGCGTGTTACGTGATTGTAGGTTGTCGTATACAAAGCCTATCCAGCTCGACTGTCCCTCACTGCTTTGATTTGCTTCTTCGCATCTCTGCAATCTTTGGTCCTTTCTCTGTTCTTCGCACGAAATCGGAGCTTGTGGAAGTTGGAGGTGGACGTGCAGCTCTGGACCATCATCTACTGTGATATCATCCTTAGTGTACTATCTAAAAACATGGTGCATAAGTCGTAAAGGGCCAGTGTTTGCAGCAATGTTTAGTCCGTTGCTACTTGTGGTGGTGGGAATATTCTCGGCTGTGGCGTTTAAGGAGCAGTTTCATCTGGGCAGGTAAAACGGATCATTAAACTGTATTCTCATATTTGTAGCATGTTTGATGTGGGTACACAAGCACGCTCTGGCGTGTAAATCCATCGACGCTGATTCTGCCTAACCAAAGAATTCACCTCTTGTTGTTGTGGTGTGGGTAGTCTATGCTTTATCATTACGTCATCTTCGAGAGGGCCAAATGCATAATTTGCTGCCACTGTTTCCCCCCTCCCCGAAACTTTCCTTCCCTTTACAGACATCTAGCCAGCTGAAGCAGATGGGCTATCCAATACTGAAATAGAGCAGTTTCTGCAGTTGTTACAAACATCAAGAATGATCACCAAGCAGCAAACTTACTGATAAACAAAACCGCACCATAGATTGCTCCATATGTGAATATAATTGCATGCATAAGAGGGCCCCACCCCCACCCCCCCCCCCAAAAAAAAAAAAAAAAAAAAAAAACCAGATCAGAAGGAACCATTATAGACTCGGACACTCGAACACGCTCACCGAAAAATAATGCAGTCGAACGATCAAGGGAAATTCGAATCGGAGGGTCGCTGTTGGTACTGAGAGAGAGAATCAAGACGCACTCCTGTGAAGCCTTTCCACTCGGTTGAGCTAAGACGACCCCGCAACCTTTGTTCACTTCATCGATATTGAATTAGTAACAAATATAGTCTTGGATTTTTTCCCGACGACAACTAAAGTACACACGTAATACTATCTTAGAATAAATATAAGATAAAGAATCATAAGCCATAAAGTACGAGGCTAAAAAAAGAAATATTTGATTTCTTTTTCACCCAAACTATTTAAAACTGTCCTAACTAACGCGAAAGTTACAGTGAAATTAAAATTGAGAAATACAAAAGGCCATATAGATTTAGGTGGAAAATCCTTACAGGAAAAATCACTAAAGAGGAGAATCAAAATCCATTGTGAAAATTTAAGGATTACAATAGGTGGTTCAAGAAAATTAAGATTCTTTATGTATTAATTTTTTAACCTAATAACTTGAAACAAACAATATTTATACTAACTCCAGTGTTGGGCTATGGGCTTGAGCCTCCCAAGCTTTTTGCTACCAATACTAAACCTTCATATATTTTTCCCAAGTCGGGTCAAAATTTCAGTTCGAGTATCCAAATTAAATTCAAGTCAAATGTCTGTAACATGATTAAAGACATACTCAACTAAAACATAAGTGGAAATTCATGTACCTGAGACATTCGATAGAGATATTCGCAATTTGCTGTCACTTCAGTCTTAAATATTATTGCAACCATAATTCACATCTATTCGATGATCTTCCTTGCAAGGGACTGGCTTGAGATTAGGGTGCATGACAACCTCCTATTTCTGTTCCAGAAATAATTTTTCTATTCCAGACTTGTTTCTGAAATAGAAATCCATTTGATAAAATTATTCAATTTTTCTATTTATGAAATAGATTTTTGTTCCAGAAATAGGTTTGGAATAGAAATCAGAAGTAAAAATTTTCTACTTCTCTATTTCTGAAACAGAAATGAGAAATAAAAATTATTTTCATCGTTTGTCCTTGCTATGAACTGGTCTTTCATCCGTCGCCGCCGACCACCATCCGCCGGTGGCTAGCCGTTGCCGTCGCCGTCCACCGGATGCCGCTGGACGTCGGCCCGCCGCCATCCGGAAGGAAGAAATTTTATGTCATTATCAAACAAATTTCTATTTTTAGAGTAGAAATTTTATGTCGTTATCAAACAAGTATTTTTGTTTAGAAACTCATCTAGAAATAGAAATAGAAAAATATATTTCTCTTTCAGAAATCAATTTCTGACTAGAATGGTTATCAATCATTGATAGAAAAATATATTTCTCTCCTTGTTCTATGCTAGATTCTTTCTTCATTTCCTTGGAACCTCCATAAAACCTGACAATAAACTTTTCATAATTCCAACTAAAATAGAAAAACAAAATATCCAAAAAGATTTATCAATCACTAATAATAAAGATCCGCAAATAGCGCGGACAGTTAATATCACTAGCTCTTTCAAGGGAGAATAGTGTGATAGTATCATTTGATTGCATCATTCTTGTAAGTAGTGGTCACTTAGCAAAGTTCAGGCGCAGGAACCGAACTTTGTCAATTGGAGAGGCATCAATACCCGATGTTCACCGGGTCCGCTTCTTCACTTCCAAACTCAGTAGCCTTTTCTTTTTCTAGACAAGCTAAGCTCTCATTGATATGAAGATTATTAGATCAACCTCAGTTGATTCTGGCAAAGCCGCAGCGTGTGATTTCTTGGTATTGAATTGAAAAAACTCCACCAAGATCCTAGGATCATAGAAGTTTCGCAGTGCGCTGATAGAGAAAGGCACCTGAATGTCATAAAATAGGGAGGAGGAGGAAGAATCAAAGAAATGGAGAAAGGATTTTCTGTATTTCTATGACTTGTTTCAATTATATGTACAAAGCTCTTTATATAATACAAAGTATGAATGATAAATAGAAAGAAAATTTCGTAGACTGATCTAAGAAATCAAATCAAATCAGATTTATTTATTTAATCAACTATAATCTTAGGTTGATATTGCATATCTTCCAATACTCCCCTTCAAGCTAGTGAGAATATGTCTTTGATACCCAGCTTGACAAGTGAGCTGTGAAAAGCTAGACTCAACAAAGGCTTTATAAGAACATCCGCCAACCAATCCTCAAACTTGATAAATGGAAACTTTATCACCTTAGCATCCAAGTTCTGCTTGACAAAATGCCTATCCACCGCAACATGCTTAGTACAGTTATGTTGAACTAGATTGTGAAAAATTTCAATCACAACTTTATCATCACAAAATAGTCTCATCTCATACTCATTTGGGAAACCAATTTTTGTCATCAACCTTTTTAGCCATAGTAGCTTGCATGGACCTTTAGTTACCCCTTGTAATTCTACTTTAGCACTTGACAAGGTTATAACCTTTTGCTTCTTGCTCCTCCATGTTACCAAGTTTCCTGCTACAAATGTGAAATAGCCTGATGTAAACCTCTTATAAGAGATACTACCTACCCAATCCACATCCATAAATCCCTCTACCTCAAGGTGATCGTTCTTCACAAAGAACAACTACTTTCCTGGAATTGACTTCAAATAGTGCAAAATTTGAATCACAACATTCATATGTTCTTCACTGGAGCATACATAAATTGGCTCATAACCCATGTAGCATATGCCATATCAAGACGAGTGTGTGACAAATATATTAGTCTCCCTACTAACCTTTGATATCTGTCTTTATTGGTAGGCACCTGATCGGGAAACTCTCCAAGTTTATGATTTTGAACTATAGGAGTGTCAGCAAGCTTACACTTTAATGTGCCAACCTCAGCTAATAAATATAACACATACTTTCACTAAGACAAGAAAATATCTTCCTTTGATATGACTACTTCAATTCTCAAGAAATATTTTAGGCCTCCCAAAATTTTCTATCTCAAACTCATTGGCTAGCCACTCTTAAAGGTCTACAATTTCTTATAGATCATTCCCCGTGATGATCATATCATCCACGTATATGATCAATGTTGTCACTTTGTCCTGTCTATGCTTCAAGAATAATGTATGATTAGAATTACTTTGAGTGTGTTCATAGCTCTTCATCATTGAGCTAAATCGACAAAACCACATGTGGGGTGAATCCAATTAAAATCCACAAAAAAATCATTGCCTCACTCAATAGATTAGTTCCCTCATGATCCTGATAATGTATGTGACATAACCGAGCTTCCAATTTCTAAATTCAATCTCAATTTTCATGAAGTTAAATTCAACCTGTATTTTAGCTTCACATCAAACTTTTGGGAAATTTTCTTAGTCCGAGGGGTTCACCCCAAGTCGAAACGGTAAAATTCCTTAATTGCCTCGCAATTGGAGAGAATATTTCTTGGTAGTCCACACCATAGGTTTGGGTATATTCCTTTGCTACCAGTCCTGCTCAATTGACTGAAAAAATAAAATTGAAAAAACCGGAATCTCACTTTGTATTTAATGGTGAAGACCCACTTGCACCCTACTGCCTTCTTCCCCTTCAACAACTCTACCAGTTGCTAGGTCTTATTTTTTTGCAAGGCTTCCATCTCCTCTTTCATTGCCTGAACCCACTTGGGATCCCTCAAGGCTTCTTGTACTCTACTAGGAACTTGAATTGTGGAGACATTGGCCACAAACGCCTTCAAATGTTTCGACAATCTCCTTGTCAAAACATAATTAGTAATCAAGTATTTCTGTGACTTGTTTCAATTACATGTACAAAGCTCTTTGTATAATACAAAGTATGAATAATAAATAGAAAGAAAATATTATAGACTAATTTAGGGAATCGAATCCAATCCCAGATTGATTCATCCAATCAACTGCAATATTGGGTTGATACTGCATATCTTCCAACGACGAAGCCATCAAATGGAGTGCTAAGAGCGAGCAAAAAAGCACCACTACTGAAGGACACGTGGATCGGTGTCGAATTAACTCCATATGCCACGAATTTAGCGATAGAGGGGCCCCAAAAGCGAGAGAATGGTAGATAGTCGAATCGAGTTCTCAGAGGACGTGACATCTCATACGACAGGAAGAACCAGCATCTCAAAGACCTTTGTCATGCTGCCTCTAAAAGAAATATGTTCTTTCGGATGGGAAGCCAAAAAGGTGGGGTTTTATAATGCTTTGCTTCCCTACAGTACAAGTTGGCTGATTGTCATTTCCACTTACCCTGTTTACCCCTCATATAAGTAATCCCTGAGGCTTCTCCACAAGCTATTCAGTTTAAGCCACGGGCAGAAACTAAAAACAACCAAAAAGGGCTTGCTCTGTGTTCCCGTCATGGAAAACGGCGCTTCTTACGTGGCAATGGTGCTAGTTCAATTAGCCTATGGAGGCTCGAACATTCTCATGAAGATCGCCCTCGAGAAAGGGCTCAATCAGCTCGTCTTCATTGTTTACCGCCATTTGATCGCCATGTTGTTATTAGGTCCTTTGGCTTATATGCTTGAAAGGTAAAGAGTCCCTTCGTCCTGTCATATGCTTCTCCTGTTTTTCTGCACTTTGCTGACATGGTAAACCATGCATGGACAAAGCAGGGAGCAGCGCCCTTCGCTCTCATTCAAAATCATGGCTAAAATCTTCGTGCTCTCCTCCCTCGGCACCACCATCCATCTCAATGTGTACTATACTGGTCTGGCGTACACTTCTGCGACCGTTGCGAGTGCCTTGAGTAATGTCATCCCTTGCTTAACGTTTCTCATTGCAGTTGTGCTCAGGTAACACCTTGTTTCACAGTGCAAAGAAACAGTCTTTGGTTTCCCGATACTGTACTAGATCACCGAAATACTCCTCTTTGAGTTGTGTTCTTGATTCAGGATGGAGAAACTCAGCATCAATAATGCTAGCGGCCGAGCTAAGATTGCCGGTGCACTTATCTGTGTTGGCGGGTCTCTCACGTTTACCTTCTGGAAGGGAGGGTACCTGATAAGAAGCCTTCTGAAGAAACCACTCATAAGCGTTCATGACACCGGCCAAGCTTCTGATGTCTTGACGCATGGAAAAGAAGATTGGATCAAAGGTTCTTTACTTATCCTGACCAGTCATATTGCATGGAGTGCATGGCTTATTCTCCAGGTGATTTTGCCGCTGGTGAACTTTAAGTGATGAAGATGAATTATGAAGGAAGAAAGAAATCGAATAATTTAGCGAATTACGTGATTGTAGGCTGTCATATACAAAGCCTATCCAGCTCGACTGTCACTCACTGTTTTGATTTGCTTCTTCGCATCACTGCAATCTTCTGTCCTTTCTCTGTTCTTTGTGCGAAATCAGAGCTTGTGGAAGCTGGAGGCGAACGTGCAGCTCTGGACCATCATCTACTGTGTAAGCTTGTCTTGTGAATACAACTTTACATAATCACAACGTATTCTTCTCGGTAAAATCAGTCTAAGTTGTGCTTTTCTCTTTTTTATTTACTACTTTTCCCGTTCCCTTCAAACTCTGGTTCTTGACTGGTAACCCACAATCTTGACATCACGAACCAATCAAAGTCGTCTCATAATTCAAGGATTTTTATAGGATTTTCGACCTGAAGTGAGGACTTATTTCAACCATCCAATAAAATTAATCATCTTGCCCATTTTCTTCCACAGGGGGTCGTGATATCAGCGCTAGTGTACTATCTACAAACATGGTGCATAAGTCGTAAAGGGCCGGTGTTCGTGGCAATGTTTAGTCCATTGCTACTCGTGATCGTGGGAATATTCTCAGCTGTGGCATTTAAGGAGCAGTTTCATCTGGGCAGGTAAAACGGATCATTAAATGTCATCTAGCATGTTTGATGTATGTACAAAAGCACGCTCCATTGACGCCAATGCCGTCTAACCAAAGAATTCAACTTCTGACTCTGCATTTATCTCAGCCTAATAGGAGCTGTTATCATTGTTCTGGGGCTGTACTGTGTGCTCTGGGGCAAAAGGAAGGAGAGCCTATACAATGCACAACTAGAGAACCAAAAAGGCGTAGCCGATTGTAATACACAGGAGATCTCAGTGACTACTGTCAAGTAGATAAGGGAATCACATCCTTGTATACAAAGTTGAAAAACCGTGTCATAGGTTCCTCGACTGCAGATGAAGAGAGCTGTATAATGACAAATGTTAGAAAAAATTTCTGCTAGAAAGTTGACCGTAGATCATCCTCAGGATGACTTCTCTCTCTTCAGTTGCACTTGTTCTCTCAAATTTTACTCATTCGAGACAATACTAAATACCTTGTGGATTTGTCACAAAACTGTAAAGCTACAAGCACAAACTGCAGAGCACAATTCCTATGGTTTTAATTCATGGAGTTTTCTTTGTCTCTCCGTTATTGGTTGTCAGTTATTAACATGCAAATCGGCAACTGATTGTATGTAGAAACAGCATCTTCTTCTCAGTCTTCAAATTACCCCTTAAACTTTCACTTAATATGTGGTTTGATTCCTAAATTTTTGATTTATTTAATATGATCTCTAAATTTCAATCTAATGTATAATATCATTGTGATTCTTGAACTTTTCAAACTAGTCTCTAGTATAAATTTTTTTAATAATGTTGCTAGACCTAAATTAATGAATGGATAACATTGGATATTTTCGTATAATTTAGGGATTAGTTTGGACATATACCAAAAGTTTACATAGCACATTGAGCAAATTGGAAAGTTTAGGAATGACATTGCACATTGAGCTAAAGTTCAAATATCACATTAAACAAATTAAAATGTCTTGAATCACATTGCACGTGGAGCCAAAGTTCATGAACTATTTGTATTATTTTCTTTTCCTCGTTTTTTTTGTCCCATGCTTCATTTTGTCCTGTTAATTTTTCAATTAAATTTTAAAAAAAAATAGCCGAGTTAAACGCAATTATTAACACGTGACACCCATGCGCAAAAAAATTCTTTTGTTGAAAATTACGAGTGGGCAAAGCATTACCCAGTTTGCCCCAGTTCGTGTTTGCTTAGGAAACAAGCTTTCTCTTCGCCTCTAATAATAAATATTATTCCAATTGGACAAAGGTAGGAATGAGCACAACAAGGCAGGGAAATTCCCCCTTTTGCCCCTGTTTATGTTTTTCCCACTTTGATATTCACGATATACCAGTTGACCTAACTCAAAAAAAAAAATTAAAAAAAAAATAAAAGAAAGAGAAAGGAAAACCTGCTGACAATCCACGTACGTCACTGAACCGCTCGGGGTTGTATGGGGACAGATGTGCATCTTCCTGTGCATGGGAGGGAACAGCACGACGTGGATGAACACAGCGGTCCTCGTCACCTGCATCCGCAACTTCCGGCGCCACCACGGCCCCGTCTCCGGCATCCTCAAGGGCTTCGTTGGCCTCAGCACAAGTTCAAACACAACTAGATTTGGCGAGGTCGAGTCTCACTTGCCAAGTGCAAGCAGCCTTGCATCCTCTAGTGAGGGCTCAAGCCTCGCCAATGGCCATGAGGCTTGCCAAAGCCTAGGGAGATCAACCTCAACCTCGCCAACCGTCACCTTTGGCCGGTCGCCAAGGTTTGGCGACCGATCAGAGGAAGGAGGAGAAGAAGGTGTTGACACCTCAATTTTGGCGACTCAGTCATTTATTTATTACATAAAAATTATAGATTAATTTTTAACCCCTAAAAAAATATTATAATTAAATTGCATAACATATAGTCATTAGGAGCATATTTCATTGCATATTTGTTGGGCTGGTGGTGAATGGATTTAGGCCCACAAGAGCATTAAACTTTCGATAAGTCAATAATTCCTTCATGGTGATTGATATTACATTTACATGGGTGTCCTAAATTGTTAAAAGTCGATTAGGAAATTTCCAGCACATTGGCACTAATATATTCGTGCATTTAAGGGAACAAATGCAAAAAAAGGACAATGTGTAAGCGGCCACTGATTTGTACATGGAGAAGCCCATTCACGTGAAGGAAAATTATGCACTCGGCCATAATTCGATCAACGTGGGGGGCAAGAAATTGTCTGACATTAGTTTAAGAGGAAAGAATTTATGCATGATTCTCTGGTCAGATTCACGCAACATTGACAAAGTAATAAGGAATGGAAAGAAGCAAAAAGTGAATCTCACTTGATGATGGGGGGCAAGAAATTGTCTGACATTATTTTAAGAGGAAAGAATTTATGCATGATTCTCTGGTCAGATTCACGCAACATTGGCAAAGTAATAAGGAATGGAAAGAAGCAAAAAGTGAATCTCACTTGATGAGAGGGAATGAAAGAATATATTTCTTTCCCTTGTCTAAAGTTTGATATCCTTTTAGTCAAGGTGGCGACGCACAATTGAATAGAGGGCCACATTACATTGAAACACACGGCTACGCATATTGACATACACTGCCATAATTCTGAGGGAGAGCACAAAAAAGAGAAGAAAGCATGAGAGACTTTACTATATTATTACTTTACAATTCCTCATGGTAATGGATGGTCGCATGGACTATCCCATGATCTGACCATCACTATTTGGAGGCCGACACACAACCAGTAGAGAGAGATTGGCAAAGCGACCAGCGAAGTCAGCTGCGACCACGTACTCCAGCGAGCGCTTGAACCGCCCATCAAGACGTCGAGCCCCTTGGCGAACCTGTTGTCCCCGACGTGCCAAGCCGACACCAAGCCCCTCCGCGACGTCGACACTTGTGGCCCCTTTGAGACGCAATGCCCTGGTGTGCTCGAGCTACGGAGCCCCGACCACGAGCTGCTGCCTCCTTGCACCGTTGCCGAATTTTCAACGACGATCACTTGAGGCTCGCCTATCAACCGTCCGTGGCGTCACAACAAGTGCAGCCTTCATCCGTAATTTCCGTCGACATCTGGCTCGTGTGCGACATTGAGCATCATCAAGAAACTGAGTCTGATTGTGGTGGATTGGGAAATAAAGAAAAGAAAGAAAGATTTTTAGAACGTCCAGTAGACTCCAAGTGGTGATCGTGGAATCAGTCAAGGGGCTTGGTCAAAGTAAAAGTGTTCTTGGTGGCTTCCCGCAGCTCTTCACCGCGCGCTTAACTTTTCCTTTGCAGGTTTACCAAATCGGAGCAATTAATTTTTACACAGCAGCATAGTCACAACACCTCACCAATTCGCAAGCGTCGCCACTGTTCACTGTCAGTGGAGCTAGTTGCTATCCCACGCACCGCCGCTCACCGGATTCCACTCGGTCCAAATTTGGTAATATCATTTGCGGAATTAGGTAATTATCATATCTAAATTTGATTTAGATATTTTATTGCCTAAAACATGCTTTTCAGTATCTTACATGCATATTTAAATGATAAGCGCATTCCCAATCAGTATTTCATCTATAAGGGCTTTAGATGAAATAATTAATCACGCAAGAATAAAATTGATATCTTGATCTTTAAGGCTTAAGATCAATTTATTGATTTTATTAGCGAAATAATCAAGTTTGATTAAATATCGTTTCCAGATTTGAACGATGGATATTATCCTTGGTGATCGTGAATGATTTGGTGCTTATCCTTTAATTGCTTCATTTATCCCAAAAATACAAAAAAAAATTGCATTTGCATTTCATGTAAAATAGAATTGATTTTCCTAGATAAAAATTGCATGATAAAATAGTTAGATTTATTTAAAATGCATGCTTAGATGGTATCTAGGTTAGATAATATTTTTCTTTTGAATTAAATTGCATGACGAGATAAATTTCTAAGTTAAGATAGGATTCAGATTGGTCTATTTCCTAACTTAAAATAGATAATATCTCACTTTAGTTAGATTTTATATTTTAGCAATTTTAATTACGAATTTTTATAAAAAAAAATACAAAAATATCATGCGCATGTCATATAGAACTAGGTTCATGAAATGCATGTCATTTAGTGATTGTTGCTAGGTCCATTTAATTAGAAATTACCCGTCATTAGATTTGTTTTTTAATAAATGTCGCGTGACATATAGTTCGCATATTAGATTGCATGTTGCATGTCATTTGAGTTAAAAAAATTTGTATGTCATTGCATTGCATTGCATGTGGTTTCTAGGCTTCATTTAAATAAGAGAAAATTTTGAAAAGATTGAGTGATTGCGTGTTAATTAGAAATCATATCTAGGACTATTAATGTGAATTATGATCTAACATTGTATATGATTTCGTTGTTATGAGGTAAGTCCCACAATTTATTCATTGCTTTATTTGAGTGTTAAATTAGTGGTTTGCGCATCCGCATGATCACCTCACATGTTAAGGAAGTAAATTAAAATCAATTCAAGTTGCATGTAAAACATTTTTTTCAAAATGAAAGAGAAAGGTACCGAAATGGCGTTAGTGAAAGCGTAATCAAGTCCCCGAACTCACAGATTGAGTAAATAAATCTCATGTTACTTTACTTGAGTTTCTAATCACTCACCAAAAATAGATTAGTGGCGACTCCTAATTGAAAAATCATTTACATATTAAGAACTTGAACCTAAGTCACGAATTGGTATAGACTTGGGAGAACCTAAGCTAAGTTTAGGCTTAGTAATCCATTAGCCAAACTCTAGGTGGTTCACCCGAAATTTAGGTCACGACATAAGGAAAAAAAAAGAAAAAAAAGGAAAAGGAAAAGGAAAAAAAAGAAATAAAGAAATAAAATAAAAAAAAATAAAAATTATTAAAAATTATTAAAAATTATTCATTTCAGCATCGATTGTGCTACGTTAGTCGAACAATGTCCAATCAACAAAATCCAACTAAAATTAGTCAGAACGATTGAATTGGCACCAAATCAAAAGACTTATGACCAAATTAATACTAATAAAAATGTTTATGACTAAATTGACAATATTATAAAATATTTAAGATTTTTTTGACACGTTTCCTTGTTGTGTGCTTTTTTGATACAAAACTGAAAAATTGCACCGAAAACCTATGACCATAGAAGCTTATGTGGCACCCCGATAGAGAAAGGCACATGAAGTCATCCCACGGAGTGCTAAGAGCGAGCGAGAAAGGACCATTACCGCAGGACACGTGGATCGGTGCCTAGAGCTGGCAAAATGGGTCATAATATAAACCTATATTATGACCCATTTTTAGTTAAATGAGTCATATATGGGTCAAGTGAAAGTTAAATATATGCTAGAAATAGGTTAAGTGAAAGTTAAATATAGGTTAGATATGGGTCAAGTGAAAGTTATATATAGATCGAAATGGGTCTGAGAAAATAAAATACAAAAAGAATTGGTCTAAATGGGTTATTAGGAAAACCACTTTAAAGTTTAAACCCATAGCATTTTTTTAACTTTATAAAAATGTTTTTCTTATTAAAAATCAAAATTATAAATATTTTTCATATTTCAATTTTTTTTTTTTTTTCTTCCTTCCTTAGCCGACAACCGGCGGGGCGATGGGCCGGCCACTAACTGCGAGGTGAGGCGAGAGATCAAGCCCCACCCGACGCCGGCGAGCTCGAGGCTCGCTAGATCCTCAGGCTCGGCCTTGTCGATGACTCGGAGAGGCTCAAGCCTCACCAGATCCGGCGAGACTTGAGCTTGCCGGCGTTGGGCGGGGCCTTGGCCTCACTCGGCGAGATCGAGCCTCGCCTAGCCATCGAGCTCGAGTCTCGCCGGATTCGAGAGGCTCGGCCTCATCAACGACTAGCGAGGCTCGAGCTTCATCGAATTTGGTGAGACTCGAGCTTGCCGAGGCCTCGCCGGATCGATGAAGATCGACCCCACCCAATGCCGGCGAGCTCAATCTCGCCCGTGGCCGGTCGCCGGCCGTTGTCATGGCCAACGGCCGGCAAGAAGAAAAAAAAAAAAAAAAAAAAAAAAAAAAATTATTAAAAATTAAAAATTAAAATTATATTTTAAAAAACAAAAATAATTAAAAATTATATTTTAAAAAAATAGAAATTATTAAAAATTATATTTAAAAAATTAAAAATTCTATTTTTAAAAAGAATATTTTTCCAAAATTTGTATTGCAAAAAATTTTAAAAATTTGTATTGCATAAAAATATTTTAACAATACTTTTTTTTTATATAAAAAAATCATAAAAATGAGCTCTTTTAGGTTTAGTTAAAAAAATTTTCATGTTACAGTTTTTAGTTATTTAATGATATGTTTACTTCAAATAAGAGAAGCATGTGCATAGTCTAATTTTTTATAAATATTTCAATTTATTGGTTTTTTTAATTTTTTTATTTTATTTACTATTTTTAATTTAATTTGAAATTTTAATCCAATTAGCATATAGTAGAAGTGGGTTTTCCTAGAATATTAATAGGTTTTAGCAATACGGGTTGGGTTGGGTCGGGTCGGGTGGGTCGGGTATGGAGTCGGGTCGGGTATGATTTACATTTGGCTGAGAATATGGGTCCAAAACGGGTTAAATATTTTCGAATATGGGACCCATTTTCGACCCGACCCATCCATTTGTCATCCCTTTCGGTGCCGAATTAATTCCGTACTCCACGAACTTAACGACAAAGGGGCCCGAAAAGTGAGAAAAGGGTAGATAGTCGAATCGAGTGTTGAGGAGCTCAATCAGAGGATGTTACGTCTCATACGACAGGAAGCACCAGCATCTCAAAGAGCTTTGTCATGCTGCCTCTTATGAGAAATATGTTCTTTCGGATGGGAAGCAAAACAGGTGGGCTTATCATGCTTTGCTTACCCAGTATACAAGTTGACTGACTGTGATTTCCATTTACCCTGTTCATAAAACTAGTTGTTCCCACTCATACAAGGACTCCCTATAGCTTCTCCTCCACAAGTTATTCAATTCAAGCCATACACAGAAACTAAAAGCAAACAAAAAGGGACTTGCTTCGTTTTCCTGTCATGGAAAACGGTGCTTCTTACGTGGCAATGGTGCTGGTTCAATTGGCCTACGGAGGCTCGACCATTCTCATGAAGATCGCCCTTGAGAAAGTGCTCGATCAGCTCGTCTTCATTGTTTAGCGCCATCTGATCGCCGTGCTATTGTGAGGCCCTTTCGCTGTTGTGCTTGAAAGGTAAAGAATCCCCTTCGTCCTGTCACATGCTTCTCCTGTTTTTCCGCACTTTATCGACATGGTAAACCGTGCATGGACAAAGCGGGAAGCAGCGCCCTTCGCTCTCGTTCAAAGTCATGGCCAAAATCTTCGTGCTCTCCTCCCTCGGCACCACCATCCATCTCAATGTGTACTATGCTGGTTTAGTGTACACTTCCGTGACTGTCGCGAGTGCCTTGAGTAATGTCGTCCCTTGCTTAACGTTTCTCATTACAGTTATGCTCGGGTAACACCTTGTTTCAAAGTGCAGAGACACGGTCTTCGATTTCCCAATTCTGTAATAGATCACCAAAATTTTCCCTTTTGAGTTGTGTTCTTGATTCAGGATGGAGAAACTCAGCATCAAGAACGCTAGCGGCCAAGCTAAGATTGTTGGCGCACTTATCTGCATCGGCGGGTCTCTCACGTTTACCTTCTGGAAGGGAGAGTACCTGATAAGAAGCCTTCTGCACAAGCCACTCATAAGCCTTCATGACACCAGCCAAGCTTCTGATGTCTTGACCCATGGAAAAGAAAAGTGGATCAAAGGTTCTTTACTTATCCTGATCAGTCATATTGCATGGAGGGCATGGCTTATTCTCCAGGTGATTTTGCCGATGTTCAACTTCTAGTGGTGGAGATGAATCATTGAAGGAAGATGAAACTGAATACTTTAGCGTGTTACGTGATTGTAGGCTGTCGTATACAAAGCCTATCCAGCTCGACTGTCCATCAATGCTTTGATTTGCTTCTTCGCATCTCTGCAATCTTTGGTCCTTTCTCTGTTCTTCGCGTGAAATCGGAGCTTGTGGAAGTTGGAGGCGAACGTGCAGCTCTGGACCATCATCTACTGCGTAAGCTTGTCTTGTGAAATTTGAATACAATTTTACATCGTCGCGTACTCTTGTTAGCAAAGTTAATCTAAGTTGGGCCCTTCTCTTACTTTTCATTTACTACTTTTCCCGTTCCCTTCAAACTCTGGTTCATGACTGATAAACTACAATCTCGACATCACGGGCCAATGAAAGTCATCTCGTAATTCAAGGATTATTATAGGATTTCGAGGGAGGACTTATTTCAACCATCCAATAAATATTGAATCATCTTGTCCATCTTCTTCCACAGGGGGTCGTGATATCATAGTTAGTGTACTATCTACAAACATGGTGCATAAGTCGAAAAGGGCCGGTGTTTGCAGCAAGCAATGTTTAGTCCGTTGCTACTCATGATCGTGAGAATATCGTGGGAATATTCTCGGCTGTGGCGTTTAAGGAGCCAGTTTCATCTGAGCAGGTAAGACGGATCATTGAACTGTCATCTCATATTTGTAGCATGTTTGATGTGGGTACACAAGCACGCTCTGGCGCGTAAATCCATCGACACCGATTCCGTCTAACCAAAGAATTCAACTTTTGTCTCTGCATTTCCTCAGTGTGATAGGAGCCGTTATCATTGTTCTGGGGCTGTACTGTGTGCTCTGGGGCAAAAGGAAGGAGAGCCTATACAATGCACAACTAGAGAACCAAAAAGGTGTAGGCGATTGTAATACAAAGGAGATCTCAGTGACTACTGTCGGGTAGATAAGGGAATCACATCTTTGTATACAAAGTTGAAAAACTGTGTCATCGGTTCCTCGACTGCTGATGCAGAGAGCTGTTTACTGACAGATGTTAGAAAAAAAAAATTCTGCTCGAAAGTTGAATCATCCTCAGGATGACTTCTCTTTCTTCAGTTGCACTTGCTCTCAAATATTGCTCATTCCAGACAATACTGAATGCCTCATGGATTTGTCACAAAACTGTAAAGCTACAAGCAGCAACTGCAGAGCACAATTCACATGGTTTTGATTCATAGAGTTTTCTTTATCTCTTCCTTCTTGGTTGTCAGTTATCAACATGCAAATCTGCAACCTAGACAGATAACACCTTTTTGAAGATTTATTATAGATTGCACCTTCCCTATAATTTTAAATGGCTACAATAGTACCAGTTTCAATGAAACTGTTGTCAATTGATTGTATGTAGAAACAGCATCTCCTTCTCAGTCTTCAAATGGCTATTCTCACAGCCGCAGCATATCAGTTGCTTCTGCTCAACTAGGACAGCCCGAACAAACAAAATTCTACACATTTTATGTTCAATGAATAGCTTTTAAACTTCAATACCTGACATCAGTCAGATGAGAAACAGACTTGTTATGATGATAAAGACTTGAAAACTTTAATTGTGAAACCGGATGGCATTCGGATTATCAGGCCCCGAAGTAAAGGAAGATGAAGTCTCAAGTGGCCTAAAACTTGCCAGGATTATTCCATTCCATTTCAATCGCAGAAGCCAATGAGAAGTTAGATGTCTGGCAAACGAAGACAAAGAGCAAGAGGTATGATAAGTGGTTAAATATTTGGCTGGCCCCAGAGAAAGCGAAGAGGAAGTCCCAATTGGCCTAAAACTCACCCAGGTTCATACCATTTCCATTTCAAATTGCAGAAGCCAATTAGAATCAAGACGCCTATGGAAAAAGAAGGCAAATAGGCAGAGGTAAAAACAATTACCAAGAGAATGCTTTCCCTAGTCCACACAAGCTAATGACATGTTTATTAGGATTTCCTTTTTCCCTTCGAGTGCGAGGAGGGCTTCTCAGTTTGCAGGTTCAACCCCGCTGTACTTGTTGATCGATCATCTTGAGGTTCTTCAGGTAGGGTAGAGAGAAGAAACTTCTTGCTGGAACCGACCTGGTTGCAGAACAGCTTCAGCATCTTCCTTCCCCTCATCCACTTGAGCATCAATTTCATGTGCGTCTTGCTTTGCAAACCGCTCACGCCTGCTTCCTGTGATGAAAAGCAAACACAAGCAAACAATGACACACCATACGGTTATAGAAGATTTAGATAGCTCATCGTTCCTCAAATCTTGATTGATATCCTTCCCAGATAACCGTTCCCAAGTGCAACAAAGATGTTGCATTCATCACTGTCAATAGAATGAAAAAATTCAATGGGCGATCATCAGGTTGATGAACTATATAGCACGACCAACACCCCACGGTTCATGTACCCACACCCACAGAAATGACAAGGCCAGACTAAAGCAGACACCATCGCGTCGACAAAGACTAACCCTGCCTTAACTGAACAGACGCACAAAAAGAGTTTCAAACTTCCACATCCCTGGGGGACCGTATCGCGAAAGAAGAGCTGAAGCAAACAAGAAACGCAATCCACGAGCCGCACGAACGGTCTTGAAACACATACACACAATCAATCATGACCTTCTGCATCACACGAATGAAAGATGAACCAAGCTTTCTTTTTTCCTTTTCCACTCACGAACTCCGCCACGAGCTTCAAAAGATCCAGGCTAGCTAACAGGCTTAATCTACTCAAAAGCAGTAACTTTAATCAGCAAAACCCTCGCTCTCCCTTTCAAAAATGCAACGTCCAACGACGCGTATCAGCAAATTCATTTCCCAGCCCGTCCGCACAATCGAACAATCTAGTGCGAAATGCGCCGTCGGCGAGCCGATAAATCACGCGCTAAAACCCAAATTCTACCCGGGGGGAAAAAGGAAAGAACATGTGCAACCAACGGAGATGGCAATCTATAAGGGGAAGCGTACCAAGGCGTGAGTCCAAGTGCTGGGGACGGTGAGGGGACCGTGTTGGCGGATGACGTCGTGGAGGGAGCGGGCGATGGAGTAGGCCTCCTGAGGCGGGACTTTAGGGTTTATCTTCCTCACGTTCTCCGCTCGCTGCCGGGAGAAGTACCGCACGAAGACGCCGCCGCCGCCGCTCGTCGCGGCTCTCGAGGCTCCGCCGCGAACGCTCGACCACATATCTCTCCTTCGGCCCGAGCCAAGCCCCTCCTTGATCGCTGTCTTCTCGCCCCCGTCCTGCAGGAAACGGATCGGTCGCACTTCTTCGCGGCGTTTGCAGAGATCTCGCCGCCGTCACTCGAGAGGTTAACCCCCCACTGCTCCTAAAACCCCATCCCCTCCCCCAACCAAAGGGGCACGTGCAACGCACGTGGGATGGGATTGTGATACTGCATCATCAGGCCTCTAGAAATTACTTCGTTAGCCGTAAAATTAATAATGAAAGCAGGTAAATAGATTTTTACCAAAAAAAAAAAAAAAAAAAGTACGAATTTTGAAGATCTATAGTAATGTCCAGTGCAAAATAGGCGTAAGCATAGTTCCAAGATAAAATCTGAAACCTAGGAATCAAAGTAGTTTAAAAGCATGCCAGGTAGGTTTCAGGTTCTGAAAATTGAGGAACGTGTTTAGATGGGTAGATTCGAAGTTCTAGATTTGTGAAATCTAAAATTTAGAAGTTAAAATAAGTTTTTGTATTTTTCTTGATTTATGTCTTCACGCGACCCTATGTATTCCATGGTGTTCGATGTTAAGCATATTATCTAAAATCATGAGTTTGAACTTTTACTTTGTTAATGTTTCTTAATTTTTCAAGTATCTAAATATAAATTATAATTAGTGAATTGTAGCAACAAATGATAATCATTAAATGTGATAATTCATTACAATCGTTCAATTAATAATATATGTGAAACTGTGTAGACATTGAAATATGTGACAGGATAGATTTCAAGTTTCAAAATATACATGATAAGTTTTAGGTTTCACAAAATGAGGAACATATTTCAATTGATATGTTTCAGATTCCACATGGAACAAGTACAGAACCTAGAAGTATTTACTCCTTGTGCGTATTTAAGTGAGAATAGATATTGTATAATCCATTCTACTCAAAAGCAATCGTGATAGTTTTTTTCTTCTTTTGTATTTTCTTATGATACAATCGAATATAAAATTAGAGTAACTTTATCATTTTCCATTGATTGTTTGGTGCGATCGAGAGATCTAGCTTAAAAAGATTAATATTGTTGAAAACCTTAAATTTGTTATCACTCAAACATATTTATCTCAAAATATTTTTCAATCCACAATATATCGCCAAAGTGGTACCAACCACCGTCGCAATACCCTCCGTTAGAATTCCATCCGATTTAGCCATCAAAGCGTTCTACGGGACAGCAAACGAGGCTAATGGCGCTGGCATGACACCTTAATACGGGATTTTGCTTATTAAAAAATATTAAAAATTTGGATCAACAAATTAGAATCAGAAATGATGCCAGGCCAAAAGATGTTAAATATAAGTGGTGCGAGGTGGAGATATGAAGTGGACTAAATTTTGGGATTTGAATTTGGAAAAATTAAATTTGAGTCAAACTGCAGTCAAAGAACTCGTATCTAGTTCGCACTTTGATTGTTCAAAATAACAACCTAACCTATATCAAGAATTCCTTCCCAAATGTCTATCTAAAGCTCTAGCACACATTGATCTGGTGAGGATGACGCGATATCAGATTCGCTAGACCAATAAGCAAGACCTTATTACAATAACATCCAGACGAAGAAGTTATGTCATTCTTTTTGTTCAATTAAAATGAAAAAAAAAATGTTAAAAGGAAATTCATGATGAGCTTGTCCACTACCAAAGTGAAAACACATGAGCTTAAGGTCCAACTTTGATCTCATCCTACTGATGTATGGAAGTCCCTAGTTTCTCCTCCCTGTATCATCACCAGAGTTGATGACTCTTTTATGCATTCCCTTGATAATTCCAAATTAGCAACTTGTAAAACTTTTCCACCCCTCAGCAAATTTTACTCATAATCCTACTATTCTACAAAACTATGAAAAGGGCATTATGCAAGTCTTCCGTTTTTTTTTTTTTTTTTTTTTTTCCTGATGTCGTTTTACCAACCTTTTTAAAAGCATAATCCCTTCGAATTATATTCCTGACGTGGACGGTTGCAACCCTCATTAATTACTCTGTCTATAGCTTCATTAATAGAACCCGCATCGTTTTAAATGATTACCCTTCCCCGCGTTTCCATTTTTCTCTTATAGGAGAAGTTCTTCAAGGTGAAAGCCAGGCCTTTTGAGTCGGACTTTCCGTTCGGACCTTGTATCGTATATTCAATGACGGTTTTAGGATATAAAGAAGTCTTTGCATATGCAAACCATGCATTGTGCTGATGATTTTTTCGATGCCTACAAAATGATATTGGCAGCTAAGATTTCCGTAGCACCATGAACTCACCGTTTCCCATCTGAACAGGAGGTATATTCTTGCGGTGTTTTTCTCTCTTATCATCACATCTCTCGGGAACACAGGTCGATATGTAATGTGTGTATGTGTGTATGCAGATTATAAAAATCAAGAAAGGAAGGAAGGAAAGGAAGGAAGGAGGAGAGGAGTAAAGTGAAAGGATCAGGCAAATTTCGATTCCAGCTCCAAAAGGTGTCGCCCACTTTCATGGCGATGAGGCCTACCACCATGCCCCTCCTTCCCTCTGTCAGTGTGGTCACCTTGCCTTCCTTCTTCCTTTCTCCTTCCATCCTCTCTCTCTCCTGTCTGATTCTTTTATTCCCTTTTCTTTTCGAAAGGAAAAAAGGCAACTCTAATCACCCACATTGCCAACTGTAACTCGTGGTCTCTTCCCCTCCTTTTTTCCCACTCTCTGCACAAATTCTACGAAACCCATCTCCCTCATTCCATTCCCACGCCTTCTTCTGCTTCTGGGTCTCAGGTAAAGCTCGAAAACCGAAGCAAAGTTCGTTCCTTTCCATTGTTGTTCCCTGCTTTGGTTGTCATCTTCTTTGATTGTTGGAATCGAATTTCGGGTGACGATTGGTATTTGCTGTTGACTTGGGTTGTTGGGTTTTTCTGCAGGTTGTAGCAGGTCTCTGTTCTCTCTCACTTTTGCTTAAGAAGTGGGAGAGTGAGGAGGTTTCCTAGAGAACAGAGACAGAAGGTAATCCAATCTCTTGTGAACGGATGAGTTTTTGTGCTCTTCTCCTCGGTTGCTTTATGGACTATTACTCGCTTCTCAATGTGATCGGGCAAAAATATAGGAGAGAAAGGGCATCCCTTTTGATATGCTCGGTCGTTTAGAACCAGACAGATCAATTCGTGATGATGCGGTATATAGCCCACTCGAGTTCGAGTCCTGATCGGTTGATTAGTAGCCGTTTGATTAGATCCGAACGTGTTAAAGCTGCATTCATTGATTCATGCAGAAAAGTCTTACTAAATCAAGCTTCCGGGTCAATGATCTGTAGCCAATGATTCATCATTTTCTAAAGTCGGCACATTGTTACTAATTTAGTACCTTATTGCTACTTCTCACTGTCTAAACTGCTTGCTAATTTTTCTTTGAGCTATAAGAATATGAGAGAGGAACCAAGAGCAGGTGCATGCATCCTTTGTCAAGATCTATGTCACAGGATACATACCCTGACAACTAGGCTTCCCTGGACACCCTTCATTTTTTATGAGATAATAAAGATGAAAGTGGTTGTTTCATTCCCTCTGTAGACCTGGCCGTTTCATAGGTCTGGTCAATGCTCGTTGGTTGACGGTTAATGGGACAGTTATTCATAGTTATGTAGGCATGGCATGTTGACTTCACTTCATTATCAAGATTACTCAAAAGTGGTCACTTTTTTCATAGGTCTGGTCACTTTGAAATGGGATTATTCATAGTTATGTAGGCATGGCATGTTGACTTCACTTCATTATGAAGATTACTCAATCACTTTTGTAACTTGACTATTGGCAACACTTATATCAAGTTTGGGCCAAAAACCCAAATTATATTATGGAAAACTCTAAAATGAATGAATGTTGCTTTGCTGCTTTAAGAATTCCAGCACAATGGTGGATTCAGCCTAGGCTACCATCTTGAGCCACCTTCTCAGAGGGTGCTTCTTCCCGATGTATTGTTCAAGAATCTGATGGATTCGTGATATTAACTTTTCCACGGCGCTATCAACAGGATTTCTATCTTTTGGGTTTTTTTTTTTTTTATGATGGGTAGTTGCATTTTCGAGTGTGTAGCTGTTGGACTTGGTAAAAGTGTTGACTCTGTCTAAACTATGCATTAGACTAGTAAGCTTTTAAGATGTCATTTTAGATTTGAATTTTGCTAAAAATAATTCATCCTCTAAAAGTTAAAAAAGGAAAAAACTGAATTTGAATTCACTTTTTAAAATTTGGCTGATGGCTCCCTTACCTGGTATGCGTATGCACTATCACTTAACTTTGGACTGAAGCATGTTTAGTCAATTGGTTAATCTGACTGGACTTTTGTTTGTTTGTAGAGCTTTTCCAAAGTATGGCGGAGACAGAGGACATTCAGCCCCTTGTTGTTGATAATGGGACTGGGATGGTTAAGGTAAGAAGTCTTATTGTTGTGTAAGTAATGTCTTCACTGGTTGCTTCAGGCCATTCAATTATGCCCAAACCTTGCTCTTTGTCATGTTGTTGGGTACATGCATGCCATGTTGTTTAGAGTCATGAGTCTTCTCTAATACTAGTTGTTACTCCTACTGTCCTATCAAATCAAAAGTGTAGAGGTCAAATGACCTGATCCGTTTCCTCTTCATGAAACTCGTTCAATATAAGTCATGAAGAGAAATGGTCAAACAGCTCGAGTGTATAACATAGTGCGCAATATGGCCTTGCATACAAACTAAAGCACCTGATCAGTTCTAGGTGCTGTAAGTTCTACGGGTTTAAATGAGTCAGGCACGAGATAGTCGAGTTGCATCACACATAACCATTTTAGTATCCGCATAAGGTGTCATGTTCCTAACTCAAACTTATACACTTAATTAGGCTGGTTTTGCTGGAGACGATGCACCAAGGGCTGTTTTCCCCAGCATTGTAGGTCGGCCAAGGCATACCGGTGTCATGGTAGGAATGGGGCAGAAGGATGCTTATGTGGGAGATGAGGCGCAATCTAAAAGGGGTATCCTTACACTGAAATATCCTATAGAACATGGTATTGTTAGCAATTGGGATGATATGGAAAAAATTTGGCATCACACTTTCTACAATGAGCTCCGCGTGGCTCCTGAAGAACATCCCGTGCTCCTCACCGAAGCACCTCTCAATCCTAAGGCGAATAGGGAGAAGATGACCCAGATCATGTTTGAAACTTTCAATGTGCCCGCCATGTACGTTGCCATTCAAGCTGTGCTTTCCCTTTATGCCAGTGGTCGAACTACAGGTGTGTTCCTGAATTAGAATCTTATTTTCCACTAAATGATGGAATACTTATTGGTAGTTTGATAACCTTGCAAACTTTTCACCTTTTTAAGTTTTTGTTGCTTAAGGAAGTTGGTCATTCTTCCACTTGTCATGACCTGATGAATTTGATAACACAATTCAAGAACGATATAATAACTATCTTAAATAAAACGAAATTGAGATATAAAAGAGAGGAAATCAAAAGAGGTTCTGAGATTGCTACTCAATTGAGTAACTACTTGACACTGAACACAGCAGCAAGAAATAATCCAATTAACAGCCAGTGAATTTGGTATTGCTTTATGTGTTATCATCCACTTGCCTGCTTACTCCTTCATAGTTTAGCTGCTCATGGCAGTCACGTTATTAATATTTTTTTTCCCGATCAGGCATCGTGCTGGATTCTGGTGACGGAGTCAGTCACACAGTTCCCATTTACGAGGGTTATGCACTCCCCCATGCCATCCTTCGGCTTGACCTTGCTGGAAGGGATTTAACCGATGCTTTGATGAAGATTTTGACGGAGAGAGGTTACTCATTCACCACAACAGCTGAACGTGAAATTGTCCGCGACATAAAGGAGAAGCTTGCCTACGTGGCTCTTGATTATGAGCAGGAGCTTGAAGCTGCTAAGAGTAGTTCATCAATTGAGAAAAGCTATGAGTTACCTGATGGCCAGGTAATAACAATTGGAGCAGAGCGTTTCCGATGTGCTGAGGTTCTATTTCAACCATCGCTCGTCGGGATGGAAGCACCTGGAATACACGAGACCACATATAATTCAATCATGAAGTGCGATGTCGATATAAGGAAAGACCTATATGGGAACATTGTGCTTAGTGGTGGCTCCACCATGTTTCCTGGCATTGCAGATCGCATGAGCAAGGAGATCACTGCTCTGGCACCCAGCAGCATGAAAATCAAGGTGGTGGCTCCTCCAGAGAGAAAATACAGTGTTTGGATTGGAGGTTCAATATTAGCTTCCCTCAGCACATTCCAACAGGTAACTTCATTGCACAGACTTACACTATTCGTTTTTCTTTCATTTCAAATATAATTATTATTTGATGTGAACGTCATCTTTGTTTAATCTACAACTTAATAATGCTTCTAGTAGGACAGACATTAATGGCTTGCTTATTTGTGACTTCATGAGTTTCTCCTACTAAAGAAAAAAGGACGATGATGATTTGGATATGTTCTTCTGGTACTTGCTCTGTGCAGATGTGGATATCAAAGGCCGAGTATGATGAATCCGGGCCATCGATCGTTCACCGGAAGTGCTTCTAGATACGTCTTTTGCTATTCTCCGGCTTGCAGTTTTTGCTCGTGTCTTATGACGATGGATTTGCAGATGATTGGGTAATTATCGTGTTTGGTTTGGCCTGGCTTTCCCTTTCTAGTCTTCCTTATCTCGAGCTTGGATGAAGCTAGACTCGTAAATACGAGCTTATACATAATCAGATGTGCTTGAATGATGTATCGGACTATCGATGATGAGTTGTATTAGCAAATTCCTGGTTGCATCTAGAATCTCTTCTCCGGTTCTTTGTTTGTACTTCTAGTCTGTTCAGCATTCTTCAGCTTCTAATGATATTTTTAAGAGTAAAGATCAGGTGCCTTGCATCCTCTCTTTGCCTTCTCGACTACACTTGCTATTGCATGGAGAATCGCGGCTGAACAAATGGGCTAAGAGCCATTGTCGCCACCGCCGCCACCCGCCGCCGCCATAGGCAGCTAGCGGTTGCTGATACCATAAAACTATTCTTAAGCTTGTGAGCTTAGTCTCGCCTATAATTTCGGGCTTTATGCCCAACCTTATCACTAATCAAAATTCCTTGGCCACCTTTAAAACAGCCTATTTCATGCTGATACGAGTAAGCTTGATTTTCTTATTCTAGGAATGGTTTAACAAGCGCGTCACGTGTCGTGCCGACCTTAATAAAATCAATGAAAAGACCCAAGCATCAAAAAAGAAAGCCCCAGGAACCACATGGAAATTCCCCCCATCCGGAAAGAAACAAAACCCGCGCAGCCGCGGTCGGCGTGACATCGCCGTAACCGTCGAACGGTCGTACGCCCTGTCGTTTTCCGCTCTTCCCCCGATTTTTGCTAACAAATTGCCACTGAAGTGTAGTTTCCGAGGCACCCTCAGTATTGAAACTTGGGGGGACCACGAGAGGGACACGCAGCGACATCTCAAGCGACGTCGTATTCGGGAATAAACTCGATTTTGTTAGGTCGAATCAGAAAAAAAATAAAATAATACAACGCGCTAATTTCCCTATACGCTTCGCGAAAAGAGTTGGTTATAGCATTTCGTAACTTATGTCGGCTTCGCCATGCTTGATTTTCACTATAATCATAAATGAGATTGACTTCCACTTTAGGCGCTTTCAATGATTTATATGACTTTACTATCATAATGGGGTTTATAGATAAGTTCGATGCTCGACACAAATTTCAAGACTTCTCGTCGATAGCCGATTACTTTTGTCGGTAAATTTTATGCATTTGATTCCATCTATAAATCAATTTTTCTTTCTCACGAATTCTAGTCGCAATAACGTTGAGAATTAACTTTTATTAAATTTCACCACTATGAGCTTCTGGACAAGACATTTCAATAACTTTGGCCCAAGATTAGTAAATTTTCAGTTCAGTTCGGTTAGAGAAATAATTGAAATCGACCGCTTATTAATTGCACACGTCATTGGCGTTAAATATTATTATTTAACGTAGAGTCTAGAATTAACTGATTATTACTATAATCACTGTTCAATCTTCCGAACTATTTTTTTTTTTTTATCGATTATTTTCGGTAGGCACGTTTTGATAGTCAAGTTGACGACATTTAGCTCGAATATTTTGCATTAACGTTCAAGAATTGCTGCAGAATTACTGAGGAACTTCTCTAATTTCAATTCATGGAGTAACTCAAAAATATTTACATCAATTAGGCAAATTTAAACTCAGAAAATTGGCCAGATCAGAGCCTTTTCCCAGTAAAGTTTCATACGCTCGCGGCTCCTCCGGACAGGCTCTCGCCGGCAGAACCCGCCGTCCGATCGGCGCTCTCGCGGCAATGTTCGGCGCCCTCGGACTCGGAGCTCCCGGGGCGGTCCACGACCAAGCTGCTCCGGCAGGTCGGGCACGACTTGTGCGAGCGCAGCCACCTCTCGATGCACTCCACATGGAACCCGTGGCTGCACGTCGCCAGGACTCTAATCCCGTCCCCCTCGGCAAACTCCGTGAGGCAGATCGCGCACTCCGCCTCTGTCCCCGCCAGCTTCGTCACGCCCGGCGCGTAGGTCACCGCCGGGGCCGCCACCAGGTCGGAGTCCCCGAGCTTGGGCTCGGGCTGCTGCTGCTGCTGCTCCTCCTGCCCCTGCTGGGGCCGCCGACGGTGGGCTGCAGCTGGCCGGCCACGGCCATGGCCGCTGCCGCCGCGGAGGAAGCAGCGGATGGCGGTGTTGAGGGCGAGGGCGCAGATGAGGCCGCAGAGGAGGACGATGAGGATCATGGCGGCGTTGGCCTCGAAGTCGCCCGAGGCAGAGTAGGGGTGCCATCGGCAGCTGGGGACGTCGCACGTCGTGGCCGGCAAGGGCTGCGGCGGCACGAGGTGGCGGGCAGGCGGGGCGGTGGCTGACGATTCCGGTGCTGGCCGCATTTTGCCGGTCTTGAGTGTCTCTGTGTGCCAAGGAAGTTGGTTTTGGTGTTTGAGGGAGAGAGAGATTGCGTGGGAACAAAGGCCGGGATGATTAATATAAAGAGAACCGGAAGAATACCGCATGGAATCCGGTCTACGGCTATTTAGACCGAGTCTACGTAATAATTTCTCGTAGCGACAAATGCATACGGCCCCATCGAGGGCAAAACCTTTCGAACCAAGAAAAGAAAATAAATGCTTATACGGATTCTCTCCGATATAATACAATACTTGTATTGCTTGGATCTCGATAGTTATCCGGCGCCAATCGAAAATTTGTATGATTGATTACTTGCGCGTCGATTGTAGCCTTACGAAAGAAAAGAATTAGGAGAGGGTGATAAGGACAATTTTGCACTATTTTAACTTTACAAAAAGAAATGGTTGGTTTTTAATCTTTTGGCTTTATGATCGACAGGATTGACACGAAAAATAGTCCTTTGTCATGATGGTTCAAACCTCACTTTTTGCGGTGGATTTTTGTTCTGCTTTTTGCGTGTGTTACCAAATTAAAGTAATGTTAATTTTTCAATAGCGATAGAATAGTTATTAATAATTATCACCGGTTAAGTTAATTAAAAGTGGAAATAGATAGAACTAAATATCTTAGTGAAGTCATTTATTAAATAGTAAATTTGAATCTCCAAAGGACATTTAAGAAGGATTAGCAAGTATTCAAATTACATCTCTTTAACTTTTCCCCGTAAATAATTTGATTAAAGATCTTATGTTGTGGATGTACAAGTCAATTACCATTGGTCATCGGTACTCGCGTGATCTGATGATCGAGATAGAGCGGGCTCACAAGACCCGGATGCATATATAACTTTTTACTGGAAAGAGGTTGCATTAAGTTCTCTTGGAAAAGATACTTGATTCATTTTTTGTTTTATACATGCCGGGTGTGTAATTGTATAAAGACAGTATGTGCTTTCCCTCGAATCTCGCAGAAAAGAAGGTACGATTCCGCCGACCTAAGAAAGTAGAGGTAAAATGGAAGGTAGCTTTAATGGCTATAGATACAAAATTTCTCATACGTATAGCACAATAGCAATGAGATAACGATGCGTGCTAGGGTTTTTAAATTCGTATTGAGATCTAACCGACTTAGTTACATTTGGCAATACTAACTAAGGATTCATGATTATTAATTTGTACAAGAGGTGTTGTGTTTGGCAAGATATATTGAATAAATGAGGTTATCTCAAATCAAAGCCAAATGATAAAAGTTTATACAAGTCTTATATCATTTCTCAAGATTAATAATGACCATGCCAAATAGCTATTTTTTACTTGCACGATTTAGTCATTTGATTTCAAGCTGATGTGGACTAAACATGCTGCTCGTGGAGTCATGGGAAAGAGATCAATCGCATGCTTCCGACAGATTTTGTGTTTGGAATGGCACCGGGATGTGTTTACAAAGATTGATAGGATGGCGAACCTACGCATTACTATAGCAAGCGACAAAGCGTTGGGATCAGCATCAGCTCAGGTTTTGCGCATCGGTTTTTCGCTTGCAAGCCTATCGTTGCCCTCAGCAAGCAGCATCATGCTAAGCTGAATCCGGAACGAGTGAGCGCAAATGACTGTGTGCCGATGATGGAACGTGGAGGTGACGAACCTCAGAAGATGAGAGAGAGAGAGAGAGAGAGAGAGAGAGAGAGAGAGAGAGGGAGAGAGAGATGGATAAGCTGATAAGAGTTGAAATACAAAGACATGACTAGGGTCGTCAACATCCCACCAAACAAACGACTCCCCTACTGAATGATTTCTATAAATCGCAAGATGTAGACACTTCCAGAGAGCCCTAATGTCTCCATACCTCTCTCTCGCGTCCAGAAGAGAGAGAGAGAGAAGAGAGAGAGCCAACGAGAGACGTCTCCACATGCAGCTTTCTGTGGTTAAGAATGATTGAAGTCGCAGCGTCATGATCGTATGGAGGACAAGCTTGCATCTTGTGGGAGCTTTGGACCCACGAGTCGACTAAGCCGAACCCCGAAGAAACCGGGGCCATCTCTCCGTCTGTCTGTGTGCAAATTGGGGAGAGCAGTATTGCAACAACATTAACTATTGCCCGACGATGCGGGCAACTGAACAATGAATCCTTGGGGGGGGATCCATTCCTTTCGCATTTAGTACACTACCACTAGTTGGAGTGTTTTCTTGGTGAAGGGAAGGGGCGATTGATGCCGGGCGTGGATGGGCCACCAGCCTCCTGCACAAAGATGTCCTTTCTTTCTTTTGAATGAGTATCTACTTAAAACTTTTTATTCTCCTTTTCTATATTCTTTTTGGTTGAAGAAAGGTATATGGAAAGGGGGCGTTCCAAAGCCATTCCATTAACATCATCCTCATTGCACTCCAAACCCGCCACAAACCGATTATAGGTTTCGATATGATAACTCAAACTCGCCTAACTTAGGAACACCTGGCCCTCCAAAAATAATTTACTACAAATGATAGTTTCATGTTAGATTTATAATAATTATCTCAAATTTGCAAACCCAAATATTTATTCAACTCATGTGTGTCGTAATCTCTAATTAAAATTGAAACAAATCTGAGACATAAGCTCGGAAGAATTTAAGATCCAACAATCATGTCTTACAATTATTAGAAGTTACACGTGAACTTATGGCCGCCGTTGAAATATATTATATTATACTAAACTCTGCTCTTCACATTTGTAAATGTCTATAATGAAGTAACCTTAAGTTTTAACACAGTAGGGAAACTGAAAAAAAAATCCCAAATGCCTTACCGTATCTCAATAGATTCCATATTGGATCAGATATCAAGTTTGCTAACTATAAAACCCCTATCCGTTCTCAAACCCTTATGGCTACGTTTAGTCGTCCGGATTTCTAATCGAGATAAGACTAGATAAGATATGATATGAAATCTTAAGATTTTTTTATATCATATCAATTGTTTGGTGAATCGTAATATTAAAGTCGGATATATTCACATCATATTTTATACATTTTTTGATATAAATGGCATATTATTATAAAATGAACCTAAATGTTCATAAACGGAGATGATGAAAATCTCACGTAACACTATTCCTTAATTTATTTTTATTTTATTTTTCCTCTTTTTTATATTATTTTCTTTATTATTTCTTTTTTCCCCTTTCATCATTCTTTAATAACATACTTAAAATACAAAAAATATATAAAAATATAAATATTTAATTTATAAATTGAATGTTTATTATAAGATAGAATTAAAGTTGAATATATAAATTAAAATAAGATTAATTAAAAATAAATTTCTATTTTTTATTTTTAATTTCTTAAATTATAATTCAAATATAATTTATATTGAAATATAATTTCAATTTTTTAATTTAATAAGTTTGTTATTCGAGAAAAATAACTTTCCTATTATGGACATTAGAAATCATATCTATCTTTATTTCACCTCCCCTATGTGATAATTTTATCCTACCTATATTTTTTTTATATCCGATTTTATCCTATCTTGAGTAAGTACCAAACATAGGATATGTTAAATCATATCTTATCCCGAATTTTATCCCAACTACCAAACGTAACTTATGGAGTTTTTAGTGACATGTCCCAAACCTGTTCTGCTTTCCTAAACACACTACTAATTTGTGTCCGTTTGGGTCTGAGCATGTGGGAATTCCTATTAAATCCACCTCGTTCCATCATTATCGAAGCCAGGTTATATTAATGACGAATAGCACGGGTACCTACCTTGTCCCCAGCAACAATAAGCTCAAATCTCAAGTAGGATCCAGAAGAATGTTCAAACGGAAATTTCTAGATTCTTAAGCCAATTTGCATACGGGTTGACTGCCTCCTCAAAAGAATAATTGCACCTTGATGTTAGGATAATCACCAAAGAATTGTTAAACCTATTATATGAATATCAATTTGATTAATTTTTTTTTTTGATAATTTGTAAATGCAGTCATTTCGATCGAAAATTCACTGATGTTAATACCGGTAGACCTATGTGACATAGTTAGTGACACTTGGCGTTGACATGGACGATTTTTGTAATTTTGTCGAGTTATTTATTTTTAATAATTTGTATTTCTTTTCTTTTCTTTCTTTTCAATTTTCTTCCATTGACCCTCATTAGCCACTACGAAAGGAGCTACAAGCCCTTGCCAACTGTTGGTGAGGGTTGTGGCCCTTGTCTAGGTCCTTGCCAAATCTGGGCGAGGGTTGCCTTGCTCATGGCTAACGAGAGTTTTGTGGCCGTCTCCTAGTGGTTGACGAGGATCGCTAGTCATCGCCGAGGCTTGATGACCCTCGTAGGCCAACAAAAAAAAAAAAAAGAGAAAAAGAAAAGAAAAAAGAAAAAAGAAAAGTAAGTAATTCAAAAAAATGTAAACATTGTTCATCATTAGCATTGGTCATGTGATGGTCGATATTCATATTAGCGATTTCCTATTAAAATTGGCAAAAAAAGGGCTACATTAGCAAATTGTGAGAATATTTACGATTAACTTAGCCAAATTAAAAAGTTTAGAATTAAATTCACATACGTAATTTTTTTTTTTTGATAATTTTCCCCGATGATCTTGATATCGCCATGAATCGGCATCCATGGATCCCCATGTGGCTACGTATCATCACGCTCATCCAAATTTTTTTCGAGAAGATTCGCTGGGCAAGTTAAATATCATGGAGGTATGTGCTGAGATCCTACACGTGCGACATGGTTTAGGGATGGAAGCAAGGACGGTTTATCGAATCCCCGATCCACCCAAACCCCAACGTGACGTCGTTGTATCCGTAAAGTTTTCGGTCGCCCACAAAATGCACTTGACGCAAGAAAATGCTATCTGGCCCGATTCCTCACCCTACTGCTTGGTCCATGTCTGTCTTCTCTCACTGTAATGGTAACATAATAATATGTGACCCGCAGTAGCCATGCCATCACTCGCCATCTTCGACAGCAAAGATAAACACACTGTCGTCTCTGCACCACCCGGGGCGCATAAGCGCATGAGCATGCATGCTTTGTTTGTTTGGTCGAGTCAATTTGACTTTCGTGTCGTAAGGTTACATGACTATCGCGTCAACCTTGAATTGGTGGTCGATGAAGAGAGAGTAATTGACACCGATTGTGAGAAAAGCTACAAACATAGTTGGCTCTAAATATAATTTGTCTCTCCTTATGTGAATTCAAACATTATGACATCGTAATCCTGTTAAGATTATTAATATTATTGCTTAACCAAATGCTCTCTGCTCCTTAAAAAGTTTTGAACTTCAAAGCATTAAAAAACATGCCTTTATTAATCAAAGAAATCGATTGGATCATGAAATAATATTCTTAATAAATGCATCGAAGACTAAACCCGAATGAAGAAACTACGTCCTCCTTGTGTTCGTGCACCTCAAAAAGGGACATGAAATTGGTCCCATTTCTTTCAATGTTCATTGTATGTAATGACACAATGAACTCGAGTGCTCTTTAGATGAATATAAAGAAAATGTTTTAATCTCCATTTAGATCACATCCTATATTTCTTCAATGTGAACATGCTTATGTCTTTAACTTCCCTCCTTCGTATTCTGAAGAAAGGGCAATCATCATCTAGATCTTATTTGTCGGGCTCAGATTGAATCGGATTGGATCGAATCGGGTTGTCCATGAGTCATGATGGCCTCACCCAATCCAGGCCGTCAAGGGAAGGGATTTTGTAACATCTTGAAATTTTGCAATCTTTATTGTCAGTCATTACATCGACAAATCCACAAATGACAGGTGCCATTATATCCATTGTCATGCCCTTGGAAGGAATCTAGCTTCATTTTCAGGGTAAGCCCCTCCTGATGCGAATTCGGTATATCTGAGGAAGTCTTTTTCGCTTTTCAGCAGCATCTTCTTCCTCGGCTTTTGCGTAAAGAGTAGATGCTTTTGACACTGGTGGAGACACGTTCTGGTGGCCTTCTTGCGTGGTCCTCTTTTCTACTTGCTCAAGTTTTCTAGATGGGTGAGCACTGAGCAGTGCGGTATTTTCTTTTGTATTAGCGTCGTCCAAACTACAACTTCGGAAGACTAGGTTGTGCAGTTGAAGGAGGCAAAATTTGGATTTTCCCTGTTCCCAAGGTATATATATTATATCGCCTTGCCTTTCTAAAGGCCCAGTATATGTGAAAGCTGCTCATTAGTCTGGACCTCTCGTGTGCAAAATTAGAAAGAAGGCATATGGAAGGAGGTCTGAGACATCTATCAGTTTATCCAAGGCCTAGTACACTACTCTTGCATGGTCGAGTACCGAAGATTTTCCTTTGATTCGTTTAGCAATGAGGATTTGAAATATCACACATTGATCAATCAAAATAGATTCAACAACCAAAAGAAAAATGGTTTCTTTTGTGGCCATTTTCAGTAGGGGCATTTCAAATTATTGGACCATTGCAAATACAGCAACATTCATCCTTATGCCAAATACGCTAAACTAGTCCGATAATCTGGCTTGAATCAAATCCATTCTTCATCCTATCTGAGTTATGGAAAGACCAAAGAGAGAAGCAACTATTTCGACTTATCTAGTCCACGAAAGTAAATTTTTAGTCACGAGTAGGACAACCAAGTAAAAGACTACCTTTCATAATTTAATATGCCTTCGTTGGTAAAAAAGCAAAGGCTCCCTTTTTACACTGTATATAAGAAAATAGTAGTTTTAAATTTTTTTTTTTTTCACTTTTATTGATAGGTAAGTGCGTGTCTGAGTAATCCTTATTAAATACGCAGGCTCCTACATGAAATGGGGTTCATCTCAACACTGCTCGGCCTCTTCATTGTGATAATAAGTGCAAGCAATTCAATGGCAACTAGAAGCAGGAAAGTGCATTTGCCACAATAATGAATAAGTATGGGGACAAAGGGTCCCCCTAGTGAAGACCTCTCGAGGACTTAAAGAAAGGGATGGATTCCTTATTAAACTTGACACATTGCATAATTCAAGAAACCCATCTTGCACTGAAACCCATCTGTCATTAAAGCTTCTAGTAAATCACATTCGACTCTATCATAAACTTTCTTCATATAGAGCTTTAGAATGGCATGAAATCTCTTTTTCCTCTTCCCGATTTTTAACTGGTGAAGGACTTCTTGTACCACAAGAATATTGTCTTGTATTTGTCTACCGCCAATGAAGGCGCTTTATTCTGATGCTATCAAATTAGGGAGCCAAGGTTTTAGGGAGCTTCAAAGGAATTAGACTAAACAAGTACTGGCCCACGCTTTCCCATTTGCTGTTTGCAAATGATTCCAACTTCTTCATGGATGGAAAGGTCAGATAATGCCAAAACTTAACATTTATCCTTTATCGATATTACTTCGTATCAGGTCAAGAAATCAACCTAAACAAATTAGGTATCTTCTTTAGTGTAGGGTGCCCTTCTCAACTTAGAAGGAACATGGGCCCAAGAGACGCGCGTTCTAGATATTGACAAAATTGGAAAGTATTTGGGCCTCTTGTTGGATTGGGGGCAAACAAATGTTCACATGGATGCTAGCAAGAGTAAACATGAAGTTGGAAGGCCGAAAAGAGAATTTTATCTCCAAACTGGAAAAGAAATATTAATCAAAGTAAAGGTACAAGCTTTGCCACAAAATGCGATGTCTATTTTTAAAATTCCATTATCGATTTGCAAAGCCATAAAAAGGAAGATAGCTTCGTTTTGGTGGAAAGCACATGTCTCCAAAGCTGGCCTTCATTGGAAAGAATGGGATACTTTAAAGAAAAGGAAAGACAAAGGCGGTTTGGGCTTTAGAGATTTTCTTACTTTCAATAGAGTGATGTTGGGAAAACAAGCTTGGAGAATGTTGCAAGCTCCAAATGCTTTATGGTACAAAGTACTAAAAGGAAGTTACTTCCCAAACCGTGACTTCTGGCATGCTTGGCAAAGCCTACTAATGGGTAGAGAAGCCGTTTTGAAGGAGGTGAGATGGAAAGTGGGTCATGGCCAGAAAATGTTAAATTTACTTATTGAGTACTGACAAATTTTCCTAGAATTTTATGATGAAATAAAATTTTTACCGTGTTATTTATATGTGATCACAAGTTACGAGATTTTTTCCGCACACAAAGGGTGTGTTTGATAATTATTTTGTTCTCGAGAACAATTTTTGATCAGAAATAATTCATTTTTATATTGTTTCCGAGAACAATTTTTAAGCATTTGAAGATATTTAATAACTGCACAAAATTTCTATTCCTGGAATATAATTACATTTGGCATCATCCTCAAAATTTCTAATTCAAACCATTTTCTTAATAATTTTATTACTTTCTTTTTCTTTTTTCTTTTCCTTTTTTTTCTCTTCTTTCTCTTCTTCTTCAAGCGTTGGCCGATGACCGGCCTCAGGATTACTAGCAATCTACTAGATGAGGGCCGATGACCTCGCTGGAGCATCATTAATCCTCGGCAAGGCTATGCCTCATTGGCCAAGCTTGCCCAGCCAAGGGTTGGCCAAACCTCGCCTAGCTAGGCGAGGATCGCCGATGGTTGGGCGAGTCTCCGACTAGCTTGTCGAACCTCGCCTTGACCGGGTGAGCTTGCGGGACCTCAATGAATTGGTCATTGGTGACCGGCGGCAATGGAATAATAAGAGAGAAGAAAGAAGAATAAGAAGAAAAGAAGAGAAAAAAGAAATTTGATTTGACTTGATTCTGGAATCCTTCTCGAAAACAAATAAACAACTTTTTTTTACTTCTTAATTCTATTCCAAATCTATTCATTGGAGCAAAAAATTTACCTAACTAATTTTTATTCCAAATCTATTCCCGAGAATAAAATAATAGAATCAGTTACTATTTGGCAAATTCCCAAACGCGCCCCAAAAAGCTTCTACTCTATCTTCAACCAAATAGTCCACCTATTCATCAATTCAGAATTTAGACCAAAAAAATAAATCAATCCAGAATATTAACATATATTAGTGAGAAAAATGGCTATTCAGGTTTCCAGGTTAAGCATCTAAATATTTTTGGTTGAGAAACACCCGTCGTTGCTAGAGAAATCACAACAGAGTCACCTTGGCTTAGGATCAAAACCAGAAAAATAAATGCAAGAAAATTGAATATTTTAAAAAGTTTAGTTGAGAGAATTACAACAGCGGCAAGCAAGTATACCCCACAATGCAGTTATCTAGCTTAATAGTGACATCAAATGATGAACAAAAAATTAGAACAAAATTAATCTCAATACCAGGTCCCTTGATGCCCAGGCTCGAATCCATCGAGGCCGGGCCTATGGTAAGGACCCCGACTGGCCATGCCTGAGTCTATTAAGGCTAGGCCTCGAACCCTGGCACCTAGAACTAGGTCCCCAATGCCTAGACTCGAGTACATTGAGATAGGGATGTTAGATCCGAATTGAAAAACCGAACTGAACCAAACTCAACCGAATTGACATTTCATGCATTTTCGGTTCGGATAATGGAAAAATAATCGTTACTTTTTTTCGGTTCAGGTTATCTCTTAACAAAAACTAGACGCTCAACTTAAAATCTCTCCTTTTTCTCACCTCTTATTCTAATAAACAAGGCAAAAACCAAAAATCAAACTGCGGTTCAATCACGATTTGGTTTGGTTTAGTTGCTTACCTTATCGGTTTGGATTTCCTAAAAATTTCGAACCAAATCGAACAATTGACACCCTTACATTGAGGATAGGCTTTGGATCTTAGCGTTTGTGTCTTGAATCCATCAATGTTAGGTTCGAACTTTGGCGCTCGCATCTAGGTCTCCGGCGCTTGGACCTGATTTCATCGTCACTATTTCAAACAATCATTTTTATGAAAATATTTTTCAAATTTTTCATTTTTCGTTGACACAAATGGGACTTAACTTGAAAAAGAAAAATGAAAGTTTATCCAAACTTTTAGCCGGAAAGGTGGATTAAGAAATATTGTCAAATTGTGGTGCGAACTGAAAAAACTGAAAACTAGATGGGAGCAAAGTGACAATTCTCCTAAAATTCCAGAGAACAAGCCGCGATCCCATTGCGTTTCACTGGGGACAGGCTTCGACGATCGACGGCGGACCACGGAGAATTCCGACTCGACGGCGACGCGCACCCGCCACCGCCCGCCTCCGGCATCGTCGCCGCAAACTTCATCGTTCCAAATCAATCGACAAGTTGGATTTGACAATCTCGGCATGCGAGGTTTCGCCCGCGGCGGCGGCGGCTGCTGAAGCATGGCGGGGACCTCCGCGTCCGCGTCCGCCGCCGCCGCGCCGTCGGCGGCGGCGATCAGGTCATGGAGGACGGGGTTCTTGACCCTGAGAGACGAGACGCTCACGAGCCCTCCTAGAACTTCCCTCGCGGATCTCCTCCACAGCCTCATCTTCTCCAATCCCTCCTCTCTCGTCGCTGCCGCTCCTAACCTCCCGCCTCACGAGGTCCTTTCACGTTCTGCGATGAGAGTTGCTCTGCTTTTGGCCTTTTGTAACTGCCGTTATGCTCAACGTGTTGGAATTGATACGTCATTGTTGCAGGAGGCTCGTTTTTGGAGTTCTTGCTTTGTGTCATCGTTCAGTTTTTGCATTATAGATTGTTGACGGCTCTGAATTTGATTGGTGATCATTTGAGTTTGAGCGTTGATTGTTTTGTTGTTCGCTTTTCTGTCAGGTCACCTCAGATGTGCTATTCCTGATGGAAATGGTTTCAAGTGCGGATCTTGTTCATGGAAATGGGGGCTCTTTCTACACTCAGTTGTGTCACTTGGTATGGGTTTTCTTCTGCAAACCAGTTCTCCAGCTTATCATCTCCATTGAATGGGAAACTGCAGAGACACTGAATGGGCTAATTCTTTGAATTGATTTGATTCCTTCAGATTCATGATGTTACTCGACGTGTTTCATTGGATGTCAATCCCTCTTCTTGGATGAGTATCCTCAACTCTTTTGATAAGTCTATGGAAGTTTTGGTGGGTGGAGAGGGAATGAAGGGTGGGCAGTTTGCCAATGCAGCTAGAATCAGGCCTATCATGGACTGCTTAGAGACTTTAAGGTCAGTGGATGAGTAGAGCTTGTCTGAATGCTCTAAGCATTCTTCCATGTAAAAGATTTGCCTAAATATTATTTTAGGACAATGTGTCATAAAAGAAAATATGCATCAGGTCATTCTCACTTTATTCTGTCAGCATTCTCTGCCTGCCTTTGGCAAGGTTGAAGTCTGCTGGATGATATTTTGACTCTAATTTTCTCATTGGTTCTTTTCAGATGCCTTATTGGTGCCTTCCACAGAAGATCATCTTTGTCTGAGAATATGGAGCTAGTGAAGTTTCTTTGCCACAATGTCGCTCGCACCCGTGTGAAACTGCTTTCTTCATCTTATAGAAGTGGCAACAAGATACATGCTGCTTTTGCTGAGAAGAGAACGCCTAGATTTAGCAGTTTATGGGAAGTTCAGACTCTTGCATTTACTATGCTTGGAGAAGCTTTCTCCAGAGTTGGTCCCTTGTTTCCTCCTGAAATCTGGCAATTAGTCATCGAGGTATGCTTTGCATACCAATTTTTGCGGTCATTATGTTTGTGAAAGCATGCCCCACCTAAGTTTTTATTTTTTCGTCACTAATTAGGTGATACGGAAAGAGATGGATCCTTTGGCATCTATGAATCTGATTGTGGAAGACAATGTCATGTCCAAGTACTATTCTCTCTCTCTCTCTCTCACATACAAGCACATCACGCTTGTTCATGCACATATGTGCACACGTGCTTCAATGAGAATAACCTTTTTCGTGCAATCTGGAGGATTGCCAGTTTTTTGGTGACTGGATTACTTACCGAAGGAAAGTTTGGCAACTCCTCTGTGCAGGTTTTATGCTTCTCTGCTTCAGTGTCTGCATTTGATTCTTGTGGAACCGAAGTGTTCCCTTTCTGACCATGTAAGTGGATCTTTTTGGACCCAATTAATAATTCCTATGCTATATATGTTTACATATACATATGCAGCATGTGCTCAACTTGAGAAATCCATTGCAGGTACCTGGTTTTGTAGCAGCTTTACGTGGATTTTTTACATATGGTCTCACAAGAAGCAGACTGCAACATGATTTCCCAATTGTTAGCTGGGAGGAGAAGGAAGCTAGTTCTGGGAGCTCAGGTTCAAGATTAGGTCAACAACAAAAAGCAGATCGTAAACCATATAGGCCTCCGCATTTACGGAAAAAGGACAGTTCTCGCTCTACGCACATTAAAAAGTTGGATTCACAGAGTTCATCAGATCATGAATCTTCCACAGCAGAGTTCATGTCATCAGATTCAGATTACAGCGACAGTGACAGCTTAGGAAGAGAAAGCAATGTTACACAGAGCTCTAAGGTCAGGATAGCCGCCATTCGTTGCATCCAGGTAATCTTACAACAAGATGACTCTCTGCTTCCAAATTTGCTGAATACAAGATAAGTGTCATGCAAGGCTTTTGATGCTTGTGGCATACGGCTTTGCTATCTAGGGTTTTTCACTTTCTTACTTTGCCTTTTGAGAAACTTGTGTTGAGGCAATAACCAGCTCTGGATCAAATATATAGATAAAATTATTTTGATGTAAGTGTCGGTGGAGATATCTAGAAAGTGAGACAAAAACCAGGTCTGGGTTAAATATATAGGTAGTTATTAAGACATGAGTGTAATTCGTTAGAATTATTTCTTATTTACAACAGAAGACCTTTCCATTTACAACATAAGTAAACAAGTTATCAAGTTTACAGTGAATTAAATTTCTTCTAGTTATGAGTTTTGCAAATTGTTAGGACCTTTTTTCCTGGCATACGTGGTACTTGAGTTGCAACCGGCTCTGTCTGGTTCAGTCTAGTCTCTGGGCTTAAAGATTAGATGAGACATCTTCTTCCTGATGTGGTGAAGAGGGTTGGCTAGACTATATGGCTGAAAAGATTAAATCCCTCTGTGCTTGAGCTTATCATGGCCAATATTCTGGTTGAGTTTGTCACCGTAAAATTTCTATTGTTTCCTTGGGTTTGTATGCGCTTAAGGCTTGGTAATATTTTGCAGCAATGGAATTCTCTTTTCTTTTTCAATTTTCTATGCCTGAAGAATGGCCGTATAAATGAATCGATCAAAATTAACATCCATTGTCTTTGCAGACTGAAAACTATGAGTGTTCATTAGAACCTTTTTAATTGATTCTTTTCTTTAATTGGTGAGAAGGACGCTTGTCAAGCTGATCACAAATCTTTCACAGCTCAGTGGACCATGATTCTACCCACCAGTGATGCACTAGAGTCAAGGTAAGGAGATCAATTCATTTTCCTTCACAGTGAACTGATTTTCTCATGTCATTGAACCTTGTGTATCCTTGTCCTTTTTTCATGATTTTATCCTGTCTACAGGAAATTAGATCCTACTCTGATGACATGCTTGTTGTTCGATCCTTATTTGAAGGTACTTGTAGAATTCTATATGAGTTCCTTTCAGACCACTTCGCATTTATTGATACCCAAATAGTAATCCAATCAGTTGCTGAATGTTCTATGAGAAATTATTTTAGTATATGTCACATGGGTGAACCATTTCTTAAGGTTATCAGCCACTGTTTGGATTTTTTTTCTGTATTGTCTCTACCATTTTTGGTTCAATAATGATTAAAACTTTCATGTGGTTGCTCTTAGCTATTTTTTTCCTGTGTCTAGGTGCGGATAGCAGCTGCAACCACTCTGGCTGTTGTGTTGGATGGTCCTTCATCTGCTTTTATGCAGATCGCAGAATATAGGGATTCCTCTAAGCTTGGATCTTTTACATCCTTATCAAGTTCCCTTGGCGAGATTTTAATGCAACTTCATAGAGGTACTTGAAGAGGGTTTTTTAGTGATTTTCTAGAGAAATTTGCTTTGTCTGTACTTTAGCTTGGAGGGAGTAGAAGATTGCTGATATCAGGCTGAGGTAGCGCATGCCATTATTTTTTTTAATAGTATCTGAATTAAATAGTGTGGTTTATTGTTGTATTTGCAGGAATCATCCACCTAATCATGCGTGAAACTCATAGTGGATTGCTGGGATCTTTGTTCAAGATTCTTATGCTCTTGATATCATCCACACCGTAAGGATCACTTTGCTAGGAAATTGTTCTATTTTCCTTTACTCTACTTAAGATATTAAGAGTCCATGATCTCCCCATGGCCAGTGCTTTAGACCAGGTGTACTTTCCTGTTGTTTCTCACTCCACTGATACATAATTATGGTTATTGTTGGTGTTCATTCTACAGATATATGAGAATGCCTCCTGAGTTGTTGCTGACTGTTATTAAATCTCTACAAGCCAGAATAGAAGAAGACTTCTCATCCAAAATGGATCAAACTAGTCTTCTGGTTAGCATACTAAATTTTGAATTATGAATATAGAATATGTGCTTATATTTAACCTTTGTAATTTTATTCTTGACAGGCAGCTACAATCAGTTGTTTGACCGCGGCTCTGTCAACTTCATTCCCCTCAGTGCCAGTGCAAGAAATGCTCACTGGAGAAATATCGCAGGGTTAGTGGTATTCACTGAATTTGAGCATGCCTACCACTTGGAATCTAGATGTACTTAAATCTGTTTTATTTCTTCAGAGACTTTATTGTGTTTTCTTCACTTATGAGTCCATGAGAGGCTCTCAATCTTGTTCTTCAGGTTTCTCAAAGAACCAGAAGAAATTAGGTGTTCTGTCTACATTATTTAAGCATTCCGAGCCACCTATGAACCTGACAACAAGATTTGAGGCTCTCCAGGTACCCTAATTATGGTGACTGTGAGGAATTTAGTAGGTTTGGCAATATAATAGACAAACGACCAGGTGATGTAGTGTTTTTTTTTTAAATATATAAGTTACATGTTTTAGTTTACGTATTCTGAGAAATCAGGATGGAACTGGGACAAGGCAGGACAAGGCAGTTATAGCATGTCTATTTATGGTTAAATCTGATATTTCAACGAACATGGTGAATGTGATAATATGTATACAGTTGCAGAGGTGCCAATTGAAGGTCTTGGCATATCACGTTGTCCTGTCTAATTTAGCCATTCTTTTAGAAATTCTAAGCCAAAAGTTAAGCAATTAGGAAGAGGGAGAGTGCGTGCTCATAAGGCCACTAAATCCCATACGCAAATGAGCTGAGATGCTGTCAACACCCTCAACATGCAACCCTGGATGAAATCACATGAAGAACACATGTGGACATGAATTACTGGGAATATGATGAATAAGAACCAGACACTAAGGGAATGGAGTGCGGCAATGAAATTAAACCTGGCTTTGACACCATTATAGAGAATCCAACCCACCATATCACATTTGGGAATCCAAGCATGACTTTAGGGAGTAATGGTCTGTTGCTTTTGACATTTTGAATAACCTATTTTTGGGGTCAAGTGCCCCATACATCTGCTTTATAATTTTATTATTTACATTAAAAGTTGTAAACAAGCTCCCTTTGGCTTTGAGTTCCTTCTGTAAATGGCTTGGCACCTGCTTGGTGCCTCATATTGAATCACTATTACACATGAAAAAAAGAAAATGAAATTATAAGTACTCATTCAAATACTTGCCTACTGTAATTCTGATTGAATGATCTGAAAGTCTCAATATCATGATGTTGAGTCATTCTGAAAAATCTTCTACATTTACTTTTGCTGCAGGGTATTAGAGCTGTATCTCACAATTACCCGAGCATAATGCTAGGGTGCTGGCAACAAGTTTTCTCAGTCGTTTATGTTAACCTGGGAGTTGGTGAGTTCAATAGGAGTGCATGCAGAGGACAAAGTGGAAATATATGTGGGGTCCTTGGGGAGAAAGTCATTGCAGCGGCTGTCAAGGTGTGAAATATTTTACCCTCCTTCCACATTCTGTAGTTTGTTTTGGTGCTAGTAACGGCACCGGCACTACTGTTATATAGCATAACCACTTGCAGTGGTGGTCTTTTTGCTGTTAATACTCATGGATCCAAAGCGGTCCGACCCTTCCCCAGACCCCACACATTGCTGGAACTTCGTGCACCAATACTCTTTGATCCAACCAATGGTGTTTTGTTACTTTTGGTTTTTCCAGTGACTGTCTTACTGTGTCCGAATCAGTTGACCACTAATACAATTAAGTATTTTGTAGTTAACTTTTTTCCTGTTCCTTTTTGAAAAGTGCAGAGAACCTTTAAAATGGAAGGTTATCCAAGTATATAGGAGATAATGCTTATGGTAGTCTTTAATCGAATTCTTTTTGGCAATATTCTTGCTTGATGACCCATGTATACTATCGTCACAAGGGTTCAAAGAATCTGGTGCATGGCATATCTGGGATGAATCTCGCATTGCCTTTTAAAAATAACATCAAAATGTGTTCTAAGGCTCTATGTGTGGTATTTCAACCTTTCATCTCCTCTCAGAAAAAAATGCCATAGATTTTTCTTTGAAGATTATGCAACTATTTCTCTGGGTACATTGGTAGATCGCTTTAGTCTCCAGATTTTGCTTCCTTTCTTGCTCTCTTAACTTTATTTTTATCCCATATTGCTTGTCATTGATAATCTTTCAACTTAAAAGAACCATTTTAAGTGATGCAATATATAGGTAAAATTGACACTTACTATAGACAAGCAGCATAGTTAATACTTTTCATGTGTTCAAGTCAAACCAAATTTGAGTGTTTTTTTCTTTACCAAAAAAAAAAATTTGAGTGTTTTTTTTTTATATGTTAACTTTATAATCCAATTGTCAGGTTTTGGATGAATGTCTTCGAGCAATTTGTGGATTTAGAGGAACTGAAGATCTATGTGATGATAGATTAATCGATAGCCCTTTTGCATCTGACTTCGTGAGGATGAAGAAGATCTCATCTGCCCCATCGTATATTATAGAAAACCCAGATAATTCCAGAGACAATTCTGAAGCAAGTCATACGGGAAGTGAGCAGTGGTGTGAGGCAATTGAGAAATATTTGCCGCTGACCTTGTGGCACAGTTCTTCACTGGTTGGTTGACTACTCATCCCCAAATGTACATTGATCATAGTATAACCTTTGAAAAGTACCTTCTGCTTTCTTTGTCCGTCAGAATCACTGTTTGTTGAGAAAGGAAGCAAACGCTCTTCTACATAATAATATTTGCTTAAATAGCTTCCACCACAGTACCAAAAGACTTGCTTACTTAATATAAGACAAGATGCATGTGTTTGTAGTTGACTAAGTTTTTTGTCAAAACACAATGATTTCCATCAGTGCAGTAATTACTGATACGATGTTAATTGGACATCATTTTAGGCATAAAAGCCACATTTATAGCTGTTTCTCTATTTACAACTTATATCTTTTTTTTCCCCTCTCATTTTAAATAGTTAGGAGAAGCTGTTGACATTTAGAATGCAATTTTCTTAACTGAAGCTCTCTCTCTCTCTCTCTCTCTCTCTCTCTCTCTCTATCTCCTTGTTTTTGTTTTTGGGTCTGCTAGGTGAGAACAGCATCCGTCACTTCTTTTGCTGGTGTAACTTCCTCGGCATTCAATTCGCTGCCAAAGCTCAAACAGGATTTCATTCTGTCTTCTACAGTAGGTTCTCTAGTCAAATTTTTAAGCCTAACATTTCCCCTCGTTTGCTCATGAACACCAGCATTGTTTTTCCCTATTGAATGTCGATTGACCTTTGAAAACTGTAGATAAATGCTGCTTTGGAAGATGCTGTACCTTCTGTCAGGTCTGCTGCTTGTCGAGCCATTGGTGTGATTGCATGTTTTCCAGAAGTTTCTCAGAGGTAGTCAAACAACTGGCTATAACAAGGATCAAAATCTGGCGGTAGTTATTATCGTATTGAAGAAGAACATGCATAAAATAATATCTACTAAGAAGTTTATCTTTGTAGTGCAGAGATTGTTGACAAGTTGATTCATGCTGTGGAAGTTAACACCCGTGATTCCATAGTTTCGGTACTCTTTTGTTTCGCTTGTGGTGTTTTAGGATTTTTTTGAGGTGGGATTAAGCATGAGTATATGTTTCAGGTGCGTGTGACAGCCTGTTGGGCCTTGGCAAACATATGTGATTCTCTCCGTCACTGTTTCGGTGACATGCACCAAATGGAGCTTCTAGGTTAATCTAACAGGCATTAGAATTTTTTTCTTAAATGGATGGTGTTCACCTATTTATAATTATTTTAACCTTTTGTCCTGTAGAATTGGAGAAATGTGATCGACGTTTGGCCTTCTTAGTTGAGTGTGCTTTGCGTTTAACCAATGACGGAGACAAGGTAAGTGTGATATTGACTCAAAACATTTTCTACAAGCCATTTTTTGCACTTTTTTCCAGGTCCATGATGAAGTACATGAACATGAATCTCTGTATGGTGGGTTGATGATGGTGTGCTTTTGGGTTTATTCGATATAGTAGTCACATATGGTTCCTATATTCTCACCAGCATTGCATGTTTTTGGAGTCGTCTAATGCTTTTTGCTTGTACTTTTTACTTGTACGATTTTGGCTTCAACTCTTTTTAACAGCAAATTGTTAAGTTCCTCTAAATACAGTACATATTGACAAAGTTTTCAGAATTTGAGCCGTTTCATTTATCTTTTTCATGTTTTGGCAAGTATGTCCCCATCTATTTATTGACTTAAAATAAGTTTCCTCAAAGCCCCAAACAAGTCCTAACCGAATGATGTATCAATTAGAAGGTGCCTCTCTCTCTCTCTCTCTCTCTCTCAAACACAAGGAAAGAGGAAAGGAAAAGAAAGGATAGACATGATAAACATGATAATTCTGTGCACTTAATTATGAGGAAAGTTTAGGATGGGGGAGGGGGGGTTCCTTCAGCTTTATGTCATTTATAGAAGCAGGAACCTGTGGATTTTCCAACTCCTTTACCATGTCTGGGGGTGAACTAGTTTATTAGAAAGGAAAAGATCTTCCACCACCTCACCATTTATAACTTGTTAGTTTTGGAGGAAACTACTTAGTACTATGTATATGTCAGAAAATGGGTAAGAATAATAGGAGTGCCATTACTTTTTCTTCGCTCACTTGAGTGCCACAAATTTGAAAAATTAATCACTTGAGTGCTATCAGCGATTTGCTAAGCCAGAAAATCCAACGTGCCCATCAGTCGTCCTACATGGCTTCGTCAATGTTGACGTCGACAATTTTTTAATATTTTTTGAATTTTTTATATTTCCTTTTTCTTTTCCTTTTTTTCCCTTTCTTTAGGGCTAGCAAGGGTGGCTGGTGAGGGTCACTAGCGACCGTTGTCAGCCGTGAAACCCTCACGTATATTGGGCAAGGGCCGCCTTGCCTTCGATCGGGAAGGCCCTGGGCAAGGCCATGGCGAATTGCTAGATCTAGGTGAGGCGGTCTCACCTAGGGCCTTCGTGGCCGAGGGGGAGGTGGCCCTCTCCCAACTAGGCGAGGGTTTTGCGGCCAGCACCAGCCCTAAAAAAAGAAAAAGAAAAAGGAAAACAAAAACATAAACAAAATTAAAAATTAAAAAAAATCCACGTTGGATGAGAAATTATTAAAAGAATCTATGTAGGAGGATTTGCTGGAATCGGCACTCAAATGATTGATTTTACTTCAATATGGCACTCTTGCTATTCTTCTCCCATCAAAAAAGGAGAGGGGGAAATTAAGCAGTAATGAGATTATAAAAACAAAAAATGTTGGCTTTTGCTTGTATCGATCTTATTCAAGGGTAAGATTTGCTGCTTATGAATCCAATTAGATGAATTCAAAAAATGCATAATGACTGCAAAATGCCACTTGGCTCTGAGAAAGGCTCTATTTGTCAATAATAGGCTTGTGTATACATGATATATTTAGGTTTGGCAATTAGATTATTGTGCACGAGGATTGGGATTTCAAAGGATATCATTATTCCATGAACAGGTGTTGTCACACTATGCGATGATACTCTCTGAAAGAACTGTACCCAAGAGAATGTTGGAATTGGTTAGATTAAAATACTGAAAGGTGACTAATTTGAATGTTGGTTTTTGGTTCATTAAAGAATGACCTATTCTTCCTCCAAATAAGATCTCAATTTTCTATAAGGCAATTAAGATTATAAGCAGACATGGTAAGAGTTTACTGGACTTTGAATCAACTGGTTTGATGAGTATATATTTTTTTTCACACTAGGTAACAATATTTGTCCAATTACATGTCCATTTATTGTTGATTTTATTTGACTTGTGGAAGCACAAGGGATTTGTCCAGAAGCATTTCCCCATTCATACTATTTTCAAATTTTAGAGCTCATGTGTGTTGTTTGGCTAGCTTTCTGTGATGTCAAGGCCTAGCAACTTGCAACTGATAAGTATAACTTTTGAAGTAAAAAAGGTTTCTATAGTTGAAAAAATTCTCATTTTCCCAGAGAAGCTCCTGTTAGCCTGCTACTCTGTTCACTCGAGGCTTTTCTTTCTCGTCCTCTGATCTCCTCTCTAGGTAAAGTCAAATGCTGTACGGGCTCTTGGGAGTCTTTCCCGATTTGTCAAGTGTACAAGCTTACCTGGTGATCATGAGAGGCGTGCAGAATGTACAAGTTCATCTAGGACTAGCAGCTCTGAGGGACATCCAATGACTGTCTATCTGCAGAATCAGAGACGATTGTCCGGTGCAGCTTCTTGTGGAGGTTCTGATATGTTAGGACGGATGGTCCAGGCTTTTCTTTCCTGTGTGACGACAGGGAATGTTAAGGTGCATGGGGGATAACCTCTCCGGTCGTTCTTTTGTAGTTAGTGTTGATTCCTGAATATTGTCTAAATTGAAGTTCTTTAACAGGTCCAATGGAATGTTTGTCATGCGTTGAGTAATTTATTTCGTAATGAGACACTGCAGCTGAGAGATGAGGATTGGTATGTCCTGTTAAATTTGCCTCACATTTCATTTCATCATTCAGTCTCACGTATTGTTCAATGGCTTTCTATCCTGACAATCTTATTTGCATTTAATGGTTTCCTGTTTTTTCTCAACTCATTGTTCCCTCCCCTCTTCTCTTGATTTTCTGTTGCTAATATATTGTGCCTCACTGCATGTATCTCTCTTTCTCTGACAATACTTACTATTGTATGGACATTCTTAATGTAATAGGTTCTGCACCTTCATTTTTATTGCAGGGCTCCATCTGTTTTCAGTATTCTTTTATTACTTCTACGTGATTCTTCTAACTTCAAGATCAGGATACAAGCTGCTGCTGCTCTAGCTGTTCCAGCATCAAAACGTTGTGAGTACCGGTTGCAGTTTATTTGTTCAATTTAAAAGTATCGTTTTGGTGGACTTAGTAAGTGGTCTATGTATGGTCACTTTTAGCGCAACATGTTAATTTGTTAATACTATATTCTACAAGTAATGTGCTTTCTGTCCTGGATAAGATGAAGTGAAATGGAAAAGAGGAGAGAGATGTGAGCTGAAAACTGATCCAGACATGAAACAAAAGAGAATTTGATTTAGTAAAGATTGATTGCAACAGCATGGAAAACCTAATTTACTCGATAGTTGGCTAAACTATTCTTAATTTGGGATTTTTCGGACTTATATGCGAAGTGATAGCATAGGTTAGTCAGGATTAAGAGTTTCTGTTTTGCACAGAAAGAATGATAGTTGTTTAGCAGTTTGAGGATATCATCCTTGTTGTCTTTTTAAGCAGGTATACCATGAGATGCTACCATGTGGCTTTGCATCTTGGAAGAGATCTTGATAGCCATTGAAAAAATAACACCTGCTGACCAACTATAAAAAATACAATCTGATATCAAGTAATAACTGAGAGTTATCAGCCAATCATGCCGGAAATTAGTGTCTATGAGTTGGTGCTGGATCAAATTAGTTCTCTGATCCATGCTTTTCATGGCCTTCCAACATCTTGACTTTCCATGGGTCCACAAGGATGCCCAATCCATTTTCTTATTTTTTTTACTTGAAGAATACGAGGAAGAAACCCTTTATTTTAAGCACATCAAAGTCTTTGCACAATATTGTATTTCTTCTAATACTATGTTCGCTCTTTTGCTTGATGCAGATTATGGTAGATCCTTCTCAGATGTGGTCCAAGGGTTGGAGCATGTGCTTGAGAATCTTGGCTCGGATCAAGTAGCAAACCCCTCTAGTTTCAAGTATAGAGTTGCACTTGAGAAGCAGGTTGGGTAACATTCCATCTTATTTCCTCATTTTGGTGCCTTACTTTGTAAAAGAAGATGCCTTTGACATGTTACTTCTGTGACTTTCACTCAAAGTATTTGACTGATGATACGGGTACAATACTGTTAAGTTGAATTGCACATCGCTTATAATGTATCATATGTATATATAGCCACCCTTCATATTATAACTTTAAAATTTTGGGTTGTTTATGTAATGAGATTTTGTGGGATCACTACTAACTGTTCTAAAAGTTTAAGCTAATGGTCAAGGGAGACCACATGAATATATAGAGCATTTAGGACCTGTTGTCAAGCGATATGGGACAACACTTCAAGACCCCACTCACATGCACGCTCGTCGATTACGAGCAGCAATTGAACACGTTATCAATTGATCATGCACATTTGCGAAAGGGATAGCACTGGCTCTGATTCAATGTTAGAAATTCCAACTCAAAAGCTTAAACTTTTAGAATAGTTGGCTGTGATCCCATCAAATTTCACATGGTATCAGACCCTAACAGTTCCCTCTCAAACTCATCACTCATAGAAGATTCACAATAACTTGCTGGTGTAAAATAGGGGTCGTGCCTATTCCACAATAGCCAAGCCAAACTGAGCACGTCTAAGCAAGCTGCTTACATGCAAGTGATGTGGAAGTATAATCCCACATAGCTTAAATATGTGAATGTGCCTTATATACATGTGGTCTCCATCCACCTAATGGGTTAAGTTTTTTGGTTGATGTTCTAACAGATATAACTGTACTTTTCATGCTGTAAAATGTTAACATTTTAGCATCTCTAATATTTCTTTTCAGTTGAAACCTAGAGCACAACTTGATAGCTGGAGTCCAGCTTGTGCCTCTTATGCAGTTTGGTTATTGAACATATTTTTTTTTTAAAATTTTTTTTAAAAGCGAGAACCTCTCTTTTATTCGGTTGCATATCTTTTGTTGTTGCACCTGTGGTAAGCTTAGTTTAAAAAGTAAGAAGATCAAGGGTAGGATCCTAGAAGTTTGCATAAAATTTGATTTACAGCAGCAATAGCAGTAATGGCAATGACAAATGGATCAATTCTTGCTTTGTAGGTTTGTTGCATGGATCTTATGCCGTTGCACTTTATTTTTAACCATGTGCATAATATTGGTTTTGGCAAATTTGATAAAATCTTCTGGACTTTCCAGTAGGCTAGTACTTATAGCACGTTCATTTGGTTTTTTTGGGTTTTTTTTTTTTTTTAATGGTATCTTTTTTTGCATATTCTTATTTATTGTCCCTTTATCTTCTGCAGTTGACCTCCTCAATGCTACACGTTATCAGCCTTGTCTGGAGAACAGATCACCAACCTTTGAAAGATTTTCTAGTGAAAGTGAGTGTCCTATTATTCATTTTTGAAGTCGTCCTTTTTTCCTTGATGGAATCCTCTCTGATATCTGCTCTGTTTCTAGAAAGCCTCTTTCTTAGAGGAATGGTTGAAGGCACTATGCTCATCATTGAAGGAGACAAGGAGTCATTGTGAGGTTGAAGATATTTCAGTTGAGAACCAAAAGAAAGAGATTATATCCAAGGCCTTGAGATCCTTAGTTGAGGTGTATGAAAGCGGACACCATCACACAACAGCAGAGAAATTTAAGGTGCTGCATGAGATGATAAGGTGAAAATATCTCATGTTGACAAGGGCGTTATGGTTTGATGACTAAGATAAGCACAAAGATTTGGTTCTAGTCATTATGGCCATGCACTGTATGGTGCTTGATGCCCGGAACACATGCGGTAGCTGTCGCATCTTGGAAGGGGATAATCCAGGCAATTGCTTAGTGAAGGGTGCTTTTGAAGACTGTGATGAACCGTGCATGCCAGGAGGCCCATGACCCATGTGTTAATTGATCAAGGATCAGACGTCTGTTGACGGGGTCCTCATATTGAATGCATCGCTGCTCTGGGTATTTATAACGTAGCATGTATGGCCCAAGAAATCTCAGTTTTTGTTCCCACATGTTGCGTTTAAATTTTGCAGGTATCAGTCAGATGACATTTCTCTAGCTTTCTCATACCTCATTCAATTGCCAGATAATGTAAATTGTATCATACTTTAAATCAGCGTTTCTAGTATAATGAAGTTCTTTAGCCTTGTATTTGTTAGTGTCCAAACACAGTCAATCAAGCTTGCCTGGTAAAAGCTATGAAATGGCATATTTTAAGAAGTTTTCTCGTGGCATATTTGATGAATCTATATTTTCTATGATCTAACGCCTTCCCCCAGCTCATTGTTGTCGAGATGCAGAGAATTTTTCCTCAGTAGTCAAGAGAGAGCTGTGTGAGGTGCTGGCCAATTTGAGCAAATGCTAAGTGACGGTAGGATAGTAAAGTTTCGACCTAGGAACTATCGCCGTCTATCAAGATAGAATGCAGGTATCGTTCTATGGTGACCGCCAGAAGTTGGCAAATAGCTAGCAAATTGAGGTAAACATAGGGCATCGGCACTTCATCAGTTTCGGTGTCAGAGTCTGGGTAAGTCGATAACCTACTATAAGGTAGTTGATCATGTGAAAGTGGTGAGCAATCGCATTTCAGGTCGTACTTGCTAATATGGCGCGACTCTGAATGTGTTGTGCGACTTTGAAGAACAAATGAGTCGAACGGGTACAACATCTTTATGCCCTTAGCTCTTACCTAAATCACGATTTCACTTTTCGGCAATCTTTCTACCTTTAGAGGAAATCAAGTGCAACATTGATGATACAATTAGGATGTGTTTGGTTCGATTTTGGTGGAAAACTTTTAGGAAAATATAAAGGATTTTAGGTAAAATGGATTTGTCAAAATGAATAGCATAGGGAAGTAACTTTAATTTAAATGCCGTTTAGAAGTAACTTTGATTTACATGCTGTTTAGAAAAAACTTCACTTTGTAAATGATTTTTGCTAATTTTTTTTTTTTTAAATCCGAACTTTTTCCATGAAATTGAATTGTCGCGAGCCGAATCAACTATCAACATTGCTTGAGGTTGTGACCCAAAGCAATCGCAAGGCTGGCGCCTGGCGGTGGCTCGCCGGCGACTTTAGGGTTTTTAAGAACATTTTCGTAATTATGGAAGTATATCAAATGTAAAATTGAAAAGGAAAAAAAAAAATCTATTTGCATTTCAGAAAATGCAGCATTTCAAAGCATCTCCAAATCTGCCTTGAGCCAAAGGCCTAGAAGCCTTTGCCCGACGTCATTTGTATATGTTGAAGGGCCTTCAAGGCCTTGAAGGGCTTTGGCGAAGCCGAATCGCTCCTGCTTTGGGAGGGACACCAAGGGAAGATAGGCAAATCTCGCGAATTCCTCCACTGGTGGACAACAAATTCTGCATACTTGCAGATGACCCACTTCAAGCCAACCACCCTATCCATCTCCTCCCTGTCTAATCAACACTCGTGCAGTCAATTTCCTCACTGCTGGTTGGTGACTTTTGAGGGGGATCTAACATCATTCTATATTTCGAACTTGACAGCCTCACCAAATTGTGACCTTTCCTGTCCCAAGTATTATTTCTTTCGACGAGGCAAAAACATGGACCTTTTTTTCGTTTCTTCTTCCTCAAATAGCAATACAAAAGGACATATATGGTCCCGTCTCTTGCTCTCTCTAAAGATTAAATTCTTTGTCCCTGATACCCCCAAAAAAGTACTACTTTAACTGCCCAATTTCTTTGTTGGGGAGGATATCTACTTCCACAGAATAGATGCCCACTTCGTAGGATTCAATGCTTAGAATTGTATTCTCTAGTAAAGCAAGCCTTTCCCATCTAAAAGAAAATTCAAACAGAGAACTGATTCTTGGTAAATTGCCTCACAGAACAGCAGTTGGAACCTCACATCCACAAGTGGAAAAAGAAGTATTTAGACAAATGGAAAGATAATTGATGAAATTTCTCATCTAACTCCAAAGCGGGGGCAATCCTAGAAGATAGGACTCGGTATGAGTTTCAACCTTGACCTCTCAACCCCATTGTACCTTACACCCTACCGCCTGAAATGATCTGAATCCTAGTATTTCAAATTAAGTTACCCTATGCCGTCAAGAACAAGAAAAACTTGAGTTACGCAATGAGCTCTACTTGTTATTCATAGACTTACTGGAGCTAGAAAATGTAGTTTGGTTGACAAAAAGATGGCACTCAAATGTAAAGTAAAGCCATCCAACTGATCACCAACCACTACTCGTCATAGGTGAAAGGCCTATCCTTGAGCAAGCTCTATCATCAAATTATCCCCTTTTGAAGAGAACTTGATTATGAACTCAACTCGACCTTAAATCGAACTTTGAGACTATGATTTGTAAGGATAATCTTAGGCCACACTGTTTGGGCGAGGTTTGTCAAACGTCGAGGCATGTACTCAAGCTCTCTTAAAGGCACATCTAAATGTTCATTTGGTACATCTTAATGGTATTGTTCCTCAAGTGACACTGACAATGTCAATGGATTAAATCTCCAAACAACGCCTTTGGGTTTGGTCTGACTTGACGTGATCTCTATTTGATCCTGTCAAACCAAACACTGAGGTTTTCTTCTCTCCTATGTCAGAAAGCTTAGTGAAATTATCCATAATTGAAAAAAGCATTCATACTTCCCAATAAAATATCCTAGTCCAATAAAAACGAGAACATCCACAGCCAACTAGCAAAAAAAATATACCATCCTTTATCCTTGTTGCGAAATTAGTAGACTTTAAAACGTTTCATAAAATATGCAACCTTTTTCCTTTTTTGTAAACTTAACGCGGACTTTAATTTCTATTAAAAAAAAGCACATTTTACTATTGTTGCAAATTTAGCATCCATTAATATTCCGTTCATTTTCGCTGTCGTCTTTTCCATGTGTAAGACAATGGCTGTTGTTGTGCTGACGGGTACATCAATACTTTACCCCTTCGAAATGATACCATCCAACTCATTCCAGCAAAATTAATTAGAAATTAGGGCTGAGGAAGACTAGCACTTAGATAAAAAGATGAATTATTAGAATAAGGTTAGGCATCACACGCTTAAAGAGCATATCTATGGCTTCTTCAAACTAAAATTGGTGATCAATCACCAAATTTGTCTTCAGTAATAAATACAGATCGAGATCTCTATTTGTTACTATGATTTTACCTTTTGGCAGTGACATTGCACGCTTAGGTTCGGCGTCCCCCACACCATCACATTTAGAGTGACAAGGTTGAACGCGCATGAATCCGACACCTATGAGAGCGAAACATTCAAGAAACTCTTATGTTCCCCTTCGAACTGAACTTTTACACTAACGAAACCGAGGGAAGTAAGACCCCAAGATCATACAAGCAAATAAATCCTAAATCTAGACTAGATTGAGATAGAAACCTCCTTGAAATAGAAGAGAGAAACTTCTAAGGAGAGAAAAGCTCTTCAAAACGGGACGGGAGGAAAGTAAGAAAATAAAAATAAAGAACCAAATTAGTCAAAGGAAAAGGAAAAAGGGAGGGGAGGGAGAGGTCTAGCTTAAACCTTCTCCTCCATGAAGGTTGAAGAAGAAAATTGTGTGAAAATGAGAGAGAGAAAAAGAAAGGGTTTGGGGCTGATGGAGTTAGTATCAAGGCCATTGTGACTTAAAGTTACCCTCCTTTTTTGAAAACACATTTAACGATTGGTAATTTGTGTTCATGTCATTTTTGAGTTTGTAATCATGACAAATTGTGTCATTGACAAATTACTATATATGTTAATTATATTAAAATACTTATGCGTGTCAAATTTGTGCCTAACATGTGGAAGAGATAACGGTGAAAATAGATAGAATATTGACAGATACTAAATTCATAACGATCATAAGATGTTGTGTATATTAATCTTCGAAATGTTCAAAAATTAGTGTTAAATTCACAGTAATGATATGTACTCTCTTTAGACTTTTGAAATATTTTGTTGATTTTGCAACAATGGTTAAAGATTGGGAGAAGTATTAAGAAAATCTTAAATCTAATGCATTTGTACCAATTTAGTCATAAACCTTTGAATTTGATCATTTAGTTTTAAACTTATTCATATTGGTACTAATTGAGTTCATCTAGCCAATTTTAGCTAGAAATTGTTGATATGTGTGCCAGCCGTCCTATGCGACACGATTTGCACTGATGTAGACTTTTTTAAATAATTTTTTTTCCAAAATTTATAAATATATATTTTTTCTTCTCATTTCATTCTCTCTCTTCTTTTTTTCTCAGTGTTGCTGACAAGAATCTTTGGAGCTTGCCTGCCACTAGACGAGGCTTGGAAATCCATGGCCGACCACTAAGCAAGGGCTGTGACCCTCTCCGGTGGCCATGGGTGAGCTCATGGCCACCTTCGTTGCAATCGCATGGCAAAGGTCTGGCGGGGGCGAATGGCTTCTTTGAAACACGGACCTTCCAAAGGAGATGAACTTGAGCTGAACCTCAAGCGAATGAGACAAGGCGACGTCTTGGAGTCAAAGCCCGAGCATCGTGTAGTTCTCAACCCCATCAATTGCAACTTAGGTACCACCTTTTCCCTTTCGCTTTCCATTTTTTTTTCCTTTTTTTTTTTGTCTCTTCGTACTCTTTCCTAATTGTAGCAGGTTAGGGCGCATTTGGTAACGATTATGTTTCAGGGAACAATTTTTGATGAGAAATGATTTTTTTATGTTTCGTTCTCCAGAACAATTTCTGAGCAAAAGAACGCGTTTGGTAACTTTCCAAAATTTATATTCTTGGGATAGAAAGACTTTTGGTAAGATTCTTAGAATTTTTTTATTTCTTTTAATTTTTTTTCCTTTTTTCTTTTTCTCTTTGGCCAATCGCCGGCCACGACGGTGGCTGGCGACCGGCTGGGCGACGTTCGACGAGCTTGCTGGAGCCTTGCTAGGCCAGGGCGAGGCTCGGCGAGCTCACCGGAGGCTAGCCTGGCCCCGATGAGCCTTGACCTTGTTGGTGGCCAGGCGAGGCCCAGCCTCGCGTAGGCTGGGGAAGCCGAGCCTCACTGTGGCCGCGAAAGGCTTGGCTAGGCAAGGTCAACCTTGCCCAAATCTGGCAAGGGCAAGCTTGCCTAGCCACTGGCGAGGTCAAGGCCGGGCCATCCAGCAATGCCATCCTAAAGGTGGCTTGGCGAGGTCGAGCCTTACCATGCCTCGCCCAGCCATGGCGAGGCTCGGGCCGATGAGCCTCGCTGTGGCTGGGTGTCTCCGGGGACCGGCGACGCTTCGGTAAGGTTGACGGCCCTCGTTTGCTTGGTTGCTGGCATCGGCTGTGGCCAACGCCGACGACCGGCCAAAAGGAAGAAGAAGAAGAAGAAAAGAAAAGAAAGAGAAGAAAAAAGAAAAGAGAGAAAAATTAATTCTAGAAATTATTCCCAAGAACAAAAAAATAGATTTTTTGTTCCATGAAACAAAAGAATAAAAAAAATTTATTCCGAGGAACATAAATTTTTTTTAACAAACAAGCTCTTAGTCAAACTGTTTCATTCTCTGCTCATTCGTTCTATGACCATTTGATGGTTCGGCGGCCGCTGATGAAGTCTGTCTTACTGGCCTTGGGAGAAGGCGGCTATGGCCTCACTAGCCACGAGCAAGGCCTCCTTTGCCCACGACCACTAGCACCTTGTCTAGTGGCCAACCAGCTCTAGCAGCCCTCATCGGTCATAAAGGAAAAAAAAAAAAAGGAAAAGAGAAGAAAAGAAAAAATTAAAATTTTAGGGAAAAAAATTAAAAATAATCATGTCGGTAGTAATTGTATCACGTAGAACAGTCAGTGTCCATATCAACAATTTTTAGCCGAAATTGACTAAATGGACTCAATTAGTATTGATGTAAAAATAATTAGAATTAAATTAATCAAATTAAATGATTTAGGAATGAATTGATATCAATGGAATATGTTTCAGAATTTTTTGATATTTTTCCGCTAATTGGCCTGAAAATGTACACACATGTTCCTCGTTTAATTCTATTTCCCGATAAGAAATGAAAGGATCCTAATTATTTTGTTCTGACCTTTATTTATTTATTGCCGGCAAAGAATAGCCTCCCGAAAAATTCCCTCTATTGCTACCAGAGAAATGTGGACTACCTGGAAATCCTGACCTATGTACATCTAACTAAAATTTTATGTATGACTTTGTCTTCAACCAACTCGATCTTGAATATTTTTAAGTAGAGCAATCTTTAATTTGAAAAAACATAGATGACTTTGTGGGGCCGGCAGAATGTCCTTTGCAATGATCCTAAGATACTCTCAACGTTGGCAGGCCACAATTTCAATAAGACTATTGTTTTTCCTCATTATCTTACCTTGAATTTCAAATTGCTGGACAGAATACGACAGGAGTTATACGTGACGTATGAAGAATGGAACCTAAGTTAGACCGACCTGACCGACACATCAAATTTTATATGTTGAGACGAATCGATATGAATTAACACGTTCTCATTGCAATTCAGTTATTTGACATTTAAAATTGAAATCAAGATACTCCAGAACGACAGGAATCTGCACAAATCACAAACACAACCCTTTACGCCTATCTCATTTGGTAGGCCTAAAATTGCACTGTCTTGCTTCTGCTAGACAAGCACTCCAAGCTACTCGAGTTGGGTGAGGGCTGTTATGACTCAGTGTAGAATTAGTGCTCCTCCCATCATTCAAACTCCTTAATCTCTGTTTTAGCATTATCAATTATAATATTATATTTTCTTAAAAATTGATCAACGTTTGGGGGCATCATGATCGCCTCGGGGTGTAAACTTTCTCCTTTATTTTCAGATAGGAGAAAGACAAAACCAAGGTAGCTGCCGACAAGGTCAAACAAATTTCTAGCAAAGAAAAGCCAAAAACACGGTCAAACTAATGATAAAACTCCCTTTGAGTAAATGCTAAAATCTCATCCGATCCCTAGTCCTATTCTAAAGATGCCAAATCCGAGTAAGTGTTATTATGATGATGACGAGATTAAAATTTATTGTTTTTTTTTGGGTCAAAATTAAAATTTATGATTAAATTGGTTCATTTTTTAGGCGTCTTTTAGCTCGGGACATTACTTTGGATTCACTTTCTTGAAGAGTTAGTCTCAAAAAAATTTTCATCCCATCTTTCATACACTTTTTCATAAACATAGCTCGCCTGGTTTTGTTTTTTCACCATCGTCATAAAGTGTGGTAAATAGAACTAGAAGGGATGATAACACTAAGGGTTTTTAACTTTTTCGATTCGTGCCACATTGTCACTAGACCTTTTTATTTTTTATTTAATCCTTTTGTCCAATGCTTGAATAGTGGCAGTCAAATGGCTTTAAGTGCTTGCATTACCTGGCAGCCACGTGTTGTCTATGTGGCTTTTACAAATTTTTTAAAAAAAATTAAAAGACATGAAGTTAACCTTTTCTTTAAAAAAATTTAAAAAGGAAGCTTCAATAGTGGACAATGGTGTAGATGGCGGAATTTGTGGAGGACGGGATGTTGGGACCGCAAACCCTTACCAGCCAGTCTAGTGTTTAGAGTCATCAAGGGCCATGGCCTCGCCTCAAATCTGAACGAGGTTCATAGCCCTCTCACCAGATCTACAATTGCAAATCTAGCAAGGGCCACAAATCTCACCAAACCTATGGCGACATTCAACACTTGTCGGCCAGTGGTGATGTCGGCAAGGGTTTCAATTGCCTCGCTTTATAAGGCAGAGTGATCGCTAGGGTGAAAAGACTCGTTAATGAGTGGCTTTCCAACTGGCTTCTAAAATGGCAAAGGGAACTGGAAGTCATATAAAATATGAATGTCGTATCAAACGCATTAAAATTTTGGATAGTTACTAAATACATTCGAACGCTCAGACATTCGTCCGGAGAACAAAATTAAAAAAAAAAAAAAATTCTGAACAAAAGTTATTTTCGAATAACAAAATGGTTAACCAAACGCACCATAAGCAGCTCCTAATAGGCATTTAGGTTGAAGAAGGGAGTGGATTGTATTTTGTGCCAAATAAAGGGGAGCGCTCAGAAATTAATTCACGAGAAGCGCTTTTTGAAATATATTTAATGTTGAGCATTAAAACTCCAATATTTATGTGTGCTCAGGTTATAATACTACCATCATATGTGACCTTTAGAGAAAATGACTACTCGTACGCTAAAAAAACAAAAGCTAATGGTCAGACTTAGTATGGGACAAGATAAAGAGAACAATACCTAGAACAAGTTGATCCAAAAATTATCACACTCTCTTCCACTATCATGCGAAGACACGCAGTCGACCGTAGTCACTCTATATAAATCAGGGAAACCCTCATTCAATTATGGGCGAGGTTCAACCACCCTCGCCCCCTTTGTAGAGAACGAATATGACAACCAAGTTACTCCAAACCGACCCGATTATCTCTGTCAAACCCTCTCTTAGTCCAAGCGTGTGCGCCCATTAATGATACAATGCCCAATTGCCAATGGGGATTGCCTTGCTGGACCCTTTGCTTCCCTCCCCTTCTAATTTCCTTCTTTTTATTGTTATTTTTTTTCTTATTTGAGGCGATACCACTTATGCGCATCTAACATAAATTGCTATGTAAACACTCGATGGCCATTGGACCGTCAAATCAGCATTTATATCCAAACATATGACAGAGCAACTAACATTGCACAAATCCAGAAATTCAAGGACGCCCTTGCCTGTGTCCCTTAAACAATATTGGTGGCTGTCTAGCTAGCTTCTTGTAGTGCAGGACAGGAATTAAGTTCTTTCATTTGTTCTTTATTTTGTTAAAATTGGCTACACAATACACAATCATCTCCGTATCAATCACAGTGTCTTGTAGCTGGAGTATTAGGCCACTAAATAGATACAAGACATTGAATGAAACACAGGTCAACCTAATAGGAACACCATAGTGTCCCGCCACCTCATTCAAGGCACGAAAGGCTATTATACTTACCTATTCGACGGTAGCCACTTTCAAAGAAGTGATAGGAAATTTACCTTGCCCCCTCCCTCTGACGGCCCTCGAGTTCTTAGGTATATGTTTTTCTTCTCCGCTTAGGAAGGAATACCTCCGAAGTTTTGCATCCTAAAATTCATACGAAATCTACTTAAGGACATGCTCAGTTTAGATACCCTCTATCCTTTTACGTTATAAAAATATTGTAATTCGACCGTCCAATTAATATAAATTCTGAAATAATTCGGTTAATTCACATAACGTTGTAATTAGATTATTGTCTCATGTCGATAACTGACCCATCACATAATTATTTCCACACTATGTTGTTAGGAGAAATGAAGTTTTACGAGGTTTGTCGGCGCATTTATCCTCTCGTCTCTCCATGTATTGATTTTTCTTCTCCACTTTTCTTTATTTTTAGATGGTGGTCAAATGCCAATTCTTTCTTTATTAGCATCCAATGAGATTTGTCGCGATCGACTCCAAAGTATTCGGATTTCGGAAAAAAAAAACGGCAAAATTGAATGCCATGGAATCGATGTACTCCAACGATCTAAGAAACATGGACATCGCATTGTCATTTTCTGGGGCAACCTTAAGACTCAGTCTGGCCCCCATCAAGATAAGCAGCAAACATTTCATGACGTGAAATGTCATCTTAGATTAAGTGGCCCGATTTTTCGTACGAAAATCCTTGCAAACAGTAATAATGATTTTTTTTAAATTTCAACTATTATTTTAGGTTTTGGTGGGAATAGTCCCATCACATAGGTGGATCATATCGGATCAGATCGAGTTTGAGATAGGTAAAAAATGGTCCGGTCTAATTTAGCCCATTTAATCTGTCTTGATTCATTTTCATTTAATACAAATCTAGTGATTCATATTCGATTCGATTCATATTATTAAAACACTTTCATATTTAATCCAATTTAGGAAAACTTATGTGCAAACTTAGGTCGGAAAGCAGATTGAATGAGCGTGAGATCAAGCGAGAGCCAAAGTAAAGAGAGGATCATAGAGGTGAGTTGGGTCTAAGTAAATTTAACATTCTAAACCCATTCATGACTCAAATGCTAAATATGGCCAATCCTTATAATAACTCAACCCATTAATACAAGTTAAACAAATGAGTCTATGACCCATTTCATGATGGTCTAGTTGGGGAAAGTGAAAACTGGAAATAGTTAAATAAATAAGTAATTATTATTCTTCTTTTTATTTAGGGATATGTGCAATAGAAATTCTAAAACTTGTTAAGGAAGTGCAATTAAATCCTAAAACTTTCAAGAAGTGCAATTAAGTCTTAACATTTATGAAATTGATTCATTGAGTCATAAAGTTAATACCGTCAAACTTACTAACGGAAAATGCTAACATGACGATAATGTGACATTTTAAATGAATTTTTATTTTCCACATGGCTTTTTAAATTATTTTTATTCAAAATCTTTAAAAATTAGATTTAAAAAAATAAAAAATAAAAGCTAAAATTTAATTAAAAAACAAAATTTGTGAAGAAAAAAAAAAATGGCATTGGCAAGTGTTTCCATTGTCGCCCCCCATTGCCAAGGGCCGGCGACGGTTGGCGACCTTGGGCGGGGGTGGTTGGCCCTCATCAACCCTAGGTGGCGACCCTCCTCGGGCTTGGGTGAGGACACATAGATTTGGGCATGCCGATCTTCACGGAAGGCCGACGACCATCACCATCCCTAAGCAAGGCCTTGCCGGCCCTCATGGGGGGCTGACAACCATGGTCCACCATGGGCAAGGCCTTGCCCCTTTGCCTGCACCTGGGCAAGTCTCGCCAACCTTAGGTGAGGGCCGAAGAGGCCTTGCCCAAGGTTGGCGAGAGTCGACAAGCCTTGGCCAAGGCGGGCAATGGTCGCCACCCCTCGTGAGGGCCAACATGTCTAGATCCGGGCACCCTCGCTTAGCCTTGCGGGGGGTGGTCGGCCCTCGCCTTAGGCCGACAAGGCCTTGTCGCTAGGGCGGGGCCGACCACCCCTACGTAGGGCAAGCGACTATGGCCGACCCCTTTAGCGATGGGTGGCGGCGGTGGAAGCTCCACTAGTACCCTTATTTTTTGGAACAATTTTGTTTTTTTAAATAAATTTTAACTTTTCCTTTTTAGTTATTAAATCTAACTTTTTTTGGTCAAAAAGAATAAAAATAATTTGAAAAGCCACATGAAAAATAAAAAAAAATACTTAAAAAAAGTCACGTGGAAAATATAAATTCAATTAAAATGCGATGTCAAACATTTTTCGTTAATAAATTTGACGGTAATCAATTTGACAACTTTTAACACTTGATCGTACTTTTTGTAAATTTTATAACTCAATTGTATTTTTTATTACGAGTTTTAGGATTTCAGGATTTGTATTGCGTATACGCTTTTCATTTATATGAACGATAAATAAAATAAAATAAAATAAAATATTGAGGGAATCGTAGACCAGGAGAGGTGCTCTTTGTGTGTGTGGCCCTCCCCACACGCAGGAAGGCGTGCTGATTCTTCTTTGTGGGCAGTAGAGAGAGAGAGAGAAAGAGAGAGCGTGGATTGAATTTCAATTTCATCTCCAAACCCGAACCAACCAAAAAAAGGCGAACCTCGCGTCGTCGGGTACCAAAAAGTCGCGTCCGCTTCCTTCGCTGCCTCGCCACCCAACCCAAATACACAGCTCCCTCAAATCGCAGCTCCCCCTCCCCCTCCCCCCCAACCAAAACCATCACACTCTCCTCCCCAAACTGCTCGGTCGGCGGCAATTCCATCCATCCATCCATCATCCATCGATCCCATCGGCCGGACGGATTAGCTATGACGCACGGAGCGGAACCGGCGCCGGCGGCGGAGGAATCCGCGAATAGGATCGGGGACGAGGTGCGCCGCGCCGTCGAGCAGGCCAAGGAGCTCCAGGACTTGGCCTCCGCCCTCAACGCCCGGACCTCCGGCGAGGAGCAGCTCATCGGGCAGCGCGCCGTCGCGCTCGATTCCACCCTCCGCCGCCTCCGCTCCTCTATCGATTCTCAACTCAATCTCAAGCTCTTGGATCCTAAGCTCGCCGAAAAGGCATCTCCTCTCTCTCTCTCTCTCTCTCTTTCTCTCTCTGTGCAATCATTATTGTGCTCTCTCGGTTGATTATGGCCAGTACTGTCGTCGTATGTGAGGGAGTTGTGATCGGAAAAAGTGTTGCATGCAGCTAGAAGAGGAGTTGCAGAGAGCGAGGTGTATTATGGTTGATGGAGACGCCTCTTCTTTCTTTCCTCCTAAGCCTCAAGGTGAGTCTGCTCTTCTACGTCCTTAATGTCCCCTTTTCAGGGGGCAAAAATAAAAAAAAAAATTAAGTTTTTGAAGCTTGAAGGCCTGCTTGTGTTGGTTTACGCTATCGCACATCATGTGCCGCCGTCCGCGAAGGTGGTTATGGTTGATAATGGTGCGCAGGGAGGTTTCTGCGGATGTTTCTGGGGCCAATCAACGTGCGTGCCTCTAAGAAAGATGTGCAGCTGAAGGTTAAGGAGGAGTACAACAGTTACAGAGTATGTGCCTGTTTACCGATTACGAATTCTCGTGATTTGGTGGGCTGTGCCGTTAGGATGCTTCTCGGCAGAGTCGATTATCGACTCTTATGAATTTGTTCTCCTGTTGGGCAATTGATGAGACTGCACATATGTGTCCTCCCTTCTTTTGTCTTTGCCTTGCTGTGGTGCATGTACACTTTTTTGGCCTTTTGAATGGTTATAGGTATAAAACAATCCCTGTCTTGTGAACAACAAGCCGCTAATGGTGTCCTGCTGGTTTTATTTTATTTTTTTGCAAACAACCATTTCAGCTTACATGGCTGCAGGTAGTTTTACCTGCTTTATAGCTAGATGCGGCTGCATTGGAATTCCTCCTGACTTGCAAAGGAAAAACTTGAAATGCCATTCTGTACATTTGTCAAGGATTTTTTCCCCTTAAAGTTTCCCCTACCAATACAACTTAGAAGCTGAAATGATTGACTTGTACCAACAGTGGTGGTGATGCCATTTACGTTACCGAAGTAACGTTGGGTATGCGAGTCAAATTTCTAGCTTGAAGCTGCTACTAGGTACTTAATGGATTCCTCACATTTGGTGAAATCATAATATTCCCCGTTTCTTGTCCTTCTCATTATGTCATTGTTGTTCAAGGCTATGTGCGTGCAGCTCATTTGACCAAGATGAATTTCTATATCACTTAAATCATTTTTTGTTTCTTATCATTATTTCCTACGGATGTAATGCCACACTTTAGATGGCAAGAATTGGACTCCTTTGTAATTTTCATCCTATGATGACTGAGGTAATGTCAACTATAAAATATATGTAGTTCTTTTGTTGTGTAGATAAGATTCTTGAATCATGATGCATTCTACGTTCCCAGATTCCCTTTCCCTGTAAAATCTATTATGTTTCTTGGAAAGCTCACTAAAACAGTGTTATCTTGAAAATCTTGTAAGGTCTATCCTTCATTGGGGTTGTGCCTATATAAAATCCTCTTGTACAACAACATGCTAAGCTTTTATCCTACTGCACGGGTATATGGTCCTCACATAGTGTATATGAATTACATCTGAAGCGAATGTGAAGGAACTCATATTTGGAACCAGAACTAATACTGTTTCCTTGGAGCAGGATAGAACTGCCCTCCTTTTTCTTCTGTTCCCAGCAATCCTACTCGTATTGAGATCTTGGATTTGGGATGGCTGCCTTCCAGCATTTCCAGTTCAGTTATACCAGGTATCCCTTGGTAGCATTTCCATGCTGATATGAAGTTTCTGTCAATGTCTGTAGCAGCGGAATATTTGTACTTTCTTTTAACTTGAGCATATGACTTAGGCATGGCTTTTGGTCCTGTACACTGGTTTGGCATTCAGGGAAAACATACTGAGAGTGAATGGAAGCGATATTCGTCCATGGTAAGTAAATTCATGTACACGCTATGCTGACCTGTATTCATAAATCTGATGTCCTCAACAAAATTTAGTTGGCTTATGTGGTTGGTTTTCACTAACTTGAGCTCGTATGCACTAGTCTAATTCTCTAAGATCCAACATTCCAGTGGCATAGTTTAAAACAATTTAGTAAATTTCATGATCAGTCATATTTAGTTTGTCTCTGAGTTTGTACTGTTACTGAGCAATTGGAGATCTTCATACGTTTAGCTGTATCTGGAACTTGAAGAAGTGGAGGAATCAGTTTTGGTTGAAATCAACTTAAGTTGGTTCTTGAACTTCACTTTTCGCTTGTGCAGTTAATGAGATCCTGCTGCTCAATTAAATTATTGTTGGACCCTGAGAATTAGTGTTCTCTAAATCTATGCATACAGTCTCTGGCTAAATTGAAAGTCATTTTACAAGTAAATCTCAGATTAAAGTGAAATTTAGAATATTTTCAATTGCTTGTAAAGATCTTGACTATTCATTTATTATGTGACTACCTCCAGACATTAAAAGTCAAATTCGTCTTTTTGGAGGTTCTTCTCTCGCTCATGAGTATGTAGATGCACCAGTACTCTATATGCAAGAATTTGAACTACAACTAAGATTACTGGGGTGAAAGGAATGCAAGGAAGCTGGCATGTAGTATATGCATAAGTCACTATGTGTGAAAGTATGTAAGTTATTTTGCATTTTGTGTAGAAATTGGACACACCAACACTTTCAACCATGAATAGGGTTTTTATGCTGAATTGAAAGTAGAATAATAACTGGCATACGAAACCTGACTTATTAGAATGCATGTGTGATCCCAAGAAAATTAAGAAAGTCATCTGGCTCTACCTACATCATGGGTCTCAATGTGAATTTTCTCCCCAAGCCACCTTCAAGAAGATACGTTCAACAGAACTAGTGAATCCTGACACTTAATGTTAAGAGTGTTAAGTTTAGAAACCATAACAAATTAGTAGCTTTTAAAATTCTGTGCCATGAAATCATACCACAGGCACAGCACCCAGTGTGCTTGCTTGAACCTTTGATATGGTTTGGCTCTGAAACTTTGGGTACGTTTAATTCATGGAAAATTCAAAATTTGAAAAACATTTTTCAAAAAATAATTGGTTATATTTTTCACAAAAATGAATGAATGAATGAAAAATGTTATCATCATACACGAAAATAATTTTGCATAAATTGTTATTGATAATGAAAATATTTTCTGTCAACTAAATTTTTTTAAGTGATATTCCTCGGAAAATGTTTTCCAAATCTTGAGTTTTCTGTGAAGCAAACACAACCTTTGTTGGCATATCAATTTGTAGTATCTGAGTTGGACTTTTTTTTTCCGAAGTCTCTGAATGGAGGTCACTGGTTTATATCTTTTCTCATGCACTGTCACTGCATGCATCTATGCTAAAATACACAACTTAAGAGATCTTCTAAAGTTAACTAGAAATAAGATTTCATTTCTTAGTTTCATTGACTTTTCATGGTGTAGACATACACTGAAGTATATATAGAAACATGTTCTGCTACTCCAATGGTAGATAAGCTTTTAAGAGTTTCGCTAATATAAGGGAAAAGGTTGGGGGGAGGCCAAGCATATTCATCTAGATGTGAAGTGTAATTGTCAGCGATATCCAAGATTGTGAATTCACTCCTTTTTTGAACTAAAGAAATTGTACACAATCGAGTCTCAACCTTTTTCTTGCATTAAATTTACTGCTGGACATGGAGCATTCTTCCAAATATCCGGAAATGCTAGTTCATAAGTACCTTTTAGCGAAATCCCTAGTGTTGCTCGTGGTTTTTGAAATCCCTCCTCCATATATTCAGTCACATCTTTGAAGCCCTTGACTGCTATGTTCGACTTGATCTCATTTGCTTAGTCCATATCGAATTTGCTCTTCCTTGGTTGTGAGATCTAGTCAGATCCTATTTCTTTGAGAACTTTGTTCATCCTCTTACACTGGTTTGCGATTTTCTTGTCTTGTGCCACCATTTGCACCAACCGTTTCTTTTGGCCATATATTGGCACTACTTGAAAAAACCTGTAATTTCTGTTGTATTAAGAAATGCTAATCTGTCATAAGGGACAAGTAGTCAAAGGAGTCTTCTATGTTATCTTTCCAGTCTATATTATGCCCTTTACGGGATCATGCCGATAAGTGTTCAAGAATGATAACAAGGCTTTGAAGAGCTACATTGACTTTGTCAAACATGCATGCTGGAGGAAATTGAGTACCATAGCTGGACAAGCTTAAGTACATAAACTCATAACAGAGGTGGGATCTCACATTCATCTTTAAAATGCGGGATGGGTGGAGGAAAGCCTAATAATACATGGACGGAATTTTTGGGATTGATCTTGAGTATGTAAATTTTATGGAGAATTTGTTCTAAATAGAATGTGGTGGTGTGAAAGGATCACGAACTTTTAGCCCACTTAGTAGGATAAAGCATGATCGCTTGATTAATTTGTTTATTGCTGTGAGTTTCAACTTGGAACATGACGGTTTCTACTTTGTTTCCTCACCCTTATACTGATTTTTTTAAATTCTTTTATTGAGTTGAAGTATCCTTACATATAGTTTGGTCTAATCTTTTCTTGGCCCAATGGCTTCTCTATTAGCTTCTGTGTAACTGCTAATGTGCTTTTTCATGCACAATTGTGTTGGTATGTTCTCTTTCTTTTTCCCCTTTCGATGGCAGTGTGATGGTTGCATGGATAACCTTGGCACGTGTGTAATAAGCTTAGTAATGGTATGCCTTTCGTATGGCTAAGAAAGATTATTTGGCAGGTGGATATACCATCACTATTTTGCCATGATAATGGCACTTGTCAGCTTGACATGGGAAATTAAAGGACAACCAAATTGTTCTCAAAAGCAGGTTAATTTTGTTTCGTTATAAAATGCGTCAAATTTGGTCTCTGAGTTTTGGATGATCAGTTTGAATTTATTGCAGAGAGGAGTGCAACTTTTCCTACAATGGGCCATACTGCAAGGAGTGGCAATGCTTCTACAGAATAGATACCAACGTCAGAGACTATATACTCGTATTGCATTGGGAAAGGTGCTTAGATACTAACATAATCTTTATGTGGTTGTATACTATTGCATCATATTTTGTTTGTTCGAAGTATTTTGTGTTTTGATTTTTCACTTGCTTGTCCATAATTTTTATCTTGAGGACCAAAGCTAATGTTTTAACAATTGATTCAGGCCAAGAGAATGGACGTTGTTTGGGGAGAAACAGCCGGTGTGGATGGCCAGTTGTGGCTTCTGTGTCCCATACTTTTCATTTTGCAGGTCAGACATGCATCTGATAAGCAAAGGACTTTACAAATAGCAGCTCTTTGTTCATTTCAATAAAGCTATAAATTGTTAAACAACCTATAAGCCTATATTTGTTTATTTAGCTGAGAATGGAATGTCATGTTGAAACTCTTCCTGCGTGGAGGAAAACAAGCTTAAGAACCCGACAGTTCTGTACTGATAGGATGATCTATCCTAGGGCTATGTTGGCGGTTACAATATGGATCCCAGATAGCCACAACAACTCTCTCTCTCTCTCTCTCTGCACGCGTGCGCACCTTTCGCACAAAAGCATTTTGACTCGAACATTTGGCCTTCTCTGAAATGGTGGATGTATGCTTAAGACAATTATCTGGAGACTATGATACTATCATGTTGAAGAGTAGAACTTGTGCACTGGACTGATTCTTTTGTTAATAAATGACTCGTGCTTCTTCTGAACTGTACTTCAGGGTTTCGAGGCATATGTTGGATTTTTGCTGCTCAGAACTGCTTTTGTTGGCATGGCTTCTGAATGGCAGGTGCGTGATGCATTTGATGCTTATTGGTATCTTTTCCTTCATTCAATCACAACATTTTTGGAATAGACTGGCAACTTTTGTAGAAATCAAGCACATGCAACTTGGTTTTGGCAGGTCATATTCTGCGGAATGCTCTTGGTCATAATGGCAGTCGGCAACTTTGTGAATACAGTACAGACACTCATGACGAAGTCGAGGTTTAAGGCAAAGATGAAAAGAACAAAGAGCAAGCAGTGCTTGGATTAGGCACATCCCTAACTCCTAGCTATAGCTTAGATTATGAATCTCTTTATGTTAGAAGTTCCATAGCTCTCATTTTTAGTCTCTTTCTTCTGCTTCTAGATACCCATTTCTGCCCGCCCCACAATTTTTTTCCTTTTTCGTGTTTTGCTTGTGTGATGACTGTCGATGCCTAATGCAAGGCCATGGAAATAGGTCCATCCTCTAAATGTTTCTTTATCCACAACCACATTACGTGTTCTTCTCGTGTAAACCTTTTTTCCAGACAAAAAGTACTTGAGTTTCGATGAGTTTGATCAGGATCTGAGACTTTTGCCTGAATGGGCAGGCTTCTTAATTGCCATACCACCGTGGAAGTATAATTGCACAGTTGATAAAACCAGGGACCTAAGGTAACATGTGGGCACGATACCTCGCCACGATTAGTGGGTTTGGATTCCTCCTCTCTCGATTTTGATGATTAGATAATAATTGCCTTTTGAGAGCAAATCTGATGAGCGTCAATGTTCCACTTCCCAAGGCAAGCTAGCCTTACTTTCTCGGTGATTACATCAGGTGCGCCGACAGTGTAAAAAACTATTTTAGCTTTCACCATGAGTCTTAGAAATAGTTTATGTCACGGGTTGATTATTTAAAGGTGATAATGTAAATCTAATAAATATGTTTTTGGCTTCTGCTTTATAGTCTGATCCCTTCAGTCCAAAGCAACTTCCGGATGCAACGTAGTACTTTGGAAGATTCAATGATGACTATTGGGTTGGTATTAAAGACGGCGTGAGGGTCACACCAAGTCATTTCTCTTCCTTTCGACACACGATGAAAAGATTTTGCAATTTGCAATTTTGGAAATCCCCCTCCCTACCCAGGGTGGGTAGATGGTTTGGGGCCCTTCCCAATTTATTTTCCCTCTTAATTTTCTCGCCGGCAAAGGACAATAATTTGACGATGCCAACAACTTAAAATGTCCAATTCTCATCTCAAATCAGCCCCAAAGGAATCTGATCATACGATCTTCTGCTTCTCCATTGTTGTGTTGGCGACATGATCCGAATATTTAATGTTTGCTCGCACCGAACGGTATCTTTCGCCCTACAAGACCGCGTTGCCATACTTGTTCTCTCATCCATTTTCATCTTTTTCTATTCTCCTGCTAGGTTGATTATAATAAGAACGAGGGACATCTGCATGTGCACGCATTCCAGTGCATGTTAAGTGACCGAGGGAAGCCGGTGCGACATTATTAGCCTATGATCGAACTATAAGGTGTGATGATACTCTTGTTACTTCTATTATCACCTCCAAATCATGTCGGTAAAAACATGCAGAAGGAAGAAAAGGCCAAAATTACCACGCTAAGATTTTGGGAAAAATACCAAGAAAATCATGAACTTATTACATTTTTATCGATTGAATTATAAATTTTTCAATCAAACCAATTTAGTTCTAAAACTTTTTATGTCGATATCGATTCAATCCATTCGACCAATTTTGGTGGGAGATTGTGAATGTGGACATTAGCCGTCCTATTGTGGCACGATGACATTGATAATTTTTACTATTCTTTTTTATTTATTTTTTTCCCTTTATCTTGGCTAGCGAGGAATAGCAAGCTCACCTAGGTCCTTGACAGATTTAGAGCCATTAGAGCTGCGAAGGCCGTCGCCCTAGGGGCTTTGCAGCCATGTCGGCCATGGGCAAAGCTATCCTCATGTAGATTTGGGAAGGGCCTTCACACCCTTACTTGTGATCGACAAGGCAGCAATGGCCTCATCTGCCATAGGTGAGGTAGCGAAGTCTCTTGCTAGATCTAGGTGGGGGGTTAACTCAGTAGCCAAAATGAAGGCAATAATAATAATAATAATAATAATAATAGAAAAAAATAAAAACTCAAAATATCATTAAAAAATACCAACGCCAGCGCACAATGCCCATGTCAACAATTTCCGGTCTAGATGGACTAAATTGGTACTAATGTAAAGTCTAATCAAAATGTTATGTTAAATTAGGGTGTTATTGGTAATTATTCTATTCTTAGGAGCAACTTTTGCTCAAAAATAGTTTTTTCTAATTATGTTCCTTAAACGAGTTTTTAAGTATTTAAATGTGTTTAATAACTATTCAAAATTTCTATTTCTAAAATAGAAATGAGTTTGGTACAACTTTAAACTGTTTTGTAACAAAGAATTTATTTAAATTTTAAATAATTTATTACTTTTTTTCTTTTTTCTTTTTTCTTTTCTTCTTCTTCCTTTATCCAGTTGCTGGCCATCACCAAACGAGAGCAGGTGAGGTCACCAGCCTTGGGGGAGCCTTACTAGACCTCATCTAGCTGGTCATTGGCTATTGCTGTGGCTGACGACTAACTAGAGAAAGAAGAAAAGGGAGAGAAAAAGAAAAAAAGAAAAGAAGAAAAGAAAATAGGAAAAAAAAAAAAGAAGAGAAAATAGGTTTGGGTTTGATTTTGAAGTTGTTCTCGAGAACCAAAAAGTAAATTTCTTTTTTTTTAATTTATTGATTATGTTCCAAATCTATTTCCTGGAACAAAAATATTACCATAAGAATTTATGTTTTTTTTTTTTTTGTTTTGAGAAAAAAATAATATGATCATGCACTATTTGACACATTACCAAACATTTCCTTAATACTAATGTAAAAAGTTTAAAACTTTTTTCATACTTTTCTTTAATATTTTAAGTCAATGACTAATTTTGGCCGGCCTTGTGAAATGCACGCCATTGCACTCGATCACGTAGACATGGTTCGGGTTTCGGATTTACCCTAACATGAAAATTGTTTTAATTGCGAAGACTTGGAGAGAGGAGAAAGATTTCCTAGGAGCTCGAAAAGGTTTTACCTTTTGCTTGATTAGCTCAGCTAGATAGAGGAGACGTGTTTAGGCAAAGCTAATCGGAATAACTTCTAAATACCTCCACAATTGTAAAAAATTCCCGTCGTCACGTTTCATTTTCTATTTCGTTACTTCTCCACTCATCCTCCCCATTATCTCACGCAAAACGTAATGCAAGTCGATTACAATTCGATCCCCACTCGGATTCACGCATGAAATGGACTAGCAACTTAATTAGTTGGCACAACTTTAATTCGATCGAAAAGGGTAATGATCGGTCTGAAGCACGCATCTCCCACCCAAAATCTCCACGACAATGCCAAATACCGTGATCACCTCCCGAATTTTCAGCTCGAGGGCTGCATCCACAATTCAAGAAACCGCAAAAACCCACATTCAATGCCACAATAAACAAGTAAGATGAAATCCCCAAATTCGCATTCATACACCCAGTCCATCACGCTAGCGGTATATCTATGAGAGATATTTAAGATTTTCCGTAGAATATCTTCCTTGGAAAAGAAATGATTACGATAATTATGTCGATTATCTCTATGTTTCAATACCATATGATATCTCTGACAATATCTAATCTACTACCGAGAGGAGAAAGGCTCCCGAGATGCGAAAAACGGGGAGCTCGTCATCATCACGTGGCTTCTTCAAACCCAACCCCATCATGACAAACACTCTGGTTTACACCAAAACAAGGAAGGTTTAGTTTATGATATATACTCACATGGCCTTCGTGATCATGCTGTAATTAATTCTTTCTCTCTTTCTTTCTTTCTTTCTTGTTTGCCCCCTAACTTTTTGATGTATCTTGTGTAGTGGGACAAGCAAAAGGGGCGGTACACATGTATACTCCAATTCACCACCTGTTCCTGAATCTCCAAGTTAAGCATATTTTTTTATTTTTTATTTTTCGGCTGTGGGATATCAGGAAGTGTCGTGTGTACCCACCATTACCATCCCTTCCTCTTTACTGCTAAAACAGCATTATTATAATAAAGCAAGTCACCAAAATTAAACTAATCAGTAGTAGATCAAAAGTGTACAGCCTGGGACCGTACCTGCACAATTTTTTTTTTTTAAAATACCAACCATTTTGCTCTACCCCCATGTGCTCCAGACATCTTATACAAGTATAAGTCAATTTAAAAAAAAAAGGAGGGGGCGGGGAAAGAAAGAGAAAAAGAAGGGGGAACTAACCTAAGGTCAGAAATTATGACAAGGCCCACATGGGGGGGATGGCTTCATGTGCATAATTAAAGGAATATATGTATATTTCCATGAAGTACCCACAGAAAAAAGGAAGATAGAAAGGAAGAGGTATGAGAGGTTAGATGTCATTCACACCCTCTTGTGTGAGATTAAAGAAGGGAACAAAAGTGAGAGAAAGGCAGAATGAGTTTGTGGGAGGAGGGGGGAGAGAGAGAGAGGCACATGGTAGGGCATCTCCTTGGAATTGATAGGTTTGAGGTTCTTGTTGGTGAGGACTGTGCAGATGGGAAACCCCCCCCATCTTTTTTGGCCTAGTTGGCACAGTTGATGTTGTTTTGCCAGTTGGAAATGATGTTCATGGGGGATTTTTTTTATTAAAAAAAAAAAAAAAAACAAAGAGAAGAAGAATATGTACATTTGAGAAAATAATACATTTTATAGTTGTCAAGATTTGCCAAGCTAGTTGTTAAGATTGACTTGAATACCAACCGTGAGTCAAGTTTTGTCCACACTCGAAACATGTGAGTCAATGTGGCCCCGATTAATTTGAGTTCATAGAGCCGGTTGCTCTGCTAGATTTGATCAATGCAAAAACCGTCATTTAATTGGAGATCGATTATGCTTAACTTTTGATGAAATTTCGATCAGTTGTGTACCCTCCCTTTTCCCTTGTTATAGCTATTTTTTCTAGTTGTGAAATGATAATATTTTCTATTGAATTGCACCTGATTATTATCCATTCTAGAATATATCATCACAAAAATCATATATTTCATTCAATCCCCTGCTAAATTACTGACATGCAAATTAAGCTTCGCTACACAGTTCTAGCATATTGGATTCGTGTAAGGCTATAAGCATCTCGCCTATTAATGGCATGACGATCCGATTCTTGCATCAGAGCGCCAGCCACCTGGAGATATTCTTTCTTTTCACCGACGACTGACAAAATATAGGAACTCAAATTTTTAGGTGGACGAATAAATAAAAGCTTTGATACTTCCACTGGCACAACCGCAGCTCATGCGCATCTGAAAGCTACCGAGAACTAAAATCATCCGATGGGATCGCTCGATTTGAGAGAGAATCCGTCCAACATCAGACAGACAATTAACCGAATCATGGTACTAATCCGCAAAGTTAACAATTGCCATCGTTTCTGTTATGATCTTGTTACGTACAAGACATAAGAAACGCCGACACTTTCTGCCGAAAAACCAGGATTAAAACATGGCCGGATCATCACATTAAACTCTCTCAAAGCCAGTGAACATTTCGTAGAGGGCAGGGAAGGCCAACGTTAGGTTTTTACATGTTAATCAAAAGAATAATCGAAATCCATATCATTTGCATGATGTAGTCATGAAAGTACCTAATCACATTGCGAATAATTCGCGGGAATTTCATAAGATAATGGCGACGTCTCTAACCCGAAAATTCCAATTGGCCCATCATAAATTTCGTCACGAGAAATTTTAACCCTTGGAATCATCTTTGGCCAAAAAGGAAAATAACAAAGTTATCAAATGACGACAGCTCTTGCTTATGATCTGCCGCATAATATAATAACAAAGGCAGATGGCACCACTTTGACATAACATTAGATCCTCCTTACATTAATTAACTTAATCACTTCTTTCATCAGGTGAATAAACAGATGCATGAACTCAAAAGATGGAGACAACCGAAGTTGATGGAAGAATTGTTGAAGGAAAGGGTTAAATTAATTAACATGGACAATGAGAGTTATTATACAATTGCAATAAATCAAAAGTGAGATGAAGAAACAACAAAAGAGACCCAGCTGCTTTTGAGCTCATACAACCGAAGAAGATGAGAGAGAGAATCCAAAGCTAAGCAATTATATCGAGCAGAAACGAACAAAGGAGATCAACTCCTTCCTCTTCTTCTTCTTCTTCTTCCTTCCATGTGCCTCTCCTTTCAAGTGGCTTTCTCTGAATTCTTCTTCTCTCTCTCTCTCTCTCTCACCTCTTCAAGAATGAAATGCTGCTTTCCTCTTCACTAAAAGCTTTATTCTCCTCCTTTCTCGATGCCAATTTTTCCTTCCACTTTGCCTCCCAAGTTGCTGCATCTTATTCACCAAATGAATTAAACGAATTGGAGAGAGGGGGGCCGGTCGCGATAGAAACTCTTATGGTGCCTTCGAAGAACTCCGCCGGTGAAAAATTCCTCCTCGACTTTCTACCAAAGAAGACAGATGATGAAGAAGGATGGGGGTGTTTTGGAGGGAAGAATAAGAAAGGATGGAAATTAAGAAGGGGGGAATGATAAAAAAAAAAAAAAAGGGAACAATAATGTTAAATTTATTAGGCTTTGAGCTTAAAAATAATTTCAAAAGGTATGTTTAAAAGAGCTTTTTGAGCAGATACATGTGTGTATATGGTACAATCTTGCAGGGTGGTGGATTCCGCCGCCGCCACTGCAACTGCCACCGCCACCACCACCAACTGCTGTCGCACCGGTGGAGGCCTATTGAACCATGGCTAAAAACGACGGCGCCCCATTCCCTCCGCCATTGGGGGGCGCTGATGCGTTCGGCCTCTGGAATTCGATTTTATAGGCCATTTTCCTCTCCTCCTCCAATTCTTCATCCTCGTCGTTTTCTTCATCGTCCTCTTCCAATTCATTTTCCTCCTGATCTTCTATATTATCACTGTCGCCTTCCTCCATCTTTTTATCATTGTAATTACTGCTATTTAACCTTAAATGCTGTTGATCCGAGTCCAAGTGTTGATTTTGATGCTGTCCTTGCCCTATGAGCTCTTTCACGGTGTCTTCTGGCTTCAAATCCCAAAAAAATAATCAGCCCTCACACTGAACATGGATTGAATCAACCACAAACGTAAATTTTTTTTACCAAATTATCCACAATTCGATCATAAATGATGGAATTAGACATGGACATTTCTCACTTTTTTTACAAGAAAATGTTACCTTCTTAAGCGATCCTCCATTTCCTTCCTCAACCGTCCTCTCTTGTGCGCCTGAATTGTCGCCTCCATCTTTACGTTCGGGCTCACCCACCTGTGCCGGCGGCGGCGGCGGCGGCGGCTGATCCTGAGCAATTACCGGGCGAGCTTCCAAGTTCGCCGTACTCGGAGACGGCTCGGCCCTAAACCCCATGGACCCGGAGGTGGCAGCTGCGCCGCTGGTGGCGCCGCCACCACCAAGTTCCTTTTTCCTATAAAGGGCATCGAGCTCGTGGAAGTACGGGCAGGTCTTGGCATCCTCGGGCCGCTTCTTGTTGCTTTCCTTCACTTTCTTGAAGTATTTGTTGATGTTCTCCCATTTCTCCTTGCACCTCTTGGCGCTCCTCTTGTACCCCATCCTCGCCATGCCGGCAGAGATTTCCTCCCAGAGCGGCCCCTTAGGGCCAGCCTCTTGATACCTCGACTCAAGCCCACTTCGCAGCTTTATCAGCGCAATCACTTCCACTTTCGGCCACCTCGAAGAGGATGATGGCTCCCCTCCACTTCCGCCACTAAGGATGAGTTCTTGAGACTGTGGTGGCACTTGCTGCTCCGGGACGGCCATGATTATTTCAGTCGAAGCGGGCAGCGGGTGCGTGACAACCTCGATGTTCTGTCGCTGCTGCTGCGGTTGCTCTTGATACTTTGGAGGTGGTGGCATCGGCGGTTGTGGATGAGGAGCAGCATGGGTTGGTCGAACCTGTGTTTTGGGCAGCGGGGTGTGAGAGAGAGGCGGAACACTAGTCGTCACAGTTGTCGGCATGGTAGCCGGCATGGTCGGCAGATGGATCGTCTGGCCTGTGATCTTCTGCAAGAATGAGACAATGGCTGCATCCCTTGAGGCGGAGGCGGCACGCTCCTGAGCCGCGATCTCGTTCTCCCGGGCCAGCCTGTTCATCTCCTGCCGCCGCCACGCCTCCTCTCTAATCAACCTATCCTGTTCCCTCTTCTCTATGGCCTCAAAGAACCTCTTCTGCATCTCCTCCTGCTTCTGCATCACCTGCCTCATCAGTCCCTCAAAGAGCTCCATCATCTTACGGCGGCTTCCCCCGCGGCTGCCACTCGTCTCTCCTGGCCCCCTCTTCCGCTTGCGGCTACTCCCCGTGGTGGATGGCTCGCCTTCCTCTTCATCCTCCTCGTCATCATCGTCCTCCTCCGATCTCTCAGACGAGGAAGAACTGTTTGACGAGAAGATCATTCCCATCGGGCTAGCTGACATCGCCGCTGTGGCAGCCGGCCTGGTAGCCAGACCGGGTGCTGTTGTGGGTGCAAATATGTGGTGGGTATGGGGCTGCGGATGCGCCAAGACAGGAGGCTGGCCGCGGACAGTGGAGATTGGGACGGGGTTGGCGAACGATATCCCTATCGAAACTGGGGGTACCGAGAGACCGCCCAGGGCTGCAGTGCCAGAAGAAGCAGCACCACCACTTGAAGCTGCTGACATTCCGACAGCGGCGCCGGCAGCGGTGTTGTGGAGGGCTTCGAGCTCGGAGAAGAACTTGTAGGTCTTGCCGTCTTGACGACCAGCACGGCCTTCCTTGGTCCTCTTATAGTACTTGTGGACGTTCTCGAACTTCTCCTTGCATTTCTTGGCACTTCTTCTGTATCCGAGTCCACCTAGCTTTCTGAAACCACAGTCCCATAAACAAACATTAAAAAAATAAGTTGCTTAGTGAATCTCTCTCTCTCTCTCTCTCTCTCAACGGAGATTGATGTCATGCATGAGATCAAAATCCCAGATCAAGGCTTGTAATCTCCGTCTTGTCAAGGAGCAGACAACTAGGAGATCATACGAACCCAAAAAGCGAAAAAAAAAAAAAAAAAAAGAAGATAAGAAAAGCCGAGAGAGAGAGAGGGAGAGAAAGAGATATGAGATGAGACACGTCCAAATGCAAAATAGTGACCCAACTTGATGACAACTTAAGCCCACTGCTGAAACCATTAACAAAAAAAACTTGAGTGTCGCTATTATTATTGTATAATTGGAAAGTGCAGTACTAAACAAAGAACCTGGAGAGGGGGAAAAAAGTTGTGAAGAGAAGGGAAAAAAAAATGTTGAATTTTCGGGGGGTGAGAATTGTTCTCGGGATTTTCAGTATTTTTTGAAGTAAGGGGAGGGAGGGAGGGAGGAGGAGGGGTACAGATCAAGATGCTTTTCGCATCCACATGTAAAATAAAAATTCTCGAAAAAGAGGAGAGAGAGTGAAGAGGCGAGAGGATTGGTCCAGAGCTCATGCACTTGATTTGGCCTATTTCTAAATTTGGAGAAAGCTTAACCCACCCAAAAAAACTAAAAATCTCTCGAATTCGAGAGAAGGGAAAACATAAGAAGATGCCCAGATGCCTGCTCAACAGCTCGTGAGTCGTGTTGGAAAGAGAGAGAGAGAGAGAGAGGAAACCGTGTGCTCTTCTTGTACCCACAGAAGAAGAAGAAGAAGAAGAAGAAGAAGAAGAAGAAGAGAGAACCCATCTGGGTACAAGGACAGGTTGAATTGCTCGAAAGTGAGATAATCATCTGAGGAAGATTGAAGGTGTTGGGTTCCGTTTAAAGATCGAAATGAGATAAACATGTTTTGATAATGATGTTATGATGATGATGATGATGATGATGATGGTTATTAGAGCAATGGGGGGTTCACATGATTTCAGCAATTAAGTCCAAAGTAAGATTCAATTTCATCACTTTTGGGAAGTAGTAATGTGAATTCCTACCTGGAGACATCTTCCCAGAGTGGACCCTTGAGCGTGGCGTCCCGGAACACTGCGTCCATCTCGGACCTGATCCTGAGCAGCTCCAGCGTCTCCTGCCGCGGCCACCGGTTCCCGCCACCACCCCCGCTGCTCCCGCCCACATCCGCCGCCGCTGCGGCGGCGAGGGCGTCCATGTCGCCGCCCGAGAGCGGCAGGAATTCGTCCAGGCCGGAGGGCGCGGGCGGGCGGCTGCTTATCGGGGAGGCCTCCTCAACCACCATGTGGTGGTGGGGAGCGGCCGTGGAGGGGGCGGGGGCGCGGCGGCGGCGGTGGCTGCGGCTGGGGGCTCGGCGGGGGGAGGCGGGCCACCGTAGTGGGAGTGGGACCCTCCTCCTTGCTGCATCGCTCCGGAGGTTAATCTCCTCCACCCTCCTGAAGCTGAATTGGGTTCAAGAAAGGGCGGAGGGGGGCTGCAAGAATGACATGCAGATGCAGATCTTGATTCCTCGCTTCCTCTCTTCCTCTCTCCTGCTGCTCCAAAACAAGATGGTCACTTTGATCAGCAGCTTGGCCTAGAGAGAGAAAGAGAGGGAGGGAGAGGGAGAGGGAGAAGTGGGTCGAGAGATTTGAGGTTGATGTTTAAAGGGCAGGAGGGGCAGAGAGATAGAGATAGAGAGAGAGAGAGAGAGAGAGAATTCCTACGAGTTAGTGCAAGAAGAGGGAGGAGGGAGAGGGGGGTTCAGATTTTGGTTTTTGTGTTCTTTTCAGTTCGGAAAAGAAAGAAAGAGAGAGAGAGAGTTGAGAGGGAGGGAAGGGGAGAGGGGGTTGCAGTAAAGAAGAGAGAGAAAGAGAGAGAGAGAGAGAGAGAGAGGGGAAGGGAGCATAATCATCAACTCTGCACTGTAGCACACACAACAAGCATAAAAAAATGAAAAATTTGAGGAAAAAAAAATGGACAGAGTAAAAAGAAAGAGATGGGTTGTAGAGAGAGAAAGTGATGGAGAGAGAGAGAGATAGGGACTACGATTATGAGGATGATGATGATTGAGAGAGAGAGAGAGAGAGAGAGAGAGAAAGACAGAGAGATGGGTGTGAATGAGTGAATGAATGAATGAATGAATGAATGGAAATGTGATAAAACAAAGGAGATGCTGTGTTGTCAGCGACTTCACTTTGCTGCTAATAATTGTTAGAACCCCCCATTTCACCAGCCCTTAAAAAAATCCACCCCCTTTTCCCCCCCGCTTTTTCTATTATTATTCCTTTAAATCCCCCTAAAAAAATAAATTAAAAATAACAATACTAATAACAATAAAAGAAAAAAATCAATGAGATCGGCAAACCCCAATTTCACCATTTCAAGTACGCCGCCTAAAAGGACATTCATGGGCTCCTTCTGCTCCCCCCGTGGCAAATTCCATTCAACTCTCCTTTGACAAAATATTGAATTTTCAAGATTGGAAAATCTCTTATCATTGTCATCCCCCCGCCCCCTGTTTTTCTTTTAAGGTGCGAGGTAGCTTAATCTTTTTCTCAATTTTCGAGAATATTTTTGCACGGGACCCGGATGATTCTCTCTGATCGGGGATGGACGGAAACACATCCGGTTCTAGATACCGTCTGATTTTTCTTATTCAATTGAGTTTGAATGCGCCCGTGTCCCTTATTTGTAATCCCATCATTTATGGGCCAATTATCGATGGACAAAAATTCATAGTCCTGCCTATTATTATTGTTGACATGACGTCTCTTGATGTATAATATGTATATAAAATATTTATGAATAATTCTGAAGAGAGAGAGAGAGGCTTTAGCGTGCTTTTCACAGCTGGAAACGTATGCGTAGAAGTCGTAGCGAATGGCCATGACAAGCGTATTGTACTTTATCCCTTTTTTTTTTCCCTTAATCCTCAATAGAATACATAAAAAGGAAAATAAAGAGAAAAAGAAAAAGGAAAGGAAAGAAAAGGAAAGGAAAGGAAAGAAATGGAAATGGAAGCAGTGCCACCCATGATGGCTGTGACCCATTACTGTTTCAAGAGGCTCGAGCAATTATTTTATTTATACAATATATATCATATATATATCAAATATAATAAGAAACCTAACAGACGCTCCAATCTCAAGGTGACGTGGCCTTCCATTATTGGGCTTTGCTTTAACTTTTTCAAATCTGACACCACCCAAGTGTTTTGCCCCGCACAGAACCGCAGCAGATTCTGTTTATCCCCCTTTCTTTCTTTCTTTCTTTCTTTCTTTATTTATTTATCTCCTGGAACCCCACCAAAAATCAATAATAATTATTATCATTATCATATGTATGTATTTATTTTTTTTAACCATAGACCTGACTGCTGATCATTCACATTAGTTTCATTTAATTTCTCTCTCTTTTTTCTCTGAGAAGTGGACTTTATAAAGAAGCCATTTTGAGCTGGAACAAGCTTGACATTTGAAATACAGGGGAATCAGAATATCTACCCCCTCCATGTGTAGTAGACTTAACCAGGGTTAGGTTATGGTTTATGCCTCCCATCCTGTGGAGATCTACTTTGCAACTGGGATATGGAAAATTTTTAAATGTGGGTGAGTACAGGAAACATTGTCTGCGTCATGAGCTCTTGATTTGAGAATTTTAACTATCGATTCTCCTATTAGTCATCAAACCAAGAGTGAATGAGGGCGTTTGTCAGGAAAACCGATCTCACGATGATAATGTATTATGCTTGGGTGTTCGAGAACACGAGAGAGATGAAGAGAGGTTTACTCTCGTACTAATCCATGTAGAATGGTTAATCGCTGCACTTGGACTCAGACACAATTATTGCCACCCAATTGGACGAGAATTAATCGCCATCTCATCATTAATACAAATCCTCCTCACCAATCTCGACTGTCATCACATATGTAGAGTTGATCGATAAGTGGGCGACCGGTAAATAAAAATGGCCGAGCTTGGCTGAATGCCTTAGGCCTGCGGGGTGAGCATGGGCAAAAAATTCCAAGGCTAGACAAGGTCCTTGAGGCTCCACCCTACCCAAATGCTCATTCACAAAGTTAATAAATTATATTTTACTAATAATTTCACTTTGACATTTGGAATTTATGAGCACTAATTTGATAAAATGATCCGAAATTTCTAATGTATGGTAGAAGGTACTATAAGACTCATAGATAAAGTAGCAAACATACTAATACAAAGACCTAAAATGATTCAGCATTCATTTTTATAATTATCTAACTTTTTAGCTGAACCAAACAAATAAAAATAAAAAAAGTGTTCCAATAAGAGGGCTCAATGCACCTCTGTTTTTCCCTTATGCGGGCTTGAGCACTTGCCCAAGCCCACACCACGTCAGTAAATTCCTCTTTCGAATTTTACATTCTATCGACAACTGATTCACAGTCTAGTATATCTCACTATTACTTAACCCGATATCGCCTGTGCTACTCACATTATTAGTCAGTACGCATCATGTATAACTCATTTTGTTGTAGCCTTTCGAATTCTTTACTACATCAATCCACCTCCATTTTTCCCTTACACCAGCTTAAGCACTTGCCCAAATCTAAGTGACATCATATTGCTCTTTTGAATCATACACTCTATTGACATATGGTCTGTAGTCTTGTATATCTCACTATTATATGACTTGACATTGCCTATGCTGCTCATATGATTAGTCAGTACATGATTGCAACCATGGGACTCATTTTGTTGTAGTCCTTCAAATTCTTTGCTACGTCAAAGGTATGTTATTTCATGGTTTTCACTTTTATGCTCATCTTACATTGGAGTTGACAACTTATTTTGAAGCTGATCAAATTGGTGATCTCGAGATCACCACTCCATTATAGGCTACTATTTCTTTTTGGTTGACTCATTTGTCCTATGGCATAACAACAAATAGACTACTATCACTTGTTCTAGTATAAAAGCAAAATATCGAGCTTTTGCTGATACAATATCAAAATTATTATAGTTGTAAAAATTGTATTTAATTGCTTTTGAAAAATTTAGAGATTATATTGAATGAAAATCTGTAAGGGATCATATATATATATATATATATATATATATATATATATATATTATCGAAAGAAAATATTTCCTTCAAATTTCAAGAAAATAAATGAGAGGTTCAAAACAAAACAAATCTCATCTCAAACAGCAAAATAGAGCAACAAAACATAAACTGTTGTGATAAGCACACTCTCATCTCATAAGAACGAATCTATCTCAATATCAAAACAAAATGAACAACGATTGATTGCCAAATCTCACATCGTCATAAGTGTTAAGCGCACACCATAATCTCCTTTTCCAAAAGCTATTTCTTACCTGGTGGATGGTGTATACCTAGGCTCAGTGTCTATCATCACTATATAGAGACACCAAAAATAGGATGAAAACGCTTCCTAATCTAAGTCTAGATTAGAAAAAGTTGGACGAGCATAGAAACATCTTTAAGGAACACCCATATCTAAATCGGGATAGAAGAGCTCTCATTTTATTGGAAGTTAAGAGCTTCCATAGCTTGAAGAAGTTGTATATTTGTTCCTAGTGCAGCAAGAACTTATTCATCCTTGATCCCATTGGATTTATTGATTTGGATTATCTAAAGTAACGGGTTAATTGCTAACGATGGAAGCGAAGAATATGTCCAACAAGCGAAAGAGAGCATCAGCAGCCTGCAAAGAAAAAACAAAAAAATAAATGAAAATAACAAATGACTTTCAGATCAGATCGAGAGAGAGAATCTCAACTTGAGTTTAGAAGATGGAGCCTTCCTATAAAGGACCGTATTGAATATTAGCAAAACTTCAGAAACTTCCCCTGTCATTTACCCTGGTAATCCTCAATATTTCTAGCTACAGACTTGATTTAATAATTTAGCGCCCAGGCAAAAAAATCGCTATTTTTTCTTGGTCGGAGTAAACGATGGTATGTAGCTGTCGAGAAGGGAAGGTGTCGGTGGCACATGACTATGGCTTGATAAGACTGCATGTGATTGGAAACCGGCATAGGGAGGTCAATTAATTGACACTTTACACATACATAGAGGTGTCTGTATTGATGTACCCACATTTCATTTGGTCCCAACGGCAACCTAATCATAGCGTCACTGTATCATGGCTTACGAGAATGATTCTGCTATAATGGTTTTCAGAGAAATTCATGTGTTCTCTTGTTCAATTTGGTACAAGAAAAAACTATTTCTTTGACTCTTTTTTTTTTTTTTGCATAGTCTTCTTTCATTTGACTTGTATTTAAGTCTCCCCAGGCGGCCAGAAAGAAGAAAGTCGCATTAGGGTCTTTCTACAAGTGTATATCATATCAAACTTTCTTGCCCCATCAATGCTCTTTGTACTCCTTGTTTTGGACCCGGTGTATCCAAACGCGGTGTTTGATTAGCTTTCTTTCTTTTTCGAGACATGGGGTATGTGGAGCAATTTCATCACAAATTGATGGATGTTAGAGTAGTTTAATCCAAAAAAAAAGAAGAAAATAATTTGATAATCTCAAAAAATATCCAAAAGGGATGTGGTGAGAATGCTCTCTACATCTCGATTGTCTTAATTTACCACATCATGAATGAAAAAAGAAAAAAAAAAAATCTCCAATAGGAAGGAATAGTTGGAATTTGGTAAAGGACAAACATGACGATGAAATGGGATAAAGGTTCATTTGTTTTTGTCGTACGAAAAGCATGGTGGGAAAGGAATAAAAAGAAAGATGACCATAAATTTAATTTTGGATTTAGAATAGATTTGAGAATTTTTAAAATGGAAACTTAATGTAGTATGCAATAGCTATAATTGAATGATGAATAATTGATCTAATGTTATCTAACAATAGTTAGTAAGCCAACTAATCTTATGCATCCCCTCTAAGAATCTAATGCCTGAGATGATTATGAAGCGTAAAATATAAAGTATAATAATCAATCCTAATTATCAATATTTTATTGATTTTGTTTACTAGTATGATTTGCTGCTATTTATAATCGAATGAATTATGTAGTCCCAAATAGCTTTAGCTTTGAAATGGAAGTCGATTCCATGGCTTAAGTAGTGGAAGAACAACTCCATCAAGTTGGTGGAATCAACATTCTTTCGGAATTGAGGATTCCATGATCGCAATTTGATCCAAACATGGGAAAAAGGGATTGACCCTTTCAGTTGTGATTCTGTTCCTACTCATCCACCCGAACCAAACGTGCAAATTTTGTAGCAATGTATAAGCATTTAAACTCCAATCAAACGTGGGACTTAGGTCAAATATTTTCATTTTTGTTCCGTCCATTTTATCTTCTTTTTTCTTTTTTGGAGAAATGAATTTGCTATTGTCGAACAGTCTTTATTTAAAAAACTTAAACTGTTGAAAAAACACACATCAGATAGGATATCAAACATATATATTAACGCTCCCCCTTTCCATCTAAGTTGAGTCTCACATGTGAATAGCTCAATGAGGATATAACTATGTTGAATCATTTTGGGTATTATTGCTGAAAATTGCTAACATGTAGATGTGCTACATAGGACGACTAATGATGACTGGACCGGCACACAAGCCATTTTCGACAAAAAATTCATAAAGGATTACATTGAAATGGCATGCAAAGATTTACGACTAAATTGGCAAAATTGAAAAGTTGAGAACTCATTTAGTAAAATTTTCAAATTAAGATAGGATGTTGCTAAAAAAAATTATACCATTGGAAATCAAACCACATTTTAAGGAAAACTTCAAATAATGGCTTGAATTACCCTTATTTTCTCAAAAGAGAGTATCTAGTGAATATTGTTTCAAATAAGGGTCTAAAGTAGTCATGGCAATTCCAAAAAAGGGTCTAACCTCATTGGTTGACGAAATATTCTAGCCAGTCGAAGGCATTTTCATCCAAAGACAAACTTTTTTTTTTCTTTTTCTTATTTCTGTCTTTTCTTCCCTATACATCTTCTTCGTCTAGCAAGATGAACAAGGAAGAGTGGCCAAAGCAACAACCTTAGCAACTAGAGCCATATGCAAGAATAACCAACCTCAGTATTGAAGCGATACTGGTGGTGCAAGTCGTGGGTGAGGGCCACAAAGCCCCACCCATCGCCAATGAGAGTCACAGCCCTCACCTAGCCTTGCCTAGATTTGGGGGAGGCCGTTGTGGCGGTGGATGAGGACTCTCTCGCCATGACTTTGCCAGTTGTGTGTAAGAGCGGCCAACTAACAACTTTGAGTCCCCTTTATGATTTGCTTTTCAAGACCCAAAATCGTAGCAAATTGGTAGACCTCATTTGCTCATCTCTCAAGAACTCAAGTCTTACGTAATGACCTAAAATCGCCCCTTTCTCATCCGTGTAATGATGAAATCTTGCGGATTTTATTGAGATGCCAATCGAATTATGCCTCAGCTCTCACTTTCTTCAATTGGGTCAAGGATGATTAGGGTCTCGGACTCAGCGGCTGGCAAGGTCATGACGAGGTCATGATGAAGAAGAAGATACAACAAGGAAGAAAAGGAAGAAAAACTTACAAAAATGATCTTTGAACGAATATACCTTTCACTAATTGAAAGATTTGGTCTGCTAGCGATATTAGAATATTATTTGAAACTAACATAATTACTTCGAATTTTTATTTGAAATAATGTCTACTTTTAACCATTTTTTGAGAAATTGAACACACTTCAGACTGTCATTCAGGATTTTCCCCGCATTTTATGTCGAATATGAATATAAAAAGGGGTTAGGTTGATGACGTGGCTATTTTTCCTTCATGATTGAGTTAGTTTGCACCCAATTCTCTCATCGTTACATTTAATGTAACGGGTCCCTCGTCCCTCGTGTTTAGGTTTAAACTTTTTCCCTTTTCGGGAAAAGAAGTCATCGATACAGCTTATATAGCTGAGTCCTTGACAGTGCCTTGGTCCCGACATTGTTAGGTTTTGTTAACGTTTCTCCTTGTGAACTAACCCTTAGGTTTAGGTAGAACACGTAAGAGCCTCATGCAACTATCTCATTCGAGGAAGTAACAACATCCTTCCAGCAATTCTTTTTAGCTTCAAGAAGACGATTTGGGAGAGAGATTGTATGGTCCATGGACCACATGGATCACAAACATTATTGATAATGTGGATCTCACAACGTATCCCACCCAATCAATGATATACATGATCCATAGACCATGTAATAACTTCTCAATATGTGAGAGAGAGAGAGAAAAATAACTCCTTGAAATAGGGTGAAATGTAGGAGAAACTTGTATTTATGGCAATTCGGTCCTAAATTTCTCAATTTGGTTATAAATTTTTTGACAATTTGCAAATATAATTTATCCAGTTAATTTTAGTTGAAAATTATTGATGTGGATGCCGGAGTATTACGTGACACAATTGGCTCTAGCGTGAACAATTCCTATAGTTTTTTTATTATAATATTTTTCTATTCTTTTCTCTTCTTTTCCTTCTTCCTTAGTTGATTATTGTGCTTTGACAATGACCAGTAATCAGGCATAAGTGACGACTGGCTAGGGTTGCCCTTACCAGCCTTAGGCGAGCGTCCATCCCTGATCCCTGATCTTCCAGCAAGATCGAGCCTCGCCTGAAGCTGGCGAGGCCGGCCCTCATGAGTCTCTAGTAAGGGCGAGCCTCACCTGAAGCCGGCGAGACGGGGGTGGAGAAAGGTGGGCCCCACAAAGTAGAGATGAGGGGGGCAGACAACAACACATTGGTACAGCTGGGAGGGGGTGGGAGGGAGGTGGGCCCCGCCAATTTAAGAGGGTAGTGTTGTAGTGTGTGGTTTGTGGATTGAGGGAGAGAGATAAGAGAGAACGTGCGTGGCCTTTTGTCCCAATTCGTGAAAATGAAAATTCCCCCCACATCGCCCGTCCAGTCCCCCCAACTTACAATTTGCCATCCCGCCCCTGATCGGCGCACCTCACATGCACGCACGCCCGCCCGCCCGCGATTCGTGTTCCTAGTTTTCATCCACTTTACTTAATCCCTCGTTCGTACATTACGATGCTGTGCGTGAGCTGTGATTGTTGATTGCGAACTCCACCTAATCTCTTGCTGAAGGAGGAGGAGGTGAGGATCGCAATGATCATCTTATATGCTTATCATGCCATCAATAAAGTCATAGAGTCGTCCGTGCTCTGGAAGCGCCAGAAAAATCTCTCGGTTCTGTCGACTGTGTTCCATAGGAAGCGGTTCGGCTGCGACCGTCTTCTTTCTTTTGTTCGGTTCCTTGAATGTCCTTATTCATTAAAGAGTTAAACCTGATTTTAGATGTAATAGCGAGCGCTGAGACTTTTAAGTGTGCTTGATGTGTTTTACCTTTCTTGGCTCGGGCGCGGGGGAGTCTGGTCGCATTTGTTTGGCGATTAAGTGCTCCAGTTAAGAAGAGATTCGAATAATTTATAAGGAAAAAGAAAAGAAAGGAGATAAGAAAGGAACAGAATGAAAATGGAGACAAAGGCGACCTAAATATACTTTATGTTATTAAATCTCGAGATAATATAGAGGTAAGTACGGAAAAAAGCAATTTTTTTCTTCATTAGTTGCACGAATCCGTCCATTATTAGATGGACTAGGAGGGACTTAAAAAGCTGCACAAAACTGGTTGCATTAATTTGTCCTTCGCTTCGATCCAAACTCATCAAGGTAAAATTAATGTTCAAACAACGAAGTAAATCGCCTCGAGCCCTTTTGAGGGCGGATATCGTGTTTTGTTACAAGATAGATTTCATGTTCAAACAACGAAGTTTCATAATCGGAGGAATCTGAAGGTCATAACACCCACCGTCCTATAAGGGGAGAAATACCAAATGTGTCGGGTGGGTATCATGTCCTCGTGTATTCGGCAGTGTTCTTTTTCTTCTCTCTTTTTTCGGGGGGCCAATGACTTCTTCCTTTGTGAAGCTGCAACTAACCTTTCGAGATTCTTAGTTGTACTACTCAATTCTTATTCTTGTTCAAGGCATCATTATGATTTGTGAGGGAATCCATTAACGAACGAACAGTTGTCACACATATGGGTTTAGTTGCTAGTGAGAACGTGGGAATTCCCTTACCAAATTAACCAAAGTCACTATTGCCACACCCTTTCTAATTGCATTGACATATATAGCCTCACCTCAATCAACAGACAAAACTCAGGACATAAAATTTATCTAACAGGCAGGATAATGCTCAGTTTCAGTTCTTTTATTGAGAGAACAGAGAGAGAAAGAAAGGCCTGGGATTCAGGGCTGTCGGGCGAGCTCCTCGTCGCAGCTCCCACTAGATGCTGCCGAGAACGTCGCGACGGATAATATGCCAAAGCTCAAACTTGTCCATTGCAAACTACTGGGATTTTCTGAGCTAGGAATAGGAGGATGGGAAAATCAAACTTGCGACTTTTGCAAATCAAGTTTTGACCAACTACTAGTCCGGTGCGTCAATGGTACTTTATCAAGCTTACTGGGATTCGTTCTAAAGTGGACTTTTAAAAAAGATACTTATATACTGTGCTGCTTTGATCAAATTTTAGAGTAACCTTTAATTAACGAAAGTCAATATATATAAATATCCATATTCAAAATAAGGTGCTCCCAATCAACTCTGTGCTAGTCAATAATGTATTCTGTTAAGTTGATGATGTGACAAATGAGTCACATCGACTTTGATGACTCGTGGAAAGAAAGATAGACATGAAAGCGTCGAAGTCAATTTTCCTCTTTAAATATTTATTTGGCCCCTCAATTAATATTCACCATTAGATGATTTATACCTATGTGTATAGTTGGTTTTCCAACCGAATTCTTCCATATATCAATCACTTAATAATGATAGAGTAGCTTATATTTTACACCAACAATGGGATTTAATGAAAATCCCTTTTCGAAATAAAATTATAAGTGCTGTCACGGATTTTCCCCCCAAATTAGATCTCTTTCAAAAAATAGTTCCAAAAATAGATCTCTCCCCAAATCATATGTCAAAATAGACTTCTCACTACCACACGGCTCTTGAAGACCGCTACATTTTTAAAAAAATAATACCCAATAAAGATCTTTCCCTAAACTATGTGTCAAAATGGACTTCTCAATGTCACATCACTTGGCCAGATTGCCTAATCATCACACGCTTGATCTCAGTCATCTTTACCACCTCTCTCTTAAATTATTAAAATCACTTTCTAAGACTTTCCATGATCTGTACTTTCTTCTTGAATCGATTTATCATAAATAATTAAAGTCTGAGTATAAGTGCATCTAACCACTCGATTTTAATTCCGCGTTGCCTCTCTATTTAAAAAAATAGAAAGGTAAAGGTGATTATGAAGTTCATTTTGGTAAATGGTTAGAGAGAAATCTATTTTGAAAATTATTTTTAGAAAAACAACTATTTTGAAAATAAAAAGTCTTTGTCATGATGTACTTTCAATGAGAAGGACGTCTTCGAAACTTATATCCAAAATGAAGCAAAAGCAAAACTCTCATGTGGCTGACAAGCAGAAGACAATAGAACAAAATTAAAGGAATTTTATTGACATAAAAATAAAGGAATTGAAATCGCGATTTATCTTCAAATTATTATGCTTGATGACATCTTGAAATCACAACATAATCTTTTTTATAGCATAACTATCATGATTGTAAGTTACAATAGGTATGCCCAGATTAATAAATTTATGAAATGTAATTACCATATAAAAGTTAATTCAAAGCTTAATTATTGCCCCATCTACATAGTATTCATTTTATTTTATTTTTGGGGGGTTCTTTTCATTCACCCTAACCATTTTCTTAACTAACACAAGTAAAATGACATGCAAAAAACGAGAAAAATGTCTAAAAAATCTTAAACATATTGAATAACGATTAATTTAGTCATAAAATTTTCAATTTAGTACCAAACATTTTGATGATCTGCTAGTAAAATCCTTTCAAACCGCCAAATCATCAAAATATTTAGGATTAGATTGGTCAAATTAAAAAGTTTATGATTGAATTGTTCGATATAATAAATTTATTACTCTTTTAGGTAATTTTCCCCATTAAAGTCAATATAAATCAAAAGGGTCTTGGCCATCCATCAATCAACACTCCACCACTTTAATGACCCACTTACGATTGAAGATCTCTCATAACCATTTCATTGCATAAATATCTAATGACAAGACAGGAGTAGTTGACAAAAAGGGGGAAGAAGAGAGGAAAAGCGCATCGCAGTTAGACGCTAATATGAATATCCAATCTTTTCGTTTGAATATCTTTCATGATACATATAAACGATCCCATCCCGTTCATGTACGTCCGGTAAAACTTCGCCTTCACAACGGAAAAAGTTTACCGAAAAATTGCTTTTAGTTAGAGACGTATACGAAAATTATTGCACGCATATCAATCGTTTGGTGATCTATCGATCCTCCAAACTATACTTAAAAGTAAAACTGGGGTGTCAAATCTGAAGTCTCGTTAGCTATTACTGGGGTGGGAAAAGAGAAACATCATTGGCTTTATTAAGGAAAAAGGAATCTCGATCCTTAATCGTCCGACAAAGCTCGATTCGCATTGGTCCATCACGAGTGGACATCAGCAAACGTGGGTAGAAAGAGCCCACGAGTTCAACAAGCCCCGGATCATCACGTCAATTTTCGCATGCGGAAACCGCACGCAATCGTCAATCTTAAATTCGTGCGTTCTTTGCTTTGATTGGGCAGAATTAATCATGGAGCAAAACATCACTAATTTGAGAAAAGTTTTCCTAATCATGACCGAAATGAATCGCTTAGAGAAATGAGTAGCAACGAAAAAAAAAATTCATTATCGATAATAATTTATATCTAAACATTTTTCTTGATAATGAAAATATTTTGATTTGACTTATTTTTCTAAGAGATCATCATTGATTTTTCGCATACAAAATCATTTACATTTTATATACGAAGGAAAACCGACCCACTTGAATCCGTTAATATAGAAAGACAGAGTGAGTGCCACGACAAAGTAACACATTCCAAGTCAAGTATTTGGCCCTTGAAGTCATCATTTCGCCCTTGATAAGAAATTTAGGGGCAAATAATTTTTTTTCTTGGGTATTTCCACCTCTAGATATATTTATAACTAAAGGCAAATTCGAAATAAATAAATATTTGCCTTTAATGTTTGTAATTAAAGTCTCGCAATGGAGGACTGATCTCATTCGTCGAAATCAAGAGTTGATATCTCAATTATTTGGAAGTAAACTTTGACGAAAACTTACACTATATTAAGAAGAACCGCAATCCTCATTTTTGTTATATTACTATTCTGGGCATTTTTTTTTTTATAATGTCTATAAATTGAAATGTGGGGGAGAAAATTTAAGTATGTATCTTATAAAACGCTACGATTTGATTGATCAATAGTAACCCATTGAAATTGTCACCAATCCTCCATGTGGAGGAAATTACCAAATAAATCCTTAAATTTATTGTACTTGAGTCAATTCAATTATAAACTTTTCAATACAAACAATTTAGTTATAAATTTTTTAACAAATTACTAATTTAGTCACTTTGGTCAATTTTGAACAAAACCATTGACTTTGAAATTTTTCAAACTTTAAAATTTTTATGAATTTTATTTTTCCCTTTCATCTTTTTTCATTGTCAACGGCCAGGGCCTTGTGGTCCTCAACAATCACATTGAAAAAGAAAAGAAAAAACTAAAAAATAGATAAATAATTCATAAAATTATATAAAAAAAAAAAAATGTCTATGCTAACATCGATCGTTTTATATAAAACGGCTGATATCCGCATCAAAGATTTCATTAATGAAATTGGCCAAAAGAAATACATTGATTATCAAAAGGTTTAGAATTAAATTGGCCATATTGAAATGTTTAAAATTGAATAAACACAAATATAATAGGTTTAAGATATTTCTAATTTCCCCGTGCACATGGTGTTACGTCACACTATTCATGCACATAGGGTTTGAGTTTGGGTATGACAATTGGGCTTGAGCTTAACTCATCCAATTTGAGCATTAACAAGCTTATTGGTTATCCATCTATTTGTTGAAGATAAAGAGGTTTGTCCATTGAATCATCCATCGGCACTTCTCCAAATAATAATAATAATAATAACTCGCAAGAACAAGGCTGATTATCAGGAACATGGCAAGTTCATGGGCCGACACGGACCATACGAAGAGGGGAAGTGGATCGGTAGACAGACTTGGTTCGTATTGAATCCTTAAAATTGCCTAAGTGGGTTGTGTTTATCGCTTGCTCGATGATTAGAAGACTGCACGCTCACGAACTTCACAGAGTAGGACACCATCTATGACCAGTTGGCTAATGACCTTGTGGCGATCTAATAAAACTAACATACTTCATACAGAAATGAACCATCGAAAACTGAGGCATGAGTTCACACTACTTAGGAAAGAGTCGACTCCAAAATTCAGATCAGACTCGTCTATTGACCTTTCCATAAGATACCAAATAAGGCAAGTCAAAGAACTACAGAAGCAGCACCTTTTTCACATTATTAGGCAATTATAAAATTGCTAAACAGAATGGTCCTTGAACTTCTCGAGGGTTTTGATAGCTTGCAAGGAGCCAGTACACTCAAGTCCTTGTTTTGGATTTCCTTTTTCCTTTCCATAATCCCTATGTAAGCCCAGCCCATATATGACGATCAGAAGACCTCCATGAGTATCGGGACAGAGTTCTGAAGCGTTTCCAATATGTACATCTTTCGACAGACAATTGGAAAGTACGCATGCTTGATATAAACATGAGAACAGATGCCTGGAGCGCTAGGTTTACCTTCAGATGGTGGAGGTGCCTTAGAGCAAGCGCTGCTGAGATTTTCGTACTTGCCAGCCAGTGAAGGCCTCAGATGGACCCTATGTGAAGAGAGGGGAGAGTTGGTTGCGTATTGCACGCTAGTTAAGAAACTTACTCCTGTTTGCAGCATAACATCCACTGAAATATTTAACCTCGATCAGCTGAGCAAATAGTAATTTATGGACTCGACTTCAGAAACTAGCATAACCAAGCTGAGAAGTGAATTCTTGGAGGAAAAACATTCCAATCGGGATTTTGAGGGACATTTAGCAGCAGCAGATCACAAAAGGCAACCTTCGCTGCCTCATCCAACACCATGTCTGGCAACAATCTGTCGCAATGATGGGTGAATGGACATGAAAATGTCAATTATTTCACAATTACATAGGTCTGAATAGCAGAAGAAAAGGCAAAGAAGACCAGTTTTTTGCTGATTTATTTTGTTTAAGCAAAAGTAAGATGCCATAGTGTTATCAAACAATCAATAAGTACACTTGAACCCGTCCAAATTATTTATCAACCACCCTTGAGAGACCCAATCTCCAAATAGCAGTAGCGAATGCGTTGCGCATAGAACGTACCTCGGAGACATCACGTGAAAGCGGCTGGAACTGTACTGGGACTGGGCTGATTTGGAGCAACATCTGCCACGTCAGCAATGAGAGGCACCAAGCTGCTCCACTTCATTGATGGCTCGGCCAAGCATGAACTTGTAGGGAGATGACAAGAAGTTATCCAGTGGTCATAGCAAGGCAGATGATCTGGCAACAACACGACTAATGCAGCCTGAGGAGAGATGTGCTAAACATGGCATCGGGAGATATTGATTGGTGCTTTGTACAGTGTTGTAGTTCAAATCGGCAGATAGATGGAAATAACATGACATAAAATGGCAGACAGTTGCAGCAACAACCATTGGAAATCAATCAATAGTTCTGCGATTTTTATATCCCAGAAATGTTTAATTTAGCAAAATTCAGAATAACAATCATGGCAATAACATGTGGAACATCATTATATGATCATGTTGGGTCTTTTCTTTTTCTGGAACAAACTTATAAAAAAACTATTGACTGGGCACGAGGCAAATTTTATCTACCAACTTTTAGTTTTGACTAAAAAAGTAACACCACATCCACGCCTCTCACTCCATCAGGCATTAGTGAAGGCTTCAATTATAATTTGATTTGGGACCTTGACAGTCACTTAGACCATTGAGCTCAGTGTCAACCACGTTGTCTGCTAAATATAGTCAGCAGAGGACTCCAATAAAATTTGTCTTAAATCTATGAATGGCGGCCATAAGGCTTGGCTAATCACTCTAGATATAGTGAAGCATGTTACGGTGGCATGCATATTTGTGATCTAAGAGTACAACCTAATCAATTAATGATTGAGGTGATATTTGAGAGCTTAAACTGGGTTTTATAATCCTCTGGATTCTGGAGCTATACTGATGCCCTCTCAGCATTCTTCAATAAAAACCTCACATTATTTACTTTTTTTTTTTTTTTTTTTGCCTCTTCCATGACTCCATAGCAAGTCATTTAATTTAACAAAGAAGAGTTCGACCAAAAAAGATAGAGAGACACTCTAACAAAACTGTTGCTGCTTTCTCCACACTTCTAAAATTATCCTTTAGCTTTGACACTACTTTGAAATTTTGTGACAACCTCAGGAGAAGCAGGTATCAGAGAAACTCAAAAGAACCAAGCTTCCATATCGAGCACTAGCACTTTGTCCTCAGAACAAATTGACTCCAAAAACTCATAGAGCAATGCTGCATAATATACTGAGTGCAAACTCAAAATGGTCTTACACTTACCAGCTCATCCAGTGTCATCAGGGAAAAACAAAGACCACCATCTTACATGAATTCCAAATCATCTGACTGTTGTTCCAGGAAAATAGTGGCTAGAGCAAGTCTATATGCTGAAGACCTCATATTCCTCAGTAGAACATATATCTCCTTTTTCCTCCATTCCACGGACATCTCGGTCCACTGCTCCTCTCTAAGATGAGCTAGATAGTTTACCTCACAGAAAGCTTCTGCTGTCGGCTTCTTGCTGAGTAAGAAATAATAATAATAAAAACAAACAAACATTATTGCATGCAGTATGATAGTAATTTGGAAGCATGTGCACTATATGCACAAATATTTTGATGTATTAAATTGGAAACAGTTGTTCAGGAAAGGATGTTCTCCAACCTGCCCCGAAGGAATCCCGTTTTACAAATCCAATAGGCCAACGGTGACTCTCCCTAGCAACTTGGTCTTCTGGCACTTGGATTTCCCATTCCCCAGGACAAACCTCTTTGAAGTATGAAGCCGCAGCTGATTGTGGCATTCGTAGACCAATTTCATTGGTTTCTAGCCTGCACCGAGTGCAACATACAAATCTGAATCATGTGAGAGAGAGAGAGAGAGAGAGAGAGAGAGAGAGAGAGATCCTAAGGACAGACCCAAGAAGGCAAATTAATAGCATGGCAAGCAGAAGCTTATTTCAGATGAATAAGCTAGAACAGTACAAAGCCAATAAAGTAAGTCCAAAGCTTTAAATTGAGGAGATAAGATGATAAAAAAGAAGTGCTTTAAATTGAGCAGATAAGACAACAAAAAAGAAATGCTTTCATTGATGTTTCACCTTGCAAAGTTGACACTTTCACTTATACCCTCATTAGTCAGTAAAAAAAATAAAATTTTGAACCCTCTAGGTGAGCTTTTGAAAATTTCGAAAAGCAGCTTTGACGTCTCAAAGTGATTTAGTGAAAGCAGGTGGCTGCTTTGGACTGTGGGCCTGAAACGTAGGTTTTGGGGTCAAGAGTTTCTAAAGAATGTTACCAAACAACAAAATTTTCAATCAAAAGACACTGAAATTTAGGACCACATTTCAATATTTTCCCATACTCACAACATGAGAAAGATGAATTTGCGCCCATCAAACTGGACAGGTGCAAACATCATATCCTCCATATTTTATATTCTCTAAAAACACATTGATAACATGGCCCAAGCGGGTGATTAAGCCAACCAGAATGGATACAGCAAATAATGATGAGAGAAAATTTAGAAAAAAACTAAAAAAACATCATATCATAATAATAATAAATGGAGAAAAGTAGTGAACTCGAAGCCCATGATGATATATCAGTGAAATGAGGTGCACATACAATTGCTCCTCCTTCAAGAAAACCTTCCTTTAAAGCATGCAGTATCACCCTTACGAAACATTAGTCATGACAAGCCATGATTTGAGAGATCCCATTTGCCAACCCGCCAACATTGCTCTTGTCCTTCAAAGCCTTCAAGAAACTCCTATCATTCACCATTTTGTGAGGAAACAAAAATGAATGACCACCATAGTTATCTTCAAGGAAGCAGGTCAGCTCCTTGTTTGTCCTGAATACAGAACCCCTAAAACCACACATATGATCTTGGGGTCACAATGATGTCACGCCCGAGCTACTATTTGTCAAGCTTGATGGAGAACTGCTGTTGCTTGTGCTTCTTTCACTGGAGATCATAGTATCTATCCCAGTAGTATATGCTTTGTCAAAAGGGCAAATAGTACTCCATGGTGGTGGAATGGGAACTTTAGGAGCTCTGACCGCAGGAGGATGGCAAACTGCTTTTGAATGAGAAGCAGCAGCTTCGATTGCCATAAGGGATGTATACGCATTGCAATCAGGATAATCCCATGGAAAGTGGGGCAGGAAAGCCTGCCAAATGAGAATTGCATGCTACTTTTAACAACCAACCATAGTAGATCACATATTCACGCTTCAAAACTTAGATTTTTTGCAATCCAGTGCTTCTCCCTCAAGCCTATCGCATGAGCCCCCTTGGAAATAAGAGGAATCCAGAAGGCCTTGACCCAACTCAAGGGGAGTATGATTGACCATCTGAAAAGAAAACGACAATTATGATTCATTGTTCATATGATGAGTATTCTAAATGGGGTTGGAGAAAAATGGAAGGGGCTAATAATCATCACATGCACATACCGACAGCCCATTGCAACCTCCTAAGGAGGTCCTTGAACTTGGATATTCAGATAAGGCTCATTACCCCCTCATGTTATTGCACAGACTAACCAACACATAAAACAACTTGACATCCAAAGCCATAATCAGGAATGAATATAAATAACCAATACTGCTGAGGATACAATAAAAAGAAGAAGACTAACAGGTTGCAAATGACAAATAGATAAAGAGCAGCTCCAGCACAAATTATTAATAATTTCTTTAATTGAATGATCATCAGATAAGCCAAGCACAAGGTCAAGATCTTTTCCAATTCAGACTAAAAGATTAAATAAATTCTCCAAGAAAATCTCTCCAATAATGAATAAAAAGGTAGGAAATCTTCTTTCCTCCTGCATTTTTGCATTTACTACTGAGAACTTAACTAGGACACTAAACTAATTCCTTGCATGAAATACAAATACTTAAGGTAACTTGTCGCCCCAACTCTATATTACAGCTGCCCAGATAGGCGTCGCGTACTTTTTACCAAGCAAAAGATGTCCAGATTCCTCAAAGAAGAAATAAGTAAATAAAAAAATAAAAAGATAAAAAACTATAGCAAGCCTTTGTGTTAACAATCTCTGCAGCTATGCCCCCCCTATATCGAGATGTCTTATAAAGCAACAAACCAGAAACTTATCATGGCGTCGACAGATAAATTTATTTACCCTTTAAGACAGTCATGTGCGCTCCCATTTATTAGAAGCATTGTAGGGCAGGATCTTGAAGACTGTGACCTATCTAAATAATTTGACATCCCAGAGTCAAGATTATCCAAGCACAAGAAATCCATATGCTTCTTGTGCCTCTCTACGTGAAGAACATTCTCTTCAATTGGGGTTCTTATTCCTGAAGCAGCATCCCACAAACCATGATGTGCCTGTGACAATAGGAGTAAACCTCCTGCTTTGTCCAAAGGTTCCGTCGTAGATGGCTGCTTTTCAGTTGCATGTGATAAAACCTAGTCAACTTTGCTAAGAGCTATCATTTTTGAATCATTAACAGCTACTTCGTCCTTGTATTCCTGAGGGTCCTTGACCATGAGAGAGAGAGAGAATTACATGCGAATGAAAATCGTCCTCGTTGTGAAGCAAGTCACATTCCATCTTCTTTTCGTCCATACCAGCCTCGACAGAAGAATGCTTCTTCAACTGAAAAGGTCTTTTTAAAATTCTGCACAACCAACCAGAACCATTTAGCCAATTTCAAGTAAATAACTAGGAAAAATTGGAATTGTCATGCTCCTTGATAACTCACTGTTTTATTGGATGTAAAATCTTCTGAAGAAGCTTAAAGGCACCTGATCCCATAACTTCCAACTTTGTAAGATGACTCTCAAGCGAAGAGCGACGGATGAAACTACGCAATTCATCCATCTGATGTGAAAGAAAGGAATTGATGAAGATGTAGAGAATCATTGCCATGCCAGCCACTATAGATTGCTAGGAGCCCAATATTTAAGTGATTTAATGACCAACCTTGAAATTCTTGATTTAACAGAATGAGCAGGAAATCCAGTCAAGTGGATTATGCAGTTAGTGCAACACACTAAATATAAAGCCAAAAATGGTGTGATTTTCCTAAGCCTTTTCCCTTTTATATCCCTCTTTCTTTCGGTAGAAGGGAGGTAGGCATTTCCATAATCACGGCAACAATTGTAAACAGAAATCTGCTACAACCTATAAGCTTGACTTTGACTCTGGTAAAAGTGGATATACAATTTTGCTACCACTAATGTCATAGTCCTAATGTATTTTATTGATAAATTGAGTGAAAGAACTATAAGAAAGCAATACCACCTTTTGACATGCACACTTTAGAGCATCAGATCCTTCAGTAAGGGCTGATGCATGTATCCAGACCCATAGACAACGAAATGGAACAGAGCCATCAATATTCTCAGGTACACCTTCCCCATTTAAAGTGCAATCCTCCTGAACTTTACCAGTATTATGCTGGTCCAAATGTCTCCACATATACATAACCGGAGCAATTGGCTTGGAAAGAGGTGTCCCAGCATGATGAAGCTGCAATACACGAGTTAAGAAGTTACAACTGTTGGATTTAAATTCATCATTCGTTTACCTTGAATTCCATTGAATTGTTTACCATAGCCCTTCCATATGTCACACCAGAAAGAATTGAATGAGACATGTCCATTGCATGAGCAGATGGAGATGGAACTAGCACTCTATCTAACAACGAAGTCAAAGAATCCTGCAACCATAGAAAGTAATTGCTAGTTTGATTACAATATTACTGAACAAAAGAGGAGACTGTCCAGTTCTAAGCTAAAATGATAATCAGTTTGCTTAAGCTGCTAAAGCTTCAAGGCAAAAAGCTTAACAGAAGTAACAATGGAAACAAATGTGCTCACATATACATAATGACACCGATTGTGCAAGTTCAAAGACATAAGATGCCACCTCTGGACCCTCCAACTGGACAGCAAAATGGTAACTAGCATCATGAATGGCTACTCCTTGCTTATACCACTTCAAGAGAGCTCTCGAACCCCTCCCTCTACAACACAGAAAAAATAAAAATGAATATGTTGAAAAGTCTTAATGCATATGTCTTTCTATGGATTCAAATTCCAGTCACATCCAATAATAAACAAGCTTAAGAAGCGGGCAAAAGACAAGTTGCTATCGACAGAACCCTCTGGGGGAGAAAACTTAACATACCCTGTCAATTGCTCTGATCCATTAAAAACAGTGTATCAAGTCATGATAACATTGCGAAAAAGACAGCTTAATCACCTGCCCTGCAAACCGAGAGGAAGGTAAAAACCCCACAACTTGGTCATAGTAAACCACTTTGCATGCCAAACATGAGTTCTGAGTCTCCTAGTTCCATCCCCAGATGTACAGAAACCACTCTCGGGATTTTGTTTCAGCTCATTTCTGCACCGTACCTGTCGAGGAACTTTGCCTGGAGCTGCAGGATTGCAATCAGCACCAGCCACCTGTGAATCCTTTCGCCTCTTCCTATGCCTTCTATTGGCTAGTTGGTTGTCATGGGCAGTGGTTCTCCTCCTCTTATCCCTTCGAGAGCGAAAGTTATTGCTCAATTTGTTGGTCACGATGGAGTGTAGATTCTCCATCTCAGCAGCTCTAGATTCTGCAAACTTTCTGACACTGAGAGTTCGAGGAGCCACTGATCTTTTACTTCCATCAGAGCCCATCACTGCCCACAGAAGAACCAGAAAACTGTTACTCAGTTCCTGTCAAATAGTTTCAGATTACTTCCAATTGATGTAAAAAATTCAACAATGCTAAAAAAAATGATACATCCTCAAACTCAAAGCACCAGACGCTATGGCCGGTTGTTGAGGATGTAGTATATCTATCCGAAAACTATAGGAGACTCAACTTCAGACACACTACAACCTCCTATAGCCAACAGAAGCTGGCCACTTAACAATGCAGAAAGCCCTCCCATTGCCCCATGCCCGACGCAAGGCAGGGCACCCCGTTGGTCCCCGTGGAGTAAGGCGGTAGCCCACCCCTCAATGATTAAATTATCAACCTTCCAGAGGGCAAAGACTATTGTGAATAACAAATGCAACTAAAACTTAACAACCGAATTGGACTCAAACATACATGGAACTTGCAATGCTCAATCGGACCAAAACAGAGAGGTGAGAGGGCGCCACGCACGGAGGAGAAAACACGGAGAGAAAGGGAGACACGCACTCCTTGAGCTTCAGCAACTGCCGTAGTCGACGGTGAGGTGGCGAGAGGGAGAGAAGAGAAAGGACTTGAGTTCAAGAAGGCGCGGAAGTGAGACTTACGAGACGAGACGAGAGGGAGGGAGAAGTGAGGGGCGTTTTTCTTGATAAGGAAGATCACAAGTTCCGAAAACTTGTGCAAAGTCTAGATATTTCAAAACTTTACCATTAAGCCCGAATGTTCTGAAATGTGTATAATCAGGTCCTAATTACTCGGGGTGAAGCAAACTGATGAATTGGCCCATGTTCATAATCAGGTCCTTATTTTATTTATTTATTTTGAAGCAAACAAACCCTTTTTTGAGTTAACACTACGAAAAACCCCAAATTAATACACTTATGATAAATTTATCTCAAACTAATTTTTTAATAATAAAAAACCCCAAACTGATACACCTTGAACAAATTTATATTAAATTGATACATTTATAATAAATTTACATTCTATTAATTTTCGTAAAATTTTACTAGTTGAATTGTTGAATTAGATAACGGTTGATGATTGATTAGTATATCGGTTTAAGATTTTATTCTCTCCATTTATTATAGTTATACTAGTTTTGTGATTTTTTGTGGCATTAATCCAATTTAATAGAGGATATATTTGTTATAAATATACTAGTTTTGGGTTTTTGATAGTAAAAAAAAAAATAAAAAAATATCATAAGTATACAAGTCTAAGGTTTTTTGTGATCATTTGGAGTAAATTAATTTAGAGTAAATTTGTCATGGATGTACCGATTTAGAGTTTTTGGTAATATTATTCTCTCTCTTTTTTTTTTTTTCAAAATTGAAACCTTATTTAGAAATTAGGGTTCTCTTTGCTTCAAAATAAATAAAAAATTAAAAAATGGGCCATTCATTGGTTCCATTCCTTATGTGAAATCGAAAATGGGACTGATTATTCGCAATTTCAAATTTTTGAAGCTAGGAGCAAACTAGTCTTCTAAGAACCATCTAAAATTTATCGGTTTGATTTGGTTCTATTCCCAGATTGGACTGAATTAATAAACATCCCTACTAATTATGTGTCGATTGCCATAATTTTCTTACATTGTATCAAATCTCTCGGACCATGACAAAAGCCTAAAGTAGTCACCCTTGTCTAATAAAGAGAAACTTCCGTTCTTCCAAGAGTCCCATGATATTCTTGAGGTGTCTAACTACCCTTCGATTGTTTCAGTTCTGATTTTCACTTGTGCAATATCTTCAAAAGAAAAAAAGGGGAAAAAATAAAACAAAAACCAAAAAAAAAAAAAAATTCAATCATAAATTGCCAGTCCAACCATCTGCTATTCCTTCGACCAAAAACAAAAAATCCACTGCTCCGCTAACTTACAAAGCAAAAGAACAAAAGCTCCGAGGTGCTCTTCAAAAATGCTTTCGGGCCACATTTCAACGATTTTTGGCTCGATTTTGAGTTGGTCAAGATTGTGGGTCCTCTAGTACTTCGAAAGATCTTCACTTTGACTATAAGTTGGTTTGTAATGGAGTTTGGTGGAGAGAGTTATAACATGACCAAGTTTCACGCTTAAACTCTGCATTGGCTTTAAATAATCGTTTTGGACAAGTAATTTGTGGGTGCATTTGAATCATTTTGTTAGCATTTAAACTTAGCTTAGCCGAATCATAATTGAGGCAGCGTTTTTCTCGTTTTTAACATCGTTTCTCACTTATTTAATAGGATTACGAGTTCAACGATCCAAATAATCTCCGTCGTTTGAGTGAGTGATGTTATATTTTCTTTAAGTTTGTAAAACTCATATTTTGAAAGTGATAATAAATTCTATATGGTATGAGATATGAAATGACATTGTTGTTGCATAAAAAAGATTAAGCATTTACTACCATATTTGTTATTTGAAATCGTTCAAGAGATATTTATGTAATGAATTGCAAAAAGGTATTATGTTGGATTAGTTGAGCTGCAAAATGTCACATGATTTGTTTTGTAGATTGATTTATGGCATGATTATGGATTGTGAAGTATGTTGTTGTGGGTTAGTGCCAATGCTCAATATCTTTATGAGCCCATTGAAAGGTTTGTGAATATGCATACTAATTTAGAATATCCTTGTAGGACAGCCACCGCTAATATAAATGGAGACCTTGTTAGGGGGAGCTTGGTAGCCATGTCATAGGATGCTATGAGTGATCGTGATTGATTTTGAGCTCAAAATTGGTCATTGGAATAGACTATTGACATGTGTATTGATATTGATCAGTGGACTGGATTATTGATATTTGTTATGTTACAACGATATTACTCATTATATCTTGTATATGTATTGCACACCGGAATTGAGATAAATAAATTTTGATATTATTTTGTAAAGTGCATAGTGAATGCTTGATCTATTTAAAAGAAATATGTACCACTCACTCAGTTGTGGCTGCCCACCCTTTCCTTCCCAATCTTTTTAGGTTTCTTAGTTAGTGACCAATAGAGTGAGAACACGGACTTTTGAAGGTTGGATTTTGAGTATGGTTTGATGTTACGTTCTTCGGATGGGAGGATGGCCATGTCACTTCCCCATTTTGGTAGGAATCAGGCGTAACCCAATCCTTTTGGTCTCCTTTGGTAGAGGCATTGTTGAGCTCTTCAGCGCAAAGCTTGTAAGATGCACTTCCAAAGTAGCATTGGCTTTTGCATGATATTCTACTTGTTTGCCCAAAGTTCCAAATATGACAATTTACTTCCAAATTCGTCAGATACCAAAAGAACCCCACATGATAGAAATGATCATGGATTGGGGTCACTTCTTCAAAGATGCCATTAATCTCGGGCTCTGCGATATAAACATCAATGAATTGCTGATCCAATAGTACCTGAAGTCCTATCTTTTGCCACTCCGCCTTTCAAGTTTGGACTCTAGACTACAACAACTTTCGATAGGAACGTGAAGTAAAAACAATCCTGAAGGATCATCGGGATATATTTCTTAAGCTGGTGTGATGAAGCAGTCTGTTATCAAATCCACGAGGTCTGAAGATTCCAAAAGTTCATCAAAACAGCCAAATTTCTCAGGTTGTGTTGTGGCTGCGAAGGGTAAAGCCATTTGCAAACAGAAAGCAGGTGATTGCCACTCAAAGAAACTGATCATAGAGAAGAAGAAGACGGCTGCGATTGGAGACAAGCTCCATACTCTCCGTTCACTTGTACCAAAAGACATCCAAGGTCCACTGTACTTTTCTCGCTCTACTCTAGAAAAAGTAATCCATTTCGTTTGGCGTTCAAAGCTGTTTTCTTCGATGTGGTCCTTCACTGTGTGTTGCAATATTGAGGGATTACTCTTCAAGGAAGGGCACGCATTCGAAGATTGTCATGTTTTAAGAAACACATGCAGTAACAAATAATTTAACTTGAAGACTGTATATCCATCTGATTCTTCCTTGTATTGACTAGATGGTCATGACTTCAATCCCTGGGGACGCTGTTGATTCCATTGAGGATTTACAAATGGAGGTGAGAAACCTCAAGGAGGAACTTGGCAAAAGCTTGGCCAGACAACGCGATAACCCAGAGTCTTCCCGTCTTGACCCAAAGACGGACACAGAGGTGAACAAAGTCAAGCTTGTAGCTCAACTGTCATCTCATAGTTCCTCATAAAATGTGGACTAAGCGTCACTTTGATATCGTGCCTTGACTTTGTGGAATTAATGATTTCAGTCGCATGGGAAGGTGAACCAAATTGGGAAACGAGAATTTCTGGTCAAGGTGTCACTGTTGAAAAAGCGAGGATGGCTTTCTAGAATGATGGAGAGGATGAAGTCGCTGGCAATTTACGGTTGTTGATGCCCGTACCACCGCGTTAAATGGTAAAGTCCTGACCAATCTCGTGCTCGAGGTAAGTCTGTGAGGATACCGTGGCAAATGAGAGCATTTACAGAATTTCCTTCTTAGAAAAGCTTCTACGAGCATTGGTCCATCCTACTTTAATTTGAGCTTCATGCTCCAACTCAAGTATGTGTAGAACAGAAGGCATATTTATAATGAAGTTTGCATAAGATGCAAATTCTCTGAATAATTTATAGTTTCATGATTCCTGTTTCTGGTTGGTACTAAGACTATTCTTGTTCTTCCAGCTGAACATCGGTATCCCTCCAGAACATCTGAGAGACTTGCCGATGCAGCTAGTGAGCTAAATTAGTCAGTAAGAACATCCGAGGTTATCATCGAGAGGGGGCGAGGATTATGCAGAAGTGTCCTTGTGCGGCACAAGGACCAATGTATCCGTTAAATAAGGCCGATACCATGACCAATGAACTTCAACTATGTTCAAATCCCCAATCGAGCCATGCCCTTCTCGGCTCCCGTATTTTCGCGGTCAACATTTTAAATTCCAAAAATGTGTATGGCCAAGGAGGATTACAGGTATCCTTTCCAAATTTTCAGGTATGTCATTCAGTCTGTAGATTGAAATCTCATCATCATTTGCAGATTTCTTTTTGCATAACAGACTCAGATGTAACTTAATGAACCTATAGTAAAAATCGAGCAACTTAGAAACCTCTCCTTAATACCGAAAGTTATAGGTTCAATCTTGAAATCGTCTTTAAACTAGTAAAGTAAATCAAGGTTCTAAGTTCTTATAGTCTTTAAAATTGACCTTGCAATGAACTCATTCACTACGACCATCGTTACTCCTAATCTTAAGCAAGCAGTATTGTGGAATGATTCAAATTAAAAGGGATAAATGCGAAATTTGCGAAGAGGAGACAGTCGTCGTTCATCTTTGTCATCGACACCGCTCCTGTGGGATGACGTACACACAATGACAAGGGATTTGATATGGATCTTCAAATTGCCACCGCGAAACCACGAAATGAAAATGGACAAGGGACGACTTGCACGGACTCGCTTTGGCCGGGAAAATTTACCCGGACTTGATTTAGATTTAGGGCTCAGAATTTGGGATTTGGGTAAAAAGAAAAAACTCCGAGCGACACCTCAAGAAGGGAGAATAAGAAAGAACGAAGATATGGGGCAAGAGTTGAACGACCCGGTTTTGGACACATAGAATATGGGACAAGAGTTGAACGACGCGGTTTTGGGCACGTTGAATATGACTTAAAATTTTTTGCCACATAAGTGAGAAATGAACAAAATAAGCCACATCAGCATTTTCCATTAACCTAATTGAACAAAGTTATTGGATGGGCTTTCTTGCACTTGATAGAGCAAATCTCCCAAGATATAGCATCTTCCATCATCTGCATCAATCCCATTGATAGAGTAACTTTTCTATGATAATATGGTAGTCTTATATTTCGTAAAATCTTTTCAATTGTGATTTTCCCGCTCATGTACATACTATGAATATAATACAAATCTCCACACTAATGAGTGTGTGATCAAACTCAAATTCGTAATCTTTTATGATATCAAAGCTTCCCAATTTTTTTTCTCTTCTCCATTATAATGTCTTCTTCCCCAACCTCCAACATCGTTATTGCCTCCAACACCATATCTTCCACCATCGCTGCTAACTCTCCATTCTTGTTGGCCCCCTTCCAACTACCCTTTGCTCTCGACAATATATCACATGTTCTTCAAATCAAGCTAGATCACAATAATTACCTTATGTGGTGAGCACAGTTTCTTCATTTATTTCATATTCATGGGTATCTTTTGTTTGTGGATGACTCATATCCTTGTCCGGTGCCCACTATCATTACTATTGATAATACTGTGATGGACAACCCAAATCATACTGCATGGCATTATCAAGATCGACTCATCCTCTACTACATCTTCTCCACTCTTGCTAAATAAGTTCTCTCACACATTGTCGGTTTTGAGACTTCTCATGATGTCTAGACTTCACTTGAGAAACTTTATGTTCCTCAATCTCAATCCTACATAATGCAGTTAAAGTATTAGATTTGATCTCTAAAGAAGGGCTCTCTTTGCATGGAAGCATTTGTTTAAAAAGCCAAGAACATTACGGATCAACTTTTGCAACTGCTCATCCCTTCTCCAATTCCCAATTAGTTCTCAGCATCCTTAGTGGCCTAGGTTCGGAGTATGGTACATTCATTGCCTTAGTCACATCTTGTCTTGATCCATTACCTCTTGATAACTTCCTGGGCCCTCTTTACAATCGGGAAGTTATTCTTCAAAGCCACACCACTGAATCTCCAATAGAGTCATCTCCAATTGTGAATGCGGTAGTCAAATAATTTGATGCCCTGAATACTTCCTTCAATGGTAAAGGATGTGACCGAGGACGAGGACACGACCAAGGCTGTGGTCGCAATTTTTATGATGGAACTTACTCTCCTTTTCAAATTATTTGTCAAGTTTGTGATCATGTAGATCACTCAACTCTCTAATGCTACCAACGATTTAATCTTGGCTCTAAAGCTATTACCGACTCTCTATCTGCAATGTGTACCTCTTCAACTAGTGAATCATTTAACCCATGCTGGTACTCAAACTCTACTGCCACTCATCATCTCACATCTGACATGGCAAATTTGAACATTTAGATCGACTATCCTAACACAGTTCAAATCCGTACTGCAAATGGGTTAGGTTTGCAAATATCACATATCGGTTCTTCAATTCTGCATTCTCCTACCAGTTCTTTTAAACTACGTAATGTTAATCATGTTCCATTTGTCAAGAATAATATGTTATATGTTTCTCAATTTATCAAAGACAACGATGTGGTATTTGAATTTCATCTTACTTTTTGTTATGTTAAGGATCGATCCTCGAGGAACCTCCTTCTCAAAGGCTAGTATCAGAATGAACCCTATTATCTTTATAATGCACGTACCACCAATAAGGTCCCTCTACAGTCAAATGAATCACCTCTAGCTCCATCTTGCTTCATTGGTGAAGAAGTGTATGCTTCTATTTGGCATGAGTCTATTTGGCATGAGCGCTTCAATCATCCAATTGCTCGAATCCCTTTTTCAGTCAATTCAAAGCATGATATGTCAATATCTCCTTCTTCCTCATTTAGTTTATGTGAATCATGTCACATGGGCAAGTCGCATCATCTTCCATTTACTAGATCATCAACAAATCGTAATGCTCATTTGGAAATACTTTATTCTGATCTATGAGGACCATCTCCCGCAATTTCAGTGAATGTTTTTGTTATTACATTATTTTTATTGATGCTTATGGTGGATACAAATGGCTTTTTCCACTTACTGTGAAATCTGATGCTCTTTCTATTTTTGTGCAATTTAAATCCCAAGTGAAAAAATATTTCAATTGCAAGATTAAAGCCCTTTAAACTGATGGAGGTGGTGAGTATAAGAAATTTGATCTTTATCTCCATCTTCATGGCATCCTACATACTCTTTCATGCCCACACACATGAGAATAAAATGATCGAGCTAAGCCAAGCATCGTCACATTGTGGAAACTAGTATCACATTGCTTATTTGAGCTTATGTTCCTCGTCTATATTGGACTAATGCTTTCCTCACTATGGTCTTTCTGATTAACTGCATGCCTACAACAATGTTGAGTAAATTGTCTCCTAATTAGAAATTATTTGGCTAGAAACCTAATTATTTACGGTTGTGTGTTTTTGGATATGCTTGCTACCCTTAATTGCACCCTTACACTCTGATGATAGAATAATGCAATGTATTTTCATTGGCTATTCTTCTCATCATCGTGGCTATCGTTGTCCACATCGCATCACAGGCCGACTATATTTCTCTTGCCATGTGATTTTCCATGAGCACTTGTTCCCATTTGCTAAACTACAATCCGGTCAATTGTCATCACCATCACCAAGTATCCCTATTTACATTAGTTATTCCTCTATTAAGCCCTTGCAGCTTCAGGTGGTGTCCACTACTGCATCAATTTCATTACATCCATCTAATATCATGGGCAATTCCTCATCACTACTTCAACAATCCTTTACTTCCACAATTCCATGTGGTTCTTCTTCTCCAAAAGCTCCACCCTTATTATCTTCTCAACCTCAACTGCCAACTTCTACCCATCTAACAGTCACTTGTGTAAAAAAATAACATTCATAAACTAAAGGTTTTTCTCTCCTCTAAGCACCCCATGTGTTCTTGTTTTCACTCAAGCTTGACACCAAGTGAACCAACCTGTTTTTCCATTACAAACAAAGGCCCTAATTGGCAGCAAGCTATGGCCAAAGAATCTAATGCTCTCATTCAAAATGGCACTTGGAAACTGATTCCTCATCATCATTCCATGAATGTGGTCAACAACAAGTGGATTTATCGACTAAAAACCAAGGCTAATGACTCCATTGATAAATACAAAGCACAAATCATTGCGAAGGGCTTTACTCAACAAGTTGGATTTGACCATGATGAAACTTTTGGTCCAGTTAACAAACTAGCAATGATTCAAGTTGTTCTTTCCTTAGTTGTTACATATAATTGGTCTCTACGTCAATTGAACATCAAGAATGCATTTCTCCATTGAACCATTAATGAAGAAGTCTACATGAAGCAGCCACAAGGATTTGTTGATTCACGTTATCTTGGCCATGTATGTCATCTTCAGAAAGCTCTATATGGGCTAAATCAAGCTCCAAGAACTTGGTCTTCTCGGCTAAGTTCATACCTACTATCTATTGGGTTTGTGGCCTCCACTGTTGACTCTTCATTATTCATTCAGCGTAGATCTAACAACATTCTACTTCTTCTCATCTATGTTGACGATATTATTATTACCAAGAGTTCTATCTCCCCCATCACCGAATTAATCACTCAACTTGGCACTAAGTTTTCAATTACTAATTTAGGAAATCTATCTTACTTTCTTGGCAATGAAGCCCATAGATCCTCTACCAAGTTGTCCCCTCTCAATCCAAGTATGCCATTGCTCTTCTCACTTGCACAAGCATAACTGATGCAAAACCTTGCTCATCGCCTATGCTCCCTCGACTTCCAAGTTGTTAAAGCAAAGTGGTGAAACACTTATCAATGCCTCCACATATCGGAGTACAGTTGGGGCACTACAATACCTCACTTTTACCATGCTAGATCTATCATTTGCTGTCAACAAAGAGTCCCAATTTATGCATTGTCCAACCATGGATCATTGGTTAGCCATCAAACAGATTTTGCGCTATCTCAAAGCTACTATTCATCATGGGATTACTTTGCGGCCAAATGCCAACTGACCTTCACTGCGTTTATGGATGCCAATTGGGCCAATTGCCTTGATGACTAAAGTCTACTAGTGGCTATTGCATTTATTTTGGTCCCAACTTAGTTTCCTTGGAGTTCTAAAAAGCAACCTACCATTGCTCAGTCTAGCATTGAATTAGAATACAAAGGGGTGGCTAATGCGGCCTCTAAATTACTATGGCTATTACAACTCCTTGAAGATATTCGATACACTCTCCACCAATCACCACTTGTTCTTTGTAATAATGTAGGAGCAATCTATCTAGCCGCAAATCCCATCTTCCATGCATGAATCAAGCACGTGGAAATTGACTATCATTTTGTTCGTGATTTAATCGACAAGAAGCAATTGGAAGCTCAATTTATTCTTACACGGGCACAAACGGCTGATGTCATGACAAAGCCTTTATCCAAATCCCAATTTCTTAATTTACGTGAGAAGCTCACAGTAACTCCACCACCGTTTCGCTTGAGGGAGTATGATAGAGCAAATCTCCCAAAATGGAGCATCTTCCACAATCTACGTCAATCTCGTTGATACAGTCAATTTTCCACGATTTGTGAGGAAATTTCCCAAGATAGAGCATCTTCCATAATTTGCGTCAATCCCATTGATAGAGTCAATTTTCCACTATTTGTGAGGAAATTTCCCAAGATAGAGCATCTTCCATAATTTGCGTCAATCCCGTTGATAAAGTCAATCTTCCACGAGTTGTGCAATTCCATTGATAGAATAAATCTTCTGCCATCTGTGATAATGTTGTAGATTCTTATCTTTTGTAAAATCTTTTCAATTGTGATTTTCCTGTTCATGTACATAGTATTAATATAATACAAATCTTCACACTAAGGAGTGTGTGATCAAAATCAAATAATAATCTTTCGGCACTAACTTAATAAATTTTAGGATTTAATTACAGTTTTTGCAAGTTTTAGAATTCAATTTTATTTTTTTTTATCAAGTTTAAGAACTTTGGATACAATCATCCTTTCTTATAATAAGAAGTCAATGTTGCTATCATTGGTTGCAATCGAAAGGGATGGTGTAATCATTCGGCACCCATGGACGCAGTCTCATGCTCATATCAATCTTCTAAATATACGATTTAATAATCAGGATAAGGTCTCACATACGCTAACAAGGAAAGGAGTACTACCACGTGTTTGTAATGATAATCGTATCATTATTGGCATGTTGTATCATCATTAATAAAAGATGACAGCGTGCCATCCCCCCAGGGTCCACGGGAGAGCGACACAGCACCATCCACCCCATCGCAGAGCCTCTACATGCTTAGCATACCCAAATTCAACCACGTCCAACATTAGAAAATAACAAAGGTCGAAGGAACATGAACACGGTTTCGTCTGACCGAATCGAAAGAGGGATATACTAATTACGCCGGCAGCGAAACGAGCCCACATGAACCTGCCCCATGACCGCTGCGATTGCGACGGCATGACCGGCTGCATTCTGCAGACCGTTTTTCACTGGTGTGCGTGCCTGCTGTTCACATTGCTGGACAGCATTGGCTTCTTGCCAACCGCTGCTTTTTTCTTTTTATTATTGCGTATTGCTGTTGATGACTGTCCGAAGTGGAAGAAATCAAACGTGTTGACATTCCCACATATGTCATCCTGGAGTTTTGTGCACGTCCGTTGGTCTAGTGACCGCATTAGATTAACCCAACTTGGAGAAGCATTTGTCATCGCGCTTGATTATTCGATGGGCAGGGCTTTTCTCTTCTGCTCTTCCTTTTCCAGATGATCAAGCAGCCATGTTTATGACATAGCGGGAAAAAAGAAAGCTCATTTTGTCTAAATTTATATGCTCATGTGACATGGAGTGTTGATGAAACAGCTTCAATCATTTATTGGGAAACAAAAAGAAAGAAAGAAAGAAAGAGAAAGTGCCTGATTTCCAAATGATTAAATATGTTTTAGTAATTGAAGTGTCGACTACTAGGAATATGTTATTGAGGGACTTGTCTATATAGCCCCTTTTTATGTTGTGATTGGATGGAATCTCCGGTTGCATTTACATCAAAGTGGATTCACCTTTCTTGTTTGAACGAAAGCATGTCATTTTCGTAACAACAATGAAAGACTTAGAAACTGTTGTTTTGTAACCTAATTCGAGATATATCATCTAGAACGAGAATGGGATGTGAATCTTACTTTTGGGAGGCATAGATGCTAATCAACATTCCTTTTCTTACAATTGGAACCGACAGAAATCAATTGATGACTAGCTAGACTCTCATTAATCTAGGAGCCGCACGGTCCCATGAACGCACACTCTTATGGCAGTGACCAGAACATTGGGGTCCCTGCTCTTTTATGTGAACAACAAAAGAGCATGAAAGCTTGAGCAAGCACACCCATTGCTTTGAGCAACCTCCCACGGTTCGGATCGGCCCTACTTCCGAGGTTCGGTACAACCGGAGCTCTCGCAATACAGTTGCCCCAACTCTCGAATCCGACTCCAACTTGGGACGAAACCCCGCGCACCATCTCGTGTCCATTCCCGATGGGCCCAAAAACTTTAAATGTTGCGGCCGTCCCCGGGCACTTGGTCCACCCGCGCCGGCGGTTCAAGTCCCCGTCCCATCTTGGACCCGGCATTTAAATCTGGCGGAGCCACCGCCCCATCTAAAGTGGCCCCTGTGCGAACCGACCAAGCATTGTATCCCCCTCCCCCTCTTCCTCTGATTTGAAGACTTCTTCAGGATTTCCCCCAATCGCATGACCCCAAAGATTCGAAAGTGGATTTCCGTATTCCTTTAATAAAATAGGAGGAGGAGGACTTGACTTTGGGGACTCAAGGGCCCCACGTGGGCCAGAGCACGAGGCCACGTTTTCTTGACCTAGTGGACTTTTCGAACAGTGAATTTCTTCTCTTTACTTTGGGTTTTTTTGGGGGTTTAGAATATAGATTGGGGTCGAACGGCGATGTGCGGAAACCTTAACTCGTCCGACTCCCGATGATCGCGTTCAGGCCCGAGTGAATTTCCTCAACTGGAGCTGCCCCCATTAGAATAATGAGCGCTCGCTCTGGCGGGCAGTTGCCGTGTAGATTTTGCCAAACGCTCGATCCCATTCAGATCTCGCGCTCGCCTTTCCCTCGCATTTATTTTCCATTAAATCCCCTCCGCTCCTCCATTGATTATTGTCATCTCGGGTCACCCCTCTTTTGTGCCCTTTCGATTTGGGGTTCATTTGCGACGGCATCATTCACATTCACAATTCGCTTTTGTCCCCCACCCCTCCCCTCCCCCTCTTTTTCAAATATTATTTTCTCTCTTCCTGAGTTCTTTCCTCTTCTTTATTGGCCCCCTCCCCATCTTTCTTTTCCCACCTCCATCTTTTTTGGTTCATGAGAAGGCAAACCACCCCCCCCCCCGGGGTCCTTTTTTCCTTCCTTCCCTTAATCTCAAGTAACAATGCCAATTGGGGTTGTGATTAGATGTGGGTCTGATTATATCTCAAACCGAATTGTTGCGTCAGTATGGCGATCACGACGAAGCCCTTATACTTGTATTAAATTCTCTCTAAAATGGAGAAGTATTGAGATGAAATACTTTTGAACACTACCAAAATAACAAGAGAAGGTAGTTCCCAAGAGGGTCGAAGTCATCTTCGAAGGATAATCATATGTAGTGATAAAAACTTCGCCCCGTTGTTGATATCTAAGACTTTTTATTCCATAACGACAATGATATTATTTCATGAGCATTCAAGATATATTACATATCTCGTAAATATGATTAGTTCTATGATGAATCTATTTCTACTCTAAAACTTAAAATCAGATATGAGAAAAGTTTGTTTTTAATTTATGGAATTGAGAACCAGCTCACCAACCTACTCGATTCGCTTCCAAAATTGGTCCTAGAACCATTGATTTCTTATTTATTTACTTATTTATTTTGTTTCTTCTATTTCGTAGAAGTCGGTGTTTCCCAACAATAAAAGAAAAAAAGTAATTTATTAAGTAGGTTTGCTTCAAAATAAAAAAAATAAAAAAAATGAAGAGATCTTGGCCGATCTAGTCAAGCTAATTTTTCTTAGTGCCATATTTTTGGAATTAAGAATTGAACTAATTCCCTTAAAACCACCTAGAATCGACAAGATGGGTTCGATTGAGTCTCGCATGGAATCGTAACCAAAATGCACACCTAACATATCCATTAAATAATAAGTAATTAATACATTGTTGTTATGGATTAAGACCCCCTCGATTGGATTTACTTCCCCATACCATCATAACTAACCTTCCTTCGTATGCATCATTCGTTTATCCATTTTTTTCAGAAAAGCTTATATAAATCTCCCTCCCCTCTCCCTCTCTCTCTCTCTCTCTCTCTCTCTCTCTGTGGAAGCAAAAGCCATGGTAGCTTGACCTTCCACCCTCTCTCCCCACAGGAGCAGAGTCAGAACAGACGCTTCCCCTCGGGGTCTGATTCTGCCTCCTCCATGGCTCTCTCCGCCGCCGCCGCCGCCGGCCCGAACGAGGAGGCGGCGGTCGCTGAGCAGGACCCGTCTTCGCCAAGACCGGGTCTCTTTCTCAGCGGTCGTTCCTGCTCCCCCTGGCCCACCTCCTCCGCCATTTTCTTATTCCTCCTCTCTCTTCAGCCCACCACCATCTTCGGCGCCGACAGCCCCGAGGCGCCGGCGAGGAAGAAAGCCCACTTCGACCCTCGAGTCGCCGCCCCGCTCATCGCCGTCTTCTCTCTCCTCGGTCTGGGCCTCGCGATGGGCATGCTCAGGCTCCTACATCTCTGGCTCCGCCGCAGATCCAACGGAGCCGTCGTCGCCGGCGCTGAGGATCAAGAACTCGGCGAGGTTGGGAACGACGGAACCCGGGACGGTGTCGTTGGGAAGAGCGGGGCTAACAAAAGCGACGGCGGCGGCGGCGACGGGTGCTGCGCGAGGAAGTACAGGTGGGAGGAGCTGCAGGGGATGACGACGGAGTTCTCGCGGGCGATCGGATCCGGCGGGTTCAGCACCGTCTACCTGGCCAAGTTGGACGGCTCCTCCGAGCCTGGCCTCGCGGCGGTCAAGGTCCAGTGCGGCGGTGGCGAGCGGCTGAGCTTGGCGTTCAAGCAGGAGCTGGAGATTCTGCTCCGCGTGCGCCACGAGAACATCGTGAAGCTTCTCGGGTACTGCGACGACAGAGGTGAGCGTGAAGCTTCTCTTCATTTCTCGCCATTGTCTTGCTTCGGAGGGTAAAGAGATCAACTCATTTAAGAATCTGTATTTTCTTGAAACAAGAAACAAGCTCGAAATTAACTATTCTTTAATGGAAAAATCGATTTTTTACAGTATTCCAATTTTCGGATGAAATTTTTCTTTTTTATGGGCTATTCTTTTCTTTGTATTGTGTACTTTTCCTTATTTCTTTTTGCCGGTAATCTGGAAATTATCATTTAGTTTTTGTGTGAAAGCACAGTGGTATCAGCATATTGAGTTTTTACTTTCTGCCAGAGCTAGCAAATTGAGGTTCTTTTGTTATTGGTAATTAGCAAATTAAGTTGAGTTATATGAAATTTTGTGCAAAGAGCTCAGCTTTTCAGTGCATGTGATTGTTTGAAGAGCATTTAAAATGCTCAGTGATGCATAGGTAGGTGGACCCCAAAAAAAAGAAGCGACTTTGGCCTCATAAATTTTGCCATTTCTGTTTGGTATGCTTTCGTTGCTGATGATCCATGTTTGTTTGTTTTAACCTGCACTGTTCATGATGCTGTGCTCAGCTTTTGATATTAGGGTGTACGAGGAAGTGTAAATGCAAATCATTTTGCTCTTGGAATAGTTTACTAATTTCGTTTATCTACTCTTTTTCCCCCCAAGACGAAGGAGCACTATTGTTTGAATACGTCCCCAATGGAAACCTCCAAGAGAAGCTTCATGGCAACCATCTACAGAGGGGCACCGTCCTCCCGTGGAGCCACCGGGTATCGATCGCCTTCCAGCTAGCGCAGGCGATCGAGTACCTGCACGAGAAATGCGCGCTCCAAATTGTCCACGGTGATGTTAAATCGTCCAATATGTTGCTTGATGACGACCTCAATTGCAAGCTCTGCGACTTCGGGTCCGCGAAGATGGGGTTCTCATCTTTGGTCTTGCCGCCTTCCTCCACCTCGTCCCCACGAGCAAAGCAGATCTTGATGGGATCCCCCGGGTACACGGACCCTCACTACCTCAGGACGGGGATCGCATCGAAGAAGAATGACATCTATAGCTATGGGGTCATAGTCCTCGAGCTCGTCACGGGGATCGAGGCCTTCTGCGAGGAGAGAGGGCTATTGCTGACGTCGATCGCCACGACTTTGCTTCGGGAAGAAGGCGAGCTCGACACGGCGAGAGCGGCGGAGATGGTGGATCTGCGGTTGAGCGGGAAATTCGAGATAGAGGAGGTCAAGGCCATGGTGGATGTGGCGAGGTTGTGTATGCAGCAGTCGCACACGCTCCGGCCCTCAGCGACGCACATCTTGGAGTTTTTCAGGGAGAGGATCCCGTCGGTGGCAGTGAAGCCAGCGCTGGAGAAGAAGCGTTTGAGAACCTGATGGTTTAGGACAATAAAAGAATAGGTTAGGTGCTTGATTAGATGTGCGTAGATGGTTGTTTCTGGTGTAGAGACTGTATCATTTTGTCATCTCGTTTGTACAATCATGTAGTTCATTTTATTTTATTTTTGGCTTTTGGACGTTTGTAGTTGATAGCCAAGTAGTAGTCGTGCTTGTCTAAACTTGGAAGCCATTCTTTGTACATGTTAAATGGTCCCTTGTACATCATGCCCCCCTTTGGATACTGATAAAGGCTTCGAGAAGTTGCTCATGATGTCTTGTGGCTTTCAGCTCAAGCCCCTCCCCTCCCTCCTTACTTTCTGCTTTGGCTGTGCTTTTTCCGCTGAAACTTTATCTCACATTTCGAATTGGTTGGCTTCGTTTTGGGGGTTGCATCGTCTAGCGGATGATGGCGACCACGCAACTTTCCTCTACATTCTTTAACCGGTAGCTATCATGGAGTGATTAACTTCAGCGAGTTGCAAAAGCCACGTCTCTTTAATTTTCCTTTTGGGGCTGGCTGTGATATCTCGCTCTCGCTAGGGACATTATCCGGGGTCTTGCGATGGCGACTGATGTAGTTTTCTCCATTGATGTTCTCTGTCACTGGTCCAAAAAGATTATATGCAGCTATGTATATGCATGTGCATATGAGACTGTACAGGATGCCGCAATAAACAAACTCGATGCACTTTCCCTTTCACTTGCCTAGCGTTCATTGACCGAACTGAGTTATTCCGTCCAGGGCTCTTTTTCTCTTCTTCAGTCGGGCAAGACCTACGGATCGGACAGAGAGAAATCAAGCCTAATCTGATGGGATCGGGCCGAAGGAATTCCTCTTGGCAATAAGCGCATGGTTAAACAAGCACGTGAATAACTTAGGAACCAAATGAAATCATTTGGATCTTGGGGGACGCCAATTGACCTTTATCATATTGTTTTCCCCGATGCTATCTATATTCAAGAGGGAGAGTAGAAAGGAAAAGAATGGACTCAAATGCTCACGTGGATAAAAGACGAGTAAGGAGTTATAAAGATTGAGCCATATTAATGTCAGCGCTATATTTTTTTACTTTTATTTAGATGCTAGCCAGAAAAAAGGAGGAAAATTAGCAAAAAAAAAAAAAAAAAAAAAACCAATTATGCTCATTCCAATTTGTTTTCAACATTTTAAGTATATCAATTCAATTCTAAACATTGCAATCCAGTCAGTACTAGCCATCTTATGTGATGTACCAATACCGACATGGATACTTTGTAAAATTTTAATTTTTTTTCCCAATTTTTCCCCTCTTTTTCTTTCTTTTTTCCTTTTACTTTTTTTTTTCCTTTCCTTTTCGCTGATGGCTAGCTATTGCCTAAGACCGGCCACCGGTGAAAAAGAAAGAAAATATTTTAAAAAGGAAAAAAAGAATTATAAAAAATTATAAAATTTTTAAAAATTGTTCATATTAGTACTGATACACCATAGAAGATGGTCAGCACTAAGTTGGACCACCATGTCAACATTTTTAGTAAAAATTGGCCAAAAAAATTATATTAGTAAATTATTAAAATGTTTATAATTGAATTAGCAAGACAAAAATTTCAATAAAAAATTGGCAAAATTAAAAAAGATTTAAGATTGAATTGACACAAATATAATAGATTTATGAATTTTATGATAATTTTCCTTAAAGAAAGGAAAGAGAATGTAGTTATAAATAACATTTTATTTTTCTAATATTGCATGTTCAGTTATAATGGATATTTTAATGTAATGTTGGCAAGTTGTGATAAGTAGAAAGGGTGGGAAGAATTGTCTAGTGTCAACAAATCCCTCTAACTATTTTCATAAGGGTTCTCTATATAATGTTTTGTTCGAGTTATATATATTTTGCAACACTCGTGAATCAGAGATTCGAAATTGGCAGTCCATCACTGCAATCCCACCAAATTATTAGCAATTATGAAGTCTTTTCACATGATGTACAGCTAGGCAATGAAGCATGCGCCACCCATAATCTCACTCACAACTTGAATTGAATTCATGATTTCTTGAAAAACGATTAACTCCTTTACCACTAAGCCAACAATCACCTCCGTAATGCCATGTTTGCGATTTAGATATCATACTAGATTGCGCTATTCCTAAATGAAGCGCTATAAAGTCAATGAGATTTTGTCTTAGTAAGACCTAACTAGGTAGAAAATTTAATTGCCCCTTCAATAGATTTCTAACTGATTCTGATCTTGCATGTGAAAATAACTCTTCCAGCAAGGAGAGGCATAACAAAATTTTACACTGTAATTTTCACTTGGAATGTTAGCATCGACAAGTTTATCACCTAGACTTATTCTATTAAACAATAAATCGTATGTTAATAAATATTATGATATCCACTAAGTCCTACGAAAATAAAAATTAACATAAGTTCTTTTTGTTGGAGATCTTATCTCTGATTTACCAATCTATGACACATGCACCAGATGATGACGTACAAATTGTTATTATGCTGGAGGTTAAGGGTACAAGTATTGAGATTCTGAACCATAGCATAAATTGTGCGGCCAACTATGATAATAGCTCAATCACATTATCCGTGTTACACATCCAAATCAACTTTTGCCGGCGCTAGAGAAGAAGCGTTTGAGAACCTGATGGTTTAGGACAAAAAGAATAGGTTAGGTACTTGATTAGATGTGTATAGATGGTTGTTTCTGGTGTAGAGACTGCATCATTTTGTTGTTTCGTCTGCACAATCGTAGTTCCATTGTTATTATTATTATTATTATTATTATTATTTATTTATTATTTTTTTTTTGCTTTTGGACGTTTGTAGTTGATAGCCAAGTAGTAGCCGTGTTCGTTGAAACTTGAAAGCCAATCTTTCTAAATGTTAAAATGGTCCCTTGTACATCATGCACGCCATTGGATACTGACAGAGGCTTCAAGAAGTTGCTCATGATGTCTTGTGGCTTTCAGCTCAAGCTCGTCTTCCTCCTCCTCCTCCTCACTTTCTGCTTTGGCCGTGTTTCTTCTTCTGAATCTTTATCACACATTTCGATTGGTTGGCTTCATTTTGGGGGTTGCATCGTCTAGCGAGTGATGGCGACCCCGCAACTGTCCTCCACATTCTTTAACTGGTAGCTATCATGAAGTGATAACTTGAGCAAGTTGCAAAAGCCACGTTTCTTTTGTTGCCATTTGGGGGTGGCTGGGATATCTCGCTATCGCTGGGGACATTATCTGAGGTTTTGCGATGACGACTGATGTAGGGTTTAGCAACTTTCCTCCACTGGCTGGTCAAAATGATGATACGCAGCTTGTGCTGATGCATCCCGCCGGGGTGAGCAAGATGGACCGTTCAAACTGAAAATCACTTAGACTGGACCGAACCGACTGGTTGTAGGTAGTTTCGAGTATCGGTTCGGTTCCCCCTGTTCCATAAAAAATGAAACCTGATTTTTAATCTAGTTCCTAATTTCGGGGTGAGAATCAGATTGGATCAGCTATATATATTTTAATTTTTTTAATTTCTTAAAGAAAACAAATAAACCCTAATCGGTCGTCAATCCTTCCCTCTCGCAATGCCTTGCTCTCACTTCAATCTTTCCCTTGCGCCTCGCTCTTCACTCTTTGGTCTCTCAGCTCTCGCTCAACTCTCAAATGTCGCTCATCAACTACTTGGTCTCTACTCTTCAATCTCAAATTGCCGCTCCCTCTAATGAAGAGACATCATCAAGAAATGCGCAATTTCTCTACCAATTTCGAGCTTCCTATTTTGCTCTTTACTTTTTGGTCTCTCGGCTCTCGCTCTTCTGGCAGCCTATTTCGCTCTCACGGTCTCGCTCTTCACTCTTTGGTAATGCTCTAAATGAACCCTTGTCGAATGATGCCAAGAATTTAGCGGTTCAGCTTTAAGTGCCAAGGTGGCCATATGTTTGTTTGTACATATGAAGAGCATGTGCTGGATTTCTAATTCACATGTCCCTTCTTTAGTAGAGCCTCTTGTTGCAGGCATTCCTTAGTCTTTTTGCACCCTTGAGGAAGAGGAATGGCCAATGCTTGTCTCATTGCTTGGTCATCTGATCATTGCTAAGTGACTGGACCGACCGACCGTCAGTTTGGTCCGGTTTCTGATCCCAATACCAGTCGGTCTGTTCGCCAATTTTAGAAGCTTTGATCCATTGCTTCCAATCCATTTTGCAGATTCTTGGGTGGGACCGGATCAAATCGAAAGTTGATCACCCCAATCCGCCCACTTCCTTGACTTCTTTGAATTCCACATGGGCCATGTATATGCATGTGCATGTGAGTCACTACGGGATTCCACAATAAGCAAACTTGATGCACTTTCGCTTAGCTTAGCGTACATTGACCGAAATGAGCAATTCCGTCCAGGGCCCTTTTTCTCTTTTCAGTCGGGCAAGACCTTCAAACCGGATAGAGAAATGAAGCCTAATCTGATGGTATTGGACCGAAAGAATTCCTCTTGGCATGGCGCGTGTGGTCCGTCTGCACCCCAAGCGAATACTCATTCGGCCTATGGAAACGATAAGCGCATAGTTGAACATGCATATGAATAACTTAGAAACCGAATAAAAATATTTCATACATCAAATCCAATCTAATGCTATAACCAGAAAACATCTCATTTGGGTCTTGGATGACACCAATTTACCTTTCAAATATTGTTTTCCCCGATGCTGTCTATATTCAGCAGGGTTAGTAGAAAGGAAATGCTTACTCCGATATTTACCTTTACGAGGAAGGAGTTATAAAGATTGAGCCGTATTAATGTTAGGGCTATATTTTCCAAAGTTCTATTTTGCTAGCTAGAGAAAGGGAAAAATTATGAAAAAAAAAAGTCTTAAATATATTGCATTTGTGTCAATTCAGTTTAAACTTTTTAATTTTATTAATTTGATTTTAAACTTTTTGACAATGTGCCAACATAGTCAATCCGATTAACTTTTATCGAAACACCGATATGATAGTCCGTTAGTGCCGACCATTCTATGTGGGTACCGACACTAACAAGAATATTTTTTATTTTTTATTTTTGAATTTTTTCTTCTTTTCGTTCTTTTTTCCTTTTATTTTTTCTTTCCATTTCACCTGTCTCAGGCAATAGTTGGCCACTAGCGATGCCTAGAGAGGGTTGGGCCCTCACCTGATCCAGTGAGAACCACCCTCGCCCCCCATAGGCAAGGAATGGCCTCACTTGAGTAGAGCAAGCGTCACCTCGCTTAGCCCTTTCCGGCATTGTCGGTGGCCGGCCATCTCGTGAAAAGGATGGAAAAAGAAAAGGAAAAAAAAAATCAGAAAAATGTTAAAAAATTTATTTAGATTAGCGTGGATAAATGCAACTTAGCTAGTTAGAAATACTATCATTCTAGCATTCTTGAGCATCTCTATGCTCGGAACAAATTCTCTAGGTAGTTTGCAGTTAAAAGGCAGTCCCTAAAGGGCTTAAACAAAAGGTTCACCTATTGTGGATAGTATAACTGCTGCAACTGACTTGGTTTTCTCTAGTTCTTAGCAAAAAAACCCATCATTGGTATCACAACCATGGTTTCATTTGTAACCTACTATATTCCATGCGCTTAGATGGTGAATCTAGTGTTGGGAAAATTTTCTCTTCATCTTGATTGATCTAGATATTACTCCAATAACCCTCAATGCTTCTGTTACTCTTACTCTATCTTCATCATCTTCTTCTTTATCTGAGTTTCGAATATCAAATGCGTCTAAGATTGACTATCTTTATGAAGTCTCTCTTAGTGATGATACTAAAATCCCCGAAACCCAAATTCCTCTTATGAACCATTATTCAACTTTTGCTAAACCATCTTCTTTGTTTTCTCCCATCCGCTATATATGACACCTTATCCATCATACTCTCAAAGAGGTTCAAGAGCCCGTTCGTCTTCAAGTTTGACCAACACCCTATTCCGGCCATTGAAAATGAATATTTTGTTACTCTTCGATTCCCCAGAATTTCCTAAACAGTAGATTCAACAAAGATATTCTCATATCCATTATGAAGCTGTGCATTTGGCATTCACTTTTCATGGTAAAAAAGGCGTACCAATTGTGGTCGAATGGCCCCATTAAACACTCAATTCTTAGAACATTAGCACGTTTGCATTGGTACTATCCAAACCACTTTAAATGCCGGGACAATTTTTATAACCTTGTATCCGAATTTCAATATTGCTCTTTCAAATCTTCAGTTGTTTTCTTTTTTGAAGGTTCAAATCCAGCTCACTGGAGCACCTCAAATTGCCAACTCCATTGCTGCAACCCTTCATTATCAAGTGATTTATTAAGGGTAGAATCATGCCCTTGATCCTAATTTCTAGAATGGAAATGAAGATGCCTTATTTATCTCCATACAAAATGACCAAGCTTCTTGCATTCATGTCTTCAGATAGATTCCTAAAGAAAAGTTGGCCAAGCTCCTTCCCGAGACTTGAATTACCAACTATGAGAAGATGCATCAGAATAATAAGCCACTCTAGTCCTCAAATTTGGAATTCATGAGGAAAAAGCATGGCACTATAATGATCAAGTTTGGCAAAGAAAAGGAAGAAAGTCTTTCTATCTTCTAAACTCTGTTTATGATCCAGCCTTGCGTTCCAGATCTAATCCCTGAGCTAGACTTAAAGAAACTTGTCCAATACTTCCAAAGTGATGGAAATCTTGTCTATTACTACAAAGACCTTTATGATCATGTGGCATCCCAAAATTTCATGACAATTTCTAGAAGCATTACGACATATGGAAAGGTATCTTATGTTCTTAGAATTATCAAAGTCGGTGCTATAGGACAAATTGATAAGGAGGATTTTGTTCTTGGCTATGCACCTTATAGATTTGATTCTTATGGTTTAATGTTACAAAGTTTTATGGCCATATGAAATTGTAATTTGGTATTTATATAAGTGGGGATTTAAGGTAAATTATTAAAAGTAAACATGGACTTATTTAAGAAAATTTTTGGGCCATTTAAGTTTGGACTTTAGGCCCAAGAGTGTTGAGCCTAAAGTGGGCCAAAAGGCCGGCCCATGAAGCCCAAATGGGAGAGGAGCTGCCGTCGACCAAGCTGGCCCAAGCCCAGCCGAATTGAAGCCCATCTTGCATGGAAAATGCCAAGTGTTCCTTCCTAGTTGTCAAGTGTAGCAAGCCATGCATAATCTAATGATGGCTAATGATGAAGGGAAGAAAATTAGAGGGGAAATAGGGGGCGGATTAAGCGAGGAAAAAGGGAGAGAAAGAGAGAAAGGAAAGGAAGAAAGGAAGAGAGAAGGAGACCATGTGTGCGAGAGGAAGGAGGAGGTCCGTTCGCCGCCTTGCCCGCCGTTTGTTGCTGTTTTGTGCTTAAATTCGAGGCAAGCAGAGTCCTAAAACCTACCCTTTGCTTGCTGTGTTATGTGTGTAGAAAATGGTGAACTTCGGTTGTGGTGGAAGTGATGGAATTTCGAAGCTTTGGGGAGAAATTTGTTGGCCTAGCATGCTGTTTTCTGGAAAAATTAGTCCGACCATTCATGAGTTTGTGAGCTACATGCGACTTTTTATTTGGAATATTACTTCGACTCCTTGATGCAAGTTGTAGAGAACTTCTTGGAGAGTAACATATCAAAATTTCAGAAGAAATGAACAAGTATAGACCGGTGAAACTATTTTTCTTTGGAGAAGTCAGATCTGGAATCGAAATGCTGACCTAGTACGATTCTATGAATTTTATAAAATTCTCCCGTTGAAATTTGATCTTGTGTTATGAATGAAAGTTGAAGATGACACGTTAAGTAGTAACATACTAAAATTTTATAGGAAATGAATGAGTTTAGGTTGGTGAAATGATTTTACTTGAAATGGTCAGATCTGGGAATTTTTCCGAGGGTTAGAGACGGTCACGGTGATTATAGTTTTTAATCTATCACAATTCTGATTTTGAGTTCTTGATGAAATATTTACTTCTGGACCTTTTCTATAACATATAAAAATTTCAGAATTTTTGGAGTTGATTTAGGATTTTTACGGAATTCGTGAATGAAACTATGTATGGCGATATTCCGAAATTATAAAGACTGAGGTGTGGACTGTACCGAATTGTATGATGTTCTTTTGATATGGTGTTCTTCACAGAATATTTTCCTTTAGATCTTATATATAACATGTCGAATTTTTAGAATTTAATAAGGCTGTTTACTAATTTTTCAAGAATTATGACCAAAGGAGTGCAATCTGTTTTTATCCGAAATTTTTGCTATATTTTCAAAAATAAATGAAATTGCTCCATGTGATATAATGTCTTGAGTGGTTGAATAGTGATAATATATGGCATGTTATATGATATCAAGAGCTGGTTGAGATCTTTGATATTGTTGCATCAAATGTCATGTTTAAATTGAGATACATGTGTGAATGTAAACTGAGATAATAACAAGACCGTCGGAGGTGTGAGCCGACGATGCCTCGGGAGTTTCGAGATGCCCGGAGTGTGTGTGCCAGATGCTTGGAGTGTGTGTGCCGGATGTCCTCGGGAGTTTTGAGATGCCCGGAGTGTGTGTACCGGAAGCCCTAGAGGTGTGTGCCAGGGGTACCTCGTGATGCTAGTTGGGGTACGAGATGCCCGAAGTGTGTGTGCCGGAGGTTCCTCGCGATGCCAAGATTGGATGTCAGCAATAAATTATGGGATGCAAACATTGGTCCCTGGAAAAAATAATGATGTGATCTAATTGAAAGATACAAATCGAGAATTGAATCATGTGTATGGATGTGTGCTTATGGTATGGGATGAACCTCATAGGAATGCGAGCCTGGTGCATGGTGGTATATGCACGTTGCATGATGATATATGCATGGCTGCTTGATGATATAAGTACAAGTGCATGGTGATATATGTACGTTGTATGATGATAATATGCATGGCTGCAAGGTGAGGTATGCTTGAATGTATGAATGATATATGTTTTATTCATGATACCTTGATTGTTCTGTTTGACGCATTGTGTAATTTGGTAGATCTTTACTGCTGAGTGGTTGTACTCACCCCCTTTGGGGATTAACATTTCAAATTAGAAAGATGCCTCTTTCGCCAGTTGTGCGTGGTACCTTCTATGGCATACCTACTGACGTTGAGGTGGAGTGCACGGAGCATTCCTGTGTTAGTGTACCTGATCTGGTGTTTGTTCGAGTTCGTGTCTTAGTGATGTACGACGTGGGTCTTGCTGATGGCCCGGTTATCCAAGAGTTTTTGTCTGTTCATGTTCAACATGATGGAGTGATTCTTAGGATGCTACCGCCGCCGCCGCCTGATGCACCGGGTTGGGTGTGATGGCACGTACGACTGGTGGGAGCCGACACTTTTTGGGGATAGCCGACGCTTGTTGATGGAGGGGTGTACATGTTTGATGTAGAGTCGAGTTCTCTTTTGAGTTATAGCCAAGTAGAGTTAAAAATCTTGGCTTTTTGCTGTACCAACCCGAGATGTCCATCATAAAAATGTAAATAAAAGCGACTTGGCTTTGTCTTTTCTTTTGGCGCGTAGTTAGTGTGCATTGCATCATTGTTATTGGAGTAAGGGATGGCAAGACTTGTTTTTGCTTCCACCGATGAGCTGCGCTGGGACCTTTACAAAAAAAAAAAAAAAAAAAAAGGAGGAAAAAGGGGAGAAGAATTTTATTGATCAACCCCTATGAACTGTGGTTTGATTTTAATTATAAAAAAGTGATAAGACTAGTATGTAGCAAGATAAGTGGCAAGTACTTGTGGTGACCCTAGCGGATCGGGGACCGTCGAGGGGTGCCATAGATCAATATTTTTGGGATCCTTTTTGCCAGTGCTTTTCATGGGCAAATTGTCCTGATGAAATAGACCCGGCCTCAAAGTCTAAGCGAAAAGCCAGAAAAGCTAAAGATGATTTACACCATATACATTTAAATAGAGATCTCTTTATTGATACTCTTCGTGCAAATGATAACTTCCAGTTGATGGTTTCTTATGCTCCATCTCCACCACCCTCATATTGTTGGAGAAAACTTCCTTGTGTGTTTTGAAGTTGACAAAACGTTTCCATCGCCTAGTCTCGAAGACTTGCGCACTCTGTCATCAAAGACCGCGGACTGCCGGACTTAAGATTCGAGTCTATCCTCATTGACAAAGATCTCTAGACCGTCGAATAAGACTTATCCAGATCTGAGTATTTCGTTAAGGATTTGATTTTATCAACTAAAGAAGATCACTTAGCTGGAAATAGCATGTCGAAATCCTTTATTCAAATTAAGATTAATTCAGGGATTTTGGATCTGTTGATTGGCGAAGTATACTTGGAAGGTTCTACTTATGGAAACCTAGATCTTGATTGTATGGGCGAGCAAGATTGGTGGGCTATCGTCATATTCCTTAAATAACTCGAAATCTCCCTAATTAATTCTGTCCAACGGGTAGATTGGAAGAACTCCTTTGGTAAGTGCCAACGGGTGTGATGGTATGAAGGAGTATATAAGGAAGACGTTCTAGTTGTTCGAGTGTGTGAGCGATAGAAGAATTCCAAAGTCTGAAGCTCCTTGTTTTTTGTCAATCCAATTATTGAGCGAAAACTTGTACTCAAAAGAGAGTTTATACTTTTGTGTGACCTTGAGGAAGTGTAGTAGAGTCTCTACACTGTGGAATCAAGGAAGAGCTATACTGTAACAACTCTTTGATTCTTAGTGAAATCCAGCCGGTGGACTCGTCGGTGCGGAAGAGTGGACGTAGGCTTGGACTAAGCCGAACCACTATAAACCTTGTGTTCTTATTCTCTTCCCTAAGCTCTTTTCTTTGATCGTAACAATATTTGTTTCTTAGAGTCTAATTTCCTTTTCATAATCTATTGCTAAATAGAGTCGGTTCAAAAGAAAAATTATTGTCTTTACTTTGCAAAATTTGTTTTCGCACCTATTCACCCCCTCTAGGTGCTCGTACTAGCTTTCACAATTGGTATCAGAGCCTGTATACTCACTTAAGTTGGAGTGTTCTTACTTCAGAGTTAAAGATCCATGGTTAGTATGTTGGCTCCAGGTCTGGTTGAAGGGCAAAGCAATACCAAACCGCCTTATTTTGATGGAAAGGAATACAACATATGGAAAAACAAGATGAAGGCATTCCTAAGATCAAAGGATCCTCTGGAATGGGATGTAGTAGACAAATGAATCATTCCTAAAGCTGCAACAGTCTCAGAAAGAGGAAAAGAAGCTGTTGAGTCTAGTGAAATGACTCAAGAAGAGATAACCAAGAGACAAGCTCTTGATGCAAAAGCAATTTATTCCTTATATTGTGCATTATCTCCTACTGAATATAACGGAATATCTTCTTGTGAAACAGCTAAAGAAGTTTGGGATAGATTACACATCACCTATGAAGAAACTGATCAAGTGAAATAAACCAGAATCAACATTCTGCTCAGTCAATATGAAGCATTCAAGATGAAACCAAGAGAATCTATCACTGACATGTTTAGTCGTTTTACAGAAATCGTGAATGGTCTTGAGTATCAAGGTCAACCAATCTCTGGACCCATGAAGGTTAACAAGTTACTACGTGGACTATCCAAAGATTGGAATCACATAAAGACCTTAATAAGGGAGACACAAAGAAACATGCCACTCTCTGTTGACGAATTGGTTGGCACTCTTCAGTCTTATGAAGTGGAGCAAATCAATAAAGATGAAGATCCTAAAGGTAAGAAATCCATTGCTTTAAAATCTAATGATGATTCTAATGTCACAGGTTTTGAAGACGATATGAACGATGAAAAGCTTGCTCTCATGATAAGAAGGTTCGAAAACTGAATAGAAAGGGGAGAAGATTCAATCCAAAGAAACAAAGTTCTCAAAAGCTACAAAATAAATCAGTTGAGGATGATGAATCCAAGAAGGATGTAGTTTGCTTTGAATGCAAGAAAAGGGACACATCGACCCAATTGTCCCCTGCTGAAGAGAAAGAAAGGAAAAACTGAGAAATATCGAAAAACACTTAAAGCAGAAACCTTGAGTGACACTGAATGTGAGGAAAGTGATGATGATTATGCCAATATTTGTCTCATAGCACAATCAGACTCAGATTCAAACTCGAGACAGGACTCGACTCGCATAAAGGTGAAATCGAGGTAAGTAATTTAAAAATTCCTACTAAAGTTTCTAAATATATTGATGAATTGTATCTTAGTCTCAAAACCTCTCTCAAAAGGATTTCCGAACTTAAAAGGGAAAATTCTGCACTAAAGTAATAGGAAATTGTTTGGAAAGAAAAATATCGAAAGTTTAGACAAAAGTGTTACTACTTTAAAAGAAAATGCAAATAATCTTTCAAAAGAAAATGTATTCTTAAAAATGATATTTCAAGCATTTCTAAAAGGTTTTCTATAGGATCTGAGAAACTGGAAAAAATTCTTTCTGCACAAAGACCTTACTTCAACAAATCAGGTTTGGGAATGACTGCTGAAACCATTTCTCTAATTGATTTTCCTAAGGTAAATGAAAGAATTAAACAAAGACCTACAAAAATCATCATTTCCAAAAAGTTTTTGTAAAACCCGTAGGCCGCAAAGTGCTCTTAAATGTTCTAAGTGTAACAGCTCGTAACACTTTGAGAAAGAATGTCCTATGGTTTGGAAGCATGTTAAGAAGGATTGGGCAAAGACTGTATTCCACACTAACTCTGCTAGACCCAAGAAAATATGGGTACCAAAGAAAGCTTGAATTTTCTTTTTAAATGCAGGTCACTATCAAGAAAAATGTGAAATGGTACTTGGATAGTAAATACTCAAGATATATGACAGGAGACTCAAACTACTTTATAAAGCTTGTGCAAGTTAATGGTGGAAAAGTTTCTTTTGGAGGAAATAACAAAGGAAAAATTGTGGGATACGGAACTGGAAAAATTGGAAGTCTCACTATCAGTAACGTTTCCTTAGTAAAAGGACTTAACTACAACTTGCTGAGTATTAGCTAGCTGTGCGACACCGGTTTCAAAATCAACTTTCAATAAGGAATATGTTCAGGAACCAGTAAAAACTCCTCTCAGACTTTTACGGGGCGAAGACATGGGAATATCTATCTCTTGGATATTAAACCAGATAAATCCCAATGTCTAATCTTAATTCAAGAGAAAGCAAATCTATGGCATAGAAAGCTTGGGCACATCAACATGAAGCAAATAGCCAAGATCTCTACAAAGAAGCTTGTTTGAGGACTACCCAATTTGACATACCAAAAGTCTGACATATGTACACCATGCGTATTGGGAAAACAGGTAAGAAATTCATTCAAACCAATAAATCAAGTGTCCACTAATCGTGTACTGCAGCTATTACACATAGATCTTTTTGGACCAACCAGAACTCAGAGAATTGGAGGTAAGAAATACTGCCTAGTAATTGTGGATGATTATTCACGACTCACTTGGGTATATTTCCTGGCAAGTAAGTCTGAAACCTTTTCTTATTTTATAAAATTTGTTAAGAAAGTTCAAAATGAGAAAGGGTATGTTATTTTTAGTATACGGACAGACTATGGAGGTGAGTTTGAAAATCAAGATTTTGCTAAATTATGTGATGAATCTGGTTTTCAGCATGTATTCTCCTCTCCTTATACTCCGAGCGAGAATGGAGTTGTGGAAAGGAAGAATAGATCCTTGCAAGAAATGGCTAGAACTTTTCTAATTGAAAGTAACAGCTTTTTCTCGTTTTTGGGCTGAAGCAATTTCTACAGCATGTTATATTATTAATAGAGTATTCTTAAGGCCTATTCTGGAGAAAACTCCCTATAAGTTATTCAAAGGAAAGAAGCCAATTGTTTCGTATTTTCATGTGTTTGGATGCAAATGTTTTATATTGAAAAATGAAAATGATCGAATTGGTAAGTTTGAAGAAAAATCAGATGAAGGTATTTTCCTTGGATATTCAACCACAAGCAAAGCTTACAGTATACAACAAAAAGATTCAATCTATGGAGGAATCGATGAATGTCAAATTTCAAGACTTTATGCAAAATCAATCGATTCAGACTCAACCTGAAGAACCTGAACTTACTCCAGACTTTACAAAGTCTAAATCTACCGTAGCAGCTCAGACTTCAGAAAACCAGCAACAAATGATCATTGAAGAATCAAATGAAGAAAATGATCAACAATCTAACAAATCAACCAGCAACTGGAAGCACAAGTCTAGTCATCTTAAAGAACTCATTATTTGTGACATTAATGAGGGAATTCGTACAAGATCCAAAAGGCGTGAAGAATCTAGTGCTGTAGCTCTTATTTCGAAATAGAACCCAAGAGCATAGAAGAAGCTTTAACTGATAAAAGCTGGATTAAAGCCATGCAAGAAGAACTCGTGCAATTCAAGATCAATGATGTCCGGGAATTAACTCCTAAACCAAAAGGTAAATCCATTATTGGAGCTAAATGGGTTTTCAGGAACAAGATGAACGAAAAAGGAAAAGTCGTAAGAAACAAAGCAAGACTCATGGCCAAAGGATATACACAAGATGAAGGGATAGACTATAATGAGACCTACGCGCCAGTAGCAAGGTTAGAAGCAATTAGATTACTACTTGCCTTTGCTTGTTATAAGAATTTCAGGTTATTCCAAATGGACGTAAAAGTGCATTCCTGAATGGATTTATCCAAGAGGAAGTCTATGTGGAACAATCTCCCAGTTTTGAAGACCCAAAGAAACCAGACTCTGTATTCAGACCGAAAAAAACGCTGTACGATTTAAAGCAAGCACCTCGAGCTTGGTACGACAAGTTAAGTAATTTCCTAATTCAAAACGGTTTTGCCAAAGGTAAAGTAGATACAACCTTGTTTATTAGAAGAGAAGGTAATAATTTTTTGCTTGTTCAAATTTATGTTGATGATATAATTTTTGGCTCTTCTAACGAAAGTCTTTGTAAGAAATTTTCTAAGACTATGCAGGACGAATTTGAAATGAGTATGATGGGTGAACTATCTTTCTTTCTCGGACTACAAGTGAAACAATTGAAGGAATGAATTTTCATTCACCAAGAGAAATATGCTAAAGAACTTGTTAAAAAGTTCGGTTTAGAAAATTGCAAAAAGGTTGAAGTTCCAATGTCTAGCTCTTTGAAACTGGATAAAGATGAATGAGGAAAGAAAGTTGACCAGAAACTTTACAGGACTATTATCGGTTCACTTCTTTATCTCACTACTTCTAGACCTGATATGTTGTTTAGTGTTTGCATTTGTGCCGATTTCAATCGATCCCAAAGAATCTCATTTAAGTGCTGCAAAACGCATAATCAAATATATTGCATCTACTTCAAATTTAGGTCTCTAGTATCTTAAAGAAAGAGACTTTACTCTTCTTGAATATTCAGACGCAGACCTAGCAGGATGCAGAGTTGATAGAAAGATCACCTCGGGCACAGTCAATTGCTTGGGAACAAGACAGTATCTTGGTTTTCGAGGAAGCAAAGTACCGTAGCTCTATCTATAGCAGAAGCAAAATATATGGCTCTTGGAAGTTGTTGTTCACAAATTCTGTGGATAAAACAACAACTAAGAGACTTTGGAATTGAATATTCATGCACTGAGATCAAATGTGACAACACCAGCGCAATAAATCTTTCCAAGAATCCTATTCTCCATTCAAAAGCAAAGCACATTGAGATTCGACATCATTTTATTAGAAATCATGTTCATAATGGAGAAGTAAAGATCCAGTTCATTGACTCTAAGAATCAACTCGCGGATATATTTACAGAACCTCTGGAGAAAAATCAATTTGAGTCTATCCGTACCAGACTTAATATCATATCTCTTGCTCAGTAAAGTCTGGACACTCTCAAGACTCAAAGTTAAAAGTCTTTCAATGCTAAGACTTAGAAGACCTCAAGCCTCATCTTGGCAATGTCTTCAAGAAAGTCATCAAGGATTGCAAGCAAGGGACCACGCCACATGCTTGAGGGTCCTACCCATTATGACCTAACCGAAGAAGAGGAATCTCATTTGCGTCCAAGTCAGAAGCGCCAACCTTCCTCGAATCAAGCAGCCAATGAAGTAATAGAAGGAGTTAATCCTATAAGAACTCTAACTCCAAAGAATGCCTTCAAACCTACTCAAATTTGAAGAAAGGAGGTACGCCATTGTCATTAATTGATGAGTTCTTAAAAAATAGGGGATTCAAGAATGAAACCTTGTTTTTGAGAGATTTGGAGAAGCTAGGAGTTGTGGAAAAAGGATCGGGCCGAGAAAGCATTTCAGAATATTCCAAATGACCCACACTATAGCACTGCGAATCAACCACAATCTCTAGATGATAATGAACGGTTGTATTCTCATTTTCAACCTAGGTCTGGGGTGGCTGCAAACATTACTGATGGTTCGAATCATTTTAGATCCAAGGATCATAAAAAGGTTTATGCAAGTCTTTTGAAGAGAAGGGGTGATGAATCCCAGGACTGTTGACTTTAATTTCCTGGATTCGATAAAATCAATCTGAGAGAAAAGTTTGCACTATTGCAATTGGAAAAGCTCTGTTCTAATTCTACTGCTGGATTTCCAGAGCTGACTGCTTACTTTTATTCGAATCTATCCTTTTTGGATGCACACAGTTTTATCTTCACTGTGAAGGATAGGGAATATTTGGTGAACACAGACATTTTGGCCAACATAATCGGGGTGGAAAGAACGAGTTTTCAACCGATTAGTGTGTCCATTGCTCATGCTATTTTGTCTTTGGTAAGAGACAGGGATGTTGAAGGAAAACTTTCTTATTTAAGGATGAGTGCTTCGAATATTCTCTTGCACAAAATTGTGATAAATTGCATTCGCCCTAAATCGACATCCAAGATTGATGTTTCTCGTTCGAAGCAAAATTGATGTGTGCAATCAATACTAGTTTTAGATTCTCTCTCGCCTCACACCATTCTCGTTCCACATGTTTCGAACGTGACTAAGGATAAGGGACAGCTCCCTTATTCTGCTCTTATCACTCGACTCTTTAGGCACTTCAAAATTCATATCTCTACACCATCGAGTCTGAAAGCCATCACTCCGATGGTAATTGGGTTCAAAATGGTGCCAAAGATGCGCTTAAAAGAGCTGAACAAAGTGCTGGAACGAATGAATGAGAAATCTCCTCTTAAGACAAAGCAAGACTCTGCTGCAGCTAAAAGGAAAGGCAAGGAACCCATAATTGCTCCTGTAAAGAAGAAAAGAGCTCTCATTCTAGAAGATGAAGAAAATGAGGATGAGCTTACTATTTCTACCTTGGAAAATCTGAAGACCTTTGTCAGCCTTCCTAAGAGAAGAGAAGAGTCAGAAGAGGGAAAAGAGAGAGAAGAATCGAAGAATGAAGAAGAACAGAGGGAAACAGAGGAAAGAAGAGAAGAAGAAGAAAGAAGAGAAGAAGAAGAAGAGGAGGAGGAAGAAGAAGAAGAGGAAGATGAAGAGGAAGCGAGAGAAAGAAATGGAAGGAAGCTGAAGAAGAAAGGGAAGAAGAAGCAAAAGAAGCATAGAATAAAGGAGATCAGGGTACTCAAGACTCTATCGAGCCAACCTTGGCTATCTCTCTGTCCAGTCATTCCGAGATAAGAGAAGAAGAGTCTACTGGAGTGTATCATTCTGAGGTTGAGGAAGCTTACCTACTTCTCCTGAGGGCATCAAAACAGGGGGGCTGATGGTCAAAAAGGTACTTCTTCACCCTTACTTGCTAGTGATGTAAGTCGATCTGCAGTAGACTCAGAAGAAGTGCATGCCTCTCATTATCAGAAGATAGACCTCCTACTGAGACTCCATCTTTTCTCAATTTCCCTGAGTTTCACTCTGCCATCCAAGCGATACAACTACTCAAACAACAGACTTTTCAAATTTGCTGGAAATTCTTTTGGATGTGCGAAGTCAGCAATATGCTATGAGTTTTGAGATGCTGGATCTCAAGAACGCTGTTAAGGCCACTTCAGTGTCTCTTCATGAACAACTGGATTCGCTAAGGAATCAAGTTCAGTCTTATGTGCAGGGTGAAGAATTTCAGGCGCTGAAGCAGAGTTTTGACAAGTTTGAACAGATAGTGCACTCAATAAGGGAATATGAGCTTGTTCGCTTACCCAAGCAGCCTTAACTCATAATCTTTTCCAAATCTATATTTTTCCGGTCTCCATTTTTTGCTGTTGACAAAAAGGGGGAGATGTTTATGCAAATTTGAAACTTGACTTTTTGTTTGACTTTGACTTTTGTTTGGTTGTTTGGTTGTGACTGGATTTTGATTGTTTGATTGTTTGGTTATTGGTATTTCATGACAAAGATAGTTGTTTATTTACAGGACTAACATTTTTCCTGTGGATGCAGATTCAATGCTGTCTTTACTAAGTCAATTATCTTTGTGAGATATCCATGTGTACTTGAGTTCTGTTTTGCATGTCAAAATTGTCCAAATCTGCAGGAAAGTTTTGTTACCATAAAAAAGGGGGAGATTGTTGAAGAAAACTTTCTTTTGTGTTTTGAAGCTGACAAAACGTTTCCATCAGTCTAGTCTAAAGACTTATAGACTCGTCATCAAAGACCGCCGGACCGTCGACTCAAGATTCGAGTCTATCCTCATTGACAAGATATCTAGACCGTCGAAGAAGACTTATCTAGATCCGAGTATTTCGTTAAGGATTTGATTCTATCGATCAAGAAAATCACTTGGCTGGAAATAGCATGTCGGAATCCTTTATTCAAATTAAGATTGATTCAAGGATTTTGGATTCGCTGATTGACGAAGTATACTTGGAAGGTTCTACTTATGGAAACCTAGATCTCGATTGTATGGGCGAGCATGATTGGTGAGCTATCGTCATATTCCTTAAATAACTCGAAATCTCCCTAATTAATTCTGTCCAACGGGTAGATTGGAAGAACTCCTTTGGTAAGTGCCAACGGGTGTGATGGCATGAAAGAGTATATAAGGAAGACGTTCCAGTTGTTCGAGTGTGTGAGCGATATAAGAATTTCAAAGTCTAAAGCTCTTTATTCTTTGTCAATCCAATTATTGAGCGAAAACTTGTACTCAAAAGAGAGTTTATACTTTTGTATGACCTTGAGGAAGTGTAGCAAAGTCTTTACACCGTGGAATCAAGGAAGAGCTATACTTGTAACAACTCTTTGATTCTTAGTGAAATCCAGCCGTGGGCTGTTAGTGCGGAAGAGTGGACGTAGGCTTGGACTAAGCCGAACCACTATAAACCTTGTGTTCTTATTCTCTTCTCTAAGCTCTTTACTTTGATCGTAACAATATTTGTTTATTAGAGTCTAATTTCCTTTTCATAATCTATTACTAAACAGAGTCGGTTCAAAAGAAAAATTATTGTCTTTACTTTGCAAAATTTGTTTTCGCATCTATTCACCTCCTCTAGGTGCTCGTACTAGCTTTCACACATATATATCATCACTATTATCACCCTCAGCCTTACCTCCTTCGTCTCCTCCCTCATCTCCTCATAAAAAAATCAATTGTTTCCCCATTTTACAAGCCAATCCTTAAGTGGGTAAAAAAGAATTCATACCCACTTGAACTTCCAAATGAAACACCACCTAACCAAGAAAGTCAGAAGAGGGTTAACCCTTCTATCTTTGTGTTCTAAGAGGCAGATTTCCCCCTTTACTTGAGAAGTTTCTAGGCTTTCTTTTCTTGCCATTGCATAATTTATTGATCCACATGGGAGATATTGTCATATTCCAAAATTCCTACTCCAACCGATGTGGACGAAGAAACTTCTACCGGACAAGATAGAACTAATGTGGTAGAAATGAGGAATCGCCTTTGAGAAATGGACAAGCGAAGGGAAAAAAAAAAAGGAAAAGAGAAGAAAGAATCCTCCAAATCTGCCAAGGAGGATTTGGATGAGATGATGTTATCTAATCCGTTAGAATCATTTCGAAGAGACCTGAATAATCAAGAAGATAGACAGCTTAATTTTTGCTAATTTGAAAGATCATACTTAGTCTTTTCCAGATTTGATCCTTCTAATTAGCTCAGATCTAGACTCGACTTTAGACACAAACTCAATAGTGCTTTCATTCTCTTCTTCCTTTTCAATTCCTCCTATTGAATCATTTCCTATTACACCAACCATACCTTCAATATTTATGGCTGATCCACCATAATAAGAAAAGGAATCAAATCCTTCCGAACTAGAGGTTATTCAACCAAATAACTCATCTCAGATTCCTACTTCCTCTTTTAAATAGTTTTTCATCATTGACGATATTTCCTATTCCAAATGGCCAAAAGAATTCCACTCTTGGCTAAACACTCGACCTCTTACTAGAGAAGGCAAATACGAGATCGTACTCAAATTTGTCACAAGGTTTACCAATAGTCTCAAACATTGGTGGCAATCAATCTCAAAAGCAAACCAAGTGTAATTTTTGCTTCCAGCAGACTTTGCTCAAGCCATCAGATTCATTTATCACTTTTTTATTGGTAAACCCGCTAACCTAGTTGAGCTCAAAAGAAGAGAATATTTTGAAAGAAAATGTTGTTCTCTCTAGGAAAACACCTCGATCGACATTATCAAGAAATGTTCAAACTCTTTTATGGCTTTAGAGTTGATGTAAACTTGAAGCAAGTTTTTTTAGTCTCTATTCCAAGGGAGCTATCCCAACAAGTTGAAAGGTCATTTCTCAACAAATAGATGAGAATTGTGGATATTTACTTCAGAGAAATATAGCAAAAAATCCATCTTTATCTTGACGATTTATGTCTCAAATGCCGAATGATGAAAACTTACATTAGAGACAATCGAGAGCTTAATGGCATTTGTTCACGCTAGCATCTCAAGATCAAGTTCTAAAAAAGATCGCAATGGCTCTTGTGGAAAATATTCTAGAAAGAAGAAGCATTTCAAGAAATACAAGATGAGAAGATCTAAGCATGGATCCAAGCATTTTCAAAGAAAGAAAAAATGGCGATTCTTGCAAAGAAGGAAAGATCACCTGGACTGCAAGAAATCAACTCGATGCTTCATTTGTAATAAGAAAGGTCATTTTGTCAAAAATTACTCTCACGCGAAAAAAAGTTAGAACAACTTGATACACCACATGAAAATTGAAACCAGTGGTTTCCTTGAGAAAGATGATGTTGAATCATTGTGTTTCATTGATGAAGATCTATTTGAACAATCTCTTTATATCATTCCTTGTTATCAAACCCTTAGTAAAACCAATTCTAATTCTAATTCTAAAGAGCTTTTTCACTTATCTCTGACATCTATAGATTTAGACCCCAGTATATTTTCTAGCCAAGTTCATTGCCCTCATTTCCCTATGAAATTTTTTACTTCAAAGTTTGCTAATCCAATCACAGTTATTGTTTTTATAGATACTAGTACTAACTTTTCAATTTTAGATGCTAAAGTTCTTCTTGAAAAATATTGAACTTCTTGTGTTCGGTACTTCAACTCCATCTCAAGAGATACTTTTTTTTACAAATGTGCATACTACACCAGTAACCATTTAGTTTTTCCCTCAGTACTCTATAACCATTAAAATATTTAGATCTAGCATTCTTAACAAAGATTTGATCATTGATTGTGACATCATGACCTAAATTTCTCGATTTCAAGTCATTATTGGAAAATAGTTTAAATATAAAGACCAATTATCTGAATTTGTCAATATGCAAAGGCTCTTCTTTATTCAAATGAGTTTGTTAGATCCAATCATGCAAAAATTGTTAAAATCCTATTTAAAATCTCAATCTGACTTCTCTAAAAGATGTTCTCATCCTTTGTGGAAGATTCTAAGGTTTTTTATCCGCCTCTCTTTAAAAAAAAAAAAAAGAGGATATAAATCCTACTAAGACAAGTCATATGTGACTAAATTGATAACATCTTGCTTCTGCTCAAAAGAAATGCTCAAAGCTACTATAGAAGGCTTTATTGAAATCTCATACTCCCAATGGGCTTGCGAAGTTTTTTATGTTAACAAACAAGCTGAGCAGCACATAGGAAAGATGCGACTGGTAATAAATTACCAACCCCTCAACATTTTCATCCAAGATGATAAATTTACATTCCTTTCTTGAAATTCTTTTTTTGTTGAACTAACTAAAGCCCATATATATTCCAAATTTGATCTCAAAGCTGGATTTTGGCAAGTAGGCATTCATCTTGAAAATATACCTAAGACAAGGTTTTGTATTTCAAACCAATATTTTCAATGGAAGGTTCTCCCTTTTAACCTCAAAGTAGTTCATTTATTGTTCCAAAAGGCCATGTGCTGCATTTTTCAGCTAATCCTACCTAGTACAACGGTTTATATTGATGACATATTACTTCATAGCCTTAATGAAGAATTCACTACCGACTTCTTGAGCAATCTGTAGACATTATAAAGAAATATGAGGATAGGGAATCTGATTCTAAGGCTGATTCAGAGATATTTTGCTTAGCAAAATCAAATTTTGTGATTTTTAGAACAAAATCCTAGAGCTAATTTACAATCCCTGGGATTTGCTAACCCTGCTTGTGGGAGAGATTTTCATCAGGAAACTTTTGCAATTCTTCAGTAATATGAGGGCACTCCCAATCCTCCTGACATTCCGTCTAGCTCATACTAATCTCTAGATGATACAGGTACCAAACATCAAAGGTGAACATTGCCCAAACGAAAATTGAATTTCTAGGTATGCACCTCAACAAGGTACATACTATTTAGGGCCACACATTGCTAGAGAATTATTGAAATTTAAAGAAGAGAAGTTCATGACAAAGTAAGTTTAGCAATTTCTTGGAATAATTAATTATCTCAGATACTTTGTTCCTAACATTGCAAAACTACTAATTCCATTGCAATTGATGTTAAAGAAAAATCTTCCATCTTGGGGTAAGACTCAAACCAGAGCAATAGTGTCGCGACCTCCCCGAAGCGGGTTGGACCACCTAAGGGTTCGGCTAATGGATTGCTAAGCCTAGACTTAGCTCGAGCTCTCCCAAGCTCATACCAATTCGCAACTTATGGTTTGAGTTTTTAGTATGCAAATGATTTTTATCATGGAGTCGCCACTAATCTATTTTGGGTTGGTCGATTAGAAACCCAAGTAAAGTAATGGGAGAATTACTTCACTCCTACGAACTAGAGATTAAATGAGTTTGGGGACTTGATTACGTTAGATTTCTCTAACGCCCTTTCGGTACCTTTTCTTTTTATTTCAAAAATATTTTGCAGGCAGCTTGAATTGATTTTAATTTATCTTCCTAACATGTGAGGTGATCATGTGAGTGCGCAAACCACCAATTTAACACCCAAGAAAGCGATGAATAAATTGCAGGACTTACCTCATAGTAACGAAAGCATCTGCATTGTTAGATTAGAATTCACATCAACAGACCTAGATATGATTTATAATTAACACACAATTACTTAATTTTTGTTTTCACTTATTTAATGAAAATCATGTTTTATGTAATGCATGCTATTAATCTAAAATGACATGACATAATAACATGGCCTAAACTATATGATGCAATATTTTTGTGTTTTCTCAATAAGCATGCAATCTATTTTAAATAATGAAATTAATTTATTTAAAGACAACAATTTTTTTGGTATTTTTTTTTGGATGAAATTCGAAATGAAAATTGTCTAATAATTAAATGTGCAATCTAAATTAACCAAATGACCTAATTCTAATGACGAGCAATTTCTAATTAAATGAACCTAACAACAATCACTAAATGACATGCATTTCATGAATCTAATTCTACATGACATGCGCATGATTGATTTTTTATATTTTTTATGAAAATTCGTAATTAAAATTGCTAATAAAAATCTAATTAAAGTGAGATATTATCTATTTTAAGTTAGGAATAGACTAATCCAAATCCTATCTTAACTTAGAAAATTATCTCATCATGCAATTTATTTCAAAAGATATTATCTAACCTAGATACTATATAAACATGCATTTTTTTAAAAAACTAACTATTTTATCATGCAATTTTGTCTAGAAAAATCAATTATAATCTACATGAAATGCAAATGCAATTTTTTTTTTTTTTTTTTTTTGAGATAAACAAAACAATTAAAAGATACCAAATCCTCCATGGTTGTTTCGCTAATAAAATCAACAAATTGATCTTAAGCCTTAAAGACCAAAATATCAATTTTATTCCTGCGTGATTAATTATTCCATCTAAAGCCTTATAGATGAAATAAAAAAAATCATTGTGCGGTTGCGAATTAGGTGGTACGTTGGGGATTTTCAAACATGCATCAAGAACTAATTCAAATAAAGAAACGAAAACATAAAATAAAATGAAATAAATCTACCTAATAAAATAAAATAAACCTACCTAATTTGAGCTTTTTCTAAATTTGCCTTAATGAGCGGTGCTTTGTGGACCACGATGGAGACTCAGCTCACGACTGGGGTGGCTGCTGCTGCTGCGACGGGCGGCCGTGGGCGGTGGGCGCGGTCGTCGGAGCTTCGGCGAGGGACAGCAAGCTCGGAGCGGGCAGCGAGCTACTATGGTGGCGTCACTCGGAAGGGGACGGCGGCTGGCGGAGCTAAGCGGGCTCAAGCGGTTGCTGCAACGGCGTGCAGCGGAGGTGGCTGCTGGTTGCGGGGTGCTGCCATGGCGTCACTCGGGGAAAGCTCGGAGCAGCGTGCGGAGGCCGGCGTTCGGTTTGGTGTTGGCGTCGGCAGCAGCGGCATCACGAGGACAAGGGACGCGGATGGAGAGCAAAGTGGCGTCACGGGGTCGCAGCGGCGGTGGTGAGCAAGGGCGTCGAGCAACAGCAGCTTCACGGGGCAAAGGCCATGGCGAGCCGTGACGAGCGAGCGGGCGCGCGGCTGCGGGTGCGGGCGTCGGGCGGAGCTGCTGCAGGTGTCGCGGGTAAGGACGGTGGCTCGGCGTCGGGCGTGGGTTGCTGGTTGCAGGGTCGTTGTAGGTCGGCGCGAGTTGCAGGCGGAGGCTGGCGGACGCGATGGAGGAGAGCGACGGCAGCGGCGGAGGCGAGGGGGTGTCGGGCATTGCGGGTGGAGGCGAGCAAGTTGTGGGTCGTCGAGTTGAGGCCGGCGACGGTGAGTGGGGCTCCGGCGCGGTGACGAGCTGCGAGAGGAATGGAGGACGCCGAAGCGGATTGGAAGCTGCTGGTCGTCACGGCCACGCGGGGGCAACGAACGGCGGTGCGAGCACGTGGGTGGTGCTCGCACAGGGGATGGCCGGCGGAGTGGCGGTGACTGGTGGTGCGGCTGGGCGGACAGCAGCAGTTTTGCTGCTGAGGTCGAACGGCGTAAGAGCAGAAGCTTCGTCGCGGCTAGGAGCAAAGTGGACGGCGGTGGTCATCGCAGCAGGGGATCGGATCAGAAGCAGAGCTGGCCGTCGCAAGGGGGCGGAGTGGAAGCGGGTCGGTCGGCACAGGGGGGCAGCCGAGCGGCCAAGGAACCTCCGAAGAAGATGAACAATAAGGGGTCTTTTCCTCTTTTTTTACTTTTTGTCTTTTTTTTTTTTTTTTCTGTTCGTTCGGTCACTTCTTTTCTCTGTCTCTCTCTCACGTCTCACTCTCTGCAGTCTCTCTCTATGCTTTTTTCTCTTCTTTTTTTAATCTCCTCCCCCTGACTCCATATTTTGTTCTTTCTACGAGAGTCTCTCCTTTTTTTTTTTTATCCCTCCTTTCTCTCAACTCCTGTGTCTCCACACGGGCTCTCTTTTTTATAGCTTTCACAATCCTCTCAAGGGAATTTTTCGTTTTTTTTTCGCTCTCCCTTGCTCCCTCTTTCCTCGCTTATTTATAGGCAACAGGTGAACAGGAGGCAGCCGCAACTTTTCCTTGCTTGTTCAAGTTTGGTTCTTTTTTTTCAAATATGGTGGCCACCGATCTGCTCTCTAGGAAGAAAAGTATTAAAAAATGTCAGCCCATCTTTTGCAGGCGTCACGTAGAATTTTCACGTCCCCCATTCCATGCGTGCATGTGCATGCATTAATGAGGGGGAGAAAATGCACGTTCATGGATTCTTCTTTCTTCTTCATGCTTGGGGCTTCTTATACGGCTACTTGTCCCTCCCTTCTATAGGATTGCCGCAACTTTTGACTTTTCTTGTTTATTATTTGCTTCCTCCTTCAGCAAATTTCTCGTTGCTTCTCCTGACAACCCACACTTGAGAAAGAGCATATTATATAATATATCATGGGCTCATTTTGCTTCTCTAAGGATTCCTCTGAAATCCGCACGTCCGCCGAATTTGTGCGTGCATGCGCGTGCATTAATGAGGGAGAGACAACGGACGTGCAAGAACTTCCTCCCTCTTTTTTTTTACTCTCTCTTTTGCATGCTCAGACCAGTGGAGAGAGACCATCCCTTCGATTGCGAGCCTCTGCTTCTTGTTGCCTTTTGGTACCAATGCAAATGCAACTACATGAAATGCAATTTTACCGTTTTTTTTTTTTAATTTTTTTCATGTAACTAATTACTAAATGATTAGGCAAAATTTAGGTGTCAACAAATAGCATAACTAAAAGAAGTTATGCAAACTCTTCCCTCATTGCAAATACCATCTATTGGAAAGAGAGTCCTCCAAACTGACGCCACTGTGGGAAGGCATACCTGCATAAAACTAACTTCGTCCTCCTGGTTCGTTGTCTAGATCCATTATATGGTATCAGAGCCATGGTTTTGTTTGTAATGATATTTGTTCCATGTGCTTAGTAGGTAAATTCAGTGCTGAGAAGATCTCTTCACACCATGACCGACCAACCAAAAATACTCGAAGCACCTGTTTCTCTCGTTGCCACTCCATCTTCCTCAAACCATCAGATTTTCGCGTTTCAAATGCTTCCAAGATAGACTATCTTTACGAAGTCTCTCTTAGTGATGAAACCAAGATTTCTGAAACCCAACTGCCTTCGCTAAACCCACTTCATCATTTTCACCCATCCGCTCTATTCGCCAGCTCATTCGTCAAACTCCAAAAGAAGTGAAAGAGTACATTCAGTCCTCCAAATTCGACCAACATCCTATTCCTGCTACTGAAAAGGAGTATTTTGTTACTCTTCAGATCCCTCCAAAGTTTTCCAGACAGTGGAGTCAGCAGGGATATTCTCATGTCCACTATAGAGCCATTCATCTCGCTCTTACTTTCCATGGTTGTAAAGGTCTGCCAGTTGTGGCAAGACTTGCATTACTAGATACCAGATTCCTAGAATACCAGCATGCTTGTATCGGTACTATTCAAACTACTTTGAATGTTGGAACAGTCTTTGTGACTTTGTATCTAAACTTCAATATTGCTTTTTCAGACCCTCAGCTACTCTCTTTTTTAAAAGTCCAAGTCCAGCTCACTGGAGCTCTTCAAACTGTTGATTCTATAGCAGCAACACTCCACTACCAGATGGTCTACTGAGTACAAAACCATGATCTTGATTTGAATTTCCACAATGGAAATGACGATGCTTTGTTCATCTCCATGCAAAATGACCAAGCATCCTGCATTCATGTCCCTAGACAGATCCCGAAAGAAAAATTGGCTACACTCCTACCAGAAACCTGGGTTACCAACTATGAAAAGTTGCACTAGAGCAATAAGCCTTACCAATCATTAGATTCTGAATTTGTTAGAAAGAAAGATGGAACTGTTTCCATCAAATTTAGCAAGGAAAAGGAAGAAAGTTCCTCTATCTTCCAAACCCTCTTTATGATTGAACCGTGTGTTCCCAAATCAATTTCCGAGCCAGATCCAAAAAATCTTATTAGACATTTTAATAGTAATGGACATCCTATCCATTACTACAAAGACCAATATAGTCACTGTTTTTGGGATCCTTTTTATCAATGCTCTTATTGTATAAATTCATCGGATGAGGTAGATCCATTTGCAAAACCCCCACCTCGAAGGAAGCACAAGAGACCAAAAGATCCTATGTACCAAAGGTACTTGAACGGAGATTCCTCCGTTGACACTCTTGGTGAGTGTGATAAATATCAGTTTATGGTTTCTTATGCACCAACTCCACCACCAGAGTTCAATGTTCCTCCTCCTATATCACCAGATCCACCATCATCCCTACCTCCATCTCCTCCTCAGAAAAAGCCAGCCATTTCTCCATTTTATAAACCAATTGTAAAATGGGCAAAGAAGCACTCCTACCCACTTGAAGTTCCAACAAAAACACCACCTAGCTCTTCCATTGCCATGTTCCAAGAAACAGGCTTTCCTCCTCTTGTTAAGGAAAGTTCCAAACTCTCATTTTTGCTCCAAAAGAGTTTATTGATCCACAAAATAGATATAGGCATGTCCCTAAAATACTTGCTCCCACTGACGTGGATGAGCATGGAAGATAGAAAAGAACTCCTGTTGCTGAAGCCGTCCTAAATTGGCAATCAGAGACTCTCCTTGCACATAACAATGCTTTCAAAGCAATTGACTCCAAGATTGGAAATGTGCAACAAGATTTACGAAGATATGATGACACCACCAAGAAAATGCTTTCAGATTTCCAAAAGAGGCTTCATGCCTTGGAATCTGGGCAACACTTGGGATATCATTATCTTGAAAGTCTTAAGGCTGAGATAGACAAGCTCAAAAGGCAAATCCAGAACCTTGAAGAAGGAAGACTCAATCCATTTCCGACTACTATGCGAGTAGAGCCTCTTCCTCCTCCACCACCTCAAACATCTATCTTTGCTACTATCACAGATCTTCTTGTCAAACAGGACAAGACAGATGTAGTTGAGATGCGAAATTGCCTCAGAGAACTGGATCGGATAAGGAAAGAGCATAAGGGAAAAGAAAAAATCCCTAAAGAATCTTCTCTTACCATAAGAGAACCAGATTAGATGATGCTGTCAAATCTATTAGAATCTTTTATCAGAGATTTGGGTAATCAGGAAGCACCGCCTAATCCTGTTACTTCACAACCTACACCATAGATTGATCCTGTCATTTCGACAGACCAGGATTTATTTCCAACAGCATCAACATTTCCAAATATTTTTTATGCTGACTCAAATTCAGTATCCATTTCGTCTTCATCATCTTTTTCAATTCCTCCCATTGATTCCTTTCCCATTGCGCCAGTCACCTCATCAATATTTATGGCCAATCCACCAGACTTTGATATGGAATCAAACCCTTCTGAACCAGAGGTTGTTCAACCGAACAATTTCTCTCAGAATCCATCCACTTCATCAAAACAATTTTTCACTATTGATGACATTCCGTATTACAAATGGCCAGAAAGACTTGAAGAATTCCATACTTGGCTAAACAACCAAACCATTACCAACCAGGACAAGTATGATGTTCTTTTTAACTTTGTCACAAGGTTTACAGGCAGCCTTAAACTTTGGTGGCAATCGGTGTCAGAACAAGACCAGCTTCACTTTTTACTCTCACCAAATTTCCAGCATGCCATTACCCTTCTATACCACTTTTTTGTGGGAAAACCGGTTGACCTCATAGAGCTTCGGAGAAGAGAATTTTTTGAAAGAAAATGATATTCTCTTCAGAAAAACATCTTGATAAGCATTATCGTGAAATGCTTAAGCTCTTCTATCAAATTGGAGGTGATGCAAATTTGAAGCATGTCTTTTTGACATCCGTTCCCAAAGAATTATCTCAAATGGTAGAGAGAACCTTCCTCTCTAGACAAAGGAGAATCCAAGACGTTCCATTAGGAGAACTCCAATAAGAGATCCATTTGTGCCTTGAAGAATTATGTATTAAACGCCAAATGATCCAGACTTATGTCCATGACAACAGAGAGCTTGATACAGCTTGTTCACGTCAAAAGCTAAAGATCAAATGCTCCAAGAACGATTGTGATGGTTCTTGTGGCAAATCTTCCAAAAAAAAGAAGCATTTCAAGAAGGTCTTGATAAATAAATCCAGACATGGCTCTAGCTCTAAGCACTCCCGAAGAAAGAAGAAATGACGATACCTACGTAAAAGGAAAGATCGCTCAAGTCATAAAAAATCAAGCCGATGCTTCATCTGCAACCAAAAGGGACATTTTGCAAAAAATTGCCCTCAGGCAAAAAAATGTCAGAACCGTTTGATACATCATATAGAAAATGAAACTAGTTTCTCTCTTGAAAATGATGATATCGAATCTTTATTTTCTGTGGATGAAGAATCATGTGAACAAACCCTTTGTGTCATTCCTAGTTACCAAACTCCAAGTCATACTAATTCGAATTCAGATTTTGAAGATGTTTTCCACATCTCTCTTACCCCTTTCGAAGAAAGCATTGACATATTTGCAAACCAAACTCACTGCCCCATTTTCCCTGTGAAAATCTTCACTTCAAAGTTTGCCAAACCAATTAATGTCATTGCCCTCATAGATACTAGAGCAGCTTCATCAATCTTAGACACTAAAGTTCTTCCTGAAAAATATTGGACTTCTTGTGTCCAATATTTCAACTCTGCTTCGGGAGATACTTTTTTTACAAATGTGAGAACTACTCCAATAACTATCTAGTTTTTTCCACAATGCTCCATAACTACAAAAATCTTTGGCTCCAGTCTCCCCAACAAAGATTTGATCATTGGTTGGGACATCATGACTCAGATTTCTCAACTTCGCATCATTCCTGGAAAAAAGGTCTCAAATTTAAAGATCAGTTTTCTGAATTTGTCAATATTCAGAGACTTTTTTCCATTCAAATGAGTCTGTTAGATCCAATCATGCAAAAATTGCTGGAATCGTGTTCGGAATCCCATTCCGAATTTGCTCAGAAGTGTTCCCATCCTTTATGGAAGAACCGAGAATTTTTTGTTTGCCTTCCTTTTAAAAAAAAAAATGAAGATATCAATCCAACCAAGGCGAGCCACATGAGAATTAATCCAGAACACTTGGTTTTAGCTCAAAGGGAATGCTCGGAATTATTACAGCAAAGCCTTATTGAAATTTCCAATTCTCAATGGGCTTGTGAAGCTTTTTATATCAATAAGCGTGCCGAGCAAAATCGTGGGAAAATGAGATTGGTCATTAATTACCAATCTCTAAACCTTTTTCTTCAGGATGATAAATTCCATTTACCTTCCAGAAACTCTCTTTTTGCTGGATTATCCAAAGCCCAAATCTACTCTAAATTTGATCTTAAAGCCGGATTTTGGCAACTGGGCATTCATCCTGAAGATAGACCCAAGACAGGATTCTACATTCCAAACCAACACTTCCAATTGAAAGTTCTTCCTTTTGGTTTAAAGGTTGCTCCATCACTATTCCAAAAGGCCATATATCGAATTTTCCTACCAATCTTGTCAAGTGTAGCAGTATATATTGATGACATCCTGCTCTACAGTCTTGATGAGCAGTCACACTGCCAACTTCTTGAACAATTTGCTGAAATTGTGAAAAGAATGGAATCATGCTCTGTCAAAGAAAGATGAATATTGCCCAAACAGAAATTGAATTTCTTGGTATGCACCTTAACAAAAACACATATTACCCAAGGCCACATGTTGCTAAGGAATTATTGAAATTTCTTGACTAGAACTTCACAACAAAGCAAGTTCAGCAATTTCTTGGGATAATCAATTATCTCAGAGATTTTGTTTCAAATATTGCAAAGCTGTTGATTCCACTGCAGACAATGCTGAAAAAGAATCCTCCACCTTAAGGAAAATCTCAGACTGATGCAGTTGCTGAACTCAATGAGATCATGCAGTCTCTTCCTCTACTTCAAATCCCATCAATAGGGAAGAGAATTCTCTAGTGATGAATATTGGGTTGCCATCCTGTTTGAAGAAATTGATGGTAAGAGGCATCTGTGTGCCTATAAAAGTGGTAAATTTTCTCAAGCTGAAATGCATTATCATTCCACTTTTAAAGAAATCTTGGTAGTAAAGAATGGAATAAAAAAGTTCGAATTCCATCTTATTGGCCATCACTTCCTAGTAGAATTAGATATGGCATCTTTTCCTCAGATGACCAAGTTTAAATAGAAGCAGGTTCCAAATTCCCAACTGCTTCGATGAGCTGAATGATTTTCAAAATACTCTTTTGAGACTAAACACATTGTCGGGGATAAGAATGTGCTTGCAGATTTCTTGTCAAGGCCAAAAGCACCAGCAGAAATCAACATGTACATCATGAGGCATGCTTTCCATACTTTTCATCACAATGAGAAGTATAAGATTGAGAAGATCAAAGACTAGCCAAGTTGGCAATACCTTCTTGAGATCATTGAACAAATCCAGAATGACAGCCTCATTGAAAATCTGGAAAAACTCATGTGGCAATGCCACACAGATCTATTCCGCTTTAATGGAGGTTCAATTCTTTATCCTTTTGGATTGAAAACAGATTGTCCGTTTATTCATCCCCTTATCTGGAAAGAAGATGATTTTCCTGACCAACTTCGATGGTTATTATGGTACTTAACCAATAAGTACGTGATAGCTATTGAAATTCCAACCAGAAGGTTCATTGCTAACCTTACCAGGATATTTGCACTCGGCAGAGGTAAGAATAAAAATGAAAATGACAAAAATATTTTAGATTTTCTTAACTGATTTTATCCTCCAACTCATTGGAAATGGCTCCTCGAGAAAGAACTAAGAACCACATCACCAAACCCTGAAGTCCACACCATTCTGTTCTTTCGGCGACCTTGGCGTTTTTTCGCAAATAATAGCAACATCATCAATGCTCCACAGACTATAGGTACCACATCTTATAAGCCTCAGTTGGATAACAGACAAGCTTGGGTTCACAAATCTTATCTAGGACATGTTGGATGTTGTGAGCACCAATACCGAAAACTCTAGAGAATTTTATGCCAAGAAAATAAAACAATTCCTCCAGATGCATGGAATTATAATGTACTCACTACATGGGATCATTATAGCCTCATTGAAGAAGCCATTGAAGCTCTAGCAGAGTTTAGACAGGCATCATCATCGCAAGAGATGATAGACATTATAGCCTCATTGAAGAGGACCTTTGTCCTTATCCCAAGGCATGAACACATCATTCTATGCACAGCCATCCAATTGGTCACAGCCAAACATTCCTACCGACACTATAGATGATGACAACACAAACTGGGCTCAGGAAGAAGCATCTCACTGGGCTCACGAGGAAGCATCTGCATCCACAACACACCAGCTGAATCAGATTCTCTCACCAGAAGACCTTGAAACACTTGAACAAAAATATGATGAACATTGCCTAGCAACAGTCCACAGCTCAGATGACTCAGACTATGACTACAATGCTCGTGACGGACGAGATCGCTGAAAAGCCGTTGTTCGTACAATTTCACTGTAGCAAGTTACTGTTCACTTTTACTATAGCAGTAGGTTAGGGAAATCACTGTTCACTGTTACTGTTCATACCGTGCGAATAATTCCCTTTTGGCGCCTCTATTTATTCCAGGACCCGTGAGCTTGGTCCGTTTGTGTGTGACCTCTTATTGCCTATAAAAGGTGAGGAGGATGTAATGTGTTAGGCAGAGTCCCTTGAGTAAAGTGTGTGCTTTGTGAAATTCTCTCCATAGCTTTCTAAACTTCTATTTCTTCTCTAGCCTGGTAGGATCCTCTGAGAAATGCAGCTCGGATAGTTAGAAATGGTACCATTCTGGTTCTATATGGGTGTCTCTAGGCTTTGAACTAAGGGCCGAATAGTTTTCTGCTAAAAGGCTATCCCTGAAGGGCTTGAACTAGTGTTGTGTTCGCCCACTGTGGGAAGGCATACTTGCAGAAAACTGACTTCGTTCTCCCTGGTTCGTTGTCTAGATCCATTCTATGGTATCATACTTTTTGAAGAAATCAATGGTAAGAGGCATCTTTGCGTCTATAAAAGTAGAAATTTTTCCTAAGCTAAAATGCATTATAATTCTACTTTCAAGGAAACATTGACTATTAAAATGGAATAAAAAAGTTTGAATTCCATATTAGCCATCATTTTCTAGTAGAATTAAATATGGCATCTTTTCCCCAAATGACCAAATTTAAGCAGAAGTAGATTCCTCATTCTCAACTGCTTAGATGGGCTGAATGGTTCTCAAAGTACTCATTCGAAACCAAACACATTATAGGTAGAAAAAAATGTGCTTGCTCACTTTCTCTCTAGGCCAAAGGCACCAGCGGAGATTAATATTTATATTCTAAGGCACTCTTTTCCCCAGCAAGAAAAATACAAGATTGAGAGAACGCGGGAATAACCAAGTCTAGAATACCCCTAGGAGATCATTGACCAAATTCAAGATGACAACCTCGCTAAAAATATTGATAATCTCATGTGACAATGTCATTCAGATCCCTTTTAGATTCCATGGAGACTCAATTGTTCATCTTTTTGGATTAAACCCCAGGTATTCATTCAAACATCCATTAATCTAGAAGGAAGATGATTTTCCTGAATAATTTCGATAGCTGTTATGGTACTTAACCAATAAGTATTTAATAGCCATTGAATTTCCACCAAAAAATTCATTGTTAAGTTAACTAGGCTGATTGCCCTTGGTCATAACAATGAAAATGAAAGTGACAGAAATCTTTTGACTATGCTCAACTAGTTTTATCCTCCAACTTATTGAAAGTGCCTCTTTCTAGAAGAACTTAAAACTGCTTGAGCAAAGCTAGAAACACATACCATTGTGTTTTTCCATCAACCATGGATTTTTGTGTGAAATGATGGCACCCTCACCAATGCTCTTAAAGGAGTAGAAACCAGAACCTACAAACCTCAACCACATTTTCAAGAAGCTCGTATTTACAAATCATTTCTTAATTGCATGAAATCTATTGAATACAACTATAGAGAATTCCAGAGAGTTCTATGTCAAGAAAACTGGACCATTCCTGAAGAAGTATGAGATTATACAACACTTGTCCCATGGGACAACTTTAGACTTGCCCCTGAAGCCAAAAAATCACTCGAAGAATTCAATCAGGCACAAAATCAAGCAAGGACAACTCAATCATAGGAACAAGAAAGGACTGTAGATGATCTTACACAATTTTCTCAAGAATCTTATGCCCAATGGGGGACTTCTCTCTCTAGACCCCTATGATCAAGGACTTTTGTCTTTATCTCTTGCATTATACCCTAATGACACTTCTTATTATGTCCAAACATCCAACTGCACTCAAACATTCATTCTTGAAAGAATGAATACCGATACTTTAGGACCCTTCGGGACTCATGAAGAAAGAACTTTTTCAAGTGGTTTAAGTATGTGGGACACCTTGATATTGCAAAGAATATTTGCTCGTAGCCTAGACAGTCCTCTTGTTCCTGACATTGGTCTTATTGAACAACACTACATGGAAGATTAGCTAGCGTATCACAGCTTAGATAGTTAAGATTATGACTACAACTCTCGAGATGGGAGATAGGACAGTAGTAAAGTTACTATAGCACAAATCACAATAGCAATACTGTAGTAATATGCTAGAAAAATCATTGTCCATAATCAATATTCATATCATCTAGAATAAATCCCAACTGGGATTCCCAGGGTTTTTGGTTCAAGACTCGTGAACATGGTCTTTGTTTTATGTGATCTCTTGAAGCCTACAAAAGGCAAGAAGGATGTAATGTTTTGGGCAAGGTCTCTTAAAATAAAGTGTGTTATTGTCCATTGACACCTAAATTTTGACAATCCAATTATTCACTTATTACATTAAAAATTAGGGATTAATTTTAACCCATAAACAAAAATATTAGAATTAAATTGCATAACATATAGTTTTAGGAGCATTTTTTTTATTGCATTTGCATTGGACTAGTGATGGATGGGTTTGACTTGATGGTTCTAAACTTTAATTAAACGAGTTTGATTAAGCCCTCGGCAAGACAAAATTGGCCCAAGCCTGATATTCTCTGATAACTGGAAATTGACTTATGAGGAATGACAATTCGATATATTCGGTAAATCTTTCATATATTCATGCAATACACACACTGAAAGATATATTTCACAGCAGAATGGAAGATTTCTGAAGAAATATCGAAATAATAAGAGGGAATATTGCACGTGAGAGAAATATATTGTATCAACATAGGGAAAGGAATGCGTAAGAAATCCGCATGCAATTGGTCTACGAGGGAAACAAAATATAGGAAAGGAGATGTAGCATGCTCACGCAATATTGGCGAGAGGAAAGAAATTTTGTTTCTTTCCTTGGTGGGCCTCTTTATTTTGCATATAAAAAGGGAGTCTCTCTTCTTGTCCAAGCGGGGCGACAACACAATTGAGAATACACGGTTACAACATAAAGATACACGAGAATATGTGTGTGTGAGAGAGAGAGAGAGAGAGAGAGAGAGGGCCGTGAATGAGCGACGTAAAGATTCCATCATTCTCGCCAGCTGCGGCGAGTCCCTGCAGCTGAGATCGGACCTCCTCGTTCTGGGGTTCGTCGCTTCAACTCAGCCAATCACGCACGAGGGCGATGCAGTTGCCGTTTCCTTTCAAGTCCCTCCAACGACGACGTTCTCCGAAATTCCTGCACTAACGGCGATCCGTTTCTTCTTCCCAAGCCTCGCACCAACGACGTTGATTCCCAGTTCAACCCCCTCGTTCCTCTTGGCGTGCTACGTCCCTGGTGTTGTCCTTGGTGTCTCTTGCACATCCGGACGTCTTGCAGCTTCCCATTGATAATGATGCCACCTCAAGCAACACACATATAACTCTTTCAATCCTTTTACACCTGTCTAGTGCAGAAATTTCTCCGTGTGCAGATTCCCAGGTGTTTGAGAACGCTTATAGTGCGACTTTGTTCTTACTGCCAATTGCTTCATAATGGTTGTGGACACTTCCTCGGGCCATCCTTGAGGCCATCACGACACGAGTCTCTCGTCGTGTGCCGACCTGAGAGCCATCTGCTGTGCTGAGCCTCACCCACGAGCCATTCTCGGTCATCAGTTGAGCCAATTCCGTTGAGCTCAAATTTGGCAATATTACTTGCGAAATTAGGTAATTATTTTATCCAAATTTGATGTGGATATTTTATTGCCTAATATATGTCTATTAATATATAGTGTTCATATCCATGTATGATAGACATATCTCTAAATTAGGATTTATTTCCTAATTCGCAACCACATATAATCTTTAATTCCATTTATAAGACTTTAGATGGAATTATTGATTCTGCGGGAATCTTTAAAATTGATATTTTGATCTTTAAGGCTTAAGATCAACTCATCGATTTTATTCACGAAATTTCAAGTTGGTTGGATATTATTTCCTTATTCGCATTGATTGGATGATATATGATCTTGAGTGATTTGGTGCTTATCTTACTTTAATTGCTTTATTTATCCCAAAAATACAAAAAAAGATTGCATTTTCATATCATGTAGAATTAGAATTGATTTTCTAGATAGAATCGCGTGATAGAATAGTTGGATACCTTTCTAATTATATTAGAATGCATATTTAGATGATATCTAGGTTAGATAATATTTTGGAATTAAATTGCATGTTGAGATAAATTTCTAAGTTAATATAGGATTCAGATTAGTCTATTTCCTAACTTAAAATAGATAATATATCACTTTAGTTGGATTTTTATTAGTAATTTTTAATTACGAATTTTTATTAAAAAATGCAAAATTATCATACGCATGTCATATAGAATCAAGTTCATATTATTTAGTAATTGTTGCTAGGTCCAATTAATTAGAAATTGCCCGTCATTAGAATTAGGCCATTTACTTAAATTGCATGGCATATAGCTTAGATTTCATTAAACAAGAGAAAATCCAAAAAAATTTTGAGTGGTTGCGTGTTAATTAGAAATCATATGTGGGGTTGTTGATGTGAATTCTGACCTAACATTATAGATGCTTTCGTTACTACGAGATAAGTCCCGTAATTTATTTATTACTTTATTAGGTGTTAAATTGGTGATTTGCGCACCTACATGATAACCTCACATGTTAAGAATGTAAATTAAAATCAATTCAAGCTGTCTACAAAACATTTTTTCGAAATAGAAGAGAAAATGTATCGAAAGGACGTTAGAGAAATCTAGCATAATCAAGTCCTCAAACTCACAATCTTTGGTTCGTAGGAGTAAAGTAAAACTCATGTTACTTTATTTGGGTTTCAAATCAACCGATCGAATAATAGATTAGTGACGATTCCTAATTAAAAATCATTTACATGTTAAAAACTTAAACTTAAGTCTTGAATTGGTGGGCTTGGGAGAGCCTAAGCTAAGCTTAGATTTAGTAGTCCATTAGCCAAACCCTAGGTGGTGTACCCGAGATTGCAACATTGTCAAAATTCTCTCATGTTTCTCTAAGCACTTTTTCTTCTCTAGTCTCGTAGGATCCATTGAGAAATATAGTTTTGTTAGTTAGAAATGTTACCATCCTGACATTCTTGAGTGTTTCCATACCCTGAACTAGATCTCTAGATAGGCTGCAGCTAAAAAGCAGTCCTTGAAGGAGTTGAAAAAAAATGTTCGCCTACTGTTGGATAGCATATTTGCTGCAATTGACCTATTTTTCCCTAGTTCGTAGCATAGATCCTGTTAGCATTTCCTGGTAAAAATTGGCCGAACTGATTATATTGACAAATTGTCAAATGGTTTAGTATTTAATTAGCAAAATAAAAATGTATAAGATTGAATTAGCACATATACAACAAGTTTAGAACTATTTTAATAATTTTCCCTAGAAAAAGGAATGAGAATGTAGTTTTAAATAACGTTGTATTTTTCTAATACTACGTGTTCAATTAAAATGGAAATTTTGCAATATCGGCAATTTGGGATAAGTAAAAAGGGTGGGAAGAGTCATCCAATGTTAGTGAATCACCATGACCATTTTCTTAAGCAACACACAGCCTCTACATAATGTTCGGTTTCACAACAACTATGACTCAAAGGTTCAAAGTTGACACGTTCATCCCTGTAGTCCAACCAAATTGTTAGCAATTAGAAAATCTTTCCACACGAGTTATAGCCAGGCAATGGAGTAGGCACTGTCCAAAAACTCATTTACAACTTGGATCAAACTCATGATTTCGTAAAAAAATGGTTAAGTCCTTTACCACTAGGCTAACAACCACCTCCATGGTGCCATGTTAGCAATTTGAATATCATACAAGATTGCAGTAATCCCTAAATAAAGTGCTACATGGTCAATGAGATTTTGTCTTTGTAAGACCTGCCTAGGTAGAGGATCTAATTTAGACATGAGCAGCTCTTTAAATTGCTCACATGGTTTCTTGGAAGGGGTTTCCCTAAAACCCTTTCCCACAGGGCTCTCCGCCACAACCCAAAATCCCCCTTCAGGGGGTGAGGGTAAGGATCCCACCTTGGATCCCGCGATGCCTCATCCCCGTGAAATACCAGGTCAAGGTATAGGAAATGAAAGGAATTGCCCTTTCAATAGGTTTCTAATTGATTCTAATCCCCATTGTGAAAATAACTTCCAACAAGGAGTAGCATAACAAAATTTTGCACTGTAATTTTCACTTGGAATGTTAGCATCGACAAGTTAATCACTTAGACTCATTTTATTATCCACTAAATCGTATGTTAAATAAATACTATGATATCCACTAAGTCCTACTACAATAAAGTTGAACATGAGTTCTTTTTATCAGAGATCTTATCTCTGATGTTAGTGTTACCAATCTATGACACATGCACTGGATGATGACATATAAATTGTTACTAGCTGGAGATTAAGGGTACAAGTATTGAGAATATGAAGAAAGAATAGTCTAATCATAAATTGTGTGGCTAACTATGGTAATCGCTCAATCACATTGTCTACGTGATATGCATTGAAATCAACTTTCACTTTTGGATTTAGAAACTCTCGGTCTTTTATTGATCAGCTTCTTTACGTGCCTATGCTATATCTTTACAAGTCATGTGATTGCTATGAAGCAATGTGTTGACACCTAATTTTAGCAAATCTAGGGAAACAAGGAAAATAAAAATTGCATTAGAACAAATAAAAGAAAATAATAATAATAAATTGAGGAAATCGATTTGATTGAATATGCATGAAAATTTGGAATTCTGATGAATATTCGGATTTTGTTAAATGCAGAAGCAATTCAAAAATCAAATGAAAAAGGGCAAGAATTTTACAAAATGAAAGAAATTTGAGCAAAATCGAGCTGATTGCGAAATCACGCTCTGATTTACAATTTTAATTTAATGTGACTAAAGACGAAACTCAGAAAATACCATACAAAGCGGTTGTCTGGAATCACTATAAAAGAGAGCTTCATTTTTTGTGAGAGGAGGAGGCTTTTTCGAAAAATTTGAGGGCGAATTCAGAAAGAAAATTCGTGCGGAAGAGAAAAATTCGTGAGACGGTGAAAAAAGAAGAAGAAATTCGTAAAAAAAAAAAAAAAAAAAAAAAAACCTCCTCCCCTTTTTTTTCGTCCGAGAGCAATCTTGTCTCTTTCTCTCTGGCAAGCTGCAGAGAAAAGCAAAAAGGTCAGCAGGAGGTCAACACAGCAGAAAATACAGCAGAGAGAGAGACGTGAGAAGACGTCTGAAAAAAAAAAAAAAAAAAAGAGAACTGGTCTTCTTCGCACGGCTCCTTCTCCCTCTGCCGGTCCCCGACGCCGTGACCGACGCCGATCCCTGCACAGCTCCGCCGCGCCTCCGCTTCCCATCCTCGCGCCAGACGCCGCTGCTCCAGTGCTACCCAACGCCAGCAGCCGAGCCGCCGATCCTCGCGACGCTGCACCAGCCTGAGAACCCGCGCCGACCACCGCACCAGCAACGCCTCAGCCTCGCTTCCGCCTGCTGCAGCCACGACCCAGCACCTCTGCCTGCGCCTCCGCCTCGCCTGCAACCTGTAGATCCCGTGACCCGCTTGCTGCTCGCCCCTCCGCTCCGTCGCCCCTCCGGACGCCGCATCGCCGCTTCGCTCCTGCAGCCAGCCCCTGCTCCATCAGCACCCGACGTCCGCGACGCCGCTGCAACCGGGCACCAACCTCTGCCCAGCGCTCGTCGCGACCTGCAGTGCCGAACGACAGTCTTCGTCGCGCGCCATCTGCAACCGACGTCGCCACTCACCACCGCCCAGACAGCCTCTGCTTGCGCACCCAGCGACCTCCGCGTCTCCAAGCTCGAGCCGCACGCCGCTGCTGCCCCGCCGACGCCTGCCGCGCTGCCTTCCGCCCGAGTGCCGTCCAGCCAACGTCTGCAGCTCCGCCGTCCCGCGCCTCAGCCCGTGCCGTCTTCGCCAGCGATCCGCTCCCCGTCGACGCTGCTGTCCTCTTTTCCTTAGGTAGTTAGTTTATTTTTATTTTTATTTTTTTTATTTTTATTTTTTTTGTTATCATTGTAAGGTGGTTTTCATTTTATAAATTTTGTAGACATTGTCCACAAGGATTTTGTCTAGAATTTTTATAATTATTAATTTGATCCGTAAGACGTCGGATTATTTTTTTAATTTATTAATTTTGGGACTTTTTGGTAGAATTTCAATTGTTAAATCATTATAATTATTAATTTGGTCCGTAAGACTTCGGATCAGATTTTTAATTATTTTGATCTCTTTGTCGTGATAATTAGGGTTAAGATAATCGTTAATTTGACCTGTGAGACAACAAGTTATTTTTTTGATTATTTTAATCATTTATTTTGTTGATAGCTTAGATTTAATATTTATTTAATAATTACTTATCTTTAAAAAAAACTAAAAAAATCAGAAAATAAAAAAAATCAAAATTCTGCATGAGCATATAGGTTTAGTAAATCATACATGTAGGTTTAGTAGATTAGAATTTTCTTAAGATTACATTTTTAGTATTGCATTTTTAGAAATAAGTTAGGGTTGGACCTAAATAATTTTTTTTTAGATAATGTTCGCACATCTTAAATCTCATTTTTTAAGATAGGATAGGGTTTAAGTCAAATTAATCCCTATAATAAATTAGAAATTCATCCCTTTTTAGATAGTTTAATTAGGGTTTTTATTAATTCCGAATTTCAATAAATAAAAAAAACAAAAATACTAAGTGCATATTAACTAGTTTGCATAATAGGATCATTTAATCAGAATTTGTTCATTAGTAAAGTTAGGTCATGAGGTGCATAATAACTAGTTTGCATAATAGGCCCATTTAATTAGAATTTGCATATTGATAAGATTAAGTCATTTAGTTAAAAAATGCATTTTTATAAAAGAATTCTAATTTCAAAGAAAATCCAAAAAAATCATTTGTTTTGTGTGATTTGCTTTGTGTGATGCAATTTATTTATTTATTTATTTGAATGTTTAATAGTGAATGAGCATCCGTGTGGTCACCATACTTGCATGGTAGTAATTTAGGTTAAAATAAATCCAAATTACTTGCAAAAACATTTTTTGAAAATAAAAGAAATGGTACCGAAAGGACATTAGAACAGTCTAATGTAACCAAGTCCCCGTACCCTTAATCTCTGGTTCGTAGTAAAATAATTCTCCAATTATTTTAATTAAGTATCTAATCGACCTATCGTGAATCGATTAATGGCAACTCTTAGTTAATAATCTTTTACATGTTTAAAAATTTAGACTTAAGTCGCGATTTGGTATATGCTTGGGAGAGCCCGAGTTAAGTTTAAAAACTTGACAATCCATTAACCTAGTTTTAGGTGGAGTAACCGAATTTTAGGTCGCGGCACAGTGCCTCTTTTAACAGCGTGCACCCTGTGACGTACTAATGAGAAATACATATTTAACAAGCGAGTATCTCACAAGCACAAGTTAGTAGTTAAGAAATCAACCAAAGAAATTCTGAAAATAATATCTTACATATTGAATAATTTCAAATTAAATTTTCTAGATTCTGATTGACTACGGACATCATATTAACAAACAATAATTGTAAAAATCCCCTTAAAAGAGGGACTCCACTCTCGAGACTCCTCCCTAATTTGTGTTTGTTCTCAAATACCTTATCAACTTGATCAATTTAGCTCAATAACTCGACCTCATCGTCGACTAAAATTATTGCCAGGTGACAAACGTGTGCATTGCACTGTTCTCAACCGGGGATATGAACCTAGCTTGTGTTTGAGAACAATGTCATAAGACATGTTAGGTTTGCAATGAGTATTTCACTCATCTCTATTCACCCCAAGCGCAGATGGCTATTATATATCATCCTACCTAGCGATAGTCAAAATGTGTAATACACCCTGATGTGGAGTTTACCTTTTCCATCGTAGAACTCTAGAGGTGTTAAATGGGTCGTTAATGGGTCAAGCCTTATTTTCTAAAGCACCCATAATGGGTTTTAAAATTAAAGAGAGTGAAATATATGGGTCTTATATGGGTCAACTTTGTACCGATTTATCAACCCATTTATTTTCACCCAAAGCCAAAACCTCACAAGTCATAATCTCTCTCTTCTCTCTTTAACTTTATATATATATATTTTAAACCGAAATTATATTTATTTTTTTATTTTTCTTTCTTCTTTTTTTTTTTTTTTCTATCTTCTTCCTCCGGTCGCCGGCACGGTGATGGTCGGTGATTGGCCAGGTGAACCTCGAGCTCGTTGGATCTTGCGATGCCGCCGACGCTTGGCGAGCTCGAGCTCGCTGGATCTTGCGATGCCGCCGACGCTTGGCGAGCTCGAGCTCGCTCGATCGGCGATGCCGCCGACGCTTGGCGAGCTCGAGCTCGCCGGATCTTGCGATGCCGCCGACGCTTGGCAAGCTCGAGGCTCGCTCGATCGGCGAGGCGGAGGCCTTGCTCGATGCCGGCGAGCCTCGAGCTCGCCCGATCTAGCGAGGTGGAGGCCTCGAGCTCGCCAGATCTGATGAGGCGAAGGCCTCACCCGATGCTGGCGAGCTTGAGCCCGTCAGATCTGGCGAGCCTTAAGCTCGCTAACATCGACGAGCCGGGCGAGCTCGAGGCTTGCCCGTGGCCGGTCGCCGATTATCATCGTGGCCGGCGGCTGGCCAAAAAGAAGAAGAAGAAGAAGAAGAAGAAAAAAGAGAAAATTATATTTAAAAACAAAAAATTATTAAAAAATTATTTTTTAAAAAATAAAAGATAATTAAAATTCGATTTTTTTAAATAATTATTTTAAAAATTATAAAAATTTTCCAGTAAATTTGTGTTGTATAAAATTATTTTAGCAATACCATTTTTTAAATATATATATGTATGTATGTATGTATGTATGTATAAAATAAATTAAGTTTAGTTAAATGGGTCGGGTCTAGGTTGGGTATGGGTCGGGTATGGGTCAAATTTTTTTTTTTCCAGGAATCTCCGTGCGCCGCTTCGCGGCGGAGTAAACCCTAGGGGAGGAGCATGAGAGTTACCACCACCCTTTCTGCCCCGGGCAAGTCGTGGGTTCCTTTCCAACAAGGCAGATGACATAGAGATTCGAACTCCAAACCTCTCTCGAAAGGAACTGAAGCTCAACCACTACGCCGCCACCATGGATGGTGTATAGGTCAAAATTTTTGCATTGCAATAAACGGGTTAAATGGGTCGATTTGGGTCGGACCATTTATGACCCGACCCGACCCACCCGTTTAACGGGTCTATAGAACTCTAATTTCTTATTTATCTTTATCTTTTTGATAGAGAGAAAATATGGAGGACAGCACGGATCTTCCATCCCGGCGGTTCTCTCGCCCCATTTCCTCCTTATGCCTTTCGGACTTGCTCAGGTCCATCGACGACTAAAACTATTGCCGGGCGACAAACGTGTGCATTTTCGGAATTTTCCCCGTTATCCACCGATTACGCACCGTTTATTTTCCTGAGAATCCTCCTTTCGCCCCTCCCTCCTCAGCAGTGTCCGAAGCAGAAGATGTCGTTCTCGCTGTCGCCTGCATTCCCACTCAAACCGCCCCCGCCCCTGCGCTCCCACCGCTCGGACAACCGTCGCCCCGATCACCCCGCGGCTCGCCATCTCGATGGTGGCGCCGCGGCTTCGCTGAAGCCGCGGAGATTCGGCGTCGGCTCGGGGCTGAAGTCGCGCGAATGGTCCGGCCGCAAGCGACGTCGCTTCCGGTGCGAAGCCCAGCTGGGTGACCTCGCGCCGGTCACCTCCGCGGTTTATGGGTCTCTCCTCCTCGGCGGCGGGCTCTTTGCCTGTACTCATTTGTTCTCTTCTTTGGCAATTTCTCATTTTACATTGATTGCAATATGCACCTTTTTTATGGGTAATTTGAAAGATGTTGATATAAGTAATGACATGTTAGAGATGAGAGAAGTGAAGTTTGAGAGAATTTGTGGGTGCAGTTAGCAGGTCGGGAAGCAAGGGCTCACTTGCTGGAGGGTGCACTGGGGCAGTTCTGATGGCCACTGTGAGTGAAATTTGCCTCTGCTTTGACTGTTTCCTTGATTGTCGAATTCTTTCCTCCGTTCTGGATACAATTTGTGATCTTTAGGACTTAAAAGACACAAGGGACCAAATGTCCTGCTGTGAAAGTAAAAGAAGATATTTTGGTGCTTCTCTGGGGCTTCTTGGTATCATTCTAGAGTAGAAAGTGGGACTTGGTTAAGGGAATCCTGCAAAAGAAGACTAGTTGGATTGGTTGACCCCGTTCGCGTAGTTTTGTTCATAGGAGGAATTGCGGGTGTTTGTTATCAACATATAGCGAGACGATGGTGGGGACGGAATTTAGGGACGGGAATGGGGGTCATTAAGGAAAATTACTGAACATTTCATTGGGTGAAATTGCAATTTATCGAGCGCCTGGTGTTTGTCTATGCCCTACCCCAGCCTGCAAAGTCCACCAGTGTGCTGAAACATTTGGGTGAACTTTGAAGGAGTGCAGTCTTGTTGATTGACCTAGCATTGAATCAGCATCAGCTGCTTTTCCCCTTTGAACTTTTCTGGTCCATTGACCTTGTTATGCAGCAAGCATTAGCTGCTCGATCCCTTCAAAAATTTTCTCATGCAGGTGCTATTTTCACCCACTTTGTTTATCTGTCCAATCTCAAAACCTAAGTTATTCCCATGTTCACATCTTTTATGATGGATTGTTATTGCCCAGCAGATATATTAGGAGTGAATTTCGCATGGCATCAAACTTACCTTTGGGTAGCATGAGACCTCCACGGAAACAAGTGGATGTTCTTTCCCCGTAGAAAATCAAGGTGTGGAGAAACAATAGAAAATCTAGCTCTGATTTTTAATAGTAACATGAGTATGAAGAAGAATTGAGTTTGGAGGAGACTCAGTGCTTCTTTGGGACAGAGAGTGATTGACTGCTTTTAAATTTAGTGAGGGTCAAAAGTTGCTGTACCAACTTCCATGCGAATCTTCTGTCATAAAACAAAAACCATATCCTGTACCATGTGCTTATTCTGGAAAAATTGATTTTTGGCCATTAGCTTTCACTGGAAGAGTCTACTGGCTGCATGCATCAAATGATCAAACACTGTGCTTCATGATTTTCAGGCACTCAATCTGTCTCCATTTACTTCAGATGAGATTCTGTTCACGTTTAATATGGTTACCAATGTCCTTTATTTGGTTTGTGTATGTACTTCTGTCCGATTCACTGGCAATAGAGGTAAGTTTGCAAGTCAAATAAACTAGGTTGGTCACACTCTTATGGTTTTAAAGACACACCCACACACAATTCCTTTGTGATGAACGTGGTGGTCAATGAGATAGCATCAACAATGATTACACGATTGACTGCTCTCCAGAAGTGTACTTTTTAGTTCTTCTGTAGTTATCTTGTTAACCTTGCCTTTAAATAGTTTTAAATGCTACAGAGTTCACTCTGAGATTATGAAGCAATCTGCAGAACTAGTTTACTTAGGTTGTAGTTTGGAGGTGAAGTGAAAGGTCGCATCTTAATGCTATGGAGAACAAATAATAGAAATTCTTCTTCACAGCTTTTACAACATTCAAATTTATTACCTCTTTTATATGAGGACTCACTCGGAACAATTTGAGTATTATGGAGAAGGACAAGGTAGCCATTCTCATCCTTTTTCATTTTATACTTGTCAGAAATTTATCATTGTTTAAATGAGTGAAATGGCTGAGCTGCAAATTGATGCATAACATTTGCAAGTTTTTAGCCTGAAGAAAGGGTTTTGAGGAAAGTCCCCTAAGCAGTGCCTCTTTTACTTTCTTTCTGTTAAATTATGTTATTATTCATGGGGCAAGGTTATCTATTCCAATTTCACCAAGAGAATAGCTCAATAAGGCTTAAGCTACAATGTTTTCTTGGCAGCACACCATCTGATATGTACTCGTCTCAGGATTAGAATTAGTAAAACTGCATTGCATTGTCTCTTTATATTTCTGCAGAAATTAAGGATATCTGGTGAACTCTGAAGTTTCTCCAATGCTACGCCAATTCTGTTGTGACTTCCCCTTGTTCAAACCATTGTCCCAGCAACGACCTTGTCCTAAAGCTTTACTACTTAGGAAAACCTTCTCAGAGAAACTAGATACACATGTCACACATACCTTTTTTCTTTTATTGTTCATGTCACATATACTTTAATGTGCAGTTTCCTTGCTTCACATGCATGAGTGGAATGACTAAAAGGTCGATAGCGACACTGAGAGCCTATCATTCAAATACCTTTTTGAGGTCTGAATGAGCGGGAATAGAAAATCCGATTAATATTGTTTTCCAAAACTCTGCATCTAAGTCCTTTATAATCACTAACTGATGTGACTAATTAAAAAAAAATGCATCTTAAATTGTTTCTCATGCAGGCCTACTATCTTATGCAAGCACCAGAGACAAAATCAATTGGTTACGCACTTGGATTTGGTGCTGCGTTGCTTTTCTCATCTGTGTTTGGTAAGCTCCAAATAACTTTGTTTCCCTCACCCTGCATTTTGATTTTGCATTTGGCTCTTGTAGTTATCTGGCTAGTTGGTTGTAATAGACAGACTTATGTTGAAGGCCGAGGCTCCTCATTTCCTACTTGCCCTTTCGGTGCTGTAATTTTGACCTTGTTCGTTTGCTGTATCAGGTATACGCTTGGTGGCTACACAAAAACTGACCCCGGCAGGTCCTCTATTAGGTCTCTCAGTCCTCGCATTGGCAGTTTTCTTATCTGCTTATTTGCAAGATAGCATCTGACCAATGAAATGCCCGCTCTCTTGCTCTGATGAAGGTTTGTGAGAATGTGCTACCGCTTGTTATGGTTGTCACTCCACATGAAATAATTGTCAGATCTTTCACTGAACATATGAAACCAAAAAAAAAAAAAAAAAAAAAGGAAAAGGAAAGGGAAAATCATTGAGCAGTCCATCTCAATTCAGACCCTTCCTTCAAATGGTGTCTTCAATTATTGTTTAGAGGCTGCCGACATTGGAAGTGGTTGCACTCTCCAGACAATGGCAATGTATGCACTCTCCAGATTTTGAAAAGTGTATCTGAGCTGTTGTGGGATCTTCTGGTTATCTCGACCTTCTCAAAGTCAACATCGAGGTGTAAGACATGAAGTTGCACATGCAAATCGAGGGGCAAAAAAGTGAACACGGTTCGGTTCAATTTTCTGGTGGAAATGAATTGGTTTAGCTCTTTACCTGCACTTTTGCTCTCTATTCTCCCTCTAATTTGCCCGAGCAAATTTGATGTCTGAGTGTTCAAACTCCTATTCCTGTCTCTGGTTTTTCCAGAGCATTTTTCCTTCATGAGCATTTTGTTAGGACTGGTCTTTGTGGATATTCGCATAATCATAATGTTTCTCTTTCTGATTACTTTTTGGGTTTAGGATCAAATTAGGTCTGACTTTTCAGTAAGGTTAATTCTAAGTTTTAGCTAATTGATGGTACTGATACTCGAGCTCATCGTAAACACTCAAAACCTTCAACTTCTTGATCAAAGGTCTTGTAATTTGTAGTTGTGAAGCCTTTTACCAAAATCAGAAAATGCGAAAGGATATGAAGTTTTTCAAATGAAGGAAAACTCAAAATAGAGAACAAAGATCAGTATCAGCGATGGTGATTGGCATTTCTCTTTGCCTCCCAAGAGGAACGTGTAGTAAAGGTTCTCTGTCTACTTTTGACAGGATGCTCATTTCCAACTGAAATGAAACTTTCGTTTAGGAAAACATTTAGCTTTAACTAATTGAAACACTCGCATCCTTTGCTATGCAAATAGCCCAGGCTGCAAATTCACTATCCTTGCTCCAAAAGAAATAAAGGGTCTCATTAGTTATGCTATAAGGTAAGGGTGAAACTAAGGCGGGGAGCAATTTCCTTTTCCATGCCATAACCGTGCCGTGCCATATTATGGAAATCACAAAAATTTGTCTAATTGAACACGACAACTTATTACTCTTGAAACTCAAACATGACATGTCGAATTAATAGGATGGTATGACATATTTGTAAGTCTTATATTAACACGAGCTTGTACGAGCGAGTCTTATATTAGCACAAATGAAAAACCGATCCACCGATAAAGCACACCTTAGCGTGCTCAAAAGTATCGAAAAGGTGAATCCGTACGCAACATGCTTCTTTATTTAACATTAATGGGTTGATATATTAATGAAACAAGTTAACAGGCCCATCTCAACTTGATGCGCCTGAATACGAATCGTGTATGAATGTGTTCCGTCAATCAATGATCCAAGAAAAGGGGAGGGAAAGAGAAATTAGAAAGGGCTACCTCATCAATGACCCAACAATCTTCAGTAATCTTATTTCCCACTCAAAGACTAGTCTATGAAAGTGTCTTTAGTCTTTTGAAAAGAGATTCAATCAATCAAAGAGAACCCCGCTCGATCTATTCTTTTTGCTCCGACTGACATCTCTTCAAAAGCTCTCAACCACAAATAAACAAATCATTTCGCCTCGCTTCACTGTCTGGATCAGATGCAAGGCAAGAAGCTTCTGGGGAGTTACTGGGTGATTGCTGTCTTCGTTGTGTGTCTCTTGGCAAGCCTGGCATTTGCGTCAAATAAAGTTTTGGCTGGGCCCTCTCTCACTCCACTCTTTCTCAAAAAGAATGGAGGTGAGGAAAAGAAGGGGCTGCACACAATAGAATGAATTGATGTTACCTTTGTCTATTGAAATCATTTTGCAGCATCTTTTCTGGTCTTGGCTTAATAGGAACTTGATGTCCCTCGTTCGGTTCATGCCACAAATTCTCTAAGAGAGTGAGAGAGAGAATGTGTGTCTGTGATAGTCAAACCACTGTATCTTCCTTTTTCCTCACATGCAATCATGACTCTTCATCAGCACAAGGAAAAGGCGCACCTTGCACTTCCTCGCACACATCAAATGTCATCTATGATTCATGGGACGAAATTATGGCGTGGAGCTCATTGGTTTATCCTTTTTCTAATTAAGTGGAGATTAAGTTAAAGAATATGTGTGGATTCCACACCTATCAGGACAACATTCCTTTGATTTTGCGAGTTGCTTTATTGGGTTTGGATGGGTTTTGTCATATTATGCATATTTATAGCGGTGGGGGACGGAGAATTCGGGAAAGGAGAGTTCCAAACTTTTACTACACTCTAGAAAATGTTCAACTTCCATCACTATATTAAAAAAAAAAAAAAAAAAAAAGGACTGCCATCATTGTAGGCTCCCATATAAAGAGAGATCATCTCCACTAAAGTCTTGTCTTCTAGTGCTTGTGTCACGAATTGTCTGTTTCTAATTTCAATCGAGAAAAATTTTCATTCGGGTGCTTCGTAATGTGCTATAATTTTGGCAAAATCATTGTTGAGTGAATGGACATTTGCCTGCACCGATGCACCTCACCAAATATACCTATTTGATCCCCCCAAGTAAACAGGCACGCGACATTCGCCAGAAAAGAGTGAACACTATCACGAGCTTAAACCCTAGCAGCCACTAAAGAAGATAAGGCAAAAAGGAAAGAAAAAGAAAAAGGAAGAACATTGAAAAGAAGATTTCTCTGTTAACAATGACTTAGTCTCTCTAATCAAGAAAGGGGTTTGTGTATTTGGACTTGGTGACCAAGTATTCCACTGTCATTATGCTTGGCTAATCTTGCAATGTTTGGAATATAATAAAGTGCCCTTTATCTAATGGAGGAATATAAGTTAGATTATCTAATGGGGGCAAGGAATTAGAATCTAACTAACAAGCACAATGTCACAGAGTCAAGGTTATAGTCATGCCCTCCCATTTGTTTCAATATAGTGCTTTTTTTTTGCCTTAATTAAGTAAGGCATTTGATCAAGCACTTTTGGAAAGAAAACATAGGTTGCCTTGTTAATAAATGCAAATGAGCTATTCCTGAAAACACGAAAGTTAGTGGTCTGTAATCCGGGACAAGAATAGTGAAAGGAGACATCATAATTATGTGTGTGAAATGTGCCAAACTAATGCATCTACTATGCCCCCCAACTCCTTCCTTCATATGAATAATAGAAAAGGAAATTTCACCAACCCTGATCTCAGGCATCACGCACATCCCACAAAGTATTAATGCAGAGAATGAATGAACGTAGTGCTCATCATTCACTAGCTCTTTCGCACCTTTTTGGTCACAACACACATACACACACACACACACATATATTGAGAATTTGGGTAGTCAACTCAAGAATACATATGGGAATTATTTTGAAGATAATGAACTGAAAAGCTACATGGGTTTGAAGAAAGACCACCCAAGCGTATACAAATGAAAAAAGAATCACGTACTACCACGTCTCGGAATTCGCAATTCGTCTGCTTAAACAAATACGGAACCCAATCTCGGAACGTGCAAAGCTCCGTATGCTCAGGCTCTCCTTCTTTGGCGTCACCATCGCTTGGTTTCTTTGAGAACACTCAAACCTTAGCTTTCGAAAATTGTAACAGGGAGGTCATCACTAATCATGTAAGATGGCATTTGCTTTGCCGATTTTTCAGTCACTGATGTTTCTTTTCTTCCTTTTGACGATTTTCTGTCATCCCAACAGCTCGTCGATTCCAAAAAGAGGAGGCTAATTAGGGCAGTGAAGTGTGTGTGTCAAGTTTACCAACTGATGTTATCACTTGGGGGCTCTTAACCCCATCAAAATGGTACGATGAGCTAAGTAACGTGTGAGGATTCAAAATCCTCTCATATCTCTCTAGGTTTAGATCTATTTACCATACAAATCATAGTACAATTATGACATGAAAGTTAGGTGCTACACGTGGAAAATTTACTACAATGACAAAAGGTTACAGAAAAAGCTAAGCACAGCAGCCACTTAAACAGGGTCGGGATTATTTTCCTTTTTAAATTTGATTCCGTAAGGATTTCGTAGCAGGTGTCCACCGTTTGTTGAAGTAACATGTCAGCCCTCTTGCGTCTAATGTCAAACTCCTCGAAAGTTGATATTACTTTGGCAAAAACTTTTCTTTTTTTTATTATTTCTAGAGATGCTTTTATAAGTGATTATTTACGAAAGTAAGGATACGGGAAAGCGAGTTTATTGGAGAGAGGTGCACAATCGATGAAATGAAGTTGTCAAAGGATCAATCTATTAATTACAAAAGGATCAATCGATCCCTTGTCGTATTCCTACACAGAGAAGCCCAAACGATGAAATGGAGTTGTCAAAGGATTTATCGATGAACTTTCAAGATTTTCCTTTTTGACCAATGAAACGCACTTAAGATTTATTGAAATGCAGCCCAAAACTTAGAAAGATTTCCCCATTCACACAGATTTTCAAACAAGTAAATGAACCGCACTTATTATACTTCGGCTCGCGTGCCAAAGTACACTGAACTGAACAACTAGAGCATCATAATCTCATACTAGATTTGAGTTTAATTTCTTTTTTTTTTCTTTTTTTAGCAACAAGCACTCTTAATTAATTGGTGTTCCCGTTAATTATGCTCACGGTGCACAAAGATGTGGAATGTCGGCCGAACAAGTACTCTGACACTATCAACATTTTTTCCCTGGACATTCTTCCAAATTGGGGAGGTGATAATTGCAAGTACATGAACTATAATAGTGGTACTAATTTTATGAAAGTCAGGGTCGACGGTTCACTTCAACCGGTGCAAGGTCCGGCCTTCTAATAGAAGAAACTATAGCTGGAAATGGTGTTTTATGAGAAACTATTTAGTGGTTTGTTATCGCCACATCATCGGTTGATGCGGCGAGCATTTGTGTGCTCTATTCCAATTACAGTTTGACACATATTTATGGACATGAAATCAAATGATTAAAAAAAAAAATCTACTCAAATCACCTAATTTCTCTCTCTTCCCCTCCTTCCATGCCACCTTTGAGCTTGACTTCCGCGCCTCCCTGCCGTGATTGGCACCGTGTCTAGGCCAACACTAATAGGCATTCAAATTGAGCCACTCCCTCCGTCATCTTTGTGGTCGTCTTTGTCTTCCTCTAAACTAGGTCCGAAGCCATGGTCGCATCCCCATCTAGAGTCTTGGCCGCAACGGATTGTGGAGCCGTGACAAATCCCCTTGACGGAGATGAGCACAAAGACTGCGAACTTCCCAATTTATAGCTCATCTGTGGCCGTGAGCCTTGGCAGAATGGTCCATTAGTCTTCAGCCATCGACTAGATCTGGTCACTTCGTCTTCCCACCATCAACATGGCTTCATATTTGGTCTTTAGCTTCGTCTTCCTCGATTCGTCTTTGACTTCTCCTTCCTCTGTGCACCGTTCGTCTTCAACTTAGTCTTCCACAATTCATCTTCCTGTATTTTTGTTTCTGCGCTCATATTGTCACAATCCATCTTCCTGTATTTTTGTTTCTGCGCTCATATTGTCGCAACGGCCAATTCTGCTTGTAGTGGCCACGGACGAGCCGCCTCGCCAGCCATGGACCAACATTGTTACTATTTAGATTTGGTCGCCTCTGTCTTCCGCCATCACCATGGTTCCAGTTTTGGTCAAACAGAGCAAATCTACGACAATAAACTCGCCATTGGATTCGACGGCCACGATGACGCAGAGAGCATGAGGATGGAGGTTGAAGTGGCTGAGCGCTGGCGATGATCGCCCTAGGGCGGTCGGGCAGTGGCTGTCATGGTGGAAGAAGAGAGAGAAATGAAGTTTTTAATTTTTGTATTTAATTTCATATTAGCGTATATGAGTGAAAAAAAATGCTCACCACATTAGCTAATGACATTGTGAGAACAAACTGCTGAATATTTACTTGTGGTTCAAAATTTTTATAAGGTATCCGGCGAGTTGTTTTTAATTGTAATACCTTTAAAATTTTAGAATATTATCACATCTATCTCTAACGTGTTGAAGTCAAACTCATATGACATAAAAAAAATGGGGGGTGAGCATTAAGTCTAGCTCAACTTGGGGAACGGCCATAACTGACTCGGTCAATTTAGTTATAAGCTGGTTCTGTGGAGAACCGGTTTCATTCCCGACAAAACTTTCACTTCTACACAAGAATCAGTCCAACCAGGTTGGTTCTCAAGTTGAACTAGCTTTTTAAACTGTTTGAAGCTCCTTTTGGAAAAATATACTTTTGCAACCATCAAGATTTGAACCATGATTTTCAATACAATCAAACAAACACATGAACACTTGACTGAAAAATGCTTTTGTGATAACATGGTGCAACTTTTATAAGAATGACCTAGTTCTTGGGTAGAACCAAAAACTAGCGATTATAGAACCGACTGGTATGATTCATGATTCCAATCGTGTGGAACCGAGGTTACATGGTTGGACTTAAGCCGTTAACTAATCCATCGTAGAACCATTTGCTCCTAGTTACAATGCTTCAAAGGCGCATCACAACACAACGGCAACTATAACAAGGACATATCATGTATGATTAATAAGAGAGTTGCTGAAAAAAAACTAATTACTAATATGGCATGCGAATTTTAGTCATTGGATTGAGATCGCATCACTATATTTACACATTTTTTTAGTAATGTCTTTGGAAACATAAATCTATCGATCTAATAAATCTTAATGTACACGAAACAAGACCGTAACACATCAGAATAAATCAGACTCTCTCAACATCCTTGACAACCCATTATTAGGAAAAAAAAAAACTTAATAATAAATGGAATTTAGAAGTATGGCCAGAGTGTCAAATGTTAAAATATAAATTAACCGAAGGAGTTGCTAAAGTGGCGAATTAAATTCCTCTCGGTCGCTCAAAATTTATGAAGTCGAATCATTATTATATTTATTGGTGTGCGTGCGCAAGAATAAATATACTTCAGAAGCTCTTTAGTATGCATGAGATGGGACCCATCACACTCGTCCGAATAAGTCAGATGCTCGAAAAAGATTACCTATCGTTCAAGACAGAAAAATTCTAGTATGATTGATTATTCTGAAGTAAAAGGAATTCCTAAATATGGCTAAAATGTCAATGTCCATCCCATAAAAATGTGACAAGTTGCTGGCCCGTGAGTACCTATACAATTGGAATTTTATAGACAGAAAAGTTCCGCCAAAATAGGGCGGCAACAAGTGGAGGAAAAGCGAATCTAAGATGCATTATTGACAAACGTGCAATAATAGTACCATGATGGACACATGATATCACATTCTAAACTGTAATATTTCGTAGTAACCTTATCTCCTATTGTGTTCTTTTTCCCCGTTAATGACCCGAGCATAATACCCGACGAACTACAATAGACATGTATAACAATTGACACCACATGTTTGCGAAACTTTTATCTTCTAAGAAAAGATTTCCTTGGAAACGAGGATTGATTAATTGCCCTGCTCATCTAACCTATTTACGATTAAATCGGCATCTGTTAAATTATATTACACGTTACTTAAGTACATAGCTGTGATGCATCTTGACTTTCATATAGTCTCATTCCATTTATTAGTTTAAATATGATGTTTCTGTTGTCAGGTTTTAGTTATTTGTGATTCACTTTATTTTTTGTATCACGTGTAATTCATGTCTATCTTGTTACCACGTTCTCCGGTTCATGACACAAGATGGAATCCACCATTTATACTTCTTTTGATAATTAGCCTTTTCATGTTGTTCATAATTCATGGGCTATATGGGGCGTGCAACATCTAATAAAATAGGGATAAGTGGACTAAAAAAGCCTAAAATTGATTGCGATAGTGCAATTGAGTTATAGAAATTTCAAGAAGTGCAATTAAGTTTTAATATTTGTCAAATTTGTGCAATTAAGTCATTTTGTTAACTCCGTCCAATTTAGCAAACAAAAATGCTAACATGACTTCTTTTTTTTAAATTATTCTTTCTATAATATGTGGCAAATTTAAAACTTAATTGTACATTCATGACAAGATTTAGATTTTTAATGTACTTATCCCAAAAATATAAATAGGTCTAACTAAAGAGATGAGGAAGGGGTATCTTGATAAGCTCAAAACTGTCAATTATGCTATATGCTAATTTGGTGTAACTTGATTGTGATTCAACCCCTGATCCATATATTTCCAAAACTCCATTTTAAAAAAAAATTGGGATTCTGTAAATTAGAGAGTAAATTGACCCTTCGAAAGTATAACCTTCTTAGACGGATGCCACGTCAGCAAACTTTATATAAATGGATCTGAAATGTCTTCATTTTTTTTTTCCTTTACACTCTTCTTTCTCGTTCCTTTTTCCCTGTTCTCCCTTCTTCTTCCCAAGCAATCACTGTCTTGTCATTACCAACTGTAGCGTGCCATTGCCACCTTTGTGTAAATTTGTATAGAATGTGATGATATTCTGATAGTAAATTTGGGGTAAGATTCAGCTACCCCTAGCTATACAAGTTATCCATCATTTTCAAAAAAGTACTGAAGGCTGACATCTTTTATACTTTTTTTACAAGTTTCCACACTGCATTATTTGGCAGTAGAGCAGAATCTTTCGACATCAAGATTATCCTAGAGCAAGGATCTTAGCCCAAATATACCTTTCATATTCACCATTGAATAAATCGTGCTTTCAGCCGGGCCCTCGTTCAACTAAAGCCCTCCAGGCCATTTTCTTAAAACCGATTGTCCTTTTCTAACCCAGGCATATTCCTTGAGTTTTTCATTATGCAATAAATTGATGACGTTAGATTAATGTACAACCACAAAGAGGGATGTGCATTGCCAACGAATTATAACGAAATCAAAGGGCCGATTAACTGCCCCTGATCAGCTTGGATTTAGAGAACAACCTTAATGAAAAAAAGAAAAAGAAACCCTAAGAAGCATCTAATTCTCTAGCAAGTATGGGGGGTTGTTGTCCATATATACAATTAGCATTTCATACCCCTTTGACAGACAAAAAGATCATTAATTTTCCTTGGAGGACCAATGATTTTTCTCTCTTTCTAAAGCATGGGGAAGGTATAGCCAGCGAGAGAGCGGGGCCTTACGCTAGTTATAGCCACTCTTTGCTAATTATGTCCCCCGTTCTAAACTAATGAAAAGAAAGGGGACAAAAGGTAAAAGGAATCAAGGAGATTAGGTAGTGGGGTTTATGCATTTGTTAGATGTGTATAATGTTCTTTCTTCTCAATGATCAACAGTTAGACACGTCTAACAATTGCATGAACCCCACTCACTAACCTCCTTGATTCCTTTTTACTTTTTCTCCCTTTCTTTTCTTAACTAGGAACAAAAAGATGGACCGACTCCTATGACCAAATTAGGCTGTGTTTCGGGAGAATGTTTATCCAAGAAAACAAAAAAAATTGAACTATTCGAATAAACAAAGGTAATGGTAGAAAAAGTGGTTTTTTTTTTTTTTTTAAAATTTTTATAGCTAGCATATTTCTCACGAGCTTTCCTCCATCACTCAATGGAAGTAACTTTCGACCAATCTTTTGGTTTATGAATTACAGACATGGACATCACACACATTTGATATTTAGTTAATATAGCATGTCGGTAATGTCCATTATCTGTAACTATCAAGCAAGTGCATAATCGAAGGAAAACGGGGATGGAGGAAAATATAACCGTCTTCTCACATGTAAGCGAACCTTCCACTTGCACGCAAAATATGGACGAGTGACAAAAGACAGACAACTGAATGTAGGAAAATGGTCGGACTAAACCTTCAGAGGGTTCACTGAATAGCTTAGCACTTGGTAAGATGCAACACATCCAATGTTCGAATCATAGCTTCTCCCTCATATTTAATCTTAAGTGGATGTCACGCTTTCCACCTATTACTATTAGTGCAACCTCACTTGGCGCACATGAACATGGAGATATGTCTATAGTCGCTTGAATATCCCTTGTTATAAAATAACAGATGGACTAGTAAGAGTAACTTATAAAATATAAGAGAGTTTCGAGATTCAAACTTGTGGCATGTGCTTTAATATCTCGTGAAAAGTCATTTTCAAAACATAATTAGTTGTTAGGAAACAAAATCACAATGTGAAAAAAACATGTTTGCTAGTTTTTTTATGTAGGTAACTTTAGGGAAAGAACACTTGGGCCCTAGCTATCTTGTATTTTGTGAAGGCGGATTCCTGAAAGAATATTAGGGAACCGACATGATAGGCTCTCGTGTGCCCTTGAACTTATCCTAGGGGCTCTATGATTGCATGCAAGATAGAATCTCCTTTTGACGCTTATTTTTCCAGAAAATACGTATGAACGAATTAGAATCGTTTTCCTTTCAATGGCTACAAAAAGAGAAGTCTAAGAACTTTAACATGCCCACGGTCCTTAACATGCATGCGTGCTTCTTCCAAGGTTGAATTTGTAACTTAGTCGACAGAATAGTAAATTGGTTCCAATGTTTGATCAGAAAATAAAGATTCACAGTCGACAATCCACAACCATATATTTCGGAACTAAGTAGCGTTTAGTCACCACTTATTGCGAAAAGTTGGTCGGAGTTCATTATCTTTTTCAGATGGCATCTAGGCTTGTTGAGATTTTAGGCCGGTGAATTTACAAAATTCGGAACCTGCCATGCAATTTTAACACCATCCTAGGTTCAATTTCAACATCAAAGGCTCGTAGGGACAGATTTCTTAATCAGAATCAAATAATTAAGATGACTCTGACTTGTTTAATTAACTTTTGACCAACCTCATGAGGTCTTTCTTCCTCTCGATGTTTTTTCGTTTTTAAACTCACTTGCCAGGTCAGCTTAAGGAAGGTTCGATGAATATGACGAGAAGGCAATAAAATAAAAACATCAGTGGAGAAATATAAAAGTGAAAAGGAACATGTAAATATAGAAGAACCTTACGTAGTAGCGTTGTTGTGAGGCTGCAATTTTTGATAAATTAGGAATTATCCCGTCAAAGATGATTATATATTGGGGGAGCCAAGGGCATGCGATGAGGAATGGCGTAGTCGTGTTTTAAAGAAATGCAGACCAGATACATAAGTAGGAAGCTCCCTGAAAATAATTCATTATTTTAGGGTTTCATAAAGGTCATGAAAGCGTATGCTTGTAGTTGTTGATTACATTATTGGGGGGGAGGTGGGATTATTAAAGAAAAAGGAAAGCGGGCGCATCACAGCCCGAGCCACCCCAGACGCCTCACTGATTTTGCAGAGAGCTCGTGGATTGGACGATCTTTGGATGCTCCCCTTGTATCCGACGGTGGAGAGACGACCGTGAGAATCGAATGTTGTTTTTCCTCGTCGCTCGAGCAACGAAGCGCGAGGTTGAATTAGCTGTGATGATGATGGGAATGGCGCATTGACTTTTTCGCTTTTATCATACCGGGTCGCTCATGTTCAATGGCCTCTCCTCGTTTTGTGTTATATATACATGCATTTATGCACAAACTGAACTCATCTCTCTCTCTCTCTGGTACAGACTCTTTCAGCTCCTATTATATTTTCTCCCCCATTTTCTGTCTCCAGGAACACCATCTCCCTCGCCCATCTTCTTTCTTCCTCAGCTGCACAGCCATAAGATCTCTAAGCCCTCGTACTTAGTCCTATCCTGTCGAAGCTGGGTCCGACGGTTTCCTCAGTTCCTTGAGCTCAACTCCATAAAAGCCTCCAGATCATGTAAGAGTTCGTCCATCTTCCCCAGAGTTCTCCAACCCAAATCTCAAAAAAAAAAAAAAAAAAAAAAAAAAACAAAAAAAAAAAATTTCAGCACTTCTTGTTCATGCTACAAGGGAGCTATCTATCTATTTGTTCATAGTTTAAAGTGGCTCGTTTCGTTTCTCCAATTATTCCTTAGAGACACATTTAGAAAAACCTGCACAGCATGTAATATCAGCCCTTTTCACCTCTCACTCCAGGAACCCCAAAAAAAAAAAAAAAAAATTCCAAAAAAAAAAAGGATCATAGTTATTATCATTACCCTACTCATGATCTGTGCATAGTCTTGGTGTCCACCATTTTAGTGTGGTGAGAATCCTGGCAAAGATCGAGACGAAAGTGTGAGGACAACATCATAAAAGCCTGCGAATCATGTAACAGTCGCCTCTGTCTCTCTCTGTCTTGTTCCAAGCTTATCCTCCCCCAAACCCCCTCCAAAAAAAAAACAACCAAAAAAGAACTATCTTACTTTTCCTATCTTTAGCCGGGTAATTTAGTGAAGTTCTCAGAAAAAAGAAAAACCCAAAAAAAAAAAAAGAGGGTAAAGAAATGCCGGAATCGCCAACTGCAGCATCAGCGCCGCCGACACCGGGGACGCCGGCGCCGCTGTTCCCGGGGATGAGGGTGGACTCGCTGTCGTACGACAGGAAGTCAATGCCGCGGTGCAAGTGCCTCCCGGTGACCGCTCCCACGTGGGGCGAGCCCCACTCGTGCTTCACCGATTTCCCCGCTCCTGACATCTCCCTCACCCGCAAGGTAACTCTCTCTCTCTCTCTCTCTTCCTGTGATTTATGATCATTGCTTCGTGTGCTGATTAAGGTTTGGAGTTGAATTGCTGGCGATTCTTAGCACTCACTGATTCACCATGCATCGGATAATCACCCCTCTTTCCACCTACTTCACCCGATCCGTAATGGACGGTTCTAGACAAGGACTTCTTCTATTCTTTAAGCCTTTGTCTCTTAGTCCGCTCGACTCATTTACTCTCTTTTTCTCTTGAGGAACGACGCGAGTTGTTCTCTTTTAGCATAAATTACGTCACAATTTGATCATTAGCTCGTCATGAGACTAACGTGCCATGATCTCGAGTACTTAAATTGACACGATTTGTCAATGTTGAATGCTGTGAAGTATCGTCCGCACCCACATAGATCGTTTTCTCCACACGCGGAGGTGTTTTCTGAATCATGGGAGTCGTGCTCTCCGGAAAAAACGCATTATTGGGTACTTCCTTTTTTTTCTGTACTTTTGACTTTCACGAAGGGGAAGACACAAAGTGAAACTGCTCTTTCTGACAAAATGTGGAACCTTTGTCTTGTTGTCCGAAGCGTTCTTCTTGTTTTGAGAAATTCTGTCCTTGGTACCCCATGAGTGCTAAAGAAAAAGATAATTTATGATGTGATGGAGCAATTGACTTAATTTAGTTTGCTTAAGTACTCACACAATTTAATGGATTTCGCACTAAAAAGAGATTTACAAATAAACAATGAAAATCACCGCTTTGGTGACCACGATGGTTTGAGCTCTCTCCCCCTCACGAATGGGAAAAGTTCAAATCTCCTCACGGTCGCTTGGGGTCTTAAGTGGGACGCCGGGGATGGTGGATCCTCCCGCTTACGTGTTCCCTCAGATTTACTCGCCGGCTGCCGGCTGTACGGGGTTCTTAGGTCACCAAAAATAAAAAATAAAAAAAATAAACAGTGAAAAAAGAAACCCACCTGTAGGTAGCCGTGATAGTTGAGTTTTACTACCTCATCGTAAAAAAAAAAAAGAGTTTGAATCTCTAGATGCTCACGACTTAAGTGAGGGTCCCAGAGGTGGTTTACTGGGCCAATTCCTCGAGAGTTTACGTCTAAATAGTGGCTTGTGGCGAGGCCCCACCAGTGCTACCGAGCACCAGAGGGTCGTGTGATTCCTGAACGGTGATCTCCGGCGATCCCTTAGTCATAAAAAAAAGAAAAAAGAAAAAAAAAGGAGTCCGAAAGATGTATTTTGACTTTGCAATAGCGTGCATCTATATTCGCTTTTTCATGATTTCCTCATAGCAATTAACGTTGTTCTCTTTATACGCCTCTTTTAAAATGAGTGGAAGTCGTTGGGTATTTTTGATTTGCATAATTATATATTATCGTATAATTGATATGAAAGCGATCCCTCATTGGACAGACAAGCATGGGTGGGGTCGTCTGGATACACAAATCAAATTAAGTTACAGCATTAAATAATGAGAAAGGTCAAACTAGATATTGAACGATTTAATTAGGACAGTCAGGGAGAAAAAAATATGCATAAAGTACATGGCATTAGGTTAGAGCTGACGCAGGGCTGTATAACGGCGACTCCTAGCTGATTAAATCTCGATTCTTTTTATTAGTTTAGTGAATAATTTGGTCAGACTATAGTTTCGATCTGGTGGGTTTCCTGGCATATCAAAGCAGAAGTACCATGTTAAAATATTGGGAGAGATAAGAGAGCAATCGTTGTTTCATCAACTGCTGGTGGGGCATGGCTTGCTTGTGCCTATCTTTGCTCACAAGACACCAAACGCTAAAATTGCTACACTGACCAATGGTGGAGCAGATGCATTTTGGATGTACTTAGTTTGCTTCATAAATATATTGAAACAAATACATAAATGATAGAGTACATGACATCTTGCATAATAAATATATTGAAACAAATACATAAATGATAGAGTACATGACATCTTGCATAATTTCGACGTACTCAGTTTAGCTATACTTATGTGTTGGCGTAGTGTAAGAGCTCGAAGTTTACTATATTATATCAAAGACCACACACACCCACTCCAATTATTCTCAAGTAGACCTAATCTATGGGCTACTAAATGGTATATAATCAAATGAAACTGCCTCATCAAGTAGTAACTTGCATTTGTATGCGTAGATACTCAGTATACATGCATCAATAGACGTAGACATCTTGACCTGGTGGATCTCGTGCGTGATTTGTGAAACCACTTTGGTGCACATACGTCGAATCAATGCTAAGTCTTTATCATCTTCTTTCCTTTCAAGTTTTAATTATTTTGTTCTTGAGACACCTTTATCAATGAGTTGTCATTGGAATAATGAGAATGTCAATTTAACTTTTTTAAATTGAGGCCATCTTAATCCACATTTTTGATCACGCATGCGCAACGTGAATAGAAACGTTGCTATTGGTAGGAAATGGAATTACGGACGGTTTATCGAATGGTAGAAAATTTGTAAACGAAAGTTATGGAGACCTATTTTCCTAAAATTATTGGTGATTCTTTGCGTCAATGATTTGGTATTAAATTGCTGTCCCATCGGCCTTTTCACCATGTCAAACACTGCTGCTATTCGTGCGCTGGGCCTCACACGTCATCACCCACTTACTTGGTCAACTCTATTACAGGGGTTTGGATTCTCGAAAATCAATTTCATTGGAAGATTTTGGATCTTTGGACCGTCACATCATATCAATATCTAAAGTGCTCGATGTCAATTCACTCGTATAAAGTTATTAATTCTTTTCATGTTTCGAGTTAGATGAACAGCTTTCGTTTCCCTTTCGCCTTTTGCTTTTTTCTCCAATTCTGGTTGTCTGCAAAGAATGGGAGGTCTTACTCTCATTCACTGTGCTGTGATGATGGTTCCATTTTGTGAGTTCTTGCTCTTATTATCGTAACGAGTTGTAAAATTAAACCCTGAAGAAAATTTGTGCATCTAGCCTTCCGTATGATGGATTGAACTGTGCAATTCCACTTTCATCAGGATCTCTAATTTGCTTTGATCATTAATAGATTAAAAAGCTCATAAGTGTGCATTGCTGATGCAGCTTGGAGCTGAATTTGTGGGGACCTTTATCCTGATATTCGCAGCAACCGCGGGACCAATTGTGAACCAGAAGTACACCAACTCGGAGACACTGATCGGCAATGCGGCGTGCGCGGGGCTCGCAGTGATGATCATCATCCTGTCGACTGGCCACATTTCGGGAGCTCACCTGAACCCCTCCCTCACCATTGCCTTCGCAGCCCTCCGCCACTTCCCCTGGGCCCAGGTCCCTGCCTACATCGTTGCCCAGGTCTCGGCCTCGATCTGCGCTTCATTTGCTCTCAAGGGCGTCTTCCACCCTTACATGTCGGGTGGTGTCACTCTTCCTACTGTCAGCCATGGCCAGGCCTTCGCACTCGAGTTTCTTATCACTTTCAACCTCTTGTTCGTCGTCACTGCCGTCGCCACCGACACTCGCGCGGTATGTATACGTGTCTTCAATTCTTGAAATGGAGGAAAATTGTCTTAGGGCTATTGTATTTTTGGGCTAAGGAGTGCTAGGTGCATATACTAAAATCTATTTAATTTGCAAATAATATGGCTTATCTTAAGTGGGCATTTACATAGTGGCAGACATATTCAACACCGGATAAGAGCCTGTTATATTACTCTCTATAGCAAATATTAATATGCCTAATGTTAATCTTCTTGCGGTTTTGTGTAATAGGTTGGAGAGTTGGCAGGAATAGCTGTTGGAGCCACGGTTATGCTCAACATTCTTGTTGCAGGGTATGTAATCTTTGCACTCTTCGCATTCATGCCTTCTTTCTTATGTTGTGATTGGTTTGATCTTGTATGCATTTGTCTACAAACTTTTTGATCCTTAAAACGATTCCGAGACAAACAGAACGAACCCAAATGAAAGAACAGCTAACTAGCTCGACTCCATCTGTTTCCTCCACATGATTCTACCTAGAGACGAGGGATTGCTCCCTTTATGTTTTTCTAAACCCTAGTTGCATGAGAATATACTAATAATTATATATCTGTATATGTGCGCGCGCACATCTAATGGTACGTTGTGCTTGTTTCGTTTCGTTGTCTGGACGGTGGCAAAGTCGAAATGAAAGGCACTTGGAATTATTGAAAATGACAAGAGCCACCCTAGAGCGTGCGTTCCATTGAGTCAAAATCTACTTACAACCAAGTAGGGTTTGGTCGGTCACGCCTCGTTCTTACATTACCCGTTTCAGTGAAAAGAAGGTGATCCTTTTTGCTGTCAGTCCAACTGGTTGCGCCTTCAACTGGCATTATTAAAGATTCTCTCTGACAAAGATGTAATAATTCTTTAGCATTCCTTTGCTTTTTTTTTTTTTTAATTCTTGTTGGGGTTTAATTATTTGACAAGTAGTGTCGATAGACTGAACAGTTGTGGGATCCGCTCGATTTGACAACCGAGTAATAGAATAAATGCAATTCATCAACAAACGAGATCTGAACCTCTAAATCATCATTACAGCATCCAGCCACTTAATTATCATTGCATTCCTTCCATGCAGGCCGTCTAGCGGCGGTTCGATGAACCCGGTCCGCACCCTCGGCCCGGCTGTGGCGGCCGGGAATTACAGAGCCCTGTGGATATACCTGGTGGCCCCGACGCTTGGGGCTCTGGCTGGAGCTGGAGCCTACACGGTCGTCAAGCTCCGTGATGATGAGAACGACCCGCCCCGCCCGGTCCGGAGCTTCCGGCGCTAGAGAGGGGCGCTCTCTTGTTTCCCGCCCGCCCCTTCCTTCGAGACTGTTCCATTCACCATCATGGGTATCTCGGCGGGCGAGGGAAGAATCGACGTGTGTGATAAAGTTGTGGAAGAATAATGTAAAGTTTGAGAGCATGGAAAGGATGTGACCGAAAGTCCAGGCTCTATAGTTTGGTAACGTTTGGGCTTGAATAAGTTGGTGGGCGCCGTAATGCGATCCTGACATGAGTGACCCCCCATTGGAATCACTGAGTCACTGACTCGGATTCAACGTGTGCTTTTGTTTCAGCGTGGTTTGTCTTCTACCGAGAGCTCTGGTGTCTTTGGCTCTTCCCCTGTTGCAGTCGTGTCGTGTTTGTGAACGTTGGTCACTGTCGATAAATAATAAGAAAGTGCAGTCGCACGGGCGCGTGGGGCTTTGTGCGTAGCATGTGGCAGTTCTGTTCGATTTTCTTCTTACTGATTGATGGTTTCAGGGTTACAGATCAAGCGCTGATATCTAAATCTCTTGATAGTTGTTGATCTAATCTGTGTTTTCATGCTGAAGTGCTTGGATTACATTCTTCGTCCGGTCAATTGCGTTAGTATTTTCTTCGTCCGTTCAATCGGATTGTGTTAAAGAAGATGTCGAAAAGATACACTAGGAAATATCGCTTTCGCAGGGACGCGACCCATCGAAATGACGAGGAATTATCGTTGAGGCCTTTTTTTTTTTTTTTCAAAGTGTTTTGTCATATATTTCCCTATCAAAATGATATATGTGCCTTTCAAGTATAAAACCTACCACTCGCTAGATTAAACTTTAGTATACCTCCAAACATCAATCCAAACCTTACTTAAAAAGAAAAGGGGTCAAATCTGGTTTGTATCATATAAAAAACCCTCAATCGCATGGAGAGAATCGATTAATGAAGTAAAGATGACACGTTATTAAGACAAAAATGGACGATAACATGTGATTTCGAAGGAGAAAAAAAATTGAGAAACCTAATCAAGAGTATTTTGGACTTTCATAATACTTCTGTAACGAGTAACTCGTTTAGGACCCTACCTCTTTCACTTTGCTCTAGGATTCACAAAGGCATCTTATGCTTTTGTCACAAGGCCGATACAGAATCACATGCGTTGCATTGCCTTCATGATATGCATTTTGACCAACTTTACGTTTGAAAGAACGAATTCGCTAAATTGACAGAACGTCTTCTCCTAAGCTCGACCATGGATTCCCAACGGTAAGGAGAATGGTGAGTGATCCATGCACGAACTCTATCAAGACTAATGTGGACACTAGTCGACCGATAAGAGGAAGTTGTTTGATCTAGAAAAGCCTTATTCTTTTCCAAGACGATTCGCTAATCTCGATAGGTGGCCTATTGAGGGTAATGAGTAGGTGATTAGGCCATTAGTTGCTTGGGACCGAAGAATTAGAGCCCATCAAACTTGTGATCTTTTTGTTACTAGGCCGAATGCCTTGCTACATTTCGGCCTGGTTATATATGCTGATGCATCGATAGGTTGTATATGGATTGTGAAGATGACCAGTCTCAGAGCATCCAAACAGCCCTTTGGCGCATGGGACTTATCGCTTGGATAAAGGCTTTCCCAAAGCCCATTCGATGCTGATGGATCAGTCCATGGACCATAAGAAGAGAAGAGAACGAAAGATGCTAGAGAGAGAGAGAGAGAGAGAGAAGGGCTTACTAATCAGACAATTAATTTATCTTTCTTGGAGAATTAAAAGTTGAGACAATACTAACATTTGATAAGTTCCTTGAATTAGAACAAGAAATGAGATCATTAAGAGGTGAGGCATATGGGGTGGGATTACACATAAGAATTTTTCTAATGTAAGCTATATTAATTGATATTATAATTTACCATTTTATGAGATTAGTCTAATAAGATGAGATAGAAAGTTTTTTAGTTAATATAATATGAGACTGGCTAGTGTGGTCAAGTTGAGCCCGACCTATAATGAGAAGCCTAGCTAGAAACTTTATAAATAATGCTCAAGTCTCTTATTTAATCTTAACACACACAATTATCCTCACGTAATGAGTGTTTACTAGACACTAGGAGTTAGGCCATCTCATTAAGCTAGTGATACACAAGGCAATAAAAGAGAAGCACATATGCTTTGGATCGTCACTTTTCTACATCAAGAACAATGAACTCCTAAACAAGTACGTTAATCTTTCTATTCGATTATATGTGTTCTTATTTCTAGTTATGGAGATCGTGGGATTGTGCTTTTATGACCAACATGTGGTATCAGAGCCTCCATAAATTAGAACTCGAACGTATAGTTTTTACTCTTTTTCGTGATTTCTTGTGCAGCAATAATCGATTTTAATTATATAAATGGAAAGAGCTTGTCAAGACAAGGAAAATTGTGGGTGGTGCGCATCTGGGGGATGCCGTATGTGCCTCCACACACGGCCATGTGCCGTTGGGCGGTAGCATGCGTCGAGCATGGTCCCCACGTGCCCTCATGCGCAAGCGAAGCTGACATATGCGTTGCATGCGCTAAGGCTGACATCATTATAATGTCAGCGAACGTGCGACCCGGCGACTTGACTCAATTTGACGACCTGGCTCAGTTGACTTAATGTTCGACTTGAGATCCAACCCGTCAACACACTTGAACCGGTTTTACCATTGACCGGACTAGTTAACCGGTCAAACCATATAATCAAACTAAGAATCGGTTGGATCGAAGAACAAGGCCAAGAGCAGCCCTCGTGTGTGCTCCACACATCGCGCACTTAGGTGGTGTGGGCAAGCACATGGAGCCTCCGATTGGCACGTGGTTGACAGCCATGTGCTCGTATGGTGATTCTCTACATTGTGATATATTTATTTTACATATTAAATGATTTTATGAATGTAAAAATACATACAAAATTCTAAATAAATGTATTTTTTAGGGTATTTTCGTGTATTTTCCTATGTTATCCTATAATTTTGGAAATGCAGATGCTAATTCCCATCACATAAATAATATATAAAGTGTGATTCATTGATAATTTGTATAAAGTTTAATATGTTTCAATTAATAAACCAATGTAATTAGCATAATATATGATTTTAATGATGAATTACTCATATCATTAAGTTTAAAATCACATGTATATGATGTATGTGAATAATAAAGTTTATATAGCCAGTATGAGAGAATTTCGATGATTCAATCGAATTGTGACCATCAAAGTGGCACACTTAATTAGATTTGAGAAATATCAGTTAGAGTTCTAAGAAAGCACCCTTTAAGAATGATGGTGTTTTTTACTACTTTTATAGGAAGAGATGACACATAAAGAAACACTGATAAATATAAAACTTGTTTATCCAAGAGAATCAAAAGTGAGCCTAAAGGGATTCATAAAGCAAAAGAAGCCAAATCAAGATAAATCAAAATTCACTGTGGGAAACAACATTAAAGTCAATGTCAAGTTTGTGAGAGATGTCATTTTAATTATAAATTCTTACTTTAGTTTGATATTAAGAAACACTTTTTACGTATCTTCTTTTAGATGAAACTTAGTTTCCATTGCCTTATTTGGATATAAGTGGCTACTCTTTTAAAATAAAGAACAATAGTATTTCTATATTCTTTAATTCAAATAAGATTAGGTGCTGCAATATGTCAAATGGATTGTACCGATTATATTTATCTCCCAATGATATATACATCGCTTATTCAGCTGAAAATTCCAAAAAGCTCTTACCCAAAGAATAGTCTTATGCATTGTGGTATAAACATCTTGGTCATATTTCTAGAGAAAAAGTAGAAGGGTTGATAAAGGCTAACATCCTACCTACTCTTAAAAGTGATCTAAAGACTTACATAAATTGTTGTAGAGGTAAGATGACTAAGATAATGAAGAAAATTGCAGTTCGAAGTTCTGATATATTGGAGGTCATTCATATTGATATTAGTAGACTATACACTATAACCTTGTGTAGAAATTTTTACTTCATCACGTTTATTGATGACTACGCTTGATATGGATACATTTACTTAATTAAAGAAAAGTCTAAGTCTTTTGACAAGTTCAAGATTTTTCAAACTAAAGTAGATAGACACTTGGGAAAAGACATAAAGATTGTTAGATCTAATTGTGGTGGTAAGTATTTTGGTAGATATGGTGATGCTGGATAACTCAAATGTCCATTTACCAAATACTTGAAGGATTCTGGGATAATAGCTTAATTTACTATGCCTAGGAGTCCTTAACAAAATGGCGTGACCGAAAGACGTAATCACATTCTTATGGATATTATGAGGAGTATGATTAACATAATAAATTTACCTGATTTTTTGTGAGGTGAAGTTTTGAAAATAGCGCTTTACATTCTAAATTGTGTTCCAACCAAAGCGGTTCCATTAACTCCTTTGGAATTGTGGACTGGATGTAAACTTAGCTTAGAAATCTAACATTACGTAAGTTGGATTCCAAAATTACTCGGTATTACTACGTATCTTACCTAGATTATTCAAATGGGTATTGATTTTATAACTCTAATGGAGATACGAGAATTGTGGAATCGCAGACAACAAATATTTTGGAGTTTGATGTAGCCGAAAAGGGTAGCTGTTCAAGAACTATTGAAGATAACAGTATGATATTGATAGGGAATACTAAATTTTTGTCTCTTCCTATGCAGACGATTGTAGAGCCTCTTACGTCACAAACTGAGCCTATTGTGGCCTAAGATCCTATTGTTTAGGCAATTCCTGATGAAGCTCTTCAAACCCCTTAGGTTCGTAATGAGATTGCAATAACTCCACTCAGGAGATCAACTAGAGAAAGACGTTCAGTCATATCATTAGACTATGTAGTCTGTTTGGGAGAGCATGACTACGGTATTGACTACGTTGTTAATCTAGTAACTTATGCAAATGTTGTTTCTTGTCCTCAATCATATTTGTAATTAAATGCAATGAAAGACAAAATGCAATTTACGAAACACAATGGTGCTTGAGAGTTTGTTGAATTGCCCAAAGATTACAAGCTCGTTGGTTACAAATGGGTGTATAAGATTAAAAAGGATTCCAAAAGAAAGATTGAGAAATTTAAAGCCAAACTAATAAGTAAGGGTTTTACTCAAAGAAAATGAATAAACTATGAAGTAACTTTTTCTCTAGTCTCTTCTAAAGATTCTTTTAGAGTGATTATAGCATTAGTAGCTCATTTTAATTATATGGATGTTAAAACTGTTTTTTTAAATGAAGACCTTAATAAGGAGGTCTATATGGTGCAATCCGAAAGTTTTGCAACAAGTGATTGAGATAAGCTTGTATGTAGATTGAAAAAGTCTACTTATGACCTCAAGCAAGCTTTTGGACAATTGTACTTCAAGTTTCATAGTATTATCACTTCATTCGAATTTATTGATAACAAAGTAAATCAGTATATGTACTACAAGGTTAGTGGAAAAAAATTTATTTTTCTCATATTTTATGTTGATGATATCTTGTTTATAAGTAATGATATTTGATTACTACATGAGACAAAGTAGATATTGTCAAAGAATTTTGACATGAAAGAACTTGGTGAAGCATATTTTGTTTTTGGTATTAAGATCTATATGGATTGTTCTTACCATATAATAGGTCTCCCTTAGAGGATATATGTTGATCGTATTTTAGAAAGATTCAATATGCAGCACTACAAGTCAGGAATTGCTTATATCATTAAAAATGACAAATTGAGTCTTTCACAATATCCCCATTCGGATTTTGAGAAAGCCCAAATGAATGATGTACCTTATGCTAATGTACTTGGAAGTATCATATATGTTCATGTTTTCACTAGATCAGACATCGCTTTTGTGACAAGATTTTTAGGCAGATATCAGTTAAATTGAAGACATGATCACTAGATTACTACCAAAAATGTTTTAAGGTTCTTAAAGAGGACAAGAGACTATATGCTGATTTATAGACATATTTCGAACCTACAACTAGTAGGCTATTTGGATGCAAACTTTATTGGCTATCAAGGATTATATGAAATTGACAATAGGATTCATTTTTATGTTGGCAGGAGGTGCAGTATCATGAAAGAACGAGAAATAGAAATCTATTGCAAGCGGAGTTTGTATCATGCTTTTCAACTACTACTTAGGCTATTTGGCTCCGAAATTTCATTATAGAATTAGCCGTTTTTTTTTTTATTTTGTGGATAGGTTCATACAGTTATATTGTGACAATAATTCTACAGTATTATTTATTAACAATAGTAATGGTCTCAATGGGGTCTAAGCACATAGTGGTCAAGTTTTTGACCATAAAGGAGATAGAACCAGAACGGTGACGTTATAGTAAAGCATGTTTCTACAAATGATATTGTTGCAAATTCACTAATTAAAGGCTTATGCTCTTGTATATTTGAATAACATGTCATTAGCAAAGGCTTAGTAAGTATCATGGGATGTTGTTATTTAGTGGGAGGTGATTTTATTTTTACTCTAATAAAGTTTACATCTAGTAACTTTTTGATATGTATCGACTTTTGCATTCTATAAAGTATTTATGAATATATTGTTATTATATAGAATGCATATTGATGAAAATCTCCAAGTATTGTATAAACTTTGAGTGAAAACTAAGGGCATCTGATTATTAGTCTTGAGCATATGTCATGTTACACATAAATAAATGTTAATCATAAGGATATGACATATATGGGTTTATTGGAATCACAAAGATATTCTCTAGTGGCATAGATTTCTATGACACTAAAAGTAAGAGAATATTGACTGACAAAAAGAATGACACATAAGGTATCACTTTCCATGAGACGTGTTATCCATTTGACATGCTATCATATTGAATCCATATCGGTAAAGTTAAAAATACTCGTAACCATGGAAGGCTTTGTGTATATATATGCAGTTACCGTCATAATTCGATATTTTAGACTTTATAAGATATGATTAATTATTAAGAATTATCTCTAAATTGAGGTGCACACATATAGTATAATTTTAATTAATATAAGCCCAAGTGGGAGAATATAAGAGTTTTTCTGATATAAGCTACATTAACTGATATAGTAATCTATGATTTTACAATATTGATTTAATAAGGTGAGATTAAAGGTTTCTTAATTAGTATAATATAAGGTTAACTTGTGTCGGTTGGGTTGAGAGTATGGCTGGAAATTTTATAAATAGTACTCAAGTCTCTCATTTAACTCTAATACACATAATTATCCTCACATAAGGAGCATTTTCTAGACTCTAAGAATAAAGAGCTATCTCATTGAGCAAGTAATACATATGTCAATAGAGAATAAGTGCTTGTTTTTTGGATCGTCATTTTTCCATATTAAGAATGATAGATTCAAAAACGGGTGTGTTAATCTTTTTACTCGAATATATGTGTTCTTTATTTCTAATTATGGAGATCATGAAATTACTTTTTAGCGACTACCATTACAAATCATGTCCAGTGTGGTGGGCAATTGGGCATGGGGATATATAAGCTTCCTGTGCATGGCGCGGGGCGTGAAGCGGATATTAGGGGCATCTCTAGTAGCGCGACTGGGTCAAGGGTTGGTCGCCCCCACCCTGGTCCATGGCTAATCCTATAAGCAAGCAAGCAATACCAAACAAATGCGAAGGAAATGAAAATTCGCACGATGGTTCCGTCCATAATCATTCCCTTCGACCAAGACATGCCATAAACCTAATGGACGACAACAAGGTTTTACAGATAAGCTCAAGCATTATCTCTTGTCACCAGTAATGGACGAGGTCCCTTCTTTGGATAGGAGTGAGGTGAGAGATGCAAAAGGCAACCTATCGAATGAATTCACAGAAGTAAGATGATCGACCTATTTAGGTACTTGCGTGCAATTTTGTCACGTAAATTGATTTTGTGAACTACCTTCTTTTATCCCTAACATCACTCGAGTGAGGAATGTGACAGGAAGATTATGAAACCCAGAAGGACGGGATGAAGACCATGAGATCAAAAAGGAAGGCATGGACGCCTTTTTGGTTAAACTACTCCAACAAACTCCTGTGAATGTGGTTCACATCCAAGCTAAGGTCTTGGAGCAGTTTGCTTGTGTGAAAATCGATGATGTATAAAGGAGAGGTCAGTGTTCAACACTGGAATACAAACACATCCCGTGATCACTACAACTACTGAAAACATTGATTGGCAACGTCAAAGTGTAGCCTAAGTAATCGATTTCATCTGAAACCAAGCGCAAAAGGTAAAAAGAGGGCCCGTTCTCGATGAAATGGTAATTTAATATGAACTGTCGCAAAACTCTTCTTCGCCCGTAGGCAGGAATAATTGGTCGAAGAATCCGATATAAAATTGTCTACTTGATACCATTGAGATTTTTGGGAATGCATTACCACTAGCATGGCAGCCCTCGGACTGTCCAGGCCGGCTTACACCGGCAACAAAGTTAAGCTTGACCTAAATGGCCCTTTCGTGTCTGCCTAGCGATCACTTTTTACTGTTAACAACACCACAAGATTAAAGCCATCCGATAAAGATGTGCTTCAATTTTCAAAACACTTCACATGGCCGGTCCAAGAAGAAAGTTCTCATCTTCCTTGATTCAGAATTTGTAATTACCTACTTTATTTATACTGTCGTTGTATGGTTGAAATTTGATTAACCCATAACTTTTTACGTATGCCAAGTTTCTTGACATCTTTTTTTTTGGTTGGTCGATAGGGTTTCTTCACATCTTGTTTTGCTGTAAAACAGAGTTACTGTAAGAAAGTCTTTCGCTAATAAATACGTCCATGAATGAACAAGAATTTGCAAAGGAGGTGCACTGCATTAATTATCTAAATAGTCCTCAAATCACTGATCGATGTTGAGGACGAGGAAAGGGACATCATAACTCATAACATAGCTCATCCGTCATCCCAAATGACCGTGTCTTTTAGGTGCTCAATCATCCAGCACCAAAAGAAACAAAAGAGTGTTCTCAATAATCCAAATTCAAGTGGTCTCGTGTTGTCCTTGGCCCCTTGGCCTTTGAGAGTGCTAAACAAGACATCTTTTGATTCGCTCTAATCTATATCGAGACTATCGAGTCAGTAGATAAATCTCGCGTCATCTCAAACTAATTCGATCTGTTTTAGAGCTATTTAATTGTAAATGAACCATGACAAGAGATGATATGATGCTGCCTAGAGCATCAAAATCAACATTCACAAAATATCCCGGAGAATCTCAACTTCAAATCTTGGCGGTTCTCTTGGACCTAGCTATCTCTTATAACTCATATTATATAGTATAGTTATGGATACTTTGGAGCCGGATAAACCTCTTCATTATCACCGTTCGGAAAGTGTCCACATCCTTAACATCGCTCGCAGAAGCTATGCATTTTCCATCGGGGAGTGGACAAAATGGAAAACCCTTAAGCGAAAATCATGAGAAATTGCGAGCTTCACTTCCGTCCATCGGCATCAAAGATGTGGATTTTGACAAATGAACACAACAGATACAAACAAATTCCAAAACCAACGGTAGATTTCCCCCCAATAAAAGGACCGGATCCAATGTCCGAAATCGGACGAATTGGGGGATATTCATATTCATACAGCACCTTTCGAGACCTTATCCAAGGAGAGCTACACGAAGTTCAGGGAGGATAAGGATTGGGACAAGGAATGATCCCTCAAGAGACACGACGATGACGATTTCGACTAAAGTCCTGGAATCATCCCTCGTCCAACCAACATATACACGTTCAAATTTCCTGATTGGCAAGAGAGAGAGATAGGAGAAGACAAAACTTCAATCAAGGATGGTACAATAGCGATAGATGCCGGAATTTACCCCTTAAACAAAGTACAAAATCGAGAGACCTCGCGTCCAAAACAGGAGAAGATACTCGTTGGGATCCAGAGGAGATTTGGGGGGCGCTTTTAAGAAATCGAGTTTAATTCAGAATGAAAGTCAATTAATCTGTTCGCTTAAATTATTCTTTTCCTTGCAAGTGGGTTACACGCGATGTTCACCATCGGCCTGCAAACGTCAATGTGGGGTTGTCGTGCCCCCTCCAACGTGTTCGACCAATCATGGTCGAATTGAATTGCATCATCCTCCACTTCATGATAAGACGGTCGATTTTCAAGTGGGGAGGGGAGGAATAGAGAAAGGGAACACCGCCCTTCGTCTTCCATCTTTTTTGCTACCATCATTCGATCTTATCCGCCCCTTGTCGCCAAAAAGTTAATGAATCGGACTTGCTTTAAGCGGGCCAGGTTGATTACATCCGATACCAATATTAAGGATGTGTTTGTTTGAATGGAAGTATTTTCCCGTGAAGTGATCCTCTGAACTTTCATGCATTTGGTTTGTTAAGAATGGTTAGTCAATGGGAAATCATTCGTGGTTAAATAAATATTCATCTTTATTATAATGAAAATGAATTCTCTAATTTGAAAGGGAAAATTATTTTCTTTTAAAATGATTTTCATGGAAAGCATTTCTCTTTATCTTGAAGTTCTTCTATAAAAAAAATGATAAATTACCAAAAAAAATGTTAATTGAGTCATGAAATCTTTCAATTATGTCAATTAAGTCTTAAACATTTTTTGTGTTTTGTCAATATAGTCCATCTAATCAATTTTAGTAAAAATCACTAACGTGGACATCAATAGTGTCATGAAAGATAGTCAATGTTGACATGGACAATTCTTTTATAATTTTCTTATTTTATTTTTTTTTCTTTTCCTTTTCTTTTCTACCAAGTCTAGCAAAGCTCAACTAGCCGGCCGGCCACTAGATGAGGGCTATGAAGCCTTCATTGGTCGCAGGTGAGGGCCATAGTAGTGGCGAGTGTCATAGCCCTCTCTCAAACGGCCACTACGTGAGGGTTATTACCCAGGCCCGCAGCTAGCAAGGGCTTCGTGGCCCTCTCCGAATGGGCAGTGAGAATTGCTGGCCAACTCTCATGAGTTTGGAAGGAAAAAACAAAACAAAAGAATAAAAAATTCATAACTTTTTTTTTTTTTTTATAGTTTAAAAGTTATTAATGTTAGTACCGACAGTGCCACGTAAAATGGCCAGCATCTACGTTAATGATTTTCTACTAAAATTAGTTGGATGGACTCAATTGGCAAAACGTAAAAAGATATAGGACTGGATTAACACAATTGAAAGATTTAGGACTAACTTGTCACAAGTGCAATATGTTCACGATTTTCTTTAGGGGTGATCGATTCCTAATTTGGTCCAATTCTACCTAAGAATAGAGAACCAGATCAACAGAACCGGTTCCCAATTTTTGGGACTAGGGACTGGACTAAATGATCTTAGGATCGAAAATTGGATCGGGACACGGGAACTAGACTAGATCAATTGATTCGATCTAGTCCCATAGAACCAATTACTTAACAAAAAAATTAAAAAATTAAGAAAAATACAAGAATTATTAGTATTTTGAGGTTTTATTGCTTCTTTTTTTTTTAGAAATTAAAATATATATCTTTAATAAAATAAAAAAAAAGTCGATCTAGTTCCCCACCAAAACCGGGAACTAGACCGACAATCGCTGGTTCCATTTTTATGGAACCAGGAATCGAATTGATCCCTCCAAGAACCAAACCAAACTAGTTGATCCAGTCCAATCCGAGTGATCTCAGTTTGGGTGGTTCGACATGCTCACCCCTAATTTTTTTGGTAATTTCTCCCTCGAAATAAATACATCATAAATTGTAATGCATGGTGCGATCAGTGTTGTCCACCCAAGTTTCCTATTTATTTTTTTTAAACCTTGACTTTGATAAAAAAAAAAAAATGGAAAGATAAGATTCCTGTAAAGAAAATATCCAGGAAATTTGTAGCTGTCCGACTACAGAATCTATCTAAAGAAGATACTCAATTTTCTACTTGTCCGGCCATGGGATCATACGATCATCATAGTCATTTTCCAAGGCTCTATTGGTGCGTGCATCACATTTGCTTAAACTTAATTCGCCTAAATGACTGGTCTAAAAGCGTGGCCAAATACATTGATCGTACCGTAATTGTCACAACTGACTCCGTCAAACTCTAACGCAAGTGGGCAACAATAACTTCTGTCACCTCCCTCAAGAAATTTTACAAGAAAAGGACTTTATGATATAGTATTATATATTCAGACCAAAAAAGAAAAAGAAAAAAAAAAGATATAGTATTATATCATAATGTCATTAAAATATTCATCTCCATCTAGCATGGATGATGATGCCGTGTTCCTGTCTCACCGCGTCCCATGTCAGCAAGAGCCAACTTTGGGAGATATGGAGTCAAGCTCATAATGGTAAAGTATTGCCTTGGTCTTTCTTTTTTTAAAACTAATCCTGCTCATTGCATCCATTGAAATTCCATTTTTTGCATGTCCATGCGCATAATTTTAAGATAAAATTTAGGTAATCGCGGAGCACCCTTTGACTGCCAAACTAGTCAGATCCTTACACATACACCTAGTTATACTTTTTTTTTTGTAGAGAAAATAATAATAAAAATTAGAATGCATACTATTTAAAATCGTATCGTATCGTATCGAGAGGAAGACCAATACATACGAGAGAAGAATAACTCTCTTGATCGAAAATGTATTTTTAACCACGAGTTTTGTACTTGATGTATTTTTGTAATGTAAAAACCGTATTACAAGATGGAAACAAAAAAAATAAAAAAAAAAAAAAAAGCTATGCCATTTTAAGCAAGTGAAAAGAATATTCTTTGCTATATTCCATTCCCATGAATGGTTACTTTCCAAACTAGTATGATCAAACATGGCTTTTCTATAGTCATGTATGTATAATGTGAGATTTTCATTACTAGATGGGAGGCAAGATAATAAAGAAAAACGGTGCCATCTCAAGAAAGGGAAAATTTGACCCAAAAAAAAAAAAAAGAGAAAGGGAAAAGATTATCATTATTTTTTTTATTATTTTTCTACCCTTTCATTTTCAGTAATGATAATCTTTCTTGAGCAATCCTCTCACCCTATCACTATCATTTATATCACCTTTGGCCAAAACAGAATGGCAGAAAAAAAAAAGAAGAAGAAGGAAAAAGGAATCCCTCCCTGGGTCTCTTCTTCCCCCTCATTGCATTCCATTCACTCCATTGCCAAAGATTACGACCACCCCATAAAGAACCAGTCTTTCCCCCCCTTGGGAGAGGGACAGCAATGGGGAGGAGGGGAGGGGAGGGAAGGAACGCTGCTTCGGCCGCTCACGGGGCTGCGCGAAAGCCCGCACGCGCCATAAAGGAGGCTTATTTCCTAATGCTGCGCAACCTTTCCAAATAAAACAAAAAGGGAAAGGGAAAAAAAAGTAGAGAGAGAGAGAGAGAGAGAGAGAGAGAGAGATTCTTGATCTTCTTGATCTTCTTGCTCTCCTACTTCTTCTTGCTCTCTCCCTCCCTTTCTCCCATCTCTTCGCCCCTTCTTCGTCTTATCTCGTTCCCGGGACACGTATATATATAAATGGATCTTGGCAGTTCCGGAAGCAGCAGCGGCAGCATCTTCTCGAATCACCCAAAAGCGCCCTCCCATGGTCCCGATTCTTGCTCCACATCACCACCCCCGCCCGTCTCCTTCTTCTTGACCCGCGAACACGAACGCCCGCTGCCCGTCACGAGCCCCGCCGCTTCCGTGAACCCCGAATTCGAGATTGCCCCCGCGTTCGTTTCCGCTGGTTTCGGTTCCTTCGGAGACGCATGAGTGCTTGATCTTTGATGAATTTTTCCCGCTGAGATTTCTTCTTCTTTTCTTGGTCTTTGCTGGCTGTCGTTGCTCTCGCTACCCTTTTCATCACATCAGCAAACCGCTCCGACCACCTTCTTCCCTCTCTTTCTTCCCCATTTTCCCTCAGAGATAGTGATTCGTAATCCTCGAGGGTTGGAATATGTTGGCATCTCCGGCGATGGCTGCCGTTGCTACTGCGACGGGCATCAGGTAATCACTTATTTCAGTCGAGTGTTTGGAGTTGTGCTCTTTCTGTTGTTTTTGCTGAAGAAGCATTGGGAAGTGTCTGTGTTCTGCTTTCCAAGCTTGTGTCTTGAGTCCGACGAGGGGATGTGTGTTAATGGTGTTTGATGTTATTCAGTCCTGTTTTTATCTTGCGCTTTTGAGAATTTTGAGGTGGAACAAAGGATTCTGGAATATCCCATTTGTTATTTCCGATCATCAGGTGTGATCATGGCCCTTGTTGCTTTTGGAATGAGAAGGGGAACAAACTGAGAAGTAGAACCAAGCAGAGCTCTTTCTCAAGAATTGCTTCGGTTTCGGCCTCGGCCTCCCCTCTTTCTACCAATCACAAGACAAAGGAATTGTCTCGTTCCCAAATCTACCTGGAGGTTAATTCCAAATCGGTCCTTCCGTTGTGCTTAAAAACTATGTCGCATTGCGATATCTTCATCTTCATCTCATATGATTGCACCTTCTCATACTTTCAGTCTTATTTCACTTGAGCTTTTGCAGATCATTACATGATTTTTCGCTTTTGCCTCGTAATATTGATGTCCTTCACCGTCTTCCAAATATTCATTGCATCATGCTTATTGGTTTGCCAGGTTCTTAAAGCTGCCAGGGAGAGGTTCACTCAGGAAATTTCTTTCCAGTCCAAGGACAAAGACATCTCTCTTGCAAAAGTATGAGTTTTATTGAACTGTCTCTGTATTCTGCTGTCGATTCACTAAGCGATGCTGCATAAATCTGTTATATTGGTGCTACTTTATGGTTTGTTTTGCATGAAGCTCATTCTTACGCAGTACATTACAGTGGAACATGATCCATCTCAATTGATGTTCCAGTCCCTTAACCAGAATATTTCATCTTCAAGATCTTTTAAGTCTGTGGATTAAGAGCTATTCTTAATCTTCTTTGACCCATGACACACATTCTTAATGTATTCTCCTTCTTAATGCAATTGTGTAGGTTTTGCTGTATGTGGCAGCTGAAGATGAGGCATTTCTGGCTCTCAACAGAGAATTGGATGCAGAGTTCCTTTCAAAAGAAAGAAGATCAGCTTCTGTGTCTTCTGATGCCCAAAAGTGTGATTCTTTAGACAATATGCCTATGTCCGGAAGGACAATATCTCAGTGGCTGAGTGAACTGGCTTCTATTGCTAAAGAAGTTGAGGCGGAACTAATTTCAAGAGATATAGGCTGCCATTTGGTTGAGGTTTTAGAAGCAGTTAATGTAGTTTTTTTTGGATTGAAAGGCTTCAAGCGGACACCTGTTCCTGTAGATTCCAAATGTTCATACTTGCACTCTGTGCTGAGTTCTAGATGTGGCAGTGGTAATGTTCTGATCCACATAATGCATATGTAGCTACCTTTTTCTGCATATCTTGTGCACCTCATATACCATTTCTTTGAATTTGGATATAGACGTCGTGAGATATGCCTTTCCTTTGAATCTGATTAGAACTGATGGCTGACCGTTCACTTCATACTTCCCTTGTTGACAGCGATTTTGCTTAGCATTATTTACATTGAGGTTTGTCGAAGACTTGGTCTGACCATCGTGGGATCTCGTGTCGGGGAAGATTTTTTGATATGGCCCCAAACTGGGAATCCAGAGGTGTGTTGACTGCTTATTTAATTGCAATGTGATGGATCTTTATATCTTATGACTGATTATATATTTATGTATTTTACTCCGACTGCAGGAGCTCTTCAAGGTAACTAATGGAAAGAGCTTGTTTGCTATTGTCAATGGAAGGTGTGTTGATGACCCTAAATCTAGGGCATCAGACTTAACTAGCAATTCACTTTTAGGACTTGAGATAGCTTCAAACCGGGATATCATTGGGATTGCTTTGGCAAACTTGATCGTGAGTTTTGCAACAGCCTGCATTTGTTACTTGATTCTGATTTCCTCATTACGTTCCTGTCTTATTCATTTCATAGTGTCTGTCTACTAATTTCATGATTTATGCCTGAAAAAATTGCAGAGGCTTCATTGGAAACGCGCGTCGAGGCTGAATCATGGGCTGATGTTGACTACTCCTCTTAGGCTTGTTGACTATGCTTCTGAAAAATCCAACAAGTTTGATAATTCAAATGCCTGTGTGCTGAGGCCCCAAGATCTTAGGTAATTCTTTGTTTCTTTTGTATGATTGTGACTCAGTCTTTAGCTTTTTCCCATGACACGTTTTGTTTTGACATTGCTCATTAGTTCCTTGTGAAAATCGAAAATATGAAAGTGCATGAAAAGTGTGCTATCTGTACATTTGGTTGCATTTGTTATGGAAAATGAGATTTGTCATCTGAGACAACCAAATTTTCGTTGTGCAGAACTATAATCATGAAGCATCTGCAGTAGTTTACGATCTCGCCACAATTTTAATTTGGTTTTGACTTTTATGTTTAATGCCAAGTACAACATGCTTGAATAAGTATCAACAGATAGTAGTTTCTATAAGCAACAATATAAACCAATTGAGTTGTTTTAATGTTGCAAGTCTCGCCTTGCTTTCTGATAAGACTGGTTGTTGAGTGACACTCAAAATTTGTGCTCCTGTAGATGTTTCTTGTTTTTTTTTTTTCCTTTATGAAATAGAGATGCGGTTGACAAGAGACAGATCATATGTTTATTGAAATTAGTTTCACAATCACACGTCAAAATTTGTCACACAACCCCAATAAGAATACGAATTATAAATAATCTTTAAATAAACAGGGGCTTTTTTGTCATGTCTTAAATATAATGAAAACATGAGTTGTATAGAGTACAAAAATCTGAAAGTACATACAGCACATGGGCTTCTTTCAAATTCCCATCTTAGCACCGGAGGAGTTTCTGTACTGTATTCTATTTTTCTAACTACACCAACCAAAATATTGTTTTATACCCTTTTGCTGCTGGCATATGAGTCATGCTATAGATCATGATGGTCTTTTTGCTTTGTTAAGTTCTTGTTTAAAAGGGTTTGGCTTCACATCAATGCTAACTCTGCCCTCAACTTGATTATTTACCATCTGCGTGCCTTTACTTGTAAATTACTGGCCTCAATGCAAAGTTGTCCTAACTTGGTAATTGGCATGTCTCCTCCTCCTCTTAGCTTTGTTTTCATTTAGTTCTATCCCCTCAGTTTTGGAAATGTATTTCTATTTTTCATATCTATAGTCTTGAGCAGATGTCACGGTTTTTGACGTGCAGTTATGTGATGGTAATAAACTCAAAGTCTCTGCAATGCAATAAAATGCTACTAGACACATGGTTCTCGATATTGTAATCTCAGGTTTTCTTCACAATAGCTATGAAGGTCTGTAGCTGCCAAAGAATTGATATGAGTCAGTATTGGTAACTTGTCCCTGTTGGTCCCCTGAGGGTGTATTGATTTATATGCAGTTGCTTTCATTAATCATCCTTTATACTGCAATTCAAGATAGACCAAGTAGTCTTTTACTCTGTGTATGATTATCAGTCATCTGTTTATTTCATAGCAAATATTTGCTCTCATAATTTGGCGTTAATGGATTAAACAGCAAGCTTTCTTCTGTCAATGTACATTTTCCTTGGTTGTCACCCTCACTTGACTTTTTCTCAAGTCTGTATTATTTTTGCCTAACGTCTCTGTCGAGTAACTTCATCATGGCGTTTGAATTGAAATTGACAGGTTGGCTATTATGGCTTCCGAAAGATTATTAATTCTGCAGCCGCATAACTGGGCTCTGAGGAGGGACCATGGGATGATGTTGTACTACAACAAGTATGAACCGCTACCAATTTTCCTTGATAAAGACTATATTCCCTTCATGTCGATGACCTTCTTACGCTTGTAATTCCAGGGACTACGGGGAGGCAGTTCAAGAACTTAGCATTTGTATGGCATTTGCGCCGGAAGAAGAGGCGGAGATTTTGGAACCATTTGTCGAGAAACTGCATTTGCTGCGGCTGGAAGCTTCGTGGAAGTCCATGGGGCATAATCATTTGACAGTTCCTTAGGTTGTACTCTGCCCTTAATTGGTTGCTCTCCGCCCTTAACATCCCCCCCCCCCACCCCCTTCTCTCTCTCTCTGAATGGCATTTTTGGTAGTGTTGAAACAATCCGAGGCTGTATAATCTCAAGGCCAGAGTAGCTAGTCCAATCAGTCCCCAACTTTTGTATGTGTATAAGATGCGATACAACGATAGTATAGATCAAGAACTCGGAAGCAATGGCTTTCTTGACACTCACTCTTGCTTGGAGACGTTGTCCTTCCCGTGATCTGTTGAGTACGTTCGGTTTTGGATACCGCTTTACCACATTTGACGGCGCCGGATTCAATTCTTGCGAAATGGTTTTCATGCACAATTCTTTTGCCTCGCTAAGAAACGTGCTCGGTACCGTATTTTCAACATTCTCGCTACAAAAACACGACACATTTTTCACTTCATTTTCTCCCTTTATCTCAATACTGGTTGTGAAAGTTCAGTTTTCTTCTGACTCCAGTCTGTTTTGACCATTGCATCTGGTTTTCAATTTTCGGGAAATTTTTAATTTTTAAGACAGATTAATAATGCCACTGAAAAAGAAAAAAGAAATTAAAATCAGCAGTAAATGCTAATTAACAATTATACGAGATTTTATGATCTGATTACTGTAATCTAATTATCTTCGTCAGCGGTTGCGTATCGGTTACGTATTGTTAATTAATTATTATAAAAAAAAAAAACAAGAGTACGAATATTCTCAGCATAAAAGAAGAAAATTATATATGAGAAACATCACCATGTGCTTGAATCAAGAAGCATCTTTCGAGACCAACATGCGCAATCATTTCGAGTTTTATATTGCAATTAGATTAGATTAAATTAGATTAATAAGATTTTTTAACGGATTTTTTTATAAATCATTTCCTCTTCCCAAATAGAATAATAAGGCAAGTAAAAGTTAATTGCTCAGTCCTGCGATGGAGGATGACTTCGTGTTCGCAAGAGAGTTGGGATATCTTGGAATGTCAACGCATGTGGGGTAGATGGCCAAAATTTTTTTTTTTTTAGGGCCCAAGGTAGACGCCAAAAAAAAATTAACTTAAGTCAATATAATAAGGTGATTATTTTATAAGAAAAAAAGTCGGGCCGGCCGAAGTTCTACGTCACCTAAGTACTATTTTAGAACCATAGTGCTAGACTATGTAGAGTTCTTCACCTCGTCCCTTAGCTGTGCGTTTTCTCTTGCTAATTCTCTAGACTTTATTTGTAGCAATCAATTATAAAAGGGAAAATTCTAAGTAAGGGCCTAAAATACCGTCATTTTATTAAGTAAGGGCTTGAAGTAGACGTTATTTCAGATAATGACTTGAAGTGGCCATATTAATCTCAAATAAGAGTTTGAAGTGATCATATTAGTTTCAAATAATGCATTAACCTCGCTTGACAGAAAGGTAACAAGAACTTTTGGGAAAATGTATTATCTGACTTGTATTCAATTATGCTATTACATTGTACATAAATAGCGTAAGAAGGAAAATGTAAAAAAGGAAAAGTAATATACATGAATCGGAGTTTCCTATTTACTAATATTTACTAGAATCAATTCTAAGATCTTCCAATACTCCCCCTCAAGCTGGTGGCCTATATATGTCAAGGACACCTAGCTTGCTTAATAGAAACTTGTGCTGACTTTGGCAGAGCAGCTTAGTGAAAATATCTACCGGTTGATCCGCTGCTCCGATGCCTTTTGTTATGAGAACTCCCTCTTTGATCTTGTCACGAGTGAAGTGACAGTCGACTTCTATGTGTTTTGTTCTTTCATGAAAAACTGGGTTTGTTGCTAACTTAAGTGCAGCATCATTATCACAGAACAATTTACTTGGTTCACTAACCTGTATTCCCAAATCAGAAAGAAGTCCTCGTATCTAGACTATTTCGCAGGTAGTTTTCGCCATGGCTCGATATTCTGATTCGGCTGACGACAATGACATAGTAGATTGCTTCTTTGTCTTCCAAGAAATCAACGTCTTTCCCAGTTTAGTACAAAAACCGGTGATGGATCTCCTAGTCATTGGACAAGTAGCATAATCAGTGTCACAAAATGCTGTCATCCCCATATTGCATTCATGTGATAGAAATATACCGAGCCTTGGACACCCCTTTAAATATCTTACAACCTTCAAGGCTGCATTCATGTGTGACTCTTTTGGCATATGCATGAATTGGCTGAGTACTTGAACTGCATAACATATATCAAGTCTTGTCATGGTAAGATATATCAATTTTCCAACAAGCCATTGATACCCTGACGGATTCTTAAGTAACGGATCCCTATTTGATGAAGGGGAATTGAGATCATGCTCATGTGTTGTCAACTTGACATTCTGTTCAATGGGAATTACTGCTGGCTTGCAACCTGATAACCCGACTTCAAAAATGATTTGCAAGATAAATTTTTTCTGACTGAGGGAAATTCCTTTTTCAAACCTTGCAATTTCAATGCCAAGAAAGTATTTGGGAGATCCCAAATCCTTGATGTGAAAGTAGAGTGCAAATATTCATTGAATCTTGCAACATGGGAATCATTATTTCCCATAATCAATATGTCATCAACATATATCAGCAAATAAATCAACGATCTTCCCACATTTTGTGTAAATAAAGCGTAATCATGCTTGGAATGTTGAAAACCAGCATTGGTTAATGCAGCAGTAAACTTGGCATACCATTGTCTAGATGTCTGTTTTAAACCATACAAGAATTTGCGAAGACGACATACCCGATACTCCCCCTGTCTGTGTAATCCTTGAGGAAGATCCATGTAGATTACTTCATCTAAGTCTCCATGAAGAAAGGCGTTGTGGACGTCCATCTGGTGTAAGGACCAATTTCGTGCTCGCCGCAATGTATAAAAAGGACCGTACAGTAACTTCCTTCGCAACAACCGGGGAGAATGTCTCATGGTAATCGAAACCTTCTCTTTGGGTAAAGCCTTTGGCTACCAACCTAGCTTTGTAGTGTTCTATGGAACCATCTTATTTGAACTTTATCTTGTAAACCCATTTACATCCGATCGGCTTTCGATGTGGTGGTAAGGGAACAACATCCCAAGTATTGTTCTCCATGAGTGTGGCAAGTTCGGATTCCATTGCATGCCGCCATTTGGGATCTTGTGCCGCCTTAGCAAAAGAGGATGGCTCACGTTCTTCTGAAATTCTACTGATACAACACATATGTTCTACCGATAACCGATTGAAGGAAACATGGGATGAAATGGGATATTGTGTACCTGAAGAGTTAGCAGCAGAACATATATAATCTTTAGTCCACGTAGGCGGATGTGTTTGTCTTCCAAAACGACGAGGTAGCTCATCCATTTGTTCAAAAGCCTCAAATGATTTAGCAGCCATCTCTGTTGTTTCCATTGTTGAAGAAGATAATGGAACTTCTTCAAGTGAGATAGGCGATTCAGTCTCTTGATTTGGGAATTCCACCGGTGCTGGTGTGATGGATGATTAAGGTGCCATAAGAAAACCAGGTGTAAATGATAAATCTTCATCAGACATAAGAAACTAATTGTTTTCTAGTGAAGTGTCTTGTGATGGATGGAGCTTCTCTTTGAAAGGAAGTGTGTCTTCATGAAAAATAACATCTCTGCTGGTAAAGAAATGTCCTGTAGAAAACTCCATAACACGATATCCCTTTTGAAGAGGAGGGTACCCCATAAAAACACATCGTGCTACACGGGGACTCATTTTATCCTAAGGACCCACACTTGTCGCATAACATAAACAACTAAACACTCTAAGGTGATCATTATCTGGCTGTTTGTTGTAGAGCATCTCATATGGAGTTTTACCATGAAGGATTCGATTAGGCATGCGATTAATCATATAGGCGGCTGTGACCACACAGTCTCCCCAAAATTCTTCAAGGATTGAGGCTTGATATTTAAGTACACGGGCTACTTCTAGGAGATGTCTATGTTTCCTTTCAACAACTCCATTTTGCTATGGAGTGTAAGTACATGCACCTTCATGGAGTATTCCATGAGTAGACAGTAATGTTATGCAATCAGAAGTAAAAAATTATCACCCATTATCTGTACGAATTCGTTGTACAGATTTATCAAATTGATTCCTAATTAAGGAAAGGAAATTTGATAAGTGAGTGAATGTTTGACTCTTCGACCGCATAAGATATATCCAGGTGGCACGACTATAGTCATCAATTATTGTAAGAAAGTAGCGAGATCTATCACAATGAGAAGTGTGATAGGGACCCCAGATGTCCATGTGAAGCAGTGAAAAAGGATTTTGAGTTCGAGATGTACTAACTGGAAATGATGCTCGAGTTTGTTTAACTAAAGGACATATGGAGCATTTTGGATGAGGAAATTTAGCACTGTGACCCAATCATTGATGCAAAAGGAGATTTTTATTATAGCTGATTGCATTACAATAAATGCTTTTATTCAATTACTCTAAATCTCATGGAGAATTAAAATAAAGTCCTTGTGCCTCATTACCCAAGCACATCACTTTGCCAGTCGAAAGGTCCTGAAAGACACAATTTTCGGAATTGAATATGGCTTTACAAGAATTGTCCATACATACTTTTGAGACTGAAAGAAGATTAAACTCAAAATCTAGAATGTATAAGACATTTTTAAGGACAAAGTTCTAACTAAGATGTACAGTACCGATTTTGGTAACATATGTAACGTTCCCATTTGGAAGACATACCGTAACAAGAGATTGTGTGTTTTGATGGACATGGAAAAATAGGTACTCATTACAAACTATGTGATCACTAGCACTTGAATCGATAATCCATGCATCAATAGACAATGATTTCCTTTCATGAAGAAAAGTACATGAGAATCCTGCATTAGTGTCCCCAGTCTTAAGTTGGCCCAATGCGTGGATGATATTTTCATTATGTTCTTGAGTGATAGTCTGCTGAGATGTTCCACCACCCTTTTGTGCAGTGACCTGATAGACTGAATACTCATTTTCCCTTTTATTATTGGGTTTTCCATGTAGTTTCCAACATGTATCAACAGTGTGGTGTGGACGTTTGCAATATTAACAATATTTATTTTAAAATTTTGAATTTTGCCCACTGACCTTGCTTGGTAACGTGGCATATCGTGTGCCGTTGGATGCTTTGTACACTAGCGCTGATGTGGCGAAATACTGGCCGTTCGATCCAACCGAGTAGCTCATCAATCTGTAGATGTCCGATTGCGCGCGACGATCCCAGCCGTTCGCCGCAAAGAATTGATCCAGCCCGTTCGATCTAGCGGGCCTCCCTCGACCGTCAGATCCAGCGCTTCTATCCAGACTATCCGATCCAGATATGTGATCCTAGCCGTCCATCCGTGAAGACCTAGGGTAGTCTTCGTTACTCCTCGACGCCGCAGCCGCGAAACCCTTTTCTCTCGGTTGTACTGCGGCTCCGAGGTTCCCTCGGTTTCGGCGACGGTTTCTGTCGAAACGAAGCCCAAGGGGAACGTCGCGCCCCGTTCCCTCACCGATCCGAGCATGTTCACTTGTGGCGGCCCTTTGATTTTCCTCCTGCATGGCCAACTGGAAGATTCGGCCGGGCGGTGGTTGAGGATCCATCGCAAGAATCTGCGATTGAAAGCCGGCGTATGTGTCGTTTAAGGTAGGTAGGAATCGAGTGGCTTTCTCTTTTCCCCGATTGCATGATATTAACGGAGAGTGGCTTCTGGCTCCTCCAATTTGTCCTCAGCCGCTTCAATCTCGTTCCACAGGGTCGATAATCGGTTGAAACAGGCGAATGACTGAAAGGTTCCCCTGTTTTAGCTCGGTTAGGGCTTGTGTCAACGAGAAAAGCCTAGCCCTATCTGATTTCCCGTACATCTTCTATATGTTATCCCAGTATTTCTTCAAGTCTTCGGTCGGAGGAAGACTGGCGACGACATCGGGCGCCAAGTAGTTCCCGATCCAGGAGTGCACCAGCTAATTGCAGCGATTCCAGTGCCTCTGCAGTCGTTCATTCGTCGGGTAAGGTATTGTTCCATTAATAAAACCATCTTTGGTTTTGGTAACAAGGGCACGCCGGAGATCGCAGGCCTAAGCGTGATAGTTCATTGTTCCAGTAAGTTGTTGGGTAACTAGCCGCAGCTCTAGCCCGTCCATCGGTGAAGTGTAAAGCGGATCTCCAAGCTCCGGCCGTCCTCCGTTGAATGGAAACAGGTAAGGGGAAACCGAGTAGGGTTCGATTCCGTGACCCGGTGTAAACCCAGGTCTGTGACCCACAATTGCCTGATCGGACTCACCAGTCGGGTTGGCCCCACATGGATATTGGGGCCATGGTGTAGCGTACCACGGGGCTGGAGGCCAGTAGGTTGGCCCTGGAATCTGCACTGAAGCAGGAGCAGGTGCAGAGGCAACATTGGTTACTTGCTCTTCTCCAGTCGATCCATCTGGATGAGAAAATGTGATTGTTTGATCCTGGGTTGATGAAGCTTCTACTGAGGGATTCATAACCTCTTTGTCTTTTGCCATGGTACCAAGGATGAATTCCTAATTGCTTTGCTAATCTGTTCTGTAGGAAGGGATCCTTAGTTACAAATCAGAAAGAAGCAATGGCAATTCAAGAAAGGTTGCGGAAGCTAGGGCAGGAAACGAGGCTCTGATACCATGACAGAAAGGTAACAGGAACTTTGGGGAAAATGTATTGTCTCACTTGTATTCAATTATGCTATTACATTGTACATAAATAGCGTAAGAAGGAAAATGTAAAAAAGGAAATGTAATATACATGAATTGGAGTTTCCTATTTACTAATATTTACTAGAATCCATTATATATATAATCGATTCTAAGATCTTCCAACATCGCTAGTCACTAGCTGCTGACTAGATATTCCAGCTAGTAAAGGGACATTTTTTGTCAACTAATTTTTGTTTTTTATTTTTATTTTCTATTATTTTTTCTCTTTTTTCTGTTATTTTGTTTTTCTTTTCAACAAGCGCTCGGCAACCCTTGCCTAGCCTTCTCCAATGGTTGGCCATCGCTTGACATCCGTTACTAGCGAAGAAGACAACCAAATAAAAGAAAAAAAAAGGAAAAAAGAAAAAAAGATTTTAAAGAAGGTAGAGGATAGAAATGCCCTTGACCAACGGGGAAGGTAGGCCCTTCTTTGAAACTGAATAGCACTTTAAGCCATTATTTGAAACAAAATCTACTTCAGACCTTTATTTGAGAAAATAAGAACATTTTAAGCTCTATTTAGAATTTTCCCATTATCAAATGCTGTATTGTAAGATGGGAAAAATTGGATAAATGTCTCATGCGCAGCATTGTTGTGTATGCATAGTAGGGGTGTCAACGGTTCGATTTTTTTGAAAAACCGAATTGAACCGAACCGTTAGGAAAAATTTCCGAACCGAATATGAACCAAACCGAAATTTTGGTTTGGTTCGGTTTGGTTTTTTGGTTTTTGGTTCAGCTTTTAATTTTCGGTTTTTGCATTTTTTTTTTTTTTTTGTTGTATATATTTTTCATTTCCAAGAAATAAACTCTTATCGATTTGTTGGTTCGGTTCGGTTCGGTTAGCCAATAAAAACCGAACCGATAAAAACAATTTCGGTTTTTAATGAAAACCAAACCAAAAAAACCAAATTTTTCAGTTCGGTTCGGTTTGGTTTTCGATTCAATTTTTGACACCCCTAATGCATAGTGATAACTCTATAAAAATAGAGTTATTTGACTTATTTTGGACAATAAATAATGCAATATATGTGAGAAAATATTTGGATTTCCTTCTATTTATTCAAATTCTCCTTGTTTATGTAGCACAATAAGGTATGGAGAAAATAAGAAAAAGAATGGCAAAAAGAAGAAAATGAATAATTTTGTGACTTAGGAATTCAAATAAAAAAGAATTGGAATGTAGTTATCAAATCAAGGATTCTATGATTTATTCTCTAATTTTGTGTGAAAAATAAGTAGTTGCCTTATAATAGAAGCCTTGGATGTATCCTATAATAGGAGAACATTGAAAACTTGGAGAGACAGCTAAGCTTTTACTTTTAGATCAAATTTCATTGCTCTTGGAGTTTTTCAAATATTAAGAGAAGACAAAAGTGGTAAAGGAATTCTTGTTCTTTGATTTAAGATGTTGGGTTTAATTCATAATTTTATTTCCTCTTCTATTATGTTCTAATTTTCTTTTGTTAGGGTTACGATGTAGCTTGACCATGATGATATGAATTTCATAATTTTTATATTTTGCAATTGATTTCATTTATGTGAGTTATATATTATTGTGCTTAATACTTTTACATAACTAACCACCATTTGAATAATTTGATATGCATGCTTGAAATTGAGAAGTGATAACATGCAATTACTTCTTATAATATATAATCATGAATTAAATGTGGATAGAGATACACTATATTATTTGTATAGTTTTTGATAATAAGGTGATCCAAAAAATTCATTATCAATCAAGAATGTTCACATATTTTAATGCACTTATATTTATTTTAATTCATATAGAAATGTGGTGGATTGATAAACCGAGTAGGTTTACTATACCTATAAATAGAATAGTAAATAGATTATAAAATTCCACTATCACATATTTGATATCATTCTTATATTAATAATCTGAAATTCATATGTAATGATTATGGTGAAATTGTATATTCTAAAATATTTATTTAATTGATTTACTACATTTAATTCTAAAATTTTTCTTTTAAGATTGTCAATTTTAATTTTTTTTCAATTTTGTTTTTTGATCTGTTAAATAAATTTTAGAATTAGTCCATTTTTAATATCTAATTGATTTATTCATCATCAATCCCGTTGCTACGACATATTTTCTCATCATTTTAGTACTTGTTCAACACGTTTATCGCATTTAGAAATTTACGAACACATAGGAAGAGGAATTGCTTGTAAAACACATTCGTTATGTACCTACAAAACATTGTAGGAGAAGCATAATTTGTTCGGTCAGCAAGTTACTAGGCCCCTACTCATCCGCAATTTTATCTTGATATAATATTTCATATCTTATGCAAATCAAAAGTTAAATTATTGACCATAATCACTTCCCAAATCCACTAAAAATGGCCTATGGCGGATAGTTATCTATGTTATTGGTAGGATGCTAAGTTATCCTTGTCTGCCTATCGTCTTCTGGAAGAACTTTGGTTAGGCAAGTAGGTTTGGAGCAAAATTCGTGAAGAAAAGCCCATTATGATGATTCAATACATTTAATGCTAATCCATGGGAAAAATTACCAAAACAGTTCTAAACCTATTGTAATTTTTTCATTTTAGATTTAAAATTTTTTTTGCCAATTCAATCTTAAAAATTTTGCAATTGTGCCAATCTAGTTCATCCAGTCATTTTTGATCAACCAATGTTGACATTGATAATTTTTTAATAATTTTTTTTTTCAATTTTTCAAATAAATTTTCCCTTTTTTTATTTTTTTCTTTCTCTTTCTTTTTGTCTTCACATCCTTCTCCTTTCTCCAACTGGTCACTAGCGGTGATCAACCAAAAGTAGGGCTGGTGAGGGACCTCACTAGGCTCAGGGAAGCCTAACCATGGCTAGGCGACCTCAACTAGGCCACTAGCTGGGCTCGTGAGGATCAAACATCGCTAGACATGGGCAAGGCACAACCTCACATGGCCTTTGGCGAGGGCTGCCAGTGGCTAGGCAAGGCTTGCCCTCACCAGATCTAGTGAGAGTCGAGTCTTGTCGACCATGTGCAAGACTCGACCTCACGTAGCCTTAGGCGATGGCTACCTTTGGCTGGGTGAGGCTCACCCTTGTCAACCATGACGATGTTTGACCTTGCTAAATTCGGTGAGGCTATGCCTCGCCAGCAGCTATGAGGTTGAAGGGCCCAACCTCGCATGGCCTTTGGCCTAGGCATGCCTTGTCGGCCATGGGCAGGTTGCAACCTCGCCAAATTTGGTAAGGCCTTGCTTAGCCATGGTGAGGCTAACCTCGCCAGCACTCTCCTCTAGTCGATCGGCAGAGGAAGGAGGAGAGAGAGAGTAAAAATAATAATTATTAAAAAAATTTGTCCACGTCAACATTCGTTGAATGGCACCCACATCAATTTGGTTGGATAGATGAATTGGCACAATTTAAAAAAAAAAAAAAAAAAAAAAAGCTTAATACTGACTTGACAAAAAAAGAGGAATAAAGATTTAGAATTAAATTGATTTTTTTTTTTTTTTGATAATTTCCCCCTAATCCTGTCTTCATGACGAGGGTCACTTACTCAGAACTCATATATATCTTGCGGGACAAAAGGCAACCGCGGACAAGCGCGGACCACTCTGTGCTGACATCCGGTTGAATGGTCATTTTATGTCTCTAATTAGGATGATTTTGCCGTTTCCTTCCGTGCTCTTAAATTTTTGAAGGAGTTGGCACGTGTGAAAAAAATTAGGGGAGGAAACAGGTTGCTGATCATTTGATTCACAATAACATGTTGGAACTTACCGGCATTTTCATGCAAGTACAAAATCTTTGTTTCACCATGCAAATTACTGATTTTTCTTATCTTTTATCAATCTTCATTTATCTTTCTTACCATCGTCTTGCTTTTACCAACTTTTATATGAATGAATCAATCATTATTTAAGCGACCCAACAAATTTTTTCCAATTAACATTACCAATTAGTTTCGAGCTAACAACTCTCACTCTATTTACTTAATAATGTGTACTTATTTTTAAGTTGACAACTTTTCTAAAGACTTACCATCTTTACTTTTATTTGTCTTGCTCACCCACATTGTTAAGTCCTGTATACTTCGTTTGAGCAACAAAATTAATCCCTATATTATGTTACAACAAAACTTAAGCTGCGTTTGTTTCATGAAAAATGTGACGTTTTTGGAAAATATTTTCCGTGAAGATAATAATATTTTTCAATGTTTAGCTTATACCTTAAAATGAACTACAAAATATTAAAGAAAATATGATTTTTCTAGCAAGGTCTCAGTTTTGTCAAATTAGCGCTAGAGTCTTATCGGATGGGTAATGCCTTAGTCTCGTCCCAAAATATAGAATTTCGAGTCAAAGCATTAATACTAAGTCAATATTTTGAAAAAAAGTTATATAATTTTTTGAAAGAAGAAATTATTTTTCTAAATTTAAAGTAAATATTTTTCTTTAAATTATTTTCTTAAGTTATTGTTGACGCCTAAATTTTGGCGATTTTAAAAAAATAAAACTTGCATAGCGTAAAAAAAACAAGAAAGGAAAATAAGGGAAGGATCAATATGATTTGGTTATGAATGAAATGTGAAAATTCTGATTAATCATCCTTACTCCGGTGAATATTTAAATCATAGTAAATATGGAAGTAAATTCTCAGTCAAAGAAATCATATGAATAAAAAGTAAGGAATTTGATAAAATGGAAGGAATTGAAACATTTAAGGAAAAATCAAACCGATTGCAAGATTTTACTTCAATTTACATGAATTAAGGCAATGAAAAAAGGAAGCTCGAAAATTGCCATGGAAGAGGGTAATCAGAATCACTATAAAAGGAGACCAAAAATTTTCGAGCAAAAAGGGGGGAAGGAATTCGGAGAGGGATTCGAAAAAATTTTAGAGCAAAAAGCCTTCCGTCAGTTTTGGGAGAGAAAAAGAAAAAGTCAACAAGAAAAGAAAAAGAAGAAAAGTGAAGAGGGGAATTGACCGGTCTGCAGTGAGGGAGAGAGAGAAGACCGGTGAGGGGACGTGAGAGAGAGAAAAAAAAAAAAGAAGAAAAAGAAAATAGCGCTACTGTTCGTCTTCTCCAGGAGTTCCCCCGCTGCTGCTGCTCGTCATTTCCACGCCACGCCCGTGCGCTCCGCCACGCCCATGCAACACTCGATCATTCGCCGAACCGCCGTAGCGCGACGCCCGCAGCAGCCGCCACGCCGTTCCTCTGTTTCGCCCGTTGCAGCCCCTTTCGACCCGACGCCCCTGTAACGCCTCCACCCGCGACTAGCTGCAGCGACCCGCGTCGCCGGAATTCGTCATCGGGCCCTCCTCGCTGCGCCATCGCCGATCTGCAGCTTTGCCCGAGCCGAGTCGAGCCGCTCCACCCAGCAACCCTTCAGCCTCAGTCTCCGCCGCGCCTCAGTAGACCTCCGACGCAACGACCGAGCACCACCCTCCGACGAGCGCTCTCCTGCATCGCGTCACCCCTCCGCCCGGCGCTACTCGCCACCGCACCGGAGTCCTCTCCACCAGTGACCTACTGCTCGCTCACCTCAGTCGCGCCCGACGCCCACTGCTGCGCTTCTTTCCGGCGAACCCACAGCAGCAACCCGTCGTTGCTCAGCAGCCCGCGACCCAGCGCATGAGGCCCTCAACGCCCGACTGCTGCTGTCCCGATCTCACTGCTCGAGTGCCCCACACCTACAAATCTCCTGCTCACCTGTCACCGCGCCGGAGTGCCGTTTGATTCGCCGTACCCCTGCGCCGAAGCTCGACGCCGTCGTCGCCCAGCAATCCGACGCCCACGGCCAGCCTCCCCCTCTGCCTCGGCGACCATCCGATGCCGCAGCCCGCGCCGTCACCGTCGCCGCTAGCCGGTTCGCCCGACGTCCACCGGTCTGCCTGCACCCCGACGCCGCGCCGGACGCCACAGCTCTGCTGGTCCCCTCACCGGAGCACTCACGCCAGTCATCCTCACACCACCGGCGCCATCCACTGTCCTCCTTTCTAACCCAAGCGGCCTCTTTGTTAACGTTTTTGTTTATGTTTATAAACAAAATTTCCGTTTTTCTTTTAGGGAACAAAAAAAAGAACGAAAACGCGTTTGTTTGCGTTTTTGTTCCAAATTTTTTTTTTCCCAGGAACATATTTGGAACAAAAAATAAGAAATTGTTTCCTAACAATTTTTAAGAATACATTTTCTCTCTCCTCTCTTTTTCTTCTTTTTTTTTTCTTTTTTTTTTTCTTTGACTAGTCGCCAACCTCGGTCATGGCCGTCGAGGGCCGACAACCTCGCCGGAGCCTCGCCGACCCCTGACGAGGCCGAGCGTCGCCGGCTCCTGGCGAGGCTTGGCCTCGCCTTTGCTGGGGGAGCTCGGGCTCGCCTAGATTCGGTGAGCCCGAGCTCGCCCAGCCATCGGCGAGGCTCGCCGGCCTGGCGATGGCCTGGCGAGGCTCGACCTTGTCGGCATGGGGCAAGGCTAGGCGAGCTCGGGCTTGCCGGATCTGGGCGAGCTCGAGCTCGCTTAGCCAAGGTGAGGCCGAGCCTCGCCCAACCACGACGAGGCTCGGCCTCGTCAGGGGCCGACGAGCCTTATCGTGGCTGGGCAAGGCCGCCGGCCCTCGTCGGCCGGTCGTTGGCCATGGCCGAGGTCGGCGACAAGCCAAAAGAAGAAAAAAAGAAAAAAGAAAGAAAAATAAAATAAAAATATTTAAAAATTTAAAGAAACAAAAAAAGAACACAAATTTACCAAATTTGTTTCTATTTATTTTTTATTCCCTAACAAGTTTACCAAACGCGTTTTTTTATTCAAAAATTGTTTCCCGTAATAAAACATTTTTTTCTATTTCTGTTATCTGAAACAATTTTTAAACAGAAATGTTACCAAACGCGCCATAGGTAGTTTTCCTTATTATTTTTAATTTTCCTTTATTATATATTTGCTTTATTTACCTTTTTTTCTTAAGTCTTAATGTTATTGTATAGGAAGGTGATTTTCATTTTATAATTTTTGTAGGCATTATCCATAGGGATTTTGTCCGGAATTATTGTAATTACTAATTTGATCCGTAACACGTCGGATCATTTTTTAATTATACTAATTTTTGGGCTTTTTGGTAGAATTTTAATTGTTAAATTATTATAATTATTAATTTGATTTGTAAGACTTCGGATCGGATTTTTAATTATTTTGATCTCTTTGTTACGATAATTAAGGTTAAGATAATCGTTAATTTGACTTGTGAGACAACATATTATTTTTTCGATTATTTTAATCATTTATTTTGTTGATAGCTTAGATTTAATATTTATTTAATAATTACTTATCTTTTAGAAAAAAATAAAAAATCAGAAAATCAAAATTCTACATGAGCATATAGGTTTAGTAAATCAGACATGTAGGTTTAATAAATTAGAATTTTCTTAGGATTATATTTTTAGAGTTGCACTTTTATAAATAAGTTAGGGTTGGACCTAAATTAATTTTTTAGATAATGTTTGCACATTTTAATTATCTCATTTTTCCAAAAAATAGTTTTCTAAGATAGGATAGAGTTAAAGTCAAATTAATCCCTAGAATAAATTAGAAAATTATTCCTTTTTAGATAATTTAATTATGGTTTTTATTAATTCTGAATTTCAATAGAAAAATACAAAAATACTAGGTGCATGTTAATTAGTTCACATAATAGGATCATTTAATCAGAATTTGTTCATTAGTGAAGTTAGGTCATGAGGTGCATAATTAGTTTGCATAATAGACCCATTTAATTAGAATTTGCATATTAATAAGATTAAGTCATTTAGTTAAAAAAATGCATTTTTATAAAAGAATTCTAATTTCAAAGAAAACCAAAAAAAAAATCATTTGTTTTGTGTGATTTGCTTTGTGTGATGCAATTTATTTATTTTATTTGAATGTTTAATAGTGAATGAGCATTCGTGTGGTCACCATATTTGCATAGTAGTAATTTAAGTTAAAATAAATCTAAGTTGCCTGCAAAAATATTTTTAAAAATTAAAAAGAAATGGTACCGAAAGGGCATTAAAGAAATTTAGTGTAACCAAGTTTCCGTACCCTTAGTCTCTGGTTCGTATGAGTAAAATAATCCTCTCATTATTTTACTTAGGTGTTTAATCGACCTATCATAAATCGATTAGTGGCGACTCCTAATTAAAAATTTTTTTGCATGTTAAATATTTGAACCTTAAGTCGTAAATTGATATGGGTTTGGAAGAGCCCGAACTAAATTTAAAATCCATTAATTTAGTTTTAGGTGGTATACCCGAAAAATAAATCACGACAGTTATCTATACATAAAAAAATAAAGAAAATATTTTTTATGAAACTAGTAAAGTCAAGTTCATGGAAACACGAGCAATCGCACCTAGAGTCTAGGCAATCGATGGGACGGGAAGTAGAATCACTCCAAAGAGAAAGTACAGGGGCTAAAATGGGACACTTGGAAAAGTACATGGACCGAAAATGTGTAATTTACTTCTGAGGTTTGTATCGTTATTCGAAAGGTAGGTAAGTAGAACTGTAGAACTCGAATCGCAATCGAACGGGGAAGAAAACGAGCCGCGGTCTTCGGTAGCCAAGGCGGAAAGGCGTCGGAATCAGGGTCGAGGACGGCGGCGAGACAATGGCCTGCGCCTGCAGGCTCCCTTTCCTCCGCCTCTCTCCGCCTCTCCCCCCGCAGCGTCCCCGCCGAGGCGACCTCGTCCTCAGGCCGGCGCCGAGGCGCTCCCTCTCGTTCCCGCCATTCCCTCTCAAGCCATCGAAGTCAACTCCCTTGACCGCCCGATTCTTCGCGGCGCTCGCTTCCCCCGGAAGCCCTGAGCCCTCTGTCCCCGGCGGCGGAAAAGTCAACTGCGGCGGCGGAGGCGGCGGTTTCGGCGGCTCCGATGGATTCTCCGGGTGGTGGGTCACGACGGCGGCGGCTGCGGCGGCGGCGGCTCTCCGGTCGGTCGACTTCTCGTTCTCTTTCTCTGCTCCCGCGCGCTGACCGGCAGGAGCAGCTTCACGAACAAGTCGGCTTTGTTCATCATCGTTTCGGTCGTTTCTCATTTCTGCGCGTTTCGGATACCCGCTTCGGCGCTGGCGAGAGCTGCTCTCGCGGATGAGGAGGAGGGAGAGGAAGGTGTCATTTGGGGAGTGCAGGGAGGCAAGTGGACGAAGCTCGTCCGCGATCCTCGCAACGAGGACGCTTTCGTGGTTGCTTCGCCAGGCGGCTTCGGTTTCGGAGATGATAAGTTGTTTACTCCCGGTGTTCTCCCCAGCTTGTGGTTGCAGTGCAGGGGCTTGTTCATGCGGTTGATGCTTCCTGAAGGATTTCCCGACAGCGTCACCAGTGATTATTTGGACTATTCTCTTTGGAGAGGAGTTCAAGGCATTGCGAGTCAAATCAGTGGTGTTCTTGCCACTCAGGTAGTGCATGCGTTTTCTTGATATAGCTCTAAAGCCGTGTGTTACTTTGTAACTTGTTAATGATGCTTTTAGAGCGCCTGTTAAATGCAGGAAAGAGTATACTTTTGCATCCTATTGGGGTAATTGCTAACATTATGAGTGGTTGTAATTGCTTCTTGGAACAAGCTGGAACTGGTTATGGAGATATCCCTCATAACTATCGCAATTAGGAATTTTGGTTGGTTTGGCCAGATAATCTCATTTACTATTACAAGATGAAAACAAAAAGGCTCATTTATTCTGAAAAACAATTTATAGCTGTGGGATGGAGCTTCAACTTTCAGTTGGGGTCCGAAATGAAGGAGAGAAAGGAAGAGGAGAGTAATTGGTAATCGCTAATCCTCCGTTGGGACTGATTTTGAGTGATGTAATTTGCCCCCAATATTGCTGGTGATTTGAGAGATTACTGGCAATGGCAAGAAAGCAAGGTTCTTAAAGGACAAATCAACTAACAACAAACTACTAGAATTAACAAAGAGACTTTTGAATTCTTCTCCTAAAATGTATGCAAAAGTTTGTCACAGAAGAGCTAAAGAACAGAACTGAAACATATGAAGTGTAGATTTTTGAAACCAAAGGTTGCAAGTCTATTTCACTCACTTCGTGAAATATAATATATATTTTCCTAAATTCATCCTCTACAGCATTTACTCAGCAACATGACAAAAGTTTTTTTGTTGCAATTGTTGGATGCCTTGTGGTTATGTACGTATGATATGTTATTTGTGTAGGCCTTGCTTTATGCTGTTGGTTTAGGAAAAGGAGCTATTCCTACAGCTGCTGCTGTGAATTGGGTGCTGAAGGATGGGATTGGATACCTCAGCAAGATTTTTCTCTCGAAATTTGGACGGCATTTTGATGTCCATCCTAAGGGGTGGAGGCTTTGTGCTGATTTGTTGGAAAATGCGGCCTTCGGAATGGAAATGTTGACTCCTGCCTTCCCACATCTTTTTGTTTTCATTGGTGCTATTGCAGGAGCAGGACGCTCGGCAGCTGCTCTCATTCAGGTGGTTATCAAGTTGCGCGTTTGTTGCAAATTGATATTTATCAGCCTCTATGTTTCTTTCTTATGCTATTTCGAAAGAGGGTTGTTTCTAACATGGCAGACAATCACTATAGAAGATTAAGCTTCCTGTTCTTAGATTGATCTTGCTTATCCAGTCTTGAAGGAAGTGAAATTACTTTAAGGAGAATCCTGGCATTCTGAGTTGTGACCATTCACTCATTCAAATAGTCAGATACATCTGCATTTTTTAATGCTCCCTGCCATCTCAATTGATGCAATAAAATCCTTGTCTGTGTCTTGCAGAAATAAATTGATGGACCTTCTACAATATTGGCTATTCTGTTCAATATAACAATGAACATCTCTATTAACCTTTTTGTACCATGTTTGAACATTGTGCTTGTTTGCTTTGTTTCTTTGGAAGTTAGAATCACTTGTTCTTACATTATTTGCTTTGCTAGCAGCATTTTTGCTGAGACCGAGCCCTTTGGGAATGTATATGGGCTACTTTAATTACAACCTGTTATCTCCACCATAATTGGATTCCTTTCCTGAGATTTGTTTCTCTTAATTTATTCATAACTTTTCTGATGAGTGATTAAGGTGTCTCTTTTGTTTTTGGATCAATTGCTTCTTTGTCTGCCTTTCCTGACTGATATGTAATCATTAATAAGTATTCTCCCTTTTTAAGGGGTAACCTAATTGCAACGCACAAGTGCTGGAGCATGGGTAATAAGGGGTGGTTATTTTCTTTCTACTTAGTTTGTCTTGCATATTTTATGTATTATCATACTGAGATAATATAACGTCACAGTTACTGAAAGTTTGATTTTGTTCCTTCTCAGGCGTCCACTAGGAGCTGCTTTTATGCTGGCTTTGCTGCACAGAGGAACTTCGCTGAGGTGAGTGCATTTTCTATTGGCTTTGTCTCTTTTATTGTTATCTTGGTAAAAATATCTGCTTCAAGAGGATGTGCATCCTTAATTTATACCCTTTGACCTGTATTCATGTGCTGACATCATTGTGCATTACTGCTAATGAGTCATGTTCAGTTCTGAATGTTAGTGTCGACTGTAGGTAATTGCCAAGGGTGAGGCACAAGGAATGGTGAGCAAGTCTATTGGTATCGCACTTGGTATAGTATTGGCAAATGCCATAGGCTCCTCTACGCCTCTTGCACTTGCTTCTTTTACTGTGGTGACTTGGGTCCACATGTTCTGCAATCTTAAGTCATACCAATCGATTCATCTGAGGACTTTAAATCCTTATCGTGGAAGTAAGTCCTTATCCTTTTGTTTATATACGTGAATTATCATGAAATTTGTTTCAATGAAAAAAAAAGGATCTGTTCTCCTCTCTTGATTAGGCCCTTACATGATCTAGTCATTCAGAAGTTTAGGTAGATAGGTTTCTTTGGAGGCCTCAAAATATCGACAATGTATAGAATTGTGTACTTGATTCAGATTATAGCTCATGGATCCTTAGAAAAATAACTAGTTTTTGTTTGTCTTCCACTATGTCATTGTCACAATGAAGAGGCAAGTGTTAGTCTGAGTTCTTCGGGTACAATGCCCAGTCATGTTGGCCCCAAAACAGTTATAGAGCATGTTCTATTACAAATAAATGTCATAGTAGTTTGTCAGTTTGAATGATAGATTTTGCCATTGTGGTTGGAGTAAGCTCAATAAATTTTGCCACAATCATAAACCTTCAAATATACTTTCCCAAGTCAAAAGAATTGCCTCAGACAATCAAAAACAGCAATTGCCTCAGGACAAGTCTTGTTGCACGTTAAATTACTTGTATTGACTGTATGCAGATGGAGTTTCTTGCATCGCTTGAAATGAATCAATGATTTTTTTTTTTTTTTTTGTTTAATTTACTGAAGTTTGCTTGATTCTATTGTGTAAGAATCAAGCTCACTCTGAGCTAGGAGCTTAAATATTAATTACAACAACTATGCTCATTTCCCTAAGTGGAGTCGACCGAGTGCAATTCTTTGTCACCACTAGGCCTTTTTTCTATACTTTATAAGAACCTGTTTATATCTCCTTGTCTTAGGTCTTCTTTTGCCTCTTTCTATACGCACCTCCCCAATAATCCCAATTTCTAAAGGAAGCATCCGAAGGCCATCTTTCAACGCTGCAAACCACTTTGTATGAGATTTATCCATCTTGTCCTTGACTTGAGGTCCTCACAGTCACTTCCTGCAATATTCATTATCTAAACATGTTGGCCTTTGACCGTAAAGCATTCCTTGTGTTACAACATCACTGATTGTTCAGGGTGCTCCTTCACTCGTGTATAACAAAAAAAAAAAAAAATCTAAAATAAAAAATGAGGCACGAAGTACGATGTTCCAATAGGCTTGCAAACCAACTAGTATCAATATACAACTTTGACCTTACTCTCAATTTGGACGACTTGAACTGGATTATTCCTATGAAGCTGAAAGTCAAGTTGCCTTGATTACCTTGCAAATAGTTGTTATGCCTTAATCCTAAAAGAAATCACTTTGAATTGTTTTCATTTGTCTACTAAGCTCTGGATTATGCCTTTCTCATTTGATTGTAGACCTTAAGGTGATGATGACATATTTACATTCTTGGGAATGCTTTCCAGCGCATACTTCTCAAGTACAGTTCTTGTCCAAGTTGTTAGCTGGTAAAATTGAGTGATGAGGGATTATTGAATCTACTCAAAATAAAAGTGGACAGACCGTGTTTTGATAATATCCTGGCTCACAATTTATACTAAAGGTGGCATTTGGTCTTCTGTAAATTCTGGATCAGGTTTGGTTTTCAGTGAGTACCTACTGAGTGGTCAAGCACCTTCAGTTAAAGAGGTCAATGATGAAGAACCACTTTTCCCAGCTCTGCCCTATCTCGATGGAACGTTGAAAAAGGTGAGAGTTGTATCTTTCTTCTAGTGTACTTATATCTGCTACTAGTTAGCCACTTCTAATGATATTTCAGATTTCCAAGCATTTGAATGTTTTAAGGTTGAAGAGCTTTGTTGAATGATTAGGAAAATCATGACTGATCGCTTTCTCTTATTCTAGGTTTCAGTTATGCATACAAGAGTGTTGTGCTTGTAGCTCATATTTGCTTGGACGCTAGAGCTATTTTTCCTTGAGATCATTTTGTCTCAGATGCTTGTAGCTTTGGTCTCTAGGACTTCAACACTCTCATTTCTTTGTAGCCTGAATTTGTTGTTGATGGTTGATGTTTTTGTGTGCATTTTCGAGTTTCCGTCTATGCTGAGGTAGCTATGCCATAGCTGCTTATTAATTACTTGGTCACTTGTCCCCAATCTAAATATGTATTGATGATAAATTTCGAAGTCATGATTTGACAATTTCTGTTGCAGCCTCTTAAATGACCTATTCTTTGATCAAATTCTCAAATGACTTTAGCATCTTCTTTTTTTTTTTTTTTGGGGGGGGTCAGAGACTTTGGTATCTATTAAAGAATAGCGAAAACCATAAAAAACGGGGATTTGAATAATTGAGTTGTTGGAATCTCATCAATAATTTTCACCGTAGGCACAATCCAGTGCACTATCTCTGGAAGCAAAGGAAGCAGCTGCTCAAATAGAGCGCCGGCTGCAGCTAGGTTCCAAGCTCAGTGATTTTATCAGCCAAAAGGAGGATGTCGTGGCACTATTTGATTTATTCAGAAACGAAGGCTACATTCTGACAGAGTACCTTGGCAAATTTTGTGTAAGTAAAGTTCGTATATTATTGCCCAGAGCGGATGATTTGGTTTTCCTTCCCTTATATCATATCTAGCTTTATCGTTCTCTGTCATCCAGCACACCCTTTAAATTCCTGATCTCCATCAATTGCTTATTGATGAAGGGGTACCTTGTAGTTAGGTTGACCGATCCAAAGGACTTTGTGAAAGTACAAAAGTTACCAGGATAAGGTTGGAGACTCGGTTAATTGAAAATGGACACTCTTCATGTAATATTAAGCCTTTGTGCTTCATTTATAATGGGTAGAAGGACCATGTTGGTTTATGACTTTCCTTATGTCCATTAAATTCTATTGACAATTAAGGATATTGGTGTGAATTAGGTTGTGCTGAAGGAGAATTCTTTACCACAAGACATGCTTAAGTCATTGTTCCATGTCAATTATCTGTACTGGTTGGAGAGAAACGCTGGAATTATGGCCACAAGTGTCACTCGTGACTGTGGAGCCAGTGGAAGGTTACGTGTATCATTGGAGTATGTGCAGAGGGAATTTAAGCATGTCAAAGATGATGCAGAGATGGTGGGCTGGATAAGTAATGGACTCATTGCCAGGCCTTTACCTACTAGGATTCGTCCAGGTCACATGCCATCTTCAGGTGCAGTCTGATCTAAAGATGCTGATTTGACCTGAGCCCATCCTTGCATGGCTTTTGGTGATGCCTCCAGAGTTGGAGAGAGAAAAGATCTTCACAGGGTCCAGGACTTGGAACTTTTGGCACAGTTTTCTTCTTTATTGTCATTAGTCACTGCACAGGTGACTTGTACATATTTTGGCAAATTCAACTGAATGTGACTGCAGTTACCCAGCATGAGTAGGAGAGTCAGGTACTTATGTGAACCAGTCATTTGAGTGCGATAACATACTACTGCTATGTTGGTGGGTTGGAGCTAAAGATTAACAAGGTGAAAGCTTTTGGGAACCAGAAGCTTCCAATCAAGTTGTCGAGTCACTGCCATGTCCTCCAGGAGTTTCATGCGGTCCCTGTCTAGAGCAATGCATGGCCACTGATTGTTTTATTGACACGGTTCTCTTCAAAGCGGTACATTAACTGAAAGCATTTTATTTTTTAATTTCTGTTTCTGTTTTTCGTGAAATAGTTTCTCCAGGAAGTATTGCTCCTCATGTAACAGTAGGAAAAAGGATCATAATTGTTTATGTTCCTAGAGAAACAAATCTTTGACAAGCTGAAAAAGCTGTCCTTGGCATCTTATTTGAAGTAGCATATCATCTGTAAGAATAATTTTCACTTTGCATCGTTTCACAACTATGCCTTCTTCATTCAATTGCACTCTGATGGAAGCATTGGGTACTAATCACAGATGTCTCTCAACCAATGAAAACAAGATTATTCTTTTGTCTCTTTTTGGAGCCCACAGACACGAAATCTTATAATTGTGGTCGATTAAGTTGGTCTATGATTCTATTCAATCTTTCCTGGAAAACAGTGTCTCGACAAATGCCAATTCGTGTATAAAAATCTGTCATTTATGATCCGCAGTGTTTTCATTGAGCATTTGACGACGAATGTTTCTTCTATTGGCAAAAAGAATGAGCATCTTTCCTTGAGAAATGCATGTGTCATAGACTGGAGTGATGCAAGAATTCTCCCATACTAACGTACCCTTATGAGTGGAGTTAGTGGTGTCACGATGAAAAGTGAGTGCTGTAAAATGGATTATACAACCGGGTCTATGGGAGTGGTGTCACGGTGTTTGTGTTAGGAGTTTTAGGATAGAATGATTATATCTCTACGAAGCTCTGAAGATGGGGTTGATTTCTTGTGCACAAATTGATCGGGAGTTGATGTCCCTCTCTTGATGAGGTTATGACAGGTTAAAACCAGTTGTTGTGTCCAAGTGTTCCGTGTGTCTCGCTTGAGGGACTAAGTGTGCGTTTGTTTGTGTTTCTATTCAAAAATTGTTCCGGGGAACAGAAATAGAAAGACGTGTTTGGTAAACTTGTTTCGGGAATAAAAAATTAATAAAAACACGTTTGGTAAATTTATATATATTTTTTCTTTTAATTTTTTAATTTTTTAATTTGTTTTTCTTTTTTTTTTTTCTTTTGGCCGGTCGTCGGCGATGCCGAGGTCGGCGACCGGCCGACGGGGGCCGGTAGCCTCACCCAGCCACGGCGAGGCTCGTCGGCCCTTGGTGAGGCTGAGCTCGCCCATGGCTGGGCGAGCTCGACCTCGCTGAATTTGGGCGAGCCCAAGCTCGCCCGTCGTCGTCGGCGCGGGCGAAGCTTGGTTGAGTGTCGCCGCGGCCGCCGGCGCGAGCAAGGCTAGGCCCGCCTTGGCTGGGCAAGCTTGGCCTCGCCAAGGGCCGGCGACGCTCGGCCTCGCCGGGGGCCAGCGACGCTCCGGCGAGGTCGCCGGCCCTCGACGGCTGGACGCCGGCCATGGCCGAGGCCGGCAACTGGCCAAAGAAAAAAGAAGAAGAAAAGAAGAAGAAAAAAAAGAGAAGAAAAGAAAGGTGAGAGAAAATTTGTTCTTCAAAAGTGTTTCTAGAACAAAAAAACAATTTTTTTTTTGTTTCTTATTTCTGTTCTAATTTTGTTCTAACAAAAAAACAGATTTTGAACAAAAACACAAACAAACGTGTTTTTCTTCTTTTTTTGTTCCCGGGAACAAAAAAAGGAATTTTTATTTATAAACAGAAAAAAAGAACACAACCATGCACGCCCTAAATGTCTGAACTAAACTGGGCATGGTACAATCTGATACAAGGATGACATTCGCCATACTGTTCTCATGAATAACTTAAGAAGAAAAATTGGCTTGATGTTCTCGGCTTACCAAGTGTTGCACAAGCTATTTCGCAGGCGAAGATCTGTTAGCTCGTGAGAAATGGTATCAAAGCAAGATGCCTCCAATAGATGAGTGATTTGGAGAAATTCATGATGATAGAGTTTCACTTAATTCTCTAAGGACTTTATAAAATGAACTATTACAAGATGACCTATTATGCTTACATGTTGATTCTTATAGCTATGTGATTAAAGCTCACATAATGCGATTAGAATAATTGATATAACTAAGTAAGCTTACGAAAATGCACTTAAGATAAAAAAGCAAAACATGGAAAATAATATTATGAAAAAATATATATCAACCTCATGTATCTCCTAATTTTTTTCCCTCATATCTAGAGATTATCATGGCAACTATCCATATTCAAGTTGTGAATTAATGTATAACTCATAAATTTATATATCTTGTACATAGTAAATCAATAAAAAGTAAAAAATCACTTGTGATTGATGAAACAATAATCAATACAATTTAATTAAATTAGGAAGACCCTTTACATTCATAAATTAAATTCATGAGTTAAAAAGTATAAAGAAAATAACTTGAGTGGGAACATTAGTAAAAAACTAACAATAGTAGCATAGAAGCAAATGGCTATATCTTGAAAAGAGAAGTAAAATTTTAAGGGACCATTTGTATCATTTTTTTTTTTTAAAAGCAAATACTTTTTTTTTTTTAAAGAAAAATTTCCCTAAAAAATTCTAAAAGCCATCAAATGTAAATAAAAGGGATAATAGTAATGTAAGTTTTCAAACTTATTACAAAAATACAATTGATTCATAAAACTTGAAAAAATTCATTGAAGTGCTAAAACTTGTCGAAATGATGCGATTGAGTCATTATATTAATCCTGTTCAAGTGGGCTGATGAAAAATGTTAACTAGGCTTTTTAAAACATTCTTTCTCTTGTATGGTGATGATATGACTAAAACATCGTCGTTAATACAAAATTTATTTTAAAGGCTACAGTGTCGCCACATAAGATAGAGAAAATAATATTTAAAAAAAGCCATGTCAACATTTTCAGTTAGCTAAGTTGGACAGAATTAACGAAAGAATACAAATTTGATAAATTTTATGATTTGATTTCACTTTTCATAAATTTAAAGATTCAATTGCACTTTCTTACTTCAACTTTGTATTCTCCAAAAGTTTCAACTATATCAAATTTTGAAAATAGCAGATCGTGTGAGTTGTGAAATCCTAATTGAAGGAAAAATGGGAAGCGAAAGACAAGCAGAGATCAAGAAACAGTCGGGTTGTTGAATAAAAAGGCTGATGCGCCCCTTCTCTTTCCCGTTTCAGTCGGCTTCGAGTTCGAAGTCGGACGCCGCGGAGTACTTCTTGAGTTGTCCGGGCTCTGTCACTCGCTCCGCTGACCGATCGTCGCACGAAATCGAAGATGGCATCGCCGTCATCGTCACCGCCATTTCCAAAACCGCCGCCTCTAACTTCTCTTCACCCGCGCACGGCTAAAAATCGCGCCTTGACGGTCGCCAAAACCAGCACCACCGAAGCTCATCCTCCGTCGACCCCCGCTCCTATCCAACTTCCCCTTCGCTGGCCCAAAAAGCTACGCACTCGCCCTCTCGAGCTCCAAGCTCCGACCCCACGAACGGATGCTTCCCCAATTCACCCCCGTCCCGCCCCCGAAGGTCGTAAGGTTCCGACCCAGAAGAAGAAAAACAGGGCCTTCGGTGCGGCCACGGACGTTTTGCGCTTGCTGGATGGCCTCGGCGTGACTGTTTCGCCCGATGTCTACGTTTCGTTGATCAAGGAGTGCACGGAAAATGGCGACTCGGCCGGAGCATTGGAGCTCCATAAACACATCAGGCGTAGCGGGTTGAGACCCGGTTTGCATTTGCTTAACCGCTTCTTGCTAATGTTCGTGTCCTGCGGTTGCTTGGTTAGTGCCCGCAAAGTGTTTGAGGGTATGCTCCAGAGGGACGTCAGCTCTTGGGCTATCTTGATTGTCGGTTATATGGAAGAGGGTGAGTATGAGGAAGCTATGAGACTGTTTGTGAGGATGCTTTGTTGTATCAATGTGAGTGAAGTTCCTTTGTGGACAGTTGTGTGTATATTGAAGGCTTGTGTACATTGTGCGAATAAGGATCTTGGTGAGCAACTTCATGGTTGGTTATTGAAGCAGGGTAGTGGGGGTGAGAATCCCCTGCCTAGGTCGTTGATCCATTTCTATGGGAAATTCAAGTGCCCGGAATGTGCTAACATTATCTTTCAGCAATTGTCTAGCCACAATTCCGCTATCTGGACGGCCAAACTTGCGTATGACTACAGTGGACATCAGTATGATACGGTCTTTAGTAACTTCAGGGAAATTGAGAGGGAGGGAATTCAGAAGAGTAGATCCATGTTTTTGAGTGTTCTCAAGGCATGTGGCAGAGTTAAGGATGATGGGCAATGTGGTCGGCAGGTTCATGCTAAAGCTATTAAGGTTGGAGTGGAGTCAGATGCGTTTGTGCAGAGTGGGTTGCTTGACATGTATGCACAATTGGGTTTATTGAGAGACGCAAGGACAGTTTTTGAGATGGTTGGAAACAAGAAGGGCATTGTATTTTGGAATGCCATGATCAAGGGTTACATAAGGCATGGGCTCTCAATTGAAGCCATTAAACTTCTATATCAGATGAAAGAAGCAGGGTTGACATTGCGAGAAGATCTCCTTGATGAAGTACGAATTGCTTCTGGAAGTTGAATTATAAAAGGACCTTAAAGGAATTCTTTTCCTTCTAGTCAGAAATTGTGGATTTCTGTATGGGAAAATTTGTGTCGATAAGTATTTGGCATTACTTATCGCTCATAGTCTTTTCCATCTTAAGGTGGTGTGCAGGACAGGTCATGGAACCAAGACATGGGTTTAGCTTGTTGATTCTGCTGTTCTGGTGGGTGGTACTGAACTGAATTGCATGATACGTCACTATACTTAAGACTCAACTATGTGGCAGAAGGAGACTGCCTCGCTCTTATTAAATGGTTCAATGCACCTGCAAGTTTTTTGTCTTTTGGGTAGAAATGCAGCTGTATTAAAGTTGGAGCTTTTGAGACCAGATCTTTTTGCCCTTCTTCAGGTACTTGCTAAGCTTCTATGTTCGTGAAGTGGTAAAGGGCTCTTTTTGTACTACTGGACATATGTGTTTTCTAATGATGCTGAAAGATTGAATTATTGCCACAATGCTTTGTATTGTTCTTAAGGGCAACATTAAGTTCTCCTCCATTCAGATTCAGTCACAGCAGTATATTGATTAGTGACATCTTTCCTCTCCAAAATCATGTACTTCATCGTGTTCACTCTACAGACATTTTTATGAAGCCCCTTAAGATTGCAGCGTTTCTTCTGTAATGAATGTTAAGGTGCCAGAGATGAATCTTTTACTTTTTCCCTGAATCCATTCATTGGAAAAAAAAAAAAAAAAAAAATCTATAGTATAGATGTCGCAAGCTCTTAAGGCGATGTGAATGATGGTACTGAAGCTATTTTAAATTATCTGAGCACCAAATCTTGATATTCTTTATTGACTGGGTAACTCAAGTTCACTTTTTTTGTGCATTAAGTACACAAGCATAATATTGTTCACAATTGGACAAGGAGCTGCACACAACCTATCATGCATTAGATTCTGCTGGATCTTGCTTCCTAGAACAATAGTCTTAATTATTGTAATCTTTGTCCTCTGGATGTGCAGGAAACATTTTACTCTCTCTTCCCCCAGTTGTAACCGTGGAGCTTGTTTGGTGGTTCTAGCATAGAGCTGGACTTTGCCAGAATGATAGTTCAGAATTTGCAATGTATATACTTGTTGGAAAATCTCCTATAATCTCTCCCTAATTATTTGGAATATTATGTCATATTATCTGATTTGATTTTATTTTATTAGCTGTAAATTGGCTACTGACAGAGATTAGGGGCTAATTAGGATCTATACCTAAAATAGGTCTCTTACGTAATTTAGGTCCTTTGTTCTTGTATATATACACCTTGTAATTACTCAATGATAATAAGAAAAACATAGATTCTTTTCTACATGGTATCAGAGCCTAGTTTTTTAATCTGAATTTCCCGCCTTTGTTTCTTTTCCCACTACTGCTGCTTCATTGCAGCCATTTTTTGGAGCCTTATTGCTGCTGTTCTGTTTCAGCCTTATTGCCGACTTAACCAGCCTTATTGCTGGTCTTCAGTTGTGTGATAACCACCCTTGTTACTCGGTCCCTTCTTAGACTCCTACTATAATCTGTCATTTCAAGTTGCCGAATGGAAGATTCAAGGAAGGCTATCTCCAACCAAACCAGGTCCTCTCTTCAGGATCTATCCAATTGATCAATTGGAGATTTTCCAAACATGAAGGAGTATCGATTGGATGGAAAAAATTATCTTCAGTGGGCACATATTGTGAGGACATTTCTTAAAGGAGAAGGGAAGCTCAGTCATCTAGAAGGCATTGGTCCAAAACAATGTGATCCCAAGTTTTAGACATTGGATGACGAAGATTCCTCAATTATGTCATGGTTGTGGAGCTCAATGCAACTTGAAATCAGTAAAAACTACATGTTTCTCCCTACTGCCAAGGACATATGGGAGGCTATTTGTCAATCTTATTCAAAAGTTCAAGATGCAGCAGTAAAATACGAACTCAATATGAAGGCTTCAACAACAAAACAAGATACTCGTTCTGATACATAATACTATAATCTCATGAGAGGTCTCTGGCTTGATCTGAATATACAGATGAGGTGTGTTGAATACTCTCTGAAACCATATGGAGAGAGATAGGATTTTTGAGTTTTTGGCAAGTCTGGATGCAAACTTTGATCAACTTCGAGTTCAGATTCTCGGAAAAAAGCGGCTGATATTATTGAATGGAGTTTTTTCTGCTGTAAGAGGAGAAGAAAGCTAAGGGACTGTAATGTTTGAAGACCCAACACATCGAAGGATCCGCCATGAAAGCAATTAAGGAGAAACAAATCCTGGCAAAAACAAGAGACTGGATCTGATTAAGACAACGGACAGTGAAGGTTTATGGTGTAGTTTCTACAAAAAACCACGCCATACAAGAGAAAATTGCTTCAACCTTCATGGAAGAATGCAAGTGCTCAACAAAGATAAAAGACAGCCACAAGTGCACATGACCAATGAAGGTGAAGCTATCCTTATGGACTAATACAAACCTATAAATGATGAGATATTTAATAGAGAAGAAGTTGGTAAAATCAGGGCTTTCCCCGACTCCCTATCTAAGTCTTCTGATATGTGTTCATTAGTCTAGTCAGGTGTGTCTAAATTCCGAAAACTCAATAGCTTCTCGGTACTTTAATTTATGGGTTTTTGATTCAGGAGCAACCAATCATATGATACATGATCCTACTAAATTCGAAACTTATAAACCATCACCAGGAAATGGGAGCATTACCATAGCAGATGGATCTCCTATTACCGTAGCTAGCCAAGAAAGCATAACTCTAAATCCCTCACTTAAACTTGACAATGTCCTTCATATTCCTAAGCTGTCCACCAATCTCCTTTCCATTTATCAACTTACCAAAAATCTGAATTGTAAGGTGCTTTTCTTTATTGATCATTGTATTTTGCAAGACCTGAAAATGAGGACGATTGGTTTTGCTAAGAAATAGAATGAGCTCTACTACCTTGAGGATTCGAGCAGAAGTGGTTGGTCTCTTGTGGGTTATGGTACCTCTTACTACTCTTGTGATCCTATTCAATCATCTCAGATTTGGCTTCATCATTTTTGGTTAGGACATCTAACATTTAGTCTTCTTATGAGTATGTTTCCTTTAATTTTTAAAGATGTTGAAAATCTTCATTGTGAAGTTTGTGAATTTGCAAAACATCATGTGTTTCATTTCCTTCGAATAGTGATGCTAGAGTTTCAACACCATTCTCTTTTATTAATATGATGTGTGGGGTTATTGCTAATTTTGCAGGAGCAAGATGGTTTCTCTTTTGTTGATGATTGTACTCGTACTACATGACTATATCTTATGAAAAATAAATCTAATGTTCAATCTATCTTTCAAAACTTTCATAAAATGATAGTCAATCAATTTAGGGTGTTAATTAGGAGACTTAGGTCTAATAATGGGAAGGAATATGTCAATCAGTATCTTGATCATTTTTTCCAAACTTAGGGTATTATTCATGAGTCTTCCTATGTTGATACCCTTCAACAAAATGGAGTAGCCGAAAGGATCAATAGGCACCTCTTAAATGTTACTTGGGCTCTCCTCTTTCAAATGTTAGTTCCAAAGCATTTTTGGGGAGAAACTGTTTTAACTTCTACATATCTTATTAATCGGGTTCCTTCTAAAACCTTAAGAAATAAAAGTCCTTTACAACTCTTGTCTACCTTTTATCCTGATGTTTCCCATAAATATTATCTTTCCCATTAGGTCTTTGGCTGTGTTGCATTTGTGCTTATTCATAATCACAACCGAAACAAACTCAACTCTCATGCTCTAAAGTATGCTTTTTATTGGGTACTCTAATACTCAAAAATGTTATAAATGCTACGATCATTTAACACATCGAGTTTTTATTTCTATGGATGTCATTTTTACTGAAAACCGGTTGTTTTTTTCTTCTCACCACTATCTTTAGGGGGAGACTCCTGATGAAGATAGTGGGTTTGAACCACTACCTCCACTACTTAGTGCATCGCCTAATCCTCCTTCGTCCAATTTAACTTCGTCTCTTTACCCATCTTTGTCCAGTCCCAGCCCTCTTAGTCCACCTAGTCCTTCATTGAGTTCATCAAGTCTTCTATCCAATCCTAGTCCCACTAGTCCTCTTAAGAGTGAACCAACCAAACTGCAAGTTTACTCAAGAAGGACGAAGCTTAATTCGGAATTGGATCAAGTCCCATTATTCGAACCGTTATCAAGTGATGAAATCACTCACCCTTCTTCTAATGAACCCGAGTTAAGTGATTTGGATTTACCAATTGCCTTGAGAAAAACTATTAAGAATGTATCCAACACCTTACTCCCAATTTGTGTCATACTATAGACTATCTACTCAATACAAAGCCTTTATTACTACTCTTGATTCAATTTCTATTCCTAACTCGGTACATGAAGTTTTTGAGGATAGGAATTTGATATAAGTTATGATGGAGGAAATGAATGCATTGAAGAAGAATGATATATGGGAAGTTATGACTTTACTCAAAGGCAAGCAATCAGTGGGATGTAAATGGGTTTATACCCTTAAGTTCAAAGCTAATGAGATCTTGGAGAGGTATAAAGCAAGGTTGGTCGGAAAGAGGTATACCCAAACCTATGGGGTGGATTATCAAGAGACCTTTGCACTAGTAGCAAAGATGAACATGGAACAGGTGCTACTTTCTCTTGTAGCTAATTTTTGGTTGATCTTTGTAGCAATTTGATGTGAAGAATGCATTTTTATATGGAGATTTGCAGGAGGAAGTCTTTATGGAGCCTCCACTAGGTTTTTACAAGGATTTTGGAAACAATCAGGTGTGTCTACTTAAAAAGGCTCTATATGATCTCAAACAGTCCCCAAGAGTTTGGTTTAGAAGGTTCACAAAGGCAATACTTAAGATGGGTTACAAGTAGAGTAGAGGGGATTACGCCCTATTCATCAAACATTCAAATGAAGGTATGTTCATAGCTCTACTTGTGTATGCAGATGATATAGTTGTGATTGGTAACGATGAAGATGAACAAAAGTCTCTCAAGAGCAGTCTTGCTCAATAGTTTGAGATCAAAGGTCTTGAAAAGTTAAGATACTTCTTTGGTGTTGAGGTGGCCTACTCTAAGAAATGTATTTTTTATATCCCAAAGGAAGTATGTACTTGATCTTTTCAAGGAAATAAGATGTCTCAATAGTAAAGCGGTGAGCACTCCTATTGATCTAAACCATAAAATGGATGGACAGGGAGAGAGTGGCATACTTGATAAAGGGGGATATCAAAGTTTAGTGAGAAGGCTTATTTATCTGTCTCATACTAGGCCAGACATAGCCTATGTTGTGGGAGTTGTAAGTTAGTTCATGCATGATCCTAAAAAGAACATATGCAAGCTGTCTACCGGATATTTCACTACCTCAAAGCTACTCCTAGAAAAAGTATTTTGTTTAAAAAGGGTGACAAGCTGAATCTTGAAGTCTATACTAATGCAAATTATGCTGGGTCACCAACAGATAGAATGTCCACATCTAGCTATTGCACTTTTCTAGGGGGAAATCTTGTCACTTGGAGGAGTAAAAAACAAAATGTGGTTATTAAATCTAGTGCTGAAGCTAAATTGAGGGCAACAACGAATGTGATATGTGAACTTTTGTGACTCAGGATTGTCATTGAAGATCTGAAAGTGCAACATGAAGGAACTATGAGACTCTATTGTGATAATAAATCAGTAATCAACATTGCTCATAATCTGGTTCAGCATCATCAAACGAAGCATATTGAGGTAGACATGCATTTTATGAAGGAGAAGCTTGAATCTAATTTGATAAGTAATCCCTACACTCATAGCAAAAATCAGCTAGCATATGTACTGACCAAAGGCCTACCAGTGTCAAGATTTCAGAAGATTATCAGCAAGCTGGGCATGGAAGATATTCACTCACCAACTTGAGGGGCAATGTTGGAAAATCTCCTATAATCTCTCCCTAATTATTTGGAATATTATGTGATATCATGTGATTTGATTTTGTTAGTTGTAAATTAGCTATTGACAGCGATTAGGGGCTAATTAGGATCTATATCTAAAATAGGTTGTTTACCTAATTTAGGTCATCTATTCTTGTATTTATACACCTTGTAATTAGTCAATGATAATAAGAAAAACACGGATTCTTTTCTATAATATTGTTTATGGTACTTAATGTCTTAGTAGATCACTTAATAGGCTAGTTTCTTGCATTGAACTCTTATAAATTTTCCAAATTTTGCTTGTGCAGAAGGAATGCTAAGTGTTAAAGAAGAGGGCTTGGCGGCAGTACTTAAAGAAGGATTAACAAAAAAAAGTAAAAGTAGTATGGGTCCTAGTGTTGAGCTCGGCATTTTGAAGATTTAATTGTTCAACTTGTTTGGGCACTAATTTGAAAGCTTTTTGTGTTTAAGTTTTTGTCATCTTTGGGTTATTTGTTTGCATATGTGGTTCAGTATTTGAACATGTTTTAAGTTGACCACTTTGTAATAGAAGTTGGTAGGTGACCATAGAAAACATTTGATGGATGAGACATTGCCATCCTATAGAGAAAATTGTCTAAATAATTTTAAACCTATTGCACTTTTGTCAATTCAATATTAAACCTTTCAATTTTGCCAACTGAGTCTTAAATCTTTTCACTTCTTTTTAATTGAGTTTATTTAGTCAATTTTGACTGAAATTCGTTGATGTGGATGCCGGCTATCCCACATAGCACGGCTAGTGCTAACGTGGACAAAATTTATTATTTTTAAATATTTTGTGATTTTTTTTCTTTCCCCCTCCCCCTTCTCGTCTACCTATATGGTAGTTGCCTAGCTTTTAACGACTAGCTAAAGGCTATGATCGGTGAGGGTTAGCCTTATCGGCAATTGGCGAGGCCGCCTTCATTGGTAACTAGCAAGAAGGGGCCTCGCTGGTCTCACGCGAGGTTGCCCTCGTCAGGATTTGGCAAGGGATGACCTCCTGGGCCTTGGGTGAGGCTTGCGATTGACAAGGCCGACCCTCGCATGCTTCAAGTGAGGGCGAGGGTCGGCCTCCTCACCAGATCCTGACAAAGGAGATCTTGCATGAAGCTGGCAAGGCTGACCCTCGTTGGCCTCTAGCAAGGGTGACCTTGCTTGAGGTCAATGAGATCAACTCTTGTTGGTTGCAGTCTCTGGCCAGTTGCTGGAGGTTGGGATTGGCAAAGAGGAAGAAAATAGGTAAAAAAAAAAATTCAAAAATTCAAAAAGTCAAAAAATAAAAATTTAAAAAATTTAAAAAATAATAAATAATGTCTACATTAGTGCTGGCTATGCCACGTAGGATGGCCAACGTTAATGTTAATGAATTTTGATCAAAATTGACTAGATGTGCTTAATTGGCAAAAAATGAATGTTTATGACTCAATTAACAAAATTGAAATGTTTATGATTGAATTGAGAAAAATACAATATGTTTAAGACTTTTTGGACAATTTTCTCCCATCCTATATGAATTTGTGTATCTCTACCACGTCTGTCTTATCTTGTCTAATAGGGGCTTCTGTGAGAGTAGCAAAGATAGACGTATTTTGAGATGGTGGAGGAGGCGAATGTTCTCCTCGTAATGTAGTTGGAAATGGGTTGAAAGGATTGAACCTTCCTTCTTCAAGGAGTTGAATCTGTCTTTTGAGCTTTCTATTTCCACCTTGGGGCTTTCAAGATGATGGTATCCCAAATGTTGTTCGGATTCCAAGGCATGAAGTCTTTTCTGGAAGTCCGAAAGCATCCTCTTGGTAATTTCATTATATCTTCGAAGATCTTGTTGCATATTCACAATTTTGGAGTCAATTGCTTTGAATGCATTGTTGTGTGCCAAAAGAATCTCCGATTGCCAATTCAGGATGGCTTCAGCAACAAGAGTTCTTTTTTGTCTTCCATGTTCATCCACATCGATGGGGTAGGTATTTTAGGAATATGTCGATATTTGCCTTGTGGGTCAATAAATTCTTTTGGAGCAGGGAACGAAAGTTTCAAACTTTCTCGGACAAGATGAGGAAAATCTATCTCGTGGAACATGGCAATAAAAGAACTCGGTGGTGTTTCTTTTGGAGCCTTGAGTGGGTAGGAATGCTTTTTTGCCCACTTTAGGATTGGTTTATAAAACGAGAAAAGAGCTGGTTTATTCTGAGGAGGTGATGGTGGTGGAGTTGGTGAAACGGACGATGGAGTAGTGAACTCTGGTGGTGGAGTTGGAGTATAAGAAACCATAAATTAGAATTTATCACACTCATCAAGAATATCAACGGAGGGATCTTCATTCAAGTACCTTTGGTACATAGCATCCTTTGGCTTCTTGTGTTTCCGTCGAGGTCTTGCATTTGGGTCTACCTTGTCGGGAGAGTTTGTGCAATAAGAGCATTGATAAAAAGGATCCTAGAAACAATGACCATACCGGTCTTTGTAGTAATGGACAAGGTTTCCATTGTTCTGGAAATAGTGAACAAGCTTTTTGGGATCTGGCTCGGAAATTGACTTAGGAACACATGGTTCAATCATGAAGAGGGTCTGGAAGATAGAAGGACTTTCTTCCTTTTCCTTGCCAAATTTGATGGAAACAGTGCCATCCTTTTTTCTGACGAACTCAGAGTCTGAAGACTAGAAAGACTTGTTGTTCTTATGCGATTCATAGTTGGTGATATAGGTTTCTGGAAGAAGCTTGGCCAGCTTTTCTTTTGGAGTTTGCCTGGGAACATGAATATATGATGCTTGATCATTCTGCACAGAGATGAATAAAGCATCTTCATTTCCATTGTGGAAATTCAAATCAAGAGCATGGTTCTGCACTCGATAACCCATCTAGTATTGCAGTGCTGCTGCAATAGAGTCAGCAATTTGAGGAGCTCCAGTGAGCTGGACCTGGACTTATAGAGAAGAAAGTAACTGGGGGTCTGAAAGAGCGATATTGAAGTTTGGATATCACAAAGACTGTTTCGGCATTTAAAGTGGTTTGGATAGTGACAATACAAGCATGTTGGTATTCTAGATACCGAGTATCCAATAATGCTATTCTTGCCACGACTGGCAAGCTTTTTCGACCATGAAAGGTAAGCGCAAGACAAACAACTCCATAATGGACATGAGAATATCCTTGTTGGGACCATTGCCTGGGGAACTCTAGAGGGATTTGAAGGGTAACAAAATACTCATTTTTGATGGCAAGAATGGGATGTTGATCGAACTTGGAGGACTGGACATACTCCTTTACTTCTTTTGGGGTTTGACGAATGAGTTGTCGGATGGAGCGGATGGGAGAAAATGATGAAATGGGTTTAGCAAAATCGGAATAGGGGTTCGTAAGGGGAAGTTGAGTTTCAGAGATTTTGGTTTCATTGCTAAAAGAGACTTCATAAAGATAGTCAATCTTAGAAGCGTTTGATACACGAAAATTTGAAAGGCTTGAGGAAGATGGAGATGAGGCGAGAGAAATGGGTGCTTCTAGTATTTCTGGTCCAGTCATGATGTATGAAGAGATCTTCTCAGCACTGGATCGAATAAGGAAAGAAAAGGGAAATGAGAAGATGTTTGAAGAATCCTTACTTGTTATAAAAGAAAAACCAAACCAAATGATGCTATCAAACCCATTGGAATCATTCTTAAGAGATTTGGGCAACCGGGAGGAATAGTCTGATCCATAGCCCGATCCTTAGTCTGATCCGATTACTTCGAAAGACTAGATCTTATTTCCATAAGAATCGATTTTTCCGGACAACTTGGATACCGAGTCAGACTTATTATCCTTCTCATCCTCTTCATCCTTCTCAATCCTTGCCATTGATTCCTTTCCTATGGCACCAGTAACTTCATCAATATTCATGGCTGATCCTTCAGACCAGGATATGGAATCTAACCCTTCTAAACCAGAGATTGTTCAATCAAACAATCCCTCTCAGTATATGAATACTTCTTCCAAACAGTTTTTCACTGCTGACGATATTCCCTATTCCAAATGACCAGAAAGATTTAACGAATTCCATACTTTGTTAAATGCTCAAGCACTAACCAATCAGGAGAAGTATGATGTTCTCTTTGGTTTTGTCACAAGGTTTACAAGAAGCCTCAAATATTGGTGGCAATCGGTGACAGAACAAGACCAAGTTCAATTTATGCTCTCACTTGACTTTAGCCATGCCATTACCCTCATATACCATTTTTTCATTGAAAAACCTTATGATCTTTATGAGCTCAAAAGGAGAGAATTTTTCGAAAGAAAATGTTGCTCTCTCCAAAAAAAGCATCTCGACAAACACTATCGAGAAATGCTCAAGCTTTTCTATGGTATTGGAGTTGATCCAAATCTAAAACAAATCTTTCTGACTTCCATCCCCAAAGAGTTATCCCAGCAGGTTGAGAAATCTTTTCTCAGTAGACAAAGAAGAATTATGGATATTCCTTTGGAAGAAATACAACAAGAGATTAATCTGTGCCTTGATGATTTGTGTTTAAAGCGCAAAATGGTTAAAACTTATCTCACGGACAACAGAGAACTCGATAGAGCCTGTTCTCGCCAGGAGCCGAAGATCAAATGCTCCAAAAGAAGACTGCAATGGTTCTTGTGGAAAGTCTTCCGAATAAAAGAAGTACTTTAAGAAATTATGGATAAAGAAATCCATACATGACTCTAAATATTTCTAGAGAAAGAAGAAATGGCGATTCCTATGCAAAATGAAATATCGTTCAAGCCACAAGAAATCAACTCGGTGCTTCATATGCAACTAAAAGGGCCATTTTGCCAAAAATTGTCCCTAGGCAAGAAAAGGTCATAATCATCTAATAAATCACATAGAGATTAAGATAGGTATTTCACTTGAAAATGATGATGTCAAATCTCTATTCTCTGCAGATGAAGAACCATATGACCAAACTCTTTGCGTCATCCCATGTTACCAAACTTTTAGTGAAACTGATTCTGATTCAGAATTTGAAAACTTTTTTCACATATCCCTCACTTCTTCAGAACAAGACCCTGACATATTTTCAAGCCGAATCCATTGTCCCCATTTTTCCCGTAAAAATCTTCATTTCAAAGTTCACCAAACCTATCACTATCATCGCTCTCATAGACACTAGAGCAAGTTATTCGATTTTAGACACTAAAGTTATTCCTAAAGAATATTGGACTTCTTGCGTTCGATATTTTAATTCTACTTTAGGAGATACTTTTTCTACGATTGTCAGAACTACCCCGATAACTATCCGGTTTTTTCCCTAGTGTTCCATAACCAAAAAATCTTCGGATCTAGTCTTCCCAACAAAGATTTGATTATTGATTGGGACATCATGACTCAAATATCTTAGCTTTGTATCATTCTTGGAAAATGTCTTAAGTATAAGGACCAATTATTTGAATTTGTCAATATCCAAAGACTTTTTTCTATCCAAATGAATCCGTTAGAACAGATCATGTAGAAGCTGTTGTAATCCTGTTCAGAATCCTATTCTGAGTTCTCTCAAAAGTGTTCTCATCCTTTATATAAAAATCTGGAATTCTTTGTTTGCCTTCCCTTCAAGAAAAATGAAGACATTAACCCAACCAAGACGAATCATATGGGAATGAACCTAGAACATTTGGTTGCTGTTCAGAAGAAATGCTTAGAACTGTTGTAACAAGGCCTTATTGAAATTTCAAATTCTTAATGGGCTTGTAAAGTCTTCTATGTCAATAAGCGAGCCAAGCAAAACAGAGGAAAGATGCGGCTGGTAATAAATTATCAGCCCCTAAACCTTTTTCTTTAAGATGACAAATTTCCTTTATCTTCCAAAAATTCCCTCTTTACCGGATTATAAAAAGCCTATATTTACTCCAAATTTGATCTAAAAGCTGGATTTTGGTAATTGGGCATCCATTCTGAAAACAAATTGGTAATTGGGCATCCATTATGAAAACAGACCCAAAATAGGGTTCTGCATCCCAAACCAACATTTTTAATGGAAAGTTCTTCCTTTTGGCCTAAAGGTGGCATAATTCCTATTCCAGAAGGCCATGTGTCGAATTTTCCAATCAATCTTGTCAAGTGTAGCAATATATATTGATGATATTCTGCTCTACAGTCCTGAAAAAGAATCTCACTGCCAATTTCTTGGGCAGTTTGCAGAAATCGTGAAAAAACATGGAATTATGCTTTCTCAAAGAAAGATGAATATTACCTAGACAAAAATTGAATTCTTGATATGCACCTTAACAAAGGGATATACTATCTAGGGCCACACATTGCTCAGGAATTGTTGAAATTTCCTGGAGAAAACTTCACGATAAAGCAAGTGCAACAATTTCTTGAGATAATTATATCTCGGAGATTTTGTTCCAAACATTGCCAAACTGTTGATTCCACTGCAATCAATGCTGAAGAAGAATCCCCTACCTTGGAGAAAATCTCAGACTAAAGCAGTCGCTGAACTTAAGGAGATTATGTAGACTCTTCCTCTATTACAAATCCCATCAACAGGAAAGATAATTTTCCAGACTGACGTCGGTGATGAATACTGGGCAGCCATCCTATTCGAAGAAATTGATGGTAAGAGACACCCGTGTGTCTACAAAAGTGGAAAATTTTCCTAGGCTGAAATGCATTATCACTCCACTTTCAAAGAAATCTTGGCGGTGAAAAATGGAATAAAAAAATTCAAATTCCATCTCATCGCCTATCACTTCCTGGTAGAATTAGACATGACATTATTTCCTCAGATGACCAAGTTCAAACAGAAACAAATTCCACATCCTCAACTGCTTTGATGGGCTGAATGGTTTTGCAAAATACTCTTTTGAAACCAAATGCATTGCTGGGAAGAAGAACGTGCTTACTTACTTATTGTCAAGACCAAAGGCACCAGCAGAAATCAACATGTACATCATGAGGCAGACTTTCCATACTCTTCATCACAATGAAAAGTATAAGATTGAAAGAATATGAGATTGGTCAAGCTAGCAATACCTCCAGGAGATTGTTGAACAAGTCTAGAACGACAACCTCACTGAAAATCTGGAAAGCCTCATGTGGTAAAGCCACACAAACTTATTCAGACTATATGGAGGTTCAATTTTTTATCCTTTTGGATTAAATTCGGACTATCTATTCATACACCCTTTAATTTGGAAGGAAGAAGACTTCCCTGATCAGTTGCGATGGTTATTATGGTACTTAATCAATAAGTACTTAATAGTTATGGAAATTCCAACTAGAAGATTCATTGCCAACCCCATAAGGATATTTGGACTTGGTTGAAACATTGAAAATGAAAGTGACAGAAATCTCTTAGCCTTCCTCAATTGGTTTTATCCTCCCACTCACTGGAAGCAACTCTTGCAACAAGAATTGAGAACCATTCAACCAAACCCTGAAGTCCACACTATTCTATTTTTTTGACGTCCATGAACTTTTGTAAAAACAATGGTAGCATCACCGATGCTCCACTGATTATAGGTACTACATCCTATAAATCTCAACACACCTTACAGAATCTCGGATTTACAAATCCTTTCTAGGACTTGTTGGTTGCTGTGTACACCAGTACCAAAAACTCCAAAGAGTTTTGTGCTAAGAAAATAAAACCATTCCTGAAGATGTATAGAACTATAATATACCCATTGCATAGGATCATTATAGCCTTACACTAAAAGCCAAGAAATCACTCGATGAATTCAGACAAGCATCATCATGACAGGAGCAAGAAATGACAAACACAGATGACCCTGCACCTCTCAAGACCCCTATGCACAATAGGGAGGTCCTCTTTCCCAAGACCCCTATAATCAAGGACCTTTGTCATTATCTCTAGGCATAGACACATTCTACTATGTTCAACCATCCAATTGGCCTCAGCCAAACATTCATGCCGACATGACAGGCTCCTTCCATAATCAAGAGGAAACATCCTTGTCAAACCAAATTCTCTCATCAGATTCACTTGCAGGACTTGAGCAAAAATATGAAGAACATCTCCTGAAGAAATGCATAGTTTTGATGATTCAGACTATGACTACAATGCTTGTGACGGACGAGACCTCTGACTGTAGCATATCACTGTAGCAGGTCACTATAGTGGTACTGTAGCAGTAGGCTAGGGAAATTATTATTCACTGTCACTGTTCATATCACCTAGAATAATTCCCTATCAAAAGTTTCTGGAGCCTCTGTTTATTTCAGGACTTGTGAGCTTGGTCCTTGTGTATGTGTAACCTCCCAATGTCTATAAAAGGCAAGAAGGATGTAATGTGTTGGGCAGAGTCCCTTGAAGTAAAATGAATGTTTTGTGAAAACTCTCAATGGCTTTATAAACTCCTCTTCTTCTCCAGCCTAGTAGGATCCTCTGAGAAATACAACTCGAATAGTTAGAAGTGTTACCATCCTGGTATCTCTGAGTGTCTCTAGGCTTTGAACTAAAGGTCAGAGTAGTTTTATGCTAAAAGGCTGTCCCTGAAGGGCTTGAACAAGAGGTTTATCAACAGTGGGAAGGCATACCTATAAGAAACTGAATCCGTCTTCCTTGGTTCTAAGTTTAGGTCCATTCACTGTTTCCTTTGTATAATCGCGTTCTCTATACTTTTGATTCAAATACTGCTTATTTGTGATGCTTTCTTACATATATTTGTGAATTTTTTATAAAGTTTGGAAGAATGATTTGTTATTTGGTTAGGATTATTGGTCTCAAACTACATGCTTGATCCTTACAACTAGAAAAAGATTGAGTCATCGATCCTAGACTTGAGATGTGAACCAAAAGAAAAATATTCAGAAACCAATAGCTATAAACCTCTATAATATTACCACCACAGAATCCTCAAATGTCCTTGAACCTGAAATATTACTAGAGATTATGCTTTTAAAACTAAAGTCCTCAAGATGCTAGTACCATAAAGCAATCAAACAATTAACTAGAATCAGCCAGCATATACTGGGTTCCATCACAGTACTGCCATGACTGTGATACCAATTTTGCTTGCTCATGAACGTCACAATCTGAAACTGCAACCAAGTCAGCCTCAAAGCTCTGCAAACAATTCATCAACTCAGTAAGTTTTCATTTATTGCAACATTCAACTATGAACTGAATCTGACATGAAGTTTTATCATTTCCAAATATGCAGGTAAACAAACGAGTATGGAGAAGCAGAACTTGCATCAAAATCATTTGCTAAACTTTCACAAATGGTGGACAGTTTAATAGAAATCTTTAGTTTATATGGAATACTGACGATAAGTTCTAAGAAAATTGTGATTGGCAATTTTATCGCTACAAAGATCCAAACAAAATGCCGACACCTAACCTGATTTGTCGGGATTTCAGAGCGAACTACTTGTGGTAGCCCATTGTAGAATTTGTCAAGCCAATTACGCCGAAAGATAAGCAGTTGCACATAGAAACAGATGCACATACAAACAAAATGCCGACACCTAACCTGATTGGGGTACTAAGTACAAAGTATGCCAGTCTGACAAAATTGTCTCAAAATCCGTCTACATAGAATACTCAGTTCTGAGACTGACTCAATTATAACGTTCAGATTTGCATTCCAGAATGGGATACCGGCTGGCATAGCGCTAGCGTGGTTAATTCTCGATAATTATAAGGTAATTCTTATTTAGGATTGTCTGAGCAGCATACTCATGTAATTTGACTTTGTTTGAGGCAATCTTTAGCATCACATGATGTTTGGAGGCATTGTTAATCATTGGTCTTCCAAACTCGTGATACTAGAAGATTCTTGCGTAATTGTAGTTCAGGGTAATATTTTCTTCGATTTTATAGTGTTATGCTATGCTTGCTCTTGTACAATCCAGGTTTATAATTATCAGTATCTGGATTTCAGTAGGTTCACATGACTAGTCTGGGTCCTCGCAGATTTTCTACAAAGTATCGAAAGCTCTCAGAGAGTACGGGAAACAGACAATTTCTTGTGGCTGTAATCTGTACACCCTGTTTGTTTAGAAAGGAAGAAAGATTCCAATAGCCAACACTGGAAAAGATAAAGAATAGTCTCATTAAGCTGGAAGAACTAAGTCACGATAGAAGACCTGTCTATTGGTCTTGGAGATAGAATTGTGTGATATTTTAAATGCTTTAGGAATTGATCTTTCAGGTGAACTTCTATTTGTAGATGGAGCATAATTAATCTAGTAATCAGGGTAACTTGGATGCAATGAATATTGCTTTTCAGGCCCCTCTCTTTTATTTATTCCTGGGTGGCAAAGAGGGATCGTCCAAGGTACATCGATAAACTACACCTTGTGTCATGAATCGGTTATGGATATGTTTATTTTTCCATGAATGTGTTAGTGAAAGAAAAGAGCAAAGAGGTTCTTCAGTCGGTGTAAAGCACATCGATTTACCATTGTAAATGTAGTAAATTAAGATTAGGAAAAGAGAATACCATTTGACTTCAGGTAGATACATTTAAAATCAACATATAATCACCTACTGTTATTTTATTTTTCTTGTCCTTGAATCATTTTCACTCCAAGATAAGTTCAATTTGGGATGGAGAGAACTATTGCTTATGTATGGTGAAAGGTGAAGCTGATTGGTGTTAGTCTACTTCTTTGAATGCCATTTCACGGTTAGGAGATACCGAATACTTAATCAAAAAGTTTGATGGCATCTTTTGATATTATTCGATTTCCCAAAATAAATATTATCTTTGATGTCGAGTCAACATCTAGTTTCATTGTTTGACCTCGAGAGAGAGCTTTTACTCATCGAGATGGAGAGAACTATTGCTTACTTACGGTGAAAGGTGAAGCTGATTGGCGTCGATCTACTTCTTTGAATGTCATTTCGCGGTTAGGAGATACTGGATACTTAATCAAGAAGTTTGATGACATCTGTTGAAATCGTTCGATTTCCCAAATTGAACTTATTATATTTGATATCGAGTCGACATCTAGTTTCATTGTTTTCTCAGCAGACAGAGAATAATGACCACGGTGAAAGGTGAAAGGTGAAAGGTGAAGTTGATTGGCGTGGGTCTACTTTTTTTTTGTAACCAAGTCCGGCCACTAGCAAGTTTCTTGGTTGGCCGGTGACATCACGTGTATGTCTCTACTACTAGCAAGCTTCCCGCTTTCTTGTCCAATGGAAAACCGCACCATGCAATGTTTCACGCGCCACTTAAGTAGTCTCTCTCTCTCTCTCTCAAGTAGTCTCTCTCTCCATAAGTAAACTTCAGCCTTTCTGAATTCTTTCCTTAGCTCTCTCTTGTTCTTGGTTCTCAACTTCGTTAAAATGGATGGTTTGCCTTCCTCCTGCCTACGAGATATTCCAAAATATCAGTTGATCACCAAGAAATCACCCATGTCATTCATGAGATTACTGCCAGCGCCGCTGCCGCCGTCTAGTCCTCATGTCACCGCGGTTTCCTCCATCACAACCAGAGGAAAACCAAAATCCTCAAAGTCTCGTATGCTTTCACCAACATCAATTTTGGAGCCAATGATGGCCACTAAGTCTCTTTTGGCATCACTTGCAAGCAAGAAGGGAGAGAGTTTCTCGTTGTCGACATTGATGTTTAAAGCACTAGACGATATCATAATAGACTTCCTGGACCCTCCTGTCAAGCCGTCCCTCGACCCGAGAACTGTGCTCTCTGGAAACTTTGCACCGGTCGACGAGCTCCCTCCAACTGAGTGCGAAGTGTTGGAGGGCTCACTACCGCAGTGCCTTGATGGCGCGTACATCCGCAATGGCCCGAACCCACAGTTCATTCCCCGTGGGGCCTATCATCTCTTCGACGGCGATGGCATGCTTCACTCCATTCGGATCTCTCGAGGTCGAGCCACGTTCTGCAGCCGCTATGTCAAGACGAACAAGTACACCGTCGAGCACAATCTGGGATCTCCTGTGTTCCCCAATATCTTCTCGGGCTACAGCGGTGCAATGGCCTCGGCGGCTCGCACAACTCTCTTTTTAGCAAGAGTGCTCACCGGTGAGTGAGACATTATTGATGTTAAACGCATATCCCAAATTGCCTAAAGTTGAGGTTACTATTTATATGGTTCTATGCTTGCTCTGAATGACTCTTGCCTAAACACTTCTGCAGGTCAATTCAATCTCTTCAATGGCATTGGTCAAGCAAACACCAGCTTGGCCTTCTTCGGCAATGGCCTCTACGCGCTTGGTGAGTCTGACCTCCCTTATTCTATTCGCTTGACGCCGGATGGCGACATCGAGATGCTCGGCCGGCACAACTTCGAGGGCATGCTTTCCATGAGTATGACTGCCCATCCCAAGGTGGACCGGGAAACTGGCGAAGCCTATGCTTACAAGTATAACCCGTTCTTTCCTCCATGTCTGACCTTCTTCAAGTTTGACCGGGAGGGAGTGAAACAACCAGACATGCCGATCCTGTCCCTCTCCGGCCCGCCGTTCCTCCATGACTTCGCCATCACCAGGAAATATGCTGTGTTCCCCGAGACCCAGATGGGAGTGAACCCCAAGGGAGCAGTGTTGGGAGGATCCATAGTGGGCCTGAACCCGAGGAAAGTGCCGAGGATCGGGATCATCCGCCGAGACGTGGAAAGCGGTTCTGAGATGAGGTGGTTCGATGTGCCGGGCTGCAATATCATGCACATTGTGAACGCGTGGGATGAAGAAGATGATGATGGCAATGATGCGGTGGTGATGGTGGCACCAAACATAATGTCAGCTGAACATTTTTTGGAGAGGATGGACCTTGTCCATGGCTTAATGGAGAAGATTACGATCGACCTCAAGGACGGAAGGGTGTCGAGGCGACCGATTTCGGCCATGAATTTGGATCTTCCGGTGATGAATCCTGCATTTATTGGGAAATATAATAGATATGTATATGCAGGCGTTGCTGATCCATTGCCGAAAATGTCCGGGGTGGCAAAGCTAGATCTGGCGAAACGAGAGGGTACTGGCGAATCCGTGGTGGCTAGTCGGAATTATGGGCCAGGTTGCTACGGAGGCGAGCCATTCTTCGTGGCGAGGGATCCCGAATATCCGGAGGCCGAGGAGGACGATGGGTACATCATGTCCTATGTCCACGACGAGAAAGTTAACGAGTCGAGGTTCTTGGTGATGGATGCCAAGTCGCCGGATCTCGATGTCGTGGCAGTAGTGAAGCTACCCCAGCGCGTTCCTTATGGCTTCCATGGAATTTTCGTTAGGGATAATGACCTAAATAAGCTCTAGCATATTATAAAGTTGAAGGATTTAGTTCCACATGGTATTAAGCTAATTATTAGAAGTCATAACATAATATCAGGAGTGAATAAGATAGTAAAATGATATTGTGACAATTGATGTGTCTTTATTGGTCTCACCAATTAATGGTATCGTAGATATAATATAGAATTAAACCAGGGATTTAAAAATGCTCTTCCACATTAGAACGTTTTAAATTAAGAATTTTTTTTTGAAATTTAGATTCTCAAGGATTTAGAGAACAAAAAATAAAATTAATGATATTCAATAATAATTGGATTAAGTGTTCAATAAAGGAACATTAGTTACTTAGAAATCAAACATGAATGAAATGTCTATGCAAGGCCTTGCCTTTATGTCGATACTTTGGCGATGAAAGGAAAAAAAGATCAGCATAATCCACGATGCAGAAGGTGCAGGTAAAAAAAAAAAAAAATTGAAAATTGCGCTGTGCTATTTTTAGAAATAAGCTATTTGTTTCAGAATTTTTTTTTTGAAATAATATGCTTTCAAATTAATCATGATTATATCGATCAACATGTTTTACCAAAAAGGAGAGGTTCGAATGATTCTCATTTATCGAAATTTTAGCAATCGTCCTCGTTTCACCTTATTCTCAAAAAAGAAAATGGATTTTAAGGGAATTTTTTAGCTGGAAATTTTTGTGATTAACGAAGAAAGGGAATAGAAATTGTGGTTAAGTGGAATCAATTTGTTTAGAAACATAAATTGAAAGTATTGTTACTCATCTCGTCTATATAATCTTGGGAAAATAATGTGACATCCAGATTTTCGCTTGAAGGAATAGCGAGCCTTGAATGCTTAACTGTCCAGGTCACGTCATCAAGCTCATCATTGGAACACGTCATCGTGTCTTGCCACACTCCAGTTACCATGCCTCACGGCACTACCACAAGGACAGCCCCTTCAGCTCGTCCCCGTCATCACCGAGCCACCTCGATCTCATTTGCGATGCCAACGCATCACGGAGATGCCAACTCAGCATCGCGTCAGCCACAACGGCTCCACCGAACGCCTCCGCCACCTTAGAGCAATACACCACACGGCCACCTGTCCTCTCTGTACGGTGACACCTCACGCACGGCTGTCGCCACTCGAGCCAAGCCATCAGCCAACATGTTGCTCCTCCTCGTGCATAACGACCGCTCGAGCGGAGAAGAGGAGCGTTGGCTGCTGCATATAAAGGCCAGAGGAGCTTCTCACTTCTGCTTCTTCGCTCGCGACTCTATACCCTCTCTATCCCCACGCGATTGTCTCTCTCTCTCTGCATTCTTCGCCGCATGAGACAGAAGTCATAGCGGCCTCCCAAGTTCGACCGCCGGTGGCGCCTCAGCCTAGTCAGTCACGCGCATTGTCGCCAGTCGCCTGGATCGTCTCCCTCGACCCGCCTTAACTCGTTGGATGCCAGCCACAAGTCAGAACCTCTGCAACTCCATCAAGCCGCGGAAACCACTTGTTTTGGACTAGAGGCAAGTAAGGGTCCGCATGATAACCATTTTATTTTTATTCCAGAACTATTTTCCTGTTCAAGACTTGTTTTTGGAATAGAAATCCATTTGGTAAGGTAATTTTATTTTTCTATATTTGAAACAAATTTTTAATTTAGAAATAGCTTTGGAATAGAAATGAGAAATATATATATTTTTTATTTCTCTATTTCTAAAACTGAAATGAAAGATAAAAACTCTTATCATAGCTATTAGCCGACCGCCCACCTGCTGCCGCCCGCCACCCGCCATCTGCCGCCATCCACTGCCACTCACCGCCCGCCGCCACTACTTGGAAGGGAGAAGTTTTATGTTATTATCAAACGAATTTTTATTTTAGGAATATAAATTTTGTGTTGTTATCAAACATGTATTTTTTACTCAAATACTCATCTAAGAATAAACATAGATAGATTTCTATTCCAAAAATCAATTTCTATCTAGAATGATTATCATTCACACCATAAACTACTTCTTGTTTATGCTACGTAGGTTGATTTCTATACGTCAAGGCCGATTTCCTTGAGTTTGAATAGTCTCGGTTGATTTTGTGCCCAGTTGTGTTAGTCGATGGTTTCAGAGAATGTGCATTGCGAGTATTGTTGAAATTTTAGTTCATTGAGTCTATGGATGGGTTGTTGCATCTGTGCAAAATATATTTGGAAAAAAACTACACGGATCTGAATCTGTCTTCATGAACAATTACTAGACCTTTACTCCATTTCCATTTTCTACAAATTTTTTGACAAAAGATTTGGACTAGTGTCCTTCATGAAAGTTTTATATCACATTTTAAATGATAAGGTAAAATTTTTCCATGATTTTTGGAACTCAATTAGGCGTCTGAAATGCTCATTTTTGGAACTGTTTTATCCTGGAATACCTTGTTTTGACCTGAATTATATAAAATTATTGGGATTCGTACAAGCTAAACCAGTCTTGTGTTCTCCATGAAAAACATTCCCAGGAGTTTCGTCCATATCGTGTTAAAGTTTCGTGATTTTTCGAGCTGATTTACTTGACGAATGCCCTTGATTTCTACAGATGGGTGAGCTGCCATTTTTCTGCTGATTTTGGATAAAAGCTCTTTTATAACTCGTCTTTTTGAATTGATATTGCCGACTAAACGTTTTGTATCACTTCTCTGGCTTACAAAGGATAGTTGATGATGGACACTGAACTAGTCCTGTACATTAACTAAGTGGATGGCATGCTTAAATTAAATGATTGAATTGCTGCACCATGGTATGAGTGTGTGATTGGGAATGCCGTCGGCCCTTAGAATGACGATGCCCCAAGTTATAGTAGGGATGTTTGGAGGGGTAACTAGGTTTTCCGGATGCTTGGGGGTGTAACACGGTTCCTCCATATGTTCTCGCGATGCCGGATGGATGCGAGATTCCAAGGGATAACGGGATACCTCGGAAAATGGTGGCAGTTAATTCATAGCAAATATGATTATTGACATTTTCAAATTTCATTTGAACTTTACAAGTTTACTGGTTTCAGAGGAAATGTTTCACACTAGCTATCCCAATTTTGAAAAAGGTTCTCAAGCAAGTTGATGTCATACCGGGTCTTCTATATTTTATGTCTAAACTTCCTCGCATGTGCCATTATTGACATGTGTAGTATAGATTGATTGGTAGTTTACTTGCTGAGTTCATACTCACTCTTGGTGGATTACCATTTTTCAAATCAATTGACATGCCACTGCTACATGCGTCCCCCATGACCCTCCATGATGCCCCAATAGACTTCACGTGGCACTAGACTAAGCTGCACGACCTCGATTTTCTTGATGTCACCTTCATTGAGGTCATCGTGATATTGATAGTCGATGTTGGCGGACCATCAGGCCCAATGTTAATTGGGTTCGTCTGGTGGGATCACTCCCACTCCCGGACGGTGATGATGATGGACATAGCAGCTCGAGTAGGACAAGGGTAAGAGGATGAGGATAGCATTTTTTGGAAGACTAGGCAATGGGGTTCGGACGTATTAGGCTAGGCGATATCGTGGTCAAAGTGGTACAATTTATGGAAATTTTAGTACAGTCTAGAGTAGTAATATTTTTGGTTGACCCCCATGTATCCAACCCAGGTCACCAAAAGTAGATAAATAAGAAGGAAATGAAAATTGCCTAGTTTTATATTTTCGCGTGCATTCCTTAAATTTTGTATGTCCTGGATTTTTATTATACACTTCCGTGTGCTTAAAAAGGGGAAAGAATTGGAGAGTCATGTTAGCCATGACGTGCTGGGGACATCACAAATAAGCTTAAAATATCATGACGATTTCGTTTGTTTCGTTTATAATGAAAAATTTCAAAAACATATTTTCAAAAATGATTGCCTAAATCACTTTTTAAAAAAAATGAATGGATGAAAAATATTGTCATTGTCCACAAAAACATTTAGATATAAATTATTGTTGATAATGATATTATTTTACATTGTCTAATTATTCTAAATAGTACATTTTATCATTTTCAGAAAAATATTATTCAAACTATTTATTTTTTGTGAAATAAACAAAATCAATGAGAAGTAATGGAAAGAAGCAGGCGAACATGGAAGAGTTGTGGTTCGCACGATGTGCTCAATGATTAAAGGAGGGTCATTATAATCATATACTTTAATTTATTTTCTTTATTAAAAATATAAGCACACTAGCATTTTGTGACAGGGACGGGGTTGCTAATAAGAGCATTCCGGCACACAAGAATCCAATAGGCAGGACCAGGACAGATACTAATTTGAGCAAAGTGAGACAAAACCAGAAAATTATTGAAAATAGTCTTAAACCTATTGTAGTTTTGTCATTTCAGTTCTTGACCTTTCAATTTGACCAATTTAACCCTAAATCTTTTGATGAGTTGATAGTTTAGTTATTCCAATCAATTTTGGCCCGAAAATCACAAATGTGAATGCCAGTAATGTCACATAGGTTAGCTAGTTGCCACCCTTGCCTGACTTGGTAAAAAAAAGAAAAAGAAAAGAAACAAATTAAAAAATTTATAAAAATTGTGGATAATACCCTGAAAAAATCCCAAACTAATACATTTGTAACAAATTTACCTCAAATTAATTTTTTGACCATCAAAAACCCTGAACTGGTATACCTTTGACAAATTTACCCCAAACTGGTACATTTGTGATAAATTTACCCAATGTTAGTTTCCGTTAAATTTTACTGTCAAATTATTAAGTTAAATGATATGTGACAATTGATTAGTATACCAATTTAGGATTTTATTCTCCGTTTGTCACAGTTTATAATTTTTGTGATATTTTTTGTGGTATTAATCCAATTTATTGTACCAATTTGGGATTTTTGGCAGTCGAATGAATTAATTTTAGGTAAATTTGCCATAAATATACTAGTTTATGGTTTTTTATGGTCAGTTGGGGTAAATTTGTCACAGGTGTACCAATTTAGGATTTTTCATGGTAAAAAAAATAGTTTGAGGTAAATTTGTCACACGTGTACTAGTTTGAGGTTTTTCCGGGTACTAACCCTAAAAATTGTCAATGTTAGTGCCAGTCATGTTAGTAAGATGACTGATAGTTATGTTAGCGATTTTTGACTAATTTTGATTAAAATTACTATATTGATAAATTGTCAAAATGTTATGACTATATTGATAATATTAAGAAATTTATCATTAAATTGGCCATTGGATGATAGATTTAGAATTTTTGGAATAATTATCCCACAAAAAGGATAGAAAGAACTTATTTGTGTTCTCTTTCCACAAATAGGGAATAATTATCCATTTATCACTCATTACACTCAACCTTGATTCCAGACTCAAGGAGAAGATCTATTATTTGTATGGATTGGGTGATTTTGTCCTCATTTGGAAATATTTTTTAATGTAAGGATGACATTTTACATTATAATATAGTTCAAAGGAAAAATCGGAACGATTAAAAGTTTAGATTTGGCATTACAAATTGAATAAAAGTTCAAAAACCTAGTTGGACGAATTGGAAGTTAACTAATAACATCACATATTGAACACAAGTTCAAACATTGGCACTTGAACAACTATTTCAAGCAAGTAATAGTACTTTGAATTTGGGATAATGACATAAATAATCCTCGAACGTTGTCTTTATATCCAATGTAATTCATGAGCTTTTAATTTGTTCGATGTGGTCTTTGAATTTTAGCCCAACATGTAATATCGTTCCTAAATTTTTAATTTTTATAATTTGGCATTTAGACTATTGATACATGTTCAAATTCTATATGAAAATGTTGGATATTATTCTTTCATTAATTCAAGTTCAAGGACAATAATGAACATTTTCATATAATTCAGTGACTAGATTGAACACGTACCAGAAGTTTATGGACCACATTAGATAAATTAAAAATTCAATGACAACATTGACCACCCGAGCTAAAATTTGGGGATTGATTGTATCATTTTCCATTTGAATTTTGTCATTTCATAGATGAGGTAGGAAATTAGTGCACAATGTATGGAGATGTAGCCGCAACCACACATAATAGCATAATAATCAAATCAATTTAACCAAAATTAACAATCAAGTAATAGAATAAAGACTCATTTGGTAACGATTATGTTTCTAAGAATAATTTTTGATCAAAAATGATTTTTTCATTTTTTTTTCGGGAACAATGTCTGAGCAAAAGAGCACACTAGGTAACTGTCTAAAATTTTTATTCCCGGGATAGAAATGCATTTCGTAGGATTCTTAATTTTTTTTTTGTTTCTTTTAATTCTTTAATACTTTTATTTTATATATATATATATTTATATATATATATTTCTTTTCTTTTCTTCTTTTTTTATCTCTTCTTCCCAGCGACCGGCTGGGTGAGCCTCGCCAGGCCACCGAGGAGGCTCCACCTCACCTAGGCAACGGAAGGTTGGCCTCGCCCTAGCTTGGTGAGCCTAAGCCTCACGCCAATTGGCAAGGCCGAGCTTCACCGTGGCTAGGCAAGGCTCCACCTCTCCTTGGCTGGGCAAGGTTGACAAGCCTCATCATGGCTCAACGTCACCAGGGGTTGGCGACGCTACAGCAAGGTCGCCGACCCTCATCTAGCTAGTCACTAGCCATGGCCAAGATTGGCGACCGGCCAAAAGAAAGAATAAGACAAGGAAAGAGAAGAAAAGAGGAAAAAAAATAGAATTAATTCTAGGGATTGTTCCCGAGAAGAAGAAGCAGTTTTTTTTTTTTTTTTTTTTTTACTTCTTAATTCTGTTCCAAATCTATTCTCAAGAAAAAAAAAATTAATTTTTTTTAATAAAAAATTTACCAAACGGATTTCTGTTTTTTTTTTCCACTCGGGAATAAAAGAGCAGAATCAGTTGTTCCTAAAAGTGTTATCAAACAGGCCCTAATTATACATATGGCCATTATGTTTTAAGTTAAATTAAATTTATTTTTTATAATCATAATCTATAGGCTATTGTAAATAACTATCAATACATATTTATATTTGTAGATAAAGCAATTGGAATTCCTAAATGTAAATGACAATCTTGTTCACGGTTTATGGTCTTTACAAGTCAAGCTAAACCAAGCTAAATCGCATGATGACTTGTAAAAAATGAATGATTTGAAAAACATTTTTCTAGAACAATCGCTTATATCTTGTACATAAAAATGTTTAGACATAATGATTATCAATAATGAATATGTATATCATTAACTAATTATTTTAAGTGATAAATGCAATCATTTTTAAAAATTTATTTTCCCGATCATTCATTTTTTACTAAACAAATGGAGCCCAAATAGCTTATGATGTCATTTCTCAATCTTTCCCGTGTGAAATTTTAGTAAACCAAAACAAAGACGCAACGTTTATGCATATGCTTCTTTTTTTCTCTTCTTTTGCTCCTAGTATCTTTCCACTGCCATTCATACTTATTCATTCCATGTCTCACTTTGCAAACCCGATGTATCGCTAGTAACTAATGACTACTGAGACCTTGATGGATATAATTTGGAGAGATGGAAGGCCAACCCTTGAGAGAGGAACTCCAAATCTATGTTATGAAGCTAGCTTCTATAGCACATAAATAATTTGGCAACTGATGGTTTTATGTGATGGGCTTAAGGCCCGTCCGCCCATGTTGGGCCTGAAAGCCCGGCCCACAATATTAGGGCCCATGGATGAAGGGGCACGATTCCTGTTTGGAGGGAATGTATATAAGGGAGGAAAGAGAGGGAGAAGGCACCCTTTGGCATAACGTACGTTCCTCTCCCTCTCTCCCTCCAAAAGAAATGACAAACGCTTACGGCGACGCCATCTTCCCTTCAAGGCCAATCGACCCCATCGGATCGAACAGGATCGGTTTTTCTCTTCCTCTTATCGGCATCGGTGTCTAATCTGTGGCTAACAAGGTATGCTCGAATCCGTGGTGTGCTTTAGGATCGGTGATACGTGTTATTCCCGGGCTTCGTCTTCCGCATTGATTTAAGGGTTCGATTTAGTGTCGAATCCGCTTTTCGGGGATTAGTTATTCCCAACATTGGTATCGAGCCCTAGTTCACGTTTTCCCGACCTGTTTGATGTTTTTTGATTGATTTTTCGCGAAAGTAATTCGGCCGTACGGATCGGGGCAAGAAATCCCGACACCCGAGCGCTGTTCGTCCATTTTTTCGAGTTTCTGTGATTCGAAATCGACTTATGAAGGCATAGGGTGAAAGGGCTCGTCGAAACGAGTCCGGCGACATGTCGTGCGCCTCCGGGACACGCCGCACGCGCCCACACGCGCGGCCAGAAGGCGAACCGGCACGCGCTGGTCGACGGACCGACGCGTGCTGACGTCATCATGACGTCACCCAACGGTCGGTAACCGCTGGGATGACGTCATCGATGACGTCAGCGCCGACGACCGTTGGCCGGCCAGCGACCTGACCGGCGACCCGACCCGACCCACGGACGCTTGGCACGCGCGCAGCACGTGCCGGATGACGTCTGCGTGACGCGTCGCCCCACGCACGCGCGCGGCACGTGCGGTCGGTTCGTCCGACCCGGCCCGATCGGCCCGACCGGTCCGACCGGCCCGTCCGGCCCAACCGGTCCGACCGGTCCGACGACCTGACCGTTGACCGTTGACCGACGACCGTTGACCGTTGACTTTGACCGTTGACCCGAAAAAAAAAAAAAAAAAAAAAAAAAGGAATTTGTTTCTTTTTCAATTATGTCTGTGTTGTGGGTTAGAGGTAATCCATTTTTTATTCTACATTTTTTGCATGAATCATGGAAAATTATGTATTTTCCATTTTGTTTAATTGTGGATTATAAGTGATCCATTTAAGTTCTGCATTCGTTGCAGGAACTATGATGCGTTATGCACGGATACCTACAATCCCGAGAACAGACTAAGGAAGAGCTAGACTGAAAAGGCTGACGAAAGAGTTAGCTGATTATCGATGGCTTGATGGTGATTTAGTATCACACATGGTCAAGGTCAATCAGATGATACAAGAAATCATCTGGAATGGTTATCTTATGCCAGATTTTGAGAAGGTGCCGGCTTTGATGAACACTCTTCCACCTGAATGACAAGCAGTGTTAGATCGGCTATGGGAGGTCAACGTGGTCTCGGATTACAGGGGGCTAGTGGAAGCTTTTGTAAGAGAGTACTATAGGATTGAGTTGGCCAAAACTTCAACCCTTAGATTGAGCGCCACATGGCGCAGAGTGAATGCGCCTTGGTGGCGACATGAAAGCTCTCCAAAAGTTTTCCCATGGTTGGCAAATGTGCCTTCAGTTTTTTCTCAGATACTTTGATTGATAGATTATAATGGACTTTCCCTATTTATTTCTTAGATTAGTTTGAGATGTTTTTGAGTGTTGAATATCTCTTTCTATGTTGATATTTCTTTTTGGATATATTACTTAGTGTAATGGATTGTTGTATTAGTTGAAAGCATTATTATTTCATTGGATGTCAATTATCTTTGCTTTACATTAATTGCCGATTGCTTTGTGGGTAGTTAGTCAGGGTAGTTATAGAAGTTTTTGTAACTTCATAGAATTTGTTTTGCATAAGACAATTATATTAATGATAGTTTTAAGTTAGGATTTTGGAGGATGATTGGAAACATAGTGACCTTTTGATTCTGAAACCTTACTTGAAATTATTCATTAATATGATGGGTCTGTGCAAATAGGGATGCATAAATGATAGGCATTAATTATTCGTGCATGTATGTCCGATGTGTTCGGATCGATGTTTTCAGCAACTAAGAACGTAATTGCTGATATGAACGGCAACAATTGTGAAATATTGAATATGAAGATTCAATATGTGTTGGAAAAGCAAGAAGCACTAGAAGTTCTTGACCATGTTATGGAAGATCTTGAGGATGCTGTGCGCCACCTTGAGCTGGTAGAGGACCGCTTAACGGCATGTGAGCTGAAAATAGAAATTTACAATGATGGTTCTAGCTCAGAAAGGGCTTTGAGCTCTAAGCGCAAGCGTATTGATTCGTTCAATATGTGGGAATGCAAAGGATCAAGTTCTTATTGCAAGAGATCAAGAGTTAACCAACACAAGAGAGGAAAACGTCCTCAAGTGAAGAAAATGTCAAGAGTGAGGTGTTACAATTGTGACAAGAAAGGTCACTATGCTCGCGACTGTCGTGAGCCAAAGAAGGTAAACACCTCTTGTACATTTGAGAACTTTGCTTATGTGTCAAGTTCTGTATTATTGGCTGAATCCAATCCTTTATGGACTGTAGATTCAGGAGTAACAGACCATGTAGCGAAGGATAGAGAATCCTTCGTGGAATTTCGACGAATACCAACTGGAACTAAGTGGATCTATGTGGGAAACAACTCCAGAGCTGAAGTTAAAGGGATTGGCACCTGCCAACTGAACATGTGTGGTGGGCGCACCTTGTTCCTACATGATGTTCTAAATGCTCTGGAGATTCGTCGAAATTTAAGTGTCTGTTTTGATGTTGGTTAAGCTTGGTTTTAGTGTGAACTTCCGTAATAACGGTGTAGATTTGTATTTGGATACAAACTACTATGATTGTGGTCACTTTCTAGATGGTTTTATTGTACTAAATGTTGACTGTGGTAATGTCAATATATGTTATTCCCTTGTTTCACGTCTTCTACTTCATATGATAATGATGTGAATGTGTGGCATGCTAGACTTGGTCATATTGGCCAATAATGTATGAATAGACTAGCCAAAGAGGGCTTGTTGGGCAACATTGAAAAAGTCGATTTGCCCATATGTGAGCATTGCCTAGTAGGGAAAATGACAAGGAAACCATTTGGAAAAAGTAAAAGAGCTGAATTTCCTCTGCATTTAATCCATTCTGACGTCTATGGTTCAATGAATGTGAGAGGAAGGCATGGGGCTGTTTATTTCATCACTTTTATAGATGATGATACTCGATTCGGATATGTCTATTTGATTTCTCATAAATCTGAAGCAATAAGTTGTTTCAAAAGGTTTATGAACTTGGAAGAAAATCAATTAGACAAGAAAATAAAAGTATTGAGATCCGATCGAGGTCAAGAATATTTATCTGATGAGTTCAGAAAATTATGTGATGAAAAGGGAATAGAAAGACAATTGTCTATTCCATATACTCCTCAACAAAATGGTGTTGCGGAGAGAAGAAACAGAACCTTACTGGAAATGGTTAGGTTCATGATGGCGCATGCTAACTTACCTATCACTTTTTGGAGTGATGCGTTGTTAACTACTGCCTATATACTTAACCGGGTGCCTTCCAAATCAGTTACTTCCACTCCATATGAGTTATGGACAGGTAGAAAACCGGACTTAAGTTTTCTTAAGCCATGGGGTTGTGCTGCCTATACTCATGAGTCCTCTCACAAGTTTGGGAAATTGGGTCCTAAAGGAAAGAAGAGTATTTTAATGAGATACTCCGAACACTCGAAAGGGTATGTGTTCGTAGGTGAGCAGGAAAGTGGGAGTATAACTGAATTTGAATCACGGGATGTCACATTCTTAGTGGATGAATTTCTAAGAAGGGCGAAATAGGGAAGATTACCCCTATTTGAAACCTTGGATCAAGATAATGATATTAATGGAGTTCATCCAAGTGGGAGTAATATGAGAAGTGATGAATTGAATTCAACTCATTCTCAATTACAACCACTTGATGAGATGATATCGTCATTATCTAATCCGAGTGGGAGCATAATGGGGAATGATGTGCTAAGTGTACAATCTCCCATATAGCGAACAAGTCGCCAAAGTATTCCCCATCGACGTTTTGACATTGAAGGAGAAACTTTTATGATTGCTCCACAAGATGAGGATGAGCCAAGAAATATTAATGAGGCTCTGAATTGCCCTAATAAGGAAAAATGGATTCATGCAATGGAAGAGGAAATGGAGTCAATGAAATCAAACCAAGTCTGGGAACTGGTTGATCTTCCAAAAGGACACAAAGCTATTGGGAACAAGTGGGTTCTCAAAATAAAGCAAAAGGTTGATGGCTCGATAGAAAGGCATAAGGCTCGCCTTGTGGCGAAGGGGTATAATCAACAGGAAGGAACTGATAATGAATATACATTTTCTCCTGTAGAGGGATTTACCTCGATTCGCATTATTCTGGTAATAGTGGCTAGTATGGATCTTGAGTTACATCAAATGGATGTAAATACTGTTTTCCTCAATGGAGAATTAGAGGAAGAAATATATATGGAACAACCTGCTGGTTTCATAGTGAAAAGGCCAAGAAGAAAAGGTATGTCGACTTTGGGGGTCGATATATGGCCTTAAGCAGTCATCGAGACAATGGTATATACGTTTTTCATAATGCCATAATGCCATATGACTTTACAATAATTGATGAGGATTATTGTGTATATATCAAAAGATCCAAAGATCAATTTGTGATCATATCATTATATGTTGATGATATACTAATTGTCGAAAGTAATATGGAGTTTGTTAATATTGTGAAGAATTGGTTATCTTCCAACTTTGAGATGAAAGACATGGGTGATGTTGCATACATTCTTGGAGTTAAGATTTCAAGATTGTAAACCCATAGATACTCCTATTGCAAAAGGTGAAGGATTGAGCCATAGACGTGTCCAAGGACTCCACAAGAAAAGGAACAAATGCAACATGTTCCTTATGCTAGTGCTGTTGGAAGCTTGATGTACGCTATGATGTGTACAAGACCTGGCATATGTTTTGCAGTTGGAATGATGAGTAGATACCAATCCAATCCAGGTCAAGCACGTTGGAAAGCCGTTAAAAGAATACTGAGGTATCTAAAGGGGACTGCTGATTATACGTTGAGTTATTATGGAAATGATCTGCAACTCAAAGGCTATTTTGATGCTGATTGAAGAGGAGATTTAGATGAAATAAAATCTACCTCTGGGTTTGTTTTCTTACCGAATAATGGCACCATATGTTGGAGCAGTAAGAAACAAAAGTGTATAGCCTTGTCCACGATGGAAACTGAGTTCGTGGCATTATCAACAGCAATAAAGAAGATGTTTGGCTTAAGAGATTATTGGATCATTTAGGTGTTATTTGAAGTGCTGCAGATTCATTATTGGTTAACTGTGATAGCCAAGCAGCAAAAGAGTACACCAAAGATCCAAAATATCATGGCAAGACCAAACACATAGATACCAAGTATACTTTTGTCAAGAATATGATTGCACGAAAAGATGTGAACTTAGAGTACATACTACGCATAGAATGGTAGCAGATCCTATGACAAAACCAATACCTAGAGATGTGTTTTGTGGCCATATGAAATCTCTAGGATTGCGTAGAGGCTAATGTACTGAATATTGTAATTTCCCTAAGTGTTCACATTTGATGAATTTGTATTTTTCATCATTAATGCCTATGAATCTTTGTTTGATCTTTATGCATCTTAATGCTCAGTGCATTACTTTAGGTTGAGAAAGTATGTCGGACAGATATAAGATTAGCCCACTCACACGGGTAATCGCCTTTATTTACTGTGTGATAAATAGAGATGAGACTGTTTTAAGCTTATTATCTAGGTGATAATCGAGAGCTAAAGCTTAAAATACGTATGTCGCCTTAACTGGGTGTTAAGATGAGGACATAATACTTACTATGTCCGAAAGTAAAATACCCCACATATTTTACTTTATCTGTCTATGATGCCAGATGTGAGTTCTGATGAATTTTGTGAATGAGTAGATACGTGAACTCAAGTTAGACATTTGGTATGTCTGAACTATCATCTGTACGGTATTGAAAGGTGTAGACATACGCTCCATGGGAAAGGAGTTAATACCGTAATACGTATTTCATACTACGTATGCATGAGACGACCAATAAGAGTGACAAAAGTTTGATTTCAATTTTTGTGTCGTGTGAGACTCTTGAGGAAAAGAGTTCCTCAATTTTTAGTCCCCTCATGACTCTTACTTATTCTCAAGATTTCTATTTAGTGTTTGCTATCTTAGGATGTTGCCAATGGTCATGGTTTGATTCGATCTGATGGGACATTTCTAGAAAAGCAAGCTAAACTGAAATTGAGAGTTTGAAGGAAAGAGGAAGATCGATTTTGGAGAATCACATTGTAGTTTTGTATTCACCGCTTAACCAATTATGACTGTCTTTGGGATAATCATAATTGTGAATACAATATAAATATCATTGTTTAAAAGAGATCAAAAGAGATATAAATGTGATCGATCGATCTAGGTACTGCATACTAAATCTACTCGGGATGTGATGCCCATTATGAGCTGCTATATATTCCTAACGGATGTATGGCAACGAGCTCTCAAAGTATGCTGGTCGCACGGATTATTCACCGGTATGAATGTTGAAGAGAGGTAAAGAGAATTCTGTTCGGCCCACCATGTGCGAGTGGGAGATGATGGTTTTATGTGATGGGCTTAAGGCCCGTCCGCCCATGTTGGGCCTGAAAGCCCGGCCCACAATATTAGGGCCCATGGATGAAGGGGCACGATTCCTGTTTGGAAGGAATGTATATAAGGGAGGAAAGAGAGGGAGAAGGCACCTTTTGGCATAACGTACGTTCCTCTCCCTCTCTCCCTCCAAAAGAAATGACAAACGCTTACGGCGATGCCATCTTCCCTTCAAGGCCAATCGACGCCATCGGATCGAACAGGATCGGTTTTTCTCTTCCTCTTATCGGCATCGGTGTCTAATATGTGGCTAACAAGGTACGCTCGAATCCGTGGTGTGCTTTAGGATCGGTGATACGTGTTATTCCCGGGCTTCGTCTTCCGCATTGATTTAAGGGTTCGATTTAGTGTCGAATCCGCTTTTCGGGGATCAGTTATTCCCAACAGCAACCATATTAAGAAATTGCTGAAGGAGTAACTTCGTCAAAAACACACGGGACAAAAAACTATCGGACAAGAATGTCTGCTACGCAACCCAGAAATGGTTCTAATTACAATTACAACGATAACAATAATGCTAGTGTCCGAGCAAGCAATGAGCATATATGACTTCCATCCAAATAAGTAAGCACACAAGCAACTCCTGCTTTTTCCAAGCACACAAGCAACTCCTGCTTTTTCCCCTTTCAACCACCACTCCTCCGCCGCCGCCCCCCCCCACCCCACCCCACGCAAAATGTTTTATTGTCCTAACCTTCGATTCAAGCGGCAACGAAGTATAAACGAAAGTGAGATCTTCCCTTCTGCCATACCCATAGTACCAAGAAAATAAATAGAAAAGGCTATACATCTTATCGATCCATGAGGACATATGGTCATATGGTCTTTCCCAATCGGAAAAATCAACAACAAATGGAGAACTAGTCTTAAACCCCACAGGAAAAGAAACCTATGGGATCAATTCAACAATGGACAAAGCTAACTAGAAAGAATAATTCCCCGAATTTCACCAATCATTTCATTTTCGCCCAAAAGTGACAGCAATATATTTTCTTAGAAAGGGAACAAGAAGTGTAACTTTGGAGAGGTGCAATCTCATGCGATAGTGTAAGAATTTGATAGCTTCAAAGCCAATAATTCCATTTTAGTGTGCTTCACTTTTATTTCCCTCCAGTCACAGCTTCTGCATCTAATCTGCTTCGGTCAAAAGGAACTCCATAGAACATTAAAAGGTTATTTTATTAAATTCCAGAATCATATGGACATTGTGTTCATTTAATTATCAGTATCTGGATTTCAGTTGGTTCACATCACCGGTCTGGGTCCTTACAGATTTTCTACAAAGTATCAAAAGCTCTCAAGAGAGTACGGGAAACAGACAATTTCTTGTTGCTGGAATGTGTCCCCCCTGTTTATTCAGAAAGGAAAAAAGATTCCAATGACCGACACTGAAAAGAAAAAAGAGTAATCCAAATAAGCTGGAAGAAGTCATGGTAGGTGACCTGTCAATTGGCCCTGGAAATAGAATTATGTGATATTTTAAATGCTTTAGGAATTGCGCTTTCAGGTGAACCTCTATTTGTAGATGGAGCATAATTAATTTAGTAACTAGGGTGGCTCGGATGCAATGAATATTGCTTTCCATGTCCCTTTCTTACTTTTATTTTTTCCTGTCAATTGGCCCTGGAGATAGAATTATGTGATATTTTAAATGCTTTAGGAATTGCGCTTTCAGGTGAACCTCTATTTGTAGATGGAGCATAATTAATCTAGTGACTAGGGTAGCTCGGATGCAATGAATATTGCTTTCCATGTCCCTTTCTTACTTTTATTTTTTCCTGTCAATTGGCCCTGGAGATAGAATTATGTGATATTTTAAATGCTTTAGGAATTGCGCTTTCAGGTGAACCTCTATTTGTAGATGGAGCATAATTAATCTAGTGACTAGGGTAGCTCGGATGCAATGAATATTGCTTTCCATGTCCCTTTCTTACTTTTATTTTTTTCCTATCAATTGGCCCTGGAGATAGAATCATGCGATATTTTAAATGCTTTAGGAATTGCGCTTTCAGGTGAACCTCTATTTGTAGATGGAGCAGAATTAATCTAGTAATAGGGTAGCTCACATGCAATGAATATTGCTTTCCATGTCCCTCTCTTACTTCTATTTTTTCCTGTGTGGCAAATAGGGATCATCCGAGTTACATCAATGAACTGTACCTTGTGTCCTGAATCGGCTATGGATATGTTTATTCTTCCATGATTGTGTTAGTGAAAGAAAATAACAAAGCGGTTCTTCAGGCGATGTATAGTACATCGATTTAACATTGTAAACGTACTAGATTAAGATTACGAAAAGAGAATACCATTTGACTTCAGGTAGATACATTTAAAATCAACAGATGATCACATGCTATTATTTTATTTTTCTTGCCCTTGAATCATTTTAACTCCATGATATGTTTGGGGCCAAAAAAATTTTGTTCTTTAGCCCTTCATTGTACCGAATGACTTATTTAACTTTATTACAAAAAGTTGAGGGATTAGATTGAACAAATTAAAAATTTAGAAATTAGATTGAACATATAGGAATAATTTAGGGATTACATTGAATGAATTAAATGTCCGAAGATGACATTTACATATTAGGCCAAAGGAACCATTTAAGTCATTTTTCCAAATACTTGGTCATGTTCCTTGCAATCCCATTCATCTAATCTGCGGCTTGTCAATTCCATCCTTTTTCTATGGGCTTTCTTTGAATGTCATTTCGCGGAGAGAGAGAGAGAGAGCTTTTACTCATCAAGATCGAGAGAACTATTGCTTATTTCGTGGTTAGGAGATACTGAATACTTAATCAAAAAGTTTGATGGCATCTTTTGATATTATTCGATTTCCAAAATTGAACTAGTTATCTTTGATGTCGAGTCGACATCTAGTTTTATTGTTTTCTCGGTAGACAGTGAAATAATTACCACAAGAGCTTTTATTCATCAAGATGGAGAGAACTATTGCTTACATACAATGAAAGGTGAAGCTGATTGGCGTCAGCCTACTTCTTCGAAAGTCATTTCGCGGTTAGGAGATACCGAATACTTAATCAAAAAGTTTGATGGCATCTTTTTGATATTATTCGATTTCTCAAATTGAATTTATTATCTTTGATGTTGAGTCGACATCTAGTTACTGTTTTCTCAGTAGATAAAGAAATAATGACCACGAGAGAGAGAGAGAAAGAGAGAGAGAGAGAGAGAGCTAGCTTTTACTCATCGAGATGGAGAGAATTATTGCTTACGCACAGGGAAAGGCGAAGCTGATTGGCGTAGGTCTACTTCTTTTCCAACAAAACTGCACCGCGTATGTCTCTACTAGCAAGTTTCCCGCTTTCTTCTCAAATGGAACCACACCACATTATGTTTCACCCGCCACTTATGTACTCTCTCTCTCTCTATCCATAAGTAAACTTCAACCTTTCTGAATTCTTTCCTTAGCTGTCTCTTGTTCTTGGTTCTCACCTTCATTAAAATGGATGGTTTGCCTTCCTCCCTCCCGGGGATATTCCAAAACATCAGTTGGTCACCAAGAAATCACCCATGTCACTCGTGAGATTACTACCAATGCCGTTGTCGTCGACTAGTCCTCATGTCACCGCGGTTTCCTCCATCACAACTAAAGGAAAACCAAAATCCTCAAAGTCTTGTATGCTTTCACCTACATCAATTTTGGAGCCAATGATGGCCACTATGGGGATGCATGACAAACCAGAATTTCTGTTCCAGAAACAATTTTTCTATTCCAGACCTGTTTCTGGAATAGAAATCTGTGTGATAAACCTATTCCGTTTTTCTATTTCTGAAATAGATTTCTGTTCCAGAAATAGATTTGGAATAGAAATCAAAAGTAGAAATTTTCTACTTCTCTATTTCTGGAACAGAAATCAGAAATAATTTCTCCAAAAATACTTTCTCGATGAAATTTTCTACTGAGATGAATATGCTTAGAAAAAGTATTGTCAATAAGATGGCAAGGGATCATAATATGCCGGAGATTCCATAAAATCGTGTTTTCAACTTTTGTAATGTATTTCTATTATTTTGTATTTGGGGATTTCCAATCTTTGCTTTTGTAATGTGATACTATATTTGATGATTCCTATCTCAATTCTTGTAATATGATATTCTACTTGAGGATTTCCCTTATTTGTAATGGTCCTTTATGACAAGCTCTATTACACTTTATAAAATTCGCCGATTTTGTAAAATTTGCCACAAATTGCCCAATACACTTGTTTTTCTTTCTAAAACGATTGCTCGATATCGTAAACCGTGGCGGCGATCGACATGACATACTAGCATGAAGGGGATTAGAATATGGTTGCCCACCTTCATTCTACTAGAGTTTTGGGAATCTTCTATCATGCTCAAGAGTAATGCATATTGATCTCTTTTTTCTATCGTATGGAGACTATTGATAAGTATATTGTTTGACCGTAATTGCCTATCTAGGTGGATGCTAAAGAATTTTGTGTGAAAATTTAGAAAATTTGATATAACAACTCTTACTTTGTATTTTTTTTTCAAAAAATGGAGACTTTACTAAAACAAAAAAAACTCTTACTTTGTATTTGGGTTAATGGGTTCATAAGCATATGAAATTTGTAAGAATGGACATCTCATTTGCTCCAAAAAAAGAAAATTTTGTTTTGAGAAATAGAAATTTTATATTGTTATCAAAGGAATTTCTATTTCTGAAACAGAAATTTTGTATCGTTATCAAACAGATTTTTTTGCTCGTAAACTCATCCAGAAATAGAAATAGAAAAATCTATTTCTATTCCGAAACTATTTCTGGAACGGAATGATTGTCATGTGCGCCTTATGTCTCTTTTGGCATCATTAGCAAGCAAGAAGGGAGAAAGTCTCTCGTTGCCAATGTTAATGTTTAAAGCACTAGATGCGTTTCACTGGTCTTGATTCTTGTGAAAAATTTTCATCAAATGCTACGTTTTGGTTTAATTATAGGAGATTCACGTTCTATGTTGAGTTTGGACAGAGAATGTCAAATGCAAGGGGAAATTTTATTTATCAACTTATAAATACAACCTTGACAATTGATACTTGGATGACTCAAAGACTAACTACTTCTGGACACAAATTACACCAACATCTAATCAATGATGCAATCTGGACACTAGTAGCTAGATAGTCTGCACTTCGAACTCAAACTATGCTGGAATTTAATTTACGACATGGCTTGTTTTAGGTGTAAAGCTGAAATATAATCAACAGCAATACCCTTGTATAGGAAACACAACGTCGGAATTTAATCAACGACACTAGGCTTGTGGAACAACATCGGAATTTAATTGACGATGCTAAACCGGATAGAGATGTATACTGGAATTTAATCAACAATGGGAATCTTGAAAACTACAGCTAAAATGTGATAAAGTAAAGATGAAGTAAAAATAGTTGATGTGTTGTTTAGGGGGCTCCTCATTAAATAGGATGAATATTTATAGGACGAACCGGTAACCATCAATTGGTTTTTCCTTCTTGGGCGCCATTCTTAATATTCTCCACGTTTTCTAGTTCCTCTTAGCATCCTCATCCATAAGCAAGTGCTTCTTGACTTGTCGATGATACCTACGCAACTTACTCATCATATAATTACTTCCTATTTTTATGTGCATTTCTCGTAGCAATTACTCTCGTTTGAGTTCTAGTGCTAATTTCACTTAATTTTCAAATCTAGTAAATTATCCCCATAGCCTGACACATGGCAATTAAGGGCCTGGCCATCGACTCTAGGATTTGTTTCTAGAATTTCATCGAGGCTCAGTCTAAGTAACCTCCACGAAAGCCACACTTGCCCTTAACTTTATGAACCAAAACGGGTCATTTCACTTATTATTCACTTGTGGCCAGCACGTAATACCAGAAGTAATTTTGGGTATTAACATATATCCCCTTTTAATAAAATAAATTTGAATTTATTTCTTTTAAAGAAATATCTCGTTTCCGTGCGACTTTCCAAGGTGATCATGCATTTATCATGCATTTATGTCTTTTGACATCTTTTCCCCATTACAGATTTTCATTTCTTGTATTATCTTGACACGTCTCCTCTAATTTCATAGGTAAATACTTTACCTTTCTTCCTCGAGACATCGTCTTCTAGCAGTATCTCCACAAGGATTCCATTACTGTATTTCGTTTTCTTGCCCTATTTCCAAATTCTCTTTGCGATTCCCTTTCATCTCCACTCCGTCATCCACCATGGCACCAAAGAAAGCTACTAACTTTGACTCATCAAGCTACCTTAGCAATTTGGTTGCTCTCCAAACAGAGGAGCATGCCAAAGATTGTCGCTTTAATATGTTGGACACCGTCGAAGGTATAACTAGCTACTTCCTCTTGGGTCCCAGTCTTATTGATCATAACAAGGTCCTGCCTCCACTCGAGGCATGTTTTCCTTCTAAGCATGAGACCTTGGCCTTTCGACATCACTCATTTTGAGATACATGGTTCAATTTCTCCCAAATTTCGAGGGTTTCCCTCATTTGAAGTAGATTTTCATAAATTGTATCTTCAACTAAAAGATGATAAACCTACACAACTCCTTTGGATAGGTGCTGGGATTGAGAAGGCACTTGTAATCAGCATGTCTTCTTATGACATAAATCAGGGATTGGTTGGGTCCATAGTAAGTTTCTAATCCTCTTTATCTAATTGTCTCTTTTTCCTTTGGGGACCCATGGCTATCACTTTGCTAGACATGTACATCATAGCAGGTTTTCAGTTGATTGGCCGTTTTCTTGAAGAGTTGTCTGTAGTTGATTTCTCTTTTATAATCTGAGATGGAGTTCTTGCTAATAGTAAGTTCCTTGAGCGGTATGGTAGAGCAACTAATCCTGTCGACAAAAAGGAACATATCACTTTCCTATTGTATTGGATGTCATGTAATATATGGGCTCTTTAATAAAAAATAAAAAAAGAAACAGAAAGAGTTTGAAAAGTCAAAAAGGGAGGCTGAAGAGAATTATGGAACCTTCGGCTAGGTTATAAAAAGAGAGAAAGAGGGAGAGAAAGAGAAGAATACCGGCGAAGGGGGAAAACGCGAAACAGGGAGAAGAGAGAAAGAAGAGAAAGGAAAAAGGGAAAAAGGAAAAATTTGGCGCGCTCGTGATCCGAACGCCTCATCAAGCCAACTCAAGTGTGTTTTGCAAGGCTGGTAAGAAATTGAAGCCTTTAATCACTTACTTGAAGCAATCGCCGCAATTAGGGCCCTAAATTCGGATTTCTTGGGTATTTGTGTGGCGAAGCCCGATTTTTGAGTCGTTAAGCTGTATATTTTTTAGAAATGGTACTTTGGGATGTTGTGAAGCTATAGCAATTTACGGATCATGTTTTGAGCTTGCGGTTTGTTCGGAACGGAATTTTGAAGTTGGGGGCGCAATCTGGTATTGTAGCGATCAGTGGCTTCGAGTCTCTTTTTGGGCGCAATCTGGTACTGTAGCGATCAGTGGCTTCAAGTCTCTTTTTTTTGTTGTTTTCAGTACTGTTTTGGAGCGGCTGACTTGGGATTGTTGTTCTATGTTAAGAGAGCTTTCTAAAGACTATAAGACGGCTTAAAACGGAATTTTGTGGAGGGAGTTATGGCGTGACGAAGTTGGCGCATGGGCCGCACCTAGCTGAAAATGATGGGTTTATGCTAAATTGTGAGCTTTTGGGGCGCGTAGGTGTCGTTTTATTGACTAATAGGCCTAGTATAGGCGAGTCGTTATAAGAATATCCTTTTTACTCGACCTTTTAATATTATTTTTCCGTTAATTGTTAGGAATCCGAATGCGTTGGTTCGTATGAGCGTCGTAGTTGATTTTTGGCTTTTCCCAGGTGAGTGACACTATTTCTTCTTTTTATTTTAAACTCATGTTTTGAGAAACGTGATGGATTATATATTCCATGAGTTGATAACAAGCATATTTTGTTGCATAAAACAGGATCGAGCTATTACTGCCATTTTTGTTGTTTGAATGGAATTATATCCCGACTTCGATTTGAATGGTTGTTTGAAAAAGGATTTGTGAAGTTCTTTGGTGAAAGAATCTTGAAATGTTTTGGAGAATGTCTTGATATTTATATATCAAATTTTGAGTTGTGATATGACTTCATTTCTGATGTTGGATTACTGGATATTGTGATTGGTGGTTGGTGCTCAATGTCTCTGTGGCCCCTGAGGGATGTGTGGGTATGCGCATACTATTCTAGGATATCCTTGTGGACCGAGCCACCGGCTAATAATAGGTGGAGACCTTGTCAAGGGGGGAATCTTGGTCGTTTTGTCACGGACGTTACGCGTGACCATGGTTAGACATTTGAGCATGAATTGGTCAATGGAGTGGACCATTGACGTGTGATTTGAGTTTGGTCGATGGAATGGACCATCGATGTGATTTGATGAGATTAATCAATGGTAGACCATTGATGTATGTTTTACGAGATTGACCAATGGACTCGACCATTAGTACTTTCGGTGTTTGAGTTATGATTTGGTATTATGATAAAATGAGTTATGTTTGTGTTTTAAAATGTGCATAGTGATTTCTCGATCCGCTTAGAAGAAATGTGTTATTCACTGAGCTGTGGTAGCTCACTCCTCTCATCTACTTGTTTTTCAGGTTTCTTCAGCGAGTCGTGAATAAGCGTGAGCGTTCGTTCGGGAAGGACTTTTGCGGTGGAAATTTTTGGGTATGGCTTATACATAGTTAATAGGTTTATAAGCTAGTCTTTGTAGAAGGTTTATGTTTTGATTTTTGTGGATTATATATATACTCTGATATTGTAACCAATTGTCCCTTTTTTGTCAAATATATATGTGGATGTATATATGTTGATATCAGGTTGAAATTTTGGTTACGTTGAGGCTGCGTCCTTTGGAAAAAGGACGGCCGTGTCATGCCCCTCCTTCTTGTGAATCGGGGTGTGACATGTCAAGATACTGTTTTGCTATCCCACGCTTAAGGTTAACAAGGATTATCTTCAGTTAGTTGCAAATCTCGCACAGAGTAGACACATTGCCCTTGCTCTAGTGGTTTTAGATTCTCTGTACAGAGGGTTTGCCCGTGCTTCACTAGTTATGAAGGCTGGTGTTGACACCTATTTAAGGGAAAAAAAAAACGCTTAGGGGTCGGGTCGGGTCAGATCCGGCCCTGGCCTGGCCCGCCTCCCTTTCTTTTCCCCCTGCGCTAGGCCCAGCCTAGCTTTCTTTTTCTTCTCCCTTGGCCCGACCCACCACAGCTGGTCGTCCTCCTCCAACCATCCTCGTGCGCGAACCTGCAAACAGAGAAGAAGAGAGCAGCAGAGCAGGTGTAAAAGATGGGTTTTGACCCAGTCAAAGAAAAAGAAAAAGAAAAAGGTAGAAGCTACAGCAGAGAGAGAGAGAGAGAAATCGAGAGTTTTCGGGAGAGAGGGGAAAGGGGAGAGAGAGAGAGAGAGAGAGAGAGAGATAGAGAGAGAGAGGAAGAAAATAAAGAAAGAAAAAGAAAACAGAAAAAGGGGAAGAGATAAAAAGGAAAGAAAGCCCACATTCGGGCACCGAGAAAGAAAAGAAAGAAGAAGAAGAAGAAGAAGAAGAAGAAGAAGAAGAAAAGGGAAAGAAAAGAAGGGGTTTTGACATGTGCATGCCACGGATGTTTCGCCAAGCCGACTCTACTCCATAACGCAGCACCCAGTAAGAGATTAGACCCCTCGTTCGTCCAATTGAAGTTATTTATGAGTTTAGGGCTCAAATTCGGAATTGTTGGAAAATCAAGTGGCGAAGTCCGATTTTGGAGTCGTTGAGCTGTGTATTTTTGTGGGAATGATATTTTAGAGTGTTTTGAAGCCGTGGGATTTTACGGATCGTGATTTGAGCTTGTGGTTTGTCCGAAACAAAATTTCAAAGTTTCCTGCGCGCAGTGAACAGTACGCTTCAGCAGCTTTGGGCCCGTATTTTGTCATTTTTCGGCTTGATTTTGGGGCGGTGAAGTTGAGATTCTTGTAATATGTGTCAATGGCTCTCTATTGACTATAAATTTGTTTGGATCGGGGTTCGGAGGAGGAAGTTAAGGCATGATCAAGTTTTACATTTAAACTCCGCGTTGCGAATCGCTTAAACAATCGCTTTGGTTATGCGATTTGTTAGCGCGTAGAAGTCCTTTTGTTAGAGTTAAGGCATAAGTTAGTCATTTCGTAGTTAAGATAAGAGTTTTATTAGATTTTAACCTTATTCCTCGGTTATTTGATAGGGCCGTGAGTTCGACGATACGGGTATCGTTCGTCGTTTGGTCGTAGACGACGAGGTGAGTGGTACTATATCTTCTTTGATTTTGAAAAATTCATGTCTTGAAGTATTATGTATATACATTGAATTGAGGAGAGCATTTTTATGCATAAAAGCCAGATCGAGCAATTACTACTCTTTGATTGATTTCGAATGTTTGGAAAGCGTGTTATACAAAGTAAGTGGAGAAATATATATATATATATATATATATATATATATATATATATATATATATATATACTTTGTGATTGATTTATGGAAAGATTTATAATGATTTGAGAAATTGATATGAAATGGATGATGGGTTATGCTGCAGATGTTATTTGTTTGGTTTAAGATATTGATTTCTGAATTGGATTTCTGGTATTGGAGGATGGTTATTTATGCTCAATATGACTGTGAACCCAAAGTGAGGGGTTTTTGGGGTATGCATACCAGGTTTAGGATATCCTTCGGGCCCAGCCATCGGCTTTGTAAGTGGAAACCATGCCAAGGGGAAAAGCTTGGTCGCCTTGTCACAAGGCGTTGTGTCGTGACCATGGTGGAATATTGAGCAATAGATTAATCAATGGATAGACCATTGATATGTGATATTTAATGGAGAGATTATTCAATGGGCTTGACCATTGATACTTGATCTTTGATGGTGATTTAAATGATTTTTCCATATTAGTATAAAGCTTTGATGATATCAAATAACCCTTATATGACTTGGTATGTATTTTATATATTGAGTTGGCATTATAAAATTCGATATTGCTTTGTATACATGCATAGTGGTTGTTCGATCTGCTTAGAAGATATGTACTACTCACTGAGCTGTTGTTGCTCATTCCACTCCTCCTTTAATCTTTTCAGGTTCCTCGGTTAGCGGCGAATAGAGCGAGTGCATCGTCGGTGGGAAACTTTTTGGGGAGTTCTATTTGTGGGTATGGCCAAAGGAAGTGGTGTACTTTCCTTGCTAGCGGTTGGATTGTCTAAGTTCTTGTTATATAGTTCTTTTTGGTGGATTATAGAAACTCTGATGTTGCAACCAATCTGTTGGTCTATCTGATATGTATATATGGTTTGATATATATATAAGTCGATATCAGGTTATTGGTTGTGTTTGAGGCTGCGTCCTTCGTGTGGAAGGACGGCCGTGTCATCCCCATTCTTTGTGATTTTGGGGTGTGACAGCAGGGGCAAAGCAGGAGCACCAGAGCAGGATGGCTCTTTATCTTGAGTTTCTTTTTAATTTGGTTTCTCGTAATCTCCGTCATTACCCTTTGTCAGGCGCAGGACCTGTAAGGCCTCATTTAGGCTTCGACTTTTAAATCACCTACCTAAGAAGGTTCCTTCAGGCACCGCTCATTTCCTTCATTACCTAAAGCCATTTTGGAAGTTGATCAAAGGGATATTAAATTTTTCCCGTATGACAATGAGGAGCACTACTATCTTTTCAATCCTGATAGTCTAAACCCCTTGCAAGACTTTTGAGTTCGTGTGTTGTCCCCAGTAGATCTTCCATTATGGTTATCTATGAACGGCTGATATTACCTAGGCTTCGAAGCCCATTATTCTCATTACTATGCAAGGCAATTCGACTTTTTCCAAGCTATTTCCATGCCTGTCCCTTATCTAATGGACTTTTCTTGGGCAAAGAAGAAGGAATATAATATGGAAAATCGTAGCGCTTTAGCTTGTTGTTCAGAGATAACAAGACCATGTATGCTAGGTAGGGGTGAGCATGGTCCGGGTTGGTCCGGGCCACCCCCTAACCCTAGGACCAACCCGTACAGTGTCGGTCCTCAATTTTTAGGACCGAGGACCGACCCTATTGAGCCTAGGACCAAGGACCGGACCGACCCAATGGGTTCGGTCCGGTTTCAGGGTCAACCCGGGACCGATCGATAATTTTTTTTGTCTTATTTTTTGTACTCCCTAAAAAAGTAAACTTACAAATTCAAATTACACATCCATCGACAATGCGACATTGTGCAACTAAATTATAAATACCAATACATATTTAGCAAATTTAAGATGACACAATAATAGAAATTTTGTACCTGCTAACCGCTCATCGAGATATGGGACAAGATGGAAAGTTCTTGTAATCATCTATCTTTAATATTCATGACACCATATGCAAAAGCGTTTTCCTGCATTTGATCATGCAGAGTCCACTTAACCAAAAAATGAGCTACACACCACTTTTGTTTTTTTTTTGGTCGAAAGCTTCACGCCACTTGATTAGCATTTGATCATGTAGAGTTCACTCAACCAAAAATGAGCTTCACACCGCTTGACTAGCAAATCACCGTAGCAATTGCAGTAATACTCTACTCTTCAAAAACTTCTACCATTTGACACAAATTGAAAAGCAAAGTGTAGCTAAAATTCATTAGTAAAATACAATTAAACCATAAAAAGTTCAAAATACTTAATATAAACCATGAATATATAACTTCACATCTTGTTAATTCACTTGAACTTCTAAATACCTGAAAACAAAACAAACAACACATAATTAATACTCAACAAAAGTTTTAAATTGAAATTACTATTAGTGTTATTGATAGAACATCTCAATATAATATAATATAATAGCAATTTTATTTAGGTTTGAATATATAAAAGAATTATAAATAATATAATATAATATACAGGGTTGGTCCAGGGTTGGACCGACCCAAAACTCTTAGGACCGAGGACCAACCCGCACAGTGTTGGTCCTGGAATTTTAGGACCAAGGACCGACCCAATCCCCTTGGGAACCGGACCAGGACCGGCAGGGTTGGGCCGGTCCAGGGTCGGTCCAGGGTCGACCCTAGACCGCTGCTCACCCCTAATGCTAGGTACTTTCAAGATTTGGACAGAGACTTCCAACCTTGTCCTGGTCACAATCCTGAGTGGATGACATGGTGGGTTAGCTTTACTCATGAAGGCCCTTATAAAGATGATATTGCGATAGCAATCGATCGAGCTCAACATGAGGGAAAGCCAAAATAGGGCCATACAACCATCAATCCCGACTCCTCTTCTACTCTAGCCGCACTTGATGACAATACTCTGCTCGGTAATCATTTACCTGAAGCAAGTAATCTTCTCCTTGAGCTTCTATCTGGCCCTAGCGAGCCTGAAAAATCCAGCAATTATACCATCGACCTTCCTAATGACTTAGATTAAGGTACCTTATCTCTGTCTATAAGTTATTATAAGTTCTTCATGTTTTTTCTTCTATGTATATATCTTTTGCTTACAAGAGGTTGTATATTTCAGATTTTGATAGACAACCATTGGCACGTTGCCTAAAGAAAAGGAAAGGGACTTCCCCTGTTTCTTTAAAGAAGCAACTTGAAGTACTTCCTGACGTCTTTGTTACAACTGTTTTTGCTTCTTTAAGAAGATCTTTAGCAATTGATACTTTACCGATCTCTGTTTCTTTGGAAAAGACTCCTGCAAATGATGTTCCGGCCACTTCTACTCCTCCAATAGAGCTTTCTGGCACCATTAATGATGCTATTTCTTCCAATCCATCATCTGCTCTCCATCTCAGTTAGAGCTTGACAATCCTAATCCTCTTGCACTAATCATTTGCCGTAAGTTTTATTTGGTTATAGCTCAACTATAGATATATTATGTATTATGCAATAACCTTCTTTTTATGGACGACAGCTGAACCCATCATGGCAACTAACAACATTGAATGTGTTGAAGTTGAACCCACCATTGTAGTCGGTGGCATCAACATGCTGAAGCTCCTATTACTTCAACACCTACATCAGCTCCATCTTCAAGCCGTGATATTTATCTCGCTTTGTCCTTGTTAATCATTCTATTGGCCGTCTGGTTTGATAACTAATATCATATTTCCATCTGATCCTGTACCTGTTGTCCCTGCCACCGAACCTTCTAGCTCTGTTCCTTTTGTCCCTACTATCGAGTCTCCTGTTGTCCCTGTCACTAAGCCTTCTGATCTTGTTTCTATTGTCCCTACTGTTGAGACTCCTTCATCAACTTCTCAGATTGAGGCTCAAGTAAACACACCTTCTCAAACTGAGTCTCGAGCAGACATAATTTCTCCAGCATTGGAAGCATTGCATAGGGCCAAGATTGTTCTAGGGGCCAACTCCTATGATCTGTCTCCTGGTCATATTCCCAGTTCTTTAAACAGGGACAAGATAAGGCTTGAATTGTCAAAGTTCAGACCTTTCAATGGGAGCAATTTGCAGAATTCTACTTAACAGGAGATTTTTCATCAACTTGAGGCTTTGTCCAAACAACTTGGTGATAACAGTAATAAGATCAGTGCATTCCTCCCTCGAGAGCTTAAAGAGAAATTCCAAAGGCTCTCTAAAGACTATCACGATATATTTGACAAATATCACTATCATTTGGATGAAGTAGAGAAATTGATTATTCCCAAGAGTAGTGATGCAGAACCTAACAATGCCCCGGCAGAGCTCAGTCTAAGTGTATTGGAATGCAGCAAATCCTTTGAGATGGTAGTAGGAGAGATAGCTGAGCTTAAGGAAGAAGAAGCTCATCTTATGAAAGCACTCCAAGAGGTCTGCCAAAAAAGGAAGATGAAGCTTCGACAACAAATGGAAATAGAGGCCAAATTAAATTCCCAAGTGTTGACGCTTCAAGAGTTAAAGAAGAAAGAACATCTCCAAGTGATGGATCGAGAAGTACAGCATAGAATTCGCAAGAATGAGCTTTTTTCGCGGATGAGCAATCTTGAATCCAGAATATTCCGCCTTGGGAATGATGTAACATTTTTCTCATACCCCAAGGAACAATCCAATAAATAAAATGAGTTTTTTTTAATTCCCCTAGTTCTACATTGAAATTCATGCCATCCATGTCAAGTGGGTTCCTATTTCTATGCACCTACGTTTGCACGAATGTCCTTGAAACGTGGCAAATAGTTATTGGGCTAGACCTACTTATACCTAGCCTCTGTACGTTGACGCTCACAGTACTTCTATCTACCATGGCCAATTCTTGCTCTTCCGCGATCAGTGCCCAAGCCATTCTTCGTATTCATCGCTTTGAGAGCCTTCAATCAGGTGATGGTAGAAATGCAGCTGTATTAATGTTGGAGCTTTTGAGACCAGATCTTTTTGCCCTTCTTCAGGTACTTGCTAAGCTTCTATGTTCGTGAGGTGGTAAAGGGCCTTTTTTAATGATGCTGAAAGAGTGAATTATTGCCTCAATGCTTTGTGTTGTTCTTAAGGGCATCATTAAGTTCTCCTTCATTCAGATTCAATCACAGCAGTATATTGATTCGTGACATCTTTCCACAGCAAAATCATGTACTTCTCGTGTTCATTCTACAGACTTTTTTAAGATGCCCCTTAAATTGTAGCGTTTCTTCTGTAATGAATGTTAAGGTGCCAGAGATGGATCTTTTACTTTTCCCTGAATCCATTTATTGAAAAAAAAAAAAAAAAAAAAAACCTACGGCATTGATGTCACAAGCTCTTGAGGCGATGTAAATGATGGTACTGAAGCTATTCCAAATTATCTGAGCACCAAATCTTGATATTCTTTATTAACTGGGTAACTCAAGTTCACTCTTTTCATGCATTAACTACACAAGCATAATATTATTCACAATTGTACAAGGAACTGCATACGACCCATCATGCATTGAATTCTGCTAGATCTTACTTCCTAGAACAACTAGTGTTAATTATTATAATCTTTATCCTCTGGATGTACACGAAACACTTTACTCTCTCTTCCCACAGTTATAACAGTGGAGCTTGTTTTGGTGGTTCTGGCATATAGCTGGACTTTGCCAGAATGACAGTCCGGAATTTCCGAGGTATATACTGTTTTTTTGAACTTAATGTCTTGGTAGATCACTTAATTGCCTAATTTCATGCATTAAACTCTTATGGATTTTCCAACTTTTACTTGTGAAAAGGGAGGGAGGGACTAGGGGGGCGAGTAGGTAGTTTTCTTCTATGTGGTTGCCTTTGTTTTATCTTCATCAAGCGAGTTGAATAAAAAAGCGAAAGAATTTTAGCAGGTAATCGTTTCTGCTATTTCCCTTAAGTAGTTGATAATGGGGGCTACTATGACTACAAGGGTATCCTCCTTGCAAACCAGTAGAAGTACCCATCGAGTCGAGCAATGATCCAATTGGAGAAGCAAGCTGCTCTTTGTCACCCCATTTCCCTTGGGACCAAGAACAAGCTCCAAAGAAGAAGACGGACTTATCGCAATCTCAGTGTTTTGGAGATTTTACAAGTTCGACTCGTTTGGGCACTGATTTGACAGCTTTTTCCTGAATAATTTCAGATTATCCTCGAGGTATCTGTTTGCATATGTGGCTTTCAGCAGTTGAACATGCTTTTAGTTTACCACTTCGTAGTAGAAGCTGTCGGGGAACCGTAGAAAACATCCGATGGGTGATGCATTGGCATCCTGTTTGAATTTGTGTGGGAATACGCTTATGGACACTGTTTCCTTTGTATAGTCCTTTGATTCAAATATGGCATAATGACATAGATGGTCCCTGAATTTTGGCCCCATGTACAATGTAGACCTTGAACTTTTATTATTCTATATGGTCCATGAACTTTAGTCAAATGTATAATGTAATCTCTGAGCTTTCAATTCGTTCAATATAGTTCATGAACTTTTGGTATATGTTCAATATAGTTCTTGAACTATATGAAAATGTTAATTGTTGTCTTTCTATTAATTCAAGATTAGAGATAACATTGAACATTTTCATATAGTCCAAGGATTAAATTGAACATGTATCAAAAGTTTATGGCTTACAATGAACAAATTAAAAGTTCAGGGATTGCATTGCATGTTGGGCTAAAGTTCAGGGACCATTTGTGTCATTTTTCCTTCAAATATTGCCTTTTTGTGATACTTTCTTGCATGATATTTGTGAAATTTTTATTTTGTTTGGAAGAATGATTTGTTATTTGTGTAGAACTATTGGTCTCAGACTACATGAGCCCTACAACTAGAAGAGGTTGCGTCGTCGATCCTGGACCTGAGATGTGAAACAAAAGAAGAAATTCAGAAACCAATAGCTATAAACCTCTATGAAATTACCACCACAGAATCCTCAAATGTCGTTGAACCCGAAATATTACTAGAGATTATGCTTTTAAAAGTCAAATCTTCAAGATACTAGTACCATAAAGCAATCAGTAGTTAACTAGAATTAACCCATGACTCCGACACCAATTTTGTTTGCTCAGAATCCTATGAACACGCAGTCTGAAACTGCAACCGAGTCAGCCTCAAAGCTCTGCAAACAATTCATCAATTCAGTAAATTTTCCTCTATTGCAACATTCAACTATGAACTGAATCAGACATGAAGTTTTAACATTTCCCAATATGCAAAATACACAAACCACTATGGAGAAGCAGAATTTGCATCAAAATAATTTGCTAAACTTTCACAAATAGTGTCTAAACGGTAAAAGGACATTTGTCGCTCATCCTCGCTCCCTTATTTTCTCCTTTTCTTTCCGTCTCCCTCCCTCCCTCTTTCTTTCCTTTGTTTTCTTATGCCCTCATTTTCTCCTTCCGTTTCCCACACGTTCCCCTCCTTTCAATTGCTGGAGAAACTTCCGTATTTAATTCATACGGCCTTTATCTTTTGGATGAATAATGAGAGCTTGTTGAAACATCAATGGAACTTATTGGGATGCCGGGTTAGGATAAATACCTAGGCTGAAGCGATGGACTTTCTTTGTCAAGACCTAGTCTAAATACAAGCTGCAATTCGCCATAATCAAAAGGATCTTGTGACAATGGTCCTCTCCGTATATCTTGTGATGATGATGAAGTTGGATCATGTGAATTTGTTGGTGACTCAGAAGTGTCTAGTACATCCATTCCATAATATTTTTTGAGGCAAGCATCGATCATTGGACGGGTTCCACAATAGTCATCACAATGATCCCAAGAAACATGATCATCTTTTGTTGGTTATGCTTCTAGTGGAATAACTTGTTGCGCAAGCAAAATATCTTATGCAATTCTCAATACCATTAAGGATAAGCTAAAATTCTACAAGGAAGTGTTATAAAAATCTCATTTGGAACAAGTCGGGGTTTGTAAATGAATACTCCAACATATGCTGAAATTTTACATAAATCTTCACTGTGTCGGACAAATACCCATGACCTGAAAAACAAAACAATTGTTGAAAGTTCTCGATCATGCCTGCATGCTCCAAGTTGGGCTTGGAAAATATTTTTTCATGCACCTAATGGTTTGAACCAACTAAGCGTTTTCTCAAAATATTTATACTTGGCTTCTCCTTGAATAATTATGTTGATGATAAGAGGCATTTTGGCTATTGGAAACTGAATGGCAATGGTATATATCGAAATGCCTAATAAGTTACTTAATAAAATGGATAGGTTAAAAAGAAGATGGTTTAGCCAAAGCAGAATATGGATTTATAAGTGGAAGGTGAGTCTCTGAAATTTTACTATCTTCATTGAGATAAGAAACCTCATAGAGATAGTCAATCTTAGAGACATTGGAAGTGTGAAGTTCTAAAGGAGGGCTAAGGGAAACTGGAGCATTTACAATGGAAAGCATAGAAATTTCGAAGGATTCAGTCATGATATGAAAAATCTCCCTTTCTACATTGGATATTCAACTTCAAACTAAAAATGTGCTGAAAAATGCCATGGCTCTAATACCAGAAAATTTTCCTATGATACAAGCCAGGGAAAATGAAAACATAATTTTTAGTAAGTATGCTATCTCACTCACATGGCCCTTCTTTGGCCTCAGAATAGAGACTGCCTGTTAGCTACCAAATTGAAATTTTAGGGATTGGAACAAACATTTAAGAATAATTTAAGGATCACGTTGAATGAATTAAAAATCTAAAATGACATTGCATATGAGGCCAAAATTTAGGGATTGTTAGTGTCATTTTTTCAAATACTTAGCCGTGTTCCTTGCGACCCCATCCATCTAATCCGAGGGTCGCCGCTTTTATCCATCTTCTACGGGCTTTCTTTGAATGTAATTTTGTATTTAGGAGATACCAAACACATTTAATCAAAAAGTTTACTAGCATCTTTTGACCATATTCGATTTCACAAATTGAACTTAGTATCCTTGGCGTTGACATTCTAGTTTCAATTTTTTTCTCCGCGGACAGAGAAATGATGAGAGAGAGAGAGAGAGAGAGAGAGAGAGAGAGCTTTTACTCATCAAGATGGAAAGAACTATGGTGAAGCCTAAAGATATTTCCCAAGGTGAAGTTGGTTGGTATCGGTCTACTTCTTTATAACATAGAGAGGGAGAGAGCTTTTACTCATCAAGATGGAGAGAACTATGGTGAAGCCTAAAGATATTTCCCGAGGTGATGTTGGTCGGTATCGGTCTACTTCTTTTGAACATCATGTGTATGTCTACACTAGCAAGTTTCACTGTTTTTTTCTCCAATAGGAAACCGCACCACACTATGTTTCACACACCACTTACATATTTCTCTTTGTCTCTCTCGCTCTCTCCGTAAGTAACTTCAACCTTTTTGATTTCTTTCCAGAGAGAGAGAGAGAGAGAGCACTTTTACTCATCAAGATGGAGAGAACTATGGCGAAGCCTAAAGATATTTCCCGAGGTGAAGTTGGTTGGTATCAGTCTACTTCTTTTCAACATCACGTGTATGTCTACACTAGTAAGTTTCACTTCTTTTTTCTCCCATAGGAAATCACACCACACCATGTTTCACATATCGCTTACATATTTCTCTCCGTCTATCTCGCTCTCTCCATAAGTAGCTTTTACTCATCAAGATGGAGAGGACTACAGTGAAGCCTAAAGATATTTCCCAAGGTGAAGTTGGTTGGTATCGATCTACTTCTTTCCAACATAGAGAGAGAGAGAGAGAGAGAGAGAGAGAGAGAGAGCGTTTACTCATCAAGATGGAGAGAACTACGGTGAAGCCTAAAGATATTTCTTGAGGTGAAGTTGGTTGGTATTTGTCTACTACTTTTCAACATTACGTGTAAGTCTACACTAGCAAGTTTCACCTTTTTTTTCTCCAATAGTAAACCGCACCGCACTATATTTCACATGCCACTTACATATTTCTCTCTATCTCTCTCGCTCTCTCCGTAAGTAACTTTAAGCTTTTTGATTTCTATCCTTAGCTCTCTCTTGTTCTTGGTTCTCAACTTCATTGAAATGGATGGTTTGCCTTCCTCCTTCCTGCGAGATATTTATCAGTTGATCACCACGAAATTGCCCATGTCATTCGTGAGTTACTGCCAGCGCCACTGCCGTCGTCTAGTCTTCATGTCACCACCATTTCCTCCATCACAACTTGAGGAAAACCAAAATCCTCAAAGTCTCGTATGCATTTGCCAACATCAATTTAGAGCCAGTGACGGCCACTGAGTCTCTTTTGGCATCACGAGCAAGCAAGAAGGGAGAGAGTCTCTCGTTGCCAACATTAATGCTTAAAGTACTAGACGATATCATAATTGACTTCCTGGACCCTCCTTCCTATCAAGCCGTCCCTCAAGCCGACAACTGTTCTCTCCGGAAACTTTGCACCAGTCGACGAGCTCCCTCCAACTGAATGCGAAATGTTGGAGGGCTAGCTACTGCAGTGCCTTGATGGCGCGTACATCCGCAATGGCCCGAACCCACAGTTCGTTCCCCGTGGGGCCTATCATCTCTTCGACGGTGATGGCATGCTTCACTCCATTTGGATCTCTCGAGGTCGAGCCACGTTCTGTAGCCGCTATGTCAAGACGAACAAGTACACTGTCGAGCACAATCTTGGATATCCTGTGTTCCCCAATATCTTTTCAGGCTTCAGCGGTGGAATGGCCTTGGCGACTCGTACTGCTCTCTTTTTAGCAAGAGTGCTCACCGGTCAGTGAGACATTATTGATGTTAAACATATATCCCTAATTGCCTAAAGTCAAGGTTGCACTAATGTAGTCTCCCCTAATTTATAACTTAAACTTTTGGATTAATTTGCCTAAGACATAATGTAGACGGTCAAACAGGGGACGATCCACTTAAATAGACTCATGTCGTGTTACTTTTACACAATCACTGCAAGTAAGCAGGGGCGCACATGCCAACCAAAAAACCATTCTCCAAGAAGATATAGATTGTCGTTTACACCTAGCTCCATGCCACTTCCTATCGTTGTTGGAGTGGAGAGACTAGTTAGGAATTGGTCACTTGGTACTTTGGTTTCGTGACATTTCGGTACAAGGATTGTTTTTTTTTTTCCTTTTTCTCTAGGGAGGATAATTTGACCATTTCTGTCATGGAACTTTATCACCAGATGCAAAATGGTGGGGTTATGAATGTAAAGAATGTAAACCGGTCTGGTTATGGAGCTTCGTCCAAGATGCAAAATGGGGGTTTTCAAAGTGAAAAATGTGAATTGATTTTTTGTTGTAAAATGATGGGGCTTGTTTAAAGTGAATTTCATGAAGATATTTCTCTCCAACTAGAAAACACGTTGATTGAGACAAATGGGTCCTTTTTAGTAGAGGTAGCCTTTAAGACTACGAGAAAATTTGGGTGGAAGCTCCTTCACAGCATACAATAACCAAATATTACTAGTCACTTAACTCGTACGAACATTAAGACTATGCCTTATCGTCATTTACTTCACACATTCCTTATAGCGTTCATATTGTTGGAGAAAACTTCCTTGTGTGTTTTGAAGCTGACAAAACGTTTCCATCAGTCTAATCTGAAGACTTGTAGACTATGTCATCAAAGTTTGAAGACCGTAGGATTGCCAGACTCAAGATTCAGAGTCTATCATCATTGACAATATATAGACCGTCGAAGAAGACTTATCCAGATCTGAGCTTTTTAAGGATTGGATTCTATCGACTGAAGAAGATCACTTGGCTGGAAATATCATAACGGAATCATTTATTCAAATTAAAGATTAATTCAGGGATAGTGGATCCGTTGTTTGGCGAAGTATACTTGGACGGTTCTACTTATGGAAACCTAGATCCTGATTGTATGGGCGAACAGGATTGGTGGTCTATCGTCATGTTCCTTAAATAACTCGAAATCTCCTTGATTGATTCTGTCCAACGGGTAGATTGGAAGAACTTCTTTGGTAAGTGCCAACGGGCGTGAAGGCATGAAGGAGTATATAAGATAGATGTTCCAGTTGTTCGAGGTGGTGCGCGATAGAAGAATTCCAAAGTCTGAAGCTCCTTATTCTTAGTCAATTGTTGAGTGAAAACTTGTACTCAAAAGAGATTTTATACTTTTGTGTGACCTTGAGGAAGTATAGCAGAATCTCTACACTGTGGAATCAAAGGAGAGCTATACTGTAACATCTCTTTGATTCTTAGTGGAATCCAGCCAGTGGGCTGTCAGTACGGGAGAGTGGACGTAGGCTTTGATTAAGCCGAACCACTATAAACCTTGTGTTCTTATTCTCTTCCTTAAGCTCTTTACTTTGATCGTAACAATACTTGTTTATTAAAGTCTAATTTCCGTTTCATATTCTATTGCTAAATAGAGTCAGTTCAAAAGTAAAATTGTTGTCTCTACATTGCAAAATTTGTTTTAGCATCTATTCACCCCCTCTAGGTGCTCTTTCTAGCTTTTACAATTGGTATTAGAGCCTGTGTACTCACTTAAGTTGAATTGTTTTTACTTCAGAGTTAAAGATCCATGGCTAGTATGTTGGTTCCAGGTCTCGTTGAAGGGCAAAGTAATACCAAACCACCGAATTTTGATGGAAATGAATACAACGTATGGAAAAACAAGATGAAGGCATTTCTAAGATCAAAGGATCATCTGGAATGGGACGTGGTAGACAAAGGAATCATTCCTAAAGCTGCAACAGTCTCAGAAAGAGGAAAATAAGCTGTTGAGTCTAGTGAAATGACTCAAGAAGAGATAACCAAGAGACAAGATCTTGATGCAAAAGCAATTTATTCCTTATATTGTGCATTATCTCCTACTGAATATAACAGAATATCTTCTTGTGAAATAGCTAAAGAAGTCTGGGATAGATTACACATCACCTATGAAGGAACTGATCGAGTGAAAGAAACCAGAATCAACATTCTGCTCGGTCAATATGAAGCATTCAAGATGAAACCAGGAGAATCATCACGACATGTTTAGTCGTTTTACAGAAATTGTGAATGGTCTTGAGTATCAAGGTCAACCAATCTCTGGACCTATGAAGGTTAATAAGTTACTACGTGGACTATCTAAAGATTGGAATCACATAAAGACTTCGATAAGAGAGACACAAAGAATCATACCACTCTCTGTTGACGAATTGGTTGGGACTCTTCAGTCTTATGCAGTTGAGCAAATCAATGAAGATGAAGATCCTAAAGGTAAGAAATCCATTGCTTTAAAATCTAATGATGATTCTGATGTCACAGATTCTGAAGACGATATGAACGATGAAGAGCTTGCTCTCATGATAAGAAGGTTCGAAAGCTTAACGAAAGGGGAGAAGATTCAATCCAAGGAAACAAAGTTCTCAAAAGCTACAAAATAAATCAGTTGAGGATGATGAATCCAACAAGGATGTAGTCTGCTTTGAATGCAAGAAAAAGGACACATCGACCCAACCGTCCCCGCTAAAGAAAACGAAAGGAAAACTGAGAAATATCGAAAAGCACTTAAAGCGAAAACCCGGAGTGATACCGAATGTGAGGAAAGTGATGATGATTATGCCAATATCTGTCTCATGGCACATTCAGACTCAGACTCAGACTCAAACTCAGATTCAGACATAACAGTGAAATCGAGGTAAGTAATTCAAAGATTCCTACTAAAGTTTCTAAATACATTGATGAATTGTGTCTCAGCCTCAAAACCTCTCTGAAAAGGATTTCCGAACTTAAAAGGGAAAATTCTGCACTAAAACAACAGGAAATTGTTTGGAAAGAAAATGTCGAAAGTTTAGACAAAAGTGTTACTATTTTAAAAGAAAATGCAGATAATCTTTCAAAAGAAAATGAATTCTTAAAAAATGATATCTCAAGCATTTCTAAAAGGTTTTCGATAGGATCTGAGAAACTGGAGAAAATTCTTTCTGCATAAAAACCTTACTTTAACAAATCAGGTTTAGAAATGACTGCTGAAACCATTTCTTTAATTGGTTTTCCTAAGGTAAAGGAAAGAATTAAACAAAGACCTACAAAAGATTCTTAAAAAAGTCATTTCCAAAAAGGTTTTGTAAAACATGTAGGCCGCATTGCTCTTAAATGTTCTAAGTGTAACAGCTCGAAACATTTTAAGAAAGAATGTCATATGGTTTGGAAGCCTGTTAAGAAGGATTGGGCAAAGACTGCTTATACCACTAACTCTACTGAACCCAAGAAAATATGGGTACCAAAAAAAGCTTGAGTTTTCTTTTTAAACGCAGGTCACTATTAAGAAAAATGTGAAATGGTACTTAGATAGTGAATGCTCAAGACATATGACAGGAAACTCAAACTACTTTATAAAGCTTGTGCAAGTTAATGGTGAAAAAGTTTCTTTTGGAGGAAATAGTAAGGGAAAAATTGTGGGATACGGAACCGTAAAGATTGGAAATCTCACTATCAGTAACGTTTCCTTAGTAAAAGGACTCAACTACAACCTGCTGAGTATTAGTCAGCTGTGCGACACCGGTTTCAAAATCAACTTTCAAGAAGGAATATGTTCAGGAACCAGTAAAGACTCCTCTCAAACTTTTATAGGGCGAAGACATGGGAATATCTATCTCTTGGACATTCAACCAGATAAATCCCAATGTCTAATCTCAATTCAAGAGGAAGCAAATCTATGGCACAAAAGCTTGGACACATCAACATGAAGCAAATAGCCAAGATCTCTACAAAGAAGCTTGTTCGAGGACTACCTAATTTGACATACCAAAAGCCTGACCTATGTACACCATGTGTATTGGGAAAGCAAGTAAGAAATTCGTTCAAATCAATAAATCAAGTGTCCACTAATCGTGTACTGCAACTATTACACATGAATCTCTTTGGACCAACCAGAACTCAAAGCATTGGAGGTAAGAAATACTGCCTAGTAATTGTGGATGATTATTCACGATTCACTTAGGTATATTTTCTGGCAAGTAAGTTTGAAACATTTTCATATTTTATGAAATTTGCTAAGAAAGTTCAAAATGAGAAAGGGTATATTATTTCTAGTATACAGACAGACCATGGAAGTGAGTTTGAAAATCAAGATTTTGCTAAATTCTGTGATGAATCTGGTTTTCAGCATGTATTCTCCTCTCCTTATACTCGAGAGCAGAATGGAGTAGTAGAAAGGAAAAATAGATCCCTGCAAGAAATGGTTAGAACTCTTCTAATAGAAAGTAACGTTTCTTCTCGTTTTTGGGCTAAAGCGGTTTCTACAGCATGCTATATTATTAATAGAGTCTTCTTAAGGCCTATTCTGGAGAAAACTCCATATGAGTTATTCAAAGGAAAGAAGCCAATTGTTTCTTATTTTTATGTGTTTGGATGTAAATGTTTTATATTAAAAAATGCAAATGATCGAGTTGGTAAGTTTGAAGAAAAATCAAATGAAGGTATTTTCCTTGGATATTCAATCACAAGCAAAGCTTATAGAGTATACAACAAAAATACTCAATCAGTGAAGGAATCGATGAATGTCAAATTTCAAGACTTTATGCAAAATCAATCGATTCAGACTCAACCTGAAGAATCTGAACTTGCTCTAGACTTTACAAAGTCTAAATCTACAGTAGCAGCTCAAACTTTAGAAGACCAGCAACAAATAATTGTTGAAGAATCAAATGAAGAAAATGATCAACAGTCTAACAAATCAACCAGCAACTAGAAGCACAAGTCTAGTCATCCTAAAGATCTCATTATTGGTGACATTAATGAGGGAATTCGTACAAGATCCAAAAGACGTGAAGAGTCTAGTGTTGTGGCTCTTATTTCTGAAATAGAACCCAAGAGCATAAAAGAAGCTTTAGCTTATGAAAGCTGGATTGAAGCCATGCAAGAATAACTCAGGCAATTCAGTATCAATAATGTCTGGGAATTAACTCCTAAACCAAAAGGTAAGACCATTATTGGAGCTAAATGGGTTTTCAGGAACAAGATGAATGAAAAAGGAAAAGTCGTAAGAAACAAAGCAAGACTCGTGGCCAAAGGATATACACAAGAAGAAGGGATAGACTATGATGAGACCTACGCACCAGTAGCAAGGTTAGAAGCAATTAGACTATTACTTACTTTTGGTTGTTATAAGAATTTCAGGTTATTCCAAATGGACGTCAAAAGTGCATTCCTAAATAAATTTATCCAAGAGGAAGTCTATGTGGAACAACCTCCCGGTTTTAAAGACCCAAGGAGACCAAACTCTGTATTCAGACTAAAAAAGGCGATGTATGGTTTGAAGCAAGCACCTCGAGCTTGGTACAACAGGTTAAGTAATTTCCTAATTCAAAACGGCTTTACTAAAGGAAAAGTAAATACAACCCTGTTTATCATAAGAGAAGGTAAAAAATTTTTACTTGTTCAAATTTATGTTGATGATATAATCTTTGGCTCTTCTAACGAAAGTTTTTGCAAAAAATTTTCTAAGACTATACAGGACGAATTCGAAATGAGCATGATGGGTGAATTATCATTCTTTCTCGAACTACAAGTGAAACAATTGAAGGAAGGAATTTTCATTCACCAAGAGAAATACGCTAAAGAACTTGTTAAAAAGTTCGGTTTAGAAAATTGCAAAAAGGTTGAAGTTCCAATGTCTAGTTCTTTGAAACTGGATAAAGATGAAGGAGGAAAGAAAGTTGACCAGAAACTTTACAGGAGTATTATCGGTTCACTTCTTTATCTCACTACCTCTAGACCTGATATTTTGTTTAGTGTTTGTATTTGTGCCAGATTTTAATCAGATCCCAAAGAATATCATTTAAGTGCTGCGAAACGCATCATCAAATATGTTGCATCTACATCAAGTTTAGGTCTCTGGTATCCTAAAGAATGAGACTTTACTTTTCTTGGGTATTCAGACGCAGACCTAGCAAGATGCAGAGTTGATAGAAAGAGCACTTCAGGTACGTGTCAATTGCTTGGGAACAAGACAGTATCTTGGTTTTCAAGGAAGCAAAGTACCGTAGCTCTATCTACAGCAGAAGCGGAGTATGTGGCTCTTAGAAGTTGTTGTTCACAAATTTTGTGGATAAAACAGCAACTAAGAGACTTTGGAATTGAAGATTCATGCACTGAGATAAAATGTGACAACACCAGCGCAATAAATCTCTCAAAGAATCCTATTCTTCACTCAAGAGCAAAGCACATTGAAATTCGACATCATTTTATTAGAAATCACGTTCAGAATGGAGAAGTGAAGATCCAATTCATTGACTCTAAGAATCAACTCGCGAATATATTTACAAAGCCTCTGGAGAAAAATCAGTTTGAGTCTATTTGTACCAGACTTAATATCATATCTCTTGCTCAGTAAAGTCTGGACACTCTCAAGACTCAAAGCTAAAAGTCTTTCAATGCCAAGACTCAAAAGACCTCAAGCCCCGTCTGTAAGTTATTCTAATTTTTCAAATTTGAAAAGGTACGATCACATTTTATCTGATTGGTTGATTGATTTATCTTAAAATTCCCTTTATTTCAAAAAGGCAATTATCGATTTTAAAAGGAATTCAGTTAAAACCATAAAAGGGAAGTTTTTCTTTATTCAAAAAGTCATCTTTTTATTTTTCTTTTACGACGCTTTGTTTACCCCGCTTCACTTTCTGTATATATCTCTGTGTCGTCTTCCTCATTTCTACACCAAAACCCTAGAATACTTTACTCCCACTCTCTTTCACTTTTACTCTTGATCCGTTCAAAAGTTTTCATCTTTTCGAACAAGCTTGTGATTCTCTTCATTGGAGTGGCAATGTCTTCAAGAAAGTCGTCAAGGATTGCAAGCCGGGGACCACGCCGCATGCCTGAGGGTCCTACCCACTTTGACTTAACTGAAGAAGAGGAATCTCCCTTGCGTCCAAGTCAATAGCGACAACCTACCTTGGATCAAATAGCCGAAGAAGTAATAGAAGGAGTTAATCCTGTAAGAACTCTAACTCCAAAAAATGCCTACAAACTCTATTCGAATCTGAAGAAAGGAGGTACGCCATTGTCATTAATTGATGAGTTCTTAAAAGATAGGGGATTCAGGAATGAAACCTTGTTTTTGAGAGATTTGGAGAGGCTAGGAGTTGTGGAAAAAGGATTGGCTGAGAAAGCATTTCAGAACATTCCTAGTGACCCATACTATAGCACTGCGAATCAACCACAATCTCTTGATGATGATGAACGGTTGTATTCTCATTTTCAACCTAGGTCTGGGGTGGCTGCAAACATTACTGCTGGTTCAAATCTTTTTAGATCAAAGGATCATAAAAAGTTTTATGCAAATCTTTTGAAAAGAGGGGTGATAAATCCTAGGACTATTGATTTTGATTTCCCGGACTCGATCAAAATCAATTTGAGAGAAAAGTTTGCACTTTTGCAATTGGAGAAGTTCTGTTCTGATTCTACTACTGGATTTCCAGAGCTGACTGCTTATTTTTATTCGAATCTATCCTTTTTGGATGCACACAATGTTATCTTCACTGTGAAGGATAGGGAATTTTTGGTGAACACAGATATTTTGGCTAACATAATCGGGGTGGAAAGAACGAGTTTTCAACCGATCAGTGTGTCCATTGCTCATGCTATTCTGTCTTTGGTAAAAGACAGGGATGTTGAAGGAAAGCTTTCTTATTTAAGGATGAATGCTTCGAATATTCTCTTGCACAAAATCGTGATAAACTGCATTCGCCCCAAATCGACATCCAAGACTGATGTTTCTCGTTCTGAAGCAAAACTGATGTGTGCAATCAATACTAGTTTTAGATTCTCTCTGCCTCACACCATTCTGTTTCACATGTTCCACACTGTGACTAAAGATAAGGGACAGCTTCCATATTCTGCTCTTATCACTCAACTCTTTAGGCACTTCAAAATTCATATCTCTACACCATTGAGTTTGAAAGCCATCACTCCGATGGTAATTGGGTTCAAAATGGTGTCAAAGATGCGCTTAAAAAAGCTGAACAAAGTGCTAAAGCGAATGAAGGGGAAGTCTCATCTCAAGGCAAAGCAAGACTCTGCTGCAGCTAAAAGGAAATGCAATGAGCCCATGATTGCTCCTGTAAAGAAGAAAAGAGCTCTCGTTCTAGAAGATGAAGACAATGAGGATGAGCTTACCATTTCTGCCTTGGAAAATCTGAAGACTTTTGTCAACTTTCCTGAGAGAAGAGAAGAGTCAAAAGAGGAAAGAGAGAGAGAAGAATCAGAGAATGAAGAAGAACATAGGGAAACAGAGGAAGTAGAGGAAGGAGAGGAAGGAGAAGAAGAAGGAAGAAAAGAAGAGGAAGAAGAAGAAGGAGAAGACGAGCAAGAAGAGGAAGAGATGGAAGAGACTGGAGAAGGAAGGGAAGAAGAAGGAGAAGAAGCAAAGAATGAAGGAGATCAGCGTATTCAAGACTCTATCGAGCCAACCTTGGCTATCTCTCTGTCTAGTCATTCTGGGATAAGAGAAGAAGAGTCTACTGGAATGCATCATTCTGAAGCTGAGGAAGCTTTACCTACTTCTCCTGAGGGCATCAAAACAGGGAGAGCTGATAGATAAAAAGGTACTTCTTCACCTTTACTTGCTAGTGATGTAAGTCGATCTGCAGCAGACCCAGAAGAAGTGCATGCCTCTCATTATCCAGAAGATCGACCTCCCGCTGAGACTCCATCTTTTCCCAACTTTCCTGAGTTTCATTCTACTAGTCTAAGTGATTCAACTGCTCAAACAGCAGACTTTTCAAGACTGCTGGAAGTTCTTTTGGATGTGCAGAGTCAGCAATATGCTATGAGTTTTGAGATGCTAGATCTCAAAAATACTGTTAAGGCCACTTCAGCATCTCTTCATGAACAACTGGACTCACTTAGAAATCAAGTTAAGTCTTTTGTGGAGGGTGAAGAATTTCAAGCGTTGAAGCAGAGTTTCCATAAGCTTGAACAGATAGTGCACTCAATGAGGGAATTTGAGCTTGTTCTCCTTCCCAAGCAGCCTTAACTCATACTCCTTTCAATCTTTTTCCGGTTCCCACTTTTTGCGGTTGACAAAAAGGGGGAGTTGTTTATGTAGATTTGATTTGACTTTATTTTGGTTGACTTTTTGGTTGTGCGGTTGACTGGATTTGGATTGTTTGGTTATTCTAAGTACTGTTGGTGTTTCATGACAAAGATAGTTGTTAGTTTACAGGACTAATCTTTTTCTGTGGATGCAGATTCAATGCTGTCTTTACTAAGTCAATTATCTTTATGAGAGATCCATGTGTGCTTGAGTTTTGTTTTGCAGGTCAAAACTATCCAAATCTGCAGGAAAGTTTTGTCACCATCAAAAAGGGGGAGATTGTTGGAGAAAACTTCCTTGTGTGTTTTGAAGCTGACAAAACTTTTCCATCAGTCTAATCTGAAGACTTGTAGACTATGTCATCAAAGTCTGAAGACCGTAGGATTGCCAAACTCAAGATTCAAAGTCTATCCTCATTGACAGTATCTAGATTGTCGAAGAAGACTTATCCAGATCTGAGCTTTTTAAGGATTGGATTCTATCGACTAAAGAAGATCACTTGGCTGGAAATATCATGACGGAATCATTTATTCAAATTAAAGATTAATTTAGGGATATTGGATCCGTTGTTTGGTGAAGTATACTTGGAAGGTTCTACTTATGGAAACCTAGATCCTAATTGTATGAGCGAACAGGATTGGTGGTCTATCGTTATGTTCCTTAAATAACTTGAAATCTCCTTGATTGATTCTGTCCAATGGGTAGATTGGAAGAACTTCTTTGGTAAGTGCCAACGGGCGTGAAGGCATGAAGGAGTATATAAGGTAGATGTTCCAGTTGTTCGAGGTGGTGCGCGATAAAAGAATTCCAAAGTCTGAAACTCCTTGTTCTTAGTCAATTGTTGAGCGAAAACTTGTACTCAAAAGAGATTTTATACTTTTGTGTGACCTTGAGGAAATGTAGCAAAATCTCTACACTATGGAATCAAAGAAGAGCTATACTGTAACATCTCTTTGATTCTTAGTGGGATCCAGACGGTGGGCTGTCAGTGCGGGAGAATGGACGTAGGCTTGGATTAAGCCGAACCACTATAAACCTTGTGTTCTTATTCTCTTCCCTAAGCTCTTTACTTTGATCGTAACAATACTTGTTTATTAAAGTATAATTTCCGTTTCATATTCTATTACTAAACAGAGTCAGTTCAAAAGTAAAATTGTTGTCTCTACATTGCAAAATTTGTTTTAGCACCTATTCACCCCCTCTAGGTGCTCTTTCTAGCATTTACACATATCATGTTCCTTTTTATTTGCTTCTAGCTGTGACAAAAAAGGTAAAATAGAAAACACACGGGTTCAAAAGCACTTGCACCCATAAAAAATAAAGAGGTATATATTGGTCAAGATTGAATATGGTCTATGAAGCTAATATAGGTTCCTGAACAGAAGAAAACCACGCGGAAGACCTCACTCAATGAATAAATACCCCACTTTACGTGCGCCTTGACATGTTATGTCAGCATTATAATCATAGATAACAGTGTTTACAGGTTATTCCAAAAAGATGGCCTTACTGTGTGTGTGGTTCTATGCTTGTTCTGAATGACTCTTGCCTAAACAATTTTGCAGGTCAATTCAATCCCTTCAATGGCATTGGTCAAGCAAACACCAGCTCGGCCTTCTTCGGCAACGGCCTCTACGCACTCGGTGAGTCCCACCTCCCTTATTCTATTCGCTTGACGCTGGATGGCGACATCAAGACGCTCGGCCGGCACAACTTTGAGGGCATGCTTTCCATGAGCATGACTGCCCATCCCAAGGTAGACCGGGAAACTGGCGAAGCCTATGCTTACAAGTATAACCCGTTCTTCCCTCCATATCTGACCTTCAGGCTTGACCAGGACGGAGCGAAACAACCCGACATGCCGGTCCTCTCCCTCTCCTGCCCACCATTCCTCCACGACTTCGCCATCACCAGGAAGTATGCTGTGTTCCCCGAGAACCAGATGGGAGTGAACCCCAAGGGAGCAGTGTTGGGAGGATCCATAGTGGGCCTGAACCCGAGGAAAGTGCCTAGGATCAGGATCATCCGCCGAGACGTGGAAAGCGGTTCCGAGATGAGGTGGTTCGATGTGCCGGGTTGCAATATCACGCACATTGTGAACGCGTGGGATGAAGAAGATGATGATGGCAATGATGTGGTGGTGATGGTGGCACCAAACATAATGTCAATTCAACATTTTTTGGAGAGGATGGACCTTGTCCATGGCTTAATGGAGACGATGGCGATCGACCTCAAGGACGGAAGGGTGTCGAGGCGACCAATTTCGGCCATGAATTTGGATCTTCCGGTGATAAATCCTGCATTTATTGGGAAATATAATAGATATGTATATGCAGGCATTGCTGATCCAATGCCGAAAATTTCCAGGGTGGTAAAGTTAGATCTGGCGAAACGAGAGGGTATTGGTGAATGTGTGGTGGCTAATCGGAATTATGGGCCAGGTTGCTACGGGGGCGAGCCGTTCTTTGTGGCGAGGGATCTCAAATATCTAGTGGCCTAGGAGGACGATGGGTACATCATGTCCCATGTCCACGATGAGAAAGTTAACGAGTCGAGGTTCTTGGTGATGGATGCTAAGTCGCCAAATCTAATGTCGTGGCAGTAGGGAAGCTACCCCAGGGCATTCCTTTCGGCTTCCATGGAATTTTCGCTAAGGATAGTGACCTAAATAAGCTCTAGGGTTTTTACTAATTTGAAGGATTTAGTTCCACATGGTATTAAGCTAATTATTAGAAGTCATAATATCAGGAACGAATAAGATAGTTATATGATAATGTGACAATCGATGTGTTTTTCTTGGTCTCACTGATTAATGGTATCATAGATATAATATAGAATCAAACTAGGGATTTAAAAGTGTTCTTGCACATTAGATCGATTTTAAATTACGAAATTTTTTGAAATTTAGATCTCAAGAATACTCCCTTGTTTACAGAACAAAAAAGAAAAATAACGGGATTCAGTAATAATTGGATTAAGTATTCAATAAGGGAACATTACTTACTTAGAAATCAAACATGAATGAATTGTTCATGCAAGGCCTTGCCTTTATGTCCATACTTTGACGATAAAAGGAAAAAATACCAGCATAATCCACGATGCAGAAAGTGCAAGTAAAAAATAAAAAATAAAAATAAAAATAGAAAACTGAAAGATGCCCTTTTCTATTTTTAGAAATAAACTATTTGTTTTAGAATTTTTTTGAAAGAATATGCTTTCAACTTAATTATGATAATATAGATCGGCATGTTTTACCAAAAAGAAGAGATTCAAATGATTATCATTTATCGAAATTTTAGCAATAGTCGTCTTGCCTTATTCTAAAGAAAATAAAGCTTTTTAAGGGAATTCTTAGTTAATGTGCTGGAAATTTTTTTGATTAATGAAGAAAGGGAGTAGAAATTCTGGTTAAGTGGAATCAATTTGTTTAGAACAATAAATTGAAAGCATTGTTATTCATCTCGTCCACATAATCTTGAGAAAATAAGCATAAAATATCATGCCTATATCATGCCTATAATGAAAATTTTTAAAAATATTTCTTGAAAATGAATGAATGAAAAATATTGTCATTGTCCACAAAAAAAAATTAGATATAAATTATTATTGACAATAAAAATATTTTACATTGTCTAATTATTCTAAATAATACATATAATCATGTTTAGGAAAATATTATTTAAATTATTTATTTTTGCAAACTAAACAAAATTGATGATAAGTATTGAACAGAAGCAGGCGAACATGGAAGAGTTGTCATTCCATTATCGCACGATGTGCTCAATGATTAAAGGAGGGTCATTATAATCATCTACTTTAACTTGTTTTCTTTATTAAAAATATAAGCACACTTGCATTTTGTGACAGGGTCGGGGTTGCTAATAAGGGCATTCCGGCAGACAAGAATCCAATAGGCGGGACCAGGACAGATACTCATTTGAGCAAATTGAGGCAAAACCGGAAAATTATTAAAAATAGTCTTAAAGCTTTGGTAGTTTTGTCATTTCAGTCAATTTGGTCTATTTAACCTCAAATCTTTTGATGAGTTGATAGTTTAATCATTCCAACTAATTTTGGTCAAAAATCACAAACATGAATGCTAGCAATATCACATAGGTCAACTAGTCGCCACCCTAGTCCGACTTGATAAAAAAATAAAAAATTTAGAGAATTTTAAAAATTATCAATGTCAATGACAGTCGTGTTAGTAAGACGGTCAATAGTCACATCAGCGATTTTCGACTAATTTTGATTAGAAATATTATATTGATAAATTGTTAAAAATTTATGACTAAATTAGCAATATTAAAAAATTTATCACTAAATTAGCCATTGGATGATAAATTTAGAATTTTTGAAACATATATCCCGCAAAAGGTATAGAAAGAACTTAGTTGTGTTCTCTTTCGAGAAATAGGGAATAATCATCCATTTATCACTCATTGCACTCAACCTTGATTCTAGACTCACGGAGAAGATCTATTATTTGTATGAAATGGGTGATTTTGTCCTCATTTGGAAATTTTTTTTTAATGTAAAGATGACATTTGACATTTTAATACAGTTCAAAGGCAAAATTGGAATGATTAAAAGTTTAGATTTGGCATTACAAATTGAATAAAAGTTCAAAAACCTAATTGGATGAATTGGAAGTTTACTAATAGCATTGCACATTAAACAAAAGTTCAAAAATCAGCACTTGAACGACTATTTCATGCAAGTAACGGTACTTGGAATTTGGGATAATGATACTTGTTTTAATGTACAATGTGGTTCTTGAGTTTTTAGTTTGATCAATATGATCTCTCAACGTTAACCCAATGTACATTATCATCCCGAAACTTTTAATTTTGCAATTTGGTCTTTAAACTTTTGATACATATTCAAGTTAATTCATTGGCTATTTTAATGACAATAATGAACATTTTCATATAATTCAATACTTAGATTGAACGTGTACCAAAAGTTTATGAACCATATTAAATAAATTAAAAATTTAAAGACAACATTGACCACATTGACCGAAGTTCAGGGACTATTTGTATTATTTTCCCTTTGAATTTTGTCATTTCATAGATGAGGTAGGAAATTAGTACACAATGTACCACAACTACACATAATAGCATAATAATCAAATCAATTTAACCAGAATTAACAATCAAGCAGTAGATAATTATATATACATAAATAGCCATTATGTTTTAAGTTAAATTAAATTTATTTTTCATAATCTATAGGCTATTGCAAATAACTATCAATACATATTTATATTTGTAGATAAAGCAGTTGGCATTCCTAAATGTAAATGACAATCTTGTTCACGGTTCATGATCTTTACAAGTCAAGCTAAATAGCAGGATGACAATGGTGGAAAAAGTTTGAATTAAGCCTCCGTTTTTTCTGCAAAAAATAAATAATTTACAAAATATTTTTCTAGAATGATTACTTATATCTTGTACATAAAAATGTTTAGACATAATGATTATCGATAATGGATATATATTTCATTAACTAATTATTTCGAATGATACAAACAATCATTTTTAAAAATATATTTCCCAAATCATTTATTTTTTATGAACAAGGAAGCCCAAATATGACTTTAGGGCTTCTAATGTCATTTCTCAATCTTTCCCTTGTGAAATTTTAGCGAACCAAACAAAGATGTAACTTTTACGCATATGCTTTCTTCTTTTTTTCCTTTTCTTTTGCTGCTAGTACCTATTCATTGTCATTCATACTTATTCATTCCATATCTCATGCTAGTGACTAATGACTATTGAGACCCTGATGGATATAATTTGGAGAGATGGAAGGCCAACCCTTGAGAGATGAACTCCAAATCTATGTGATGAAGCTAGCTTCTATAGCACATGAATAATTTGGCAACCACATTAAGAAATTGCTAACTTCGTCAAAATCACACGGGACAAAAAAACTATCGGACAAGAATGTCTGCTACGCAACCCAGAAATGGTTCTAATTACAATTACAACGATTAGTGTCCGAGCAAAGCAATGAGCATGTGTTGATTTCCATCCAAATAAGTTAGCACCCAAGCAACTCCTGCATTTTCCCTTTTCATCCCCCCCATTTGCATGTTTTATCAACCAGCAACGAAGTATAAATGAAATTGAGATCTCCCCTTCTGCAATACCCCTAGTACCAAGAAAAGAAATAGAGAAGGCTATACATCTTATCGATCCATGAGGACATATGGTCTTTCCCAATTGGAAAAATCAACAACAAATGGAGAACTAATCTTAAACCCCACAGGAAAAGAAACCTATGAGATTAATTCATCAATGGACAAAGCTAACTAAAAAGAATAATTCCCAGAATTTCACCAATCATTTCATTTTCGCCCAAAAATGTCAGCAATAAATTTTCTGAGAGAGGGTATAAGAAGTGTCATCCTGCAAAGGTGCAATTTCATGCGATAGGGCAAGAGTTTCTGTAAGCTTCAAAGCCAATGGTTCCATTTTAGTGTGCTTCACATTTATTTCCCTCCCAGTCACAGTTTCTGTATCTAATCTGCTTAGGTCAAAAGGAACTACATAGAACATTAAGAGGTTAATTTATTAAACTCCAGAATTATATGGACACTCTGTTCATTTAACGTATGCGTTGACAGGCCTGTCACTCTTCTTGTTCTCTCCAGCTCAGCCATCCAAAACCCCTGGCATTTACCCCCATCACTTGCTTCCTCATGAGACATTCTCCTCAGGTTAACAGAACCGTAGTTCTCAGGAATACGAAAACAAGGGACCTGATAAGCATCCATTCTTTTTGCAGTCTCTGGTCAAGGTTTTAGGCGTACAAACCCCAATCATCAGAAGCCATAACCGTGACTTTTAAGCTCAAGATAAGCAATATCGATTCAGCCGGCAATTTGAGAAAAATGTTACTAAGCAGAAGATAAACCCCAGCTTGGTAGTATCTGCCAGATATCAATCAAACCAGCTCATCAGCAACATGACCGAGAAAAGTGATAGAGGAATCACACCAGTATGCTTGAGATCTTATATTAAAGTCAAGGTGGCCCGTGCTCAATTAACGTTGGAAAGAATTAATAGAAAAGGAATACAGAGAGATTTATCTATAAGAAATATAATTTGATTGCTAGAAGTAATGTCTGTGGGACAATGCAATTGATTCAATTGGCTGCTGCCTATAATGAGAAGATAAACTGCTCTGAACAAACTCTGTCTCAGCATGCTCAATTAACTTGGGAAACAATCAATGAAATAGGAATACAAAGAGATTTATCTATAATGAATATACTAGAACAGTAATGTCTTTGGGAGAACAATGCAATTGATTCAATCGGCTTCTGCCTATAATGAGAAGATAAACTGCTCTGAACAAACTCTGTCTCAGCATGCTCAATTAACTTGGGAAACAATCAATGAAATAGGAATACAAAGAGATTTATCTATAAGGAATATACTAGAACAGTAATGTCTTTGGGAGAACAATGCAATTGATTCAATCGGCTTCTGCCTATTATGAGAAGATAAAACCACTCTGAACAAGCTCTGTCTCAGCAAAAACTATGCAGAAGTTGTCATCCTTTTTTTTCCTGGATTTTCAAAATGGTGATTGACCTTATTAAACAAAAAAGAAAAAAGAAACCAATATATGCAAAAGAAAAATCAAGATTTGCAAATGTATTGTATCCTGTCAGTTGAAATTGGGTTCTTTATGGTACAAAGGAGATGCGTAGATGAGAGCTGTACCCAAAATTTCAGGGGAAGAATGCTCTAAACTTTCGCCATGTGTGCCTCAGCCAAAGAAGAGTTTAGATCTTCTCGAGATTGTGATCTCCTACTCTGTAGTCGCATCTGACCTCTGCCAGGAGACCAGAAAGGACTCATGCCACTAGAATCATATTGCATCTGCCCCAAGCTACTAGAAGAAAAACTATGAGAAACACTGCTAGTTGATGGATAAAGAGATGATTCTGTTAGCTGGATGCCACTACCACCAAGAGCATGTCCAAATCCGAAAGGACCTTGCTGAGAATCGCCAATTGTTGGACTCAAAGGCATCTTCACTCTTTGATCCCCTGAGACACCATAATTTATATGCCTTCAAGGTTAAAAAATAACTTATAGGAAAGTGATTACGTCAGGATAAACAAACAGCTAAAGGATAGCAAAAGAAACTAGTAAAAGAAAACTAGCTGTACAGAGATTAACAAAGATAACGACACTCCTTATGTAACTCTTATCATATTCCATGGAACCAATAAAGTCACCCGCTTGATTGGAGAAAAAGAATCGCGAGATCTAGAAACAAAGGGAATTTGACGATGTTCATATGACAAGCCAACAAGATCAGTAATGGCCAAGCAGTAACTTTAATGGTACCCATCTTATACTGACTAATGTTATACTAGACACTGAGTCAAGCAGTTAACAAAAGTTTTATGGTTAACAGTCCTATAGATATGCTAAACCTAAAGAAGGAAAGAATGGAAGAGCAGACATAAAGGAGCCTGTGCCACATGTGAGACAAGACTTGAATAGATTATCACATGGCATCCTACATGTCTCTTCAAGTACCAAAAAAAAAAAAAAAAAAATCAAGAGACTGCCTCAATTTAAATGCCAGTATCAACCTTGATGCGGTATTAAACCACAAATTGGCATACATTGGGACTACGAATTAAACTAGTCTGTAAAGATGCTTACCTGAATTGATGGGACTCCACCGCTGGAATCTAAAAGGAGAAGGAACGTTCAAAACAGACGCTGCAGAAGCACTATTATGCTTGAAAAGTGGGAGATATGACCTCCTGAAAAATCTCGGCATCCAATTGTAAACGCGTGACAGTGCACAAAGCAGGACAGACAAGGATGCCAGCAAAATTGCCATAAGAAGTACCGGATTTACCCTCATTTGGAGGACTTCGTAACTATGCAAGCCCATTCGCATTGGAAATGCTTTTCCTGATTCCAAAAGTGCAACTCCAAGTGTCCAAGTGATACCTCCAGATCCAATAGTAATTTGGTTATCCGTAATGTGCAATCCCTCTCGCAACAACAAAGCTATGTAGGGTGCCCTGAAGCAGTATTGTTCAATAAAGGGCTGTGGGGCCACACTGTTTTTTGCAACTTCCCAAGTTTTTTCACAGAACTCTCGTCCCTTCTCCAACACATCATCAAGTGTGGCATCAGCAGTGAGGTTGAAAAACCGATAAACCACAAAAAAACCAGACATGGCGTAAAAATGGCCATGAGGACGCGCCAGATTGTCCGGTAGAGCACATGGTTGCAAGTCACAATCAATTCCTGGGCTTAGACGTGACCACTCAGAAATATTCACAGCAACCTTTGCAAGTGCACTGCATTTTTCCCAATTTGGGGCACCAATGAGATGCAGGGAGATTCCAGGTTTCCCACCTTTACCTAACTTTCTTCTCTGAACCACAGGGCTCCCACCTTCTTTAAAATTAGATGCACATTGAGAACAGATATATCGCTCCTTGTATCCGGAATGCAAGCAAGGATGTTTAAGCTCTACATTGACATTCGTTAGATCTGTATTTTTGCTTTCAGTAAGGACAAGACGAGCAACAGACTTGTCAAACGCATCATTCAGACCATATCCAGAGAGAGAATAGGCGTTGAGATGATGGTCACTAGCACCTATTCTAAGCTTTAAGCTGGAACTGTTACGCATATTTTCCTTGCTTTCAAATGTAACCTGCAAGGAAGAGCCGCCAAGATCAAGTGAACCAAATGTTGCTTTCTTTGGCATAAAACCTAACATGTGTGTTCGATAGTTAAGAGCTGCCCATCCATAGTAAGCCTCCTCCACTCCGGAAATGATCTTAACCCACTCTTTCTTACACAAGAAAGGTGAAGTTTTCAATATGGACCATGCATTGTCAAGAAGCCACCTTGAATCTGCTTCCGGCAGTCTCCGGACCCCAGCCGTGGCATAGAGAAAGAGAGATGTAGTCTTGTGAGACTGCTTGGGAATTTGCTTCTTTGCCCACCGAACAAGTGGATTTATTGCAGCAGTCAAGCCAGATACATTATGGACCAACTTATCGAATCCAGGTTCAGTCTCCATGCGATCATATGCACGTCCACTCTGAGATTGGGGTTTCTTCTTTACACCTTCATTGAAGGACTTGATCACAAGAGGAAGGCTTCCATCTTTCTTGTAATTAAGAGATGCTTGATATACATGAACTCTAGTTCCCGTGCTCCCACAATCTAAAACGACATAAAATTTGGATGTTCCTTGAGACCAATATGCATAGGCATACATTGACACCATGTATATTAATAGAAAAAACAAAAGGAGGCATAAAAGAACCAAGATCCTCCGTATCCATTTCCTCCGTGGAAATGCACTTCCTCCTGGCAAAGACTTCTCCTTCGAAAAGCTAGACACAACATTTTCTCTCCACAAAGGGTGGGGAGGTTTAGAGTGCGTCCCATTGAGATTGCCATCATCAAAAACAAGCCCGTGATATGATGGTAAATCTTGGAGAGACGACGAATGCCGCAAATTGTTGTTATGCCCGGCGTTTGTGAAGCCAGAAGTATAAGCAGAAGAACCCCCATGGGGAGGCAATCCGGATGGCAACATATACCGAACACCGGAGGCATGTGGACCCGACCCCCGGCCCTTCACCACCGAAAAGAGATCCGCAATTTTACTAAGCACCATCTTCCTGCCCTTTTCGAGACCGGAACACCAGAGGCCCACTCTCACAGTCAGTCCACCATCTCAAAAGCACTCATCCGCAGTCAACTACATGAAAACAACCTCACGGGCTTTCCGTCGCCGAAACATCCCAAAACTCCAGCGCCCGGAAACAGAAAAACGCCAGCTTTCTCGGCATTGCTCTCGATCCTGCGGAGTGCGAAGCCGCTATTCAGGAGGAGAACGCAGCAAAGCTTCCTGACCAATCAGCGATCGATCAGAACCCGTCGAAACGGAACAGACTCACGGAGATCGCGAAAGGAATCAGATTTCGCAGAAAGGAACAAACTTTATTGCTTAAAAAGAGCCTCCTTCCTAATTGGGCACAGCAATCCAGCGCCCCCCCGTTACAGCACCGATCGACAGGGGCGGCGATCGAATCCGAGAAGCCCAATGCAGGTGGGTGGCGACGAGGAGAGAATCGGAGGTACCTGGCGATGGGGGGCGGAGGTGAATCTCGCTTTGCTCCAATGCTGATTTCGGATAGGACGAAACCACTGCCGATTCTTCTTCACCTGCTCCTGCTCCTCCTGGTCGAGCTTTTGCGTGGAATTTCTGCAGATCCAGCGACTGCGAAATCGAATCGAGAGGAGACGGAGAAGAAGCAGCGAAAGATTTTTCCACGCGGAGGAGCTGTTGGATTTTGTCTCTGCGATTCGCGTACGTATTTACTCCGCAGCGTAAGCGCAGGTGCCGTCAATAAAGCTTCGAACGTCATATTTTTTTTTTTTTTTTTTGTTTATGTCATGTTTTTGTCTTTTGAAGTTGTTTTTGAATTTTGGTCTGATGTTTATCCACTTTTTGCCGCTTTAGATAACAAATAAAGATTCTCTCCCCGAAATAATAATAATAATAATAATAATTGCGATGATAAAGATAATAATAATAGCCCTCAAATTTGAAATTGAGTTTGCAAGGATAAGATATTTTATTTTTAATCAAGATAAGTCATTCGCTGATTATCTCCCAATTGGTTAATTCTAGATCATCAAATAGTATTCTTATCTTACTTTTATTCGAATGTGACATTTATAATTAAATTTAAGAAAAAAAATATCTAGATGCAAATAATTCAAAAAGTTAAGAATATGCCATTATCGGAGCATTCGAAAGTGAGTCTTTCTTTTTTGATCAAAATTTGAAAGCGAGTTAAGTCGAACAAGATGAGAATAAACTTTTTACTTTGTGAGAGTAAACTTTTGTTAACTGCACACGAGTCACATTAGTATATTTCATAAATACAACCAATTGCTTTGTTGTAATCTTTGCACATAAGGATTATCAAGCCCTTGAAAATAAACTTTTTACTTTGTGAGAGTTTGTGAAGATGAGAATTATATTTCTGTGGACTAGAGTGAAATATAATATATTTAATGTTCACTTAAAAAGGGTTTGAGATAGATATAAAGATTGACATATTTTCCTTACCATACACACATGTCAATTCAAGTCGGCCTAGCTTGATGTCTAAGAGATAGAATATGGAAGAGTCAATGAAATTATGGAAAGATATAGAGACAGACATATATAATATAGATATTGCCTTTCTATATCCGCAAAATGCATACAATAAAGTTCTTAGAAAAATCATTTGAAGGGTGCTTTTGAATACTTGTAAGTGACCTTTTCTTTTCTTCTTTATAATTCAGGAATACAAACATGGATGACGAGTATCGATTTTTATCTGCGAATTGAGTTGCTTACCAATTGTACCAATAAAAATCAGAAATTCATTTATGAATTTTTTACTTTACTGACAATTATAAAGTTCAAATGAGAAGGGAATGTTTCTGTCCTTTATCTAAATGGCGTGTTCCGCGGTTGGTTCAAAGGCAGTTAGGTATTACGCTTACTAGATAGAACTTGCAATACACAACATTGACTTCTGTGCAAATTGTGCACGCAAGATCGATATCATTTGGAATGAACTATTAGAAGATGCTAACCTTTACCAAACTAGAACATTAGTTTGATTTGAGGACTTTGAACCCATCTGAATTTGGTTACTGTTGTTTGCCAAAGGATGAATTTGTTGACCGTCTAAAGTCTCTGTGTTTGGCATTTTGGGGAATTCTTTTCAAACCCAACACGAATGGCCCCCACGGAAAACTTTACGCCAAAGAAAGAAAAATCGAAAGAACTGCAGAAATCAGTGGCGTAAAACTCGGAAAATCTCATCATAGCGAATACAGATGAATATCTCACAAAGAAACCACGAACGGTAACTTATATTGCAACACCATGTATTGACGAGAACGCTTAATTCATGAATCGAATCAAATTTTACTATCAAGTACATCGATATACCTAAAGTCCAAAATACATCGATATACCTAAAGCATTTCAGTTCTCCAAGTATTCATATTCCTAAGATAGTTCTTATCTGATCTGGGGGATGCCTTGCCAATGATCTGGGATCTGAGTATCCGTTACTTGGATCCATAATCGCGTTATAGATTATATCATATGCTTTTGCCAGGGACTTAGCCACCTCAACACAAGCTTCGGACCTCAACTTTGGGACTTGCATCTGCTCGAATTCAGGAAGAGAACTCTCACTTCCCAAAATAAGGCCAAAGAAGGCCTTCAAACAATCTGACAGAGCAGATGGAGATGTCTCTTCAGAATCGGCCAAACGAACTCTGCTGGTTGAGCCGCTCATCTCCTTGTTGAGTGCATCCCGAAAGAGAGGCATCTTATCCAATAAATTACATCTCCTAAGAATGGCATCAACTTCTTTCTCCACAAGAACATGCAAGTGTTTTTCTATCAAGGATCCCAAGTTCTTCACATATTCAGCAGCTACTGCATGCCCTAGCAATGGCTGTTGAATGGCACATAAGCAGTTGATGAGGAATATCTTGGATGGCCGCTCGCTATTCTGCATAGAAAAGAAAAAATTGGTTTCAGAATTCAGAAGTGGGCTGAAAACCAAAAGACAACAAGAAAGATGTAAGTCAAATATGTTGTCAACTAGACCATGGCCAATTTACGTTTGTGACTTCAAAAATTGTTGTCTTCCCAAAGTAAGAAATATGTAAGTCAAATATCATATTCCTCCCAAAGCAATTTTCTTGCAGTTCAATTACTTTGAAACACTCTGCTAATTGACTTTGACTGAATACAAGAGTAAGCAAAAGAGTTGAGCTCAGTTTCAGCACAACCCTCAAAGAAGATGGAGTCAAGTGGAGTCAATATCGATTATAAAGCATTTCGAATATATTCCAAGACCTAGCTCAAGTACAGAAAAAAGTATCCTATTGAGCTTGAGCAGGATTTCAAATTTCCATGTCTTATACCGTGGCCCATTCAGGCTTGTGACCGTCAAACCCTCAACTAACAACACTCAACTACGTGGACCTAAATTGACAGCCCCTGTGAACTATGACATTCTACTAAGTTGAACTAGGACAGTAACCACATCATTTCCTGATATAAAGGGAGTTGTTTGGTAGACTGGAAGGGTTTGACATGAATAGCATATTCCCGTACCAATTTCATTTCCAGTGTTCAGATGCACTTGAAGAATCGGAATGTTCCTTTGAATAAAATTGCAACTGCTGTATTTTGAAGGATATGAGTGTTCTGCAGGACAATGTGCACTACTGTGCTCTACTCATCCAAATCTTTTATCATGCATGATGATTGGCTAAAAGGAAAAAACAAAGTGAATTGGACTTTGGAGCAAAAGCAATTTATGAATTCCCCCAGTATAACCATCCTTGCTTATCTTTATAATTAAACAACAACCTCCTCTTCCCCACCACCCCCAAAAATATTTGCCATCCATTTATTTTTTCTTTCGACATTAGTTGAACGACAGCCAGTCGAAAAAGGTGCAAAAGATGTCATCTAAATTTTGCGAACTACCTACTGGATTGACTTCAACATATGGAATCCTTTTGGCTGGACAAATGAAAAGAAAAAGCTGGTAAAAAGAAGAAGAAGAAGAAGAAGAAGAAGAAGTGGAATCCTTTTGCGAACTAGCTAGTTCGAATCCATTTATTTTTTCTTTAGACATTAGTTGAATGACAGGCAGTTGAAAAAGGTGCAAAAGATGTCATCAGAGTTTTGTGAACTAGCTACTGGATTGACTTCAATATATGGAATCCTTTTGGCTGGAAAAAATGAAATGAAAAAAGCTGGAAAAAAATGTGGCTGGAAGGAAATATCATAGAAAAGAACTAATAACCTGAATTGAGGGAGCAGGGCTTCCATTTGACAAGATGGCATCAACAGATGATTTACTAATCTGGCTCGAGTCAGAACTTATTCTCCTTCTTGATGAATGACCAGATCCTTTTGATTTGTAAGCTTCTGCCGCTTGCTCACACATCTGCATTCAATAATAGAATAACAAGTTTTTCATCAAGCTTCTCGTGACTGTTTTATCAACCATATCAGCAATCAATTTTGCAGGGAGTATGTCAGCTGGGACAATCCTTATCTTTACTAAGATTCTGGAGGACTCTAATGACTGGACTGGGTCTGTGTAAACTTCAGTAACAGGATACATTCTGCTGTTATATTGTCTTCTTTTTACATCAAGCAATAGAAAAGTTCAGTACATCCAAGCACAAACCTGAATAATAGGATCGAGCATGGCCGAAATCACTGGATCAAAGTCAGGTTTCTTAGTGGACGCAGGTACCATCGTGCTGTTGTGGGTCTCAATTATTTCAAGCAACACTGAGACTCCATCCCTAACTGCTGATGGAGGAGACAGATCAACAGCAACAAGTGGAGGATACCGCAATAGCTTTTCTCCTCTGCTTCTCAAAATTTCAAAAAATGTCCTCTGAGCTGCATCTTTTAGGGCCCAAATCGTGTTACAGAGAGCTGTGTCTCGCCCAAGCAGATCTGATATCTGTGCTAAACAGTCATAACCAGTAAAAAAGGTGTGGGATTAGAAAGAATGCATACAAGAAGAAAGAGTTCAACTGACCGTGTAGCTGTAAAACTCAAGGGTGTTGCTAAGTTTATAAGACACTATAAGGCTGGGTTGAGATTGCAATGCTTGTTCAACTCTCACTTTGAATGGCCGACATACTCCTTCAAAAATTCTATCCAGAACAAATGTCATGTCAGATTCTGCTTTCCCAGAACCATTTTCTAAGTTCTTCGAGAAACGAGTAGCAGTTGGCCCAGTATCCACCACTGCATCTGGATCGAGTAATGCCAGAACAAGCTCTCTCTCAGATGCTAAGGACTGCACGAAAGCAACATACATCATTAATATTATACACGATTATCTTTTAAAAATCATGTTTGACCACCAAACATTTGCATTCTCACAATATTGAAAAATTTTAAATAGCCGTCACGGGAACTATGAGTCCACAAGTAGCAGTAGAACAAAAATCAGATGATAGTTATCACAGCACACCTGATGTAGCCATCCCAGCATGTCGCCTACATATCGCAGAGGATCATGAGCATGTACTTCAATGGGTCTAGGCATTCCGCCAGGTCCTCCTCGTGTAAGAGCACTAATAAACCTTCTAAACAATGCATTGTGCCTCAAATTGGCAACCTATACAGGGAAAGAGTTAATAATATTAGTTAAATAGGAAAGATAAGCACTTATCGAACTCTACTGCAAATAAAGTAGAGTACCTCCTCTGCACAATATTTGAAAAGCACGGGCCTCTCTTTCAGGCAACGAACAGCCGTTCTCAATAGCTCACTGACTTCAGGATTATCAGTGTCACCCAATTTTCTGCACTCTGCCTGAACCCACCTAAATGAGAAGTAAGAAGGACCATCAACCATAGTACCAGCAGGAAAACAGAGATAAAGACATCAATTTTTTTAAAGATAAGTAAGAAGGCTCAAGACATAAGACCAATTTAGAAATGAAAAGTTATGAAGAAGTCACCTCATGCAATGACAAAGTTCAAGCCATTAACAAAGTCAGGGACACAATCATATCAATCATGCACACAGATATTTGTATCTGAAGAACTAATTCAAAAGAGATCTTAGATCATGAACTTTGTGTTTCATCTACTCAGTAACTATGAAATTTCATTCCAGGAAAAGACACTAATTAACTGGAGGGATTGGAACAAATTGTGCCAGCTAAGAGACCACCATCATTAAGTGTCGGTCTTTCTCGCCTAAGATTAAAACCATAAAAAATCACATCATCTAGAGATACTGGACGCTAAAAGTTTCTTAAAACGGTAATTCTGAGAACAGTACAACAAGAAAATCTAAAAATCAGTGACGATAAGATGGGACAGTGTTAAAACTATCCTACATGTAATGATTTTTATTAAGTTGCTCTTTATATAATTATTGCAGATTAAAGCAAGACCACATATCAGCTTCTGCAGATTAAAATGCATTATTCTCTTGCCCCTAAAACCACATCTTAAATTTTGGAAAGACCAAGCCAGGTAGCCACAAAACCATGCAGAACAAACCCATAGTAAATGAAGCCTTTTAAGACGGCTGACCTGCACAAGCGCTCATAAGCCCCTTCTTGATACACAGCCATCATATCCATAAGTTCCAAGCCTGCACGCTGTGAAGCAATGAAAATGAGAAAGTATCACACACTTAGCCTTCATCTAAGTCAAATTTTGTTACAGGTTTTTCCAGCTCATAATACAGCAAATTGCAACTACTGAAAGCTACGCTGCATCGCCAGAAGTGTAAGAGGAGCACGTAAAGCTCAGCAAGGAAAAAAGAGAAGCAAAGAGGGCAATTAAACAATGAAAGAGAACAATACTGGAAAACATGCAGCGTGCCTAAGCCTCATGCTTCTAAGCAGATAAGCAATCTTGTTTTGTGTCTCGAGTCCACTCAATTTTTTTTTGAGCCACAACCTCCTTTGGCAACTCGAGCTGATTTAATAACGCAACCCATCAAAAGAAGGGGAAAGAAAGGTGATATTTTTAGGACATAAGGCAAAACAGAAGGATCCACAGAAACCTCCTAAGGACCCATTCCTTAAGATCTTTCTTTTTCTTTTGTCTGTATATTCTTTATGCACCTTTTTGTGGTGTATGGTGACTTGGTGAAGACAAGTGCAATAGGATGCTGAATTTGAGAGACAAACCAAGTATAAACTCCATGAGTTCTTGATGAATTTTGAAAAAAAAATTTCTCTCCTGAATGAAGATACCATTAACTGAACAGCAAAGATAGGTATGTTCTGTTCAAGGTTTACTATTGTTCTCCTTACAAAATACACAACAAGATGAATATAGATGGGATAATTGTTTCCATCAAAATAATTAGCTCGACTGAACCTCAAAGAAAGTATGTCACCAAGGATTACTGTTACGAGAACTAATAAGACACAAAAGGAGACGCGGTGGAGGTATCTGACATCTGCAGTAGCACCAGTTGTGAAACTTTGCCCGCAATAAGAGGGGGAAGAAAGAAGGGAAAGAAAAAATCAACTGTCCCAACCAAGCCTTACACTTTGAAAATGTTCTCTCTCAGATAGCGATGAGCTTAATTTCTTAAGGTGCCTAATTCTCCATCAAAACTGAAGTACGGATAAAGCCACCCTTAGAGAGACAGATAAAGTACACTATTTTCATATATATAATGCTTATCATTGCCTGTAGTATCCTGAATGTCTTTATAGGAGAGAGGATTTACCTGGTGATGTGTCCGAAGAAGTATCTTGCAGTTAGCATGAATTTCTTGAACATGGGAAAGGGCCTTGAAGAATTCTTCATTGAGATCTTCACCCCTCAGTGCATTTATCTAGTAACACAGCAACCAACTTCAATGCATATGGAATGCATTATGTGGAGCCAAGCAGTAATAAAGGGCCCAAATCAAGTAGCCAGATGTTAAATTCAGGGTCAACCTCTTCATTAGAGAGCTGATAGTCGCGTAGGAAGCATGACACGATCTCCTGCCGCTGTGTAGTCATCTCTAGTTCTTGTTTGAGCCTCTCTGTGGTACTGATGATGTCCCCTGTGCTAGCAGTGCAACTGCCCAATGCTTTTGCTATTCTGTGAAGACAGATCAGTCCTAGTGAAATTCATGTTCAGACTAACCATTTTCTCATCTTAAACTGGAAAAGAGAACAGTCCTAGCAAATTCAATCTAAGGCCAAACTATCGTAGCATATCTTCACTGTACCGTCAATTATATTTCTTATTACATGAGAAATCAAGTTATTGACACCATAGCTAACATCTACATTCATTCATTAGATATAAATCAGGCTGACTCATCATCTTCTCTCGACCTTTATGCAAAAATCTGAAAGCACTTTCAATTCCCAAGTAGCCAGTAACTACATTTATCTCCTGCATACAGCATTTATCTCCTTCAAATAATTCCTTTCCCTCTTCACTTAAGACTCCCGCTGTGAAACCCATATATAAATTCCAGCACATGTCCTCTTATAAACCTAATCAATTATGTTGCATTCTAGCTACATTGATCGGATTACAGAATGCAAGCCTAAGATCCAGAGCAGAAATGAACTCGATTCACCCTCATCTAGCAGATTGCGAAAAAGCAACACGCTCCGATTCATCTCAACGATTTAAACACACATTACGAGGTCCAAATCTAACAACCACAAGCAAAGCATCTGCAGACGACAATCAATTCCGACATACTCAGGCATCACAATCTCCGCAGGCAGCTTCCCACTAACTCACCTATCGCAGCACTCGGCGAGCGCATTGACCTCTTCCTCCACGCGATCCAACGCCTGAGGGCAAAAATCGCAATCACGTCATAACTCCAATCCATCCACCACACGCTCCGACGCGGCGAAAAAAGCCTCACCCGACACACAGCAAAGAGGCGAGAGAACACGCACCCGTTGCGCGGTATCCGAGGCCTGCAGGAACTCCCGATTGATGTCGAGGCCGCGCTTCTCGATGGCGGATCTGAGGTTGCGGCGGGCCTGGGGCGTGTTGTCGGCGTAGAAAGTGGAGAGGGTGTTGAGGGAGCCCAGGACGTCGGGCGTGTCGGTGCGCGACTCCAGCACCTTCTTCAGCTTCCTCGAGAGCCCCGGAGCTAGCGTCCCCATTTCCGCCGCGCCCCCTCTCCGACGAGCACGATCTCGATCTCGATCTCGATCCCGTCGCCGCCGCCGTCGTCGTCGTCGCCGATCAAGTCCACGCGATGGAACGATTCAGTCGATCTGCTTCTGCTTCTGCGTCACCTTCTCTCCTCCTTCATTCCCCCTCCCTCCCTCTCTCTCTCTCTCTCGCGCTGAAATGGGCCGTGACTCCGAGTTGATGTTGGGCCGTGACGATATGTCGTGTTTTGGGCTGGGCCAGGGCCTCTCTGGCGTACAGGAAAAAGTGGGCCACATTCATGGCCCGACCGCCGGCGCTAGTTACTCCGTTCATCGAATCTACTTCTAGTTCATTAGCAATCGATGCGCTTTGAACATTCTTCGAACTAACTTTTTTCTGGTTAAAGAAAGCTTGCGCGATAGCCTTGGACATGTCGTTCGAAAGACATGGTGTCGGACTCTTGTCGGAACACCGATGGGAGATTGGCAAAGTTACATCACTCTTATTGATAAAAGGTTCATTGCAGTTATTCGGGGAAATCGAAATTCAGTGATCGAAAAGCTTAGGGTTGAATATAAAGCAAGGTGAGTATTGATAATGTCAAATTTGTTGGATCAAAATGATCTCGAGTGCTCAAGTTTTAAGCCCTCCCAGCTCAATTGATATAGGCCCATGAATAAACCCAATGTTGAGTCCAATGGGCTTAGTACAAGGTAGAGAAGGAACTAATTCGGAGTGATTTGTCAAACTTCAAATAAAAGACTGGACAGCATCTAGCATGTCGAAATTCTTTCTTTTTGAAGCTTTTGAGTATCCCTTTTTAATAGTCGATGTTTGTCGCCTTAGGGTCGATCAAAGGTAACCATGTCTTTTCGCTTTAGGGATGATCTTAAGGCGACCAAATCATGTTTATGTTGCTTCGGGTATAAGCTAAGGTGCCGACATTGCATGTTCGTAGCCATAGAACCTTTTTACGATATTAATGGCGACAAAGAAGGAATTATGTTGCTTAAGTTTGACTTAAGGCTACAAAACTAGGGTATGACCTAAGGTGATAGACCTAAGAATTTTTTCTACAACACCATTCTACTTTGGCGTATTTACTATAGTATGATGCCTGACAACGCCTTCATTTTCGCAGAACTCATTTAACCCGCCTCCACAAGGTTCAAGCCCATTGTCTATTCTCAACCACTTGATCTTCTTACTAGTCTGCTTATCAATGTTTTCCACTGCTCAAATGTAACAAAAATATCACTCTTTTGCTTTAAATAATAGGCCCAAATCTTCCTTTAAAAATCACCAATGAAAGTGAGTAGATACCTTAAACCAATGTCTTTCAAATAACTTGCGCAGGCCCCTAAAGATTAGAATGAATATAATCCAAAGTGTCATTTGTTTTGTGAATTTTTGTTTTGAGATAGACCATTTTCTTACTCCCAAAAACATAATGCTCGTAGAAATCCAGCACACATAAGACTTACTCAGCTCCTCCATCCCTCTAATACTCATATAGCTTAATCTCATATGCCATTATTTAGAATTGTCTGATTCTGTCATAGTGAATGAGACTGTAATTGAACCAATAACTGTAATGCCTTGCAATTGATTGAAAGTGCCATTTGTCAGATATTTCATCAACAAAAGTGAACTTATCATAATCTTCATAATTTCATCTTCAGCCATAAATCTACAACCATTCACATTAAGTATACCCAAATAGATGAGGTTCTTCTTCAAATTAGGAACTTGTCTGACATTTTTCAAGGTTTTCATCATGTTGTTGTGCATCTTAATGCTAATAGTTTCCAATCCCATTGGCTTTGCATTTTAGTATCGTTTCCCATTAAAATAACTTCACTATTATATCCCTTATATGTGGAGAACCAATTATGATTAGGACACGCATGGTACGAACAACCTAAATTAAGAATTCAATTATTACTGAATTTATTTTTATTATTTGCAACCAATAACCAATTCTCATTTTCTTCCTTAGCAACATCAGCTTGAGCAAGATTTTCATTTCCTTGGTTTTGTATTCTATGGTAGTTTTGATTGTTCTGTTAATTTGCATTCCTGTGATTTTGTTTATTTATTTTATTTTTATTTATTGCTACCTTCAATTTTAGATGATTATTATAATATGCCCCTTAGACTTACGGTAATTAGGGGTGAACATCGGTCCAGGGTCAACCATGGACCGACCCTGGATTGGCCCAACCCTATCGGTCTTGGTTCGGTTCCCAAGGAGACTGAATCGGTCATTGGTCCTATAATTTTTAGACTAGCATTGTACAAGTCGGTCATTAGTCCTGAGAGTTCCGGATCGGTCCAACCTAGACCAACCCTGACTATATATATAATATTATTTATAATTTTTTTATATAGAAAAAACCTTAAAATAAACTGCGTCAACAACATTAAATAGCTATTTAATGAGGAGTTCAAGTAATTTTATATTATTCTTTAATAATTTAGGTTTTTAATATCTTTTACGATGTTAATAGTCATAATTTACGAATGACGAAAATGTTTTTGTGAGGAGTTCTCACAACGTCCAAAAAGGCACATTATGGCATCCTCCTCTAGTATTTGTTATATTCTGTCTTATTTGTCCTCTTAGTCTTTAATTTGCTAAAATCGAAAAAAAAAACAATTTCCCCGCTCGCCTCGCTCGCTTTGGGTCACTTGTGCCACTTGTCACTCGATGCTCACTTGGCTTGTTGCTCTCCGCTCGACATTCGATGCTCATTCTGTTCAACGCTCACCCCAGTTGACCCTCACCGCTTGTCTTTCTTAGTTGACTTTACTCATCATCAAACCCATTGAGTTAGTATGGTCCTCGATTGTTCTTTCAAGCAGTACAAAAAATGAAATAAAAAATTATTGGTTAGTCTTGGGTTGACCTTGAAACCAGATCGAACTCATTGGGTCAGTCTAGTCCTCAATCGCTTTTTTAGGAGTATAAAAAATGAAATGAAAAGTTATCAATTGGTCCCAGGTTGACCTTGGAATCGGACCGAACCCATTGGGTCGGTCCGGTCCTCGGCCCTAAGCTCAATAGGGTCGGTCCTCGGTCTCAAAAATTGAGGACCAACACTGTGCGGGTTGGTCATAGGGTTAAGGGTGGACCGGCCCAACCCGGACCATGCTCACCCCTAACGATAGTTGCAGGTTAGATCTTTATACTTCGATTTGACATGTTCCTACTATTATTACTCCTCTCAACAAACCTTTTCCTAGCAACTAAACTAGCCCCCTCTTGACAAACCTTTCCCTCGCAACTAAACTAGCCTCGTGATCATTACAACCTTTATAAATCAAGTATGTATTGAGATTCTGCTTATTTAGAAGCTTAGCCTTGACATCTTCAAGATCAACAGTTTCTCTACTAACAATCACAATTTCTCTAAAATTCTTATAAGAGGGAGGTAATGAAACTAACAATAAAAGTACTTGATCCTTATATTCAATCTTAACCTCAATACACCTTAATTAGTAGATAATAACATTGAACTTAGAAATATGAGACTTAAGATAATCACCTTCAGCCAATATGAAGAGTGAAAAGTTGTTGTTTGAGCATCAACTAGTTGGTGAAGGATTTGTCAAAAAATACTCTCCAATTTCGTCCATAAACCTGTAGCTTTTTTTTTTAATTTTTTATCTAGTACCTCCTACAGAGCTTCATTCATGAGACACAATTGGCTAATAAAGGTGGCCTTTTCATCTAATTCTTCATAGGTTCTATCCGATGTGCCTATTGGTTTCCTCCCTTTCCCAAACCCGGTTTTCTTCAAACCCCTGCATATGAACAAACATACGAACCTGCATAGGTTGAAATTGTCACTCCCATTAAACTTTTCAGTATCAAATTTTATTGCTAAACTTGAAGCCATAACAAGAAGATTGAAAAACCCTATGGCTCTAATACCAGATTGTTATAACTAATGCAAAACTTATGACAAAATTAAAATTGAGAAAAATAAAAGAACACACAAATTAAATGGAAAATCCTTATCGGAAAAATCATGAGAAGAGAATAGGCAAAATCCACTATAAAAATTCAAGAATTAGAAAAGGTGGCTAAAAAACCGTAAAACTCTTTCTATTTCTACTTCTCTTAACCTGATAACTTGAGAAAAACAATATATATGTTGCTCTAGTATTAGGTAATGGGGCTTGGGCCCCTTTGCTACCATATAAAACCTTCAAATATTTTTCTTAAGTCAGATCGGCACAAATTTCAATTCAGATATTAAAACTAAATTTGGGTGAAATACTTGGAATAGAATTTAGGACATACTTGATAAGTTTCAACTATAAGATTAGGCATGGGAGGTAGAAGTAAGAGACGAGAGAAAAATTAGGATTTGTGTGGTTAGGCCTCCAATCAAATATGAATATAGGTTCGGGTACTGAAAAAAAAAAAAATAGCAACAACAACAGCAAAACAGGCAAAAGCATATTGCTCAATTCTAGGAATTCTAGGATAGACATTTCTTATCGAAGGTAAGAAAGCAGGATTGACACCCACATTGGCGCATTGCACGGTATACAGGAAAAGAGCTTGACGACAAGGCTTCTGCGATTATAATTAAGTTGACAGTCTCTATTGTTTGAATTGCAACACGTCGTTTTCGTCAGTTCGATTCCTCGACTTTCATACTTGACCCATGAAAGCAAAACTCATTCACATCACAAACACAACGTCAATGGCGACAAGCCCAAGATGAGACGTGAGATCTTCATGGGGATCTGCATTCTGCAAGCTTCCGTGGCCAGCTAGTAATATGTTCGCGCGAGCTTCCATTGCGTGCGTCGAGATCGAGAGAATCTAATGATGCGAACAAACACCATGTGGATGATGGGGAGTACGTGAAATCAGAATATTGGTGCACTATAGGGACCAATCTCTATGCAAGTCGGGTTGGATGGACGTAAACAATGATTTCCCCTACGGCAAAAAGGCTATGAAGATAGAGCTCATGGGCCTCGAAATTGGAGGGTTATCAATTCAAGAAATTAAGAGCAAGAAAATGTCATCATCAAGCGCCAAATGTGTATAAACTCGACACATGCACAACCTTTTTAAATATTTGATCAACCTTTCTAACATGGAAAATTACACAAATCATCATTGAATTCTAGTTCAATATGCAATATTCTCCGTTAACTTTTAAATTTATACAGTGCGATCCTTAAACTTTTTAACGGATTATATTGAACATTTTTATATAGTTCGAGGATTAAATTACACATTACCAAAAGCTTAGAGATTACATTAAATAAATCTAAAAGTTCATGAATCATATTGAACAAGTTAAAGGTTTAGGGACGAAATAGTTTAGGGATGACGTTGAACATTAGATTAAAATTTAAAAATCATTTGTGTCATTTTTTATCGTAACATCTACCAAAGGTCCGGTTAGGAGATGTTTATTTATGTTTTCATTTATAAATAATAAAATCATTTGACTGTTTTAGTTTATTTGAACGCTTCTTAATGAAAAGTAAAGTTTGGTTAGGCCTTACAAGAAATGTTTATTCGACACCATTTTATAAAACAATGTTTGTCGTATCTAATTGCTGGTTATACTTTTTTATTTTATTAATTGTCCGATAATACCTTTCTCTCCTAAGCTGTATATTTAAAATTGATATCAATTAGTTAAAACAAACAAAAGACACGCATTTTCATCTTAATACTTAAATATAAAAGAAAGCACGCCAAATATATCACATCAAGTAGATATTTAAAGAACAGGATAAAAAGGAGAAAATTAAAAGGAACACTATTGTCAATCTTAGTGCAATATATACAAAGAACCTAGATGAATTTATAAATTTCGGTATTGAATTTATCATTTATAAGACAAGATTTATATGAAAAAATAATTGAACTTCGAGACGATTTTTTCTTTCAAGTGATGTTGAAGATATCTTTAAAGATTTTTTTCGACGATTTTTTCTTTCAAGTGATGTTGAAGATATCTTTAAAGATTTTTTTCGATCAATTTCACTGTGGAGACAACAAAAATACATGTTCTTAAATAGCAGAGATTCACGATCTTTTGGCCTCGCATTTCGTACAAAGAAAAGACACCAACATAGAATTTCTCCGAAAGTCCGGATGATCGACAAAGGCAGGAGAGAAGATAACGCATGACTCATGCAACAACAAGTTGGTTGGTTTATCATCAGCAACCGATCTTTTCCGATCGATCCAAGGAACACGACTTGGAATAAAGAAGAACTAACAACAGCCTATTCATGCATTTTACGTAAAGCATCTAATCTCTTAGCTTGGACTCGATATTCAAAGATGACGAGAAAGAGATCTTGACGATGACGATGATGGAATTATTCTATGTAAATGGGTATTGTAGCCTAACCTTTATTCCATTGAATGAATGAAGGGGTCAGAAGAAATATAAGTCGGCCCACTATAATATTGCCAATAAAATGTCTTTGAACAAGAGCAAAAGTTGTTCCAAGATTGGAAGAGTTGATGAATAACCTTTTTAATGGGTAAGTTCATGTACCGGAATCCATGGAATAAAAACTCCTCTCTCTCTCTCTCAAACTTCACCTAAGTTTGACTTGTGCCACGACCAAATCCTCTCGAGCCAATGTCTATTTATGAGGTTTTTCTTTTCTTTTTCCTTTTGGCTAGTGGCCAGTTTGAGGTGATGGCAAGCAAGCCCCACCCAATCCAATGAGTGCTATGTAAGACAACCGACGTCCATATCAACGAATTTCGGCTAAAATTGGCTGGAATGACTATGTTGTCAAAATGTTTATGATTAAATTGGTACAATTGAAAAATTAAGAACTGAATTGATATATGTACAATAAATTTAAGACATTTTGGTAATTTTTCCAATCTACAAAACATTAAAGATTTGACCGAATAATTGTCCAAAAAGTCATAATCTTATTATATGACGGCCAATTCAATTCTAAAGTTTTTGACCTTTTCACAGTTTTCCAATGTAGTCTTATTAACCAATTTTGGTTGGAAATTGCTAACGTGGACGCTAGCAATTGGTCATCATACAACAAGTTTAAGGTTTTTTTGACAATTATTCCACAATTTGGCTTTAGCAAGCCAATTATATAAGCAATTTGTGAAAAGACCGGCACAACCTCAAATCTTTGAAATAGTAGACCTTTTTTTAGCTTGAATAGTTGGGCCATCCTTCGATTGATTAATGAAAATGTATATATTATCCAAACAAGCAGTTAATTTAGTTGCTTACGGTCAATTTTAGGAGACAGTATTTCGTTCACTAGTCATACCACATAAAAATTGACCAGTGAAAGAAAACAAACCAATTATAATTTTAAAATTCAAAAGTAAAGTCAGTTAAGATTTATAATTACTTGAATGTCGTGAGTAACTCGTTGCCCCCACCTCAACAGTGAAATTGATACCAAAAGTACTTTCTCTAATTTTTACAAGTTTATTGCATTACTCCCATTGTCCTAAGGCTCGTGGTGCTTGAGACACCAATGCATAGACTACTTGGGCTTCCAAAGTGCAAGAAAAAAATATCATTTTCAAACAAATGAGATGCAAGAAGTTTGCACGCTATGCTATCCTTGTGTTGATCCTTTGAGGATAGCGTGGAAAATGTCCAAAGATAACGAAGGAAGAGCATATCCATTCCACAAGCAATGACAAGATGAGTAGTACCATATTGACATCAATGAAATCATGTGCGTTGTCGAGTGATATCATGCATGCTCCTAAAATATATGCGTTAACTGATGCGTACAGTACTTTTTCCTCAAAGTTTAGTAGGAAGCGAAATTGTTGGGGTTAGATAAAGGCTTTGTCAAAAGCTGATAAAGAAATGAATAATGCATTGAGACTCTAGGGTTTAGTAGTCGACACAAACAAAAGCCAGGACAGAAATGCATAGTCAGTGCTCATGCTTACGCTAGAATGAGAACTTTGGGGGCCTTGATTGTGCGCGTGCGCTCCCTAAGCGTATAAAAGATTCAATAGATCTTTCCATCCACACAATCATTCCAATTATCATAGTTCCTCCACTCACAACAATATAAGAGAGCTGGATTCTCTCTCTCTCTCTCTCTCTCTCTCATATTAATAAACATCAACCCATCAACATCCATTGAAAATAGCAACAGTTTAATATGTCTCGCTAATTGCATGATCTCAACCATCGCAGCTGATCAGTTGAGCCACTCGATATTCGCATAGTGACAAGGGACTAATCCTGACATCGTGTTGCTAGGGTTTTAGTCTCTCCATGACGCATTTCCCGATTTCGACCCATCTCTTATTGACACACGAAGTTCTTGTATCGCCTTGCTTGCGAGTCACTAGTAAAAATAACGAGAATGCTCGATGTCTTTGTGGCTATATAACCTAATAGTTTAATATTCCGAGTGGGAATACAACTAGAAAAGCAAAAAGGAATGAAAACAATTAGGCACACGCGTGGATCTGTGGGTTCTTCTTGTCTAGTGGACGGGAGATCTCAATACGAACTACTAGGCCCTTTGTGTTTTGCTTACATGTCACTCTTCCACATCACCCCACTTTCAAAGATCGATCTCTCTCTCTCTCGCGCACACACATGGTGGGCAAGGTTTGGTATCTATCACATGGGAGTGTATCACACTAAAGGGACGCTGATCAAGCCTCTCTACAATGCCCTTACGCATGAAGCTAGCTATATGAGAGAGAGAGAGAGAGAGAGAGAGAGAGAGAGAGAGAGGTTTTGGTGTGCACTCAAATGTGTAGGGTTTTCATTGAAAGACTCAACTTTTCTCTAGCTCCTATGGGAGAGAAAAATTGGGCATCATTCGAATCGCCTTTACAAGATCTCCCTTTTCTTCACTCAGGTGGTGTGTCCCTCATGATGAAATCATTAATACATATTCTTGCGACCCACAGGGAAAAAAGAGGGGAAAAACAAGAATACGATGCCCCTTTTGTCTCGAGAACGGCCAATATGGAATTCATGCTAAATTTTGGTAGGAACCTGATTAAATTCACGATTATTTACATAATCGTCGTGGGATGAGGAAAGTTTGTGAAGCAAGCCAATCAATTTCGAAGTGAGTGGTTGGGTTTTACAAAAAATAAGGTAATTTATTTTTGTATTATGAGATATTGTAAATCTTTTGTTAGTTATAAATGATGTAGTCGAGGTATCAACACTTTGTCACGGTCGATACCCTGAGCATGCTGAGATACAAAATATACAAGCGAAATAATATATGATAGATAAAATTCTAAAGGTGTTTCCAGCACCATGTATATCGTGAGATCAAATCGGATGACACAGTCACTGGATTGCCTAGAATTAGTTCCAACTTCGATTTCTTATCATTCTCATATGACCAAATCAATTCAATGGCCTGGTAAAAGAACAAACTTTGGATTTCTAACAAATAAAAAAAAATCTATAGAGCACAACTGTAGGGATTAACCTCATTTAGGACACCTTTGATAACACTTTTGTTTCTCTATCTTTTTGTTCCTCATAATAGAAATAGAACAGAAAATCCACTTGTGTATGCTTTTGTTCCCTTGAGAACAAATTTGTTCTAGGAAATAGATTTGAAATAAAATCAAGAATAATAAAAAAAAATTATTTATTTATTTCAGGAACAACTCAAGAATCAAGCCTAAACCTTTTCTTCTTCTTTTCTCTTTTTTTTTTTTTTTTTTTTTCTCTTCATCCTCTTCTTCCCCTAATTGGTTACCGACCTCGGCTTGGCCTGGCTAGATTTGGGCAAGATCGAGCCTTGCCCAGCCATGGTGAGGCTCGGGGCAACCTCGTTGGCTTTGGTCTAACCAATTGTCGGCCAACTAGAGAAAGAAGGAGAAAAGAAAAAAGAGAAAAAAAGTAATAAAATTATTAAAAAATTAAAAGAAATTATAAGTCACAAAAGAATTTGAGAGTCATATCAAACACATTTTTATTCTGGAAATAGAAATTTTGCACCGTTACCAACGTGTCCTGCTTACAAACTTGTCCAAGGAATAATAAAAGAAAAAATTATTTTTGAATAGAATTTGTTCCCAGGAACAAAAACATTACCGTATGCACCCTTAGTAATTGTGCAATGTTCTAGCACAATATACAGCTATAGCCCCTATTGGGCAACTCTTGCCTAGGTTACTTATCACTTACATGTATTCTTAATCTACAAAATTTATCTACAAGTGTAGGCTTTGAATTCTCGCTGGTCAATCACGTAGTGATGACATAGCTCCTATGGGAACCACATCACTTTTCAATGTACATATAGCACGTAATGGTGGTGGTTGTGGTTATAAGGTAACTCCTCAGTACATATAGATATATAGAGAAAAAAAAGGGGGGTTTCAAATGGGTCAATTAGGGTGAGCAACCCCCCGAGCATTATTTATAGGAATTCTATATCCACAATCGAAAAGTTTGAGTCATTAGTACTGCCCATTTTGAGCAAGTCTATAACCACCGCAACACCGGATGCAAAGTTGGAATTATCTTGAACTTGGCAGACAAGTCGCACCTACACCACAAGTGAATAAGGATTTCCTAAGGATGAGGAGCACCTAGGTCGAATTTTTGTGCAAAGGAGACTTCAAAACAGATGGGAATAGTTTTATCAAATTCAACCAACTACCTAAATGGTTTGTGACGGCTCCTCATAGTAGGATACATCAGAGATGGCATCCGAACCTAAGCCTCGCAATTGATAGCTTAGTCGAACTTCCATTTTAAAAAACTAAGAGTCAGTTTGGTGTATTTGTGATTGTTGTGGGCGTCTTATATTTGTAAGTGTATTGCAAAGTGACAAATCTTGAGGTAGTTTGTAATAAATTTATTAATTTTATAACACCTTGAAGTTGTCCACTTGAAGCTAGGTAGGGGCAACTTCCTAAATGCTGCTACAGGATGTTGCTGCAGCGATAAAGATGTGAGGTGTTTTCCAATCGCTAGAGCTGAAAAGTTGTACCAAAATGGTGTGGAAAACATCATCTTGCTTCTGTGAGACCAATTCGGGTTTTATTACTAATTTAAGATGTGATTGATTTAATTTAATAGGACGGGGTACGAAAAGTTGTGTCTTAATCAACTTATAGATAAAGTTCTAAGCATTTTGAGGATCCCATACCTATATTTCCTGTAACTGTGTAAGCACCCGAGTTAACATGCGTCACTGTGATTAAAAATCGAGATATTTTCCAACTATTTTCCATGACCCTAGTCATCATTATATAATGATTCTGGATTGACTTCTCCACTCTATAATGAAGCTAAGAGATAATGTAGAATATGCAAGTTATTAGGGCAATCGAAATGGCCCAGAGAGAGAGGGTCTCCATCCAACAAAGTGGCATTCCAACATCACACTAAATTCTTCGACACCCATCAAGTGGATGACAACCTCCCAGTTTCACTCTTTCATGCGCGTCTGCAAAGAGATTGAGCAAGTGGAATTTCAATCTCCTATTCTTTTTCCCTTTTCTCACTCTATTGATCACCAAAAATCATCACATTTACGTGTGTCCAACAGAGAACTAATACATACATTTATGTGACTCTTAATTTTGATTGAAGGAAATTTATTACAAATAATCTTCTGATTGGTGATTTAAAAAAAGAACATAACACACATTAATAATTTAGCTAATTTTGCATACGTACGATGTCTATGATTTCCAACGCGTCAATCAGGGGGCATAACTGGATTTAGTTCCTTCAGTCAGGGGACGGAGGAAAACACACACATAGATATATACTATAAATACATTCAAGCAACGTTTCTCGCTTGCCAACCTTTAATTTCGAAAATGATCAATTTGCATCCTTCACTTAATTAAGACTGTTAGGGCGTTAGGTGTTCCATTAATATAGAAAAGGGTATAGATTATATAATATGACAAATATAAAAGGATTTAGCTTCTAATTTTCTCTCAATTTATAGAGATAGTACACCATTTTCACGAGATTTGATTATGTCTAGAAGAGAGAAAAATTCACTAAATAGATAAACTGTATTTTATGGGATCACAGTTAACTATTCTAAAAAGTTAAATCTTAAGAGATGACAATATTTAATATTAAGTATTCGGATACTCTTCTTCACATAAAAGATCATCGATATTTACACACATACATAAATATTTTTATATAGCTATATATAATGAAATAAATAAGAGATCTAGAAAGACTTGAATTCACAATCTCTTTTAAAAAATCAAGCAAGGCTTCATGGGATCATAATTAATGTTAAAAAGATTAAGGAGTGAGATCAAGACACGATCCAATATCTAAATAATCGGATAAAGAGGAAGAGCTAATTGCAAGAGATTGGTTTGGCAAGAACACTTCGCTCCACACATTTTTATGACAAGAGGTATCGAATTATGAAATTTCTATCCACGCGTTGATTATTTCCATTTCTTCAATGAAAGCAACACCCCCTTTTATGATTAAGAACTGTAACGCTAAAAAGAAAAAGGGGCAAGTTTTCTTTTTTTGGGTGATAGCACTGAGTGACTCAGATACTACCAAAGCAAGTTCAATCACTTCAGCAATAATTGCACTCTAATTTTCTTGTGATTCATTAGCCTTAGCATCAAGAAGCAATTAATAGTTAAGAGACAATTATTTGATGTGAAATAAGAGATAGAAAGGCGAATAAAACGAGGGCTTGTTAAAAAGCAGAATCTGCAACACCATGAAGAGACAACCAGATCAACATAAAATCCCATCATTTCGGAGGAAAAGATTACCATATGATATCTATATCATATCATAAATTGCCATAATATCGATAAATGGATGGAATTTTTCTTTTTTCCGTTTCCACCACGAATATTCACTATCATTCAGTATACCATGAAAGGAAAAAAAATGAAAGTTTAAATTATAATTGCTAGAGAAGTCGTAAACTAAATAAATGAGGAAGGCAATGAGTGGGGACAGGACCCATCACATCACACTCCCACCCAAATGATTTGGTGAGATGGGGTGTGTAAACGTAATCGGTCGGAGCACGCAAGGAAAACGACACCCAAGATCGCACTAGAAGCCGGGAGTGCTCGCCACATGTCGACCTCCTAACTGCTCTTCCAAACTCTCTAAACGACAACGTGCACGAGCCACGGGGCAAATCCATCCTACAGCCAAACAGCCAAGCAAGACAATATCACGTGACATGAGAACGTGTTCTTATGCATAGAATTATATTTTGGATTTAGGGATTATTGTACCAATCGAACTAAATGGGTAATAAGCAAGTTTGACCGATTGATGATGTTTACTTAACATGTCACGTGATATCTATCTCGTATAATATGTATAAAACTATTTCAAAGTACTGAAAATTTATGTAAAACTAAACGTGGAGCATAATGGCATTAGCTGCCTTTTTAAGTGTTGGTAGTTGTTCGCTTTTGCGATGTGATTGTAAGGTTATTGAATGGGCAAGGACAAATCTTCTCACATAGTTTATTCTCCGTTAGAGTTTTATAATGGAGGAGATGAGTATTCGCTGCGCGTGCAAATCACATCGTGGATCTACTCCTCTTGTGCGCCAAAGAAAACCTAAGGATATTCTATGAGAAAGTTGCTTACTTCTTTTCTATTCATTTGCTCCAGAGAAAGAAGAGCCTGATAAAACAAAATGCATTGTAATGGAGATAAGATTGAAGTGCTCTCTCTCTCTCTCTCTCTCGGGTGAGTTCATTATGATTTTTATAAGAAAAGATAACAATTAAGGATGATCTCTAACTAAAGTACATGACAAGTAGTCACAAATAGAATATATAAATATTAAACCACACTTTCATATAATGGTTTAAATTTTTAAAACAATTGGCAATAATCTCACAAAATCTAATATGGTATTAGGGCAACAGATTCTAAATTTGAATTTTTCAGGACCCCATTTGCCTCCTCAATGAAATATTTTCATGCTTACTACTAAACAAAAACCAAATGAAATATTTCCATACTTAGTACTAGATAAAAAGATTAGACCAAGCGGGAGGGAGAGTGTAAGAATATTTAGATATTGAATTATATTTTCATTTAACAGTTTAAGTTTTTAGAATAATTGACAGTAATTTTACAAAATATCACAATTACAATCTTTTATAAGAAAAGATAATTATTGCCTTATTATCGGATAAATAGGGAGTTCAGCCCATTTGAATTAAAGGAAGAGCGGGAATAGTTATGGTGCTAAATCAGCTCATCTTATAGGGTTTGTGCTTCAATTTCCCTCTTATTTTCATATTTTAAGCGTTAATTTCCTTCAAAGCATTGTTCCTTTAATTTCCTGGCTTTCAAGTTCTTGTACTTTTTTACATTTCAAGCAATTCACCTTTCTAGTCATTTAGACCGATTAGCAATCTTCATTTCGCTCTTTGCTCTTAGGAGCCGGTGCTCCCTTTTCACATACTTAATCAATCTATCTTTGAAAAGCTTGTTTTGTGGGAAGTTTGATCGCTTTGTGGTTGAACTAGAGCTAGAGAACGAGTTTTTGTTTCTTTTTATAATTGCCTGTTCGTCAGATTTGCCTTAGGTTGAATTAGCACCGATGATGCGATACAAGCGATTTTATGAATCTGGAGACCTCGCATTTGACTCATTATGTGAATCAAATTTCAGATTTCCATGCTCAAATCCTATCCTCAATAAGAAGGAAATTGTACGTTCGAGTATTTGATATCTGATTAAAGCACAGCTGCCTCATTACTTATAAAGCCAACATTTCTATTGGAGTATATTTTACAGTTAGATACCTTGAAAAACATATCCACCACTAAATGTGCTATGATAGTCCATATACTAGAATATCTACTAGATGTATATCACTAGTTCTTGACCTTTTCCTCATTGTTCATTCTCATTCCTGAATCTATGTTGCTTAATCTAATCCTTAATTTTTTTAAAAAAATCAACTATCAAGATAATTCTTCAACTTGTTGCATCGCTAAGTTGCATTATGTTTTTTTTCTTTGACACGAAATGCCAATTCAACAAATGCCAGGGTAAAATATAATTACAAGGATCAAAGCATTATTCGAGCATTACAAGTTAGTAGAGGATCTATTACTCCGTTTTCGGACAGGGTGATTTGGGCTTTGCCAACTGATCTATTTTCTTTTTTCCTTTTTTTCTTCTCCTTCCTCCTTCAGCTGTGGCAATCTATTCATGCATGTGGTGCCGTCGGTGGTGGTAGCATCGAGTTTGGTGGTGCTAATGGTGGCGGTAATGGGACGACACTAGAGGTGCTAGTAGTGTTGGTGGACGAGTCAGGTGATGGTCACTGAAATCTATTGATTGTGGTGCCCTAGTTTTAGGGGTTGCAAGTGGCGGCGACAGTGGTTGAGTTGGGGCCCGGGGGAGCCGAGTTTGCGGTGGCGTTGGAGACCCGGCAAAAGCAGGCGGCAGCACGGTGTCAAAAAATGAAGTATGTTGACATGAAAGCAAATGGGATGAACTGCAATCTAATTACAGCGGTGTGACTTTCGGTTGGTTATGAACTTTGGACCACTTCTGAAACAGTTAGGAGATGATTGCTTTTGAGAAAGCTACCCCTGGATTATTCTCTCACCTTTGGCCATTAAAGCTTCACCCTTTTACTAATTTAGACTTGCTTTACCTAGAATAGGCTACTTTCTGGTTAATCACATGGAAAATCTGCTTATAAACTGACTCTGTCATGATTAGACTCGTCAAATCCTCTCTGTCTCTCTCACAGTTTAATCGGGGGATTGTGAAAGCCATGAACTTTTAACCCTCTGATTAGAGTTCTTGATGCATAAATAAAAAGGTCCATACTCCAATGTGCTTTTTTCCTGTTCTATTCAATTTATACAACCTTTCACAATGGTAAAATAAATTTTCATTATTTTTTTGTGTGATTATATGAGATCATTTTCAATTGTTTTAAAAGTTTAAACTGTTAGATAAAGGCATAATTTATTATTTAAATATTCTAACATTTCCCCTCACGCTTAGTTTGATCTTTTACCTAGTACTAAACGTGAAAATTTAATTAGGAAGATAAATGGGGCTTGGAAAGATTTGAACTCAGGACTCTTCTAACCCTGATATTATGTGAAATTTTTTGGGATCATCGCCAACTATTCTAAAAATTTAAGCTATTTAATGAATACATGATTTATTATTTAAATGTTCTAATAGTTTTTTAATGGCTTTTCCTTAGGGCATTAGAATACTAGATTACCACTTATAGTGAGTTACTACATCATGGGGCAAATTACTAGGTGATGAAATAACTATGCGAAGAATGATCTCTCTCTCTCTCTCTCTCTCTCTCTCTCTCTCTCGTTCTTTTCCAGCTTGTGCTGCATCTCAGCCACATTATCTACCATCCCCGAAGACGATCACCACCAATCAACGACCATTATATCTCATGGTTAGGGGCCGTGACTACCTCACCACCCCTAAAAACGGCCACCATCTCTAAGTCCAAACAAGATCGATGACCTCTCTCTTTCTCTCGTTCTTTTCCAGCTTGTGCTGCATCTCAGCCACATTCTCTACCATCCCTGAAGACGATCACCACCAATCAACAACCATTATATCTCATGGCTAGGGGTTGTGACTACCTCACCACCCCCAAAAACAGCCACCATCTCTAAGTCCAAACAAGATCAATGACCTCTCTCTTTCTCACTCAATTTGGATGTTGCATTGTCATTGACTACCTTCATTAACACTATTAGATTTAGTGGATCACCACCATCTATTCGAAAAACTTAAATCAATAGATGGTTATATAATTTAATATTTAAATATTCTATCAGACAATGTGTCGTTTCATCAAGAATAGTGCCTTACAAATCTCTTTGGAGTGATCTGATGGCGTTATGACGGCTGGGCCACAAGATCTAAAGTGGTATCTCTTTGAGAGAGAGAGCAATGGCAACTTTCGGTGGAACCACCATGGTGGCGAGAGGATAAAGGTGGCGCTATGGCAGCTCCAAGGCGCAATGACCGGTTAGGAGAGTTAGGGAGAGAGAGGCGATAGGTAGTTTAGCGTTTGGTGGAGGCAAGGTACTTGAATTCTACGAAGTGGAATATACTGCACATCGCCATGTGTTGATTTCTCAACATAAAGCTCAAACCAACCCAAAGTTTTGCCACTAAGGAAGGGCGATCTCGCAGCACTAAGTTTTAGCCGTAAAAATTAGTCAAAAAAATCAAGGCGTGGGTCATAGAATATTACACCAAATGGTTTGTTTTTATTCTTGCCGAAAGAAATTAGGGGATCGTACTCTAAAATATACGCAGCTCTAGCTTTTATTAAATAATAATAATAAATATTGCAATTCTCGAAGACAAAGTAAAGCCTGCCTCCATCCGAGACCCCATGAACTCTTGTCTCGATGCTCTGCAAAAAGTATAATTTTTTTATGGACAGGAATTTCGGAATCCAGATTGATGGGTTCTTCCTTTAATCATTTCTCGCCTTTAATAATTATTTTCTTTTTTACGAGAATACGATATATTTAAACTAGAGGTAAAGAAAAGAGAGGAGGAGAATATGGAGGGGCGTGTAGACTTTTGCATAGCATCTGCCTTAGTCCCAGCCACCTTTTAAGTGAATATTAAGAGATATAACGTGATAAGAACTGATGCAATGTCATATCGAATTTCGGTGATACGAATGTTGAAAACTTGCAGTTATGGTATTAATCAACGTCTGTTGTAAATTGTTGGGTAGGGAATATGAGAATCGCCTTGCTTTTTTAGGAAAAAGGAAACTTTTCTTTCGCTTTTTGTAATTTTTTTTTGTAATTTTCTTAACCTTTTGAAGAATTTCAATTCCGGCGCTATTTTGCGTCAGCCATTCGAAGAAAAACCCCACGCCAACTAGATATTCTTGTGTATAACCTACGCACTGTGTTATGTGATGGGTCAACGTGGTATAATGCAATAATTAAGTGTGTCCTAATTGATCTTAACTTTTAAACACAAGTAATGACGGTTTTGCTTTTCAAATGTTCTCCATTCTTTTCAAACCTCCTCTGAGGGAAAGTAAATCGAATACCTAAACTTTGCAACGTCACACTATTTTTATTTTTTTTCAATTTTCCTATCTTAGTACTCATAAGTTATAAAATGCAATATCAATTTCTTGGAGGAGGGGCCCTAGTAGCCGAAAGACTACACTACACCAAATTTCAAAAAGTTAGGAATCACATCGGATGAAATTAAAATTCAAAGATGACATTAAATAACAAGTAAAAACCGAAAGACTAGTGATGCCACCCTTGAAGAAAACTTATTGTCACATTGTCCCTCTTTTACTTTTGCTCAATGTTGCACGTACTCTGGCTAAATTAATTCAAAAAAGATAAAAGGTGTTTTCCATACACTAGCCGTACATTCACATGGTTTCACTACACAAATCTCTCACAAAAAAAAAAATACACAATTGGTGGAATCTGACCATTGCAGATATATAAATGTCGGAACAAATTATTTGCAAAGTTTCAAAAATTAAGCAAGCAATCTGACCATTGATCTTATGCGAATAGGACATGTCCCGTTATACTTTTTCTCGATGGGAAACATGTATAGCTCAAAAGCGAAACCTTTGGAGATTATCTAATATAATCTCATCAAAAGATGTGTACGTTCAACTTCTTTACACCCAAAGATACTAGGTCATAGATTTCTCTTTTCTGTTCCCGATGAATGATTACAGAAGAACCCACATGTGAAACGTTCGTGCCAAGCCTAAATGAGCTAGAAAAAAGAGGAAACGCATCCACCCAGGGTCATCGCCACTTAGTCATCCTATGCAACACCACAATCGATCCTCGCCTTTTGCTGAGGCTAAGGCCGGTCAGAGTTAATTATAATATCGGCCAACTTTAATCATTGTATAAACAAAGAAGCAGCATCATTATCGCACCTTTATCGTAGTTCGCAACTCTACTCGAGTTATGTCAATGGAATCTCCTTTCCCCTGCGACTTCAAACTTCTATTTGCCCCAGTTACATGCGTGACATATGTTCAACCAGCTTTGGCGCAAACATAAATAAAAGTCCACGAAGTAATTAGGAACAGTGTCGGACGAAATCGAAGTCAAGAGAGCATTTTTATAAAATTGTGTTGTGTTGGATCATGATGTGTGCGGGGGTGTTGCTTTGCATGGAGAGAATAATTGATGACTCCATTTTTTTGTTCTGGTTCTAACCTTTTGTGAAGGTCGATGCTGCACAAGTATAATAATGCGAGTTATCTTCTACTTTTTCTTCCTCGCCCCACTGAAAAAGGCATCACCAGCTTTATTTTTAAGAAGATTCTGGACGATAACTTTAATCCGATTTTGGGTGGTTACTTCGGGGTCTATCATCAAAGTGTTGCTTTTCCCATAAAAGAAAAAGGGAACAGAAATTCTCCATCGAGTTTGAATTCGATCTTCCCGAAATCGAATTATTGAGAGTTTGATTTCGAATGTGTTGAGTATGCCTTGATTTATAGCCCGACCGGCGATTTGGTGGGTTGCCCCTCAGATTTCGATAGCTTAATCCTACGAAATAAGTACGACAGTATGTTTCTTACCTAAAAGGGACTAGTGGTAGCCCTCCTCCCCTAGGTCCAAAACTTTCTTATACTCTTTAGATAAGAAAAAATTCCAAGAACAATAAACATGTGGTATTTATTAAAGAGCTTTATTAGCATTGGAGTACTGTGAAAGAAAACAGACTATTGTAAATTATAAATTTTTGAAAAAGTGAATCCCACAATAATTTATAATTATTTGTGATTTGATTTTTTGTGATCTATAATAAACTATTATTCTCACAGTACATTAAAGACTTTCATGCAATCATTTCTCTTACTAAAAAGGTTTTCTTGCCTCTCTTACCTCAACTTTTCGGTCCCCATAAGGCCTAAGGCTTCGAGATATGAATTGGCCCCATCATCGTGATGTATGTGAATCTATCTCACATATACAATTGGATGGGTCGAGTGAAAGATATTTTCTCGAGTTGCATATTCCAATCTCATGTTGTTTTCTAAGTGAAATTGATGATGTTACCCTCTCTCATAAAAGTAGGTTTGTGTCTCCCAATCATGGAAAATATTTTATCCTATTTATGTCTTCGCCTTTCCATTGCCTAATCTTTGGATTTCATAACATAGTGATCCCAACCACCATGAAATATTATATTCAATCCTTTTTGGGTGGTATTCTAGTGGTGGCAAAATATTGTGATCGCGGCTAGGTAAATTATCGAAGGTGGAGTTCATAAGTACAAAGGTGTTAGTGCTATGTGTAGTAATACGAATGGTAACAATGAAGTTGAACAGTGACACGACGACGATGGTGAACAACACGAACAATTATGGGAACATTGTTTAAAAAGTCCTAAACTTATTGCACTTTTATCAATTCAGTCATAAACCTTTCAATTTTGCCAATTTAATCCTAAACCTTTTCACTTCTTACCAATTTAGTCTATCGGCTAATTTTAGTTGGAAATTGATAACATGGATGGCTGGGGCTGACGTGGCACTTTTTTAATAATATTTTCAATTTTTATGGTTTTTCTTCTTTTTTTAAAACTTTTTTTTTCTTTTTTTGGGTTTCGAATCCGGCCGGTAAGGGTTGCTAGCCAACCCTCGCCAGCCACAAGTGAGGGCTAGTTGACCCTCGCCAGCCCTGGGCGAGGGCATCGCAGCCCTTGCCATTTCTAGGCAAGGGCTCGCGCACCCATGCCTAAAGCCAATGAGGGTTGGCTACCAACCCTTGCTAGCCGATTCGAAACCCAAAAAAAAAAAGGCCAAAAAAGTAAAAGAAAAAAAAAAAAAATACAAAATAAAATATTATTAAAACATGCTATGTCGTGCCGGCTACCCATATTAGTAATTTCCAGTCAAAATTAGTTGGATAGACTCAATTGGTAAAAAGTGAAAATGTTTATAACTGAATTGGCAAAAAATGAAAAGGTTTAAGACAAAATTGACAAAATTGACAAAATTGAAAAGTTTAAGACTGAATTGACAAAAGTGCAATAGATTTAGGACTATTTGGACAATTTTCTCCCATCAACTATGGTATTGGTGAGAATTGAGTGGGGCTTGACCCTATGATGAGGGGGAGGCAATTGATTATTCAAGGAAGCGGCAGAGGTGTTGGCGGATCAACGAGTCCTAAAATCAGCAACTAATGGTGGTAGTGGGTTTAGGTAGCCATATGGCTAGTTGTTATTCTCATATTAGGGCATATAGATTGACAATCATAGTGTTCCACAATGAAATCTATTCAAGAACCTTTTGTGTTGCTTTTATAGATTCTTACATGAAGCCTTTGTCTAAAATGGGTGAAATTGTCCAAAAAGTCCTCAATTTATTGTACATCATTTTAGTTTTAAACTTTTTAATTTTGCCAATTTAGTCCTTAAGTTTTTGCTAACTTGTCAATCTAGTTATAAACCTTTTAATTACGCCAATTAAACCTAAACTTTTTGATGGTTTGTCCATTTAATCTTTCTAACCAATTTTGCTCGGAAATCACTAACATGGCAATTAGTTAGTGTTGACCATCCTTTATGGCATGACTGGCACTAAGGTGGATAATTTTTACAATTTTTAAAATTTTTTTATGATTTTATGATTTTCTTTTTCCCTTTTTCCCACTGTCGGCCATTGCTAGGCCTCATCGATGACTAGTGGATCGTCGGCCTTAGGTAAGGGCGGCCCTTGCTAGCCTCAAGTGAGGGATGCCCGCACCTAGGCCAACAAAGGTTGCCTTTGCTTAGGCTGGCAAGGGTGAGGGCTGCCCAATGACCGATGGTGGTAAATAGGGAAAAAGAAAAAAGAAAAAAAGAAAAGAAAATATTTCATAAAATTTTTAAAAAATTGTAAAATTTTTCCACATCAACACTGGCAATGCTAAATAGGATGGTCGGCTTTGACTAAATTGTAACATTAATGATTTCTGGTTAAAATTGGCTAAAATGACTAAATTAGTAAATTGTTGAAAAGTTTATATTAAATCGATTAATCATCAAAATGTTTAAGACTAAATTAGCAAGTTGTCAAAAGGTTTGTGATTAAATTAGTAAGATTGAAAGGTTCATGACTGAATTTGTCGTTGTACAATAAGTTTAAGGCTTTTTGGACAATTTTTCCATGTAAAATGAGGAAAAGATTGATAGACACAATCACTTCTCCAGTACTATGTCAGATCAGATGGAGTTACTTATAATCATCGATATAAAAAATTGAAATTGGCATCAAACAAGCAATTTAGCATTCAAGTACTTTAGCATGTACGTCTTAGCGAAAAAATAGACTAGTTTCATTTTTTTTTTTAATTGGGCACGCTCCGCCACTGATTTAAAAAGAAAAGAATAGAGTGAGCTATCTTTGGATTATCGAGTTCGATTGTATAATTAAGTTGTCGTATCTAAGCGTCATCGCCCCACCTTAAGTATCAAACCTCAATATTGAATAGAAAGAAATGGAAAGCTGATGGTCGCCCATCAAGTGCCGCAAATTGCCGTGGGCATTTGCAGAAAGAGATTTGAAAGATAAGCATTTATTCTTTAATTAAAGCTTTTGTGTTGAAATAGTGGGAAGCACCATTATTATTTTCCTAGGCAGCGACCCAAACCATATTAAAAGCCATGTTCCTTTTCTGTGTGCACACAACACCTTAGGTTACGATCGCATGCAATGTACTTATGTCAATATTAGACTAGTGTGATAAACTACCGACTTAATTAATCTTGAAGAGGAAAAAAATTGAGTATCCATTCTACTAATAGAATGAATGTTCAATACTAAAATCGAATAATGCACACCTATCATAACTCAAAAAATTTGTGTGTAGAACTTGTTTGTTCGTTGTTGGTACACGAAATAGAACTCATGATATAGAAGGAAAATCTATGGGACACACAAAGCAATGTTTAATGACTTAAACATGACTAAAACTAGCATTTTAGAGGACCTGCCCACTTGCTCCATGGAGATGGGTGGGAAGCATCATCATTGTCGTCTAAGGCAGTACCCAACAACACTAATTTTCTCCCATTGATGTACCTAAACATTTATTATGCACCCACGGGATCAAACATATAACATGGCTTAAAGAAACAAAGAAAGCTTGGATGCACCTAGTATGGCAAAGGAACAAATGTGGTTTCTCCACTTTTGAGGCTCTTGGAACACTTCGTTATTGGATGTCACCATCTCTTTGCACCGATCTCTTGAACCAACGGCTTCAGTCCCAAGGGAAATGCCCCTCAAATTTTGATCAACTGGGGTTTTTCTTGATCTACTGGATTCAGTCATAATTTCAACATAATGAAGGAGGGATACGTGTGTTGGAGAAAACTTTCTTATCTGTTTTGAAGTTGACAAAACGTTTCCTTCCATCAAAGTCTAAAGACCGCCAGACTCAAGATTTAAAGTCTACCCTCATTGACAGTTTCTAGACCAACGAAGAAGTCTTATTCAGATACAAGTTTATCTTTAAGGATTTGATTCGTTTGGTTAAAGATTATCTCACGGTTGGAGATAGCACATTAAGATCTATTATTCGTATTGCAAATAATTCGAGTAAGTTAGATCCGTTGATTGACAAAGTATACTTGGAAGGTTCTACTTATGGAAACCTAGATCCTGATTGTATGGGCGAGCAGGATTGGTGGGCTATCTTCATTTTCCTTAAGTAACTCGAGATCTCTCTAATTGATTCTGTCCAACGGTTAGATTGAAAGAACTCCTTTGGAATGTGCCAACGGTTATGGAGGCATGGAGGAGTATATAAGGAAGACGCTCTAGTTATTCGAAAGAGTGTGGGATAGAAAAATTCCAAAGTCTGAAGTTTCTTGTTCTTTGCTGTTTCTTTTGCTGAGAGTAAATTTGTACTCAAAAGAGGGATTAGATACTTGTGAGATCTTGAGGAAGTGTAGCAGAGTCTCTACACTGTGAAATCAAGGACGTGTGACTGTAACATCTCTTTTGATTCATAGTGAAATCCAGTCGGTAGGCTGTCAGTGTGGGAGAGTGGACATAGGCTTGGTCTAAGCCGAACCACTATAAAACATAGTGTTTCAATTCTCTTTCCCTTATCTCTTTACTTAATTCGTAGTTTTATATATTATTGCAAATCTTTTATATCTTAAATCTTCCATTTTTATATAAGTTGAATTAAGTTGCTAAGTTTTATAAAATTCGTTTTTATACCTATTCACCCCCTTTAGGTGTTCATACTAGCACTTTCAATTGGTATCAGAGTCTGTGTACTCATTTAATTGAAGTGTTTTTACTTCAGAGTTAAAGATCCATGGCTAGTATGTTAACTCCAGGTTTGGTTGAAGGGCAAAGCAACACTAGACCGCCTTATTTTGATGGAAAGGAATACAACATCTGGAAAAACAAGATAAAAGCATTCCTAAGATCTAAAGATCCTCTGGAATGGGATGTGGTAGACAAATGAATCATTCCTAAAGCTACAACAGTCTCAGAAAGGGGGAAAGAAGTTGCAAAAGCTAGCGACATGACTCAAGAAGAGATAACCAAGAGACAAGCTCTTGACGCAAAAGTAATTCATTCCTTATATTGTGCATTGTCTCCTACTGAGTATAACAGAATATCTTCTTGTGAAATAGCCAAAGAAGTCTGGGATAGGCTGCACATTACCTATGAAGGAACTGATCGAGTGAAAGAACAAGAATCAACATTCTACTCGGACAGTATGAAGCCTTTAAGATGAAACCAGTAGAATCTATCATTGACATGTTTAGTCGTTTTACAGAAATTGTAAACCGTTTAGAGTATCAGGGACAACCAATTTCAAAACTAATGAAGATCAACAAATTGTTGCGTGGACTCTCCAAAGACTGGAATCACGTAAAGACTTCAATAAGGGAAACACAAAGAATCATGTCACTCTCCGTTGACGAATTGGTTGGAACACTTTGGTCCTATGAAGTGGAGCAAATCAATGAAAAAGAAGATCCCAAAGGTAAGAAGTCAATTGCCTTAAAGTCTAACGATGATTTTGATGTTACAAATTCTGAAGAAGACATAAACGATGAAGAACTTGCTCTCATGATAAAGAGGTTCAGGAAACTGAACAAAAAGGGAAGAAGATTCAATTGGAAGAAACAAAGCTCTCAAAGATTTCAAAACAAATCAGTTGAGGATGATGAATCCAATAAAGATGTGATTTGCTTTGAATGCAAGAAAAAAGAACACATCAGACCCAACTGTCCCTTGGTGAAGAAAAAGAAAGGAAAAGCTGAGAAATACGAAAGGCACTCAAAGCGAAACTTGGAGTGATACTTTTGAATGCAAAGAGAGTGATGATGATTATGCTAATATTTGTTTAATGGAAAAATTAGAATCGGATTCAGACTCTGAAATCAATACAAACTCAAATTCAGATAGTAAAATCGAGGTAAGTAATTTTAAAATTCCTATTAAGGTCTTGAAATATATTAATGAACTGTGTCTTAGTCTCAAAACCTCTCTTAAGAGGATTTCCGAGCTAAAAATGGAGAATTCTACACTGAAGCAATAGGAAATTTTATGGAAAGAAAATTTTGAAATCTAGATAAAAGTTTTATTACTTTAAAAGAAAATGCATAATCTCTTTCAAAAGAAAACACACTTTTGAAAAATGATATTTCAAGCATTTCAAAAAGGTTTTCTATGGGATCTGAGAATTGGAAAAGATTCTTTCTTACAAAGACCTTATTTTAACAAATCAAGCTTGGGAATGACATCTGAAACTATTCCTTTAATTGATTTTCCAAAAGTAAAGGAAATAATCAAACAAAGACCTACAAAAGCCTTCTATAGAAATCATTTTAAAAAATTCTTTGTAAAACCTGTTGGCCGGAGTGCTCTTAGATGTTCCAAGTGTAACAGCTTAGAACACTTTGAGAAAGAATGTCTTATGGTTTGGAGGCTCGTTAAGAAGGATTGGGCAAAGACCGTATATTGCATTAACTCCACTAGACCCAAGAAAGTGTGGGTACCAAAGAAAGCTTGAGTTTCTTTTTTAATTACAGGTCACTATCAAGAAAAAATGTTAAATGGTATTTGGATAGTGGCTGTTCAAGGCATATGACTGGAGATTCAAATTGTTTTATTAAACTTAAGCAAGTAATTGGTGAAAAAGTCTCATTTGGCAGAAACAGTAAGGGAAGAATTGTTGGATGTGGAACTGTAAAAATAGGAAGTCTCACAATCAACAACGTCTCATTAGTGGAAGGACTCAACTACAACTTGCTCAATATCAGCCAATTGTGCGACAATGGATTCAAGATCAATTTTCAAGAAGGAATATGTTTGGGCACTAGTAAAGATCTTTCACAATCCTTTACTGAGCGAAGACATGGAAATATCTATCTTTTGGATATCAATCTAGAAAGATCTCAATGTCTAATTTCAATTCAAGATGAAGAAAATCTCTGGCATTGAAAGCTTGGCCATATCAACATAAAGCAAATTGCCAAGATCTCTTCAAAGAAGCTTGTTTGTGGATTACCCAACCTGAAGTACCAAAAATCTGACTTATGCACACCATGTGTATTGGGAAAACGGGTTATAAATTTTTTCAAACCAATAAATCAAGTTTCCACTAATCGTGTGCTGCAACTCCTACATATGGATCTCTTTGAATCAACTAGAACTCAAAGCATTGGTGGAAAGAGATATTGCCTAGTAATAGTGGATGATTATTCACGATTTACTTGGGTCTACTTTTTGGCAAATAAGTCTAAAACCTTTTCTTATTTTACTAAGTTTGCCAAGAAGGTTCAGAATGAGAAATGGTATGTTATTTCAAGCATACGGACAGACCATGGAGGTGAGTTTGAAAATCAAGATTTTGTTAAATTTTGTGATGAATATGGTTTTCAGCATATGTTCTCCTCACCATACACTCCTGAACAGAATGGAGTTGTAGAAATGAAGAATAGATCGTTGCAAGAAATGGTTAGAACTCTTTTAATTGAAAGCAATATTTCTTCTCGTTTTTGGGTTGAAACTGTTTCTACAGCATGTTATATTATTAATAGAGTTTTCTTAAGGCCGATTCTGGAGAAAACTCCCTATGAGTTGTTCAAAGGAAAGAAGCCAATTGTTTCTTATTTTCATATGTTTGGTTGCAAATGTTTTGTCTTGAAAAATGCAAATGATTGAATTGGTAAGTTTGAAGAAAAATCAGACGAATGAATCTTCCTTGGATATTCAACCTTTAGCAAAGCTTACATAGTATACAACAAGAAGACTCAGTCTGTGGAAGAATCAATGAATGTCAAATTTCAAGACTCTATACAAAATCAATCGATCCAGACTCAATCTAAAGAATTTGAACCTGCTTCAGACTCTACAAAGTCTACTTCCCCTGAAGCAGCTCAGACTACAGAAAGACAACAACAAACAAATATTGAAGAATCAACTTAAGAAGAAGTTCAGCAGTCTGTTAGACAAACTAGCAACTGAAAGCACAAGTCCAGTCATCCCAAAAAACTCATCATTGATAACATTGATGAAGGAATTCGTACAAGATCCAAAATGCATGAAGAATCTAGCGCTGTAGCTCTTATTTCTGAAATAAAATCCAAGAGCATAGAAGAAGCTTTAACTGATGAAAGCTGGATTGAAGCCATGCAAGAAGAGCTCAGGCAGTTCAATGTTAACGATGACAGCAAGATTTCTTACTTAAGGATGAGTGCCTATAACATTTTGCTGCACAAGATTGTGATAAACTGCATTCGTCCTAAATCAACATCCAAGAGAAATGTTTCTCGATCGGAAACTAAATTGATGTATGCCATCAACTCTGGATATAAATTCTCTTTGCCTCACACCATATTGTTCCATATGTACCATATTGTGGTGAAAGATAAGGGACAACTCCCTTACTATGCTCTTATCTTGAGGCTCTTTCGGCACTTTAAAATTCACATCTCTGCACCATTATGCCTGTCAACCATCTCTCCTATGGTGATTGGGTTCAAAATGGTCACAAAGATGAGATTGAAAGAGTTGAACAAAGTGTTGGAGCATATGAAGGAAAAGTCTCCCACTAAAACAAAACAAGACTCTGCTGCTGTGAAGAGAAAAGGCAAGGAGCCCATGGTTGCTCCTGTGAAGAAGAAGAAAAGAACTCTCATCTTGCAAGATGAAGAAGATGAGGATGAACTGACCATATCAGTCTTGAGAAACTTATAGAGTTTTGTCAGCTTTCGTGAGACAAGAGAAGAGCCAGAAGAAGAGGAAAAAGGGAGAAAACACACAGAGAAGGAAGAAGAACAGAGGAGGACAGATGAAGAAGAAGATGGAGGAAGAGAAGAAGAGGAAGAAGAAGAGGAAGGAAGAGGAAGGAAGAAGAGAAGAAGAGGAAGAAGAAGAGAGAGAAGGAGAACAAGATCAGGGTCAACAAGACTCATTCGAGCCAACCTTGGCTATCTCTCTGTTTAGTGCGTCTGCAGATGAGGAAACTTTACCTACTCCACCTGAGGGCATCAAAACAGGGGAAGCTGTTGATCCAACGGGTATTTCTTCATCTTTGCCTGCTAATGATGTAAGTCGTTCTGCAGTAGACCCTAAGGATGTGTATGCCTCGCACAATCCAGAAGATAGTCATGATGGACAATCTGCTGAAGCTCAATTGATTCTCAAAATCCCCGTCCTTGACTCGGTTGGTCCTAGTGATGCATCTGCTTAGACAGCAGACTTTTCAAGACTATTGGAAGTTCCATTGGATGTCAGAAAGCAGTAATATGCCATGGGATTTGAGATGCAGGATCTCAAGAATGCTTTTAAGGCCACTTCAGTATCTTTGCATGAACAGTTGAACACCCTGAAGATTCAAGTTCAGTCTAATGTGCAGGGTGAAGATTTTCAGTTACTGAAGCAAAGTTTCGATAGGCTTAAGAAGACAGTGCATTCTATGGGAGAATTCGAGTTTGTTTGCCTGCCCAAACAGCCTTGATTTTGACTCCATTTTTCATCCATCTCTTTAATCTATTCTCTACTTTTTGCTGTTGACAAAAATGGAGAGAGGTTTTATGCAGATTTGATGACTTGATTTGATGACTTTATCTTTCATATCTTTTTGATTGACTTTTTGATTTGGACTTTATCTTCTGTTTGGTGTGGTTTTGATTCAGACTGGTTTGGACTAATGATGCTTGCAACTTAAGCTATTATTGATTATATTAAAGATAGTTGTGTTTACAAGACTAATACGTTTTCTGTGGTTGTAGAATTGCTACTATCTCTATCATAATCTCTAATTTTCATTTTTAAGAAACCTTGGTTTGCTTAAGTGTTGTCCTGCAGGTCAAAGTATCCAAATCTGCGGGAAAGTTTTTGTCACCATAAAAAAGGGGGAGATTGTTGGAGAAAACTTCCTTATCTGTTTTGAAATTGACAAAACGTTTCCTTCCATCAAAGTCTTAAGACCGCCAGACTCAAGATTTAAAGTCTGCCCTCATTGATAGTTTTAGACCAAAGAAGAAGTCTTATTCAGATGTAAGTTTATCTTTAAGGATTTGATTCGTTTGGTTAAAGATTATCTCACGGCTAAAGATAGCACCTTAAGATCTATTATTCGTATTGCAAATAATTCGAGTAAGTTAGATCCATTGATTGGCGAAGTATACTTGGAATGTTCTACTTATGGAAACCTAGATCCTGATTGTATGGACGAGTAGAATTGGTGGGCTATCTTCATTTTCCTTAAGTAACTCGAGATCTCTCTAATTGATTCTGTCCAACGGTTATATTGGAAGAACTCATTTGGAAGGTGCCAACGGTTATGGAGGCATGGAGGAGTATATAAGGAAGACGCTCTAGTTATTCGAGAGAGTGCGAGATAGAAAAATTCCAAAGTCTGAAGTTTCTTGTTCTTTGCTGTTTCTTTTGCTGAGCGTAAATTTGTACTCAAAAGAGGGATTAGATACTTGTGAGACCTTGAGGAAGTGTAGTAGAGTCTCTACACTGTGGAATCAATGACGTGTGATTGTAACATCTCTTTTGATTCATAGTGAAATCCAGCCGGTAGGCTGTTAGTATGGAATAGTGGACGTAGGCTTGGTCTAAGCCAAACCACTATAAAACATAGTGTTTCAATTCTCTTTCCCTTATCTCTTTACTTAATTCGTAGTCTTATATATTATTGCAGATATTCTATATCTTAAGTCTTCCGTTTTTATATAAGTTGAATTAAGTTGCTAAATTTTATAAAATTCGTGTTTACACCTATTCACCCTCATCTAGGTGTTCATATTAGCACTTTCAACGTGCATATGTTGATGCGTGCTATATTCATCCAATCGTACTGACCATGTCTAGTAATCATGAACACAACACTTATTGTTTGGAATAGTTCGAGACATCATTGCATGGCGGAAAGCGCCGAGTTCAGAACAACCGTAAATGAAGAACATAGAAAATCACTTGGTTTGCATATCTACACGAATCTCAGGAATGTGAGGATGTAAACAAACGGGGCATTTTCGACCCCCACCCCCTCCCCCTCTCCCCAAAAAAACGAGGCACTAAAATGAGGAGAAGCTATCATCTGTCGTCGAGACATTCGATCCATATTGATTTTGCTCACACGCTTTCTCCAAGTGAAAGGGGAGGACCTCCCATTCACCACACTTGGGTTAGAGGAAACAAAAAGTTGCACGGATCTACTACGGTCATGAAAGATATCAACAAGTTCCACTATGCAAGAAAACAATGTCGGTGCAGAGTTTGATTGATAGGGATTATTGTGAGTGAGTGTACTTCGTGCATTGAAGACTACCCTTGGAATTGAAACGAGATTTTCTATTTGGAACAACTGTGTCAATTGACTTTTGCAATTAAATCCCTATTTCATCGCGCTTCACCATAATAATTTGTGAATCCCCTAACTTTTCTATAATACATCAATTCCTTAACATGGGACTTCCTAAATAACTCACACCAACTTTACAATTTTCCCTTCATGTATGAGTTCAGTGTTAGACACGCCCTCCTTAATTCAAGTATTCTTTTATATGAACTTATTTCAAATTGGAACCTCACTTTTTTCATGTGAGGAAAGCAACAATAACAATGTTAACCTTCATCACTACTCTTTCTTTGGACCAATCTCGAACACTACTATCGAGACCATGTTACTATACCACAATGCCCACCTTCACCTTTGTCTCTTTCTCTAGACTAAACAAGGAAGCTTGCTTAGAAAATGCATTGGTTACGAAATTTCTTCCTTGAGATATTCACCAAATTTCACTACGCTCGTTGAGAGTGGCCATCAATCAATCATCGGTTCTGATACCATTGGAGATTTTTTGAGACCACTATCAAATATATTAAAAATTTAAATTGTTAAATAAATGCATGATTTAATATTCAATATTTTAATACTCCCTCTCATGCATCTTTTAGACTATAACCTTAGCCTAAAAAGCAAAAATATGTATTTTGGGAGCCAAATAAGGGTCTAGAAAGATATGAATTCATGAACTCTTGCTTCAATACCATTTGTTAGAAGCATAAAGTAAAAGCTCCATACATTTACTCAGGGAGATCACCAAGGGTCAACCCAAATCCGAGCCTGTTGACATATCTAATTGAACCAACCTTCACTCAGAAGTTCAAATTAATGAATTATGAGCCAACTATAATATATTAGCTGCTCCATACTACATCAACTTCTTGATGTGAGACTTCTTAGCATAACTCACACCAAGTCAACAAGTTTCGCTTCACATGTGAACTCAACATTAGGTCTTCTCCCCCTTAATTTAGGTAATCTTTTACATCAACCTATCTCAAATTGAATTTTCACTCAGTTGTGTGTGAGGACTGCAATAATAGCAATATTGACCTTCATCACTGCTCTTTCTTTGGACCATCCCCAAAGCGTTGTCATCATGACCGCATTGTTACACTAAATGCTCACCCTCACCACTTGTATCCTTCTCCATATCAAACACGAAGGTTGCCTGAAAATCGTGTCGATTATGAGATTCCTTCCTTGAGATAGTCACCAAACATTACTACACTCATTGAGAGTGCTACCAATAAACTATCGGCTCCAATACCATTAGAGATTCTGCAGGATCGTTGTTAACTGTTCTAAAAGCTTTACTTGTTGAATAAATGTGTGGTTTGATAATCAAATGTTTTAATACTCTCCCTCGTGTGAAAGCTAAACTTTGGTGTTAACCTAAAAGGTGAAAATATGTAAATGGGGAGACAAATGAGAGTTTGGAAAGATTTGAACTCAGGGCTTCCTTCTCTAATATCATTTATTGGGCATGCGGAGCAAATGTTTAATATCTTCACTTAGGAGATCGCTAAGGGAGAGCTTAAGCCCAAGCTGGTCAACATATGCAATTGCACTAATCTTTATTCAAATGTTTAAGTTAATGAGTTATGAGCCAGCTGTAATATATAAACTACTCAACACTACATCAATTCCTTAATGTAGGACTTACAACACAACTCAAACCGGCTCAACAATTTTCTCTTCACATATAAGCTTAATGTTAAGCCTATTCTCCCTTAATTTAGGTATTCTTTTATATTAACTTATCTCAAATTAAATCTCTACTTTGTTGCAGGTAAGGATAGCAACAATAGAAATACTGACCTTTTCACTGCTCTTTCTTTGGATCAAACCACGAATGCTGCCATCGAGACCTTGTTGCTACACCATAACGCTTTCCTTCAACCCTAGTCTTTTTGTCCAAACCAAATCATTAAGGCTACTTAAAAATCCGTTAGTTATAAGATTTCTTTTTTGAGATATTTACCAAACATTACTACACTTATTGAGAATGCTATCAGTTAACCATTGACTCTAATACCATTTGAGATTTTATGAATCATTGTCAACTATTTTGTATAGGATTATTCCAAGGTCTGTTCTAGTACCACCTAAAACCTACCCTGCTAAAACCGATTCCTTAGCTTTTTGAACCTAGAATTTATCCCCCACATACATGAAACATAGAACCTACCCAATCAATTGGTTCCAAGTTCTACTTGAAAATCGATCAATTTCTTTTCTTTCTATTTCATTTTTTTTTTTGGGTTTCATTTTTAATTTAGCAAAATGAAAGTGAATGCAACAACAAAAATCTCCATTTGTCATTAACACCAATTTATTAAAGATGGACACATAAAATAGATAATAAAAAGTTCAAAACATGTAACTACGATTCATTGATTCCTGATTCGTAGACCGTAACTATGGAAACTTGAAACCGGATTGATTCCTTTGGATAGTTTGTTTCGAAACCGGTTATAACCTAGACCCATTTACACCCCTAATTCTAAATGTTTAGTTATAAATTAACGCGTTATTTAATATTTAAATATTCTAGCACTCCTTTTGACATGCTAGATTTTGTCCTCAGTCTAAAACGTGGAAATATGTAATTAGAGAGGTACATAGGAGTTTGGAAAGATTTGAACACAGGACCTCTTACTTTGGTATCATCTGTTGAGAGCACATGGTAAAAGCCAAATACCTTTGTTTGACGAGATCGATTAGAGTGATTCCTAGTTCAAGCCCATTAACATATCCAATTAGACCTATTTTAATTCAAAAACTTAAGCCAATGAGATATGGATGAATTATCGTATATTAACTCATCCATACTACAACAATTCCTTGATATGAGATTCCAACACAACTCTTGTTAATTTTCCCTTCATATGTGAGCTCATTATTAAGCATGTTTCCCTTAATTCAGACTTTTGCACTAACCTATCTCAATCTCCACTTTGTTGGGTATAAGGACCGCAACAATACTAATACTGACCTTTATCATTAGTTTTTCTTTGGACAAAACTCTGAACTCTGTCATTGGAACCTTGTTGCTCCACCACAATGCCCATCTTTAACCTTGGTCTCTCTCTAGATCGAACGATGAAGGCTACTTGGAAATCGTGTTGGCTATGAGATTCACTCATTGAGATATTTACTATATATCACTACACTCATTAAGAATGGCCACCAATCAACTATAGGCTTTGATGTCATTTGAGATTTTATGGGCATACTAGTGACTGTTTTAAATACTTAAACCTTTAGATGAATGTGTAGTTTGATATTTAAATATTCTAATACTCCCACTCACCCATTAGCTGGACTTTGGGCCTTAGCTTAAAACTAGGAAATATGTAATTGGAAATGTAATTAGGGGCTTAGAAAGATTTGAACTCATGATTTCTCACTCTCATATTATTTGTTGGAAGTATGCAGTAAAAGCTTGATATCTTCACTTGAGGAGATCACAAATGAGGAGCCTATCTTTGAGCTCATTAACATATCTAGTTGATCAACATTCACTTAAAAGTTTAAGTCAATGGATTATGAATCAATTATGGTATATTAATTGTTTGACACTATATCAATTTCTCGTTGTGGGACTTCTAATGCAACTCACACTAGCTCAGTAATTTTCTCTTTTTGCTTATAAGCTCAGTGTTAGGCTTGCTTTCCCTTAATTCATGCATTCTTTTGCATCAACTTATCTCAAATTGAATTTTCATTGTGTTGCATGTAAGGACTGCAACCATAACACTCATCATTCTTTGGATCAAATGCTACCATAGGGACCTTATTGTCACACCACCGTGCTCACCTTCAACTCTGGTCTCTTTTTTCATACGGAATCATGAAGGTTGCTTGAAAATAGCATTGATTATAAAATTCCTTCATTGAGATATTTCCCAAACATCAATACACTCATTAAGAATGGCCATCAATCAGCCACTAGCTTTGATGACATTTGAGTATTATGAAACCACCGCTAACAGTTCTAAATGATTAAGCTATTAGATAAATGCATAATTTAATATTTAACTATTCAAACAAACTACTAATCCAAAACCCCTTTTCTCTCTTTTCTCTCTCTCTCTCTAATTTGCACATTATAGGCGTCTTCCTACCACCATCGCTCGATTACCAACTTTACTCCCTTGCATTTATCACCCATCTCTCTCTCTCTCTCTCTCTCTCTCTCTCTCTTATACACCCCTCAACCTCACTTTAACCGTACATTGCTAACACCGTTACTCAATTACCACCTTTACCACCTTGCATTTGTCACATACACACACACAACCCTCAACCACGCGTTGCTACCACCACACACATACACCTCAACCGTGGTTGCTACAACCGTTACTCATTGCTCAATTACCCCCTTCACCACCTTGCATTTGTCACCCATCTCTCTCTCCCTCCCTCCCTAGCACGTTAACCGTACCTTGCTATCACCACACTCAATTACCACCTTGCATTTGTCACTCCTCTCCCCACCCGCCCCCACTGTACACACACGCATGTACGTGAGACTTGATTACAGTCATGTTGGCCCATGGGCTTGGCCCAAGAAATAAAGCCTAAAGAATTTTTTTGGTAGGCTTAGATAAAGGTATTTCGTGAGAAAACCTAACTCGACATGAAAATTTGTATAAACAAAATTATACCATGTGTGAGTTTGGGCAAAAGTTTAGGATTGGCTTTAAGGCTCGACTGAGCTTGCTAACGATCAATTTTATTTTTAAAGAGAGAAGCACCTTTCAAACCAGCGTACTTTTGAAATTCAATGCGCTATTGTCTCTCCTCTCATAAGACTAAATTTAAGGAGTGCCGGACATCTGGAGTACCAAAATTTGGCACGGGGGGACACTTAAATGCCAAAAGTTAGGAAAATGATACTTAAGTGCTAACAGCAAGAAAATCCAGTCAAAATACTAACGTAGCGATTTTTCGGCGAGGTAAGTGTAAAACAACGTCGTTTTGCATGCCGACGTGGCTAGACAAATGCAAAAACGACATCGTTTTGTTTCGACGTAGTAAATAATTAATATAAAAATTAATTATATTAAATTTAAACTAAATGTATTTAAAACATTTAAAATTTTAAAGAAAAGGGGGTGAGGGGGGGAGAAGGCATGTGGTTGAGGGTTGAGCCCTCATCGCCACCGCCTCCCCGCTGTCATCGGGAAGGGCCGGCGATGGTAGGGGCCAGAGGGCAGCGGCCCTTGGCCCGGCCGGGTGAGGGCCGCCGACCCTCGCTAGATCTAAGGGAGGGTCGTGACCCTCACCCCAGATCTAGGCAAGGGCTCACGGGCCCTCGCCACCGGTCGGCTAGGGTCGCCGGCCCCCGGTCAAGGCCCGACAACCCTAGCCAACCCTCCTCCCACCTTCATTGGCCCTTCCCGGCGACGAGGGCTTAGCCCTCAACCGCCTTCTTCCTCCCTCCTCTTCTTCTTCTTCTTCTTCTTCTTCTTCTTCTTCTTTTGTTATTTATTTTTTAAAATTTAATTAAATTAATTTTTATATTAAAATTCAAATCCGCACAAAAATGACGTCGTTTTTGTGTTTATTTGCTGAGTCGGTTCTCCGGCGAGCCACATAGGCGAGAAAAATAATAAAAAATTGCCACATAGGATTTCTGACAGGATTCGCCGGAGATGGCACTTTAAGTATCACTTTCCTAATTTTTGGTACTTAAGTGTTCATTCGTGTCAAGTTTTGGCACTTAGGGTATACTTCTTCCTAAATTTAAGATGTAAATTCACGCCATCGACTTCGAAAGTTTCAATCTGTTTTTATTTTTACATTTTGATAAAATGGAGATCTAGATTTTATGGCCCAACTAATCCACACAAATAACATAAACTACCATGTCCACATACATTGGGTAAGGTTCTATCAACAGGATGGCGGGTGTGACCCCAAAGATTAATATAAGCTGGTAACACTGTGATTTAAACACATAATATGTTAAATCCAAACAAAGTATTGAAGTACTCAGCTAACCCTTTCAGGATCAACGTTTTGGAGAAGCCATCGAGCGACATGTCGTAACTTATTTCACATGCTTGCACAGTCTATAGCACCATCATATATACGAGTATCCAGTCCCTCCAAAAAGTCATGGGTCAAGCTTTGGAGGATTTGAACTCGAGTTCAATATGGCAACTCAAGTTAGAATATAGTCAACCCCCCAATATGATGTCAACACGGAATATAAACCGTCGAGCCATTGCACTCTCGGCAGTTGCAACACGGAGAGAGAGAGAGAGAGAGAGAGAGAGAGAGTTGTAACACCGAAATGGAAAAGTTGTTAGTATCAAGATAAGGTGAGTATAAATTGCTTTTTTCGTGAGATGAAAGAGTATAAGCTATAGTAAATACTTAGTGTGTGGAAGGAGAATAACTTTAAGGGCACACCCAATACAATAACGTGGGAACCCACCAAGGACTGGCTTCACCACACACGCGCACGCGCACAGGAGAAATCCTCAGTCTCCCTCACTACTATATATCTGCATCATGCCCTCCAATTCACTTTGGGGAAGTGACACAACACAAAGCACACCCAAAAAAATACCACACACCCTCCCACAAACACCATTCCACGAAAAGTAACTCCTTAACTTCTCTCTCCCTTCGCTTCCCTTGCAACAGGAGGCACACATCACCCCAACTCGTTTATCATTACCAAGATCTCAACTAGAATCCCACCACTTCTCCCCTTTCGCTAATGCCCCTCCCCGGCACGCCTCCAGAGCCAGCTTATTGCGACGCCACCACGGCAGAGGCGGCGGCGGCGGCGGCAACACAAGGTCAGACGGACATGTCTCGGCCGCCTTGCGACAGCAACGAAGCAGTCCTTGCTTACCCAGTTCAAGCCGGTCCTCAGTCCCTTATACAAGTCACCTTGTATCCCATAACTTTAAAGGTCTCTCTCTCCCTTCCCAACTGCTATTATTTGAAAGTTTTTATTCTGCCGACGACCATCAGCCACGCCGCCTAGTCTGGCTGTTGTTGAGCATGGTCGCTATTTTAAGTTCCGATTGAACTAGCTCCAATTTTGGTTTCCTTGTATGATTAACTACATGATTTATTGAACGTACGATACATCTTCCTTATGATTCTTGCGTTGGAAATAAAATTAAAAAAACATAATTGCAGTTTGAGGAGGTGGTTTACAAGATTAAATTGGACCAAAAGCAATCCTGCTGGGGTGGCACATGGACCAGCAGCACCAGAGAGAAGACCATCCTCAACGGCGTGAGCGGTGTGGTCTGCCCCGGGGAGATACTCGCTATGCTGGGGCCCTCCGGCAGTGGCAAGACCACCCTCCTTACAGCCCTTGGTGGCCGCCTCGGCAAGCTGTCTGGCAAGATCACGTACAACGGCCAGCCTTTCTCCGGTGCTGTGAAACGGAGGACAGGGTTCGTGGCTCAAGACGACGTCCTCTACCCTCACCTCACCGTGATCGAGACACTCCTCTTCACTGCGCTCCTAAGGCTCCCGAACACCCTGGCGCTGGCGGAGAAGCTCCGCCACGTCGAGAGCGTCATCACTGAGCTTGGGCTGACCCGGTGCCGGCACAGCATGATAGGCGGGCCACTGTTCAGGGGGATATCTGGCGGGGAGAAGAAGAGGGTGAGCATAGGCCAAGAGATGCTGATCAATCCCAGTCTGCTGCTGCTGGATGAGCCGACATCAGGGTTGGACTCGACCACGGCACAGAAGATCCTGACTACTGTGAAGCGGCTGGCCGGTGGCGGCAGAACAGTGGTCACCACCATCCACCAGCCGTCAAGCCGACTCTACCACATGTTCGACAAGGTAGTGCTGCTCTCTGAAGGAAGCCCCATTTACTATGGACCGGCATCTGCAGCCTTGGACTACTTCTCATCCATCGGGTTCACCACATCCTTGACTGTGAATCCAGCTGATCTCTTGCTTGATCTTGCCAACGGTAATTACATCAACATTTGGTGATTTATATTCTCTTTCTACCATTGAGACAAGAATTAGAAATTGATCAGAACTAAACTAAGTCAGTTTACTTTTATGTTCATGAGTTGGTATTTTATATGATTATTATCAGTCTCTTTTCATATTCATAGAAAAAAATTGACAGAGATGATGCTGCTGGGACTCTTGGTGCTCAAAAGCGTCACTTTGTGCAAATGAGAGGAAATGTGACCCTACCTTTAAAAACTTTCCTTTGTGCTATTTGCAAAAGTTTTCGTTCTTTAAGCTCCAAATTGAACAAAAGCGGTCAAAAATTGCCCCCCCAACCTTTCCACCAGGTGGAAAGGGCCAACAGTGAAATGCGACCTTAATCCGGGGTTATAGTGTTAATCATGATCACGTGTGTCCGTAACCGCTCTTACATATGCACATACACCGCATGCACAAGTACACTTAAGTAGCTTTTGCACAATATGATCATGTCATGTGTCAATTGAATCTTTATAGAGACTAGCATATTACTCAGGCCTTTCATCCTGAGAATATCAAAGAAACGGATCAAGATTTCTTTGTTTTTCAATTATTATTATTATTATTATTTTTTTTTTTTGAAGTTATGAAATTGAACGGTTTGATTGGAAAATTTGCAGGAATTGCTCCTGACTCCAAGCACACAACCGAGCAAGGCGAGAACATAGAGCAAGAGAAGAAATCTGTGAGGGAAGCTCTCATTTCTGCTTATGACAATAATATATCCGCGAGGTTAAAGTCAGAGCTGTGTTCTGTGGATATCATTAATTACAATGCTTTCACAAAAGGTGAGTTGAATTGAACTCCACTCTTCGCATATCCTATGTCCTAACATTTTCACCTGCATTTGCACATCACAACATGTTGATGCCTTGTAGTTATCAGCCCAAGTTCAATAGAAAGCGACACCCATTTGATCAAATTGCTTTGTTTTCTGTACCATGTCTCTCATCGATCCCTTATGATGATGAAATCTTGCAGGACATGAGAAGAAGACAGAGCAATGGTGCAACAGCTGGTGGCATCAGTTCAAAGTGCTACTTCAGAGGGGGCTGAGAGAAAGGAGATTTGAATCCTTCAATAGGCTGAGAATCTTCCAAGTGATAAGCGTCGCTGTGCTCGGTGGACTCCTCTGGTGGCACACCCCGGCATCTCATATCGCGGACCGCGTAAGAATTTTTCTTTTCCCCAACGTCGAGTCTATCCCAGTAGTTCATGACAACTACATGACCTTGCTCATCTTTAAACTTGGGATATCACCGAAAGGAAGTGCAAAATCCATTGACCTTTTATGCTGGCTGCTAATGAGCCTTGGACATTCTGCTTCATTTCGACGCTCAGTCCTAACTCCTATGTCCTTTTTCAAAAGCACTTTCCTAACCAACGTACCATCACAGAGTTTGTCAAGCTAGATGATAAAAATAATGCCTGGAGGACTAAGAAAAAGTCAGATCAACTTGATTCAATTCGGAGGATAAGAAACTGAATTGAAAAATACAGTATGATTTCTCCCAGGCTAAATTGAGTCAAGTAACATTTCCAAACAAAACAGAACAAAGCAAAATAGTTCAGTTTTTCATTTCTGCAATTGTCCACTGCAGTACATATAAAACAAAATTCTTATATGATCGTTATATATAGTTAAATATATCATTTTAAAAGTAAATTCGCATTATTGGGTTCAATTTGATATTTCAGTTTGAGCTAAAACTAAGAAAAGAAAAGCAATTGCAATCTCAGAGAGTTGCTAAAATAGTTTTGCTTTGATGACTGCAGATTGCCTTGCTCTTCTTCTTCTCTGTGTTCTGGGGCTTCTATCCACTCTACAATGCAGTCTTCACATTCCCTCAAGAAAGAAGAATGCTCTTGAAAGAACGGTCGTCAGGAATGTACCGGCTCTCATCCTACTTCCTCGCCCGGACCATCGGCGACCTGCCACTCGAGCTTGCCCTCCCTACCGCATTCGTCTTCATCATCTACTGGATGGGTGGGCTCAAGCCCAACCCAGCCACTTTTATCCTCTCCTTGCTCATCGTCCTCTACAGCGTCCTGGTGTCGCAGTCCCTCGGATTGGCCTTCGGTGCAATCCTCATGGACGTAAAGCAGGCCACGACATTGGCCTCAGTGACGACTATGGTGTTCTTGATCGCTGGCGGATACTACATTCAGCAGATACCCCCTTTCATAGAGTGGCTCAAGTACTTGAGCTACAGCTACTACTGTTACAGGCTCCTTCTCGGGGTTCAGTACAGCAATGACGACGTCTACGAGTGCGCGAAAGGGGAGCTTTGCCGGGTCGGAGATTTTCCAGCAGTCAAAGCCGTGGGGCTCAACAATTTGTGGTGGGATGTGTTCATCATGGCCTCCATGCTGGTCGGTTACCGACTCATCGCTTATGTTGCGCTGCATAGGGTCTTGAGGTAATACGTACTACCGGAGACTCGCTTCGCCTTGCTCAAGAAACAGCCTCTGGAGAGTTTTTCGACCTTCTTGATCCGGGGAAATAATGTTTTCGATGAAATTGTCGATTGCGCATGCAAATTTTGACGAGTCCCTTCTCATGAATTTGATGGATCACCCCTTCTTTTGGTGGTAGGTTAGACGATACTTGGAAAATTCCGATCTTCGAATTATCTTAATAATATTATTCTGTATAATTTGAATATGCGACAACAATTTGTAGGATCATATCATGATTAGATAGAGAGCCACCAGATTCCGAAGACCACTTTGTTTTCCAGTCGCAAGTGCATTGGCAGATGAAGAGAGCACTATGATCTGGTGATCAACTGAAAGGAATGCATGATAGTGACCCACATAATATAAGATCCACAAGAGAGTGGATGAGTGGCTATCATCTAATCCCTTAAATTAATTAAAGAAAAGATGACAAGATTAGTGAGTTTGATAGTGCTTCGTCACAATGGTCAAAAAAGTGTCCTGACCTTTTAGTGTAAGTTGAACAGGCAGCTTGTAATCCTTGCATTATTCTCCATCCAATTATTGATGGACTTGACACAACGTGAGAAAAATTTAAGGAAAAGTCCATGGATTAGACCGATGATGAGTTCCAAAAGAAGGATCAAACTAACTCCGATTCTTGATGGAAAGAGAGGCATCTTCACTTGTTCCATATTGGGTAGTGAGGAAAAGAGTAACGAAAGATGAGAGGCAAAGGCAAAGGCATCTGGTTCTGGAACCAAGAAAGAGGGAAGCAAAGGACAATCGCAAATAGTCTCGCCATAAGCAATTGGAGTCCCTTTTCTTTCTTGGGAATAATGATGGGATACCAAGATGGGGTTATTTTTTTCCTCACTAGTGAAAAGGGTATTCCGTGTCGGCAAACTATAGATCACCCCCCATTAGAATGTTCCGAAGGCTGCAGATTTAACCCGTGCGTCACTGTTCATTAAGAGAGCCCATTGCCCTTGCCTCATCACGATGCAAGTGAGAAGTCCAAGACCGGCGAAACACAGCCTAGGCTCGTCCTTCGCAAATTTAAATCAAAATTTTCATGAGATCAATCATACACAAAATAATCAAACACGTGATTTCGGTTTCCATATCAAGTCTTGGACTATTCAACCAACTCACGGTTGATGAGAACAGATATGTGTAATGGATATGTAAAACGATGTGACAAACCGTTGATGGGCATTTGATAATGATATTCATTTGACACCCAATGTTGGGTTTTAGTGGTGGGGGTTGGTTTTCAGGAGAGAGGAGAGTAAGACAGGGGCAGGAGAGAGAGGAGGCCCACATCGGCGTGGCGTGGGAATGTGGGGGATTAGTTAGAGCTTGGAGGCCCATGCAAACCAAGATTTGACACCTAAGAAAATCCAATGTCAATTCCTACATCATCCCTACTACTACTAAGTATTAGGAGAAGCAAGACTTAGTGCTTTTCCACATCGGATAAATCAAAGGACGATAGATCCCTCCAAATAATTTCGAAAGGGACACCATATCTGCGTACTTGCTTTGCTTTTTTTTTTTTCCCCCTCGTCGGGAGCCCGAGGTTTTTCTTTATTTTGCTTTTGTGTTTGCCTAAGAGGATTGAGACCTCTACCTTGGCTTCTTTCTAAAAAATTGTGGCATACTAACTTCATGTTCTTATTTGATAATTCAATGTCTAAAGAGTCTTTGACAATATCGAATATTTGAATTTAAAGATATTGTGGGTTTTGTTGTGCTTTTCAAGGAATCAAATAGACTATTTTATGGTTGAAAAGGAAACTTATCGTGATTTCAAATCATGAATGACACCTTCATTATTCTACAGTATCAAGGTACTCACGCAATGGAACATTTATCACTCGGTTATAGTTTCTAACCATTATCACTTACAGAAATTCACATTAAATGCCTAATAAAATTAATCACTGAGCTTATTGACCAAACCAAGGGTAAGGTCCGTCGCTATAACAATAGCACTTTTGTGCCCACATGAGTTCAAATGTATATTACCAAACAACTAGCACACATAAAACACATTTTAAGTTCATAATTCACTCTTCTTCTTTTTTGTGATAAATGGTATCCAATAAAAATATGCATTGTAGCCATAGTGTAACTAGTTTTCGTTCGTTAATCATAGTGTGATGCAGATGTATTGCAATTATTTACTATTTTTGTTTTGTATTTTTATTGATATGCATTTTTCATATAAATATATTGTTATTTTTACCTTCCATTTGGCACCAATTGAGGAATGTGAAGAAGTGAACTATTCCATGTATGATAGTAGGCATGATAAGGTTTCTGAGGGTGCTGAAGAACATATATTTGCCTTTATTGATCTTGGTGATTATACATAAGAAATGTAAGATGTGTTGACGATGATGGTAGACATCGGTCTGCATATAGATGTGTTAGTTAATAATTAGATTTTTTGAATATGAATAGTGAAAATGAATATACACATCTTGAATTCAATGTTGAGGTTGATGTGAAAAATCTTGTCTTCTAATTAGAAATGTGCTTTAGTAATGCTAAGGAGTTTAGAGAGGCTATTAGAAACCATGTGACAAAAAATGGGAGAAACGTGAGGTTTGTTCAGAATACACCTAATAAGTTGAAAGCAATGTCTTCTAAGGGTTGTGATTGGCTTATATATACTTTCAAAGTGCGAAGGAAGCATACTTTACAAGTCAAAACCTTCAATTACATACATACATGTAATAGAGCTATAAATGGCACTAAATGGCTAGCAATCAATTACTATGAGAGGTTGAGAAACAATTTTGCATAACCAGGTCCTTCAATTAAAGAAAGAAAAGCAATAGAGCCTTAAGACTTCTTTGAAATTGTTGAGGATAATGGTTTATAGAGTTAGGGCAACAACAATGTGCATGACCACAATGATTGAGGAGGAGCAATTTTGAATTGATAAGAGCTATTGCCAAGTCTTGATGTCAACTTAGGATCCACATGTATAATCAAGACCGAGTGATATCTAGACCAATTCAAGTTTAGGGAGTTGGCATTTGTTTGGATGCAAAAATGAGTGGTTTTGTAGAAGGACGTAGGTGTTTTGTGGGATTTGATGATTGCCAATTGTCATCATGCTAGAAAGGTATACTTCTAGCAACGATAGGCGTACATGGCAACAATCGGATATTCACTTTGCATTGACAATTGTTGGACAAGAAACATACAAGAAATGACATTGGTTATTAGTTTGATTACATATAGGGATTACGGACCTTGAAAAATCAAATTAGAAGACTTTCATATATGACAAATAGAAGAGATTGGTGCAAACACTCGCAATTTTAATGCTTGAAGTAAAACATAGATTTTGCTTAAAGCATCATTATGAAAACTTCAAACAATATCACAAAAGAGTAAAACTTAAAAAACTTCTTTGGAAGAGTGCCATAAAACTAGGGTATGTGATTTTGGCTTGGCAATAGAAGAGTTGAAGGCAATAGACGCCAAAGCTTATGATTGATTGTCCTAGAGGCCTCAAGTGCAATGGACCAAGTTCTATTTCATGACAAGCTCAAAATGTGACATTTCCTCGAATAACAGGCATGAAAATTACAATAAAAGGATCATTGACGGTAGGGACAAATCTATCATCACAATGCTCAAAGTTATAGGAGTACAACTCATGAACACGATTCATAAGCAAAGGGATGGGGTGGCTAAGTACACTGGTGTGATTTATCCTAATATCTAGAAAAAATTATATATTTAAAAACAGTTTGTAGCATCTTGGATTCCTACTTGGAAAGGGGAGGATGAATTTGATTTGACTAGACCATATGAAGACAATGGGGGGTTGTTATTATTAGACGTAGATCTTGTAACTATAGAAGATGGGATATCGGTGGAATCCTATGTTGTCATGCTATGCAGCTCTTATATATAGTAGGGAAAAGCCTGAGGATGGATTCATACAAGTTTCAGTCTGGAAACATACATGCACAATTATAGGCATTTTGTGCATGTTGAGATTCTAAGGACGACTTGCTAGAGAGGTATTGCTCTCATCAAATGTGCCCAAGCAAGTTAGCATAAAGAAGAAACAAAGAAGAAAGTCAATGAATGAAACAATTAATAAGAAATTGAAGACAAGAAAGAAGAAAATTGTGCACAAGCTTGTGGGAACAAAGTTGAAGAACATGATACTACAATCGCTTGTGGGAAATTGGTGGGTTAGGCCATAACAAGTATCATTGCAACAATCCATAACATTGGCAATGGCAGCGATGGCAGTGGTATAAGCATCTTTAGCCTTCGTAGCTTATGCATCGACCCAATGTTCAGAAGATGCAATGGAAATCGAAATCACAACTTGAGATAGTTGAACTGCTTGCTTCATATTTTTTTTTTTTTTTTTTGGTAAAAGTAAGAATATATAGAGCTTTGACCAAACTATACAAAAGAGTTCACGGCACCAAAACCTGCACTCACAAAGACAAGGAGGCATTATGAGTGGAAGGGTGCCGAGATAAAAAAACACAACTAATAGAGGGACAGAAGCCAAACGGCACCAAACAAACAAGGGGCACGTAGGCCAGCCAAACAGAGGTGACCAACAAAACGGAAAACCCAAATACAAGGCAACAATCACCACCGAGAACCAAGCGACGATCGACCAACGCAGCATCCGTCTTCAATTAAGATCCACCCAAAGCAGTCAACAGTCATGGCATCTCAGAAACCGTAATGAGAAGGCAGAAACGGCAGCAACCAAGTGTGCAGAAGTCAACGAGATCTACAACCCTAAAGAAGCACCAGGGTCCCCCGAAGAGAAGATGATCGGATCAATGCCCCCAACTTTGTTGCAGCCTCTTGTTCCTAAAAGTATCGGTGACATTCCTGAAGGTGATAGCATTGTCCCTGACGGCTTTAAAAAGCTGGTTCTTCACCGCAGGGATGGCAAGGTTTTGCTCCCTAAGAAGCGGGCAATGTACTTATAAAATTCTTTGCTCGAGAGAAAGGAAGTGGCCCAACTGAGGTTGTTTCCCCACGACCCGTTCCGCCACGGAAGGTTGCATCTAGCTGCCCAAAAGAAAGCAACGCCAGCGGTGATGCGACATCCAAAAAAGAGATGATCTATAGAATCCAAAACCTCACTGCAGAAAGGACATAAAGCGTCATATATCCTACCATAATATAATAATAGAGCTTGGATAGGAAGCCTGCGTTTGGCAATAAGCCACAAGTTTATTTGGTATCTTGAGGTGACCGAGTTATTCCAGATGAGCTCATGCCAAAAGACCTGAGCCTTCTTCTTCCTGGTGGTCTCCCAAGTCGAAGCCACCGAGAAAAGGCTCGAGGTGTTCCCCTTCCAGCAAAAACAATCCAAGTTCTAGGCGAGGACCTAAAGGGGCTACTCCCAGGAATCCAAGACCATTTTTACCTTTTGGCCCGGGTTGGTGAAGAGGTCTACCACTGACGCCTGCCTGGATAGCCTAGAGCTATAAATGTCTGAATCCGAAAAAAATAAGTTCAAGGGCCCCTTAAGGTGCCAATTATCAAACCAAAAGGTCATCGAGTGGCCATCCCCAATCCTCCAAAAAAAGGAGCTACGAAATTCAGCCCTGAGTTGTAGGATTTTCTTCCAAGCCCACGAGCAAAAGGTCGGCTTCTTGGCAACACAGAAGTTCGTCCTTCTTAAAAAGGTCAAGTGAATCCACTTGCGCCATAAAGACTTTTTGTCCGAAAACAGAAGCCAAATATGCTTTAGCATGGCGGCCTTGTTGCACTCCCGAAGCCTTCAGATACCAAGGCCTCCCTCCTCTTTTGGGTGGCAGAAATCCTCCCGAGACACCTTTACAACCCCTCTACCCAAATCCAGACCTTTCTAGAAAAACTATCTGAGGATTTGCTCAATTTGATCCAAAACAGCTATAGGTAAGAAGAAAACACTAGCCCAATATGCTTGGATGGCATGAAGGACTGATCTAATCAATTGCAACCAGCCGGCAAATGAAAGAAAGCGATGGGTCCAAGATTGAACCCTGGCTGTAATGCGATTAACTAGAGCGCAGCAATCCACCTTGCTGAGCCTGGAAGTTATGATCGGAACCCCTAGGTATTAAACCGGCAGCTTCCCTTCATGGAATCCAAGGGCAAGGAGAATTTGGGTCCTTAAAGAAGGCGACCCTCCTGCAAGGTAAATCTCACTCTTGTTTGTATTAGGGTACAAACCTGTCCACTTCGAGAAGATTTGGAGGTCGTCCTTGAAGAGCTCCATCGAAGGCATATCGACTTTACAGAAAAGGAAGACGTTATCCGCGAAGAATAAGTGTGAGAGGTTTGTTGCCCTGCATCTCTAAAAGAACTTGAAATTCAGCATCGAGGAGCAGAAAGAGAAAATACTAGACAGCACCTCTATAACCAAAGTAAAAAGATAGGGAGATAAGGGATCCCATTGACAAAACCCACGATCACTAGCAAAGAAGCCATGTAATTCCCCATTCAAGATTATAGAGAATTTGGGAGTCCTCATACATGTCATAATGAGCCGAATCAAATGACAAGGGTGTTGGAGAAAACTTCTTTATTTGTTTTGAAGCTGACAAAACGTTTCCATCAGTCTAGTCTAAAGACTTCCAGACTCTACCATCAAAGTTTGAAGACCATCAAACTCAAGATTTAAAGTCCGCCCTCATTGACGCTTCCGAGACCGACGAAGAAGACTTATCCAGATGCGAGTATATCTTTAAGGTTTTGATTCGTGCAACTAAAGAAGTTCTCACGGCTGGAGATGGCATCTCGAGATCTATTATTCGCATTACAATTAATTCGTGTAATTTAGATCCATTGATTGGCGAAGTATACTTGGAAAGTTCTACTTATGAAAATCTAGATCTTGATTGTATGGGCGAGCAGGATTGGTGGGCTATCATCACATTCCTTAAGTAACTCGAGATCTCCCTAATTGATTATGTCCAACAGGTAAATTGGAAGAACTCCTTTGGAAGATGCCAACGGTTATGAAGGCATGGATGAGTATATAAGGAAGACGCTCTAGTTATTCGAGAGTGTGCGAGATAGATAAATTCCAAAGTCTGAAGCTCCTTGTTCTTTGTTGATTCAATTGTTGAGCGTAAATTTGTACTCAAAAGAGAGATTAAAAACTTGTGAGGCCTTGAGGAAGTGTAGTAGAGTCTCTACACTGTGGAATAAAGGACGTGAGACTATAACATCTCTTTTGATTTATAGTGAAATCCAGCCAATGGGCTGTCAGTGCGGGAGAGTGGACGTAGGCTTGGTCTAAGCCGAACCACTATAAACCTTGTGTTCTTATTCTCTTCCCTAAACTCTTTTATTTTGTTCATAGCTTTATTTAACTATTTAAGTCTAATTCCCTCTACATAGTTTGTAGTCAATCAGACTCAAGTTAAAAGTAAAGTTTTTTATTGCATTTTGTTAAATCTATTTTCACACCTATTCACCCCCATCTAAGTGTTCGTACTAGCACTTTCAATTGGTATCAGAGCCTATGTACTCATTTAAATTGAAGTGTTTCTACCTCTGAGTTAAAGATACATGGCTAGTATGTTGGCTCCAAGTTTGGTTGAAGGGTAAAGCAACACCAAACCGCCTTATTTCGATGGAAATGAATACGATATATGGAAAAACAAGATGAAAACATTTCTAAGATCGAAAGATCCTCTGGAATAGAATGTAATAGACAAAGGAATTATTCATAAAGCTACAACAGTCTCAAAAAGAGGGAAAGAAGTTGCAGAGGCTAGCGAGATGACTCAATAAGAGTTAACCAAGAGACAAGCTCTTGATGCAAAAGCAATTCACTCCTTATATTGTGCATTATCTCCTACTGAATATAACAGAATATCTTCTTGTGAAACAGCTAAAGAAGTCTGGGATAGGCTGCACATTACCTATGAAGGAACTGATCGAGTGAAAGAAACCATGATTAATATTCTACTCGATCAATATGAAGCCTTCAAGATGAAGTCAGGAGAATCTACTACTGACATGTTTAGCCATTTTACAGAAATCGTAAATGGTCTTGAGTATCAGGGTCAACCAATCTCAGGACTCATGAAGTTTAACAAATTGCTGCATGGACTTTCCAAAGATTGGAATCATGTAAAGACTTCAATAAGGGAAACACAAAGGATCATGCCACTCTCCGTTGACGAATTAGTTGGCACACTTCAGTCCTATGAAGTGGAGCAAACCAATGAAGAAGAAGATCCCAAAGGTAAGAAGTCTATTGCCTTAAAATCTAAAGACGATTCTAATGTTACAAACTTTGAAGACGATATGGACGATGAAGAGCTTGTTCTCATGATAAGAAGGTTCAGGAAACTGAACAAAAATGGAAGAAGATTCAATTGGAAGAAACAAAATTCTCAAAAGTTTCAAAACAAATCAGCTGAGGACGATGAATCTAATAAAGATGTGATTTGCTTTGAATGCAAGAAAAAGAGACACATCAGACCCAACTGTCCTTTACTGAAGAAAAAGAAAGGAAAAGCTGAGAAATACAGAAAGGCACTCAAAGCATAAACTTGGAATGATACTGAATGCGAAGAGAGTGATGATGATTATGCTAATATTTGTTTAATGGCAAAATCAAAATCAAACTTAGACTCTGAGATAAATACAGACTCAAACTCAGACAGTGAAATCGAGGTAAGTAGTTTAAAAATTCCTACTAAAGTCTCGAAATATATTAATGAACTTTGTCTTAGTCTCAAAACTTCACTTAAGAGGATTTCCAAGCTAAAAAGGGAAAATTCTACACTGAAGCAACAAGAAAACTTTTGGAAAGAAAAGTTTGAAAATTTAGACAAAAGTTTTGCTGTTTTAAAAGAAAATGCAGACTTTCTTTCAAAAGAAAATACTTGTTTAAAAAATGACATTTCAAATATTTCAAAAAGGTTTTCTATAGGATCTGAGAAATTGGAAAAGATTCTTTTAGTACAAAGACCTTACTTTAACAAATCAGGCTTGGGAATGACTTTTGAAACCATTCCTCTAATTGATTTTCCAAAAGTAAAAGAAAGAATCAAATAAAGACTTACAAAAGCCTTTTATAGAAATTATTTTCAAAAAATCTTTGTAAAACCTGTTGGCCGAAGTGCTCTTAGATGTTCTAAGTGTAACAGCTCAGAATATTTTGAGAAATAATGTCCTATGGTTTGGAGACCTGTTAAGAAGGATTAGGCAAAGACCGTATATTGCACTAATTCCATTGGACCCAAGAAAGTGTGGGTACCAAAAAAAGCTTGAATTTCTTTTTTAATTGCAGGTTACTATCAAGAAAAAATGTCAAATGGTACTTGGATAGTAGATGCTCAAGATATATGACAAGAGATTCAAGTTGTTTTATAAAGTTCATTCAAACAAATGGAGAAAAAGTTTCTTTTGGTGGAAATAGCAAAGGTAGAATTGTCGGATACAGAACATTAAAGATTGGAAGCCTTACGATCAATAATGTCTCATTGATAGAAGGACTAAATTACAATCTACTCAGCATAAGCCAACTGTGCGACACAGGATTCAAAATCAATTTTCAGGAAGGAATATGTTCGGGAACCAATAAAGATTTCTCTCAATCTTTCACAGGGCAAAGACATGGGAATATCTATCTTTTGGATACCAAACCAGAAAGATCTCAATGTCTAATATCAATTCAAGATGAAGCTAATCTCTGGCATCGAAAGATTGGACATATCAACATGAAGCAAATTGCCAAGATCTCTTCAAAGAAGCTTGTTCGTGGACTACCCAACCTGAAATACAAAAAATTTGACTTATGCACACCATGTGTGTTGGGAAAATAGGTTAGAAGTTCTTTCAAACCAATAAATCAAGTTTCCACTAATCGTGTGCTGCAGCTACTGCATATGGATCTTTTTGGACCAACTAGAACTCAAAGCATTGGTGGAAAGAGATATTGCCCGGTAATAGTGGATGATTATTCACGATTTACTTGAGTCTACTTTCTGGCAAGTAAGTCTGAAACATTCTCTTATTTTTCAAAATTTGCCAAGAAAGTACAAAATGAGAAATGGTATGTTATTTCAAACATACGGACAGACCATGGAGGTGAGTTTGAAATCGAGACTTTGCTAAATTTTGTGATGAATCTGGTTTTCAGCATATGTTCTCATCTCCATACACTCCCGAATAGAATGGAGTTGTGGAAATGAAGAATAGATCGTTGCAAGAAATGGCTAGAACTCTTTTAATAGGAAGCAATATTTCTTCTCGTTTTTGGGCTGAAGCAGTTTTTACAGCATGTTATATTATTAATAGAGTTTTCTTAATGCCTATTTTGGAGAAAACTCCTTATAAGTTGTTCAAAGGAAATAAGCCAATTGTTTCTTATTTTCATGTGTTTGGTTGCAAATGTTTTGTCTTGAAAAATGCAAATGATCGAATTGGTAAGTTTGAAGAAAAATCAGACAAAGGAATCTTCCTTGGATATTCAACCTCCATTAAAACTTACAAAGTATATAACAAGAAGACTCAGTCTGTGGAAAAGTCAATGAATGTCAAATTTCAAGACCCTATACAAAATCAATCGATCCAGACTCAACCTGAAGAATCTGAACCTGATCCAGACTCTACAAAGCCTACTTCCCCTGAAGCAGCTCAGACTTCAGAAAGACAACAACGAACAAATGTTGAAGAATCAACTGAAGAAATAGTTCAGCAGTCTGTCAGACCAACCAACAACTGGAAGCACAAGTCTAATCATCCCAAAGAACTCATCATTTGTGACATTGATGAAGGGATTCGTACAAAATCCAAAAGGCATGAAGAGTCTAGTGCTGTGGCTCTTATTTCTGAAATAGAACCCAAAAGCATAAAATAAACTTTAACTGATGAAAGCTGGATTGAAGCTATGCAAGAAGAGCTCAAGCAGTTCAGTGTTAATGATGTTTAGGAATTAACTCCTAAACCAAAAGGTAAATATGTTATTAGAGCCTAAATTGGTTTTCAGGAACAAGATGGACGAAAAAGGAAAAGTTGTAAAGAACAAAGCAAGACTCATGGCCAAAGAATATACGTAAGAAGAAGGGATAAACTATGATGAGACCTACGCACCAGTAGCAAGGTTAGAAGCAATTAGATTATATTACTTACTTTTGCTTGTTATAAGAATTTCAGGTTATTCCAAATGAACGTCAAAAGTGCATTCCTAAATGGATTTATCGAAGAGGAAGTTTATGTGGAACAACCTTCCGGTTTTGAAGACCTAAGGAAACCAAACTCTGTATTCAGACTGAAAAAGGCTCTATATGGTTTAAAGCAAGCACCTCGAGCTTGGTACGACAGGTTAAGTAAGTTTTTAATTCAAAATGGTTTTGTTAAAGGAAAAGTTGACACTACTCTGTTTATTAAAAGATAAGGTAAAAACTTTCTACTTGTTCAAATCTATGTTGATGATATTATATTTGGATCTCCTAATGAAAATCTGTGCAAGAAATTCTCTAAGTCTATGCAGGATGAATTCGAGATGAGCATGATGGGTGAACTATCCTTCTTTCTCGGACTACAAGTAAAACAATTAAAGGAAGGAATTTTCATTCACCAAGAAAAATATGCTAAAGAACTTGTTAAAAAGTTCGGTTTGAAGAATTGCAAAAAGACCGATATACCAATGTCAAGTTCTTCGAAGCTGGACAAGATGAAGGAGGAAAGAAAGTTGATCAGAAGCTGTACAAGAGTATCATTGGTTCACTCCTCTATCTTACTGCTTCTAGACTTGACATTTTGTTTAGTGTTTGCATTTGTGCCAGATTTCAATCAGATCCCAAAGAATCTCATCTAAGTGCTGCAAAACGCATCATCAAATACGTTGCAACAATCTCTAAATTAGGTCTATGGTATCCCAAGGATGTAGACTTTACTCTTCTTGGATATTCAAACGCAGATATAGCAGGATGCAAAGTTGATAGAAAGAGCACATCGGGCACTTGTCAATTGCTTGGTAATAGGACAGTATCTTGGTTTTCAAGAAAGCAAAGTATTGTAGCTCTTTCAACAGCAAAAGCAGAGTATGTGGCTCTTGGAAGTTGATGTTCTCAAATCTTATGGATAAAACAACAACTAAGAGATTTTGGAATCAAAGACTCATACACTGAGATCAAATGTGACAACACCAACGCGATTAATCTTACCAAGAATCCAATTCTTCATTCAAGAGCAAAGCATATAGAGATTCGACACCATTTTATTAGAGACCATGTTCAAAATGGAGAAGTAATGATCCAATTTATTGACTGAAAGAATCAGCTGGCAGACATATTTACAAAGCCATTGGAGAAAAGTCTATTTGAGTCTATTCGATCCAGACTTAATATCTTAAAATCTGAAGAAGCTTAGGCTCAAGGGATAAAAGTTTGAAGATGTTCAAACTCAGAAGATCAAGAATTACAACTTCTTCAAGGATTGCAAGCAGGGGACCACATCATATGCGTGGGGGTCCTACTCATTTTGACCTGACTGAGGAGGGAGAATCTCCAAGGCAGCAGCAGAATCCACAACATTCTCAACTGTGCCATTCTTCTCAGGCTAAACCATAGGAGTCTCAGCAACAACAAGCGGAGGAAGAAATTCTTGAAGATGTAGAACTAGTAAGGACTCTTAAGCCTGCATTTACTTTCAAACTCTACTCTGCCTTGAAGGAAGAAGGTTCTGCAATGACCTTTATTGATGAATTTTTTAAAGAAAAAGGGTACCGAAATGAGTCCTATTTTTTAAGAGCAATGGAACGTTTGGGAATTGCTCCTGCTGGTTCGGTAGAAAGGGCTTTTGCGAACTTCCCAAGTGATCCACGTGTTGGAGGATTTAGTCAACTAGAAGGAAAAGATGATGATGAAAAGATGATGATGAAAAGATGTTCACTCATTTTAAGTCTAGAATGGGTGTTGCTGTGAACATTCGAGGAAGAAGAGCAGATATGTTTCGTTCTGAGGAACATAAGCGAGTTTACTCTAAGTTGCTGAAGCGAGGGGTGATGAACCCAAGGAGCGTGGATTTTGATTTTCTCGATTCTCTGAACATGAAGTTACGGGAGAAATTTACTTTACTTCAACTTGAACGATTTTGCTCTGAGACAGCCGTAGCACATCCAGAACTTACAGCGTATTTCTATTCCAATCTAAGCTTTTTAGATGCGAATAGATTTTTTTTCAGTGTTAGAGACCAAGATTATGTGGTTGATATGGACACTCTGGCTGATGTGATTAGAGTGGAGAGAGGGATGTTCCAATCAATTAGTGTGTCTATTGGTCATGCCACTATGGAGCTTGTTCGAGACAGAATTGCAGAAGGCCGGATTTCGTACTTAAGGATGGGTGCCTCAAATGTCTTGCTCCATAAGATTGTGATTAATTGTCTCAGATCCAAATCCACATCAAAGATTGACGTCTCCAATTTAGAAGCGAAGCTGATGTATGCCATCAATGTTGGTCACAAGTTCTCTCTGCCGCATACTATCATGTTTCACATATATAGGTCAAAGGTAAAGGACAAGGGCCAACTTCCCTATTCAGCTCTTGTTACTCGGCTATTCAGACATCTTAATATTCAACCTCCCAAAATTCTGTGTGTTCGAACCTATGATCCAATGGTGGTGGGACTGAAGATGGTTTCAAAGATGCGTCTAAATGAGCTAAATAAGGCTTTAGAAAGATTTAAGGAGAAGACCCCTATTAAGACTCGTCAAGACCCTGTGGCTGCAAAACGGAAAGGCAAGGAGCCCATGATAGCTCCATCTAAGAAGAGGAGAGCACTCATCTTGCAGGATGAAGAAGATGAGGATGACATCACCATTTTCGCTCTTGCCTTAAAGAACTTATAACGTCTTGTTCCAGAGACAGAGGATAGAGAGAACCAAGATAGAGAGGAAATAGAGCAGAGGAGTGAAGAGAAAGAATCGATGAGGAAAGAAGAAGAAGAAGAAGAAGGAAGAACTGCAAAAGAAGAGCAAAGAGGAGAACAAACAGAAGGAGAAAGTCATGGTGATTCTCTAGCAGAGGATGAAGGACAAGGTCATTGTGACATTGAAGAAGAGACAAAGCATAAAGAGAACTTCTCTCCACTTGAAGGCACTGAAATAGGGGGAGCTGCTGATAAAAGAGGTACTCATTCACTTGCTTTTACCAGTGATGATGTCAGTTGTTCTCCTGCCAATCCAGAAGATATATATGCCTCTCAATTTCCTAAAGATGATAATGAGGTTTCATCTCAAAGTCTGGATGTTCATGCTGAAGTTCCATCATCTGCCAACACTCCACAAACTGATCATGCTAAAGCAAGTACTCAAACTGACAACTCAGCAGACCTTAAAAGATTGCTTGATGTTCTTATGGAGATCAGAGGACAGATTTATGCTTTGGGATGTGAATTTCAGAAAATGCAGAATGCTAATCAAGTTACTTCAGTTTCATTGCACGACCAAGTTCAAGCCCTTAATCTTCAAGTTCAAGCAACTGCAAAGGGTGAGGAGGTAGCGCAACTGAAGAAGGATTTGAGAAAGCTGGAAGAGACTGTCACGTCTATGGGAGATTTCTAGCTCGTTCGCGTTCCAAAACAATCTTAATTTTATCTAATTACCTTTTTAGTCTCTACCTTTTTGCTGTTGACAAAAGGGGGAGAAGTTGGTGCATATTTATCTTTGATTTTTTATTTTGACTTTATCTTATCTTTGTTTGGTTGTGACTGGTTTGGACTGTGTTTTAATCATTTTAATGCTTGCGGTATCTTAAGCATTGTTGGTAATTATGACTTGTTTTCTGTGAATGCAGAATCAATACTATTTTTATCCTAATTCATTTATCTTTTATGAGATATCTTTGTTTGCTTGAGTATTGTTTTGCAGGTCAAAAGTATCAAAATCTGCAAGAAAGTTTTTGTCACCATAAAAAATGGGGAGATTGTTGGAGAAAACTTCTTTATTTATTTTGAAGCTAACAAAACATTTCCATCAGTCTAGTCTAAAGACTTCCGGACTCTACCATCAAAGTCCGAAGACCGCCGGACTCAAGATTTAAAATCCGCCTTCATTGACGCTTCCGGACCGACGAAGAAGACTTATCCAGGATGCGAGTATATCTTTAAAGTTTTGATTCGTGCGACTAAAGAAGTTCTCACGGCTGGAGATGGCATCTTGAGATCCATTATTCGCATTATAATTAATTCGAGTAATTTAGATCCGTTGATTGGCGAAGTATATTTGGAAAGTTCTACTTATGGAAACCTAAATCTTGATTGTATGGACGAGCAGGATTGGTGGGCTATCATTACATTCCTTAAGTAACTCGAGATCTCCCTAATTGATTCTGTCCAACGGGTAGATTGGAAGAACTCCTTTGAAAGGTGCCAACGGTTTTGAAGGCATGGAGGAGTATATAAGGAAGACGCTCTAGTTATTCGAGAGTGTGCGAGATAGATAAATTCCAAAGTCTGAAGCTCCTTGTTCTTTGCTGATTCAATTGTTGAGTGTAAATTTGTACTCAAAAGAGATATTAGAAATTTGTGAGACCTTGAGAAAGTATAGTAGAGTCTCTACACTGTGCAATCAAAGACATGAGACTGTAACATCTCTTTTGATTCATAGTGAAATCCAGCCGGTGGGCTGTCAGTGCGGGAGAGTGGACGTAGGCTTGGTCTAAGCCGAACCACTATAAACCTTGTGTTCTTATTCTCTTCCCTAAACTCTTTTATTTTGTTCATAACTTTATTTAACTGTTTAAGTCTGATTCCCTCTGTCTATAGTCAATCAGACTCAGGTTAAAAATAAAGTTTTTCATTGCATTTTGTTAAATCTGTTTTCACACCTATTCACCCATATTTAGGTGTTCGTACTAGCACTTTCAGAGGGAATCCGAAAGCCAACTGAACAGTCTCAAGGAACTCCCAATCGATAGTGTCGTAAGCTTTCCCGAAATCCACTTTTATTATGTATTTAGGCGAGTAGGAGTGAAGGTGGAAGCTAGAGAAAAGCTCCTGTGCCGAAAGGATATTATCTCTGATCCGCCGACTTTTTACAAAGGTACTTTGGAAAGGCCCAATAACATTCTATAGGACCGCTGCAATCTAATTGGCCAAAACTTTGGTGATACATTTGTAAATGGTATTACAACAGGCGATGGGCCTGTAGTCATCCACCGAAGTCGCATTAGGGCTTTTTGGCATTAAGACCAAAATTGTGTTGTTGTTAATCTCCCTTAAGAGCCTACCCGAGACGAAGAAGTCTTTCGCCGCCATCATGACCAACTGGCCCACCATTCTTTAGTTATGCTTAAAGAATTCGACTGTGAAGCCATCAGGTTCAGGTGCTTTATCTCTAGGCAAGGAAAAGATAGTGTCTCGAATCTCTAAGTCAGAAATGGGCCGATCAAGAAAGCTAACTTGGTCAACACTGAGGGGGAACCGGATAACCTCCTAAACCTCCCGAACCAAGGGCCTCTTGTTCACTACCCTAGGCGATAAGAGATTTTGGAAGTGATTGACAAAGTGTTGCTGCACCAGCTCAGAGTTAGTGATTTGAGTACCAGATGCATCCATAACGGAAAGGAACTCTATTTCTAGCTTGTCCCTTGTTGACATAGTGATAAAAGAATTTAGAGCTTCGGTCACCATCCTTAAGCCACTTGATTCTAGACTTTTGTTTGAGAAAAGATTCCTCCTTAGCACACAGGTCCAAGAAAATCCATCACTAGCATTTCTCCAACTATGCAAGAACATCAGAGGTCAAGTCTTGCTGGTGACTAAGCTAAGTGGTCCTCGGAGCTACCCTCGCTTCAGAAGTCCTGACGGAAATGTTGGAAAAAGATTTTTTGTTGAGAATTTTGAGCTGAGCTTTGAGGGATTTAAGCTTGCACACCAATCTGAACATGGGTGCCCCCTCACCAGGCTCCTCCTAGACTTGTGAAACAATTGAGTTAAAATCCTGGTGTTCCTTCCAAAAGTCGAAGAACTTCCTTCGAGGTACCGGGTTTAGCACTTTGACCACCATAGGGGAATGATCAGAGATACCTAGTGCAAGGAAGGAAGCCTCTGAGTAAGAGAAATCCCGGTTCCATTTAGAATTGACAAGAACCCTGTCAATCTTCCTTGCCTTTCACGAAGCTCCAGAAGAGGTAGTCCAGGTAAACCGGAAACCAACGTACCTGAAGTTGTCTAGCTCAACCTGAAGTAAGAACTGTCTAAACTCATCAAAATACGGAATCTAAGCGTCAGTGCCCCCCAGCCTATCAGACGAATCCCTGATAACATTAAAGTCACCAGCCACTAACCAAGGCGAATTCTACAAAGCTGCACTCTTGATGATAAGGTCCTCCCATAGCGGCCTTCTAGAAGGGAAAGTGTGCTCATCGTAGACCACCGAGATACAGCACTTCACATCGGAAGAAAAGCATCTTTAGGTGACCATGAATCACCTGGGCATCAACCGAGGACTCTTCAAAGCTAACAACTACAGGGTTCCAGCCAATCCAAATCCTCCCTCTTGGAGTGCTGCTATAGTTTGCCACCCAGCGCCAATCCTGCAAAAGACTTGAAGAGATAGAAGGGAAGAAAGCTTCCGGAACTTTAGTCTCCAAAAGACTAACCAAACAAAGCCCAATTGAAGAAACCAGAGTTCGCACCTCAGCTTGCCTAATAGGGTGAACAAGAACCCTAACATTCCAAAATCCTATATACATATGTAAAGATACTAATATAGGAAATGAAGGAGGAGCAACTTACCTCCACTTGGGAGGTTTCCAACGAAAGGCCGCCGATGCCACAAGGGTTGTAGCAGGCGGTGGATCCAAGGTAATAGTCGGCAACTTATCTTGCATCGTATCCGGCCTTATATAATCAGCTTTCGGGGATGGACAAGGAGAAAGTAAGTCCTTATCCGAGTAGCTAGAGATGCTAGCGGAGGCATCCTAATCCGCGCCTTGATCAAGCGAATTCAAGATATCCGCACCAGGGCTAAACAATGATACCACCACCTTTGAAGGAATACTCATACCCTTGATCGGCTTGCGTGAAGACGCAGAAGGCAAAGCCCTCTCCGAGACAGCAGCTCTTGGCCTCCAGACCTGCTCTTCCTCTCCAAAGCTATCCAGACGAGAGAAGGGACCTTCCTTCGACAAGACAGGCTTTTTCTTTTTTCCTTTAACGTGTTTCCAGGCCTGTTCAGGCTCTTCCTGAACTTCAGCTACAACCAGAGCTGGAACGGGAGCCACTGTAGAGGCCGAAGGAGGAGGGCCAGCCTAGGAGTGTTACGGAGCTTGAATCGGTCTGGTAGAGGCAGGGAGATCCTCTCACTTGTGGCCGAAAGTGCCACAAGAAGGGCATTCGACCAGCAACCATTCAAAGTCAATGGAGATCGTGCGCGAGACCCCATTCAAGACCACATTAACGGACTTGCATCTTGGCTGTTTAGAGTGAATCTCAACACACACCCTAGCAAAGGAAATCATTTTCATTTGCTCTGTTCGTTGATCCACATAGAGGGGTTTCCCCACCACATTTGCAATCGCACTTATTGCTGGCGCCGACCAGAAATCGAAGGGCAAGTTCTTCAACCGATTCCAAGCCAGGACGGAGGATTGGCTTTCTTTCTTAAGGTCCAAAAGTGGCTGCCACTGCCAAAGAATGAGAGGAACTCTCGCTACCATAATAGGTCCATCCTCAATGATCTTTCTCCTAAACATTGGGTCGGGGATGTGAAAGAAGAAGAAGCCTTGATCATTAGCCATTACTTCCACTAGCATAAGGCCCCAAGCGTGTATCAAGGACTGCCCGTGAGCTTAAAGGGAAGCTTCCTTTCTACGTAGTACCCCACAAGGCACTCGTGCCATTTGGGATCAACCGCCTCCAGCACCTCCTCGGCCAAATTAATAACCAGTTTATCACCCACAAAGGTAGGCGAGACATAGGATAAGTCATATCCTCTCGCAGCAAGTTTAGCAACACTAGCCCAAGAACGAGTAGGGGGCTTCGAGCTTGCTGGAATCTGGCCAGAAGCTTGAGGAAGTTTAGAGGAGGAACGAGCACAACTACGTCCTCGGGAACGTCCGCCATGGCCTGGAGCCTTAGAAGCCTTTCACTAAATCTGCTCCGACGCAGCAAGAACCCCCTCCATTAGGGCCAGCCTAGCCCGGAACCAACAACGATTGGGCAAGGGGCGTATGGGGAGTACTACCCTTTAGTCTACCTTCTCCACGCTTAGCCTCATTTAAGAGGCCTCCCACAACAATAGGGGCAGCAGCCATAAATGCAGAAAACCACCTCAATCAACCCTAAAGACAACTCACAACCTAATATAAGTCCATTGCAAGGAAGGAGTGTCTTACCAGGCTTCGGAAGGAAGAAGAAAGGCAACTAAGCCTAGTTTCCAACACTTAGACCCATAGGACAACTTACTTGCCTAGCATAGCCTTGTTGCGAGGAACCATTCTTTGAACGAACCAGGGAGGGCCAGAGGACTTGCAGCCTAAATCAGCAACAACGGCTCGGTGGGACTGAGAGTAGGTGTGAGGCGAACCTACCCACCGAAACTTGGCCCCAAAGATTGACCTAAATGCTTGCTTCATTTTTTGATAACATTTCAAAAAGGAAAAGGTTATTGGACGAAAATGCCCCTCGGTCATATTAAGATTTGATTGGTTGATATTCTTGAGGTATTATTTAAAACGAAATTTGTCATTTTAGATTCTTATTTGAGATTGAGTTTATTACTTCAAGCATTTATTTGAGACGAAGTTCATTTGGACTTCTCTTTTGAGAAAATACCTCCCCTTTGAAATTTTCCTTGATATAAATTATATATATTATCCAATCTAATACCCTAAAACATTCCAACTTTAGATTTTGTCCCAACTTTACCTTCTATTTTTTAAAAAGCCTCTAACTTTAAGTTCAATCATAATTTCTACCATAAACTTTTTGTTATCCCATAGAAAATCCTCAACTTTTTGTCCTTTCCCAATTCTATCCTAAACTTTTTTTTGTCCTACAAGAAACTCTCACCTTTAGGTCTTGTCCAATTTTACCATTTAATTACAATTTTACCCCAAAATTTTTATAGTCTTATAAAAAAAACCACAAATTTTTACTTGTATCACAAATATGTCCCCATTAACCCTTCGTCCAAAATTTCCCATTGACAATCGAGAAATAAAAAAACTCCCTATCATGAATGGTTTGTGCATCCCAAGTACGAGCTCTTCGACTACGAGAGATGGAACATTCCTAAGCGAGAGAGATCGAAAATTGAGTGCAAAATCACTAAAGGGCAATTTTGGCAGAAGGTTAATAGATCACTTAGGCTGCGTTTGTTTGCAACTTGTTTCTATTCCTAGGAACAAAAATTTCTGTTTTTTTTTCTTTTAACAAAAAAAAGCGAATGTAAACGCGTTTGTTTGCGTTTTTGTTCCAAAACTATTTTTTTGTTCCCAAAACACATTTTGAAACAAAAAAAAAAAAAAAAAGTTATTTCTTATTTTTAAACAAAATTTTGGAATAACTTTTCTCTCTCTTCTATTTTCTTCTCTCTTTTTTTCTTGTCTTTTCTTCTTCTTTTTTTTTTCTTTTTTTTTTCTTTGGCGGCCTCGCCCGCCCACGGCGAGGCTCGCCGCCCCGCGAGGCCGAGCGTCGCCGTAGCTAGGCGAGGCCGACCTCGAGGCCGGGTGAAGGGCCGGCGAGCCTCGCCGTGGCCGGGCGAGGCCGCCGGCCCCCGGCCCTCGGTCGCCGCCATGGCCGAGGCCATGGCCAAAAGAAGAAAAAGAAAAAAAGGAAAAAAAAAAAAAGGAAAAAAAATAAAAATAAATAAGAAAATAAGAAAAAAAAAAGAAAAAAATAAAATAAAAATATTAAAAAATTAAAATAAATAAAAAAATTATACAAATTTACCAAACGTGTTTCTATTCTTTTTATATTTCTAAACAGATTTACCAAACGTGTTTTTTGTTCAAAAATTATTCCCAAAAAAAATATTTTTTTCTATTTCTCGTTACTGCGAACAATTTTTAAATGTAAAATGTTACCAAACGCACCCTTAAGTGCTTATGGTAAAAAAAAATTTCGACTAGAAAAATTACGTGGCTTTTATAATTAAAAATTTACTTGAGATAAAAAAATTTTGGCACTAAAACAATCACTCTTTAACTATAATTGGCATTAAATTGATCACTTTTTAATCAGTTATACAATATTGTTTAAGGGTAATATGTTAAATAGACACATCAGAGTCACGTAGGATTGAAAAATTAATACCCAGATCAGAGTTGGTTCTTAATTACTCTCTTTTTTAAAGAAAAACTTTGGACATTAAAGTCGGAGCGGTCGACAATTTTCGACGATTTCTAGTGTCCTTCTCCCCCTATATTATCATCATGTGTTAGCGGTGGGGTCTGGGGAACGGTTCTGAAAGCGGGTTGGCCCGACTGGATCGGACGGAAAGCGAGTCGATTGTCCGTCCGGCGCTCGCTAACGTCCCGATCGTGGTGGAGACGAGGGGAAGGGGACGCCGAAGATGGAAGGAGAAGAAGGGGAGGGGCTGCGGCTGAGCAAGAGGTTCTCCGACAAAGCGATCGCCGGCGCCGGCGGCGGAGGAGGGGAAGTGGACTACAAGACCAAGGCCGGCACGGCGTGGAGCCACTCCTACCTCAACCAGAAGCCCTGGCACCCCCTCTCCTACCCTAACCAGCGCCGCAAGTGGATCGCCGAGCAGCTCCACGCCGAGCGCGACCGCCGCGCCGACGAAGTCGCTCGCGAGGTCTCCAAACCCCCCTCCCTGTTCGCCTCGTGCTTTTCCGATTTGGTTTCCGTGTGATTTTGATCGATTTGTTGGTTGGTTGGTTGGGTTCTGCAGTATGCTCAAGAGCAGGACTTCTTTCGCCAGACTGCTCTCATCTCCAAGAAGGAGAAGGAGAAGGTACGGTTGTGGCTCTTTTCGCTTCGTGTTATTTTGTGATGGCTTCCAATTCCCATTGCTGTCCTGTTATCGCTGCTGTAGATTGTCGCGACACTATGCGGCTCCGGTTTTTAGGCTCGTTTTGTTGCACGAGCTGTGTTTTCTTCTATCCTTTGGGTACACCTTTAGTTTCTTGTTCCGATTCGGGACGATCCCGTTGAAATTGGGGGTTTCACCTTGGTCTTGATTGGGTTTCCTGAAGGGGCCGAAAGGGAGTTTATTGACACTTCAGAGACATGAATGTAGCAATGCCAGCCATCCATTACTTCCTAGGGACACTTGACAGACAGTGAGAACGACACCTGCTTTGCAATGTCTGCCGGCCAATATTTAATGAGATGGTTACCATAATGCTAATTTTATCTTGATGAGGATTAGAAATGTGTGACCTTATTCATATCCTGCTGTTTTCGGGGTCTAAAATTATCTTCTTCTTTTTTAAATAACGTAGGTGGAGGTTATGAAGGCTGTTAGCTTCATGTATGTTAGACCGCCAGGTTTCAATCCTGAAAGCGCCAAAGCTGCAGAAATTGAGGATGAGCGGAAGAGGCAGGCGCAGAGTAACCCGAATCAGGACTCACTCATCAGTGGAGCATCCAGTTCAATGTACTAACTACTAAGCATTCGCATACTCTTCTTGGTGACTCCTTTTTGTTTTTGTTACTGGTGAGGACCAGCACATGCCTTTATTATGTTTGTTACCAGTTCCATTTTATGACTGGCAGGCCTCCTGAGCAAAGAGATCACCCTGCTGAAGAAAAGAAAAAACCTAGGCCAAAAGATGTTTTTGGGCGTTCATTGCCAACAGAAGCAGAGTTTGAGATCCTTAAAAATGCTCCACGGTACCTTTTGATGCTTGCTTTATTTCAGCCCAATTGGAATGTCTTGCCATGATAGTAGGGTAGCAAGTTTCCTGAAGGGAGTGTCTTCTTTTTCCATTTGATGGCACTGCTTTGGGTAATGATTTTGCACGTTTGTATAAAACACCGTGAGAGAGTTTTAAGCAGCATTCTCGTTCTTCATAATAGGACTCTTACCCCATGTTTGATGCTATAATGCTGAATTGACCTCGTTCATATTGTTTTTTGTAGTCTTTGCAATGGTCAGGTCAAAGTGTCGCTGGATGTAGCACAGTGTATCTTCTAGTACTAAGATTTTAACAAAATTGGTTTAGATGATTTGTAATCATGTTCATGCTGTACTTCCTGACCGTAAATTGTTGAGAAAAACAGTTAAATAGATATGATCCTCAAACTTCAGGTTAAGGGTTTGAATCTTGGCACTTCCTCGTGTATGTCATTTACTGTAATTACTTTCACGTTATTTGTGCCTCATGTAAGGTTTGGCTTCCAGCCAAGGGTGAATAATTGATCAAATGTGTGATATGCATTGTGGGTCAGTTTTCCAGTAGTGTTGTAAAAATCGTCGGATACACGATCTGAATCACACAATTCGGTTCTGTTCAACCTTCGATCAATTCGTCCCATACTCATGAATCATCAGAGTGCATGAATCTTAACCGAACTGCACAACCCTATAGAAATCATACAATAGTATATGGTTTAGGAGAAAAATGATACTTTGCACCATTGTGCTTTGTAATAGAGGTTGGGCTCAAAAGTATTGGGTTCTAAAGAGAAAAAATGAGCTGAAAATTGAAAAAAGCAGCTATAAGGAAAATGGGGAAAAAATGTGGAAACATGCCAGCGGACCTTGGTTCTCTCAGGCCTCAGGCTAGCAAAGGAACTTGTAGAGCTGCTACACTGCTTGTTGTCAGCTCCTGACCAGCTGTCACTGGGTCACACACCAGCCGTTGCCACCTCTGGCAATGACACCAGCCTTCCCAAGCTTCTGACCCTCCATTGAGCTTGTGCAAATCGCATGCCTCGGACGACAGTCACACTTGAGTATTTAAGATTAGTCTCGCCTTTTTAGCTGGCTTCAACAGACCAAAATGGAGTTTTTATATTTTTGTGTGTGTTGATTTTTAGGTTTCTTTTGAGTGTTTTAGGACTTTTTCATTTTGCCTTTGTAACCTTCAGAGGTTAGAAGCTAGAATGGGTATAGAGCAATGTCAGTATTAAGTATAGTTCTCTCAACAATATTGATATAAAATGCTTTTATGCGTTTTTTGGCACCTAATGGCTTGATTTAGTATGAAATGCTTATTTGCTGGAGTTTTTTACAACTTTTTACTGAACATTATGATTGATGATTTGATTTGATTCATGATTCAGAATATAGGGTTTGTGATTCATGATTCGGATTGCAATTTAACAACACTGTTCCAGAAAGCTAAAGTTTTGGAGGAAAAAACAGATAATTCCCGCTGAACATACTGGTTGCATTGTCATTTCTAGCCTGATTTTATGTTTATTTCTCCCTGGAGCTATGCTGGAATGTATATATCATCAGCAATTGTTCTTGTGGAGCATATGCATATAGCTTTCTAATTCCTTAACGTGTATCATGTGGCGTGGCTCTGCGCCAGTGTTGATTATTGCACAATTCATTTCCCACAGCCATGGAAAGAGTTTCATTTGTCTTAGACATGGACTTTTTCCACAGTTGGAGCTTTTGAAGTAAGCCAATCTCCTCAGTTTATGCTGAGATCTTAATGCCTCTTGGAATACCAATAAGAAATTCATTATAACCGAATGAAGGTTCCTGAGTGTCTGAGACTGAGTCTTACAACTCTCACATAAGATCTCATATTATATTGGTTATAGGTGCACAGGAGGATCCATGTTTCTGACTCTAATTAGTAGGTGGAGGTCTGGATGTGTCATTATTGATTTTACTTAATTTGCACGTTTGATGTCAAGTACTCTGAGCTTTATCTTCTATAGCATGTTATGCTGTGATTATTCTTGCATTTATTCATGCAAAAAAAGTTAATTTATCATCTGGACCAGTTTCATATGCATATTGATTTCCAATTGTATTTTACAGGATGGAAACGGGTGCTCCTGCAAGGGTGAAGCCATTTGGGATTGAAATACGAAACGTTAAATGTTTGAGATGTGGGAACTTTGGTCACCAAAGTGGTGATCGTGAATGTCCATTGAAGGATGCCATAATGCCAAATGAAGAGAGTCGACTAAAAAGAGATGATCCGTTGACTGCCATCCTGGCCCACACAGATCCAACCGAGGTTAGGATAAACTTTATAGGTTGTGTTGGCATTGTCCGAAATTTGTGCACTATTTCGTTTCTTGATTATCAGCTTTGCAGTTCTCGTCTTTCCAGGAATATTGTCACACTTATCAATATTGTGAGATGCTTTTGCTTCTGCTTCATTTATCTTTTTCTGGCCTTTCCTACTAGCTGGACTAATATTCTGTAAAATAATCTCTAATTTCAGTGAAATATGTTTATTAAATCATCTTAAATAATCTCAGTTTTTGGCCTGTCATTGTGAATTTTTTTGTTCTTACTAGCTGATGAAATGCCTTTGTTATTTTAATTTGAGTATTCATGGTTTCTGTGCACATGCTCAACCTTCACTGTATATGGAGCGGGTTATGTTTTTTTCTTATGAATAATATCATTCTTTGGCTTTGCAGCCTCTGAAATGGGAACTGAAACAGAAACCTGGCATGAGCCCCCCACGTGGAGGTTTTAATCCTGATGATCCAAACCAGCAAATAGTTGCTGAGGACATATTCGACGAGTATGGAGGTACAAATTTCCCACCAGCAAAACAGTGATAGACTGTAATGTAATGTCATGCTAATTGTGGTCATCTTCAAATGGATAGGTTTTCTTGGCACCAATAATATTCCGGATCTGCTGACCAACTTTCCTGCAAGCAAACCAAAGAAACAAAAATCCTCAAAGAGGCGAAGGCACAAAAGGCAGTCATCTCCTGATAGTAGAGAGGACTTTGATGAAGATGGATCCTCTTCATCTTCTGATTATGAGGAGAGAAGGTCCAAGAAGGAAAAGAAGAAACATAAAAAGATGCACAATCACTCTGAATCAAGTTCTTCTGATAATTCAGAAGCTGATAAGAAGCATCGCAAAAGGAGCAGGCACGAGCATCAATATTCGTCTGAGGATTCCGATATTGATAGGCATCACAGAAGTAAAAGGAGCAAAAAGAAGCAGTCACGCTCAAGGGATTCTGAAAATAAAGAAGTTGATAAACGCCATAGACATGAAAGGAGCAGGCGGGCACGGGACCACTCTCCTTCATATTCGTCTGGGGATTTTGATTCTGTTAGCCGCCAGAGAAGTAGACACCGTCACCATTAGTGCAGTCGCTCTCTGAACTCAGAACACTTGACAGTCAAATTTCATGAGGGTCAACTACTTCCCAAGGGACGACTGGGTATGAGACAAGACACTAGTCGGGAAGCCTTGTGGATTATTGATGAAGTAAGGAAATGCGAAGTCAGTACTCTTGTATGATGAATAGCTGCTTCCAAACACAAGGGCCTTTCAAAGCTGTCCGGCTTATGGTTTCTGCGCGACGTGGGCTTTGAGCAAATAGGGCGAGTTGTATAACTGCCATCTTACTATGTATTCGATTCGCTTTACCCATTTAGAAGTCTTCTTGTAGTGATCATTCTGTGAGTAAGGAAGTCCCCATCTAGGCTCTGTTGTAGTTGAAGAAATGCTGTGGAGGTCTATGGAAACTCTGTTAGAAATGTGAGATTAAGTATAAAGTTGTGCCATCCTTGATTACGGGATTCTTTGTGAAAGTGAAAAATCGATTCCGTTATGCTCCCCAACATTTTTAGGACTAGAAAGCCTTGCAGAAATTGTTCAAAGTTTAGACTGTCAAACCAAATTGATCGAAATTGTTGACACTGTTCTTCTTGACGAGCTTGCTGTCCAGTTTGGTTTATTGGCAATTTTCATATTGAAAGAAGATTTTGTTAGTTAACTACTCGTAGACACTAATGAAGTTTACTCAAATTAATTTCACTTTTTGAGAAGCTTCGGAAATTGAAGAAGTACACGTTTTGAGGAAGCCAATTACTTCAAATACAAAATTTAGAGCATATTTGATCAGATTAACAAGCGGCCTAAGCTTTGAAAAAATTAGTCTCCGATTCTTGATGATGCATTAAAAATTGTAATCTTTTCTTAATTAGTGACTAACAAGGAGGCAAGCATTCCTAATCACCTCGAGTGGGACCGGGAGATATAGGCTTGATTGCAAATCGCACGGCCGGGTTGAAAACCGAAGAAAGAAGCTTGGAGCGCTATCCAAAGCAGAGTAAACATGGCGGTCGCGAGGATGTTGGCGTCGGCGGCGAAGGGGGCGGCGCCAAATTCCGTCCCGCCGCCGGGGGATTGGCACAGGCCAAAGATCTGTCGAAAGGGAAGGAAGCGGAGCAACCATCGGCTTCCTCGGAGCTGGGCAAGTTCATGGGCATCCCCGAGGTTTCTCGGTCGGAAACTGCCGTCTTGGTCTCCAGGTTCATTAAGCTCCACACTCGCCAGGTCCTCTCTCTCTCTCTCGGTAGTTAATTCGGTCCGATGATCATTAAGCACTCCAGGTGTTAGATGAATTAACTTTTAGAATGTGAGGAACGTAGATACAGAAAGGAATTGTTGAGAAAGAAGGAAAAAAAGGGATTTCTTTTTGTTGGCGATTAGAAAGAAACTATTCTATTGATTGAAATGTTACAGCGAGCGGTCCGTGATAATCATGTGATGCTTATGCTGAATCTTGATCGGTCTTGTGAAACGAAGCCAGATTTGCCACCTTGGAGCTGAAATGGTGGTTCTTAGCCAGAGGATATCGTCAATGTATTTGTGAAGTCCTAGATTGATGGTTTTTTGTGTAAATCCCAGGCTGGTGGTTTTAAGCATTAGAGACTAAGAATTTGGTTCCTTTACATATGTTTTTTGTTGGGATTCATTGAATTTCTCGGGTTAGCAATGGAGTTGCTTTAGTTGCCACATTTGTCTGGTGCACTAGTTTCATTGGATCATCATGTCCTTGAGACTTTTCCTGTGCAGAAAAATCGTGTCAAGCGAAAACCTCAGAGTAACTTCAGTTCTGTCGAAATGGATTTTATCCTTCGTGGGATTCCTTGTGCAGACCATAGGTTGTAGGTAACAAGCAAGTTTTCTGCCACAGATGTCGCAATGATACTTCACCCCGACACCTGACAAGTACTTGGAACTACATTAGTGTCACCATATACTCTTCACTCTCCTTCACATGATCATAATAGTGATGAGACTATATACCTACGCTACCTCTTCGGCTTACCTTCCATTCTGGTCCCTTAGATTTTTGGAGTTCTTATTTATTCAGCTTGACGCTGTCCTGTCACCTGCAGAATCCTGGAATCAAGAAGGACGTTCTTTGCGAAGAGAAGTTAAAGAGCATCTTGGAAGGAAAAGACAGGGTGGGTATCTCGGAGATTGTTAAACTGCTATCGTCACAACCAGTCAGAGCGCAATGATTGCTTCCTTGGCCTGGTTAGATGGTTCTAAGTAGATGTCTGGTCAATGTGATTATTTCTTTGTAGACAGCTTAAGATATGAAAAGGGGCTTGAATTGCATTTTTTTCTGGGGTTATACGGCTTCATTTACTAGCTTATTTCTAATCTAAGCATTTTGAGTTCGGTTGCTTTGGTCATGGCAATACTAATATTCATTTACTAAGCCTGATTCCATCTTCTGTCACAAGAATACTTGCTGCTGCTTATTTTTCTTGCGGAAAGGATGAGAACTCGAGCATCCAAAAATCAGGAGACATCCATGAAATATGAATGCCGTTTGAGGTGATAGGTTAACTTGTCAGTGGGTACGGCAAATGGCGATGCTTTAAACCTTTGTAAACACGTGCGCGCGCCCAGGCGTAACGCCCCCCCGTAAGAGGGGTAAGATAGAATTGGCATTACCGTCGCTTTATTGTTTCCTGTTATCAAATGATCCGGACAGGAAACAGTGATTACTTTTTTGTGTCTGAAAAAAAGGACGATTCTTTTGTTCCCCGTGATTTTTTTTTTTTTTTTTGTGCTGATAAATTCTTGAAGAAATTGGTAAGTATTTCAAAACAATTTGGTAGAAAAAGTTACTGATCACTTAATTTCGTGATAATCTTTTGTAACTTGTGCTTTTATGGAATTACAAACATTTTAGATACTATGTTTCTTATTAAACTTTTACCAACTTTTATTTGTTTTTCTCAGCAACGCCATAGATTTATAACTTTTTCCAATCAAAATTACCCACTTTTTTTGAATTATCGATTCTCAATTTAGTTACTTGGCAACTCATATTGTTTATTTTCTTTTAACTTGTCAAATATTTGTTATGTTTACTAAGTTTTTCTGCCTTTCTTACAAGCACCTCGAATTCATCAACTCTTATATGAATTTACAAATCTTTACTCATATGACTTACAATCGCATTAGATTATCAACTCGTTTTAGTTTAGTTGCTTATAAAAATTTAATTTTTTTGAAAAAAAATACCAACTTTTTACTATTAATTTACTGGCTTTATTTGTCTTGTTAAGTGACGTATTAAATTTGCCAACTCTTTGTAGAAATTAGGGAATAAATATTAGAAGTGCCATAATTTTCATACAGTATTTCCAGTGCCAAAATTATTCAAACAATCACTTAATTGTAGCATCGATGAATTGCCTCTAAAGACATAATCCGGCATAATTCAACAAAGAGTCCTACGTGGCTCTTTTTGAAAAAAATTGAAGTCCAATGTCGACAAAAGACAATATGCGACACTTCTAACTAATTCGAGTTCATTTGAGGTGAATTGCAAACTCGAACAATAGGAGATAATTATCACTTTGTATCCCTTCTCTTTGGGTGTTGGGTCGGTTTTTAGGGAAAGTCTTTAAAAAATGCAAAGGACTTTTAGCCTAAAAGGGTTTTGTAAAATACAAGACTGTTTGGTAATATGTAATTGAAAAGTGTATTGGGAAGCAGCTTTGAGGAAGCATTGTTTGGTAAACATATGTTTAGAAAGTCTTTTGGTTTGACTAATTTAAGTTTTTAAACTATAATTTGTTTTAAATTGGGGAAAAAAAAACAACGACCGTAGCTGTTGTAGCAATTATATTTTCACGTTGAGAGTAATGTACAAGAGATATATTAACTAATATCAGAGAAAGCAGGTGTTGAGATTTCTGAGAATCTGCAACGTGGGGTTGTTTGCTCCTGCAAGATAAAGTGAATATCTCCCCTTTTATTTTTCTTTCAAGTGGGAAACTCCCAAAGGTCAACTATATTTATCTATTCAAACATTATCCATCTTTTCACATTAAGAACTTAATTTGAAGAGGGCTTCTTGAGGAAGGTTTGATTTTGACTGTGTCCCAATTGATGCATTGACCACTTTAATCTTTCTTTATTGAGTTCTTTCATAAGCGTTGAAGGTTGAAGGTGGTAGGTATCCTTTGAGCTCTCCATACTATAAGACAAATTCAAAGATGATTTTAGGATCAAATTCCAGTTGGTACATCTCATGGAATCTTCCATATATTATAGGGGTAAGAGTAAGAGAAAATTGTCACGAAAAACTGCAATTAAATCTAAAAATGTTCAGTTTGGACAATTAAATCCTCAAACTTATTTGATTTGTAAAATTTGTTCTCTTTTTGCAATTAAGCACATTCGTTAACTCCATTCAATTTGAGTGACAAAATATATAAACATGTCCCTTTTAATGTTTTTTTTATGACATACAGCATCGACCAAAAAACTGAAAGAGAGAGAGAGAGAGAGAGAGATGATCGCTTGGGGGTCTCTCATGGTGGCCGAGGTTTGCTTGACCGGGGTGGCATCGTTTCCCCACCTTTGCTGACCACAAGCAAGGCCCGGTAGCATCCTTCGCAAACAGGCGAAGGCCTGCAAGCTCTGTTGAAAGACCAACGATGTGTAATCCATTGAAAGGTCAATGATCTGTCTCTCTCTCTCTCTCTCTCTGTGTTTTTATTTTTGTTGGGATAAATTTACCTTCTTCTTTTCTTTTTTTGGATTTTTGCTGACATGGCATCCCTTCCGTGTTAAATTAGCACCACATGGTCTCCAAAACATCACAAAAAATTGCATCGATATTTTCCGTCTAGTCTAAAATTGAATGGAGCTAACAAAAGTACTTGATTACCACAAATTGGATAAGTATTCGAACTTGATTTGCTTTGTATTTTTTTTTTTGGTCCGTTCGAACTTGATTTCACAAATTGAAAATTTTTTAGAATATGATTGTATTTTCGTACCGAGTTTTAAGACTATAATTGCAATTATTTGGATGACCAATGCTCTAGTTATATAATACTGATTAGAAACAAAGTGAATATCCAAAGGCAAAAAACATAATGATTAAGGCCGTTCGTCGATTCTCTTTTTGTTATCTAACTCGAATTTCAAAATTCTTTTATGATATGATTCTTAAAGGGAGCAAATCTTTAAATATTCGCTTTTTTGCTTGACGTAATTATTTTGACCACCTTTTCTCGCATGCAACATGTGTACGTTTTCTCAACGAAATCGCCATTTAACATTATGCTTTTTCGCATTTCGCATTTTGTTGCGCCACAGCACTAAAGAAGGAAAAAGAAGATCTTTTACAGTTTTACTCCCAAAATGGGGAGCGAATCTCGGCAATAATTAATTAACGGTCAAACCAATTTCTTATGCGCTAAGATCTTCCGTATCGGCGAAACCGGGGCCGCCCACGTGGCGTCACACGTGGCCCGGTCCATGCGAGAACGCTCGGCGACGCGTCGTTTACGCGTATTGTTCCGGACGCGTTATGCCGCAGGCCACAGAATATATATATCATGTATAGCCCCCGGGCTTTCAACTCCTCTGTCATCATCATCCTCATCCTCATCATCATCATCGTCGCCATTCCGCCAATTCGGCTGCTGCCAATTCCGAAAGGTACGAAGCGAGGGTGAAAAAAAGTCTCCTTTCTCTGTTCATGGCGGCCTCGGGTTCTTTTGGTTATCTGGGTCGTTTTCCTTTTTTGTGGATGTGATTGCTTTTGGGTTCTTTTGGGGGAGGTTTTGCGTCGCCACCCGCTTTGGTGAGCGCCTCTGTTTGTGCCTCTCCGGGCGATGTTTTGAGCTTAATTCTGCGTCTTGTTGTGGTTCCACGGTTGATCGCGCGATCGGCGATCGGGTAGAGAGTGGTTGGGATTTGAGAGATTCTTGCATGTTTGAGTCGGGCACCCCGTTTTAGCGATGGGATTTGTGAAGAAGGACGCGTCTTTGGTCTCACTTTGCGGATCTTGAAGATTAGGTCCGTGGTTGGAGAGAGAGAGAGAGAGAGAGAGAGATCAGATCTGATCTGCCCTGTATGAGGGGCATTCCGCATTCCTTGAGTTTATTTAGGCGTGAAAGGGATGTTGGGTAGCGTAATGGCGTTGACCTGGTGTGGTGGCGAATGCTTGTTATGTGATTTCGGTTTTCTTTTCGATTGGTTGGAGTTTCGCAGATCATTGCGGTTATCGTCTGAGTCCAGTTTTAATGGAATTGTGATATTGTTCTTACGAATTGGGGAGTGAGAGGACGGGTGTTTTACATGAGAATGTCTGGGATGTTGTTTTATGAAAAGGGGCCGGTGATTGAGGTAGATTTTCCGATCCGTGAAAGAGAGGCTAGCTGTGTGAAGTTCTCTCTTTTTTTTAGTATTGATCGTGCTGGGATAGGTTAGCCTTTGTCTACGAGCTGTTCTGAGTTTGGGTCAGCATATTATTTGGTTGATTTACTTCATATGATTCTAGCGTTCCGTTAATTTTTCGATGAAGTTTGGTCTGGCTGATCACATGATAATATGCACTGACCATATTGTGGATGTTGTCGTGGGTCATTAATCATTGATTTTAGTAGCATTACATCAGTACTCAGCTTTTGTGGATGGCCCAGCTATTTAATTGTTTCATATCATATCTCGTCTGCTTTATCTTTTAATCTGTATTAGTGCTAAAGTAATCTATTGGGGGATTTCGATTGTTAAACTGCCAATAGTTTGCCAATGTTCTGCTTAGGTGATATTTTTGTGTTTGTAATTTCTACTTTCTCTTGAGAGATTATGTTTTTTCTCTCCTGGCAGTGAAGCAAACTTTGTTTTTCTTAAACAATGGGAGGCGGAAAGGACAAGCACGAAGAATCTGACAAAGGGCTGTTCAGCCACCTAGGGCAGGGGCATGGATATCCTCCTGGTCAGTACCCCCCTCCACCCGGCGCATATCCTCCTCAAGGTTATCCTCCTCAAGGATATCCTCCCCAAGGAGGTTATCCACCGCAAGGAGGTTATCCGCCGCAAGGAGGTTATCCACAGCAAGGATATCCCCCACAAGGATATCCCCCGCAAGGTTATCCGCCCTCAGGATATCCCCCGCAAGGATATCCCCCTGCAGGCCATTCTGGCCATTCCGCTGGCCATTCAGGTATAGTTTTTATCTTACTCGGTTACTTCTCATATTTGCTAAACCACAGTAATGCTTGCTTTCTCAGTTTGACATGTTCATGTCGTCATATATGTTTCTAGCCTTGGGTTTTCTGCTTTAGGGAGCACTTTTACAGTAGCGACACTTTCTAGATTAACCTGAAATCGATATTGGATGGCCCTTGAGAGTTTGCTGCTAATTGGAATAGCTTGACTTGTTCATTTGGTAGCTCTAGGTGTACAACAATATTTCATATTGATGTCCGTTTGATTCTTCGGGTCTTGAAGTTGTGAGTTTGATCGGAGTAGAAAACATCAATGTTTGGCGATGCATGGAGATAGTCGATATAATGTGGTTTCTCTCATCTCATTTTAATGTAGGGCACGGAGGTATGGGGGCTCTTTTAGCTGGAGGAGCTGCCGCTGCTGCAGCCGCTTACGGTGCCCACCAGCTGGGGTCTCATGGCGCTCATGGTGCTCATGTTTCGCATGGCGCCCCCTTCAGCGGGTTCGGCTATGGCCATGGCCATGGCCATGGGAAGTTCAAGCATGGGAAATTTGGCAAGCACGGCAAGCATGGCAAGCACGGGATGTTTGGAGGGGGGAAGTTCAAGAAGTGGAAGTGATTAGCCGTGCGATGGAGTTGAAAGTGAATGTTGTCTTCCAATCTTATGCTTAACTGATGACGACGGTGGTATCTTTGAATAAACTATGCATTTCAGACATGGATAGTAATCTTTACATTGGATGTTTAGACGTTTTTTCTTTTACCTTCTCGTACTTGACCTGTACATGTACCATTCTTTTTCTAACAAGAGCTGGTTGCCTGGCGGTGGATCACGCGGTTCTTCCCGAATGAAGCTGCTTTTACCCTTTGTTTTATGGCAAATGCTTGCGCGATCGCATCGACCTCACGATCTCTCGAGGAAAGAGAGGCCTTGGTCTTAGTGGGCACGAGAGGTCCAAACTATGGAAACGAGGCCGAGAACACGGCGCATTGTGCGACCGTCTTTGGGAGAATGTGGGTCGCGGGATTGCACTCCATATTGAGAGTACATTCCGATCGTTCTTTTCAACGAACAGAGTGAATATAGCGTGCTAGGACTTGCTTTCCATGGATTCGAAAGGGAGATTCTTAGGGGTGCGAATCTTTCGATAGTGCTTGTCGTGGTCGTCCTGCTGGATCAATCAACTAATGTGGACGTGACCTTTTAGCTCCCACAATGGATATCTATATCGCAGCAACATGGCCCCTATGCGCATATTACAAAATCTAAAAGTTGGAAATAAAAAACATCGGTTAGTCATTGCGGTTGGGAGAAATTCAAACAAACAAAAGCAAAGATAACTAGGAATGGCTGACAGATGGCGCTGGTATTGCCGTCACCATCCAGCCAATAAAGAGGTTCGAGAGAGATCAGAAAGGATCAATAGAGATCGAGATTGAGGTGATTGCAGGTTTTTTGATTAATATGTGATGAATGTACAAGTCAATCTCAGTCTATGCACCACGTAGAAGTCAGTTCAGAGATAAATTATAACTCAATTGTCCTAGTTAAGCGATCGAGGTACAAGGAGAAGACAACCAAAGAGTTTTGTCTTGAGATGATTGTGCTCATGTACGAGTTAAAGAAGAGCCGATTGTCTAAGTTCCTCCATTGGCATTTTAGGCTAAGATCTCAAGAGAGTCTAGGAGAGCCCAGCAAGGTTGGAACACACTATGCATCAAAGGAGAAAATACAGGTTTCTAAGATCTTTTCCATGAAAAGACGTTCGCATAAGAGTGGTTTCAAGAACATGAAAGCTTTAGAGATGATCCTTTCAATAAAACTCTAATTATCTATTGACATAAGAGTGGTTTCAAGAACATGAAAGCTTTGGAGATGATTCTTTCAATAAAACTCTAATTATCTGTTGATAGAGCATGTCGATAGACAAAAAAATGCACTTGTTCTTGTTTATTGCGGAGCCCCATGTGATCAAACATACAAGCATACATCGTGATGATACGGTATTGTGTTGTATTAGAAAATGTGCAAGTAGTATGGATATACATGAAGTACGGATGTTTTACAACAAGAAAATGAAGCTAAAAGCAATAGGTTGATAGTATGCTTTGGCAAACACTTACCCTTAGATATGATTTGTATGCTTTTGATATTGAATCCTTAATATCGAAATACCTTCCGAAAGGTCAAGACTTCGCATTTTACTATGTCCCTCTCTATTTTCGATAGAACCATGTCTAAAAACTTTATGATTTTAAAAAATAGTAAAAATAATTAGTTTTCATTTGCTTGGTAGTTTAAGGAGAGTGATTTTTTTTTACCAATAGGGAATCTGTTCTCTCCCAATTTGAATATATTGTTTTCAATTTATGAAAAACGTTTTCCATCAATCGATTGGTTTTCCATTATCTATGCATTGGAAAAGTGGGAACTTATTTCCTGCAAATAGTTTTTATTTAAAAGAAAAAAAAAACAAATGGATCTTATGCCACTATTCGCATTACAATGTCAAGAGATGGCATTGGATAAAAAGAGAAAGTATGTGATGGATTTTATATTTCTTATTCTATGATTCAACAATAAACTTTAAGATTTTTGCTTTTCAAATTATAATGGGTAAAATAATAGGATGGTCAAAATTTTATCAATTAAGGAGGGTTGAATGATTGAATAATGAAACCACCGCCTTGGTGGCCGCGATGGTTTGGGCTCTCTCCCTCTCACGAAAGGGAGGAGGTCAAATCTCCTCACAGTCGCTTGTGGTCTTAAGTGGGACGCCGGGGGTGGTGGGTCCTCCCGCTTACGTGTCCCTTCAGGTTTACTACTGCTTGCTATATGGGATTCCTGGGTCACCAAAAAAAAAAAAAAGATTAAATAACGAAAATCACATGGAGTTTGGGTCAAACTTTGATTTCGGGTAGGTTTAGGAAATGAACTTTGAACGGTTCTAAGGATGAAAGGGACTTTATAAAGAAGATCTATTGAAAGTAAATTTATGTGACTATTGAATTGCAAGTTAGAAGTAGAATTAAAAATTTGGAATAAAAATTTATACTCTATATAACTTTAAACAGAACATTATAGTTCTCCACTCAATCGAAAGATTGCAACGGAATAAAAGTTGAAAAAAAGAGGAAAAGTAGGTATCCTACTTTACATTACATAGAACTTATCTATACACATAAGTATGAAAAGTATGAAAAGTCTAGTGTGGGAACCTTTAGGCATGATGTAGTAATGGAAAGTCTAGTTTGGAAAATTAATTTATTTTGGGATTTATTTTCCCAGAGCGATCTATTTTGGGAAAAATAGTCAATACCCAAGCACTCATATATTAATGCTCTCGACCAACATACATATATATGACAATTCTTGGCAAAAAAGAAAGCCACAAAAATAATATTGGACGCCAGAAGGTCGGCACATCACCGGAGCGGGTCGGGAAGGAACGGGTCGGACCCAGTAGGGGGAGAAAACCCTAGGCGGAGCAGCAGCGTATCTCATTTCTTCTGCTCTCAGCTTCGGCACCACGCCAAAGGAACGTTCCCAGCACACGCACGTCTCCTTCCTCCATCGCCGCTTCTCCCTCGCAGTCTCGCTGGTAATCTCGCCTCTTCCTCCTCCCTTTGATCTTCTCGTCTGGGTTTTCCCGCTCTCTGACGATCCGATCGGGTGAGCCGATTCATCAGATTGCGCCTCAGGAGGGGGGACTGCCGTGCGAGAGATGGCGGATCGGCTCACGCGTATCGCTATAGTGAGCTCCGACAGGTGCAAGCCCAAGAAGTGCCGCCAGGAGTGCAAGAAGAGCTGCCCCGTCGTCAAAACTGGTTACCTCTTCTTCTTTTTTCTCTCTCTCTCTCCCTACCCTGCACGAGCTGTGGAAATTGCCGATTGATTGATCGATCGATTGGTTTCGGACCGGTGACGCGAGTTCCGGATGGTATTTTGATGCGAGGGGTTTTGATTGGAGTCGCTTGTATGCTTTGATTGGTTGTCGATTGGTGGAGGTCTTGAGTTTTGGTTTTTTGAGCGAGTTGTGGCTTTGGACTGTTCATTCGGCCCTTTTTCATCAGTACTCTCTATTCGATCGGTTTCAGCATATGGAATTCTGTTTTTGGTCTGTCTATGGTCCATTTTGGAGGAAAAATTGTCACTTTAGCTGCTGGAAATCCGTACTTGCTAGAGTTGCAACTCTTATCTATTTAATTTTTTAGTATTTGTTTTGGGAGGTATAGTTTAATGGTAAATGGTGGATATGACAGTAAGAAGTGAGGCTGCAACGATATCTTTAGTATCCCTATTGCTGTAATTGGTCTGAATTCTAGTTTCTTTCACCAAGCCCTAAGAAGGGCATGAACAACTTGGAGATGAAGTGTGCCCATACTATGACCCGCGCCTTTGTCTTTTCCTGCAGTCATGGATGAATCAAATTAATATAAGAGCAGAGTGATGCAGATCACGATTTGTTAAAGATTAGATCTTACAGGCCTTTGTAATTCGTGCAACTCTAGGACATTCTGAACTTGAAAAATTTCTAGCATGAAATTCACTGATTCTGGGTTCATCTACTTCACACCAATGTTTTGAGGAATGAGTTATACCGAGTCTATGATGAATTTTTATAATGAGATAATGATAACATTACTTTTATTGAAAGATGTGTCGTGCGCCAATTTTGACTTTAATTCAATGACACCTGAAGCATTTATAAATTTACAATTGTCGCATCATAGGCTCATGTAGAATTTTTCGTGAATTTTTAACGTTTGAACCATTATTTAGATTTTAGCAGGAAAGCAAAAAATTGCAGTTTTTCCATTTATAACCCCTAACAAATGCGCCTTTCTGATCTATTCCTGAGAAAAGCATTTTCTCCATTGGAATATATTGGCTGGAAAAAGTCTCACCATCAATTGTTTTTTCTTTCTGGAAGTATTTGATGATTCCAACCATGTCTATAACATTTGAGGGGCTTACTGCCAGCTCCTAGGCTAATGGCTTGCAAATATAATTATAGGGAGCAAACTGTATGAGAATTCCTGGCTTGCTGTCTCTATATTTTCTTACCATCAGGCATGTAGAGATGCATAGTTTTGGTGATGACTTTGAACATATTGTGTCTCTTTGTGGTGGATTAACATAGTATTTAACTCCTATGGTGCTTGTTCATTTGCAGGTAAACTGTGTATTGAGGTTACTCCTCAGTCAAGGATTGCATTCATTTCTGAAGAATTGTGCATAGGATGTGGTATATGTGTCAAGGTGTGTCATGGTCTCGTGTTTGCTGTTAGATTCGTTGCCCTTGTGGTCAACTTCACTGAACTGTGATTTTATTTTACAGAAATGCCCCTTTGAGGCAATTCAGATCATAAACTTGCCAAAAGATTTGGATAAAGATACTACTCATCGATATGGACCAAACACATTTAAGTTGCACAGGTAGCCACCGATTCCAATTGGTTTGAATTTGTGGTTTTAGTTGCCTCATGGGTTGGATTCTCTGCTATTGTGTATGGTGAAGTCACAGGATTTCTTATTACAGGTTGCCAGTCCCCAGGCCAGGTCAGGTTCTTGGTTTGGTTGGAACAAATGGAATTGGAAAGTCTACTGCCCTCAAAATCTTGGCAGGAAAACTGAAGCCAAACTTGGGTCGTTTTGATGTATGTTGTCTTTAAATGTACATGTTCCTGCTGCTTCTGGGCTCCTTTTGGTTATCTGATGTCCTGGACCCTTCCTGTTGCAGAATCCTCCCGATTGGCAGGAAATCTTGACATACTTTCGTGGGTCTGAGTTGCAAAATTATTTCACCCGGATTTTGGAGGATAATTTGAAGGTGCGGATGGACTTGATTCTGACTGTTTTCTTCTATGTCCATGACATATTATAGTGATGCATATTTTAATGGAATACAGCTAGAAAAATAATGTTAAGGTTATACAACTTGTCATAGTAAACTGTGTATGTCCTTTAAAAAGTTTATCTGGGGTGGGTTCTAGTTGCAGCTACTCATGGGAAATTATATAATTGAGTGTACTAATCTGCCGCCTGTCATTTAGTTGTTTCCCCTAAGATTCACTCTCCTAGATCGGGTTGTACTTGAACTACTGGGTTGTTCCTTGTCCTTCCAAATATTTTATGCTGGGGATTATCCTGAGTGTGTCATTTCTTTGTCTTGATCTTAGCACCGCGTATCGCTTTTTCCTCCTGCTAATGTGTAATCTCTATAAACAGGCTATTATAAAGCCCCAATATGTTGATCATATTCCAAAGGCTGTTCAAGGCAATGTGGGACAGGTGCTTGAGCAAAAAGATGAAAGGGATGTGAAAGAGGAACTCTGTGTTGACCTTGAATTGAATCAGGTTAAAGATCGAAATGTTGGTGATTTATCAGGTGGAGAGCTCCAGAGATTTGCTATCGCTGTTGTTGCAATACAAAATGCTGAAATATATATGTTCGATGAACCTTCAAGTTATCTCGATGTGAAACAGAGGCTCAAAGCGGCCCAAGTTGTGAGATCCTTGCTTAGGCCTAACAGGTTTCTCTTTGTTTCAAAACCTGTTTTGTTTGCTTCCTAAATTTTTCATCTGCATTTTGATGTGTGATATTCTGTTGATGCTTCTCAGCTATGTAATTGTCGTGGAGCATGACCTCAGCGTCCTCGATTACTTATCAGACTTTATTTGCTGCCTGTATGGGAAACCTGGTGCATATGGAGTTGTAACCCTACCCTTCTCCGTTAGAGAAGGAATAAATATCTTCTTAGCTGGATTTGTCCCCACTGAGAATCTGCGGTTCCGTGACGAGTCTCTTACTTTCAAGGTGTTGATTCTATCACTTCACATGGATATCGCTCATTCTGGTGTGGCAGACTTGTATAATTCTGGTTGTTGCTTTTCTTCCTAGGTTGCTGAGACTCCCCAGGAAGTCACTGAGGATGTCGAGACTTATGCACGGTACAAATACCCCACTATGACGAAAACTCAGGGAAACTTCAGGCTAAAGGTCGTGGAGGGTGAATTTACTGATTCACAGATTATAGTAATGCTGGGGGAGAACGGTACTGGAAAGACCACATTTATTAGAATGCTGGTAATGAATAGTGCTTGTTTTAGTCGCATCCTCTGCTTCTGTCGCTTCTAACATATCAATTACATACTGTTCACCCGATAATCATGCCAAGAGTTCTGATTTGTAGGCTGGTTTGCTGAAACCTGACATCGTTGAAGGCGATGATGTGGAGATACCTGAATTTAATGTCTCTTACAAGCCTCAGAAGATCAGTCCCAAGTTTCCAGCTTCTGTTAGACATTTGCTGCACCAGAAAATACGGGATTCTTATATGCATCCTCAATTTGTATCAGATGTAATGAAGCCTCTTCTCATTGAACAACTGATGGATCAAGAAGTTGTGAATCTGTCTGGTGGAGAGTTGCAAAGAGTTGCATTATGTCTCTGTCTTGGAAAGGTATATCATCTTAGTTGTGATGGAATCTAATTGGTGGGTCCTTTATAGGGTTTGTTTTAGACAAAATCCTACAAAAATGCAACTTTTGAGTTGTCAAAGGTAGTGCCGTGTTTTTTCTTGAAGGAAATGTTTGATTGCACATGTTCCTGAATGTGGACAGTGGAATCAACTTAGCATTTGCTTTGAGTTTTGAAAAGCTTTTGCATTGAGTTTCTGGACATCTTCCTTTGCATTGTTTTCCTTTCACTTGATCCTCTCTCAGATTTTCTCTCATTTCTTTCCTTTGGGGGTCTGGAGAAGTGTAGATGGTTCGTGCACCGTTGCATCATACCTATATTGAATTGTGGCATGAAAGTTTGTAGTTTCCACCCTACCTGACATACGTCATTTGACATTTTCTGGTAGCACTCAAGCATTGTAAAGCTTGTCACTTAACTAAGTAAACGATAATTTAGTAAACATCTTATGCTTTGTACCCAAGAAGCATTAGCAATGAGTCCTGAGAATATTATTGCTTTGGCAGTTTTTTCGTTCAAAGTTTATGCTCATTTTCTGAAAGCTCCAAAAACCCTTAGCTATTACTGATCTGTGGTGTATCTATGGGGACCTGAGAATGTTAATGACTCACATCTGGTGGGTAGTGGCGGAGATTAAGTTGTTTCATAGGATACCAGCTTGAAATTTGTATCATCTTGACTAAACTGTTGTATGTGGCTGCTGTATTGCAAGTGGTAGATGTAGTTTAGTCACGTGCTGGTGTTTCGGATATTTATAATTTTGGTTCTCCCAACCCCTTCTTAATATGAAAGCTTTGATGCACACCTAAAAATGAGTGATAATTTTAGAGAATATTGGGAGTTCCTGTGCCTCTTGTCAATACAGAGTGAATAATGTAACCACGGGAATGTGGATGCATAATGGTGTAATACTTTGTCTTGTTTGATTTATGCAGCCGGCAGACATTTACCTAATAGATGAGCCAAGTGCATATCTTGACTCTGAGCAGCGTATTGTTGCTTCGAAAGTTATCAAGAGATTCATCCTCCATGCGAAGAAGACTGCTTTCGTGGTTGAGCACGATTTTATTATGGCATCTTATTTGGCTGATAGAGTGATAGTGTACGAGGGGAGGCCTTCAGTGGATTGTATTGCCAATTCTCCTCAGTCATTGTTGACAGGGATGAATCTTTTCTTATCAGTAAGTATTACCGGCCACCTTTTCATGCTATGCCTGATGCTAACTGTGAAAATCGCTGCCAAAATCTTTAGAGGAGGATAAGAGAATATAGGAAAGATGTTATTATTATTATTTACAGTCATTGATATGTTATTTTGTACTGAATATGATAGAAAAGTAAGGTTGTAGTTTAGTGGCAGCATCTCAATATGGTTACTTTTCAATTGTTTGTGTCTACTCCTCTTTGACATTTCCGATTTTGGTTGATACTTCTTTCAAAGTCCATAATTTCTACCTGCTTTCCACTCTCCCCTAAAAGGGAGGCGAAAAAAATCAGGGAATGTGCTGATTTGCTCTTGTTCATGTTTTCTCTATGCACTTGCAGCATTTGGATATCACTTTCAGGCGGGACCCGACTAATTATCGTCCAAGGATCAATAAAGTAGACTCTACCAAGGATAGGGAGCAGAAATCAGCGGGATCCTACTATTATTTGGATGATTGAGATCCTTGTTGGCAGGTTTGTACAACTCAATCGTGCTCAAACATCAGATAGTCCTTTACTGGCAAACTTAAATTTTGGTTGGTGGTTCTGCATTTGCAGTTCTGCGTTGTTTGAAGCTTTTGAAGGGCACATGAAGGCGATGTGGCAGACAGTGCCATCCAAGAGTTGATGCTCTTTTTATAGAACAGCTTGCGGGCCCCTTCAAGGACGCTGCTTCAATACAGTTGACCCTTCAATATGCCTTCTCCGTCCCCCATTTTTGCTTCTGTTGTCTGATGATATAGCTTAAAAAAAAAATGCAACTTGGTTTTATCACTACTTGTTGCATTAAATGATTTGCTTGGTGTTTGAAATTTGTAGAGGAACAGGGAAAGATGTGAATCTGAGTATAGAGGGTACGTGCCTTTTGTTTTGCAAGTGCTTCTGCTTTGCATTACTTGGCTGACACCCAAGAGCACCCATTCTCGCTAGAGAAATAAAGCGCACCTATATGAAATTTTTGGTCTCGTAGCTTCTGAAGAAGTCATTTTTCCTATATACTAGTCAGATTGCTTGCTGGTATGCATGAGTTGGTAGCGTTATGAGATTTTGCATTTTTGAATGTTGGACTCTGGTTTCGTTTTTCTTTTGTTTTGGTGAGTGTGGCTCAGGGTTTAGCTGTGAAAAGATGTTAGGGATATCGTTTGGGATGATGACACAACAAATTGAGTTCTTAATTCTTTTCATTCAATCTAGTATATGAACTTTTCAAATGTCGGTTAATTATGAGATTTTTGTTATACTTGCGGATGCAAGATCCCAATTTAAACATTGAAACTATTAAATAACCATTTATTATTTATATAGGCGTCTAATGTGCTCTTTTGAGGTGATGTGACATTGGCTAAAAGAAATAAGACGGCTGAAATTGCCTACGTCGGTACTCTCTCCTTGTCACTCGATAGTTAATTATGCAAATTAAGTTACTAATTCGGTTTAAATTTTGCTGAGTAATCAAGTCGCGTTAGCAAGATTCATATGGCATGAGACTTTATTCAAAGGTCTGTAAATTTATAAAGTCGAAGTACGTCATTGTTTCGACCGAAGAAAAGAAGGTACTTCATTGAAAAAAAGAAGAGAATTTCGATATTTGATAGTAAAATATACAACAGTTCGGAGTGCTTGCAGTATTTTTTCCCATCGTTTAATGACCGGGCATGATCTAGAGATCAGCGGCCTGAAGATTTACCCAACGGTGGAGAAATTTTGTGCAAAGTCTGAAGTTGAATGTCGAAACCTAACCGAGGATGTGACCAAATTTCCAGATGAATATTACAATAGACTGGGCAAGTGCAACGGTATAGGAATAAAGTAAATCTCGTCATGAGTCTTTTCATGCCATTGCTTCCAGCATTCTATAAGTATTAGGTACTCGATTTCCTTCATCTTCTCGTTCCACTTTCAAGTACTCCAAAGCCTATTTTAATCCAGGTTTTTGACTAATCACATCTTGCTAGAGCATCCAAACTATCTCAAATGAGTCTCTCTTATCTTATCCTCAGTCAGTCCCGTATACTCATTTCAAATGGATTCATTTCATACGTAGTCATTACTTATGTGCCAAAGGCAATGAAGCATTCAGATATCAGATGCACGTACTTTGTGCATAATGCCATAGGAAAAAGACATTTAGTGCCAAAGCCTGTTTTAATCCAGGTCAGACATTTAGTGCCATAGAAAAATCGCTCGCCTTATGGAACTCATATGGAATCGAATTTCCCGTGAAGCTTAAGTAATATCGATCGGATTTCTGCACTCTTCTTTTCTCCCATTTGTGATCGGAAGGTTGCTTTTTTCGTGTTCCCCGGTTCCATAAACGGGCTTCATGTTCCTTCCCCTTAATTCTACTACTTCAATGCTGCTGCATCAGTGTAAAATTAGGTGCATTACAAACAGATTCTTAATAGAAATATCTTTCTGCGAGCGAACATGATCTATTGACTGTTTACAGCGCACACTGTGTCATCCCTAACAATATAACGTGTGCCCATAATAATTGAGAGCGAACATGATGCAATGCAAAACGGTGCCTCCATCCCTAAGGTTCCATCATGCTTGGTGGATCTTCAACCATCCTTACTAGCTGATTTCCACAAGGCTGTACCCAATTGGCTTCCTTAATCCTTTCTCTTGAATCAATTTGCGCAATTTCACAGCGTCAATCCATTCCCCTGCAGCAGTATACATATTTGACAGTGCAATGTAATACCCGGAATTTTCGGGTTCCAATTCAAAGAGCAGCTCTGCAACTTCTCTTCCCATCTCTAAATTGCCGTGGTAGTTGCAGGAACTTAGTAAAGCGCCCCAAATGCCTGGCTTGGGCTGAGTTTTCATCTTCTTGATAAGTTCATAAGCCTCAAAAAGCTTTCCCGAACGGCCAAGCATGTCAACCACACAAAGATGATGCTCCGTAACAGGTTCAACTCCATATTTGTCCTCCATATGCTCATAATACCAAAGACCTTCTTCAACTAATCCAGCATGAGTACAAGCTGATAGAAGGCTTACAAAAGTGGTTTTAGTTGCTCTTATCCCGGATTCGCACATTTTCTCAAAAAGTTCCAGTGCTTTCTTACCATTACCGTGGTACCCATGGGCAGAAATCATGGAATTCCAAGCTGCAATGGACTGCTCAGGCGACTTTCTGAATACTTGAAGAGCAACATCCAATCTCCCACAGTTGCTGTACATATCAACAAGAGCTGCAGATATAAAAGAATTCTCATGAAACCCTAATCTGAAAACTCGAGAATGAATTTGTGTTCCTAGCCGCATGATGCCAAGCTGTGTACAGGCTGAGAGAATGTTGACGACAGTGATCTCATCATATTCAAATCCAAGATGTCCAAAGAGTTCAACTGCTTCCTTAGCAGCCCTGTTCTGACACAATGCAGAAATCAGACAATTCCATGAACATAAATTGCTATTACTAATGGCACTGAAGACAAGTCTTGCACTGGCAATATCTGTGCATCGTCCATACATAGTAATAAGCGCATTACACACACGGGTGTCTGATCCTATAGGAGTTTTGAGAGCAAGCCCATGGATCAATCTCCCCTCAAGAAACAGCTCAAGATTTCCACAAGCTGACAAAACATTGACGATTGTGATGGAATCAAAAGAGACGTGTTTATCCCTCATTCTATTAAATGCTTCTAAAGCTTCCCAAAAGAAGCCACTCTTTGAGCAGCCCGCAATGAAAGTGTTCCAACAAGTGAGATCTTCATGAAATGAATGCGTTGTCAATAACTTCCATGCTGCTCTAATATCTCCACCAACAACGTACATGTACATGACAGAATTTAAAGCAAAAACTTGATGTGAAAATCCAAGTTTCAACTGCAGACAGTGGATTGATTCACCAAATCTGAGGTTTTCAGGGGAATTACAGGAAGGAAGAATGGCTAGTAGAGTAGGTACGCTGCATCCTGAGCACCATAGCAGCATTTCTTTGAATAGACTTTGAGCTTTCTCAGATAGGCCATTCTGGGAATAACCAGAGATCATAGTGTTCCATGAGATCAAGTCTCTCTCTGCAGCGGAGTCAAACAAAATCTCAGCTTTCCTCACAGCACCACATCTCATATACATATCCATAAGACTGTTCGTCACCCGTGAATCAAGTCCCATCCCTCTGTGAATAATGGAGCCATGAAGTGTTTTTCCCTCTGTCAGTAGCATTGCATCTGCACAAACTGAAATTAGAGTAAGAAGAGTCACTGAATCAGGCTGGATGGACACTGTTAACCGCATTTCATGCAGAAGATCAAAAGCTTCCACAATCATTCCATTTGAGGCATAACCATCAATCATTGTGTTCCAAGAAATGACATCGTGGAGAGTCATTGCTCCTCTAAAAATAGCCTCGGCATCCTCAATGTGGCCACACTGAAAATAGAACGCGATAAGAGAGTTGGTAACTGAAATGCAGGGGCTTTTGTCGTAACCAATTTTGATCGCCAAACCGTGCAAAGTACTCCCACAGCTTAGTTCTCCCAATGAAGCTGCAGCTGAAATAGCAGACGAGAGACTTATACTGTCCCCCATTTTATCATACAGTGCTCTCTCTCTAAAGTAGTGTAGGCACCTTTTAGGATTGCTGTTGTGAAGACATCCACTGAGTATCGAATTCCAAGCAATATCATCCCTACAACCAACACCGGTGAAAATGCTCTCTGATGAGCTTAGATCACCACATTTTGCATACATATTGATAAGTGCATTACACAGCGAATTATTGGATAGCATCCCTGACTTCATGCTTAAGCTGTGAATGATACGACCCTGAAAAAACTGATTTGTGCGCGTGAATATTGACGAAACTATTAAAAGAGTAGTGGACTCAAAACCAGTTCCACCTTCCATCATCTCGACAAATAGATCCAGGGCCTGACCAGAACACTGGTTATCAGCCAAGGAAGTGATCATCGCATTCCAAGTAATCACATCCTTATCGGGAATTTCATCAAACAAAGCTCGTGAAGCAGTCAGGTCTGCAGCTCCTGAGTAGGCCATGAGCAGAGAGGTTCCAATGGGCAAGTGAGCGAGAGCCCCAATCTTGAGGGCCGAACAATGGGCAAGTGAGACACCTTCTTTGTCACCTCTCATGGCGGACGTCTTGACAAAACCAAGAACTCGGTGAAAGCGGCCATCTTGCGAACGCCATTCTCGGTCAGCCATTTCGTCGAACATGTCACAGACGGAGGAGAAAGCGACAGATTGCAGCAACGCACGCTGAGATTTAAGCATGAGAGAAGCACGGGGTCCGGCTGGCAACTCATATCTGCGGACGAGATTAACATTTTCAGGAAACGAGCGCACAAGTGTAATCCTCAAAGACGAGTTAGCCAATGTTTTCCTAGCAGCCGTATTCTCCGCTTTACACGGACGAAAGTTGGAGACTTTAAGATCGGGTAGCAAGCAGATGCGCTTGGACGGTCGCGCTCGAGCGGAACGAGCGAGAACCTTCGAAAGGAACGATTTTGGGAAGAAGCTCCAGCGACCCATGAACCATGCTCAACAAAGAAACATGGAACACATCATGGACACTGATAGCGCGGTGGCGAGCCAATTTATAAGCGACTTCACCAATTTTCTCTAAGATCAAGAATGGTCCCACGTATCTTGGACTTAACTTACCATGTGTGTCAAATCTCATTACACCCTTCGTAGGAGAAACTTTTAAGAATACGTGATCCCCCACACTAAATTCTAACTTGCGTCTTTTCGGATCCGCATAACTTTTCGACGACTTTGAGCCGTTACGAGACGTTCTCGAACCAGCCTAACTTTCTCTTACATTGAATAAACTCGGGGCCAGTTAGTCTTTTCTCACCAACGTCATCCCAACAAATAGGACTTCTGCATTTTTTCGGCCATATAAAGCTTCAAAGGGTGCCATCTTAATGCTGGAGTGATAACTTGTTATAAGAAAATTCTGCCAAATGTAGATGTTCATCCCAAGAACCGCCGAAGTCAATGATGCATGATCTCAACATATCCTCTAATGTCTGGATCGTTCTCTCGACTCCATCCATCGTTTTGTGGATGAAAAGCTGTACTCAAGTTGAGTTTAGTGCCCAATGCTCCTTGCAAACTCTTCCAAAAGTTAGACACAAACACAGGATCCCTATCGAAACAATGGTTCTTTTGGAACTCCATGAAGCTTCACTATCTCATTAACATATCGCTTTGCCATATCTTCCATTGAAAGGCCAAATCGATATGACAAAAAGTGAGCGGACTTAGTTAATCGATCAACAATCACCCATATAGCATTCTTACCACTTGGTGTCCTTGGTAGGCCAACTACAAAGTCCATGGTAATATGCTCCCACTTCCATTTAGGTATCTCTAGAGGTTGCAACTCCGTCCACCTGGTTTCGATGCTCAATTTTCACTTGTTGGCAAACTAAACATTGGTCGACAAATTTTGTAATATCCCTTTTCATGTTGATCCACCAAAAGTTTTCTCTCAAGTCTTTATACATTTTAGTGCTTCTGGATGAATTGAAAATCTAGTCTTTGTGAGCTTCTTGCAAGATCTCCTTTTTCAGCTTTGAGTCCTCAGGCACACATAGTCGACCACGAAACCTCAATGATCCATCTACATGTAAACTAAAATCCGTTTGTCTTCCATCTTCCACACCTTCTCTAAATTTTTGTAATTGTGGATCTTCATTCTGTTTAGTCTTAATTCTGTCAATCAATGTATGTTGTACTTGAAGGTTAGCTAACTGAGCACCAAGTTGATGCACCAATACCTCCAAGTCTAACTTCCTCATATCTTCAAGAATGGGCGTCGAGAAGTGAGCAAAGTTGCCATATTTCCAAAGGATTTACGACTCAAAGCATCCGCTACCACATTAGCCTTACGGATGGTAATTAATGGACAAGTCATAATCCTTCAAAGTTCTAGCCATCTTCTTTGCCTCATGTTTAGTTCTTTACGAGTAAAGATATACTTTAGACTCTTGTGATCGGTAAAGACTTCACATTTTCACCATACAAATAGTGCCGCCATATCTTCAAGGCAAATACAACCCGCTAACTCCAAATCATGAGAGGGGTAGTTCTTCTCATGTAATTTCAATTGTCTAGAAGCGTAGGCAATAACTTTGCTATTTTGCATAAGAACACAACCCAACCCTTCTTTGGATGCATCACAGTAGATTACGAAGCCGCCACTTTCAGAAGGTAGAGTTAGAATAGGAGCCGAAACTAGCTGTCTCTTCAACTCTTGAAAACTGTGCTCGCATTGGTCTGACCATTCAAATTTAACTTTCTTCTGAGTTAGTCGATTAAGTGGACCAGCAATCTTTGAGAATCCCTCTACAAATCGCCTATAGTAGCCAGCTAGCCCAAGAAAACTTCTCACTTACGTAACATTAGTCGGACGATTCCACTTAACAACTTGCTTCAACCTTCTTTGGATCCACTAATATGCCATCCTTTGAGATCACATGACCCAAGAATTCTATATGATCAAGCCGAAATCACACTTGCTAAATTTGGCATACAACTTCTTTTCATGCAAAGTCCGCAAGGCAACCCTCAAGTGTTGTTCGTGTTCTTCTAAACTCTTTGAATACACTAGGATGTCATCAATAAACACCACAATAAATTTGTCTAGATATTCCACTGAACACCCTGTTCATCAAGTCCATGAAGGCCACGGTGCATTTGTTAATCCAAAAGGCATGACGAGAAATTCATAATGGCCATACCTTGTTACGAAAGCGGTTTTAGGCACATCATCTATCTTTATCTTCAACCGATGATACCCAGAACGAAGGTCAATCTTGGAAAATACTTGAGCTCCACGAAGTTGATCAAACAAATCATCAATCCGAGGTAAAGGATATTTGTTTTGACCGTTACCTTGTTAAGCTCTCGATAATCTATGCAAAGCCGCATACTACCATCCTTCTTTTTCACAAATAGAACGGGGCTCCCCAAGGTGAAACACTGGATCATGAAACCCTTATCCAAAAGCTCTTGCGGTTGCGTTTTCAATTCTCAAGCGTAATCCTCAAAGACGAGTTAGCCAATGTTTTCCTAGCAGCCGTATTCTCCGCTTTACACGGACGAAAGTTGGAGACTTTAAGATCGGGTAGCAAGCAGATGCGCTTGGACGGTCGCGCTCGAGCGGAACGAGCGAGAACCTTCGAAAGGAACGATTTTGGGAAGAAGCTCCAGCGACCCATGAACCATGCTCACTGGTCATTGAGTTCGACCGAGATGGGTTGTTCGACTATATGCAGGGGAGTTCACAGAGAGCGTGGAAGATGATAGATACCGCGAAACAAGAAACATTCGCACGAGACCCACTTAGGAAAACTGTCGGAAAAGCAATAATGGCTCCTCCTGTTTTTCCTCCGAGGTCAGCAAACAACGGAAATGCGCGCCATTGAAGTTGGGAGCCGAAACTGTCCGAGACTCCTTAAGGGTAAGGGCGCTTCTCAGGTGCGCCCTCTCTATCCATGGTACTGGAATTCATTATATTTACAAGGGCTAATATCACGAAAACCTGCAGTGAATTAACTATAAAAAATCTTAAACCGGTATACTGGATGACAAATGACAATTAACGAATATATTAATTTGAGGGTAAAATGCATGAACTTGCTATAATTTGCTTTTTTTTTTTTTTTTTTTTGGCTAAGCAAAGAAGCTTACCAGACAAGGCACGGCGAGTAAATTGGACACCTTTATCAATGGGTGGTCTCAGAAGAACTGAACAAGTTACCAGCCGTTGAGTTTATGGTCCAAAATATGCACATTTTTGGATGTGTAACTCAGAAAATGAAGCTGCTTGATTTTATGTTTGATCTCCGATTGACTTTACTGTAGAGTTTTGGTTTGAGGCTTCTTGTTTTGCTGATATCTGAGAACGGCCGAACTTCTGAAATTTGAAAGGGATAGAAATCTTTATCAGGACTCGTGTTATGGCAATGTGCGCATGGCAGAGACTGCAATTCTGTATGTGCAACAAGCCTTTGTTTACTCATACCAGCCTAACCGAGGTCCCTTTAAACCTCCGTGACGTTCCGATCTCATGCCTGTAAAATTGCAAATGACAATTATCTGAGTAAGTGAAAAAACCTCCGATTAGGAGCACAAAAGATGGGGACTTTCTTTTCTACTTCCTTTTCATTGAGGATCAAAATTATGCCTGCGTGTCTTTTGGTACTCTTGGCTTTGTTATCCCAAACGACAGGTTGATTGCATCCTTTTGTTTTAGGAATTGATCCGTGACGATGCCAGAAGGTTACCTTGCTAGATTTGATCAATTTAGGCAGACAAATTACAGGGAGTTTGGTTGGTTGAAGAAGCAGAAAATACGGCAAGAAAGCAAGGCAATCTTTCGCAATTCTTTTGCTGTTGCGCACCCAGTGCACACCAAAAGCTTTGTTGCAATGAGAGGTGAAACTGAAAAGCAAGAGAACGAAAAGAAGTATGCGATTGTGTACATGACGATCAATGTCTGCTCTTCTTCCTCCTGAGAGCTTCAAGGACCGATTGTGCGGTGCAGTATGCGATGGCCTGGACGGTGACCATTGGATTCACGCCCAGTGCCGTTGGAAAAACGCTGGTATCGGCCACATACAGCCCTTCCACTTCCCACGTCTCACCCATCGGGTTCACTACCGAGCTTCTCGGATCAGGGCCCATCCGACAGCTCCCCATCTGGTGGGCAGAGCATATTGGTGTTGACAGGCCCTTTATCGGCCTGGCGCTCTCTTCCTTCACGAACCGCTCGAACTCGTGGTAGCTCACTTGCTTCACTTTCAGTGTCTTCCCTTCGCTGTGGTGCGTCCCAATCTCATCAGCCCCGGCTGCTGCCAGTATCCTCAGCACCTTCTCGAGCCCTTTCTGCAGATTGTGCTCGTCCATGTCATCCATCTTGTAACTAATAGAGGTCGATGATGTGATCGTCCCTGACCCTTTATCCCTAGCGAGAGCGAATAGATGGGCTGTCCTCGAGAACTTTGTCATCCTTTCTTTCATGTCAAGGCCGGACGTCCAGGGCATTAGTACCGAAAACATGCCTGGGTGCAAAGCCGGGGTCTGAATCACCGCGCCATACCCAGACTTGTCGAAATTCCCTACAACTGGGGACATTGCCGTCATTATGCCTCCTTCGTAGCTCTTCTTCTCCTTCTCCGGCCACAGATCCACCGTCTTAGTGTCTGGGAAGTAGCCCCACGCCATCGCCACTGGATGGAGATGCAAGTTCTTCCCAATATTGGGATTTTCGAGGCCGCTTCTCTTTAGCAAAGCTGGTGTACCAAGAGCCCCACACGCCACGATGGTGACATTGGACTCGATGATGCAGACCTCCTTCAACCCGTTATGCTCAAACTCGAATGCGACCCCGGTCACAGTGTCCCTCCCTCTTCCGCTCTGCCTTGTGTGCAGGACCTCAATGGCTTCGCATCCGGGGAGGATCGCCCCATTCCCAGATTCCACTAAGTCCACCAACCATGTCTCCGCCGTGCCCTTTTTCTTCCCATCCTTGCAGCCCAAGCAACACCAACCGCAATAGTGATCCGCGGGTGAGTTCCTAGGAATGTTGCTCACAGGATAGCCCAATTCCTGACACCCTTTTCGGAGCACTGCATTGTTGAACCCTTCTTCGCTGATGGCTGACTGAACTCCCATTCTCTTGCAGACGACATCCAGCGCCTCCCGGTACAACTTGCTGTCGAACAGCTCTAGATCATATTTGTTCGACCACTCGTTCATCACATGCTGCGGTGTCCTGAGGGAGGCGGACCAGTTGATCGTGGAGCCCCCTCCAACGGTGGACCCCGCAAGTACCAGTGCGCTCATATCTTCGGTCGCCACGAGACCGCCGGAGAGGTACATTTGATCCATAGTAGGCCCTTCGAGCAGGGAGAGATTGCTCCTGGCACAGTAGCTTCCCTTTTCCAGGACAAGCACCTTGTGGCCTGCCTTTGCAAGCACGCCGGCAACAACTCCCCCGCCCGCACCGGAACCGATCACCACTGCATCGCACTGGATGCTCAAAGATGGGAAACGAGGCTTTCGTACATTATGGTTTGAGGGACAGATGAGGACGGGGAACCCGAACTGCTGGAGACTTTTTGTGACGATGTCTTGTGGGTGCACCATTTGGATAAGACCTTGATGAAGAGGTCCGAAGACAGCTTCATCTTCATAACAATACTTGGCTTTCGCTTGTTCTTGGCCTTGCTGTTCATCTGCTGAGATTTGGCAAGACATACGCTTTAATTTCTTGGAGTTTTCAAACTCTGGATCCGGTCCGGCATAGCCGATCGCTTTCCAGGAAAGGTTGCGATCCTTCTCATCCACCTGAAAACAAATTGAAACTCATCATTCTCGTAGAATCTCATTCCCCCTGATTAGAAAGAATGGTTAGCACCGAAAAAAAAATCTTTACATTGTTCATTCAAAAGGAGGGACAAACACACCCATCTTCCTATTTTACAGCTAATTTATTGTACTGGATCAAATCACTTACGAGTGAGAGGAAAGTAGGCCTTTCCCAATTCGAATCATCACTAGAAATTAACATTTGCTTTCATGCTGCTGCATTTTTCTACTATTATGATTGATTATGTTCATCATATCAAATTAAGAGATAATATTCATTGTACCACTCATAAAATCACTATATATATATAGTTCATCTTCTTCTTTTTTATAAATTATTTCACGGTTGTGCAAGCGTTAATACATTTGTCGAGATAGAAAGTACAAAAAGCATGGGTTGAGATCGAGCAAGTGGGAAGCTAAATTTAATAGATTTGGCCTTGGCAGGTAGGGACCAAGTTCTAACAGCAACAGGGACTTTCATAATGGACGTGTGCTTAAGAAACAAAAGCATACAACTCAAAATCACTACACAAGATAAATAATCTCTGTCTCTCTCTCTGTCTCTCTCTCTCTTTCTCTCTCTCTCTCTCGAGAGTGAGTCTTATCTCTGTCTTGCAGATTGCAGCCAAAACATTTATGGTAAATCATTAAGTTTTTGTACCGGGAGGGATAAAAATTCTGCAGAGTATTTAGATGATGAGTCTGAATAATATGGTGTCTCGAGCTATCTTGAATTTCAATTTCAAATTCCCAATTTATGGAAGGGTCTCTTTCTCTTTTTCTTTCGGCTATCTCCCCTAGATGAGACATAAATTGTGTGGACACTTAATTCGAACCCGCTCGGGTGGATTCATATAATTTCTCATTGCCATCTACACATATAGAACATATACTATATGGATCGGGTGTTCTGATTTTCTTGAGATGTTATCGTTATATGTTTATAAAACAAAAGCTAAAATCTTTGGACTGATTGAGGATGGTACGACTTCAAACGAACCACATGTTTAAACGATGCACAGCACTGTTTTTCTCCTAAGCATTCGATAAGCAGTTTATAGACGCACGACTTATGGTGGAGCAAGTATTTATCTTATCTACATTTTTTAGCATTTATTGGTGAAGCTGGTGGGTTTGGACACCCTCGACTGGAAAAAGATGCTCCCACGCCACCTGTCTCCTAGTTCTACTCCTTTTTTTAGTTGATTATTTTTTTCTATGTAGTCTCTGTCGATTTTAATGCTTTTGTTACCTACTCTGGGGACATGTAAGATAACATTATCGATTGCAGTTTTAATATGCGCTGCATTAATTTTCTTTTTGGAATCTCTGACCATAGCCATAATTCCACCTCCTAAAGTGTTATGTACTCTTGTTGACCAACTGCATCACGTATTCTATATAAAACTACAGAGCCCACCTTATCAATTGGAATTGACCTAATCCTTATCTTGCCATTCCCCTATAATCTCCTGCCGAGACAGTCGATTTAGCTCATGAACTTTACTTTACTCCTTGCTTGATTAGTAGTTAAATGATGAGTGGAAGGATAATTTCTATTCCATTTTTTTTTCACGGAAACATAATTGACTAAAGTAAAAGTTAAACTAGGTTTAGTCGTTTGTTTATGGAAATTAAACAATTCGAGATATTTTCCAGAAGGTGTTCTAGTAAGTGAAAATGTAACTATCAATGTCATCATTTTTGTAAATATTTAATGAGTTCAAAATATAGCTACGTATTTCCTTTTTGTGTCGTTGCCACATTCTATACGTATACAACTATAGTTAGTTGATCAAACAAGTAATTTCCAGAACACAGTTGGGGCTACAGAAATAAATAAGAAAACAACGGCACAGAGAAGGGGGATAAAATGGATTGAATTGGAAAGAGCAATGCTAAGATCAATTTATCGGTCATATTCGAGACTTAACATATTCATGACGAGGACAGGCCAGTCAGCGAACCAACTCTCACCCACTTCCCTTATTTTTCAGACAGTACGACACGGCTCGATGCATTTTAGTGCTGTGGCTGGTTCTGGAATCTTTTCCTCCATCACAAGGTAAAAAGGACATGGATTCAGAAAGTGTACGGACCTGAGTGAAGAAGACGAGGAAGGTGAGGAGCTTGACGCTTCGCGCGAACATCCGGAGCACTGGGAAGACGCTGCGAAACCACCGCCCCGCGATCTCTTCCCTCCGCCGCTGCGGGATCTCGGAAAACCTCTGCACGTACGGGAAGTGGCTTGAGAAGCATTTTCGGCCGCACAATATGAAGGTCCCGATGCATGTCGAGAGGAACCACAAGGTGAGACGGAGCAGCCAGAGCTTTGGGTGTTTCATCCTCTCGCTGATGAGCCCCCCTACCTGCACGAACAGCACAAAGGATAAGCAAACCCGACAATTAGGGCTAGGATATCAAAGCCGACGGTTGTTTGAGTTTTATTTTGTTTTGCTTATAAACATTTAACGTGAATAGAATGGCCTATTACGTCATGCATTCCTAGTCGGAGGAAACCGTACAGGCAACACACCGATCAGAAGAACGGTCGGAGGGAGAAAATTTCCCCCAACCTTCGAGCGGAGTGAAAGTAAGCAGACGGGTTAAAGTACGAATCTGCGTATTCATTCAGGTCTTGCTCTGCGTCTTATTTAGTCTATGATGAAGCGAAGCAAATGGGCTCTTAACACAATTTAGGAGAAGAGAATGAAGGATGCTGTGTTTTAGCCTGAAAGAAGAGGAAACAAAAGCAGAGATAATAATAAGCATGCATTTGATACCCATTGCTATCAAGCCCCCAAGATTTTCACAGAAATTGGATTAATAATTTAAATCCAAAGAAAGGCCACAGCCTTGAATGAAAGATGTACTAACACGGATGCCTCATTTGGGAGGTGTACGAACATTGTTCGTCCAAAACCACATTCATTCTCAACCATAATGCCTCCTTGATGGGAAAAAAACCAAACGAAAGTCTAATCTTGTTAGACTACCGACACAAACTGTCTGGAACAGTACTTAAGTACTGCGATGCAACATCGGCCAACCAGTTGCCTACAAGAAATGCAAAATATACGTAAACAATCAAGTTACCTTCTCCGGAGTTCCGGCCATGGAAGCTGAAGTTTGATAGAACTTAGCAACCTCCTCATCGCCGTCGCCTTCGGTGTGCGAAGGATGATGAGGGTGAGCAATGGAGGGCAAGAAAGTGTCGCAGAGAGCGGTCAGAGTGTCCATCTGACGAGGAGAGAGGGAGTTCACATAACTGACTCGCCGTCTCTCTCCTCCTCCTCCAAACTTTTCGTCATGGCCAAGCTCGATTGCCACATTGTAGTGATCATGACTGCCTCGCAGTTTTGCGTCTCCTTTCCCCATTCTCTCTCTCTCTCTCTCTCTCTCTCTCTCTCTCTCTCTCTCTTTCTCTCCGTGGCAGAAGCTTGTGAGAAAAAATGGCGAACTGTGTCCTCAATTATAGTAGCAGGCACTGCATTAAATGGATGTTGGGGGAGAACCCGGGACACAATTCACCGCAAAATTAAATTCAATTCTGGATCAATTTTTCCCCCAAAACTAAATCAACCAAAATTCTCTTAGCCCCTGGCAACAACCAACGATATATAGCCTCACATTATGCAAAATGATAAGTAACTAAAGCAAATAATGACACCAATGATTTAACATGGAAAACACATTATGGGAAAAATCACGGATTGCCCATAAAACATCCACTAATCACTAAGAATAATGGGATATATAAAGTATTCTTCTTTAGCCACATACTAGAGGCTCAACATCAACATTACAACATCATTTCATGACAATATAAATGAATAAATAAATTCGAAATAAGAAAACCCTAACCGCAACTAGAGAATTTGGAGGCAATTCTCGACGAATGAAAACCATCAACTCATAGCCCTCGATCTCACTAATAACATATTCAAGTTTGAGCCGATTTAGTCAACGTTTGGCTTTGGAATCGGGACTATAAAGTTGTAACCCTCTTCTTTCCTTCTCTTCTCCCTTGTTTTAGTGGTTTTTTTTTTTTTTTTCTCTATCTCTTCACTTTTTGGGCACAAAACTACATGAAGCCACCCACTTTCTATTTGTTATTTTCTTTTATTTTTTATTATTTTATTTTAATTTATTTGATGCTAGCTGGCCCTACATAAAAGTGGACATAGTCAACAAATCTCCCCCTCCACCTCATGTGGGAAGGTTTGCCATGCCCACTTTTCTTCTAGAAGCGTCAAGTTTCAACATGGGCAACGCCTTGGTCATCATGTCGAATCTATTGTTGTTGGTGTGGACTTTCTCAAGTAGGAAAAACTTCTCTTCTAACTTTTCTCGGATCCAATGATACTTCACATCAACATATTTCGATTTTGAATGCAACATCGGATTCTTGTTAAGATAGATAGCACTCATGCTATCGTAATATAGAACAAACCTCTTTTACTTTAAACCCTACTCTTGTAGGAATTTTTGCACTCACAAGAGTTCTTTACCTCCTTCAGTAATAACGACATACTCCGCCTCAGTTGTAGACAAATCAATACATTTTTGTAATCTTGATTGCCATGAAACAGCTCTCCCTGTAAAGATCATTATGTAACCCGATGTGGATTTTCGAGAATCAACATTACCGGCATAGTCCGCATTCGAGTAGCCACTTAACTCGAGCTTCACATTTTCATAACATAAGCAAAGTGTATAAGTGCTTCTAAGATATCTCAAAATCCATTTAACAGCAGTCCAATGCTTTTTACCTGGATTAGAGAGAAATCTACTCACAACACCAACTGCACGAGGCAATATTAGATCTTGTACAAATCATGGCATACATCAAACTACTCACGGTCGATGCATAAGAAATTTTCTTTGTCTATTTCTTCTCTTTCTCACTCGAAGGACATTCATTACTACTCAACTTGAAATGGCTTGCAAGTGGAGTACTTATCGGTTTACATGTGTTCAAGTTGAATCTTTCAAGCAGTTTTTCAATGTACCTCTCTTGAGATAGCCAAAGTTTCTTCTTTTTCCTATCACAAGTAATTCTCATACCTAGGATTTGCTTAGCTGAGCCTAGGTTCTTCATTGCAAAAGCTTTATTCAACTCATTTTTCAAACTCTTGATTTTCTTAACATCATGTGCAACAATCAACATGTCATCCACATAAAGTAGGAGGATAAGAAAATTGTTATTTGAGAATCTTTTTATAAAGACACAAGAATTGGAGTTTGTCTTATCATATCCTTGTTCTTTCATGAATAATTCAAACTTCATATACCATTACCTTGGCACTTGCTTAAGACCATATAAGCTTTTTTTCAATCTTCATACAAGGTGCTCTTTGTTTTCAATTTCAAAACCTTTTGGTTGCTCTATATGTATTTCTTCTTCTAGGTCTTCATGAAGAAAGCCCGTCATTACATCAAGTTGTTCAATTTCTAAATTTAAACGGGCGGCCAACTCCAAGAACAACTCGAATAAAAGACATCTTTACAAACAATGAAAATTCTCTTCAAAGTCTATACCATTCTTTCGATGAAAGCCCTTCATAATAAGCTTAGTCTTGTATTGTAGTTGTAAACTGTTTTATTTCATTTTCAACTTGTACACCCACTTATTTGTAAGTGTTTTCTCACCCCTTAGGCAATTTCACCAATTCAAATGTGTGGTTCTCATGTAAAGATTTAAGCTCCTCTTGCATGGCTTCATGCCACTCATTCCTTCGTTCACATGACATAACCTCTTTAGTTTCTGGCTCTCCTACATTAGTGAGTAGCACATACTCATGCGGCAATTTTTTTTTAGAAAGATCTACATTCTCTTTCAGATTTTCTAATTTGAGGTAGGATAGGTTGCTCTTGCTTAGCTATTTCACCTGTTTTAGTTGAAGAATCAACATTATGTGAGGATTCACCATCTTCATGATTTTCATACACTTTTCCCCCATGATTCCTATCCACAATAGAAGGATTTGGGCTGAAACTAACCGAACATTGAGTTACACGTCTCTCAACCTTGTCAATGCCTTCAATAATTTGATGCTCACAGAATGCCACATCTCAGCTTTTAATAACTTTCTTAGCAACTGGATCCCATAATCTGTAGCTAAACTCTTTATGTCCATAACTCAAGAAGATACATTATTTAGTCATGTCGTCAAGCTTGAATCTTTCATCCCTTGGAACATGTATAAATGCCTGACAACCAAATACTTTTAGATGGTTGTAGGAAACATCTTTGCCACTCCAAACCTTAAGAGGAACCGATGGAGAAAGATTTATCAAGTTTATTGCCATTCTCATCGCTTCACCTCAAAATGGCTTAGGCAACCTCGCATGAGAGAGCATATACCGAATCCAATCATTTATTATTCGGTTCATTCTCTCCGCTACTCTATTTTGTTGTGGTGTTTTTGGAACAATTTTCTCAAGCTTGATACCATAATCCCTACAATAGTGTTCAAACAGATCTCTATATTCAACACTGTTGTCAGCTCGAACACATTTAAGTTTCTTATCGGTTTCTCTTTCCATGTTGACATGAAATTGCTTGAAAGCCGCAAGCACTTGATCTTTAGATTTTAAAGTAATAGCTCACACTATTCTAGAACAGTCATCGATAAATGTCACAAAATATGATGCACCTCTAAGGGTTCTAGCATCCATGCAACAAATATCAGTGTGAACTAAATCAAGTACATTTGATTTTATATGAGGAAAAGAATTATGAAATGAAGATCTATATTACTTACCTATAAGGTAATGAGTGCATTCCTTTAAATTTTTCTCCTTCAAAAATAGAAGGTTCTTTCTAGCAAGAGTTTCAAGCCTTTTGTCGCTAAGATGACCCAACCTCATATGCCATAAATTAATCGAGGAATCATCAATTGCATTTACGTATTGTTTAATCAAGTTAGCATATATGGTATAAAGAGAACCTATCTTCTTACCCTTTGCCACTACCATGGAACCTTTAGTCAACTTTCATTTGCCATCAAAGAATGAATTGCAATAACCATCATCATCTAAAGCACTCGTGGAGATCAAGTGAAGTCAAATATCCGGAATATATCTCATATTTTTCAAAAGCAAGTTACATTCGACATTGATTTCCAAATAAACATCTTCTATGCCAACAACCTTGGAAACACCACCATTTTCCATTCTAATACAACCAAAGTTGCCGCAGTGATAAGAAGCAAAGTAGTCACATCGTGAGGTAACACGAAAAGAAGTCGCGGAATCAACAATCCACGTAGAGTCTTGGCATGTGAGGTTCACATATCTGTCATCACGTACGAACACAATATCGCCAGAGGATGCAACCATCGCCGTAGCTTGTTTTTCTTCTTTCTTTCGATCTCCATTTCTATCATGGGATTTATCTCTCTTTGGCAACTAACACTCTTTTACATAATGTCTTATTTTGCCGCAATTATAACACTTCACACTCCTCCTCGGTCTTGATTTCAACCTTGCTCTTGACTTGGCCTGGTATCATTTCTTTGAAACATTCTTGATTGATTTCTCGCCCTATTTTCTATAACAAGAACATCCGATGTAGAAGTATAATTCAAGCATTTTCTTCTTGTTTCTTCATTGAACAAACTTTTTTTAACCATGCTCATAGAAAGCACACCAAAATGAGCCAACTTGTTTAACGCCACAGCCAAAGTGTCCCAACTATCGGAAAGAGTATCAAGTAATAAATATGCTTACAATTCACCACCAAGATCAATCTCAAGATTTGTCAATTGATTTACAATATCTTGAAATACACTCAAGTGTTCCATCATGTTACTCCTCTCCTTACATCTCAAGTTCACAAGTTACTTAACTAGAAGAGCTTTATTTTATGAATTTTTTCTCTCATAAAGATCTTGTAATTTCTTTTACAAAGTGTCTACCTTCATTTCTTAAGCTTCATCATCAATCTATTGTTTGATAAACTCAACCGTTTTCTGATTCAAACTCTCACATTCTTTGTCTTCATTATCTCCTTTGGCTTCATCACCCTCAATCAAATCAAACAAGTCTTTACAATATAACATGTCTTCCGTCCGAGACTTCCAAATAGAATAATCCAAGGCATTTAACTTAAATATGGTGCCGCTAGTTTCTTCCATTTAATATTAGAATTTCAACCTAGCTCTAATACCACTTTGTTGGGAAGAACCTAATGACAAAATTCACTACAAAATTAAGCGCAATCCAGGATCGATTTCTTCTTTGAAACTAAATCAAATGAAATTCTCTTAACCTCCAACAACAATTAGCAATTTATAGCCTCACAATATGCGAAATGATAAGTAGACAAAGCAAATAACGGCACCAAGGATTTAACGTAAAAAATCGATTACGGGAAAAACAACGGACCGCCCAAAAAACATCCACTTATCACTAAGAATAACATAATACAGAAAGTATTCTTCTCTAGCCACATACTAAAGGCTTAACATCAACATTACAATCTTATTTTATTACCATATATGTGGATAAACAAATTCGGAGCAAGAAAACCCCAACCCCAACTAGAGAATTCGGAGATGGTTCTCGACAAACGAAAACCACAAACTCGTAACCTTCAATTTCACGAACAACATACTCAAATTTGAGCCGATTCCATCAACATTTGGTCTTCAAATCGGGACCACAGAGTTGTTGCCCTATTCTTTCCTTCCCTTCTCCCTTGTTTCAGTGGTTTCTTTTTTTCTCTCTCCTCACTTTTTGGGCACACAACTGCACAAAGCGACCCCACTTTCTTTTTATTATTTTCTTTTCTGTTCTTTTTCTTTTTTAATTTATTTAATGCTAGCTGGGCCCACATGAAGGTGAACCCAATCAACAATGGAGAGAAAAGAACAAAAACAAAAATGGTCGTATCTTTGCTTCTCAAAGCCCCGTTCGTACGCCAAGGAGACAGTTGGCGGGCATTAAGTGTTGCACTTGGAGGGAGAGAGAGAGAGAGAGAGAGAGCGGCGTGGAGAAGATGACGAATCAGAATTGTGGATCCTAGCCTAGCTACGCCAACGGAAAAGAGGGTGTGAACTGAGGCAGGTATCATATCGAAGAGGCCTGACGAGCTTCTAGCATATGCGTTATCCCAATTCATCCCTTCATTTAATTTTCATTTCTGTGACCGTCCAAACTAAGTGCAGCTCTAGAGCAAATCTAATTAGAAAGCGCACTTGCTTCCTTAAATCATGTTGCGTTTTTGGATTGACCAGAAAGCCCACCTCTAATAGATACAAGGGAGGAGTAACACGTGATCAGGCTCGGTTTGGATACCAGCTCAGATCGAAATGCAAGAATACAATTTCAAGAAAAACGAAACCGAACGAGATTGAATCATAAGTTTGAGCCAACTCAAACCAAATCGATATCTTTTCATCTTTGGATTGATCCACACTATTGTAATAACCACAACAAATGTGTAACCTCAAACATAGATTCCTCGTTGCAATAACAAGTTTAGGCAAATAATTTTCTGTGTTTGTGTATATAAGTATGCTTAATTATATAAATATGGGAAAAATTCATTATTTCAGAATGTCTGCCCGATTAAGATGATGAAGCAGGTAATTGAAACGGTCGTACTTCATTTGTTTTGTCTATGTAGCACAACCACAATCTATCTTAACACCAATCCACTTGACTATTCGTACTCTAGCTTGAGTCGTCGTCCGAAATGGTCACTTAAATTAAATTAGCAAAAAACCCATGAAAATCTAAAATAATTTTTAGGAGGCAGCCGCCAGCTGCTGCTTCATAACTCATCGCAGCTGCCGCTCATTAAATTGACTCGCGATACTCTCCTTACTCCAAAATCTGTGTGCGGGAACGCCGTGTGGCCTTATTGGTTATTGCAGAGGCAGGTCGGGGGCGATGATCACTAGGCTAGCCTTTGCTGCTCCAGCTGAACCTTGAGTCAACCAAAATACTATTTTTATAAAAACTATAATAACAGTCTGTTTTAGACCAAAAATAATAAATAATTAGTAAATATTATGAGGTTCATTTCTTGAAAAATTTATAGTCCACATGATACTGTTATTCTCATAATTGCTTAAAGACTATTATGCTAACATGATTCATATACATTATATATAAAAATCGTTACAAAAATAAATCACAAACCAACAAACACTTGAAATCAATGTTTTAATGAAAAAATAATAATTTTGCTTAGAAACCGCTGATACAATATTAGACCCACAAATATTTAGATAGACTTGAGTCTTCTATGAAAATGCTAACTAATTCTAATACAACTTATAATCTTAAAGATATTCTTAATAGGAATCAGAGAATTCAATCTAGACCTATTAATATAAATGACCTTAATAATGAAATAAATCAACAAACATTAGAAATAAAAAGCTCTTAAAGATACCCAAGCCTAAATACAAAGAGAAATTTTGGCAATAAAATCTAAAATGGAGAAAGGAAAATAAAAGAAGGAGAAAATCCGACTGATAACTTTGATCCTAATTTTTTTAATGACTTTATTGGAGATAACATCAAGAAAATGGATAATAGATATAACAATAAAAATGAATGATAAATTCACTATTAATATCATAGCATTAGCTTATCTTAATTGCATAAGAAAACAGTTAGTAATAACGGAATATTTTCACAAAACCATAGAATCATTAAAGTTAGCCTTAGGAGACAAACTTAGGATAAGTTACAAGTTGCTTGAAGTTTCAGTAATAAAAAATCAAATATCTTATAAAATATCTTTTCTTCTAGTTAAAGATATGAGACAAAATGTGATATTGGGAACACCTTTTATTCAGTTAATCCAACCCCTTTCTGTCACCAGCAAGGGAATTGAAATACACACTTTGAATAAAAAGATTACTTTCAAATTCATCACTAAACCACAGATAAGAAATTTAAACATATTACAAGAACATTCACTTGCTGGAATTCAATTGTCTTATAAAAAATAAAGAGGATCAACTTCAATATTTAAAAGATGATTTAGAGTTTAGAACAAAAATTACTTGAACCAAAAATAAAAGAAAAAAAAAATGCTTCTCTTCAAAATCACATTGAACAAAATATATGTTCTATCTTGCCTACTGCTTTTTGGGAAAGAAAGAAACATATTGTGAGCCCACCATATGAACTGGATTTTTCAAAAAAACAAATCCCTACAAAAGCTCGACCAACTCAAATGAATCGAGAAATCTTACAATTTTGCCAAAAGGAAATTTAAGATTTATTAGATGAAAAACTAATTAGAAAAAGTCAATCATTATAGAGTTGCTTTACTTTCTATGTCAATAAAAATGCTGAACTAGAAAGGAGAGTACCTAAGCTAGTTATTAATTATAAATCCTTGAACAAAGCCTTAAAATGGATTAGTTATCATATGAAGTGAGGATTTTGGCAAATTTAAATAAATGAATTAGAGAGATATAAAATAGCTTTAAAAAAAAAATACCTTTGCTTCTATCTAGCTTATCCTTCTGTTTTCAAAATCGTAAAAATAGAGGCTTTAGATATAGGTTATAGAGGTATTCTTAAACAAGTGAAAAATAATAAAGAACAAATAGTACAATGTGTTTCTAAACATTGAAACCATACCCAACAAAATTACTCTACCATAAAAAAATAAATATTAGCCATTGTTTTAGCAATATCCAAATTCTAAAGTGATCTTTTAAATCTAAAGATCTTTTTACGTATTGATTGCAAATACGCAGAAGAAGTATTACAAAAGGATATATTAGAAAAAGACAAAGGCAAAGCTATTGCCTAAACTTTAGAATGACAATCCCAATAACCAACAATAAATCATTTCTAAGCTCAGTTAAACATAATGAAAGCTTAACAATCACCACCACTATTACCATCATCACAATCACCTTAGCAATTGCAAATATGGTTAGATATAATTAAAGCCCAACAAACACCATTACCACAATCAATATCCCCTAATTTTACCCTATATTTGTCTCCACTACTTACATAAGCAAAACTAAAACCGCTTTGTCACAACCACACAAGCCTCAAACTAGATTACAAACTAAAAAATCACTATCATTATCTGTTCTAATCAAAACTTGGGCAAACATTGCTAAAAAAAATCCATCAAAGCAAATTAAAATTACTTTAAACCCATCACCATTGGCCTCTCACAATCTGAAAGACAACCACTTAAAAGAATAACTAGTGAAATTGACATAAAACCACCTCATTTCTCTATGATAGCAAAACCCTCTAACCTTACTACCTTTGTAATAACATCATAGTCTTCAGTCAAATCACGATTCATCACTAAAAGCCAATATCAAGACCTCACGACAGTTGAAAGAAAATTTCATCATGAAAATCCAAAAATTTATGCAAAACATGTTTTTTTCTAGAAAATTGGCATTACCCACTAATTGATTTGTCAAAACCCAAAGCCTATTATGAACAAATCTTTGTTGAAACCAAGTCTGTCATATTTAAACATTTTGCATTATCAGAAAACCCAAATAATATCATTCATTCAACAACCACAGTCCTTCAAGTCAAACCGCTAGAAATGTGGAAACTCAATTGTCATACCCAATTACGGTTCGAAACCAGATTAATCACCAAATTACTATATCTTTAACCTTCACTTATTGGGATTATCAAGAAGCCTGGTGGAATGCCCTTTTTCCGCTAAAATGAAGATGACCACTACACCTGGCCTTCCTATTTCAAAACTGATTTCAATACTAAACAATTGCCTTTATGGTTCAAAAAATGATGGAGTCATTTTGGCCATGTCATTGAAATATTACCTCTATAGTTCAAAACCGGCTTAAAAATCTTTTACACCCATTTCAAACCAACCAATCATGAATAAAACTTTTCTAATCTCATGCACTTTTTCGTTAATTTCCAAGTCTCCTAGGTAATTGCTTGGGAATTCGATTATCATCAACTCTCTCACTCTTCACATGTCCAACACCTACTTAGAAAGTTTAGAATTAAGTGGTGGGACAATTTTAAATTCATAGATAACTTTTCTAAGGAATCAGTTATAAGTTGGTTAAATCAGTGAAATCATCAATCACCTGATCACAAAATTACTGAATTTCTTTAACAAAAATCACTGGCTTAAGCCATTTGGCTGCCATTGAATCACCAGAAGGATATCACCTTGTATTCGCAAAAATTATGTCAGAAATACCAATCACTAAACCATCTCCAAAATCTCCAAGTTCCCCTAATGATAATAATGAATCCCATAATAGTGGTAATACAAATAAAGATGAACACTATGGCATCAATTTGTCAGATGAGGATGGAAATGAGTAGAGGAAATTACCAATTACCAATCACTAATTTCCAAAAGGAGACAAAGGCCGAAAAAGACAAAAAAGATTTGATCTTCAAGAATATCATTATACTCCTTTTGAAGAAGAAAACCTAAAGTTGATGTTGCCCTAAAGATGTTGCCGCTGTTGCTCACCTAAAAATTCGGCCAATGCTAAAAATAAAATAAAATAAAATATACTGTTCACTTCGTTCGAACTTGCTGCATTTTACCTATAAAGGAGGTGGAGAAGAAGAGAAGGAAACCACTTGCATTCAACTCTCTTGCGCTATTGTGCTTTTTTGCTCAGTTGCGTCCTAAAGCTTCCTTTAATCACAACCCTTTCATTTTCATTGTTTAATCACTTGTACCCTCTTGTAATCACTTTCCAATCACTTATAATCACTCCCTGATCATTTTTTTTGTGGGTAAAGTATCACTCCCTAATCATTTGTAATCACTTTTTTAAGATATCTCCGATCATTTGTACTCATCTTCAATCACTTGTATTAATTGTCAGTAAGTTTTCTATCACTCAATAATATAACTAACCAAGTTTTAGTTGGTATTATTACTTCATATTCTTAGCTCTTTTTTACTTTTACTTTAAGTGGGATCTCTACTTGAGCGTGGACTACCACCCTTGTAGAAGGTCACATTTTCTTTTATTATGCATATTAGTGAGATCTCTGCTCAAGTGCGGACTTCCGCCCCTGCGTGAAATCACATTGTTAATTACTTCTCACTCATATCAATGGGAGTTCCTTTTTAATATATAATCACCTTAACTCTTGAATTAATATACTTCATATCATCAACTTTCACAGAACTCTCAGAGTTCTACGATTACTTTAGAGATATAGAATCTCGAGAGTTCTTTCACATAATAAATAGATTAAATAAACATAGACGTTTAAATTAAATCACCAATCAGTTAATATTTTTCTATATATTAAAATTACTCTACATTCATTTCTTTTCTTTTGTATAGAATCCCAGATCCTGAGTGCTACATACATACATACACATATACATATACATATACATATACATATACATATACATATACATATACATATGCATATACATACATATGTATATGTATATATATATATGTATATATATAATCGTTTTAACTATTTCATTTTTTTTCCTAATAAACAAGAGAAATCCCTCAACGATTGTCGGCAGTCGGAGGCCATAAAGTATAGAGGACTTGCTTTGAGAGTGACCTTGGCAAATGGCGACTATCAATCAATATCAATTTATAATTTAGTAAATGAAGTCACGCTTGAGTTCCCCAATTTTTTACGCCTAATGACATAACGGATTCGGCGATATTTCTGCGTGGAGTCTTCCAACGGACAATGGTCGGCACATTTGTTTGCCTAATATATAAAGTCAATAATACATCGTTCGATCTTGTCTTTTATATATAATTCACAAAGAGGTGATTCAGTGAAATTCTTCATTATAATTTGAAGTTAAAGTGGCCTTTCAATTATAGACAATCGAAGATGCGACTTAATGTTGCGACTCACAAATTGACTTGCATGTACCTGACATGATTTGCCACATTATTTGGTAGAGAGGCAAGCATGGTTCTAGGGTAGGATTGAAAACCCTAGAATCGTACCCATATTCTAGGATATGCAGAATATGTTTTAGGTTATAGAAATTGGGGAACTTTGAAATTGGAACCTGAAATCTAAAACAAGTTTTTGTATTTTTCTTGTTCTATGTTTTTACGTAATCCTGCAATATTCCATGGTGTCCAATGATGAGAGTGTAATCTAAAACCACTAGTCTAAGTTTCCATTTTCTATGATATCCATAATTAAGATTTTTATTTTGTTAATAATTATAATCTCTATGTATCTAAATATGAGTCATAATTAATGGATTGTGGCAAATTATAGTTATTAGAGGTAATGATTCATTTCATGTGGAACTTGGGTAGACTTTAGAACCAGACTATAGAACCAGTGATGAGGTAGGTTCCAGGTTCCTGAATATACAGAGTAGGTTCTAAGTTTCAAAAATGAAGAAGCTTGTTTCAATGGATGGGTTCCGGGTTCCAAGTAGAATCTAGATGAAGTCTAGAACTGCTCACCCCTATTATTTAGACTTCATACCCAGATGATAATTTAAAAATGACAAGATCTAACGCTCCAGAATCTGCGTTGTGATATTTCAGGGGAGTCATGGTATTTGTTTTGAAACTTCTCTTTCAGTGGCATAACATCGTACCAAAAATACCGCTCGGATTAAATTTAGGTGGTTGAACCCTTTTCTTTTAAAGACCCTGAGGCCCAACTGCACTGCCCCAACAATCCCCCTTCTCCCATCGCACGAAGTGGTGGGGATTGATGGCCAGTCGACCGCAATGGAGAAAGTGGCAGTGAAGGACGACGCAAGCGGCAATGGCGAAAAATCAATGAAAAGAAAGAGGGAAAAATAAGGAAAAATAATATATTTGCTCACTTCAATCGAAAAAAGGTTGTGGTAGACTGGAAAAAATAAAAATTGGGTCCCTTCATTTATATGTGGTGGTCCACGTCAATTAGATAAAAAAGCGCATCACCTAACATTGGACTTGACAAAGACATCATATTGAATGCATTTATAAAGGTTTAGCTACCTCATATCCAAAAATTAAAAGTCGTGGAACTATATTTTATGATATCTAATATATAACCACATTTTTATTTAATAGTTAAAATTTTTAAATAGTTGATAGTTATTTCACAAAATTTTAAATGATATTAGGGCATGAAGTACAAAGTTTAAATGTTTCAAAACCCTTGTTATCTCCCTTATTATATATTTCCACGCTTTTAGCTTTAGCACGAGAGGAGTAATTGATATGTTATATAAATATTAAACCACACATCCTATCAATATATATGTGTGTGTGTGTGTGTTACAGTGGTTCTACGAATTCCTATCTTGTTAAACAATACAAGATTGGGCCTATGATGTGAACTACAATTACTCCAAGACTAGGACTACTCTCACTTTTGCCCTAGAGGGCCCATCGTTTGGGTGGCAGGTAGGGTTTTGACTTGATTCTTCAAAAATCGGGACTTGCTTTCGGTTAGCAATTTATATCTCCGTATACGAATGGGAAATTGGTGTTTTTCCTTTAAATGGTAAATCGCAACCCTTGCTGATTAGAAGAGATAAATCTTCCCGAGTCTTAGGAAAATGATTCGTGAACTGATCCCGACGAGTCGCAGTTGTCGATGCATGTCACGAACAGCTGCTTGAAGACGCGAGAGTCTAACCGTAGATCTTCGGCCTCCTCGGTCAAAAACTTTCGAGAGCAGATTATGCTCAAGAGCTCTTGGCTTCAAAGAGATGAGGAACCCATTGAACTATTTATGGTATGAGTGAGAGAGAGAGAGAGAGAGATGACGTGGTGATTTTATCCATCTGTGGTGGGAGCTCCTCTGAATAGTTAGCCCGTCCGAGGAGACCTTTATGCGAGCCAAATCCGTTTGACTAGTCCTAGAGCAAATCTAACGGTTCATCTCGTTAAAGACGCCACGATCTAGTCCGCGGGCAATCATTTCTCACACCAAGGCGGGAAGAGATCGATTTCACGAGCGGTGTCATGGCGGTGACAGTGGTGCTTATCGATCTTATGCCTTGCGTCAAGTGAAAACAATTATGCTTTTCAAATTGATGGCAAACTCCAACTGAGATCTAGACCCGTTAAACGGGTGGATCAGGTCGGGTTTGGGTCAGGTCGTAAATGATTGAACCCAAATTGACCAATTTATTATAGTGCAAAATTTTTGACCCATACGTGACCTGACCCATATCCGACCCATTTAATGAAATCTAAAAAGTTTATATATATTAAAAATGGTATTGCTAACATGGTTTTATACAACACAAAACTAATGGATAATTTTTATAATTTTTTAAATAATTATTTTTTAAAAATAGAATTTTAATTATTTTTTATATTTTAAAAATTATTTTTAATTATTTTTAATTATTTTTTTAAGAATATAATTTTTATTTTTATTTTTATTCTTCTTTTTTTTTTTTCTTCTTTTTCTTCTTTGGCCGATCACTGGCCACTGGAAGAAGGAAGAAGAAAGAAAAAAAAAGGAAAGAAAATTAAAATAAAAAATAATTATAATTTCGATTTTTATAAAAAAATTTTTTGTAAAGTTAAAGAGGGAAGAGAGAGATTGTGTGGTTTTGGTTGAAAATTGATTCTAAATCCAACCCATTTAAGACCCACTTAAGACCCACCTATCTTAAGTCTTTAATTGTTAAACTCATTTAACTAGTTTCTTCAAAAAACAAGTGACTCATATATGACCCATTTATTTATGATTTAAATGGGTCATATATGGGTCTAAGATCCATTTTGTCACCTCTACTGAGATCCCCTCTCTCAATAAATGTTAAATAGAGTAAGCCGCTTTATAAGAATCCAGTCACAAGTGAGCACGCCCTTTGGCTGGGACAGGGCATTTAAATGCAAATGTTTTGTTCGGAGGTCACTCTAGAAGTTTGACCAATGGGATTGGTCCCCACAGATTCATGCCACGAGAGTAGTTCCCTCGTTACCCACATTAAACATTGGAGCTGATGGTTGAAGCGCAAAAGTATAAAGAGAGGAGTGCTCCACTTGGAATTTTCGCTTGATGATTCAAATAGCCCTAAACTTAATTTATCTACTGAAAACGTTATCAATTTGCTTATTAAAGATGACGTGAAATGTCACCAACTACTTACACACTCGTGAAGATCGAACAGTAGTACATGTGCGCACGAATTCACATTTTCATCATCATAGACAAAAGCGTTTTAACAAATCAATAATTTCATATCATGTCAAAAATTTTCATTCTAACAGTCATCGTGTGATAGAACATAAAGATATAAGATGACATGCATAGTGTTTGTGGTCATGCTAGATTGCTTTGAAATACCACACTATTGTACTTGTAATCTCTAGTTGATTCAAATTGGCCATTAGTCTCTCTCCATGGACATTGGATCGTGTTAGGGTCTCAAAATTTGACTGGGTGCGATAAGCTAGCTCCAAACGAGACAAAACACGAGTTAATTGAAAGAAAGCAAAGAAGAGAAGGAAAAGAAGGAGATACTTTATGGGAATGAATTATGTATTTCTTTTCCGTATTGATTTAGTGTACAATGCTCTGCAATTATAGTACTAGATGTCTACAAGGAAAGGAAATAATGTATCCTATGAATCAATTGATCTAGTATATAAATCTCAATCTCAATGGATATCGAACAACTCGTGCATATCTTTTAACACTCTCCCTCAAGCTGGTGGCTTATAAATGTCTAAGACACCTAGCTTGCTTAATAAATATACGTGTTATCTCTAAGAAAAAGGTTCAGTAAAAGCATCCGTAGGCTGTTCTATGGTCTCAATTCTTCTTGTCTCGATTACCTCCTCTTGAATTTTCTCTCGGGTGAAATAGCAATCCACTTCTATATGCTTTGTTCTTTCGTGCGCTATGGGATTCAGCGCAAATTTGAGAGATGAGTCATTGTCACAAAACAACTTGATTGGTCACTTTATTTGTATCCCAAGGTTCTGAAGTAAGTCCCGTATCCACACTATCTCACAAGTAGTTTTTGCTATAACTCGATATTCTGCCTCTGCTAAAGATAACGAGACAGTTGGTTACTTTTTCGTCTTCAATGAGAGTAAAGATTCTCCTAGTTCGATATAGCCAAGTCGCATAATCTGCATTACAATAACCTGCCATTTCCATGTTGAACTTTGTGGAAAGGAGTATCCTGAGTCCTAGGCATTTCTTCAAGTACTTCATGACTTTCAGGGCAGCATTCATTTGGGATTGCTTTGGTTTATGCATAAATTGACCAGCTGTCGCCGAGGCGAGCAACCGGCTAGGGAAAGAAGGGGAGGAAGAGAAAAAGAAATAAAGAAAAGAAACAAAAGAAAAGAAAAGAAAATGCTTATTTCTTGATTTGTTGAATGAAGAAATAATTTTTTTTTCTTATTTCTAATTTTATTTGTTCGCAGAAATAGCATAAATTGACCGGCCATCACCAAGGTGGGTGACCAGCTAGGGGAAGAATAGGATGAAGAGAAAAAGAAAGAAAAGAAAAGAGAAAATACTTGTTTCTTGAGTTGTTCTTGGAAACAAAGAAGCATTTTTTTTGTTTCTTGTCTTTTTTCCAAATCTATTTGTTCTAAGGAACAGAAACCTACACAAACAAATTTTTGTTCTAGATAACAAACTGTTGGCGTGATTGGTGCTGGCCCTTCTATTTGGGAAGAAATGATTTAGATTTGTTTTGATATGGGAAGAAATTATGTAGATTTGTTTTGATTTCTGTATTTTGGGAATTGCCTTTTTTTTTCATTGTCTTCCTTTCCTGTACTTCATCAATAAAATGGCAGTCCCTCTCTCATAGGCGATATGACAAAAAAGAAAACTTTGAGAGAGGATTACCCGAGGATGTAGGCACATTGCTGAACCTCGTTAAATCGTGTCTTCTTTAATTTCTTCATGGTATCAGAGCAAGTACGTACCTGTTTATGCGTTTGATCCATCCGTGTCCTTCTTCTTGGTGTATGCACGGTTGTTGTTCAAATCATGATTGATTCGAGTTCGGCCAATCCCGAACCCGGCTCCACTGCCACCGGTCAGCGACTCACCAACATATTGCTGAATGATAAGAACTTTCTTCCATGGTCTCGTGCTATTACTGTGGCCCTTGGGGGCAGATTAAAGCTTGGTCATATCAATGGCCAAATAAAAGCGCCTCTTGAGAGGGATGCAAAATTTGATGAATGGCAAGCCAACGACATTTTGGTTATGTCTTGGATTTTTAACTCTATGGAATCTCAAGTGTATGAGATTTTTGCATATTCCCCTACATCTCTAATCTTGTGGGAATTGTTGAATAAGATGTATGGACAAGCTCATAATGCATCTCGAGTATTCGAATTGCAGCAAGAGATTGCTAACTCTAAGCGAGAACCCTCTTAATCTTTCACCAACCATCTTGGACATATGAAGAGAAGGTGGGATGAACTTCGTCTGTATAGGCCAGCGACCTAAAACGTGGTGGATATATTCGACGGGAGGAGCAAGATTGTGTCTTCTAGTTATTGGCTAGCATTGGGCCTGAGTACGAAGACGTGAGAAGACAAATTCTGATGAGTCCAAAATTGCCTACGTTTGATGAAGTCTGTGGCTTGATTTAAGGAGAAGAGACGAGACGTCGAGTGATGAGTGCCTCGCCTAGTCTTGATAAACCAATCTCTGAAAGTTTAGCTCATAAGGTTGTGATGAACAACCAACATGGTGAATTTGTGGCGAAATTGGCAAAGGGAAAAAAATAAAAGGCCCGTTCGATTTCATTGTGACCGTTGTGATAGAGATGGTCACTCCAAAAATAGGTGTTGGTTACTTCATCCTCATCTTCGTGCCAACAAAGATAAGGTTCAAGAAGCAAAACTTGATGTTCCAAGAAACTCTACAAAGTTTCAGTTGAAACTGGAGTCCTTGGCACAACAATTTCAACAACTATTTCAAATGCAAGGGCAAGGGATGATAGGTTCGGGATCTTTGGGTCCTTCATCAGATTCGGTCAACATGGTTAAGACACCGGGTACCGCTCTTTTAATTCATTCTAGTACTCAATTCATCATAGATTCGGGAGCTATCGATCACATGTGTAGCTCGATAGATTTACTTTTTAATGTCTCCTCAAGTGCCTCATATCCACCTATTACTATGGCTAACAGAATGCAGGTTCCAACGCAAGGAGTAGGACAACTTAAGTTGTTCTCACAAAAAGCTGATGTTTTGGTTGTGTTTGATTTGTCTTCTAATTTACTTTCTGTGAGCAAGTGCACTAAAGAATTAAATTGCAATGTCATCTTCTCTCCTTCAAAGGTGTTGTTTCAAGATTGCAGTACCAAGAAGACGATTGGTGAAGGACGGCTACAAAATGGCCTCTACGTCCTTGACTATCATATGAATGCCTTGGTGGCAAGGAAGAATGCGATGGATGCTTCAAGACTTTGGCACATGTGCATGGGTCATCCTTCTGACTGTGTGCTGCAAGCTATTGATAAAACTTTATTTCATAATTTCAATACTTGTGACTCTTGTCATTATGCTAAACAACATAAATTACCTTTTCCTCAAGGCTCTAATTTAGCTTCTAAAGTGTTTGATCTAGTACATTCGGATGTTTGGAGTGTTCCAATTGATTCAAGAGATGGTTTTAAATATTTTGTTTCTTTTATTGATGACAAATCGCGAGCTACTTGGCTATACCTTCTCAAAGCTAAAAGTGATGTGGTCACTATTTTTCAAGAATTTTGTAGCATGATTTAGAATCAATTCAAAACATGCATAAAGGTCTTACGCACTAATAATGGTACATAATATTCCAATTAGACCTTCCAATCTTATTTGAGCAGCTTGGGCATTATTAATCAAACTTCATGTATAGATACACCTCAATAGAATGGGGGTGGCAAAACAAAAGAATCGACACCTTCTTGAGGTGACTTGAGCTTTATTATTTTCTGGAGGCATGCTAAAGACTTATTGGAACGATGCTATTTTAACTAGCTGTTATCTTATTAATTGACTTCCTAGTCGTGTTATGGGTTACAAGACGCCTATGGAAATTCTTTACGGGCGCAAACTTAATATCTTGCATTTAAGAGTTTTTGGGTGTGTATGTTATGTGCACTCTCGAAGCGGCGGTAAGCTTGACCCTCGTGCTAAGAAGCGTGTGTTCATGGGCTATTCATCAACAAAAAAAGGATACAAGTGCTTTGATCCAACCACTTAGCGGATGTATATATCGCTTGATGTTACATTTGATGAATCTACTATGTTTTTTCATTCCAAAAGTCCAATTCAGGGGGAGTACAATGAGTTGACAGTTGAATTAGCTCCTATTCCTATGGTTAATGAGTTGAACAATGGCCTTGGAATTGAAAGTAACCCATGGAATGACCCCAAAGGAATAGATGAGACTGAAGAAATAATCAGCAATGATAGCCTCGAATCAATGCCCGCACCAAGGACAACTTCGGATCAGACAGCTGCCGAATTGGTTCCCATTGCTTCCGAACCTGCTCCTGTTCGAAGATCTACCCATGTGTCTAAACCCTCAACACGACTTCGGGATTTCACCACTTATCATATGGTACAGTATCCCATCCAGAATCACATTGGCTATGAGAAGTTATCTTCTAGTTTTGTTGGTTTTTTATTTGTTCTTGAAGAAACCATAGAACCTAATAGTTTTGAGGAGGCTAGCAAGCGGCCTATATGGGTTGAAGCCATGAAGGATGAGCTACAGGCACTTGATAGGAATAATACTTGGGATGTAGTTCACTTGCTTGATGGAAAGCGCACTGTTGGGTGTCGCTGGATTTATAAAGTTAAATATAATAGTGATGACTCGGTAGAGAGATACAAAGCCAGGTTGGTTGCTAAGGGATACACCCAGACTTATGGTATTGATTACAAGGAAACTTTTGCTCCTATTGTAAAAATGAATACTGTCAGGGTTCTTATGTCGGTTGCAATCAATTGCAGGTGGCCTCTATTTCAAATGGACATGAAGAATGCATTCCTTCATGGTGATCTCGAAGAGGAAGTTTACATGGATCTTCCGCCTGGGCATCGCTTACAAAGAGAAGAAGGGATGGTGTGTAGACTTAGGAAGTCTATATATGGACTCAAACAATCCCCCCGAGCTTGGTATGGAAAACTTAGTACCTCTCTTTTTAAGTTTGAATATAATCGAGGAGCAGCAGATTCCTCTATGTTTACCAAGGCTGATGAAAACGGTCTTGTGATACTACTTGTATATGTCGACGATATTGTCATCACTAGGCGTAATCAGTCAGGGATTGATGCGCTCAAAACTCAGTTGCGCCAAGAGTTCGATATTAAAGATCTTGGACAACTGAAATATTTCTTGGGTATTGAGGTGTCAAATTCTAGCAAAGGCTTGTTCCTTTCACAGCGAAAATATGTTTTGGATCTATTGAAGAAAACTGACAAGATAGGTGCAAAACCAACTAGTGTTCCTATGGACTATAGCAAGAAAATGGTTTTGGATGACTTTCCTTTGCAAGATGTGGGTTGATTTTAGCGTCTTGTCGGCAAACTAATCTACTTAACTATTAATAGACCTGATATTACTTATGCCGTTAGTTTCGTGAGTCAATTCATGCAAAATCCTACACGAGGACATATGTGTTTAGTTGATTATTTGCTGAGGTACTTAAAGGCCACACCGAGGAGAGGTTTATTGATGAAGAACAATGGTCACACAGAAATAGTTGGATATACCGATGCAAATTGGGCTAGAAACCCTCATGACCAAAAGTCCACCTCTGGATTCTGTATGTTTGTAGGAGGTAACATTGTATCATGGAAAAGTAAGAAACAATCCGTGGTTGCCCGGTCAAGTGCTAAAGCAGAGTATCGGGCAATGGCATCTACTACTAGTGAAATCGTTTGGCTACGATTGCTACTTCAGAAATTGGGTTGTAGGCCTTCAAATTCACCTACAAAATTATTTTGTGACAACCAAGCTGCTACTTACGTCGCCTTGAACCCCGTGTTTCATGAAAGGACTAAACACATTGAGGTGGACTGCCATTTCGTACGAGAAAAGGTTCAAGACAAAACCATTGAGACAACTTATATTCGGAGTGGAGAACAATTGGTGGATGTGTTCATCAAAGCTCTTCCTAAGGGGCCATTACAGAGATAGTCAGCAAGTTGACCTCCGATGATATCTTCGGTCCAACTTGAGGGGGAGTGTTGGCATTGATTGGTGCCGGCCCTTCTATTTGGGAAGAAATGATTTAGATTTGTTTTGATATGGAAAGAAATTATGTAGATTCGTTTTAATTTCTGTATTTTTGGGAATTGCCTTATTTTTCATTGTCTTCCTTTCCTGTACTTCATCAATAAAATGGCAGTCCCTCTCTCAAAGGCAATATGACAAAAAGAAAACTTTGAGAGAGGATAACCTGAGGACATAGGCACATTGCTGAACCTCGTTAAATTGTGTCTTCTTTAATTTCTTCACAAACAAATAAAAAAATAGAGAAACAAGAACATTACCGAATACACTCTTAATGACCAGCATGATCTAGAGGTGAGCAGCCTGAAGACTTACTCTACGATGGAGAAATTTTGTGCGAAGTTTGAAGTTGAATGTCGAAACTGAACTGAGGATGTAAACAAACTTTCCAGAGGAATATTACAATAGACTGCGCCAGAGCAACAGTATAGGAACAAAGTAATTGTCGTCACAAGTCTTTTCATGCCATTCCTATCCAGCATTCTATAGGTATTAGGTACTCTTACATGTTTCCATTATCTTCTTATTCCACTTCTAAGTACTCCAAAGCCTGTTTTAACCCAAGTCGTTGACTAATCACATCTCCTTGCTGGAGCATCCAAACACCATTATATATGACTAAACTATCTCAAATGAGTCTCTCTAGTTGATTAATTTCCTATGTAATCATTACTTATGTGCCAAAGGTGCAATGAAGCATTCACTTATCGGATGCACGTAGTTTGTGCATAATGCTTAAATGGTCAGACATTTAGTGTCATAGCAACATCGCTAGACTTATGGAAATCATATTGAATCAAATTTTCCTGAAGCTTAAGTAAATATCGATCAGATTTATGCGGTCTTATTTCCTCCCATTTGTGATCAGGAGGTTGTTTTCTCGGGTTCCATAAATGGGCTTCATGTTCCTTTCCCTTAATTCTACTTCAACGTTGCAGCATCATTGTAAAATTAGGGCTTGATTTTATTTTTTTGTTCTTTGGAACAAAAAAAGAACATAAAATCATTTGATAACTTTTTTGTTTTTGGGAATAGATTTGGAATGGAATCAAAAAATAAAAAGAAAGTTGCTTCTTTATTTCTAAGATCAACTCAAGAATCAAGCATTTTTTTTTCTCTCGTTTCTTTTCTTCTTCTTATTCTTTCTTTGGCTGGATATTAGCCTTGGTCATGGCTGGTGATTGGCCAAACCGCAGAGAGCCATCCCGCAGGCCTTCCCTTTCCCAAGCTATAATATTGTCCTCTTTGGAGGTGTGGACCCACCGCCATCCCTCTCTCAAAGCTTTGTTTTCAGCGCAGCGAAAGCATGTGTGAAGTGACTAGAGAGGGACCCCTTCCCCTTCCCTGCGCATGTCCGGGGATTGAGGCGTGGACGCACCGCGATCCCTCCGGACACTGTGGCCCCACACACAATCGGGAGTCGGCTCTCATGCAGGGGCAGAGAGCCATCCCGCGGTCCTCGTGGACTCACCACCATCCCTACCTCAAGGCTTTATTTTCAGTGCAGCGGAAGCATGTGTGAAACGTATTACATAGATTAGAGGGACTAAAGCCTTTATAAACTAGCCCGGGACTCCCCTTCTTAGTGATGTGGGACTAGAGAGGGACTCCTTCCCCTTCCCTACGCACGTCTGGGGACTAAGGCACGAACGCACTGCCATCTCTCCTCCCCGCGCACCGTCGCTTGGGCTGTCACAATTAGCCCTTGTTCGGCCAATTGCTGGCCATGGCTAAGGCCAAGGGCCCGACTAGCTAAAGGAAGAAAAAGAAGAAAGGAAAAAAGAAATAAAAAAGAAGAAAAATGTAATAAAATTATTTTAAAATTTAAAGAAATTCTAAGTCACAAAAGAATTTAAGGGAAGTATTAAACGTATTTCTATTCCCAGAATACAAATTTTTAGAAACTCGTATAGAGAACAAAATCAGAAAAAATAATTTCTGAACATATGTTATTCCTGGAAATTGAATGGTTACTAAACGTATTCTTTATTACAACTAGATTCTTATTAGAAATATCTTTCTGCAAGCAAACATGATCTAATTGACTGTTTACCGCATACACTCTATATCATCCCTAACAACATAAACATGTGCCCATAAGGATTGAGAGCAGACGCAATGCAAAACGGTGCCTGCATCTCTGTGGTTCTGTCACGCTTGGTGGATGTTCAATCATCCTTATTAACCGACTTCTACATGGCTGTACCCAATCGGCTTCCTTAATCCTTTCTCTTGAATCAATCCGTGCAACGTCACAGCGTCAATCCATCCACCTGCAGCAGTATACATATTTGATAGCGCAATGTAATACCCTGAATTTTCAGGTTCCAAATCAAAGAGCAGCTCTGCAACTTCTCTTCCTATCTCTACATTGCCGTGGTAGTTGCAGGAACTTAGCAAAGCGTCCCAAATGCCCAGCTTGGGCCGAGTTTTCATCCTCTTGATAAGTTCATATGCCTCAAAAGGCTTTCCTAAACGGCCAAGCATGTATACCACACAAAGATGATGCCCTGTAACAGGTTCAACTCCGTATTTGTCCTTTCTATGCTCATAATACCAGAGACCTTCTTTAACCAATCCAGCATGACTGCAAGCTGATAGAGGGCTTACAAAAGTGATTTTAGTCGCTCTTATCCCAGATTCACGCATTTTCTCAAAAAGTTTCAGCGCTTTCTTACCATCACCGTGGTACCCATGGGCAGAAATCATGGAATTCCAAGCCACAATGGACTTTTTAGGTGAGTTTCTGAATACTTGAAGAGCAACATCCAATCTCCCACAGTTGCTGTACATATCAACAAGAGCTGCAGATATAAAAGAATATTCATGAAACCCTAGTCTGAAAACTCGAGAATGAATTTGTGTTCCTAGCTGCATGATGCCAATCTGTGTACAGGCTGAGAGAATGTTGACAATGGTGATCTCATCATATTCAAATCCAAGATGTCCAAAGAGTTCAACTGCTTCCTTAGCAGCCTTGTTCTGACACAAGGCTGAAATCAGACAATTCCATGAACACAAATTGCTATTACTAATGGAACTGAAGACTAATCTTGCACTGGCAACATCTGTGCATTGTCCATACATAGTAATAATTGCATTACACACACAGGTGTCTGATCCTATTGGAGTTTTGAGAGAAAGCCCATGGATCAATCTCCCCTCAAGAAACAGCTGAAGATTTCTACAAGCCGATAAAACATTGATAAGTGTGATGGAATCAAAAGAGACCTGATGTTTATCCCTCATTCTATCAAATGCTTCTAAAGCTTCCCAAAAGAAGCCACTTTTTGAGCAGCCTGCACTTGTTCCAACAAGTGAGATCTTCGTGGACTGAATGTGTTGTCAATAACTTGCATGCTGCTTTAATATCTCCACTAACAACATACATGTACATGACTGAATTTAAAGCAAAAATGCTGTGTGAAAATCCAGGTTTCAACTGCAGACAGTGGATCGATTCACCAAATCTGAGGTATTCAGGGGAATTACAGGAAGGAAGAATGGCTAGTAGAGTAGGTAAACTGCATCCTGAACACAATAGCAGCATTTTTTTGAATAAACTTTGGGCCTTCTCAGATAGGTCATTCTGGGAATACCCAGAGATCATTGTGTTCCATTAGATCAAGTCTCTCTCTGCAGTGGAATCAAGCAAAATCTCAGCTTCCTTCACAGCACCATATCTCATATGCATATCCCCAAGACTGTTAGTCACCCGAGGATCAAGTCCCATCCCTCCGTGAGTATTGTAGCCATAAAGTGTTTTTCCCTCTGTCAGTAGCATCGCATCTGCACAAATCGAAATTAGAGTAAGGAGAGTCACTGGATTAGGCTGGATGGACGCTGTTAACTGCATTTCATGCAGAATATCAAATGCTTCCAGAATCATTCCGTTTGAGGCATAACCATCAATCATTGTGTTCCAAGAAACGACATCATGGAGAGTCATTGCTTCAATAAAAATAGCCTCGGCATCCTCACTGTGTCCACACTGAAAATAGAATGCGATAAGGGAGTTGGCAACCGAAATGCAGGGGCTTTTGTCATAACCAATTTTGATTGCCAAACCTGATGGGAAAACAGAAACAACCTAAACAATATCGGATTAACGTAGCAGAATAGAATAATTTCCCCTCTTGTGTAAATCTAATAGAAGCCAATATAGTAGAGCAAAATAAATATCAAGCATACAAACACAAAGAGATTTTTTACATGGAAAACCCCATCGGTGTGAGGGGACAAAAAAATACGAGACCGGAGCCCACCCAAAAATCTTCACTATCAACAAAATCGCATGAACAAAATTCTTCTCAGGTACATAATAACAAAGACCTCAAAAACATCATTCTCGGCAATACACATAAATTTCACAAGAGATCAAGAATAAACTTGACCAAAAACGCAAGTTTTGATTAACCTAGGAAAAACCTGGTGTAGGGAAATTCAAACGAAAATCAAACCATTTAAATTCAAGAAGAGCACGCCACAAACACACTAACAAAATTTCAGCTCAATTGGATCACAAATCAGCCTCCGATGCTAGCTTGATGTAAATCAGACTGATATTCAAACCCTAGATTTTCTATTTTCTCATTTTTTTATTGTTATTGCATCTCTACTAACTTCTTTGCAGTTACCATTTAAGGCACGTTTAGTAACGCTTCTGTTTCCGAGAATAATTTTTTATCGAAATGATTATTTTTTATTATATTCCCGGAAATAATTTCTAAATATTTTAAGTTGTTTGGTAACTATCCAAAATTTCAATTTTCGTGATAGAATTACGTTTGGTACCGTGCTCAAAATTTCTACTCCAAATCATTTTTTTAATTTTTAAATAATTTTATTACTTTTTTTCCTTCTTTTTTTCTTTTTTCTTCTTTTCTTTTTTTCCTTTCGTTCTCTTCTTCTTCTTCTTCAAGTCACCGGTCACCGGCCTTGGGATGACCGGCGACCGGCCAGACGAGGGCCGGCAACCTCACTGGAGCGTCGCCGACCCTCGTCAGTCAAGCCTCGCCGAGGCTGGCTAAGTCTCGTCGGTGGCTGGGCTTGCCTCCAGCGAGCTCACCAGACCGGCGGCGATGGCCGGTGGACAGCGGATAGCGGTGGACGGCAACCGCGGCAATGGCAGCATATGAAGAAGAAGAAAAAGGGAAGAAGAACAAGAAAAAAAAAAAAAAAAGAAGAGAAAATAGGTGTTTGATTCTAGAATTGTTCCCGGGAACAAGAATCAATTTTTTTTTTTTATTATTGATTCTATTCCAAATCTGTTTTCAAGAATAAAAATTTTATCAAACGCAATTCCATTCCAAATCTACTCCCGAAAATAAAAAAAAAAAGAAATTAGCACTATTTGACTAGTTACCAAACAGGCCCTTAAAAAAGATAATGAGAAACTCTAGTTTTTCATATGACTTATCATATGGGCTCAAGCCATTTTGAGCTTGCTATTCATTGGGCTTCCTTCACAGGAAAGTGAACTCAGCTAACAAAACCGTGCAAAGTGCTGCAACAACTTACCAATGAAGGTGCAGCTGAAATAGCACACAAGAGAAGTGTACCGTCCCCCATTTTATCATACAGTGCTCTCTCTCTAAAGTAGTGTAGGCACCTTCTATGACTGTTGTTGTGAAGACATCCACTGAGTAACGAATTCCAAGCAATAACATCCCTATAACTGACACCAGCGAAAATGCTCTCTGATGAGCTTAGATCACCACATTTTGCATACATATCCATAAGTGCATTACACGGCGAATAATTGGACCACATCCCTGACTTCAGGCTTAAGCTGTGAACAATACGACCTTGAATCAACCGATTTGTACGCATGAATATTGACGAGAATATCAAAAGAGAAGTGGAATTAAAACCACTTCCCCCTTCCATCATCTTGGCAAATGGATCCGGGCCTGACCAAACCACTGGTTATCAGCCAAGGAAGTAATCATGGTATTCCACGTAATCACATCCTTATAGGGAGTTTCCATCAAACAAAGATAGTGAAAAACTCGGGTCCACAGCTCGTGAGTAGGCCATGAGCAGAGAGGTTGCAATGGGCAAGTGAGCGAGAGCCCCAATCTTGAGGGCCGAACAATGGGCAATTGAGACACCTTCTTTGTCACCTCTCATGGTGGACGTCTTGACGAAACCAAGAGCTCGGTGAAAGCAGCCATCTCGCGAACGCCATTCTCGGTCAGCCATTTCGTCGAACATGTCACAGACGAAGGAGAAACCGACAGATTGCAGCAACGCACGCTGAGATTTAAGCATGAGAGAAGCACGGGTTCCAGGTGGCAACTCATATCTGCGGACGAGATTAACATTTTCAGGAAACGAGCGCACAAGTCTAGTCCTCAAAGACGAGTTAGCCAATGTTTTCCTAGCAGCCGTATTCTCTGCTTCAATGAGCACCGCCTTCGCTTCACACCGACGAAAGTTGGGAGACTTTAAGATCGGGTAGCAAGCAGATGCCTTGGACGGTCGCGCTCGAGCAGAACGAGCGAGAACCTTCGAAAGGAACGATTTTGGGAACAAGCTCCAGCGACCCATGAACCATGCTCGCTGGTCATTGAGTTCGACCGAGATGGGCTGTTCGACTATATGCAGGGGAGTTCACGAAGAGCGTGGAAGATGATAGACACCGCGAAACAAGAAACATTCGCAGGAGAGCCACAGAAGAAAACTGTCGGAAAAGCATAATGGCTCCTCGTGTTTTTTTCTCCGAGGTCGCCAGACAACGGAAATGCGCGCCATTGAAGTTGGGAGTCGAAAGTGAAGTGTCCGAGACTCCCCAGGGTAAGGGCGCTTCGTAGGTAGGGGCAGCTCGCAAATGCCAGCTTTTCTGTTTTTCCCCACTCATTCACTTCCTTCTTACGATGATCCTAGAATTCATCATATTTACAAACAAGAAGGGTCAACCTCATGAAAAGCTTTAAATTAATACATGTGTGACAAGTTTACTTTTAATTAATATTTTAACTACTAAAAACTCAAAATCGATATATCAATGACAAATTTATTCTGTATTATTTCTTATTAAATTTTACTATTAAATTGCATGATTCTATGACACATGATAAGTTCTATTTTTGGTAAAAAGAAAATAGTAGTCATGACTTAAAAGGGAATATGAAAAATACAGAATTTTATGGTGAGGTAAATCCGCAAAGTAAAAGCCAAAATACTACAAAACAAAGTTAAATCCGAAAAAACAAAGAGAATCAACAAAGTACTGGTAGGATTAAGCATACACTCGTTCTATCAAACAAAATAATTGATGACTCATTATTGGATCTCGTATCATCATCAATGATGAGCATTCGCTAGAAATTCCTTCTCCAATAACTATAGCATTACCTATTAGCGGTGCGTGCCTAGGTTCGACTTCCTCTATACCATACCATATAGAGACAAGCAAAATAGGTTGAATAAACACAGTTCTAATCTTTGGAAAAACAAATTTTCATAATTTAGCGAGACGCTAGAACTTCTGCGATTATCATTGAAATGGAGACAGATGATCTATATATGGACAGAGCATAAGGTTATTGAAGCCGCGAAAACATTATTAAACTCACATCTAAATCAGAAGAAAAGAACTCCCAGATTTAGATCTAGAGTAGGAGAGTTCAAACTCTCAAATTTAAAATTAAACCGGGAGATCATAGCTCCCAGATCAAAATCATGATAGTTGACGAATGCACCGATTTGGGGTAAAATGCACAAACTTACTAGACTTTGCCTTTTTTACATTTTTGGCTAAGCAAAGAATCTTAACAGACAAGGCACAGCAAGTAAATTGGACACCGCTGTCCATGGATGGTCTCAGAAGTGAACAAGTTCTAGCCGTTGAGTTTACAGTCTATAATATGCACATTTTTGGATGCGTAACTCAGAAAATGAGGCTGCTTGATTTTATGTTTGATCTCAGATTGACTTAACTGTAAAGTTTTGTTTTGAGGTTTCTTGTTTTGCTGACATCTGAGAATGGCTGAACTTCTAATATCTGAAGTGATGGAAATCTTTATCAGGATTCTGATGACGGCAATGTCCGCATCGCAGAGACTGCAGTTCTGGATATGCAGCAAGCCTTTGTTTACTAGTACCAGCCTGGCTGAGGTCCCTTTAAACCTCCGTGATGTCTCGATCTCATGCCTGTAAAACTGTAAATGACAGTTATCTGAATAAGTGGAAAAACCTCCGATCAAATTAGGTGCACAGAAGATGGGGAGTTTCTTTTCTGCTTCCTTCTAATTGTGGATCAAATTTATGCTCGCATGTCTTTCGGTGCTCTGACTTTTTCATCCTAAACGACAGATCAATTGCATCCTTTTGCTTTAGGAATCGATCCACAACGATGCCGGGAGGTTACCTTGCTAGATTTAATCAATTTAGGCAGACGGATTACAGGGAGTTTGGTTGGTTGAAGAAGCAGAAAATACGGCAAGAAAGCAAGGCAATCTTTCGGAATTCATTTGCTGTTGCGCGCACTGCACGCCAAAAGCTTTATTGCAATGAGAGGTGAAACTGAAAAAGCAAGAGAACGAAAAGAAGAATGCGATTAATGTACGTGACGATCACTCTCTGCTCTTCTTCCTCCTGAGAGCTTCAAGGACTGATTGCGCGGTGCAGTAGGCAATTGCCTGGACGGTGACCATTGGATTCACGCCCAGTGCTGTCGGAAAAACGCTGGTATCGGCCACATACAGCCCTTCTACTTCCCAAGTCTCGCCCATCGGGTTCACTGCCGAGCTTCTCGGGTCGGGCCCCATCCGACAGCTCCCCATCTGGTGGGCAGAGCATATTGGTGTCGACAGGCCCTTTATCGACCTCGCGCTCTCTTCCTTCACGAACTGCTCGAACTCACGGTAGCTCACTTGCTTCACCTTCAGTGTTTTCCCTTCGCCATGGTGCGACCCAATCTCTTCAGCCCCGGCTGCTGCCAGTATCCTCAGCACCTTCTCGAGCCCCTTCTGCAGATTCTGCTCGTCTGCATCATCCATCTTGTAACTTATAGAGGTCGATGATGTGATCGTCCCTGACCCTTTATCCCTAGCGAGCGTGAATAGGTGGGCTGTCCTCGAGAACTTTGTCATCCTTTCTTTCATGTCTAGGCCGGACGTCCAGGGCATTAGTACTGAAAACATGCCGGGGTGCAAAGCCGGGGTCTGGATCACCGCGCCATACCCGGACTTGTCGAAATTCCCAACAACTGTGGACATTGCCGTCATTATGCCTCCTTCGTAGCTCTTCTTCGCCTTCTCTGGCCACAGATCCGCCGTCTCAGTGTCTGGGAAGTAGCCCCACGCCATCGTTACCGGATGGAGATGCAAGTTCTTCCCTATATTGGGATTTTTTAGGCCGCTTCTCTTTAGCAAAGCTGGTGTACTAAGAGCCCCGCACGCCACGATGGTAACCTTGGACTCAATGATGCAGACCTCCTTGACCCCGTTATGCTCAAACTCGAATGTGACCCCGGTCGCAGTATCCCTCCCTCTTCTGCTCTGCCTTGTGTGCAGGACCTCGATGGCTTCGCATCCAGGGAGGATCGCCCCGTTCCCGGATTCTACTAAGTCCACCAACCATGTCTCCGCAGTGCCCTTTTTCTTCCCATCCTTGCAGCCCAAGCAACACCAACCGCAATAGTGATCCGCGGGAGAGTTCCTAGGAATGTTGCTCACAGGATAGCCCAATTCCTGACACCCTTTTCGCAGCACTGCATTATTGAACCCTTCTTCGCTGATTGCCGACTGAACTCCCATTCTCTTGCAGACGACATCCAGCGCCTCCCGGTACAACTTGCTGTCGAACAGCTCTAGATCATATTTGTTCGACCACTCGTTCATCACATGCTGCGGTGTCCTGAGGGAGGCGGACCAGTTGATCGTGGAGCCCCCTCCAACGGTGGACCCCGCAAGTACCAGTGTGCTCATATCTTCGGTCGCCACAAAACCGCCGGAGAGGTACATTTGATCCATAGTAGGCCCTTCGAGCAGGGAGAGATTGCTCCTGGCACAGTAGCTTCCCTTTTCCAGGACAAGCACCTTGTAGCCCGCCTTTGCAAGCACACCGGCAACAACTCCCCCGCCCGCCCCGGAACCGATCACCACTGCATCGCACTGGATGCTCAAAGATGGGAAACGAGGCTTTCGTACATTATGGTTTGAGGGACAGATGAGGACAGGGAACCCGAACTGCCGGAGACTTTTCGTGACGATGTCTCGTGGGCGCACCATGTGGATTAGACCTGGATGAAGAGGTCCAAAGAAGGCTTCATCTTCATAACCATTCTTGGCTGTCGCCTGTTCTTTGCCTTGCTGTTCATCTGCTGAAATTTGGCAAGACGTACGCTTTAATTTCTTGGAGTTTTCGAACTCTGGATCCGGTCCGGCATAGCCAATCGCTTTCCAGGAAAGGTTGTGATCCTTCTCGTCCACCTGAAAACAAATTGAAACTCATCATTCTCGTAGAATCGCATTCCCCCTGATTAGAAAGAATGGTTAGCACCGAAAAAAAAATCTTTACATTGTTCATTCAAAAGGAGGGACAAACACACTCATCTTCCTATTTTACAGCTAATTTGTTGTACCGGATCAAATCACTTATGAGTAAGAGGAAAATGGATCTCCCCCAATTCGTATCATCACTAGAAATTAACATTTGCTCCCATGCCATTGTATTTTCCTGCTATTATAATTGATTATGTTCATCATATCAAAATTAAAAGACCATTATAAAATCACTATATATAATAATAATAATAATAATAATTTCACGGTTTTGTAAGTGTTAGTACTCCTAATTTCAATTTCACGGTTTTGTAAGTGTTAGTACTCCTAATTTCAAACATTCGATTTGTTGAGATAGAAAGTACAAAAAGCATGGGTTGAGATCGAGCAAGTGGGAAGGTAGATTCAATAGATTTGGCCTTGGCAGGTTCCCCATTAAAAGCCTTGGAATGGGCCATACGTGGGCATCAAACCGATAGGGACCAAGTTCCAACAGCAACAGGGAATATCATAACGGACATGTGCTTAACAAACAAAAGGATACAACTCAAAATCACTGCACAAGATAAATATTTTTTTTTCTCGTTTTTTTGATGAATTTACTAAGAGCGAGTCCTATCCTTGTCTTTCAGATTGCAGCCGAAACAACTATGGTAAAGTCATTAAGTTTTTGTTCTCCGGAGATAAAACTTCTTCTGAATTTTCAGATAATGAGTCTGAATAATTTGGTGTCTTGAGTTATCCAGAATTTCAATTTCAAATTCCCAATTTATAAAGGGTCTCTTTCTCTTTCTCTTTCTCTTTCAATGATCTCCTCTAGATGAGGCATAAATTGTGTGGACACCTCATTCGAATTTGCTCAAAATTTCAAAACGGTTGATATATCAAATTGAGTGTGTGTACACCTAATTCAAATCTGCTCAAAATTTTAAAACGGTTGACATATCTAATCAAGCATTCACTAAAGATGTGACCTTTTTAGATTAAGTGGTGGAGCACTCAAACAATTTCTCATAGCCATCTACACATATGAAACATATACTATATAGATCGAGTGCTCTGATTATCATGACATGTTATGATTCAATGTTTACAAAACATAAGCTAAAAACTTTGGACTGATTGAGGGTGGTACCACTTCGAAAGTACCACATGTTTAAACGATGCACAGCACTGTTTTTCTCCTAAAAATTCGATGAGCAGTTTATAGAGGCACGACTTATTGTGAAGCAAGTATTTATCTCATCTACAGTTCTGAGCATTTATTGGTGAAGTGGACACCCACGACTGGAAAAAGATGCTTCCACGCCACATCTCCTAGTTCTACTCCTATTTTTAGTTGGTTATTTTGTACCATTTAGTCTCTATCGATTTTAATGCTTTTGTTGCATACTCTGGGAACATGTAAGATAACATTATCGATTGCAGTTTTAATATGCGTTGCAGTATTTTTCTTTTTTGTATCTCTGACCATAGTCATAGTACCACCTTCTATCTTTAAACTATAGAGCCCACCTTCTTAATTGGAATTGACCTAATCCTTATCTTGCCATTCCCCTATAATCTCCTGCTGAGACAGTCGATTTGACTCATGAACTTTACTCCTTGCTTGATTGATAGTTAAATGATCAGTAGAAGGATGATTTCTCTTCCACTTTTTCACGGAAACATAATTGACTAAATTACAAGTTAAACTCAGTCCAGTCATCTGTTTATTAGATTGAACAATTCGAGATATTTTCCGGAAGGGTTTCTAGTAGGTGAAAATGGAACTATCAATGTCATCATTTTTTAAATTATTTAATGAGTTCAAAATATAGTTACATATTTCTTTTTTGTGTTTTTGCCACATTCTATACGTAACAACGGCCGAAAAAAGGGAAAGAAAATGATTGAATTGGAAAGGAGCAATGCTAAGATCAATATATCACTCACATTCGAGAGTTAACAAGAACAAATATGTCATATCACTTAGCATATTAGCCTTATAAATTCATTTTGACATTCCCAGCATTGTCAATGGGAGAATATATTCAGCTCTTATCGCACAAGGAATAACGTAACTCGTGCTTCCGAAGCGACGTTTTCTGTAGCAACTTATCAATTCCTCGTGATCTAAATTTTGAGTAGATTTGTGCAAAAAATTCTTGCAAAAAGCCCTCGTTGAAATAACCTAAGGTATTTTACTCTCATATATAACTTTTTCTCACAAGTAATGAGTACTTTATAATACTCTCGAAACACTTGGAGTACTTTATAATACTCTCCAGACACTTGTCGACATTGTAACGGGGGCTATGTCATACCTATCAGAATAGATTACACCTTTTTTTTTTTTTTTTTCGGTCACCTTTATGGTCATCAATAATAGTAGTTCCGACAAATATATATAATCAAACTGCACGTGGCGTGCGTGCATGCATGCAGCTCAGCTTGGTGGTGAGGGTGACAAGTAGCTACTCTCGTGGTCACACCTTAAGAAGAAAATCTTTTGTTGTCGTCGAGTTCAAGATGCTCATTTAATTAGCTATACAAGTCGTCAAGCATTAATCAATGAAAATATCTTCGTGTCGCGTATTAGATTAGTAAACCTTACTACAACTTTCGACTGAGTTTTCACTTTGTAATTGCGTTTGATAGGTCGGTTTCTCAATCATATCTAGGGTTCTAACATTCACGACGAGGACAGGCCCGCCAGCGAACCAACTCATCTCCAGTTCCCTTATTTTCATACAGTACGATACGGCTCGATGCATTTAAGTGTTCTGGCCGGTCTTGGAATGTTTTCCTCCATTTCAACATAAAAAGGACGTGGATTCAGAAAGTGTACGGACCTGAGTGAAGAATACTAGGAAGGTGAGAAGCTTGACGGTTCGTGCGAATATCCGGAGCAGTGGGAAGACGCTGCGAGACCACCGCCTCACGATCTCTTCCCTTCGCCGCTGCGGGATCTCGGGGAACGTCTGCACGTACGGGAAGTGGCTTGAGAAGCATTTTTGGCCGCACAATATGAAGGTCCCGATGCACGTCGAGAGGAACCACAAGGTGACACGGAGCAGCCAGAGCTTTGGGTGTTTCATCCTCTCGCTGATGAGCCCCCCTAGCTGCATGAACAGCACAGAGGATAAGCAAAGCCGATGGTTGTTTGGGTATAATTTTGTTTTGCTTACAAACAATTAGCCTGAATAGGCCTATTTTGTCATGCATTCCTAGTCGGAGGAAACCATAGAGGCAACACACCGATCAGAAGAATGGCCGGAGGGAGATAGTTTCCTCCGACCATCGACCCAGAATGAAGGTAAGCATCGCCCGAGAAAGAATACGGGTTAAAGTACGAATCTGTGTATTCATTTGGGTCTTGTTCTGCATCTTATTTAGGCTATGATGAAGCGAAGCAAATGGGCCCTTAACACAATTTAGGAGAACGGAATGAAAGGATGCTGTGTTTTGGCCTGAAGGAAGAGGAAACAAAAGCAGAGATAGTAATGAGCGTGCATTCGATACACATTGTTATCAATGCCCCAAGATTTTCAAAGAAATTGGATTAATATTTAATTCCAAAGAAAGGCCACAGCCTTGAATGAAGGATGTACTAACACGGATGCCTCATTTGGGAGGTGCAACGACAGTGTTTGTCCTAAACCACTTTCATTCTCAACCAAACAAATGTCTAATCTTGTTAGACTACAGACACAAACTGTCTGGTATGGCACTTAAGTAGTGCGATGCAACATTGGCCAACCGTTTACCTACAAGAAAAGCAAAATCTACATAAAAAAGTCAAGTCACCTTCTCCGGAGTTCCGGCCATGGAAGCTGAAGTTCGATAGAACTTAGCAACCTCCTCGTCGCAGTCGCCGTTGCCACCGGAGTCGGTGTACGAAGGATGATGAGGGTGAGCAATGGAGGGCAAGAAAGTGTCGCAGAGAGCGGTGAGAGTGTCCATTTGACGAGGAGAGAGGGAGTTCACATAACTGACACGCCGTCTCTCTCCTCCTCCTCCTCCTACTGACCCGACGAGCTTTTCGTCGTCGCCGAGCTCGATTGCCACATTGTGGTGGTCATGATCGCCTCGCACTTTCGCGTCTCCCTTCTCGTCCCGCCCCATTCTCTCTCTCTCTCTCTCTCTCTCCCCGTGGCAGAAGCTTGTGAGAAGAAATGGCGAACCGGGTCGTCAATTTATAGAAGCAGGCACCGCATTAAATGGAGAGAAAAGAACAAGACAAAAGGGGTCGTATCTTTGCTTCACAAAGCCCCGTTCATCAGCCAAGTAGACAGTTGGTGGGCATTAGTGTTGCACTTGGGAGTTGGGGGGGGGGGGGGGGAGGAGAGGAGTGGCGTGGAGAAGATGACGAACCAGAACTGTGGATCACAGCCTAGTTGCGCCAACAGAAATGAGGGTGTGAACTGAGGCAGGTACCAAATCGGAGAGCCATGACGAACTTCTAGCATATGCGTCATCCCAATTCATCCCTTCATTTAATTATCATTTCTGTGACCGTCCAAACTAAGTGCAGCTCCTGAGCAAATCTAATTTGGAAGCGCGCTTGCATCGTTAAATCATGTCGCATTTTTGCGTCGACCAGAGAGCCCACCTTTAATAGATACGAGGGACGAGTAAGACGTGATCCGGCTCGGTCTGGATACCAGCTCAGATCGTAATGCAAGAATACAATTTCAAGAAAAACGAAACGGAGCGAGATAAGTTTGAGGCAACTCAAGCCAAATTGGTATCCTTTCAGATCCACACTATAGAAACAACCACATGGAAGGATGTAGCGTGTCGTCTTTGCAGTTTCAATTGTGTAACCTCAAATATAGATTCTTTGTTGCTATGACAAGTTTAGGGAAATAACTTTCTGTGTTTATGTACATAAGTATGCTTAATTATATTAAAACGGGAAAAAATCATTATTTCAGAATGTCCGACCGGTTAAGACGATGAAGCAGTAAATTGAAACGGTCGTACTACTTCATTTGTTTTGTCTATGTAACACGACCACAATCTATCTTAACACGAATTACATGATAATTCGTACTCTTGCTTGAGTCGCTGCCGCAAATGGTAACTTATATTAAATTTGCAAAAAACCCACGAAAATGGAGAAATAATTTTTACGAGGCAGCCCCCAACTGCTACTTCATAACCCATTGCAGCTGCCCCTCATTAAATTGACTCACGATAGCCGAATCTCCTCATTCCAGAGTCTGCGTGCGGGAACGCCGTGCGGCCCTATTAGTTTTTTTTTTTTTTTTTTTTTGGCCCTATTAGTTATTGTAGAGGCAGGTTGGGGGCGATGATCCCTAGGCTAGCCTTTGCTGCTACAGCTGAACCTTGAGTCAACCAAATTGCTACTTTAATCGTGCAAATTGATATTTCCTGCCTTAATTTATTCATTCACTTGCATCGTCTTAGAGCTTAAATTCGTCCAACTTGGAGATGATAGAGGAGGATTAGTGAATGAACTTCGGCGCGATTGGTCATGGAACCAAAGCTGCTGTCACTTCTCAGGCCCTCTTGTTGCTCAACTTGTTCGAGATTAAAATATGGGTTTACCCGTATACTTTGAACTGGAGACAGTGGTGGTTCTAGCAGCAAAAATATTATTAAAAAGAGAGGATTCGTGTATTTTATATGTTGCTCATGTAAGGATCGATTCACATGAGAAAGAAAGTTTTAACTAATAGAAACATATGTACTTAAATGAATGGTTACGTGACAATTCTTAATTCACTATGATAATAATAGTTTATTTGGAATCATAAAAAAATAAATAATAAATAATTAGAAATTGCTGTAGAGTTTATTCTTTCAAGAACTTGTAACTCGCGATATATTGTTATTCTAACAATTGCTCAAAGACTTATGTTAGCATGACTCATATGTGTGTATATATATATAGACAGAATGCCGATTCATTTTGTAATAGTTTAAGTAATTCATTTTTTTCCTAATAAACGAGATGAATCCCTCAACGATTGTCGGTGTTGGAGGCCATAAAGTAACAGAGGGCTAGCTTTGAGAGTGACCTTGGCAAATGGCAACTGTCAATCAATATCAATTTATAATTTAGGGATAGAAGTCAATCTTAAGATCCGCAATTTTCAACGCCTAATGACATAACGGATTCGACGATATTTCTGCGTGAAGGAGTCTTCCAATGGACGATGGTCGGCACATTTGTTTCCCTAATAAATAAAGTCAATAATACATCGTTCGATCTTGTCTTTTAGATACAATTCACAAAGACGTATTCGGTGAAATTCTTTATTATAATTTGAAGTTGAAGTGGCCTTTCGGTTATAGACAATCAAAGATGCGACTTAGTGTTGCGGCTCTCGAATTGACTTGCATGTACGTGACACTATTTGCCACATTATTTAGTAGAGATAAGCATGGTTCTAGGATAAACCAGACAAATCTTGGGAACCCAACCCATGTCTAAGATATGTAGAATAGATTTTAGGTTCTAAAAATTGGGGAACTTAGAACTTGGAACCTAGAACCTAAATCTTTGTATTTTCTTGTCCTATGTCTTCGCGTAATCTCGTAGCGTTCCATGGTATCCAATGATAAATATGCAATCTAAAACCATTAGTCTAAGCTTCCATTTTCTACAATATCCATAACTAAGACTTTTACTTTATTAATATTTCATAATCTCTGCATGTCTAAATATCAGTTACGATTAATAAATTGTGGTAAATGATGGTTATTAGAGGTGATGATTTACTCTAATCGTTTCATTAAAAGTACAAGGTGGAACATTAATAGATTTTGGAACCGATCTTAGAACTTGTGGACCTTGAAATCTGCGATGAGGTAGGTTCCAAGTTTTTTGGTATGCAAAGTAGGTTCTAGATTCTAAAAATTAAGGAGTTTGTTTCGATGGGTAAATTCTAAATTTCAAATAGAACTTTAACGAAATCTAGAATCGTTCACTCCTATTATTTAGACTTCATGCCCAGACAATATTTTAAAAGGCGAGATCTAACGCTCTAGAATCTGAACTGTGCTATTTCAGGGGATCATAGTATCTGTTTTGAAACTTCTCTTTCAGTGGCACAACATCGCACCAAAAATACCGCTCGGGTTAAATTTAGGTGGTTGAAAGGCCCAACTGCACTGCCACAACAACCCCCCTTCTCCCATTGCACATAGTGGTGGTGATGGATGGCCAGTCAACCGCAATGGAGAGAATGGTAGTGAAGGCCGACATAGTCGGTAATGGAGAAAAATCAATGAAAAGACAGAGGGAAAAATAAGGAAAAATTTAAAAAATTATATATATATATTTGCTCACTTGAATTGACAAAGAAAAAAGAAAACATCGTGTTAGGCTATTAAAAAAAAATTGGGTCCCTTCATTTATATGTAATAGTCCTTGTCAATTAAAAAAAAAAAAAAGAGCACATCACCTAATATCGAACTTGACAAAGACATCACATTGAACGCATTTCTAAAGGTTTAACTGCCACATATCCTAAAAGCAAAACTTGTGGAACTACATTTTACAATATCTAATATTAAATCGCATTTTCGTTCAATGGATTAAAGTTTTAAAATAAATGGTAGTTATCTCGCAAAATTTCAAATGGTATAATGTTATGAGGCACAATATTTAAATATTTTAAAACTCTTGTTATCTCTCTTATCATATATTTCCATGCTTAGTGATATGATATGTAAATATTAAACCACACATAGTATCAAATATTTCATTTTTTCTAGAATAGCTGACGGTATTCTATCATGTCAAACAATACAAAATTGGACCTATGATGTGAACTATAATTACTCCGAGACTAAGACTACTCTCATTTTCGCTATAGAGAGGCCCCATTGTTGGGTGGCAGGTGGAGTTTTTGATTTGATTCTTCAATAATCAGGACTCCCTTTCGGTTGGGAATTATTTCTCGGTATACGATTGGGAAAATTTTGTCCTTTTCTTTAAATGATAAGTTTCAATTTTTGGCTATCCGAAGAGATAAATCTTGCCAAGTCTTAGGAAAATGATTCGTGAACTATCCCGACGAGTCGCAATTGTCGATAGATGTCATGAACAGCGACTTGAATAATAGAGAGTCTAATTGTACATCTTCGGCCTCCTCCGTCAAACACATTCGAGAGCAGATCATGCTCAAGACCTCTTGGCTTCAAAGATATGGGGAACCCTATTAACTATTTATGATATGAGAGAGAGAGAGAGAGAGAGAGAGAGAGATGAAGTGGTGATTTTATCCATCTGTGGTGGGTTCTCCTCTGAATAGGTAGCCCGTCCGAGGTGACCTTTATGAAAGTTTTTCAGCGCATGGGCCAAATCCGTTTGACTAGTCCTAGAGCAAATCTAACAGTTCATCTCGTTGAAGACGCCACCATCTAGCCCACAGGCAATCACTTCTCCCACCAAGGGCGAGAAGAGATCGATTTCACAAGCGGTGTCATGGCGGTGACAGTGGTGCTGATCGATCTTATGCCATGCGTAAGTGAAACGGTTCTACTTTTCAAATTGACGGCAACTCCAACCAAGATCCTCTCTATCAATAATTGTTAAAGAGTACAGCCTTTGGCTTGGACAGGGCATTTAGGGTGCGTATAATAAAATTTCTGGAACGGAAATTGATTTATGACTAAAAATTGATTTGAAGTTAAAAATTTTAGCTTATAATTTCTTCTTCAAATCAATTTCTAGAATAGAAATCTGTTTCAGAAATAGAAAAATCAAATTGCGTTACCAAACGAATTTTTGTTCCAAACATGTTCAGGGGAACAAAGAAACAGAAAAATAGAGAAGTAGAAATTTTATCATACGCAATCTTAAAATGCAAATGTCTTGTTCCGAGGTCATGTAGAAGTTCAACCAATGGGACCATCCGAGTAGTTCCCTTGTTACCCACATTAAACATTGGAGAAGATGGTTGAAGCGCAAAAGTATAAAGAGGAGTGCCCCACTTGGAATCTTATTCAAACAGCCCTAAACTTAATATATCTGCCAAAAAAGTCATCATTTTGCTCAGTAAAGGTGACATGAAATCTCACCAGCTACCTATACACTCATGAAGATCGAACGGTAGTGTTAATTGGGTTCACTCCTATGTGGAGGAAGCCCAATGAGTTGCAAGCCCAAAAAGGGCTTGAGCCCATATGATAAGTTATATGAGAAAATAAGGTTTCTCACTATCTATATAAAGTGGTAGCCACAAAAGGAAATAGTAACAAGAGAAAAAGAGAAAGCAGAAAATCTGGGGGTTGGGGCAATATCTGATTTACATCAAGCTGGCATAGGAGGTCGATTCGTGGTCCGATTGAGCTGAAATTTTGTCAACATGTTCGTGGCGCAATTTTCCCGAATCTGAGCGGTTTGATTTTCGTTTGAAGCTCCCTACATCAGGTTTTTCGTGGATTGATCAAAACATGCGTTTTTGATCAGATTTATCCTTGATCTCTTGTGAAGTTCATGTGTATTGCCAAGAATTATGTTCTTGAGATCTTTACTGCTATGTACCTCTAATATTTGCTAGAGAAGAACAATTTTGTTGATAGTAGAGAATTTCTAGTGGACTCCGGTCCCGCGGTTTTTGATCTCCTCACATCGAGGGGGTTTTCCACATAAAAAAACGTCTTGTGTTCGCGTACTTGGTATTTATTTTACTCTACTATATCGATTCCTATTAGGTTTACACAAGAGGGGAGATTATTTTATTCCGCTGCGTTGATTCGATATTGTTTGAATTGTTACTATTCTCCCATCAGAGTGGTATCAGAACATCTGGTTATTGCTTGATTTTTCTGCCTTGTGTTAAACAATGGAAACGAATACGAGTAGAATGGTTACACTAAATGGTTCGAATTATCATATTTGGAAAGGGAAGATGGAAGATCTTTTATATGTGAAAGATTTTTATTTGCCCGTATTTGCCGAGGAAAAACCAGAGTATAAAACTGATGCTGAATGGTTTATATTTCATCGTCAAGTGTGTGGTTATATTAGGCAGTGGGTGGATGATAATGTTTTGAACCATATTATTGAGGAAACACATGCACGCAGTTTATGGGATAAGCTCGAACAGTTATATGCTCGAAAGACTGGGAATAATAAGTTCTTTTTGATAAAACAGATGATGGCTCTAAGATATCAAGATGGTACTCATTTGACTGATCATTTAAATTCTTTTCAAGGAATTATAAATCAGTTGACTGCGATGGGAATCAAGTTTGATGATGAGATACAAGCACTATGGTTGCTTGGTACTTTGCCGGACTCATGGGAGACGTTTCGAACATCTTTGTCTAATTCTGCCCCAGATGGTACGATTACCATGGATTTGGCCAAGAGTAGTATTTTGAATGAAGAGATGAGAAGGAAGGAACAAGGATCGTCATCTTCACATTCTGATGTCTTGGTTGTTGAGAAAAGGGGAAGAAGTGAGTCTTGAGGTCCAAGAAATAGAGACAAAAGTCGAAATAGAGACAAAAGTCGAGATAAAAGCAGGGTAAGTATAATAAATTTGCTAATGTTGAGTGCCATTATTGTCATCAGAATGGACATATTCAGAGGTTTTGTCGCCAGTTAAAAAGGGAGAAACAAAAGGAGAAAGGTAAAGAGAAGAAAAGTGATAATGACAGTGATGACAATCGTATTGCTGCACTTAAATAAGACTTTCTCACTATTTTTGATGGTAATGTAGTGAATTTTGTTTCTCATGAGACCAGTTGGGTAATTGATAGTGGTGCATCCGTTCATGCTACGTCTCGTAGAGATTTCTTTACATCATACAGGTCAGGTGAATTCGGATATGTGAAGATGGGAAACAATGGGCTAGCTCAAGCTGTAGGCATCGGTGATGTATGCTTAGAAACCAGTAATGGCACGAGGTTAGTATTGAATAATGTTAAACATATACCTGATATCCACTTGAATTTGATTTCTACAGGCAAGTTGGATCATAAGGGGTATTGCAGCACCTTCAGTAATGGTCAATGGAAGCTCACCAAAGGTTCTCTTGTTGTAGCTAGAGGTGAAAAATATTATTCGTTATACATTATGCAGGCAAAGTTGTCCACAGACAAAATTAATGCAGTAGACAGCGAAGATACGGCTGAGTTATGGCATAAGAGGCTCAGTCACATCAGTGAGAAGGGTTTGTCAATATTGGCCAAGAAGAAGCTCCTTTTAGGATTAAAAAGTTCAGCGTTAAAGAAGTGTGCTCACTGTTTAGCAGGAAAACATAACAGAGTTGCATTTAAAAGCTCCCCTCCTTCAAGAAAGTCAGGTATACTGGATTTAGTGCATTCTGATATTTGCGGTCCTATGAAAACAAAATCACTTGGTGGCTCTCTTTATTTTGTTACCTTCATAGATGATTTTTCAATAAAAATTTGGATTCATACCTTGAAAACTAAAGATCAAGTGTTAAATGCTTTTAAGCAATTTCAAACTTCAGTTGAGAGACAGACTGGAAAGAAATTGAAATGTATCAGAACTGATAACGGAGGAGAGTATATTGGACATTTTGATGAATATTGCAGACAACAAGGTATTCGACATCAAAAGACACCTCCCAAGACGCCTCATTTAAATGGCTTACCTGAGAGAATGAACAGAACACTGGTTGAAAGGGTAAGATGCTTACTTTCACAGTTAAAGCTACCTGGATCCTTTTGGGGTGAAGCTTTAAGTACAGTTGTGCATGTATTAAATCTTACTCCATGCATTTCTTTAGAATTTGATGTTCCTAATAGATTTTGGACAGGCAAAGATATTTCTTATAATTATTTGTGTGTCTTTGGGTGTAAAGCATTTGTGCATATTCCTAAAGATAAGAGGTCTAAACTTGATGTGAAAACACGACAGTGCATATTTATTGGTTATGGACAGGATATGCTTGGCTACAAATTTTATGATCCAGTTGAAAAGAAAATTGTAAGAAGCAGAGACGTTGTGTTTATGGAAGATCAAACAATAGAGGATATTGAGAAATCGAAGATGATTTCAGCACCACAAGTTAGTGATAATTTGGTTGATTTGGATCCAATTCCTCTTACAAACATTCCTACACAGGTTGATGAAAAGCAACAGGAAATCAATGTTCCAAATAACGCACATATTCCTGAACATGTTGAAACAGATAATACTATTCCTGAACCAGAGACTCAATTAGATATTCCACTGGATATTCCAGTTCGGAGATCCGTTAGAGACCAACGACCTTCCACTAGGTATTCTAAAGATGAGTATGTATTATTGACTGATGCAGGTGAACCAGAGTGTTATGCAGAAGCAATAGAAGATGAGTACAAAAGCAATTGGTTTGATGCTATACGAGATGAGATGCAATCATTTTATAATAATTATACTTTTGAGCTGGTGAAGTTACCTAAAGGTAAAAGAGCTTTAAAGAACAAGTGGGTATATAGGTTGAAGCAAGATGAACATACTTCACAACCACGGTACAAAGCTAGATTGGTTGTTAAGGGATTCGGTCAGAGAAAGAGTATTGACTTTGATGATATATTTTCTCCGGTAGTGAAAATGTCTTCTATCCGTGTGGTACTAGGCTTGGCAACTACCCTAGATTTGGAAATTGAGCAAATGGATGTTAAAACAGCCTTCCTACATGGTGACTTGGAGGAAGAGATATACATGGAATAACCTGAGGGTTTTAAAGTGAAAGGGAAAGAGAATTATGTGTGCAAATTGAAGAAAAGTCTCTATGGCCTAAAACAAGCATCAAGGCAGTGGTACAAAAAGTTTGCGTCAGTTATGACAAAACAGGGCTATAAGAAGACTTCATCGGATAACTGTGTGTTTGTCCAAAAGTTTTCTGATGATAACTTTATTATTCTCTTGCTTTATGTTGATAATATGTTGATTATTGGCAGGAATGCTTCAAGAATTGAGTTATTGAATAAACAATTGAGCAAGTCTTTTGCCATGAAAAACTTGGGCTCGGCGAAACAGATTATTGGCATTAGAATTACCCGAGACAAAGATGCTAAGAAATTGTTTTTATTGCAAGAGAAATATATCGAGAAGATACTTCATAAATTTTACATGGACAAGGCTAAAGTGGTTAGTACTCCTTTTGCTGCTCACTTTAAGTTAAATATAAAGTAAAGTCCTACGACTGATAAAGAGAAAAAAAAGATATGGAAAGTGTTCCATATGCCTCAGCTGTAGGAAGCTTAATGTATGCGATGGTATGTACACGCCCAAACTTGGTGCACACAGTTGGCGTTGTTAGTCGCTATTTGTTAAATCCAGGCAGAAAGCACTGGAATGCAGTGAAGTGGATTATGAGGTATCTTCGGGGAACTTCAAATTTGAAACTCAGTTTCGGGACCGGGAAACTTGAGTTAGTTGAATACATAGATTCTAACTTGGCAGGAGATATTGATACTCGTAAATATACTTCTGGTTATTTGATTTCTTTTGCGAGTGGAGTTGTGTTATTAAAGTCAAGATTACAGAAGTGTGTTGCACTTTCTACAACCGAAGCTAAATTTATTGCAGCAACTGAAACTAGTAAAGAGATGCTATGGATGAAGAAGTTTTTAGAAAAACTTGGGTTCAAGCAAATGAGGTGTGTGCTATTTTGTGATAATCAAAGCGCAATTCATCTTGGTAAGAATTCATCTTTTCATTCTAGATCGAAACATATTGATGTTAGATATCATTGGATAAGAGATGTTCTAGATGAAAAGTTGTTGGAACTTGAGAAAATTCATACGGATCATAATGGCTCTGATATGATGACAAAGACTCTACCAAGAGAGAAGCTTGAATATTGCCAATTGATAGCAGGGATGGTGAATCCCTCCACATTGTCGTGAGGGGGAGATTTGTTAGTTGGGTTCACTCCTATGTGGAGGAAGTCCAATGAGTTGCAAGCTCAAAAAGGACTTGAGCCCATATGATAAGTTATATGAGGAAATAAGGTTTCTCATTATTTATATAAAGTGGTAGCCACAAAAGGAAACAGTAACAAGAGAAAAAGAGAAAGCAGAAAATGTGGGGGTTGGGGCAATATCTGATTTACATCAAGCTGGCATCGGAGGTCGATTCATGATCCGATTGAGCTGAAATTTCGTCAGCATGTTCGTGGCGCAATTTTCTCGAAACTGAGCGGTTCGATTTTCGTTTGAAGCTCCCTACATCAGGTTTTTCGTGGATTGATCAAAACCTGCGTTTTTTATCAGATTTATCCTTGATCTCTTGTGAAGTTCATGTGTATTGCCAAGAATTATGTTCTTGAGGTCTTTGCTTCTATGTACCTCTAGTATTTGCTAGAGAAGAACAATTTTGTTTATAGTGAAAAATTTCTGGTGGACTCCGGTCCCATGGCTTTTGATCTCCTCACATCGTGGGGGGTTTTTCACGTAAAAAAACATCTTGTGTTCGCGTGCTTGGTATTTATTTTACTCTACTATATCGATTCCTATTAGGTTTACACAAGAGGGGAGATTATTTTATTCCACTACATTGATTCGATATTGTTTGAATTGTTACTATTCTCCCATCAGGTAGTACATACCATGCACATGGATTCACATTTTCATCACCGTAGATAAAAACATTTTATTGAACCAATAAATTCTTATTATATCAAGAATTTTCATTCTAACAGCCATCCTATGATAGAACAAAAATATATAAGACGACATGCATAGTGTTTGTGGTCGTGCTAGAAGGCTTTAGAGAACCACACTAGTTATTTCAAAGCTAGCCATTCGTCTCTCCCCGGGGATGTTGGATTGTGTTAGGGCCTCGAGATTTGGCTGGGTGCGATGAGCTAGCTCCGAACGAGACAAAACATGAGTCAATAGCTGACGGGTGAGACAGGTGATCAAGACGCAAATGGAGGCCAACGGGAGAGGTCACGGCCCTTAAAAATCCGTCGATGGCCCAATTCAAAGAGATGAAACCTCGCTTATCTCCATCACTTAACAACAAAATACTTTATAAAGCGTCAAAAACACCTCATTTGCCTTTTGAAAATAAAGGACAATAATATAGGTAGGTGGGGGTGGGGGGAGGACAGTGTGAGGTTTTAGGCGTGCTCTTGTAGAGCCTAAATAAAGTAAGATGATCTAACAAAATTAGAAACTAAATATTCTTCGAGCATAGACAGATAGCTACAAGCTTTAGCGGAACCGTAAACCAAACTTGACTCCTTTTCCCTATGTAATCATACCAAATCAGCGATCACCTTCCCAATGATGATCTCCAGAATAATTTGAGCCAATCATACTTTGACAAGCCTCGAATAAATGGGTTTTTGAAATGACTTTATCCTTTTACCCTTTTTGTCCTAATTTTAGGATTCGGAAATTCGACCTGTCATCGTATAACATGGCTTGACATTTGATCTTATATGATTTTCTTACGATTTTTTAAAACGCTTATCTCAACATTTTATGTGGTGATAAGAAAGGACAAGGATAACGAGGAAAGGAGAATAAACCCATTTTGAAGGTTGCCAAGAAGACTGTTGGTAGAGAAAGAATGACTAAAAAATGCTTAATGCTGCATCGAGCGAATAAGGTTTAGTTTACCGGCAGGTGAGTATTTGGTAATGTTGAGATGCTATCTTTTCCTTTGCTCTCATTCTTCAATGGTTCTCTAAATTTATTGTTGGAAATAACTCAACCGTTCACTCCGGAGAATAATTCTTCTTATGACGTTAATTATATAGAGTGAAAGTTCCTATATTTGTGACACAGGGAGAGCTGAAGAATTTGTAATGTATTTGCAACGATGAGGTAAGACAATTTATTAAAATGAGAGAGACAATCCCATGATCCCTTCAAAAAGAATACAATTCAGACCATTCATCTAACACCTTATAAAAGGCCCGTATGCTGATTTAAGAGAGAACATTGACATTTGAATCTATTCAGTTTCTTCGCACGTACTATAGGCTGTATCCTATCCAAAAATGAATTCAAACGATTTTTAGCAGAGAACACATATGTGAATTTTAAAGCTGAGAATATTTGCTCATAAAAATAGGAGAATTATTAAATTACTCCATGAGATATCAAACTTTAGTTACTAATGATATATAACGTTTTTATTACTTTGTATATGTTAAGATGAGATAAGGAGGTCTTGATCATAAGAAAAGTGAGCATAAAATCTAAAATTTGGTTTTAGCAAGTAACGATTTATTAGTAAAGAGCTTATAACTCGTGGACATCGTAAATATATTTTACAATCTAACAAATGTTCTAAAAGAAAAATATGACTAATTAACTAGCCACCGACAAAAATCCCACCACAAAGTGCTGATTTCTCTCTCTTTGTCCCAAAAGTTTAAATTGTAAATGTGATTAATTAACTAGCCGCCAACAACCCTGCTCTATGTGATGCCCAAGTGAGAGAGATATGTAATTCGCTGAGTAGGGATTGAGTGAGATCGGTGATATGAGACTATGATTTTTATTTGTTGAGGAATTATGTAAACTCAGGATCATTGGTTTTGCGTCATGTAATATGCATTTTCTCTAAACTCGAAAATGTCAATTTTAAGTGGTACAAGAAATGACTTAGTCCTACACCCACAATGTGACACCCAAATACCGAAATCAGATCCTAATGTCTAACACTTGAAGGACTTTGCATCTCTTTTACAATTGAATCCTCACAATCAATCCAGATAAGTTATATTGACACAAAATTATCTTTTATTGCACAACAATTTTTACCTCCCTAATCTCACCACAAGGAAATCACCCATTACATGCTAGTGATGCCATTTTCCATGAATAATCAACCCCCACACTATCAATAGATCTCGAGTTCAATTCCCGGTACTCACATTTCAACCGTTTATATGCATTTTTGAGTTGCCACAAATACTTCCAGAACATATCGAGATTATACGCATCAAGCCTTTCATCATGCCGCCAACAAATGCATGGACGAACGTTGAAATAGAGATATCTTCCCTGCCAGATTTGCCTGACACTTGTAGAGAAAGAGGTCGAGTATTCAGGATGGCGAACTTTCTCGAGCAGACAACAGCATGGGATTCCGATGCTCAAGTCAAAATGAGATCCCGTGCAATGAGAGGTGGAAAACCATCAAGAGATTTTTCGCTGGCCACGAAATATTAAACAAAGAACACGCAAAGGGAAAATGAAATAAAATAAAATAAAATGAAAAGCTAGTAATAGCTAAGCTCTGGTTGAACTCGCCTGTTTAACTTTGTCGTCTTGTTAAAAGTTTCAAAGACGGTATCGATTTTGGAACCTTATTAAAGTCCACACTTTTTCAATTAGAGAAGACAAGCAGAATAAAAGAGCATCTGGTAAGATATTCTTGGACTAGTTGTTGATTCTTAATTTATGGGTTCATACCTAGCTAACCATAACTAAGCATCAAACATAAAAAAGTATCAGCAGCGATAGAATCGCCAGTCAGTGCGCGACGGCCCGCAAATGCCTGCACGCACGACCATAGATAAAAGCTAGTGGGATGGAACACACGGACAAAAACGAGAAAGCCATATTGAACGTCATCAAAGGATAGTGTTTCCGGGCACTTACTAAGGGTGTTAGGTCCAAAAGAAGAAAAAAGGCATATGAATGTTCTTACACAGGAGATGTGCTGTAAGGTGAGCAATTAGTTTATGTTATCTGAACCATAACTCATTATTAAACTTTGGATAAATATGAATTCCCTATGAATATGTTGATGAGCTCGGTCTTGAGCTCTTTTTGATGATTTTCTCAAGTGAAACCGTCACTAGTTGATAGGTAGCTCACTTTTAATGTGGATCCTAGTGATTATCTCAAGAAAGAAATTTTGAATTTGACTCCCTAATCAATGTGGCTAATGATGTACCTCAGTGTTCCTTTGAATATGGTTGGACCAATGTGACTGAGGTTGAGTCTGAATCAAGCCAAGATTGACATTAAGATAGTGGTGGTGCAAGAGGACAGATGGAGTAAGGGGGAGTAGGCATAATGCAGGAGGCTCACATGTGGATGTGATGGTGTTAGGCAAAAGAAACCCCACATCGGAAATGTAATAAGCAAGGTAAGAGCAGTTAATTCCTGGTTGGCCCATAACCATTGTTTTAAACTTTGAAGTGAATAGGGGTCTATCTGGATAATTTTCGCTAGGTTTAGATTTAAACTCTCTTAAAGTGAAGGTGTTGGATTTTTGCTACGTGCCCCGATTGATAGCTTGTAGCAGTTTTGTACTTTGAGTAATGTTGCACACACTAAGAGCTTTACTAAAAATTATTTGCTAAATTACAATTCAGTCCATGTAACTTTTAAGGTATGCTATGTCATCCAAGAGTGCAAAGTCGATCATTCCTTCCTAGGAATTCAGAGTAGTAAGTAAAGTGAAACCTACTTTAGAGGTATCTAACTCTCAATCAATCAATGCAGGTTATGAAATAATAGATTTCCCCCCAATGTCTTGCTAGATGCTCGTTTGCTAACCAGTCTTGCCAGAGACTCGTTTTCTAACCATCTTCAACCAAAATGCTATCGAATATGAAAATCCTTCAGTCGACTGGCAAATTATTGATCAAACAAACCCATAGTTTCTTACTCCGCATATAAAGCTGTCCACTAATTCCACTCAATCAAAGGGGTCGGAGTCAATGAGGATTGGAGTGCCTTTCGGGCTACAATGAGTCTGGAAAGCCTCACCTTGACTCTAGGGAGTAGGAATTTAGATTTCTTAAAGATTGGTTTGCAAACTCGACATACTAAGTGATGTGATGGATTATAAGTAGTCATTTGAATAAGTGATCTATAGTCAAAACTTAATAAACGATTCGCCCAATCACTAAATATACCGACCTTTTATATCAGTCTTAACATGTATAATGTCTCTTCTATCTTTGAACGCACTTAACCATACGCTGAGTCATCAGTTCATGTAGTGTGCTATTCTCCAGCATTAGAATTTTGATCACGTTAAAAACAAAAGTAGTTTAAGCAGATACCCGACCAAATGGTTGGATTACCCCGCTCGAACCTCATGAACTGATCGCCTTCACTCCCATGCTGAATAAGCGGGTGATGGGCTATCTATAGAGTGAGAGCAGTGTCACTTCTTGGCTCACGTTCGACGGGGGGATCACATGCAGCCGCTCTCTGGGCTGAGGCGCTTTCCCTCGGTTGAAGAAAGTAGATAAGATGTTCACATTGCATAGCGAGTCTGGAAATGCCGATTGAGGTCTCAGAGTGACCTTGCGAGGCTGAATCGTAAAAGCACAATTGCTGAATTTCGGCATCAGAGATCGGAGTGTTTGTAGCGCAATGGCATTAAGATAATATCTTATCTTTAAAAGCAACAGTTTGCTTAAGTTTGATTAATTAAGCCCCCATGTTTTGTCTTTAAAAGGGATTGTTTCCACTAATGATGATGGGTCGGGGACGGTCGATGGCTTTCGCCGATTAATTGATCTGATTAGATGCGCTCAAAGATAATTGGGGCCAAACCCCATGAGACTTGTGGATACGAACGAGAAAAGAGACAGCTTTTGACGTGGATGAACAGAGAAAAGACCTCGTTTCATTCGCTGGACGCCATCCAAGTAAGCCTAAAGCTTTGAATCGGAACTCCACTTTTCTGGGGTGGCTTATAATATGCCGATCAAGTTGCGGGAACAGCCCGAGCCAACCATGTGAATCGGTCAAAGGAATATAGGGTATCTCGAACATTGAGACGCTAATTTGTTAACCATACGAAATGGCCATGGTAGGGCCATGCCCATTAGAAGAAACGTGTTTTGGAGAAAGTTCTTGGTTCCTGGCTGGATACAGCGAAATCGGCGTGCCTGATCACATCAAATTGCAATGCACCAAGTTCTCTTTTCTTTGAGGCTTGTTTCCAAAACTGAAAAAGTTCAACTTGAAAATATCCTGCACATAGTTATGACTTCTGAAGTACACGTTTTCAGTCTAAAAGAGGTGGTGATCAGATTAGATTTTTATAGTACGATGACCGTGCATATCGCTATTGTTAAAGTGCACCAGACGATTGGCTCGAGTTTCTTAATACAATTCAACTGATATTTATTAATGTACATGAACCGGACGGAAGATCCATTGCTAAAGTGATAAGTGTGACCTTCAAACTTACAATGCCTCTTGAGACCAAGGGGGGAATGATAGGTCCCTGAATATGATGTTCAATGTAGTCTATGTGCTTTTCAAAATCGATGCAATGCATTCCTTTCCTTGCGCAAGCGCAACCACACGTTCATCTTCTTTCTCAACACACAACATTTACCTTCATTTAAAATGTCTATCAAACTTAAAGGACAGTACATCTTCCACCTTTAAGCCTCGATGCCACTGCCTGCTATTGCCTTCAAACCGCGACCACAGTCGAAAGCCATCACCATCCACCACCAAGCTCGATCACCATCGACGCTAGCACACAAACTCAGAAAGTTTATTATGCGACAAACCTCCACCTAAAAGGTCAGCATCTTCTCACTTATTATGGAGACTATGGAAATAAGTTGGTGTAAATAGCAAAAGGAAAGAGGAAGCCTTTCGTGAAGAGCTGGCTAAATGAACTCTGATATCTTGTTCACTTCACAGGAAGAAACAAACCTCCACCTATATAAGGTAACCTGAAGAGCTGGCTAAAGAACTCTGACTATATGGAAGAAGGGTAACGCGGGTGACTATCGAGCATTTCCTTACAGGAAGTATTCAATAGGTGAGCAATTGCAGAATCTTTCAGGAAGTAATTTAGCTCCAATGTCCGCAATCTTTTATTTAATCAGCTCATTATTTTGGCTGATGTGACTGTTGTATACCATAGACCTTTCCCAAAGTTCGATTAAAAGCCACATCAAAAGTTAAACTCCAATTTAAGATCAACATTGAAAAAAGAAAAGTATATTGCATCGTTAGCATGCTCTCCAGTTTAAAAACTAATTGATTTTCTTTTTACCGCGGAGAATCCAATGCCTCGTTGTAAAGTACACGTTCAAGAGACGATGGTTTCTGATACTTGGGGGGCTACAAGCAAGTTGATTCTCTGTCCTAGAAATCCTAGTGGAGTTCTTTTCCTTTTTGGCTCATTAATTTACGGGAACGAAATGTACTTTGTGGTAGCACAATAGCCATTCCAATAATATAAGGACACCGGATTCTTGTATACAAGTGCAGTGTTCTTTAATTCTGGTTTCTCAGAAAAGAAAATTGTCTAAAGACTATAAAATTTTTATTAGGCTTCATCTCTATCCTTCATCTTCCATAAGCTTAATCTTACGTTCTTACTTTCAAAAAATAGAAACCATATTCTATAGTTAAATGCTTGATTTTCATCTTTTCATGGTGCAGCGCCATTTGGGTGATTTCTTATATAGAAAAAAACGTATTATATTATGCAAATCCATCTATATGATCCAAGTTGATGAATTTGTGCTAATGATTGGAGGTGATATTCCACATTACATTCCTTCAGGCTATGTTTCCACTTACCCATTTTCACTTACGGCAGGCCTTGAACGTGGCATAACAATCAATCTATATAACTTTTAATCAGATCAAGAGTTGAATCGAGCATGACAACCAAAGTTGGAACTACCTGAAGACTTCAGCTTATGACAAGGACTAGAAATCATGGATTTGGCTCATGTATATGTACATAAATTAGGTGTGGTATATATATACATGTAGGATTTTTCATTACGTGCAAATAATTATAAAATTTCAATTCATTCATTTAAATTTTGACTCAAATCTTATTCAGTAGTTTATGAAATCGATACTGAAGTATTTTTTGGAATGGAAGTCATATATTTAGGACTTGTCTTTCCTCTTCCCAACTCCGGGGTTTGGGTTTCCTTAAACTGACGTTGGGAAATCGACAGCTACAGATGGTGATGGTGACAAGTCAAGTGGAGATAATTTTACGAGGAAGCTTTGCATATTGCACCACAAAGAAGCCTGTCACTATTTCTTTTTCAATTGTTGCGACAAAAGTGCATAAAGTTAAGCAAACCGCACGAATCTTATCAGTCATAGAAAAGTTCTCACAGACAAGCAACCTATGACACCTCAGTCGACATTCGAGATTAATTAATCGTGCTTTAACAGACATATATTCGTGCATTTGAGTTTCAACAAAATTATTTAAAAAAAATTAGGCCTACCTCTTATGAGTTTACTATTCTTGTAATTACTCAATTGCACCAGGACGGAGAAATCATCATAACTCTGAGGTAATAGCCATGTGGCTTAAAAATACTAGATATAAAGTATCATAAAGTAAGAAGGGGAAAAAATGAGAATGCGCATGGGTTCTAGGCCGAGGCTTCGACAGACCGTGAAAAATTATCCAAATTATCATGATTTTGACAGCAATTTAGTCAACCGATAAATTTATTAATCAACAAGTGGACTTAAGTAGTAATATAATAGTCTGTGAGTGTTCATGACGGCAGGTATCCGTAATAAATGATAAGGTCAACTATACAGGAAAATGAGCTCGCTTGCACAAAGCAAAATGGAGAATGGGTGTACGAAATAAGAGGAAAAATGCGCTCACACTATCATTGTCACCAACTGTTTAAAAGTTTAAACTAATAAAAATGTAATTTAAAATTCAAATATTTTGACACTCGTAGGCTTAGACTTGGCCTAATATTTAAATATCCTCCCGCACTTTTTAGATTATTTCATATAACAACGGATTTCAGTGTGCATGCTATAATATTATTCAGTTTGGAATCCTTTCAAATGGGTCAAAAATGAGCTCACTTGAGCAAAATACTCCTGAACTTTGAACTTTAATGGAAATATATCCCAAAAACCTAAACCCTTAAACACCTCTCCTCCCTCCATCCCCCCTAAACCCTAAACCCAAATTGGTCAAAGGGGGAGCTCAGGGGGCGGTCAACCCTAGAGGTCTCGACCTTGAGCAAATTCACGTTCCTGCAAATTCCTCTTAGGTTTGGAGGAAGGTCCTTCATGTGAGGAGAGTCATGAAGTTTCATATAAAAAATTATATTTGGAGGGAGGAAGAATACTTCTTGTGACTATATATCATTGGCATCTCCATGGCATTTTATTGGAGCGTTTTCCTTCGAGACTGATACATGGTTTTGGATTGGCATTGCATGCTAAATTAGCAGATGTAATAGAAGACGGGTAGCTTAGCCCATGAGGGGAAAGCTATTTAAGCTCTCGTTCTCAATATTATCTGGTGCGTTGCCATACATATTGATGTGTTGTAGAGAATACATGATCTTGCGAACAGGAGTTCGTACAGACAACGACATTTTGAGGCTAGGTGGAAACGGAAATTGGTATTGTGAGTTTCGTAGGTATGTAAGAGAGCTTCACTACAAGAAGTTTCATATGGGGTTATAGCTTGTAAGGATTTGTACCAAGTCTAATCCTTCTGGTCGTCCATGTATATTTGGAATAACACGCTTGCTTAATTAGCAAAAAATGGGCACAACGAGGAGCGAGCAATATCGTGATGTTGGCTCCATGCCGTCACAACAGCGGACCTCGGCGAGCAGATCTGATCATTGTCACACTTGCACAAGCACACGCACAGAGGTCGTTTTGTTGGTTAAGAGTTCCATATTATGTGTGACAGAGACTAGAGAAGATGAACATATGACAGTATCGAGTGCATGGGATAGGTAATGAGAAGACATATCGTGGGAGATAATCTTTATCCCACATTTCCTTATATAGGAGAATATTACAAACTTAGTAGAACTTAACTGCAAAAACTGTATTAAGTGTTGAAAATCGAATTTCATTGTTTAAACGAGGTTATGAAACAGATTCTAAGTTTTGCTTGTCGTAGCATCCTGTGATGATATCAAGACCGGCAAACGTTAAAATGTGCATACCCTGCCCCGTTAAAGAACAAAATCATTTGCTTTAACAAATTCGTATTGAGCTTAGTGGAAGAAGCATTTCCTTTATAAAACCTTAGTATGCTAACTGTTGTGGACATTGGTCTCTCTCTCTCAAACAAAAAAAAATATTAAATGAGAAAGCAAAGTGATTTGGGTGTAGTCATGTCAAAATCCACGGTTGCTCCTTAAAAAAATGAAATGGGTATTTCAATGAATGGCTGTGAGAAAGCTCGTTCAAAATTGGAAATGTGTTAAGATTACTCTCCGTTGCCAAAACTGGAAATATTCCTTTGCTTGATTCTCTCTCCTCCTCAAGAATTCATTAATACCTGACACAGACACAATGCAAACCCATCTTTTTTTTTCTTTTTTTTTCCTTTTCTTCTTTTTAATGAACATGTTGAAAGACTTAACAGTGCCTCACGTGGGTCCGTGTCAAGATCATCATAAATAGAGCTCAATCTCTACCAAGCTACAAACTGCAACCAGCATTTTAGGCATAGGTTGCAAATGAGTGAGGAAGATTGAAAAAAAATTTATTCTTTTTGATATTTTCCTCACTCTTCTTCTTCATTGTCTTCCCAAACTTCCATGGCACGCAAAACCTTCACAATAAAATCATGGTTTCTTCTTGTTCTCCTCCTTGTACACAAAAATCTTGACAAGACACAAGCATCAAGGCCTCTCGAAATATTTCATCCACCGGGAGTTATTCCTGGGAAGTCCGACTTGATGAAGCCTAGGCCGCCTTCCATTGGTAGGTACGTGATAAACCGTTACAAGAAGACGGAGACTGAGGCCTTTAGGCCAACAAGTCCCGGACACAGCCCTGGCGTTGGCCATGACGAGCCACCGGGTGCTACATGAAGAAGTTGGCCACCACAAGCCACCGGGTGCTCCATGAAGAAATTGGTCTCGACAAATCGGTGCATGATGCGGTGTGGCTCAAAGCCTACTGTTGTTCAATATAGCTATTGTGTATGTGATGGAGGAGAATAAGAGAAATTTTCCAAGAAAGGGATTATTTGTTATCTTCCTCTTTCTTTTGTTGCTTTCCCTGGGCCTTCTATATCGTTGAATGAGTTAGGGTTTTCAAGTAGCTCGCTTTCTTCCTATATCATATATGCAACGGGGAAGGAGTGGTGACGTGCATGTTGCATAGTTTGCGGTGTAAATTGAATTTTGTTCAGCATTTGTTCCCGATTTGAATTGTTTTCCCTTATATTTGGTCTTTAATGTTTCTTTTCTCTATACATGACAAGATTTCTCCTACTTCTTTAGAATCTTGAACATGACATTGGACATCATTATATGTGAGAAATACGACAAGCCACAAAACTTGTATGACTCTATAGCTTCTAAATTTATTATATGATGTCAGGCAAAAATATCATATAAACTTAGAATATCGAACAGACGATCTCGTGGACAAAATCTATCAGATTGCACAAAGAGTATAATAACTTGTGTTTTCAGTGCGACCCACTGTGGTGGTCATAGATTCTAAAAAACATTCATTGATTAGGTTATTATTTTTTTGGTTAGAATATTATATTTTATAAGCTTGTGGGCCAAAAGATTGACTTGGTATTGCTTGATTTATGCAATAGTCGCTCCAAGAAGTTAGCTTGTTGCAGGTTTTAGGGGTCATAATCAAATGGAAGAGTAGATCGTCCAAGTATATATTCCTCTTTTTTTTTTTTTTTAAGTTCTTGGCTTTGTACATATCTTATATTCAAGAAAATAACCATTGTGTTTCACTTCTCCTAGAGTGTGTCTACCTAAATCATGTAATTTTTATCCCTGATCAGTATATTTTCTTAACAGTAACATTGATTTCTAAATTGAGTTAATAAACTTCCTAATTTTTCTAATAACTTTCTTAATGTACTAGTGAATTGCGGGTGTGTAACATCATCCACATACCATATACATAGCTTATAAGTACCCAAAATAATAATAATGATAATAATAATAATAACTTATGCATACCCTCGTTTGGTATTTGCACGACTAAGAGCATGCACACAATAAAACCCCAGAAAAATTTATTTTTGTTTCAAGTTTTTGTATTGGTTAATTTTGTTGGAACCAAAAAGGACTTGGAGGGAGAGAGTTCACACACAAAGAGAGATTATATTACACAATATGCCTTGCAAAGGCTTAATAGAGTACACACACAAACTTTGCTAAGCTTAAAACTCTCTCTCTAAAATCTCACTCTCACACTGTTTCTCTCTCTCACACACACTAAATAAACTAACATAATCCTATATCTATAAGCATCTTCACTGCCTGGACTTCACCGCCATTATCTTCAATGTGCAAGAGTTAAAGTTGAACTTTTCTTCTTGGCAGTCAAAATTGTGGGCTGCGTTTCCTTCACGTCCAAGTTGCCAGCCGCAAGTTCACCTTCCTTCGTGCTTCTTGAGGTCTCCAGCAGCAACTATAATAATATTTTATTGTGTGCCCCTTGCTTTAGATGCTTGTAGTTTCTTCAAGAGTTTTCTTTTCCGGCGGTTTACAAACCGACTAACTCTTGCTTTCACACACTTAACCAAAAAACAATTAAAAGACAAATAAGCTAACCAAAACACAAAATCAATTTTACTATTTTCTAACAGCCTCCCTTAAAATTGATTTTGAAAAAACATCGACACCAAGCATTGTCTTCATTTTCTCGAACAAATCCGCCTTCAATGGTTTTGTCAAAATATCTGCAATCTGGTCTTCGGATTTACAGAAATCAAGTTCAATCTCACCTTCTTTAATCAGCTCACGAATATAATGATACTTGATGTCGATATGTTTGCTCCTGCCATGAAATACAGGATTCTTGGCTAATGCAATCGCTGACTTGTTATCACACATCAATTTAGTAGGACCTTTTTGTTCATGCATAAGCTCAAAAAGCATCCTTCGAAGCCACATCGCCTGACATGCTGCTGAAGATACTGCAATGTATTATGCTTCAGCTGTTGAGAGTGCAATAACTTGTTGTTTCTTTGATGACCAAGAAATTATTCCTGATCCAAGAAAAAACGCATATCCAGAAGTGCTCTTCCATGTTTCAGTATCCCCTGCCCAATCACTGTCTGTATATCCCACTAAACTGAAGTTGTCAATGTAAGAATATAAAATTCCATGATCACGAGTTCCACTGACATACCTTAAAATTCTTTTTGCTGCTTGCAAATGTGATTGGTATGGTTTCTCCATAAACCGACTCATAATTCCCACGCCATAAGTTATATCTGGCCTAGTGGTAGCCAAATATCTTAAACTGCCAACAATACTTTTAGAATAAGTGGGATTTACCAGTTCACCAGTTCCTTCTTTCTTCAACTCCAACCGTTCTGCTACAGGAGTTCGAATTGATTTGAGCGTTTCCATATTGAATCGCTTCAAAATATCATTAGCATACTTCTGCTGTGAAACAAATATGCCTTCATTTGTCTCGCTTCACTTCAAGGCCCAAAAATATGACATTAATCCCAAATCTGTCATCTCAAATTGACTTGTCATGGCCTCCCCGAATTCAGCAAACATCTTCTCACAGCTTCACCCGTAAATATCAAATCATCAACATAAAGGCAAACAATTATAATATCGCCGTTAGTATTTGACTTGATATACAAAGTATGCTCATAAGGGCACTTTTGAAAGCCATGCTCCAACGGGTAAGTATCAATCCTCGTGTACCAAGCTCGCTTTCTTCGGTTTATAAACTTGATTTTCACGCCCTTTCTTCACATAACCTTGTGGTTGCTCCACATTTAACCCATACAAAAGTTTCACATCCATTTGATATATTTTCCAACGGTTCGACACCCATGTGTCATTCTTTCAATGGAGTGATTTCTTCATCCATTGCTTGGACCACATAATCCTTCATCATAGAATTTTACATTCTGTAAATAAACAAAAGTTTACCATTGTTTCATCGTGATTTCGTGACCACATAATCCTTGAATTTTACGATGGTTCTGAACGACGAATCGATGGTTCTTGCTGGTGAGGAGGATGAACTACCGGGTGAAAGTGATGGATCGTCAATTGAAGATTCTTCGGTCTCCCTCACCAATGGTTCATCTTCCATAGGAATATCTTTCTGGTCAGCCTTTTGATTCCAGTCCCTGGCTTCATCTTCAAAAAATTGGACATCCCTACCGATAATTACCTTCTCCGTGACAGGATTATATAGCTTATAACCCTTAGTCACATTACTATATCCAATGAAAATGCACTTCTCGCTTTTATCATCCAACTTTTTTCTTCGTTAAATGGTATATGGGGATATGCTACGCACCCAAATACCCGTAGGAATGAAACATCTGGCTTGTTGCCGCTCCAAGCCTCTTTTGGGGTTCTTCCAAGAACACTCCTTGTTGGACACCTGTTCAACACAAATACAGCACAAGCAACGGCTTCTGCCCAAAACTTCTTCGGTAATGCTTTAGCCTTTAGCATACTTCTTGCCATTTCAAAAATTGTTCTATTCTTTCTTTCTGCTATACCGTTTTGCTGAGGAGTATAGCTAGCGAATAACGACGTTTCACTCCATGAATTTTACAATAATTGTCAAATTCATTGGAAGTAAATTCTCCACCTCTATCCGATCTCAATGTCTTTAAATTAAAGCCACTCTGTTTCTCAACGTAGACTTTGAATTCTTTAAATTTGCCAAAAGCTTCGGATTTTTCTCTCAAAAAATAAGCCCATGTTTTTCTAGTAAAATCATCGACAAAAATTAGCGTGTACCTTTTTTGTCCAAATGATTCTGCCTCAACAGGGCCACAGATATTTGTATGTACCAACTCCAGAGGTTGCTTGGCTCTTCTACCTCTCCCAATTGGAAAAGATTTCCGATGTTGCTTTCCAATGAGACATCCTTCACACGAGCGGTCTGGACTGTCGATCAAGGGCATGCCAGTCACCATCTTTTTCTGGACTAGTAATTTAAGTCCACGAAAATTTAGATGACCGAACCGAAGATGCCACAGCCACTTGCTGTCTTTCGTCATTGCTTGGAAACTCAATAGAGTCTTCGTCTGAAGAGATAAAGGAAACATCCGGTTCTTCGTCATCTGTAGTCGTAATCAACTTATTGTTTGCGCCTCTAATGGTGCACACACCATTCTCAATGTTAACTTTGTGCCCTTTTTCGGATAGTTGCCCAACACTCAGCAAATTCCAAAAAAGTCTCGGCACAAAGTAAACGTCTGCAATAGTAACATTAGTACCATCTTTTGAGTTGATATCAATGTTACCTTTGCCCATCACGGGAATTTTGGATTTATTCCCAAAGTTGACTTCACCACGAACCGTCTCATCTAACTTCGAAAATAGCTCCTTTTGACCACACATGTGATTGCTGCACCCGGTATCAAGGTACCAAATTTTTGTGTCCATGGTACTTGAGTCATCCATTTGGCATGCTAACACCACGTCTTCATTTGCATCGACGGCGTGCACATATTCTGGCTGCTCTTGCCCCATATTTGCTCGACATTCGGATTTGTAATGTCCGAATTTGTTACAGTTAAAACACTTGACTTTTGATTTGTCACGTGTTTTATATCTTTTAGTGGAATTCAGATTTCCACCTCTACCTCGGGCACCTCCACGACCTCGGCCACCATGATGACCTCCTCGATTTGATTGAGTGACCCGACTCTGCGCAGTGCTTGCTCGAATTCGAACTAATAGACTTCTGGTTCATTCTTTGCTCATGTGAGCATAATGAACCCATCAACCGCTCCAACGTCATGGTTGATATATCTTGGCCTTCTTCGATCGCTGCAACCACGTAGTCAAACCTTTCAGTCAAAGACCTCAAGATTTTTTCTACGACTCGTACATCTTGGAGCTCTTCACCATTAACCCTCAGTTGGTTAACGATCGTTTGTACACGATCAAAGTAAGCCGAGATAGATTCAGAGTCATTCATGCGTAAAGACTCAAAATCTCCTCGAAGTGTTTGGAGTCGCACCCGCCTGACACAATCATCGCCTTTGTAGGATTTTTGCAATATATCCCACGCTTCTTTCGCTGTCTCAGCACTCGATATTTTTTCAAATATCGATTCCTCTACGGCTTGAAAGATCGCATATAATGCTTTCTGATCTTTCTTTCGAGATTCCACCAACGCTTCTTTCTCCTCCTTCCTCAAAGCATTGAATTCTTTAGCATCAGCTACTTCGGTGTAGCCATTCTCCACCAGGTTCCACAAGTCTTAGGACTTGAATAGAACCTTCATCTGGACGGACCAGTTGTTGAAATTCTTTCCGTTCAACTTTGGAAGTTGCATCTGAACGGAACTAGTGGATGCCATTGCTAGCTCTGATACCAATTGTTGGAACCAAAAAGGACTTGGAGGGAGAGAGTGCACACACAAAGAGAGATTATATTACACAATATGCCTTGCAAAGGCTTAATAGAGTACACACACAAACTTTGCTAAGCTTAAAACTCTCTCTCTAAAATCTCACTCTCACATTGTTTCTCTCTCTCACACACACTAAATAAACTAACATAATCCTATATCTATAAGCATCTTCACTGCCTGGACTTCACCGCCATTATCTTCAATGTGCAAGAGTTAAAGTTGAACTTTTCTTCTTGGCAGTCAAAATTGTGGGCTGCGTTTCCTTCACGTCCAAGTTGCCAGCCGCAAGTTCACCTTCCTTCGTGCTTCTTGAGGTCTCCAGCAGCAACTATAATAATATTTTATTGTGTGCCCCTTGCTTTAGATGCTTGTAGTTTCTTCAAGAGTTTTCTTTTCCGGCGGTTTACAAACCGACTAACTCTTGCTTTCACACACTTAACCAAAAAACAATTAAAAGACAAATAAGCTAACCAAAACACAAAATCAATTTTACTATTTTCTAACAAATTTTGCTTTTGTGCAACATGTCCTTTTCATTGACGTTAGGTTTTCCCGAAAACAATATCTCGTGGATAAGCTGCTTTGTCCAGAATCTGGTCTTGATGATCAAAATCAAAATATGGCTTGCAAAGTAATGGGAACTCTTAAGAAGTGTTATGAATGTGCCACGTTGTACCCCAATACCGATTGCATTACGGTCTGACACCAAGTCAAAATCTTAAGTGATAGTGTCGTGGCTGACTCGGTCTGCAATTATTAAAAGAAATCGATAGAAACCATTCTCGAAAAAAATACTATAAGTATTATAACTCTAGTAAATTGTCCACTTTATTTTAGTGTCAAATTTTTTTATTGAATCACTTAAATATCAAATCAGAAAAAAAAAAAAAAAAAAAAAGATCGATTAAATACTCTAATGATAAATTCTGGCCAAAAATTTTACACAGCTTTTCTTAATGAAATTTTAAATCTTCCGTGGCTTTCTTAAAAAGAAATTAATGTCCAACGTGGGTTTCCCTAAAATGAACACAAGCCCTTTCCATAAAGAATGTCAGACAACCTCAATAATGCTCTCTCTCATTCATGAAGTTTGGATTGGAGCCATTTCTTAGACTTCTCTCGTCCCAAAAGTTAGTTTAGAGGATAAGATTTTTTATCATACTTATAAATCAACCATCAATCTATTCTATAATTGATGTAAGATAACTGCAACAACTTTTTCAAAATGAAGAATAAGCAAAAGCATGGAATTTGCGGATAATAATATACAGTGAGAGCTCTTTTTGCTTTTGAGTTCTTCCTCGTGGAAGCTTCGTCTGCAGTGCAAGCACGCGCACTCTTGGTGCTTGCGTGTGTGGAGAAAGGAACAAACGACCCGACTCTTTTTTTCTCTCCTCGATCCATTCAATTTACTCTTCATTTTTACTGGAGCTCCTACTGCTACCAGTGGTCACACCACTATAGCCTTGAGAAGACGTCTTGCCCGCCACTGTGACTCGCATTGGCAGGCCCCGGTCAAGCCGCCTTGACCAACGGCAACCCTATGTTGCTGAACCAATCCATGATCTGCCAGGACTCCTCGTCTAGTGCGGTGGCCTCGAATCCCCAACTTCTCGCCCTCTCCAATCTTTAACTCCCACCTACGTCGTATTCTCTCTCTCTTCTTCTTCAATAGCCCACATCGTCAAACTGAGACACTAAATGGGCATCTTCTTGCTTGCAGAAACAAAGGCTACCTTTTCTCTTGCTTGCACAAGCAGAGGCATCTTCATGGAGGCATCTTCATGAATCCCTCCAAGCCCCTTCACGAGAACCATTTGCTAGGGTGACGGTTTGAAGAACATATTTGATTTTGCCCCAATTCGTTAATTGGGGGCAAACATGCATTAAACGACATCGTTTTGGGTTAATTTAGGCCAACTCACTTTGCTGGCTAGCCATGTTGGACAAATAATCTCAAAAAATTGCCACATCGGGTTTTCTGGCCATACAAATAGGCAATGATACTTAAGTGATCTTTTTTTGTTTTTGACAAAAGTGGCATTCAAATAATTACTTGAAAGATTCCAGCACTAAAGTGAATGCTATACAAAAGTTATGACACTTCTAGTGTCTTTTTTTTTAACATTCTTATATATAACTTTATTTTAGTCAAAAACTATTAAGTGGATGATCTTATTAAGGTATCGAAAGCATTGCATGTACAAGTGGAATATCTAAATAGAACTGAAATGAAATGGATGGAACAATATGATTTTGTCCTATGACATTTCATTGGCATAAACGCTTGTGAGTGATGGCATATCAAATTGCCTACGAATGAAAAAATTGTATTTACCATTTTTTTTTGATGATGCCCCTCTTCGGGAAAAATATCTAAAGACAGAAAAGTCAATTGTTAGACTCTATTTGTGTATATTGGATGGGCCACTATATTGTCCATGAATTGCATTCATATGATACAGGTTCCATGTTTTCGTTCGATTTTTCCATCATTGACATGAGGCTGTTCAATGTCCACATTATGTGGATCGAAATGAAGTGACATTAATCAATGATTTACGAGTTATTGTTATAATCGAATTGAAGCTAAGCAGAGCTATGCCTATTTAAGTGCCTGATTTATTTGAATGAATTTTTGTTTCTTTGATATAATAAGGTAAGAGAAGATTCTCCTATTCCAGATCTTGAGAATTTATTTAATAAGCTAGTGGCTGCTCACTTGTTCATAGAAAACTGCAATTTCAATCTTAAATCTATTGTACACATTTCTATTCGACCATAAACATTTCAATTGATTCAATGTAGTCTTAAAACTTTAAGAAAACTGCGATAAAGTTTTTCGGACCAAATCTCGCTCGAAATTGTTGACGCTGTAGTCCATTCATCATCAACCATCATGCGGTGTCACAGCAGATGACTTGATATGAGCAATTTTAGACAAAACAATGCAGCTTTGCTTATATTTCCGATTTTTTTTTCTTAATTTCATTTTTTCCTCTTCTTTCCTTTTTCTTTTCTTTCCTTCTGATTACTATTAGTCTTCAACCTTTGGTTACCGACATGGACAATTTTACTGTTCCCCGACCGTCCATGTTATAGTTAGTTTCAAGAATGGCCTTGAGAACCCATAAACTCTCGCCTTCTGGAACTCATCTACAACGCACAGCGAGTGGGACAACATCCTTTGCAACGAGGCACATCTTGCTCTTGCTCTCGGCTCAGGAAAGCCAGACCTGGATGAGACGGCGCCGTAACCATCCATACCTAGGAGGCCCGACCTATGGACGTCGAGTTCGCCAAGATCTCGACAGCCACAAGCTCGATGGCCATAGGAAAGTTGTCAAGCTATCCGAGATCTGGAGGCTCGGTGCATGGCCTTCGAGCACGTGAGATCTTGATGGCAATAAGCTCGACGAGCATGGAGGAAGAGTGTTGAGCTCGCTGAGAGGGGTCCAACAGCGGCGACGTGCCAGTGGTGTGAGACTTAGGTTGTGACTGGGAGTGGGTTGTATTGATGTAGCAAATCAGAAGGGAAAAAATCAAAATATTTGCAGTGCAAAATCTTTTACAAATCAGTATGAAGATAATAAATCAAATAAAATATCAACAAGTTGATCATTTGAGATCTTTTGTGATTTATTTTCCTTATAGATAAAATTGTTATCTTTTATTTTTACTTTTCACCATAATTATAGGTGGTGATATTTCTATCTATGTTCTACAACATATCAATGAATATATATGCTTCATCGACTCAATTTTCAAGTTTCTTTAGGTTGGTCGTGCTCCACCATTTGTTTATGCTGCAACACAAAACAAGTTTGGTGGGAGGTGAAATGGGAAGAAGTTAAATAGGGAAAGAAAAGATTAAAAAACAAAGGAAACAGAGTAATAAGGAAGAAGAGAGTGAAAAATTCAGAAAGTTAAGCAACACGGCGTCGTTTTGAGTAAAATTTCCACGTCATATGGCTAGTATGGGCGAGTATGGTTCTAGGGAACCGGAGAACCAATCTGATCCTAGGTTCTAGGGAGAGATGGTTCAATTCCAAGTTCCACTTTTATAGGAACCACTGATTCCCATAGGAATCGAACCGAAATCGGGACCAGGAATCGAGAATTAGAACCGGAACGAGAATTTAATGTAAAATCCCTCATTTTTCTCTCGAACCAAAATCTAAAGTGATGTTTATATTTTTATATTGTAATTTATTTTATATATTTATGAGTGAATATTTTATTTAATCTCTTCTTTTTTTAGATATGGATCGTCTTAATGAAGAGATTATCATCGGTAAATAAAGTTTACTAGTTTAAGTGGAGTGAATATATTGATGAGGCTTTCTAATAATTATTTTAGTTTAGTTAATAGTAATTTGAAATTTAAAACTATTATTAAGTGAGTAACTATGATTATTGTTTCTTTTTATTTCAAGTGGTTGGAATTTGGAATAATTTTTATGATGATTGAGGACTAAAGTTCTATAATTTAGGTTTTATGTTACGTATTTTGAACATGTTATTATTTATTTTATTTTACATAATCATCTTTTATGGATTGTTGCTATTGACAAATGAGAAGCTTTCATTTTTGTTGTTGTGTTCACTTTTGTTTTGATTAAAAAAAAGAACATTTTATACCATGGAACTAATTCTAGAACTTGTGATAAGATAGATTCTAGGTCTGATGAATAGATTCTAGATTCCAAAAAATAAGAAACCTATACTGACGAGTAGGTTTCAAGTTCCAGATGGAACTTGTAAGGAATTTACATCTACTCACCCCTAATGGCTAGCTGTGACACATGGAATAATTGGCAACAATTGGATCCCGATGTCAACAATGTTAAGCAAGCCATGGCCGAGAGCACTTGATTGCATATTCACTCAAAGATTTAGGAATACATGGAATCAATTATAAAGTTTAGAACTAAATTCAAATCTATATGATATATTTAGGATTGAAATTGCAATTTTCCCCTCATTTCTTATTTTTTTAGGTTAAATGATTTCTGAAGTTGTGGCAATTGTATGGACGACAAATCTTAAAGTGGAGAATTTTTTTTTTTTTTTGTCGATCCTACTCTACTCCTACTCTAACTCTCACTCTTACCCTCAGACTTTTGCCCTACCTGCTTGCAGGGTGTGAGAGTTGAAACCCATACTTAAAACTAAATCATCCACACCTTAACCTCCTAGAATGTAGGGATCCGAACCCCCCACCTCCCCCTTCCAAGTTGGATATTTTGGGAGTTGTGGATTCGCTTGTTCTTACAGTAGGGAAAAAGCCACAAAAAAATTCTAAACTTTGCCAACTATCATACATTTATCCCAAACTTTTATGTGATGCCAAAAATTTCAAAATTTTACTTGTATGACATATTTATCCCAAACTTTTTTATGTGACACCAAAAACCCCAAACTTATATTTGTGTGACACATATACCTCAAACTTTTTTTTGTGACACCAAAAGCACTAAAAAAAAAAATTTGTGACATCAAATTTTTAGGGTAAATGTGTCACGTAAATTCAAGTATTGGGATTTTTATTATCACAAAAAAAAAAAACAAAACAAAAAAACAAGATTTGGCTAAATGTGTCACACAGGCACAAATTTGTGGTTTTTAGTGCCATAAAACAAAGTTTGGAGTAAATATGTCACAATTGACAAAATTTGAGAATTTTGGTGACTTTTACCTCATATAATATTATTATACCTTTTTTTGGGCCTATTTTTCTAAAGTAAACCCTACTTTAAGTCCAATCCCAATTTTACCTCACATCCAAAAATCACAACTAATTTTTTCAAAATTATCAATATTAAAACCAATTAGAAATTCATTATCCAAATCCACATTTTCATCAATCCCCTCATTTTCATATGGAACAACGACAACCTCCTAACATTGATAATCTTGAAGAAATTGATAGGGATTTTTCTATGCGTGAACAAATTTGGGACTAGAGTGAAAATGAGGATTCTTTTAAGGCGAAAATAAGTTTCGGTTAGAATGAGGAGTGCCATAAATTGAGAAAATGGGAAAATATCTAGGTATCCCTTTAGATTGGAGCCAATCGAAGTTTCAAGTTTTTGTCTAGATTCTAGCAAGGGTAAATATGAAATTGGAGGATGGAAAGAAAAGTAGGTGTCAAGAGCAAGTAAAGAATTTCTAATTAAGATTGTGGTGCAGGCTCTTCCTCATTATGCAATGTCTATATTTAAGATCCTCATCTCAATCCGTAGGGCCATTGAGCAAAAAATGACATCCTTTTGGTGGAAACAAAAAGAATCTGGAATAAGGCATAAATTAGAAGAAATAGGAGGTACTTAAAACCGAGAAAGATAATGGTGGTCTAGACTCTTATCACCTTTAATAAGGCTATCTTAAGAGAGCAAGCATGGAGACAATGACAATCCCCATTAGCTCTATGGAGTCAATTGTTAAAAGGAATCTATTTTCCTACATGGGATTTCTGGAATATTAGTAAGGCTGCATTTGACAGTCGGGATAAAATCCGGGATAGGATATGATTTATTATATCCTACGTTTGGTGCTCACTCATGACAGGATAAAGTCAAATATAAGGGGAATATAGACAAGATAAAATTATCCTATGGGAGAGGTAGGATAAAGGTGGATAAGATTTATAATATCCATAATAAGAAAGTTATTTTTCTCGAATAACAAACTTATTAAATTAACAAAATTAAAATTATATTTCAATATAAATAATATTTGAATTCTAATTTAAGAAATTAAAAAAATAAAAATTTATTTTTAATTAATCTTATTTTAATTTATATATTCAACTTTGATTCTATCTTATAATAAACATTCAATCTATAAATTAAATATTTATATTTATTATATATTTTAGGTATTTTTGTATTTTAGGTATGTTAGTTTAGTTTACTATTTGATAAAATTTTATTAAAGAATGATGAAATGGGAAAAAAATAATAAAGAAATAATATAAAAAAGAGGAAAAATAAAATAAAAATAAATTAAGGAATAGTATTACGAAAGATTTTCACCATCTCAATTTATGAACATTTAGTTTCATTTACAATGATATACCGTTTATATAAAATAAAATAAAAAATGTACATGATATGATGTGAACATATCCGACTTTAATACTGTGATTCACCAAACAATTAACAGGATACAAAAAAATCTCAAGATTTCATATCCTATCTTATCCAATCCTATTCCGATTAGAAATCCGAACGACCAAACGTAGTCTAAGGGTTCCCATCCCTCTTGGGGTTGGCAAAGTATATTAACTAGAAGGGATAGTATCTCTAAAGAAGTCAGATGGTCGGTGGGTGATGGCAATGAATAGCTTATGTATTGAAATATGATAAATTTTTCGTGGAATAAATAGAGTTAGTTAATATGAGCAATTGACTTCTTGCCTTTTTGCTCTCCTTCATCAGATTTTCAGCTTTATATGTCATTCGTATTCCCATGAGTTCATCCGAGGCATAATTCTCAGTTCTCTTTCAAATTGAAGTCTTCATGTGACTCCACACATTTGATAATGCTTTTAGGATTTTGTTCACATTTTCCAAATTTGTGAATGTATTTCCTTGGTAGGCAAGACCATTTATTATCTCTATGTACAGAGTGATAGTTTCATCAGACTTCATCTTGAAGGTTTCATATTTCCCTAAGAGTATGTTCATCTTGATTTCCTTAATTCTATCAGTTCCTATGTTCATCTTAATTTCCTTATCTCTATCAGTTCCTTAAAAAATGACATGTACCTTGTCCCAAATTTCTTTTAGCTAAACTACACAGAGAAATACGATGAAACTTACGTAGTGACAAAGCCTATTAAAGGGAATATAGAGCTTTCGCATCATGAGCTTCTCTTTTTGCTAGTTGTTCGGCAGATATAATTACTTGCACTGCTCTTGTTTCACCTGTATTTTCACCCGGGCCAAAGGATGCAGATGAGATTGTTATTGTGACTGTTGAAGTAGAACGGATACACCATTGTCAACAACTTCCCATATTGCTGGATCCATTGACTCGTTGCCTTCATCTTTCATTGCCAATAGCTATAATTTGTTTTATCACAAAATGGAGGTCTCGAGCTTATTTGACCCTCTCAAACTCCTACACCAATATGACCAGCCATAAAAGATTTTTGCACTCTTGAAATGCATCACTTTAAAAATATGAGCAACCTTGCTCTATACCAATTGATATAGTTGATGATCTTATTTAGAGGGGGTGAATAGGTTGTATATTGAAATCTAACAAGTTTATCGCAGAAATAAATTGAGTCAGTTAATATAAGTAGCAATAGATTGACGTATGCAAGCATAAAGTGCTTGTATTGAGTAAGATGCGTCTATTAAACAGTTAAAGCAACAAGTAGAGAAATACAGAGATAGAAATATATAGATTTATAGTGGTTCGACTTGGATCAAGTTTCCATCTACTCTCACATATTAATAGCACCAACCGAGCTAGATTTCATTAATAACTCTGAGTTATTACAATTGTAGCGGGCGCTACTTTTACTCAAAGCCGCTAGATTACACTGCCAAGCTACACCCACTCCTATAGCACTTCGGTCAGACCTAAGATTGAAGATCCAGTTCTCGCCCCAGAATATCGCCAAAATGAACAGGTGGGTCTTGCAAATTTTTTAAACAAAGACAGACTTGCCGCTGAGGGCTACGGTTGCTGTAGTGTTATGGCACCTTTGGAGAGCTCGCAACACTTTCATCTTCCAACACCGACCACCAGATTCAACCTCAATCGTCACCATAGCACTTGTGACGCATACAAATTTGCTGAGATGGAACCCAAAAGCATCAAGTAAAGTGAAAAAGAAAGCCGCCAACCTATACAATGGTTCCCACTGGACAAGGAGGTCTGAGGTTTAACATCGATAGATCACTACTAATTGGAGCTTCCGGAGGCGCAATTGCGCGTGCAGTGATTCCACTGAAAACCTCGTGAACGGGTTTTCAAAATTGGTCAAAGCTTCATCCCCTCTTGCGGTCGAAACCCTAGCTTTCGTGGAAGCTAATTTGCCCTTAGAACGAAAAAATGATCTGCGCGTGAGAGGCGATTTGATGGTGACTTTGGAAACTGATGACCAATAACTATTTCTTTTCCTCATGGGCACGGATCAGAGCCCATGGGACCTACGGGATGTGATCGGGGACTGCAGAATGCGTATAACCCAACTCGGGTTTATTCAAGTAACCGATTGTCCTTGTGAAACTAATCAGCTAGCTGACTGGATTGTCAAGATCTATTGGCAAAAGAAAAAATAAAAATAAAAAAACCCTTCCTTCTAATTGGCTTCTTAGCCTGCCCCAGCCCCTAGTGGATATCTATGTTCTAAAGTTTAGTTTTTGTTTCTAAACACTATGATTAATATTATGAAATGTTTTTATCGGCCAAAAAAAATTGTGGGATTTTATCTTTTGGATACGATAGCAAAAACTCAATCAGACTAATGTTTGAATAATGATTGGCTGTACTAAAAGTCACTTATAGTGATCAATCAAAATGCATCGATTTCAGTCGTGACATAAGCATTTTAATGAGTCAACATAGGAATAATTATGATAATTTGGAAACATGTAGATAGAAGTCAAAGGAGCATGGCAACCTTTTTCCTACGGGCGGGGCTCACTAAAGTAACACAGGCAGCAGCCACACCACAACTAAGAGCAATGTCTAGCTTAATTTATAAAATTCAATTTCAAAAAGGATAATGATATAAATTGTCCATATATTTTTCTTCAATGTTATAAAAATATGGCCAGTTAATTTTTCTTATTCAATCTAATCCTTGAGCTTTCACATTTTCATTCATTGTACTATTTCCATCAAGTGCATCGCCACATGGACATTTTTTTTTTATGTTGACTGCCATGTCGGTATTTTTTGGACCAAAATATGATGTGGGCTATTACATTGATTTTCCAAGTCAGCAAATCCTTTTTTCTGTTCTATTTTTTACCTTTCTTTTGGGGACGTAGCCACATGTAAGTTATGCGGATGTCAGCGTGGCAAATCAATGTCTAGTTGATAGAAAACATAATCACGTAAGCTAACAATGAGAATTTTTTACAGAAGGACTACATTAAGTGATTATTTGATAATTCAAAGAGTAAATTGAACGGACAAAATGTCCAGACAACTCACTGAACATTGAAGAAAAATTTAGAAATCACTCATGCCAACATCCATCTGATAACGATGACTAATGTACATACTACAGCCGAAAGCTACGTAATTTTCAGGAAGCTGATGTGCAATTTTTCCAAAATGCGAACTAAATCTCCTTTCCCTTGGACATCATTTGGTGCAATATCTTATCTTTTAATAAACCCAAGAAGAATAAAACAAAAAAACACCCTCGGGGCGGTGCTTTTGGGTTGAGCATATTGGGAGAAATGATTAGATTTGTAAGTTTTACAAGGCAATTGATTTCGGGCAATGATTTGGAAATTTTTCCTGGTGTTGTTATTGGCCAAATGAAGCATAATTTTTCAATTTTATCTCTCCCTTAGTGTCCATTAATCTTGTGAAGTCTTAAGCGCATCATTTGTCTTTTGAAACTTCCTCTTGCACTTCCTCCCATTTAGTATGAGATAAGTGCACTAAGATCATGTTTGGTAATCATTCTATTCCTCTATTTTTATGTTCTTTGTTCTCTAGAATAGAAAAAAAAAAAAAAAAAAAAAGTAATTTAGTCAAGTCAGCTAATTTTTCTATTACCTAGAATATATCAATGGTCAAGGAATAAATTTGGAACAGAAACAAAAAGTAGAAAAAAAAACCTACTTCTTTGTTCCCAAAAACAATTTTTGAATCAAGGTCATTTTTTTGTATTCCAAGAATATAAATTTTTTACAGTTACCAAATGTGTTCTTTTATTCAAAAACTTGTTCAAAGAATAGAAATTATTCTTGGGAACATAAATATTACAAAACATACCCTAAAAGTCTTAAAACTTATCATGAAAGTATAGTTAAGTTCTAAAACTTTCAAAAAATACAATAAAGTCTTAAAACTTGTCACAAAAATGTAGTTGAGTCTTAGAACTTTCAAAAGTGCAATTCAATGCTAAAATTTGTCAGGCTAGTGCAATCAGGCCATTTCGTTAATTCCATCCAACTTAACAAACAGAAAGAAAAAAAAAAAAAGTTAACAAGTTTTAGGATTTCATTATATTAATTTGACAAATTTTAAGACTTAATTGTACTTTTTTAAAGTTTTAGCATTCTATTGCATTTTCGAGACAAATTTTAAGACCTGATAACATTTTTTGAAAGTTTTATAATTCAATTTCACTTTCATGACAACTTTTAGGACTTTCAAATAAGGATAAGTATGGTCCGAATGGGCGGTTCCTACCTTGAAATTGGGAACTGCCCACTAAGAACCAGATTCAAAATTTTGGAACTAGGAACCGTTCGTTAATTGCATAGACTATCTCGGGAACTAGACTACCGGTCCAATCCGGTTCCCGGGTGAGTTTATGGAATTGATGCCACCAAGCTTCACACAATCGGATCAAATTTGTATTATGAGAATTTCTCATTGATAGCTAAATTTAAGGCGCGTCTAACACCCATTGGCCTTGTGGTCCAGTAAACTGTGGTTTCATTCAACGTCAAGAGCATTTTATCAGAACAAAAGTACAAAAGTCCGAGAACGAATATCACTCCTAACACGCACTCTCTGATATGGTTGGAACCAAAAACACAAACATATCTGATGATGTGACATCAAATGGGGTAATATCAAGTAGAGCTCGGATAACTACTAGAATCACTGGAAACCGCCCGGGACTGTTGCTGTGGTGTTAGAATGAGTTGTCAAAGCTGCTGTCGCGTATGCAGGAGCTTGGGCACAGCATGGGGACAGCAAAACGCGTTGAGCGACACAAAAACATGTATTTCGATGAGTCGGCAAGGCCGCTGTCATGGATGCGAGCGAAGGGCTTTTTTTCTGTTTAAAAACAGGCCGGGAGCTTCTCCAGTAGAGTGAAAGAAATTCAAAAATAAAAAATTACATATATACCGGTTCGGTTTGAATGAATGGTTGGACGGTTCCACACTTGAAGTCAGGAACCGGACCTATCCCCATTAGAACTGCTGGCTCTAGGCCAATTCGATCCGATTTCAGGTGATCTGGATGGTTCCTAATTCTTTTGCATACCCTTACTTCTAATGTACTTATTTTTGCTCATGATAACACCTTTTTTGGCCTAAGCATCAGGGATCTACCCTTTCCAAATTGCTAATCAAAACAACTGATGCTCAGCACTCTTCTTAGACCATAAAAGACTCTTTTATTTTCTTGTGTGTAACTGCGTGGAGCTTGCAAAACGAATCGAATTAACGAAGCGATTTGAAAACTCAAATATGGAAACGTCCAGAGCTTTCAAAGAAAACGACCCAGATTCAGCATAACCAGCTCTTTGTGGTATCATGTTATACGTATTTGGACCTAAACTCCGGATGCTTCATCTCAGTTTCGCTTTGCATGTTAGCTCCGATAGCACCACTCTCCAGGAGGAATTGACACAAATTACAGCTCGAGAACAGCAACAACATGGCAAATAGCATTACATATCGGCGGAACGACACCCCTGAATAAACAGGTAGTATGATACAAGCATGTCCATCAAGTATCGTTCCCTATTCCACAATATTACATCATCTTTCTCATAAAAGTACTCTGCTAGCTAGCTGTTGCTGAACTATGCACAAGAACTCTTCTCACTTAGAACCGTTGAGCATGGAAAGCAGATAGAGGCAGCCGGACGATAGGAGGACAGATGCAGAGAAACAAAGCAGATCGAACGGAGTATGTATAGCCGCCTTCTTGCTCTTGTCAAACAAGCCGATCAAAAGAAGCATCACTATGACATGGCCAAGCTTGGTTTTCAGCTCATTGACAGATTTTATTTCTAACCATTTTGGTCGCTCCTGCAAAGTAAACGCTATTTAGACATGATCAAAGAATAGCTATGACCATATGTCTAAGGGGAAGGTAGCAACATATCACTTCCCTCTTTACTTCTAGTTCTTGATAACTGATAGGAGACAGGTAGCAAATTTATAGCACAAATTCACTTTAGCCCTATAAAATTTAATTTTTTTTTCCCACAAACTGAGACAGTGTGAAAGGAACCTGGGTCATCAAACTGAAAAAGAAAATAACAATTCCAATATGTAAAACAATACTGACCTTTAAAGTGAATAAACCAAAAAGATTTGACGTCTGTTGGTTTCCTTCCCCTGACACTGACTTTGCAATGTCAAGATTGCTGACAAAGAGCTCATAGAGACCCATTCCAAACACAAGCATCACTGTCCCTAAAAGATATACATCTGACATCGCCCAAAAAAAATTGCATGTCACATTACATGAAGTAGCCATAAAAGCAACAGTAAACAAAAAGAAATCAAATTTGCATAAACCATGTAACTTGACCAGAGCAGATGGTCAGTTGGAAAATCTACTTCAGCCAACTATGCAGGTTTTATCACGTTAGATGAAGTAACAATATCAACAAAATGGCATATGATATATAGCCCTGAAATTGAATTTTATAGACGCAAATAGTTTTGTTAACTAAATCATGTGCCTTCAACATGAATTACAAGAAAGTTGAAAGTTAAAGGCAATCAAGTATCAACCTTTAAACTATAGTGGTAAATGCTACAGGATGGCAATCACAAGCTGTTTCATCCATCTTATTTGATAATTCATGTCACGTTATTACACCATCGGCCAAACAACTCAAATTCTTATCCAAACGATAAAATAAATTTTTTTTATCCATTTAAAATAAATTGTGTCTTAAATACTTGTTTTCTCGGAGGAGTTTCTTTTTGTGTTATTCCATGCTGGCTTGTTTTAACCATCATCTTCAAAAATGTTTACTCAACCATATACTCATAGCACATTCCAAATATACTCACAGCATATTCCTAAACGAAATCACTGTTTTCTTAACACTATGCAACACACCAACATTAAGTACAGTTGGTCTCTGCTCAATATATTTATTACCTTTCACCAAAAAAAAAAAAAAAAAAAAAAAACACCAACATTAACCTCAAAATCACGGTCTCACGATCAGTTTCTTCACATGTACGTTGAATTGAACAAGAGACATACAACGTTAGATAACTCAGGGATCATCATTAGCTAAAAGTGGTCAGACAAGGACTTCGATCCCAAAGAGTGTTGTCCAATGTCCACCTAAGTCTGGATTTTCATATAACGAACATGCAAACAGACAGGATTTTCCTTTTAGCTGTTATTTTTCTGTCACACTCAAGGCATTGCTATTATATAAAAGAGGGTTTTAAAAATGTGTGGTGTCGAATATTCTTATTCTCTTTCCTTTCTTTTTTTCATTCCCTTTTCTTTTGTTGACAAACATCTTTCTTCTCCAGATCGAATTATATTTTCCTGCCATAAATTGCTAGACAAGTTTCCACTATTTGAAGGAAATGACATGCTTTATTTGGACACTTTTCATATACAATGCATAATTTTAAGCATGAAGCCAACTATTTAGCTAAGTATATATTGCTGTTATTCATCTCATCTCATTATTTGGTAATCCTTTGGGGAAGCTTCATAGGTTCATGATATTAGGGGCGAGAGATCAATCCTAGCAACTGAGAGCAGTAGGTACAATAAAGGGAAATAAACTTTCATAGTTCTTGATTTAATCAGAAATAATTCACTTATGTGATTCAATATCACAACCTTTGATTGACACAATAACTATTGTAAACATCTACATACGACTAAAAATGTATGGAAAAATGGGTGAGGTGATCATTACAGCAAAATTTAGAGAATATCCATAGAAACTTAAGGAAAAATGACACCTGCTACAAAGTCCAAGTTTTTCACTAGTCTATTTTTAGGAGAGGGGACAAAAATGAGGAAAAGAACACAGATTAAGAAAAAAGACAAAACTCCGACTAAACAAAATATGTTGAGAACATCTGCACCATTGAGAGTGTACCATAACAGCAACATAAAAATAGCGACGACTAGAATGTACAGATACTTTTGACTCACCAATAGACTCAACAAGCAAGAAGATCACTTTGCTGCGATTCACAAAGTAATCCATAAAAGACTGGGTCACATAAGTACATCCCTGCACATGTCACTAATTTGTGTTAAAAAAGCCAGGCAGATGGGACATTCAAATAATGAATCATCAATAGCAAGAAATTTGGGATTACTAAATCGCAGCCAATTGAAAGTAGCATGAATATTAGTTGACCTTCTGCTAACTGATTTTCATTTTCTCCAACGCATGCTGCGAAATGGACAAAGATGTCTAAAATATAATCACTTTCACTGGAGTAAATACACTGACTGATCTGTCTAACCGCTCAAATTCTATTATCAAAGATGTTGCCAATAGATATATGCCAGTGCTCATCTCTGTAGACCACATTAAGACTTTATTAACAAACACACAGCTTGTAAACATTATAATATATCAGGATCTGAGCTTCCCTGAAACCTATATATAAGCCATCCATGTTTCACATAAATGGAGTAGCTACTTCAAATTCCATAAAAGGAGAAAACTCTCAAGACTTAGTCAGCTGCGACTTGACAAAAAAGACCTATTATCTGTGGCATTGAAAGCAAGATCCATTACACTTAGCATTACACCATACACATATCTCTCAATTATCCCCGACTAGACTAAGTGTGAGGGAGAATGTTAAAATATTTAAATAATAAATCATGCTTTCATCTAACAGCTTAAGCTTTTAAAACAGCTGGTAGTGGTACCATAAAATCTCACAATACAAAAGTCTCCTGCTTTCATTATGGACAAGCTAGTGCTACATTTCCTTTTACCAAATATTAATAGAACTAGCATGAAGAAAGAACCAGGGATGGATGGATACCGTTTAATCTGTCCTATTCGATCACCAATGCTTTAGTTAGAATCTAAACATATGTTTTTACCTTTTACAAGCAGAAGTTTAGAGCTAAAGGATACAAGGTATGACAAGGTATGACCAAGCCACGGGGTCTTACATATCTAAGATGGTGAAGGTGACATGAGATAAGATCGGATTAGTCCACAACACAGTTCAATCTTTACCCCGAACTGCTATGGTTGAAAGAATTCGAGAGAGCTTGTCAAGAGTTGCGGTTGAACCGGTTGAACATGGTCTGCCGGGTTATCCAGCTTTGAGATCATTGGCTATAATATCTGCATTTATCTAAAGACTTATGCTCTAGCCAACCCAAACGATGCAACATTTTCTTTCTCGTCCTCTGGCATACATAAAGAACTACTATCGGTATGCATGGGGAAGGGTTATATACGGCTGAAGACATACTCCTCCAAAACCTCTCGTAATTGTCCTCCTCTTTCCTTTCCCCCAGAGGACACTAATTCTCATAAGGCAATGAGAACAGCAAACATTAAGAGAAAATATCCGAAATTCCACATGTGAAAACGAAACTAGCGATGCGACCTCGAGGGGAATGTAAAATTGCAATCTCCTTGATTTGAAATTGCATACCTTGATAAAGCACAGAAATGATCCTACCAAAGAGCCTGAAACTCCGAGAAGCGTCATGAACCGACATCCATATATCACCTACACATTCACATGAGTGAAAAAACAAAATCCCATCAGGACAGTGCGAAAATCGTCACGCTCTAATCTCGTCAAAAGTGTCGTAACCAATCTCAAACAAAATGTTTGGAATTGCGATTGCTAAATTAAGGACCAAGCTTTCATTTTTCTTCCTCACGCAACAGCGCTCAATCTAATAAAGCAGTTTAAAGCCAATCGCGAGGCGCTCATCACTCTCGAGTGAAGTGCTGCGGCCTCCACACAAACACACAGACGCACGAAATAAGCGAAAGACGGCAGCTCAATGAAATGATCACCCTCTCTATGTTCTCCTCCCACACTTCAGACTTGTCGGGGGAGCCGCAGAAGAATCTGGAGCCGGCGCCGACGTCGGGGGCGATCGCCGGCGTAGGCGACGACGACGGCCGCACCGCGGAGGCCGCCGACGACGAAGAGCCGCCGCCGCCGCCCCCGCCCCGACGGGCCCTCGATGCGGCGTCCCCCGCGGCGGGGAACCGAGCGCGGGAGGGCCGGGAGAGGGGCGCCGCCTCGCCGCGGGAGCCCGAGCCCGAGCTCGGGCGCCGGAGCGGCGAGGGAAGGGTCGAATGCGGGGCGATCCTCGACTGCCTCGGAAGCGAAGGCCGCAGCGGATTCATGGCCGGAGGGGAGGGAGGAGGATCGGGACGAGGGGGAGGATCAACGGTCCGGCATCAAAGAAGCCGAGCGCGCACCGACGGCGGTCGGTGCAGAGACGGCGAGCGAGCGGCGCGGCGGAGGATGGTCGGCCTCGCTCGATCTCTGGAACGTTGCACGGGCCGGAAACGGAGTGCTCGGGAGGAGACCGCTCGCTTATCACTCTCCTTCTGCCACTTCTACTTTCGAAAGAACAGAAAAATAAAATATCTCGATTTTCAATATTTTCACGAAAACATAAATCTAGCAATTAAATAAAGAGTCGTCCTTCGAAATTATTCAAGGAAAATTACGGTAATAGAAGAAAATTAGCTTATAATTTTCCATTTTTCCAACGTCTGATAATATTCATGAAACAGGATAACTACGTTGTATGAATTTGAATGCGTAAATACACATGGACGGACGACTTATTTTTTAAATACCAATTTAAATCGATCGAATGACAAGTGACATATCATTAATTAGTTCACGTGATGATTCTAGGATTTTGAAATTTGTTGCGAAGGAGGAAGAGGAAAAATGGCTACAAATAAGAAGAAAAGGGAACTGATAAGCCCAAGGAACGCTGTCATTTCGATGGCCTCATGAGTTGAATTATATAACTAAAATAGGAAAGATTTTCGTTGGGGGAAAATTCAACTTGGGTAATCTTTTGTGTGGGGGGGGGTTGCAGAGATATTTTCGTCCTGGTTTGGCAGTTTCTCAGGGGCACGTGACGAAAGGACGGGCCTCGGTGGAAGCGACGCGACATCTGCATCGTCGGATCACCGTCTTCGGATGACTATGGACGGACGTGGTCTGGCGCGACAGGGGGACGTCGTCCGTGGACATTGGAGCCACCACTCCTTCCCTTCCGGGACGGGACACGGTACGCTTTCCACTTCGCCGCGGAGGTTCACGCACCAGTCAACGTCAGAGTAGGTGCAATGTAGGGGGTACATTCCGAGTCGATTCCACTTGCATGCCATGGTTGGAACGTGGCCCCGATGTCGGGTTGGATTGGGGTAGCTCGTCTCCTGAACCGTGCACCAACTTAGGCTTGAAAATGTTCTAGTAGTCACGGGCGAAATGGTCGATACGTATCATAATTCAACTCAATTAGTTCTTGTGGAAGCACATGCACCATTCTATCAACATCTATAAGATCATGCTCCATATATGAGGTGACGAACGTGACTCTTAATATTACTTTGCTACTCAAAATGATATCTTGAAATTTGAATGAGGATCTGCCTTCTTCATATTAAACTACTTAACTATTCAATCAATCCACTAGAAATTACTAGCTGGAATATATGTCATATAGTGTTATTCTTATTTTTATTATGTTTTTAACACTCAAGTTAGAGGTGGAGCTAAAGTTCTACTCAAAGATGGGGCTTTTTTAGGTTGATTTGGTCTAGTCAAGTCAAGCTTCAAACACCTCTTCCATGCAATTTGGAGATCGATGTATGAAGATTGGTTGATTATGTCGACTTGAATTAATTACACCCCAACTTTCAAAAGATTTATCATTGACAAAAGTAATTTTATATAAGGCAGACAAATTTTAGCAAAGTTTACTTGTATTCGAATAATAATCTATTTAAAAAATTATGGGGCACTTTGAATCCTATATAAATGAAAGAGAACTTAGTGTAAACATGAGATCAAATTGATAAATATGACATACCTGAATTAAAGGAAGCCATTATTGATCCAATAAGAAAGAAGATGTTTAACTATGAATATGAATCTTCACCATTCTCCTTCATATGGTTGTGATGAGTGTGTTTCTTTCTCTCAATAATTTTACGGAAATAGTGGAAGCGTGATAATAGGATGTTAGCATTCTCAAACAAAGAGAGATCTTATATAGAGGGAGTGATATGACCAATTCTAGAATTGTCAAATCTCAACCTTTTATCCAAGTTTAAGATATAGAGTTTATATGTCTAATTGGATATCACTAATACATTACTCATAATATACTTAATTAGATTGGGCCCATATCAAATGTTAAATAATATACCCGATTACCTATATAAATGGATTGAACCTCATCGAGTCTAACGCAAACCACCTCAAACTGGTCACCATCTTAAGTATATTCCTTCTAGGGTAAGTCGAGCTCTGAATTCACGACAGAATAAGTTGACAACTGCATCGTCATGAACGGCCAAACCCTTGCTCGAAGAGGGTATTTTTGTCCTTTCAATCAGCAAAGCTGTGCCAGCAGCCACTAATACCATGTAACGAGCACTTGTAATGACTTTGTGCACTCTGCGATATTTAGATTTGTCGTCGTAATTAAATACAAAAACGTCATCTATTGTAGATCAAACTTACGGCTTTACAATGAATTTTCGTAAACGGTTTTCCAAAAAGTACCTTAGAAATTTTCCTGGGCGTGTAGACTCGCCCTTTTATAAAAAAAAATTAAAAGAACACTAATCGCGCGAGTCAGATGAAGCAAAATATAAAAAAAAAGTATAAGTTAATCCAAATGGATTGAATTATAAAATAATATAGAATTACGAATGTTAATGTGGACATAATAATTGAAAAAAAGAAGAAGAAAAGAAACATGAGGAAAAATGCAGAAGAGAAAGGTTCATCCAAATTTCCTGCCTCCCCTTCTTTGACGTGGCGTTCATGCAGATGCTTTGTGTCGCCACGACCGCTGCCGCTGCTGCACTTTGCCCACTCCTCACCTCTCTCTCTCTCTCTCTCTCTCTCTCTCTCTCTCTCTCTCAGAGTCGATAACCTGCCTTTGCTGCTTTTGCTTTTACCCTTGTGAGTGTTTCAACTTCCTTTCTGCACCCATCATTGGGTTGCTCGAATTCATTCTGTGCCTGTGCTTTTATGTTTCTTTCGCAATCCTCGTTTCTGGGTGCTTCTCTTCGGCTAATCTTAGATACTAATCTGTGTAGCTCTCCTGTGTGAAGAAACTATGGCGTGAAAGTGCGCACGCTCTGTTTTAATGCAGATTCTTTAGTGGGCCTCCTCTTTGGGAGTTTATCATGCATTCCACGTTGAACGTGTGGGGGCTCACATTCAATGTCACTGGGTTGATGCTGATCTTTATGTATAGTTATCCAGCTGATCAAACTTTGAGTGTTTTAATTGGAATAATGATTGGGGTCTTGCAACATGCTTGCTTGAGAAAGTTGTGATTAATCTGTTTGCTGGTCGAGTATAAAATTGTTGTTAGTTCTCACAAGCAAGAGACATGATTCGTCGGTTATGTTCGGCTCCAGAGTGTGGTAAGTACTTGTAAACTAACTGGTAGAAATAGAGCGTTGATAGCTTTGGTAATTACAAAAGCAAGTGCAAGGAAGAAAGTTCCCATTGTTTTCTAGCAATCCTCATACATGAAAGGTTTGTTATTCCACTAATTAACATGGAAAATTGTGAACTCGAACATGCAAATGTCCTCGCAGACATGAGTGCTCCACCATGGCTAGTCTAGGACGTCTACTCCTGGTTGAATTTGCCGACTTTGTTTGCTGGGACAGATAATGTTTTCGTGTACACTGGGCGCTTCATCTCTCCTGCACAAACTCGAGAAAGGGTTAATGGACTAGACTGACTGGTGGAGGACTGATTGATGAGATACAATAAAACAAAGAGTGCTGCTGTTCCAATTAACATGTGGAGGTACTCAGTTAAGTGCTTATGTTTTAGCTTGTGGGAGAAGCTTTCTCCCATTTTGGGGCTGGTGCTATTAACCTAGCATAAGTGGTCCAGCTTGAGGAAACAATCATTTGGACCTAAAATATTTTCGGAAAGTTTACATTTGGATCTGACGTTAGTAAGGTGCAATTGGTGAATTTGGTGAGCAGTTCTTTCTCTTCACCTTTTTTTGGGTGTTGCATATGGCATACTTGTTTAGAAACCCACAAAAATACACACTCATAGTTTGCCACATAAGTTCGTAAACCATTCTTTTGTATCAGTCTTGGGATCCCTAGATTACTCTTGGAAAATTCAAAAGGCCACTCAGGAAAAGAGTGACGTTCTATTTGCAGGGGTGTTGAGAGTGGTGGTGAATAATATTTATAGTCCAATGGCATCAGCTTCCGAGCTAGTCAACACTACAATAATCTTGGTGACAAAGCCTTTCTCCCTACTCAAGCTAATATGTGTGTTTGGAGTGAAGACTACCTTGACTATCCTTCAGACCTGGATGGAGCTAGCAATGGCTGCAATCTCATTGCATGTGAACCTATGTTGGAAAGTGATTCTATGGATGGTTGCTCTTATAACTCTTCCATTTCGGATTTTGACTGCTATTCAGAGGGAAAGGCAGGTATGTTTATTCGAGCATACCCTTGTTAAATTTGCTTCATTATCATTGCGTGCACATACTAATTTCTTGCGTCTTGCATTTTCCATGAAACACTGCCACGAATTCATGAAGTTCCAGCTGAGTGTAGGATGAAATATAAAAAGGGAATAGGAAACCAGGTGCATTTAGTTGGACTGCTATGGGAAGCATGCACTTAGTGCCAAATTACGACCTGAAAATGTGGGTAAGGAGGAAGGAAGAATGAGAAAGAACAGGAACAGAGTATAAACTCCATTTATACACACACACACACACACACACAAAAGAAAAACAGAGAGAGGGTAGGATTTCTTTAGCAGTTACTTGGACTTTGACTTCTCCTCTAATTGTTCACAATAATAGATCGCTGATTATATAATCAAACTTAAACTTGGGCAGGTGCAATTAGTGTAGCCACCAGCAGTCAGGTTAATCGGTTGAATAAGATGCTTAGATTCAAAGATGGGTTGAAAGTAGGAGAATGACCTCCTATACAGCTACACTCTCACTATGTCTGGACTCATTTTGAGTTGAATATACTCCTGGTTTAAAAGAACATGATCAAAAAGAGTTATTTTTCCTCCTCTCTAGGATATTTTAAGTAATTTGGAGAGATCCAACATATCTATAATCATAATATTCCCTTACATAAATGTGTTTGCTAGATGATCAGTTTCTCCCTATCCTTGTACCTTTATCTTCTCTACCTTGAACAAATATTGTTCAATTCCTTCTGTATGCTGTGTTAAAAGATTGCTCCTTCATCCAGTTCTTCATGTACAAATCTATCTTCTCGTTTCTTGCCTTTCAAGATGATAGTTATTCTGTTCTGCAGCTGGAAGTCAATTTACTAGCAATGCAGATGGAGTTGGAAAATCTTGTGTGGGAGAGGAAAGAACTTGAGGAGCGTTACCGTAAAGCTGTCAAAGAGCGGAAAATGTTGGAATTCATTTTATCTGAACTTGAAGACGAGCATGAGAAGACCATGGCAAGACTTGAAGTGTTAGAGGGCGAGGTTCGTTTCCTTTTAAATGTTGAAGCGATTGGCCTGATTGCTCTTCCATAATAAATTTTGTTATCTGGCTTTGACTTCTTTTGTAAGTTCTCAATCACTGGTTGTACCGTTAATGCATGAGCTATGGGAAGTGGCAGCGTGCTGGTTGCACATGTACTTGTATGAATCTTCTACACATGCCTAATCACTTAGGAGAAGAAGGGGAAGGAGGGCAGGCGGAGGGTGGGGGATGCATGTCTGACGGTTCATAGGGGACCATAAAGGTACCATTTCGAGGTCGTCTACCTAAGAATCCTAGTAGAATCTGTCTCTTATGCCAAGAGCGGTTTCTCAGAATTTGTGAAATATAATGAGATTTGCTGTGTCCAAATGATAGGATGGTGCTCGTCTACCTAAGAATCCTAGTAGAATCTGTCTCTTATGCCAAGAGCGGTTTCTCAGAATTTGTGAAATATAATGAGATTTGCTGTGTCCAAATGATAGGATGGTGCTCGTCTACCTAAGAATCCTAGTAGAATCTGTCTCTTATGCCAAGAGCGGTTTCTCAGAATTTGTGAAATATAATGAGATTTGCTGTGTCCAAATGATAGGATGGTGCATGTGGATTGGGCGATTTGCATTGCATCTGAGAGGATTGGTCAAGCCTATGTTATTTAAAATAAAGAAGTTGTTAGGTTTGAAATATTTTCTGGGACCATGGTTTTGTCCTAGTGTTTACCAGATTCTATGCTTTGTATAAGAATTTTGTTTCCGGAACTGTTTGATTGGTTTTGTGTGAATTTTACCAGATTCTATGCAGTTGTGCAAGAATTTCGTTTTTGGAACTGGTTGAATGGTGCTAACAGATAGTTTTCTTCTTTCTTGGAAGATATATACTCTTCCTGTAAATCATTTCTATTTGTCCTCTTTACTACAACTCATATTTCAAGATATGCTTCTGGACAATTTTAATCAGGGTTTCTCTTCAACAGCTTCCGCTTCTGAAAACCGAAAATCTTAGGTTGAAGGAAATTCAGGGCAAGGAAGTTTGGAACTTTAGAGTTCAGGCGGAATCTGGAAATGGCCTAAACAGCAGCAGAGGTGACAACTATGGTGTTCCTCATGGTAGCCTGCCATCAATATCCAGCTACAGTGGAAGCAGTGCATTCTTTCGGGAGCTTTTGATGCACCAAGATTCATGGGAAGGGGACAGGCAAAGCATAGACTCGCTGCTCAACGTACTAAGCAGTAAGAGTCCTGGCAGCTTTATTTCGCCCGATACAGAAATGAACAGAGCTCTTGCCCAGCAGAGGGAAGTTGCATTGAAGCGGAGTCTCTTCAGTTCAGTGTTATCTTTTATGGTCGGCATGACAATTTGGGAAGCTGAGGACCCATGCATGCCGCTGGTGATGGCGCTCTTCATTGTTGTCGGCATATCACTGGTGAGTGTGGTTCAGTTTTTCTCCACCATAAAAAACAAACCTGCTTCCGATGCTGTTGCTCTCTTGAGCTTGAACTGGTTCATCCTCGGCACGCTTTCTTATCCGACTCTTCCAAGGGTTGCTCGAATTTTAGTCCCCGCAATTGTGAGCATGTTGGACCGGACAATAAGGTGGCTCGGTGCTTCTTCCCAATAGCTAAAGTACGTATTTTCAAGAGTATTTTGTGCAAGTTGTAGAAGCTTTACTTTTGCTCCAGTTTGCTTCCCTTGATAGTCGCCATATACGAAATGATCTTGCAACGATTAAAGAAATAGGTTTTCAGCATTTTATGCGTACTTCAGTTCATTTAGTATCTGTAAATGTGGTCAGTTGGTTATGTTAGAATAATAATATCTCTCTTTTCGGCTCTAGAAAATCAGTCCTTTATTCGTTAACGCCATTATTCTCGATTCTGTATGAAGTTTCTGAAAGATCTAAAAACTCCACATCTTTCTGCAGTCTCTTTCGAAATCATTTAAGGGTGACTTTCTACCCTCAACCCGACGCTCCATCTCACAATCGTTTCTCCAACTTTATCTTTGATTGGCGTGGCAGGAAGTAAACTCTATTTCCAATCTTATCTTTCCTCGAGTTCCCACACATTTAGCGGAACATTCACGTGTTGTGTTTAACCAGCGAGTGCGAAACTTTCAAAATCCGGGGCCGAAGTGTGTATTGCGAAAGAAATGGGTACTAAGTGCAGGTGTTTGAGGTGTGCTCATCGCTGTTTTGCAATCACATTCTCTGTTCGTTGCGTTCTTTTAGCCTTGATTGTTGTGTTCATGATTGGAGATGACATGGACCTCGACTGGATTCGAAGGATGGCTGCAGAGAGAAACTCAAAACTTTGTCCGCACATGGAGGCCATTCCAGGCAATGCATCTGAGCCAAACCCATCTGTATTTTTCTCTGACCTCGTTCAGAAACTTTCCCACGGATGACCTGCAATTTCTCGGTTGAGGGCCCTATATATTCTTCTGACTTTTGGTGGTGAAATGCGATGGTGGGCTTGGTGGCGAATCAAATCGCATGTGCATTTGGATTTCCATTCTGATGCGCAGCGTCCGCACAGGTTCGATTCCACACAACCAAAGGGCATTCTACACCATCAAACGTCTCTGAAAAGCTAGATGATTTTAAATTGTAACCCGGGTGAATAGAAATTCAGAAAATTAGCTTGGCCATCCCAAGAAATATTACAAATGAAACTTTACTAATTGTATAGTATGGTGTTTCAGAACAAGAACATGTTTTTTCACTGCCTTCTTTTACAAATTTTTTGCTTTTTTCTTTTCACTAATTCTGAAAGAAGAAACTCGTCGTGTCTAGTCTCACCATAAATTACGTAGCATGCACGTTGCTCTTGACTATCGACCCCGCTAAAGTGTAGCCCGTTTCCGCAACATTCGCAATCAATTCTGTCCTCATTTTTCCAGATTTTGGTCGAAATGTCTTTGGAGTAGATCTAGTAAACGTGGCCCATGTGGCTACTTCTTAAATTTGCCAATTCGTCTCGAAGCTATACAAGTTCATTTAGAATTTTACCATTCATGTGTTGCACACTACACAACGAGTTATGCACCAGCTGCCTCCCAATGTAGCAGTCCTCGAGCAGCCAACATTGATTCCCAAGAGACTAATGATCTTTTCACGTTTGTTCACTGTCTGACCCGATACCAATTAGGTGAAAAAAATATTGTATGAACTTTCCGTTTGTTTCACAGAAAACATGACATGACTCGGGTGGCTATTTTTTAATATCACAATTAATTCTGTCCTCATTCTTCTTGATTTTGATCGAGATGTCTTTGAGTAGATCTAGTTAACATTGCCCATGTGGCTATTTCTTAAATTCACCAATTCAGCTCCAAACTTCACAAGATCTGCTCAGTTCATTTAGAAGTTTACCATTCATGTGTTTCACACTCCACAAGTTATGTACCAGCTACCTCCTCATGGAGCAGTCCTCGAGCAACTAACCTTGATTTCCAAGACACTAATGACCTTTCCACGTTTTCTCATTGTCTAACTCGTGACTTGATATCGATTAGGTGAAACAATGATTGTATAAACTTAAGCTCCGTTTGCTTCACAAAAAAAAAAAAAAAAAAAAAACTTTCAAAAAGTATTTTTGAAATTTTCGGTGTTTGGTTCATGAAAAATAAAATAGTCAAAGAAAACACTTTCCACCAATGAAAAAAACACCTTCAAAATTGGGGAAAATATTTTCCGCTTTTTCTCGTCCTCTTTCTTTCGCCTGATCTTGGGTTCCGCCAGATCTGGTGAGCCACACAAGACTCGGGCTCGCTTGTGGCTGGTCGTCGGTCGTCATCGTGGCCAACAATTGGCTAAGGAAGAAGCAAAAAGAAAAAGAAAGAAAAGAGAAGAAAAATAATTATATAAAATTTAAATTTTTTGGTCATTTCCCTAGAAAACCAAATTACATACCAAATGATGGAAAAAAAAAAAAAAACTAGTTCATTTTCAAGTTTCGGCCAAACACACTGAAAGTATTATCATTATTTTGTAAAATAAATTTTTTTGGAAAATATTTTCTAAAAATGTTACATTTTTCACGAAACAAACAAAGCCTTACTCTACATAAATAAACTTCATTACGATCGTTGATCATGTGGACGGGACCCGCATGACTACCGGTTATAATGATGTTGATCCATTCTCTAAGTTAAGCTCATGTAGTAACTTCTTCAGCGCGGAACATGCCTGCTCCTACAACGGGAGCATCCCACAAGAATTTCCCAAGCCATACAAAAGTCTCTACAGATAAGAGCCCGCGTCGCGACTCGATCAGGGCGGCGGGTCCTCATCAACCCAACAAGGCAACAACGTCGGTGACAGACGATGCTTTCGTTTTCTCTCGGCCCCAATCAGTTCTGGCTCCTTTTCATTGCACCCTCTTGTATTTCTTTCGGGGACCATCGGTGGGTGGTGCGTCGAAAGTATAGTCCATCCAAATTCGATCTTATTTAGATCGTCTTTCGCCTTTTGCTCCCTCTATCTTGTGCGTTTTAGAGGAGGTCACTCCCACTTTGGCGCAGGTCCCTTTCAGCTGATGGGGAAGGGATCAGTGGTTTTGCTTCGATTCCTGCGAAATGGTGGTGGCCTTTCGAGTTGGATAAGGTTGGGATTTTTCTTTGGGAGGAAGAGGACGCATTCCGCTACTTCCCCCAATAAAGACGCTCGCTTTATTGCGTGCTTCCTGGTGAAGTAAATTAGAAGGGATCGGCACCTTTCCATGGAGGGTTTTTATAATCGAAGAAGGGGGGGAAAAAGCAAGGCTCGAGTTTCCAATGAGGAGGAGCTTTTGTGCTTTGGACCGGAATGCGTGTACTTTGCACTGGACATGAATTTCACGTCATGTGGAATTCGATTCGTGAACATGAAAGTGCTGCTATTGAGTTCGCTATACGTTTTGTCGCTCTCGTGCCACTGGCACATGCTTCTTCCTGTGCCAAAATTCTATGCTGTCGACGCTAGTACGTTCAGCTAGTCCTTCTGGCGTTGTGATCGCAACATCGTCACGAGGGGTTTGGACCCTCAGCCCCGTACAACGGCGCCACGATGGGCCGTGCCGGGGAGGACAAATATAGAGGAGATTGGAGTTGGCCTGGCCACCAACTTTTTGAAATACGCTACTAACCTTATGGATCGGGATAAAATGCAAGTCGAACTCCCGATCGGCGGTCCACTAGTGAGGTTTGCTACGGAAAAAACTTAATTATGTTATGGTTTACCTTCTCAAACCGGAGCTTCTTCTCTAGTAAAATATTGTCACGACAGAACTTTTTCTCGGGCATTCCATTTACATACTACCATACAATTCAAAAATATTGGTCTAGACCGTGCTACATGAATCAGGTGTGCGACCCTGCTCATGAAATTATCAATGACTGCGATCGACTCGATCCCTAATGAACGGATCAGGCAAGTATTTGTCCACGTAATGCACTTCTTCTTGTCGGTCACATTTTGCTGATCCTTCGGCATATGTCTCTCTTTCCCCACTCAGTTTGACTAAGGCATTAATCATGCAAAAGCAAAGCCGGACCACATGCACCGGTGGCATGAGAACAATAAGGCTCGGAAAAGTCCATAATATGCCAAACTCAGCATTCATTGCCGATATCCATATCCTCATGTACACATGTAACAACAGGACATCTAACGTTTGAAACTTTGGTCTCCTTTTGCCCCACTGCAAACGAGAATCTCTGCTCACAAATAATTCTATCTGCGAACTTGAATTCCCAAGAGGGGCCTCTCATCTGTACTCGATTTCAACATGAGAATTGCCCTTTGGCGATGTGGGTTACAAAATTCCTACAGTTGGCACCAAAAATTGGTCGGCACGTTGATATATAAGCACGTGAGTAGAGCTTAAAGTGTTAAACACGTGACCCGTTGTCAACGATCACGATAATTATTATTGATATCATTGCACATCGATGAACATTGCTGACCGGTAATTGAATGATTAACTATAGAAAGGAATAGATCGGAGTATCAATTAAGACATTGGGAGGAAGTTGAATGCATAAAGGGTATCGTATCGGGATGCAGTTACAAGATTGAAGTCACTAGAGAATAGAGTGACATAGGTGATGGAGCAACTAACACTCGATTTTAAAAGAAGAACCGTTTGAAAACATGATCATGGTATTGTGAGAGTATGGGTACAAAACTTTTGGAGAAGAGGGAACACGGTTATAACCACAAGAAAATTGCTTAGAGACGGTTATGACACAATCACTATAAATACCATTGTTTGTCTACTGGAATCCCATGCATAAACAAATAAATTTACTATCTATTAGTTACCTTTACTTTCCTGCATTATACTTTCAATTTTTAGACTCGCGCCATTAGATAAATTCCAACGTGTTTCTTAGCTATAGTTTCCAAATTCATGTCATCAATTAAATTTCGGCGTAACATCTTTACATTATTAAGCTTTGTCGTTGATTAAATTCCATCATAGTTTGTTAGTTCCATTAGAGTGGTTGTATACTCCAGGATTTGTAGTCGATTAAATTCTGATGCGATTTGCATTTGTACAGTTCTATATGAAGTGAAGTTATCATTGTTTTTTGTCTACCTATGATATTTTATATCCGGAATCATCATAGAATTTGTCTCTCCAAATAAAACTGAAGAATAACTTTCGATATAAGACATTTCGTTGTGGAACAAATTCCGCTGAAACACCTGCAAAACAGGTCGGTTATGTAGTTTAAAATTTTCAAATAATTCTCTAGATAGTCAGATCTTTGGGCCCGTTCACTTGAATTGAACTCAATCGCTCGTGTTTGAAGATGAAACATAAGTTCCACATGGTTTAACGTTCAGGTCATTATCGATTGAGTTAGCGACGACGGGATCTATATGTGATGAATGATGATCTAGCCAACTAGTCGTTGATTTAATTACAAGCTGTGATTGAATAGGATTTAACAACCACAACATTATGAACGGGTTCTAGTCGTACTTTCACACTTTTTCTAAACAAATCCCGGCACTTTTAATTATTTCTATCTTTGCAAAATCTTTTATCAAGTCCCTCCGATGGCAAATTTGACCAAATTCTGTTGACACGGCCGTCGAACTCCAACAAAGTATGGTGCGGCTCAAATATGTTGGGACGACCATGTGAACGTGTGTGGAGAAATCCAGCCATTGTAGACGACGTTAGAGTATGATGTATTTAAGATTTAATTGACGGGACCAATTTCGATAGCAGAGGGACTCGACTAGAAAATATTTGTGTAAAAGTACAAGATCTTAATTAGACAAAGCTATGGCCGGCTCAAATGCCACGGACTCACGTACTTGAACACACTCTCACGTGTGATTTCAGCATGCGGCACGACCTGGACTGGTCATTTTGCCTTAGCGTAAATAATTTGGTGTTCCGACTCATCCGAGTTTTAGAAAAGATGTTCTATGCGATCCATGAGCTCTAATTGGGTATCAATCTATCCGGGGGTTGGAATCTAGGATAATTCCTCGCGGGTCTTATTTAAATGCAAGACGGAAGCGATGGGACGTGCACCCCACATGTCATACTGATCAAAAACCAAACTAGGGTTTTAAAAATAACAGAGAAGAGTAGAGAAGAATCTTTGCCGACGGTTAAGTTTAACTACAGGGCCGGTCCTTCCGACGACTGGTTGCACCGAAACAGAGGCGCTGGTCAAAGGAAACGCGGCCCCTCATCATCATGGTCTTTGACCAAAGTAGCGGTGCGTGCGTCCCCCGAGCCACGCGCGCTCGCGCAATCCGAGGACGTGATTTCAAGTACATGTTGGCACGAGAGAGTTACAGAGAGAGAGAGAGAGAGAGAGAGAGAGAGAGAGGGACCGTGATCTGCGTGGCCATTTCTGTATATTCGTTGCCAACCTGAAGGGAGGGTGCGTCGCATCTCCTACATTTTGTATCTGCAAATGTCCATGCCAAAATCTCACTACGCAAGCCGTGCAAACCGAGCGGTTCCTTCAAATGGAAAGTGTCAGTGTTCACGTGCTGATATCCAAGAAAAATTATTCAAAAAGTCTTCAACTTATTATACTATAGTCAATTTAATTGTAAACTTTCCAATTTAGTCAATTTAGTGTAAATCTTTTAGTATGATGACAATTTTGGGCCCAAAAATCGGTGATGTGTCGGCGTTCGCTAATTTAGGGAAAAAGTTGTCTAAAAGATCATAAACTAATTGTATGGCGGTCAATTCAGTCCTACACTTCAATTTAATATAAATCTTTTGATGTTTTGCCAATTTTGAACTGAAAATCGATGAGGTGATCGTGGATATTTTTTCCCAAGTCTGAAAGTTTATGACTATATTAGTCGCTGAATAATAAATTCAGGATTTTTTGGATGATTATCTCATTGATATAAACCACTGGGAATTGACGGTTTAGGCCCTTTTCTAGAATTTGCCTCACTTGTAAAGTAAACTGAGGCTCCAGCTCCATATATGTAGTAGTCGAGAATGGTCTATTATACCTTTTTTCTTTTAATTTCCTTTGCCAAAGCGATTGAAGATGAGATCTTAAGAAGTTGAGAGCAATATAGTAGCCGACGCTACCGGCGGTGATGCTTTAATCAATCCTGAAGTAACAATCATGTGTTGTAACTTATGCATCTGGCTACGTACGTTAGAAGGCCACGACAACTTGAAGTTGGAGGCAACAGCACTAAAGGAGTTGCAACGTCCGATGACTATGACTACATAGGGTTTGCCAAATAGCCTGTAAAAAAAGTTGGTAAGCACTCCACTTTTTGGCATCCATTCTTAGCCGCAGCGAAGTTGGGCGGGACACTGTCTCGATTTCATTTCTAGGGTTAGATTAGAATATTGATGAATGAGGTTGGTTTTCGGCATAAAAGGAGATACTTTATTTCGCCATTCATAATTAAATAATTTTTTTATAGCACGAAATTCCCACCATCGCTTTCCGACCTTAACTTTTTTTTTTTTGGTTTTTTCCCTTAGCATCAGCAACCAAAAGTGGCAAATATTATTTATAACGCTTGTTCACCATTATTAAAAATTTAAAACTCTCTACTTTGTGAATGTTTCCTTTCTTGGTCCTTTACTAAAGTTGTCAAAAGCGGAAATAAAATATTTAGCGTGTCTCAAGGGTAGCATGTCTCAAGCCACGCCTAACCTTCTATTTTATATTTTGGAAACCAAAAGTTTTATAGTTCGTAATGAAAATGTAATTGAACTCCTAAAATTTTCTAAAAGCGCAATTCAATCCTACAATTTATTTGAGAAGTGCAATCAAATATTTTCGTTAGCTTTGGACAGAATGGAAAAGTCTAATGTGAATTTCTTTTAGGGATGGTGCACTAAAAGTGTTATTCATATTGTGCAATCATACTTTAAAACCTATCAAGTCCATCTAATTTAGTTGAAGGAAAATGCTGACGTGACCGATTCTTTATATATGTTATTTTCACTCTACCACGCAGTTGTTAATAACGTTTGGCAAATTGATTTAAGTGTGACCATTTTCCAATCCTTTAGTATCGGTGGACGATTAAGTGTTTGGAGCTTTCATTTTAAGAAGCAAGAGATCTAAAGTTCAAACCTTTTTGTCACTAATTGTTTTGGGGTGACTTCTAAGATTTACGAAGCCAAGTGACTATGTAATTACCTGATATAATTGGGAAGGTGAGATTGTACCTATAATCCTTTTATTTTGCGGATTATAAATGATTTTGAAAATAATTTTCTACAATCATTTAAAATAATTATTCAATAAAAAATATTTTCATTGTTGAAAGCTATATATATTTAAATATTTTTGTGAATGATGAAAAAATTTATGTAAGTGATACGAGTCATCATTTTAGGAAAATATTTTTTAAATTATTTATTTTTCATAAAATAAATGGAACGTTAACATGGTTTCATCAATAGTGGATCGGAACCATCGAGTCCAAAGATGAACAAATTGACGCCTAGAAAGGCAGCATATGCGGAAAAAATAGCATCACGAATTTTCCAAAGGCATCTAGAAAGGCTTGTTATGTTGAAATGCTCTCTCTCTCTCTCTCTCACGCATCATTTGGGACGCTTTATTCCGAGTCAAAGGTGGTCTAGTTCCGTAATTGGGGCAGAAGATACCCTACATTTATGGTGCAACTTTTTCATGAAAAATAAATCATTTGTAAAAAATAATCATTTATAAAAATAAACAAACGAAAAAAGATTTATTGTCCATGATTATATTTATACATAAATTGTTGTCAATCATATAATGTTTTTCATTGACCATTATTTCAAATATTACAAACAATTATTTAAAAAAAATATTTTTCGATTCATTTATTTTTCGTGAAATAAATGGAATCATAAACTTAATACATTTACTTATTTTTTTAAACATCGGGTGATTTCTTTCGCTTACATAATTTTAAATATATAATGAGGAACTTAGTCCATTAAACTAAAACCCTTTTTTCTTCAATTGGCCAAGCAATTTGGCCAACCTAACTAGAGACACCCTTTTGACCATAGGAAAAAGAATTTATCCGGATTTTAGTCAAAAAAGGAGAACTCCAAAGATGCTCAAGCCACCATAGGACAAAGGCAAGCCTAAAGAAGATTTAGCATTATGAAAGATTTGCCTTTTACAGATTATAAAAAGTCACACTACTATTCGAAAATCACAATCATCGAGTCGTCTTTCCAATTAAAACAAGATTCCATCACTTTGAAAACTCTTGATAATTTTTCCCCATGAAAAGATTAGTCGAAAAAAAGATAAATGAAGAAAGTTCAAATCTTGGCATATGCTTATGAAGATGAGAGGGGTTCCAAATACTTCCCGGTTTATGGCTCTAATAAAGAGAGAGAAAAATCAGAATATAACGTCCTCTAAATTTCACGGCGGACATGACAGCGGGGCCTATTAATATATAGGCTTATTGCAGGATATTTCGGACGAGTGGGGGCGGGAAATAATTAAAATACAATTTAAAATAAATGTCGGACGAATCTAAAAATTATAAAATAAATTTCCAGCGGTCCCACTGTTGGAGCGAATCTGTACGGGTTGGCCAGTTCCCGTTTCGCGAGCACGTGCGCGCACTGTAGCTTCCACTCTGTCAAGAAACTTGGCGTCCCCACCCCCCATAATGGCAGTCTCGTGAATTCCATCAAATCGAGGGGCCCTTCCTTCTACTCCGTCACGCGAGTTGAGCGCGACAGCGGTCTTAGGAAATCTCTGCTTCTCGGAGCGTCGAAAACTTAGGAAACGGGACGTGGCCGGTCGCCTCTATGTAAATCATGAAAAATTTCAAATTACATAAATATGTTAATACAAAAGATATTAAATTAATATTTTATAACGAATTTACTAAACATTAATTAATTTTATAAAAAATCGCAACTGATACATGATGGTAAAATTCTAAATTGATGCGTTTGTCTACCGTCACATTTTATCTAACTAAATATTTTCATAATAAAATTTAATGAAAATTAATGAAAAATAAAATTTGTTATGAATATATCTATTTAAGGTTGAAAAAATTAGTTATTGAAGCTGAGAGTAATTTTTTTTTTCAAATTTGGAAATTCTCCTCTTCTACAGGTAATTTTCCGCGGCATCGAATGCCAAACTAATGAAAACCAACCACCGGTTGTGCCCACAGCCCTTTTATTAGCCTCTTTTTTGGTGACGGTTGCACCTGCTCATTTTTTCCCCCAATTCCCGAGAGTTCGGTCGGGGGGCGGGGCCCTTGGGTACGTGTCGCCGTCCGATTGGTCTGTCGTGCCTATAAATAACCCGGGGGCCGCGCCTAACCCCCCCTCTCCATCGTCTACATAGGGTTTTAATGCTGTGTGTGTGTGTCTCTCTCTCTCCATCACCTCTCTCTTCCTCCCTCTTCATTTTCTCTCTCTAGGCGAGCCCTGGCTAAGATTTTTCGAATCCAGGTTCGAGCCTGTGCATGCTCGACAGCGCGAGCAGCTGCTTCCGGTTGAAGAGGGAGGAAGATGAAGCAGGAGCTCGGAAGGCCTCGTCAATGGCCGCTTCCGCCCGGGCCGTCATTTTTTTTGGGTGCTTACCGGCGGTCTCTGATTCGCTTGGTGCAGGTCGGGACCTGGTTCCGCCCGCCGTCGATGATTCCTCCCCCACTTCTCGATCCATCCCCGATTCGAGGACCGCTTCGGGCCGCGGGGGAGCGTCCGACGGGGCTAAGGGGCCGAATTGGATCCCGCCTTGCATCAACTGAATCGGAGGCCGAGGTGAATGAAGGTCTTCTTCTTTCCCGCGGCTTCAGATCTCGAGCTCGGCGATCTCTCTCTATTCTTCTCTCTCTCTCTCTCTCTCTCTCTCTCTGGTAGTGCTTCTTTTTTGTTCGGTTCGATGGAGGTTTCCGGCTAACTTCGATCGGCGTTTAGCTCGAAGGGTTAGATTTCGCGTCGGAGTTCGGTGTCTGATGTAGTTGCGGTTCGGAAGTAGATCTGTGCGGATCATCGTTTCGGCGGTTTACTGTGGAAATCTCGGGTTTTTGCGTATTTTGTTGAAGGAGATGAGAGATTGGATACGTGAATTTAATGTTTGAGCCGACGAATTAGCTGGATTGAGTCGGAGGTCGCAGGGCCTGGTCATTAAAGAAAGAGAAGAGAGGGGGGGTGGAGCTGCTTGGTAGGTGGGTGGGTGGGTGTGTGTGTGTGAAAGTTAGGAATAGAACGTGGACACCATTTTAATCTCTCATTTTCCTTGTTGAACTCGCTTCTTTTTCTCGCTTATTTTGATGTTTGGATGCGATTTTTTTCCTTTTTCTTTTTGTCTATGGAAAAGGAGTGCACTTTTTTCTTTTTCTCTGCTGATGGTTGATGCTGGTGGTTCGGCTTACCAAAATAGTGCAGAGGAATATTCTCGCTTTTATCTCGGAATGGTTTTTCGGGTTATTCTGCATTTAGCTTCCCGTTATATGATCAACCGACTTGTTCTTTCATGCGCGTCGTGGAGTTGCATTTGTGCTTGGATGGTATTTCCTGTATTAGCCACGTCCAATGCGAAAGTCTCATATAATCATCATTGGGTATAGTTACGCACTTCACATCTATTGTCTAGGGATGATATGGAAATTTTTAAAGAGTGTTAAGGAGCAATCCCTCTTTAGAAATTATTGCTAATTGATTAGGCAGAACAGTGTCTGCAATTACATTCCAGATTGTCCTAAAAGACGGCGCAGTAATTGTAATTGTGGATACATTTTCTCATTTTGGAGAATGAAATGAACTCGTGCATTGAATGGAGCTGTAAAAGCAAAAAAATGGTCATTCTTTGTTGGTATTCCTCTTGTAGCTCCTTCATTTTGGTATGCATCTACACTCCTCTCTGCTTCTTTGCCTCTTGTATATAATCTCCTACATGATTGGCGCCAACATTTATTAGTATCTGGCATATGTGATAATTACCTTCCGATTCATGATAGCGGCACATTTACATTGAAAGAACTGAGAATGAGTTCAGTTGGAGAACCTCGATGGGAACAAATGTCTTGAGGTTTTGCAATATTGATAAATGCATATGAGTGTGTCTCGTCTCAGTATTTTCCATGTAAAAGATTATCTTGATTCTTTGAGTTTAAGAACAGCATTGACAAATAAGCACCTTACTCAGCACCATGCTATACCCTCCCCCATTGGGCCTTCTAGAGCGCTAAACTTATATTTTCTCTGTTATCTTCCATCTATACAAGGTTGTCCAGAATATTTAAAGAAGTTAGGATATATGATTGATAGTAAGCTTGATTCCCAATTTGTAGAAGAGAAATGGCACTGGTTCTATTTTATGGCAACCGTATATTTGCCTTGTCCATATCTTCGGGCACTTCTTGTGTTCAGGGTAGAAGAGCTCTGTACAATTCTTCTAGCTAAGTGTAATCTTCTCCTCTTTTTTCTCTTGTTCTTTCTTGAACACATTTTTCATCTCATGCCATTCCTGTTATTAGTGGGTAAAGCAAGTCTCTTCTTTGGAATGTGATTCTTATGCTACAGTTGCTCATGTGCAAATGGTTCTCTTCTAGTCCCCACATTTTCTTGTCAGCAGCACAATTTATTAAGTTTTCTGTTTCTGCTTTTATGTTAATTGCATGGAGATTACCTATTGTCTTTTCTGCACCTATTGTCTTTTCTGCAAAATTAATGGAAATTACCTATTTGAGTTGTTTGCTGCTTAGAATGAATATTCTTACCAAGCAGGGCGTTATGTACGTAATCTATGTCCTTTTTGTTCCCATTTCCTAATTGGAGTGGTATTTCTCTTAGTACTTCCCTTCTTGGCTTGATGTATTTTGAGTCTCTTGTAGTATTGTGTGCCATGAGCTGATATGGTGCTCTTCTCATCCATGTTCCTGCATCCTTGGCAGTTGCATCTATAGTCAGTACTCACCTCTTATCTTTTTGCCTTTCACAAAGGCCTAATTCTCACCTTGTTTGACACTCAGCTGCCAGTTGAAACAGAAACTGTTAAAAACTTGTCTCCTCTAGCTCATTTTCAAAAACTTCGGTTCTCCTCTTGCCTTTTGAGGCAAAGCGAGCCGCTCGAAAGCAAATTCAGGTATGCTGTAGTCATTTTTTTTCCTCCTCTGGTTCTTCTTTTATGAGTTGATATAGCTTGGTCTAATCGCCATTCTCTTTTAGTGAGAAAGGTTAAGCTGGCTAATGGACTGCTGATACTGGGATTTTTCTTCTGAATGCACACTTCTAATGCTAGCAAGGCTGCTTTTGTCCTTGCAAATCAGCATGTCATTATAACCAGGACCCTAAATCATACATTGAAAGCAATTAGTGCTGATTCCTTCCATTGCGGTGTCCGCTTCTCGAGATTTGGAAGTGCATGGCTGCTTGGTCCTACCGTTTGACCGTTACCGACATTCTGGCGTAGAAAGGTGTTCATGGGTTAATTCATGTCATCAAAGGCCCAATGTAGAAGTTTGTAGCTGGGATGATGCTATTGCCAAGTAGCTGGGACTTGCTGTCTCGACAGTCTGGTGGGCTACATTGCTCTTTCAAAAGCAGTACCTGGTTTTATAAAATCTGACTACTCGAGGACGTGGAAAAGATGAGATCGACTAATTATTTTCCCTCAGTTCTTCTCTGTTTGTAAGGTTGGGATTTGAGATTAGGAGGAGCCAACAAGATCTGCTGTCTCATTAGTTTGCAAATGAAGAGATTGAGCTCTTTGGTATTTCCTGTATCTTTACCTTGAGGATGACGGATTTTTCTTACCATTCAATAGCACCCTTCCTCTATTTGTGATTCCATCTTATTTTTAATGTACCGAACTGATGGAAAAATAAATATTTTATGCAATTCAGTGATGAATATACTTCATTTAGAATGAGAATGTTAACATATTTGTATCTCTGAATAGTAAAGTTGGCGTTAATTCTGACTGCGAGACAATGTCTGCACAGCCTCTTTAGAGGCATTTGATTTCCATAGGCGGCCAAAAGTTTTAGATGCTACGTTTTGCTGAAGGGGGAGGTAAGCAAAGACAGCACGGTCGAGAAAAGAAAGACTCCACGTTCTCCTGGTGGTTGATCTGAGGATGCTAGCCACTGCTTCGTTTCATATGGCGCGATTCTTTTCCTCTAGGATTATCTTTAAAACATCGGGGAATCCTACAAACACATGACCCCAGGAGAAAGACGTGGCCGGGAGGCGGATGGTCTTTGAATTTTTTTTTGTGATTAATGGTCTTTGAATTTAAGCATTAACTTTTGATTTAAAATGTAAATCGCATGAGCAGATGCGATTGATGGATTCTCGATGGTTCCTTTCCGACCGAAAGTTTTCTTTGCCAGTCTTCATCCGTTCAAGTTATGATTTCCTAGACTGCGACCGCAATAAATATGTTAATCTTATTAGTATCACTCCGCGTACGAGTTCTACATGCCTTTTTGTACCATCAACAATCGACAAAATCTTCCACCATCAAATGCGTTAAGACTCCTTGGGCGACCGCGCATGAGCATCTTTGGCGGGCGCATCTGTTCCAACCGACTCGTTTCTTTTCGCTTTCTTCTTGAGAAAATATTACATTGCTTTGTTAGATCTTTAAAAGGATAAGTGTATCCAAAAGTATCAAAATTTGTTGTAAAAGCGTAATTGAATTCTTATAAGCTAATCTAATTTTAGTGATCGAAAATGCTGACCCGGCAGGATTTTACTGTTTTAGAGCACGTGGCCAAAGTACCCAAATTGAGCGTTTTCCCAAATTTATCTCTCTGTGCCCAGTTAAATGAAGGAGTTTTTCCAAATTTATCTTACCCGAAGAGTATTAGCGCCCCCAAAAATCCTAGCAAGTTCCCTCTGTTTCGTACTTCATTACGTTGCCTAAACAAAGAAAACATATCCTTCCGGCATCTGTCCAAGCTCCATCTTAAGGTTGAGATAAAACTTAGCTACGATCAAAGACGTAACTTAAGGGAAGCCGAAAAGGTCAGAAGACTCTGCTACTTCTGCTAATATTTTACTCTTGCTTCTCCCCAGATGGCTGGGCATTGGTCCCGACAGCTGGAACCGATGTGGATATGAATCAAACTTCCAAAGAAATGGGGAAGGTAGTGCCCTGTTCGATGCATTCACATGGTAATACATCTTTCTAAGGGGTATTTGCCTATTCGCGAGCATACAATGTGGCGTAGTCAATGCTTCAACATGGTAGTAGATCTTCCAGAATTCCTCCTGCGGATCAAAAAAGAAAGCATGTTACAAACGGACAATATCTTGAGGGACTCCATCCTATTCTCGAACACGAGGAAAGCTTTCCTTAGATAGATACTGAACTTGAATATATTCCAAGCATGGTTGCCAATTTCTTAATTGGCGATGTCCTATTTACTAACTCCCAAGTGACTCACTAACATTGATTCTCGGTCTCCAAAATTAAAAATGAAATGTTCATTGAATGACAAATAGAAAACTAATCCTCATTTCTCTAACTCAATATCCTGAAAGTGTACTTCTATTCATCTGAGAGCCGGGAAAAATTCCTTTTAAAATTCTTACCATGCATGCATTTGATGACAAAGTCCAGCTCTGAGAAACCCATTGTGCTTTGAACTAGAGAAGATGGCTGATGATACACAAAGAATGAGAAATGGTGGCGATCAGGATCATTTCTTGGCTTTGCCATTTCAACTATTCTCATGAACCCATCTCTATCATAACATGATGGTGCATTCTCGCCTGCTACTGCTAAACCTCGATCCCATGCAGAATTTAAAACCTGCATATGTAGAGGCAATCCATAAAGGCATTTCAAGAGAGTTAGAAAATAACTATACACACGTGGTAAGATAGCAATTTTTCAGGACAAAAAACAAATAAGATCAACACCTGCCAATTTAAACCTTCTGGATCTGCAGAACTTTCATCAATTTCCTGACTATGTAAACCCGAGCAAACAAACTTCAGTGTCACAGAATGTCTCTTAAGAACTTCAAAAACAGGAGAATAGCCATCCTGATTCGTAGGGTTATAGTATCCTGCTGTTAACTCTGCTGCATGACTAGCTGTCTTGTACCACCAATAAACTGCAGGAACCTGCAAATTGCATTGTTTTTCCACATTATAACTTGCTCATAATTCATCTTTGCATTATACCTTTTGCACTTAATGCATAAAAAAACAGAACACAAAGAAAGAAATGAGATGCATCCATCCGTTTGAACTTCAAGTATAGGTCCAGATAGGCTCAGGGTTCAAAAAAACTATATTGATGAGTATTGTGCAAATTCAGCAGAAATGTATATTGGGAGCCTAAAATCTTATTGTGCAATTGAATCCTAGGCATTTCGATTGATGCAATCAAGTTCAACATTCTTTTCGAAAATTACACTTTAGTTTTCAATCCTTTGTAAAAATGTAATCAAGACCTCACAAAAATCGCCTGTCTGCCAGGTGGAAATGGCTTACACGACAACTTCTGAGGCAGCTACAGATGGAAATCGAAAACATGATGGTTGAGACTTGACTGCAGTTTTCTGAAAAGGTTAGCACTTGATCACACCAATTAAAAGGCTAAACAATTGATGGCACAAGGTTCTCGACTTTTATTATACTTTTTGACAAATTCAACTGATGACACCAGGGCGAGACAAACCAATATCCCTTATGCCAGGACTTGGCAGCAAGAAACTTCCTGATAAAATTTAATATGTAAGCAATTGTGATAAATTTGCTCATTTGTAATCTGAAAAGGAAGATTCATCAACTGCCTAGAACCTCTTAGAACCCATAAGGCATGCAAGACCCTAATAGGGACCATAATAGTACAAACTACAGGAAATGGAGATCTTCATGAACATTGAAGGGTGAAATGAGCACAAGCCATTTTAGGCATAACTCGCAAAAACTGGCAGCTGTGAAGTAGTAGGTGGCTGCCAGGACTGCAAATTTGGAGGTTGGTCAAAAATTTTCTCAAAGAAATGAAAACTCCCCACTGTCAAACAAAACTGAATTTTTCTTTTTTCTCTTTTTAATTATCTCTGATGTGGAGGTTGTTGTTGAAGGGTTTCTAGAGTGTTAAAGCAGGCGAGCCTGTGACACTTTGGTCTCAAAATATATTGTTCTAACCTTTAGCCATCCACTATTATGAAATTCATCTATTTGATCTGTTTAGCACCTTTCGCATGTTTAATGTTTCGTCATTGTTGTTCTTGTTCTAGAGGCCTACTTTTAATATTTTAAAATTGAATAATCCAAATTTCTAAAATTTGTGGTCAATGAAGTGAAAGAGAGATGATAATTCAGTTGGGTGATGTTTGGAACCAAACAAAAGTCCCAAATTGAGTTCAGTTTCACTTCCTTATTCAGTTGAATTTGGTTTCCAAATTTCCCAAATCAAATCTCTTTAATAGGATTTGGAGCATCCAAGCTGAACTAAATTGAACCGTGCTCACCCTATGTGCAGCACTGAACAAAACTATGGGTTGCACTAGGATTCCATAATGTGTAGGATATAAGTCCAGCTTATGATATCAGAAAGGTTAACAACAACACTGCTATAGAACCATAGATTTACCAATCAATGGGAATGTAGATAAATATTTAAAGAAAAGAACATATTGAGTCTACCTTTACAATGATATTAGCCTCCTCGAATGCAAGATTAGCAAGGGACAGAACGCTATCAGCATGGTCCATCAGAGTCTGTGCATACCAGTGGAGGAAGAAATGCCCATAATAGCTATCATAATCCCCTCGTTCACAGAAAAACCCTGTCTCATGAGGCCTAGAATTATATTGACCAGCATTGTCAGGCCCCCTAGCCCAAAAGGAATGCCCACGCATTTTAGCTGCTTTCCGCAAATTTTGCTGTAAATACTTATCATAACACTACATCACAGATTCACATTGAAGTTTATGTTAATAAAAATGAAGAGGCTTAGTGCTAATAGGACTGAAAGAAATGAAGCCCAGCAGCTGCTCTAAGAAATAGATAAAATTGCCCACAGGATAAGAAGCATTTTATGAAGAATTATCATGGCTTGCAAAAGGACTTTGAAAGTGGAGTTCAACTTAGATTTTATAGTTGCAAACCAAGTTTGTTACTGTTCCTGTGGCTTGTTTTTCTTATTTTCTCTATCAGGAGCTTTGTTACCATGAGCAGCACAACGTGTGGTCACTTCGTGATGGTTATGAGTATGCCACAACAAATCTTTCACTTACATGAGTCACTGAAACAATATTCGTTAGAGACTCTATCACCTTGAACCACTCTCAAGGGTAGAGGCTTCGACTTTTAGGCCATCATTAATGATTTACAGAAATTGAGTGAGCAAATCTCCACAAAATGAAAGCAACCTTTGCCAGTAGCAATGACCTGGCTACACTTTCCACCTAGTAATAACTATTATATCCTCATCTCTTTTCTTTTTTTCTTTTTTTTTTTCTCTCTTTTTTTAACTTAGAAGTGATTGTAATTAGTTATGGCACTAGGCTACAAATTTCAGGTCTATTCAAAAGATAATGCACAAAAGGATGAACTGATTCACTTCCTAATCCAAGTTTTGATCAGCTTAACTTTCATAGATACACTAGTTCATCTGGATTTTCCAATGTAAGGATTCACAAGTGAAGGACTGCTGCAGAAATGAATGTTTTGCTTATATAGTAATGTTGAAGCCATCTTATAACAAGCATCGAAATTTGACCTCAATAGTATGCCCAAGCTAAAAGCTCTCAATATTTGTCAAAATCACAAAAGAGAAGGAAATGCAGAATGATTGTACCCATCATTGTACCCATCATGACATCCGTGCAACATGCACTGTTCTACTAACCAATGTGAGAGCAGAAGGCAATTAAACAACACCAATCTGAGGATGTACGATAATAGAGATCCAGACTGATGGTCATTCAATCTATGGGGTATTAATTGTACTTAAAACTAAAACATGGTACATTAGGAGATTCAACTATGACGATAGTCATTCTTCCTAGATGTATTTCCCAGACACAGCCTAAGAGCTTCCAACAATACACCAATCGAAAAAGAAGGAAATGTACACTGTGCAACCAATACCTGAAATTCACCAACACCGGGGTACCTCCAACCCATCCTCTCTGGAAAAGAAGGATACTTAAGTTCTCCATTTGGTCCCAATCCAATTTCAACCGCAGTAATGAGACCCTCACAGAAAAAGTCATCAAACTCTGTTCGGAAGCTTCTCATTAAATCAAAATATACCTGCATGTATTACTCAATCCATAAAGAACTGTCAGGTATATTATCTGTACCTCCATAACTTATGCACAGCAGGTTTGCAACAGAAAAAACTCTTAGTTTACAAATAATTTTCTTGCAAAGAAATATCTATATGAATATAAATGAAAGATGAACAATTGGTAAGTATTGAGAGGAAATTGAAGTATTACATACCTCAATAGCAGTCCTTCCCTTAAGCACTCGTTCTTTGTCAATGCCCCAACTCAAGCATTCAGTGTTTCTCCTTCCTTCGCGGTCTGCAAAGAATATATCCTCGTTTTCCTTTCCAATCTCCAGAACCCACTGAGGGAGAGAGACTGAGAAATCACCTGAATCATTTCCTCCATACTCATGAAATGCCAACACAACCTCCAAGATTGGGAAAACATATCAAAATACATTCACTCCATCAGAGAAACTTATTTTGACACATAAATGCAGACAAACAACTATATATTGGATCTGAAATACAAGGATAAAAAGTATTAATCTCCGTAAATACATAAAAGTTGGCAAATCCTTTAAAGACCTGACATGGAGCCAAACCCAACTTGAGATACAAAACAGAAAAAACATAATTCCTGCTCTTGCTCAAACAAAAACCGTTCTGGAGCAACATTCTCGAAAAACGGAAAGATAGAATTTTAACATCCAAAATAATAAAGACAATTATGAATTGGAACTTTAAACTGAAATCAACAAAAGACACATAAAATGAAAATATAAATGAACACAAAAGATCAAAATTATCATTTGATAGATAGAGGCTTACAGCTACCTGCAGTTTCAGCTTGAATTCCCTGATGATGTGGAATAATTCTCTATAACCAGACCAGACATATCTCTGAGGATTCCAGCCTTCAACGATACCCCACCAACAATCCACAACAACACCATCTGCATTTAATGACTTTATATGATTTAGGTCTTGTCTCACGACCTCCTGATCAACCAGCTGACAGTAATTGTTGATGGTACCATCCTGTCACAGGAGCTCAAGTGTCTTGGTATGAATATATAGAGTAATCTCAGATTATAAATAAAAAGATATATCTTTATGGAAGAGAAAAATATTAAAATAGCAAACAGATAGACAAAAAAAAAAAATCAAAATTTTCTCTTGTGAATATCAATACATTACAGGCTGAAGTAGGAAATGTACTTACTAGTTTCACATAAACTGGAACAAACTCTGTGTCTGTAAACACATTTTGGTGGTCCACAGAACTGACATCATGAATTAGCTGCACATATTAAATAACCTATTAGATATCTTATTTTCTTATTGGATCAAGAATGAAATCAACTGCTTACTGAAGAAAAAAAAAGTTATTTTCAATCTGGCAATTCGATAAAAAACTAATCATATTCAAGTTAGACAGCACCAACCCATTATTGAGTTGTGGACCAGCTAACGTAACAACAACAAAAAAAAGAGCGCCTTTAGTGAAAAAAGATTGATTTGTGAGATTCTCTTCCAATTTGATATCAGCTGTGTTCGCTTGCTTAACCGAACTGTTTCCATTCTTCAACAAATTATCATCAACGTGATGAAGGTTATGACCCCCATGATTGCAGTAAAAGGATGATACCTGCTCAGCATCCAAGCATTCGATGACCGAATTGATAGGACTAGCGTTGCCATATTTCACACTCTTCGGATCCTTCTCAGCAATCACAACGGAATCAAGAGAAGCCGGGGACAAGCTCTCGTCCATCCTCATAACAGCAGAAGGCTGGGAATCCAAAGTCGTCTTAACACCATAACTCTTCAAAGAAGCAGCAGACGCAGGGCTATCCAACGACCTAGCAGAAAATGTCGCCTGTCGTCACACAACCAGCACCATCACATCAGAAGCAAAAGCAATCCCTTTCGATCTCTCCACTTTCTCCCGTAATTCCACCTTAATTCCTGTCAAGACATTGCGCGGACGCGACGGATCGAGCAATGAAGGAGGCAAAAATCGGTGAGGACCGTACCAGCTGAGAAGGCGGCGGGGACTGCCGGTACGTGGTGCCGTCGGCCTCGACCGTCCAGCCGGCCTCGCGGGCGAGGGCGGCGAGGACGTCGTTCATGTCCGCGCGGGCGGGGAGGGGGAAGTTGCCGTACTGGCGGAGCCCAGCGAGCATCCGGCTGGTGATGGCGCGGCGGTGGCGCTCCCGGAGCTTGGTGCGCTCCTTCTCCTTCTCCCTCTCCCTCTTCCCCTTGCCGGGGCCGGCCGTCGCGGCGGCCGCGGCGGCCGCGGCGAACCCGCGAGGGCGGCGATGCTGCTGCTGCTGCTGCTGCTGCTGGGGAGGAGGAGGTTGGGGGAGGAGGACGTCGGGAGGGTGGTCGGTTTGGGGGTTGTTGATGAGGTCGTCGGAGAAGCCGCCGGCGTTCGAGTTCATCGTCTTTTTCTCTCCTCGAACGGAAGCTCCGACCAGCTCTCCGCTCTCTTACCTTTTTCTCTGCAAATTTTTCGCTTCGGTTGTTGCTGAGAAGAGGAGGTGTCTGTCGGGGATTCTCTGGTCTCTAAACCGGTTTAAATGTTTTTTTTTTTTTTTTTTTTGTATGTGAACCGGTTTAAATGGTTGAACCGTTTCGGTTTTGATTTTTATTTCGGGGCTATTTTGGAATAAATGGTTTTTTTTTTTTTTTTTTTTTTTTCCGATTCGAAAGAACAAATGATTTGGAACCCATTAAATTGTACTATCAACATGCTGAATGAGAAGAGTGTAACGACTTTCCCTGAAAAGGGCTAAAGAGGGTTGTTTAGAAAATAGAATTTGGTCAAATGTTGATTATGCTCGATTTAAATGTTTCAATCATATAATCACTCAAATATTTGATTTGATCTCCATTATCATCCCGAAAATGCTATTACAGAGTGAAAGATTCTTGAATGGATCACATCTGTTGCAAATCGGATGAATCACAACCATGGTAGTTTTCATTATTTACAATAATAATTTCGTCAAGGCACTCTTGGGTAATTTTTATTCACATAACTTAATAACAGAAACTCATAATCAAAACATTTAAAAATTACCACTAATGATAGAGAGATGGCAAGTCCCTCATCCGATCTAGGGGTGCACAAAAGAATCGGAATCCATCCAGACCGCGCAGAACCGGTGATTCTTAAGGGAATCAGTCCGGTTCCCGATCACATAGGTGGATTCGCCCACCTGCCCACCCAGACTGGACGATTATATTATAATAATATATTAAATTTTACTATTAAAAAAATTCGAGATTAGCAAATCTAAAATTTAAAACTCCAATCACTATCTTGTCTCAATTCATTACACTCCTACTTCATCTCGTTTCTCTTAATCCAAAATCTCCCCGAGCTCCCTCTTCCTCTCCAATTCACCTCCGGATCTACTTATCTCCCTTCGAGTCCTAGTTCCCCATTGTCCTCCTCATTGTCAGTATCGAGGGAGGAGCGGGAGATGGCAGAGGCGGTGGTGAAGATGGTGATGGTGGTTGAGACGGAAGCGGTGCGAAGGTCAGACCGCCGCCGTTGTGGCGCTAATACTTGAGGAGAATAAAGCTACCATAGTCGGAAGAGCGAGAATAAGTAGATGTCGGAAGGGCGAAAAGAGGAAGGCGTGGAGGTTGGACCGGTTCTATGGATCTACCCGGGAATCGGACCGGACCGACGGTCCGGTTCCCAGGTGGATCCATGCAACTAGCGGGCGGTTCCCGATTCTAGGTCGGGAACCGCCCACCTGGACCATGGGGTAGTCGGGAACCGCCCACCTGGACCATGCACACCCCTAATTCCAATCCCACAAGCTAACGCCTTTAATTGGAAAAATAAAAAATTAGGAAGAAATTAACGGATTGAAAGAGAAAATACGGAAGAAATTAGTCATAAAGAAGAGAGGGTTGACATGTTGGATCCAGTAATGTCTCGTTCATTTCGTGAAATACTCCCCAAACAAGAAGGCATCAAGGGATCGCGCATGATACGGGGATAGCAAACACATTCGGCTTCAAGCGTCGAGTCGCTTGATGACCGCTACTATGCTGGAGCCGAAAGTGAATTGAAGCTGAATAAAAAGATCCATCTTGAGCACTGAACTTGCATATGAACACTATGCAAACATTGTGGATTCCCTATTTTAATCTCCGGTATCAATGTAAAAAGGGTAAAGAATTCTGCCGGTCCTTCATGATTAGACGCCGGCAATTTCCCTGACAATCATGTCAACAACCCAAAAAGCCAGCATCTTCATTGAGGGAATGATGTAGCAGGAGAATACAAAAGAGGAAACCCTCTCTGTCTCTCTGTCTCTCTGTCTCTCTCTCTCCACAAGGAGATCTGCAGATTGCAAGTAGTTCAGTCTATTCCTACCAGTAGTGGATTTCTCAATAAATCGAAAGCCAACTGCATACTGGTGGAAAAGGGCCGAACTTAACAGTGAGTCGCACTTTACTGTCAATCCTCGGGAGTCTGCATAGCCTTTCACCATCAAGCGCAGAAAAAGGCTATAATCTTTGATAATCAGATAGCTAACTGATTTGCTTCATCTTCAGCAGAAAATGAATCAGACCGGCATATATCCCCACGACAAAGTGGACATACCCTGTGGAACATGTACCCATCAATATTATTTAGCCAGCATGGCAACTAACTTAAAAACTAATAAATGGGCTAGGCTGGAGAAGATAAACTCCGTCCCTCTTGGTAGCACACTTACTGCAGAAGTGCTTAATGCGAACACAGTTACTAACCGTAGCCAGAAACGTACCTGTGAATCTCCTTAAGCCATTTGTCTACACATGTCCTATGAAACTCATGATTGCATGGAAGTATTCGCATACTGTCACCATCTTCATACTCCACAAGGCATATGTAACATCTGTCACATTTTGCACAACACGAAAGGCATAATGAGGGCCAGACTCCAGAGACTTGAATACAAATCAGATGTAAGTGCCAGCGAAAGATCAGGGCATGTTTTAAACTTTAAGAGCTTCAAAATTTATCAGGAAAACACTCAACTCGAAGAAAAGAGAAGACTTGCAAAATCAAGCAAATTCACCAGCAATACTTATTGATAGGAAGAAGTGCATATAGAGACCCACAAGCAAGCATGTGCATGCACAGATGCAGGCGAGAGGCACATGCACAGATACATACATAGATACATGCATGACTACAAATGATGTCCACCCACCCAAACATATAGTCAAAACAGGTGATTCTCTATAAATATCATATAATTCAACAGCTATATACCAAATTTAGTTAGAAGCTAGAACTCTAGATTGCACTAAATACTAAATCATAATAAGATGGTAACATATTATTAGATATATTAATATCGAGTAGAGTATGCTTTTGGAAGGGGAAACCACGCCTTAACATACAGAATGGGCAAACTAATGGTTCATCCACAAAAGACTAGAAATGTAGGGTAAGGCTCGTGAGTAGAATATACAAGACATACTGTGCGGCCTCTTCATTCTGATTCTTTTGCAACTTTTTGTACAATCTGATTGGCAAAGAATCCACAACTTCATTTGGTGCAGGAACAGATCCAATTGAAGACACAGAAGGCCGGGAGGATAAAACAACGGATTGCTGGTGAATTTCATCCAGAACCTAAGTAAATTAAATATGAAAATATTCAACTTAAACAGACAACAACAAATTGGTAAAAAGTACTATGAAATGGTAATCAAACTTAAGTACCTCAAATAAAGCTTCAGCCAGCATTACGATTCTTGATATGCTAGCCCTAGCATTGGCATCATCATTTGAAGTGGTATCACGAGTACTGCTACGACACGTGCACCGACCTGTCCTATGCTGACCAGATAGAATGCAAGATCTCTCATGGCCAGACAGGTTCTCAAAACGGCTTCCTAATCTCTGTAGAGCGCGAACCTACAATATTAAAGATGTCCCAGGGGATTTTAATCTAATTTCAGCTAGGTAAGAAGACAATGGAGAAGGACACCATGGCCTAAGATCAACAACTATCCAACAAATTCAAAAAATAGCCTGACCACGTGATGGTGTTCAGGTAACATACAAGCAGATGCTGTACATGGTTCCCCTAATTCAAGCATTGCTTATTACCTAATACTAACCAGTAGACTTTACCTTGTGCTTCCCTACAAATATGACTGGAAAATTTCAGGACAAGGAAGTTTTGCAGATCAATGGATAAGCATTTTAGAGGTAATTATGGACGTGATAGTGAAACTAGTCAATTGACCACACTTTATGTGGCTTCGTTCGACTCAACTAGAGTGACTAAGAATGACAATGACAAATGAACTACAACGGAGAAATGAATGACGCACATACAAATAAAGCATGAAATACCCATAATGCAAGATTTTGGATTAAAAGAATTTCACAATTCAATGCATATCCTACAAAGGCGTTGAAAAAGTTATTTCTTGAAAAGTAAAAGTACTAAATATCTGTAATATTGCAAAAGGACTTTGATATTAGCAAACCTCGAAATACAAAATGGTCATTTATTACTTTCATGCCTTATGTCATTCCCAAACCTTTCGTTAGTCTTCCTTTCATAATGAGAATCAAGATGACATGAATGGACTTTGCAGTACCATATATAGATGATAAATGCTCCCCTGTCACTATAAAAATTATGTACCTTGTTGAATAGTAAGAATACACAAACATCAAGAAAAGAAAGAAGAAATTTTACTCACCTGAGAACGTATTCGCCTCCGACGTTCAAGGAAATCTGTTCGATGTTCCAGTAAATCACGGTACCTAGCCTCCCTTGATCGTGTTGCCTCTATGTCATGATCTTGGTTGTTAAATAAGGTGCGAGACAGGCCAGAAGGAGAGTATTCGGATGTCGATGCAGATGGTGCTGAAATATCAGCAGGGGCTGAATCTGTCATCTCAACACTCAAGACCTGTCTTTCACTACCTTCAGCATCATTTCTCACCTCTCCAAGCTGCACTGGGCCAAATGACAATTCAGATAATGATGATCGACGGAGAACTCTATCACGAAGCCTTCCCACACTGAGGGTTCTACTGAAACGGACATTCCTTTCAACAGGTTCGCGAGCTCCGGGTCGTCTTTCAAAAAGCCCACTTTCTATATTCCCTGGTTCAATAAATGTTGACACGGAACATTGAGTTTGGTGGGTCAACCCAATTTCGGCATTACTAACATCACTAAGTAAGTAATGTGTGCAAAAGATTGAAAAATTTGGCTAAGTAATCATTTGAACAATCAATGACAGGATTGGACCTGTTAATCGGCAGTGTGTGCATTGCAATTTGTGTCACTTCTAGTCATAAAAAACATAGGACCGAAGTAACTACCTTGTTGAGATCCATTCAAATTCACCAACCCACTGGGAGGTGATCCATGCAAATGAAAGTCCTCTTCATTGTCCTCTACTGTAAGATTTGTTGGAGAGATATTATAATCCCTTGAAGATCGTAAGCTGGTTGCTCTGCTCAGTCTAAAGCTCAAGTTGCCAGGAAAAAAACTAAAGCGAGAAAGGAAGCGATTGGTAGGATTCAAGGACTGAGTCGAAGAAGCTTGGATAGAGCTGCTTCCAGTGCTAGCAACAGGACCGGCCCCACTAGGTTGGTTCCATTCTTGAAACTCATTATCAGAGGACATACAAGACATATCAGCTGAGGAATCAACTTCATCTTTCCTGTGACATTCGACCTTAACCTCATCCCTTACTGTTCCATTCCGGTTTGTACAAGAACCGAAGTCATCATCTTTGTCATGATGTTCGAAAACCTGAAAAAGAGGACAATCGAGTTAATGACATTCGGAAGATCGCGCTCTCCCATAAGACTCTGCGCTCCGGTTTCACCACACAAAGAAGAGAGCTAAAGATAACATGCTCCACAGGGCCAATATAGTCCACCTGCTTCTGATTAAAATGGCCCTCGAAATGCAAGAATCGAAACTGAAGCGTAAAAACGAATGGAAACTAGCCCAATGGACCGCCTGTCCTAATCAAAATCACTGATTTTCCAGAAATGCAAGCAATGTAGCCAATACAGATCCTTTGCCCAACAAAAACCACACGCAAAATCGAACCCGAAACTAAGCCGCGCATCGAAAATGCAAGCGACGCAACCCATAAAGATCGAAATGCCGGCTCGATTAGCTAAAGAAAGAAATGGGAACACCCACCTGATCGCCATCGTCATTGTCGTGAGATCCAGAGGGGGTCCCGAGGCAGGACGACTGGAAAACCCTACCTTTCCCTTTGGATCGATCCCTCCGAGGCCGGCTCGGGGACGCCTTGCTAGCGCCCGATCCCATCCGGCGAAATCCAAGCAATGCGATCACAAAAACGGCTCCAAGAAAAGGGCCAAAAAAGGAAAGAAAAGAAAAGAAGAGAGAGAGAGAGAGAGAGAGAGAGAGCAAATTCGCAACCCTACGTCCGCATTCTCGACGCCGGAACCTGTGCAGGATCAAGAATCAAGAATCAAGAAAGCGAGAAAACCCGGGTCCATTCGGGTCGCAGATCTGGAGGAGCGCACACGACGGGAACAAAGCAAAAGCATTCATCGAACGATGCCTTTTTAAGCGCGAGTTCGGGTCGGGGCGGGTGCAGGAAAAAGCACTGAAATTTACGGGGCGTGAAAAGAGAGGGAGAAAGGGAGAGAGAGAGGATTCGAGATGGGGTGGTAATGAATAATGATGGTGGTGAGGGGGTGGAATTAGATGAAGAATGAGACAAAGTAACTTGCAGAGAGAGAGAGAGAGAGAGAGAGGTGAAGAGTAGAGTGCACTCACTCTCGCTGGAGAACAGCGACTGCGGTGAGAGGGAGGGAGAAGAGAGAGAGAGAGAGATGGTTTAGTTTTTTTTCTGGGGAGAAGAGAGGACAAGAGGGGGGGTGGACAACAAGACAGGGCGTTTTCTCTGCCTGTTTTTCAGGATTCAAATTTTTCGTGTCTTGTTTTGTGGTGACTCGTGCGGGTCCGAGACCAAGCAGTGGATGACTGGTAAGAAAGATATGCGGCTTCTTTTTCTTTCTTTCTTTCTTCTTTCTTTTTCCCTTCAAGTGCATTTTACCGTGCCTCCTAAACCGAACCAACGGCACTTCTGCAAATCGCCTAGAATCCTATTATAAGGCCTTGTTTTAGAATCCTATTAGTAACCTTTCTCCTGACGCGTGGACCCCTGGAGTGCTATAAAGTAGCACAAATGAACACTTAAATACCAAAATCGGAGAAAAATAGATCATTTAAGTCGCCACTCCGTCCAAAACACTAACGTGTCAATTTTCCAACAAAGCGAGTGCAAAAACGGCGTCATTTTGGTGCGACGTGGTAAAAAATTTAATATAATAATTAATTAACTTTAATTTAAAACTAAATTTATTTAAAACATTTAAAAATACAAATAAAAATTTTAAAAAAATTTTAAAAATTTTTAAAAACAAAATTTTAAAAAAGGGAGGCGGCTGACGGCTCAGCCCTCAGCAGCTGCCACCTCCTTTTTTAAAATTTTTTTAAAATTTAAAATTTTAATTTTTTTAAATATTTTAAATGTTTTAAATAAATTTATATTAAATTTTTTATCACGTCGCACCAAAACGACGTCGTTTTTGTATTGTTTGGCCACGTCAGCATGCAAAACGATGTCGTTTTACAATCATTTCGCCGGAAAATTGACAGATCCATTTCTATTCAATTTTGGCACTTAAGTATCACTTTCATAAATTTTGGTTCTTAAGTATCTTTTTGTGCCAACTTATGGCGCTTGAAGCGATCTTTTGTCCTTTCTCCTCCTATATTTTTATGTTCTTTTTTCTCTAAAAAAAAAAACGGTAATTCATTTGATAACATTAGTCAATTTTTTTTATTTCCTGAAACAAATCAATGACCAAGAAATATATTTGAAACAAGAGTAAGAAGTAGACAAAACTTACTTTTAGTTCCTTGTTGACACCTAATTTTAACAAATCTAGGAAAATAAAGAAAATAAAAATTGCATTACAACAAATAAAGGAAAAAAATGAAAAAAATGGGGAAAATCGGTTTGATTGATTATGCATGAAAAATTGGAATTTTGATGGATATTCAGATTTTGTTAAATGCAGAAGCAATTTAAAAATCAAGTGAATAAGGGGCAAGAATTTTCACAAAACGGAATAAATCGGAGCAAAATCGAGCTGATTGCGAAATCACGCTCTGATTTGCAGCTTTGATTTAATGCGACAGAAGATGGAAATTCGGAAGATGCCATACAAAGCAGCCGTTCGGAATCAGTATAAAAGAGAGCTCCATTTTTCGTAACGAAGGGGGAATTCGCTAAAAAAAAATTCCGTAAAAAGAGCTGAGAGAATTTGTGAAAGTGAAAAAAAATAATAAAAGAGAGGAAACCCCATTTTCTCGTCCAAGAGTCTTTTTTTTTTTTTTTTTTTCTTCCGGCAACCTGCAGAAGAAAAGAAAGGGAAAAGTCAGCAAAAGGAAGAGAAAAAGTGCAGAGAAGAGACAGAGAGAAACGTGAGGGGACAAGTCAGCGGAAAAGATATAAAAAAAAACGGAAATGAAGAAACGCTGTTCTTCTTCCTCACCCGTCTCTCCGCCGCTGCAGGTCCCCGCGCGCGCCACCGTTGCTCCGCTCGCCGCCGCCGCTGCCCAGAAGCCCCGACGCCCCTGCACTAGCCATCACCGCCGCACCACTGCGTGACCAGCAGCCCAGACCACCTCCGCCGGTCCCTGCGCTTCCGCGCCCCAGCCCACGACGCCACTGTTCGCTGCCATCGCTGCTCCCGCCGCCTCACCCGCGCCTGCACCAGCGACGTCCGCAGCTCCGCCGCCGCACCTCCGCCCACGCCACCATAACCTGCGACCCGCAGCAACTCGCGCACACCACCCGACGACCTCCGCAACGCTGCAGCAGCCCGAGAACCCGCGTCGGCCATCGCGACCTGCTGCTGCCCAGCGCGACGCCGAAGCTCCAAAGCCCGCTGCTCCTAACCTCGCCGCGCCACCATCTCTGCACCGCCCGTCGCCGCTCGTCTCCCTCCGCCTGAGCCCACTCACCGCCGCTCGGAGCCCAACGCCGCCGCGACCTGTTGCTGCCCAGCCCTCGCCGGAGCTCCGACGCCGGCCACCCTCCATCCGATCTCCGCGTCACCGCGCCCATCCACCCATCGCCGCTGTTGGTTTGCTCGCCCAGCCTCGTGACTCCAGCTACTCCCTTGGCGGCGATGCTGCTCTTCCCAAGCCCCCTTTAGGTAGTTTATTTTTCATTTTTATTTTTATTGTCATTTATTTATTCATTTTAAATTTTGTTACTATTGTTTAAGTTAGAACGTGGTTTGTCAATGTTAATATTTGTGCATTTTGTAGGCATTATTCTCTAGGATTTTGTCTGGAATTAATATAATTATTAATTTAATCCGAGAGACATCGGATTATTTTTTAATTATATTAATTTTTGGGCTTTTTAGTAGAATTTTAATTGTTAAATCAATATAATTATTAATTTGATCCGTGAGATTTCGGATTAGATTTTTAATTATTTTGATCTCTTTATCGTGATAGTTAGGATTAGAATAATTGTTAATTTGACCTTGTGAGACAACAAGTTATTTTTTCGATCATTTTAATCCTTTATTTGTTAAATATCTTGATTGTTTAGATTTAATGTTTATTTGATAATTATTTGTCTTGGAAAAACATTAAAAAAATAAAAAATAAATAAAAAAAAATCAAAATTCTACATGAGCATGTAGGTTTAGTAAATTAGAATTTTCTTAGGATTACATTTTTAGGGTTGCATTTTTAGAAATATGTTAGGGTTGGACCTAAATTAATTTTTTTAGATAATGTTCGCACATTTTAATATCTTATTTTTCAAAAAATAGTTTTCTAAGATAGGATAGGATTTAAGTCAAATTAATCCCTAGAATAAATTAGAAAATTATCCATTTTTAGATAGTTTAATTAGGTTTTTTTATTAATTCTAAATTTCAATAAAAAAAAATACAAAAATACTAGGTGCATGTTGACTAGTTTGCATAATAGGATCATTTAATCAGAATTTGTTCATTAGTGAAGTTAGGTCATGAGGTGCATAATAACTAGTTTGCATAATAGGCCCATTTAATTAGAACTTGCATATTAATAAGATTAACTCAGATAGTCAAAATGCATGTTTTATAAAAAAATTTCTAATTTCAAGAAAACTCAAAAAAAAATTGATTGCTTGCTTTGTGTGATGCAATTTATTTATTTTATTTTATTTAAATGATTGAACATCTGTGTGATCATCCCATTGCATGATAATAATTTAGGTTAAAATAAATTCAAGTTGCCTGCAAAAACATTTTTGAAAATTAAAAAAAAATGGTATCGAAAGGGCATTAGAGAAATCTAGTATAACCAAGTCCCCGTACCCCTAGTCTCTGGTTCGTAGGAGTAAAATAATTCTCCCTTTAGTTTACTTAGGTGTCTAATCGACCTACCATAAACCGATTAGTGGTGACTCCTAGATAATAATCTTTTGCATGTTAAAAAACTTGAACCTTAAGTCGCGAATTGGTATGGGCTTGGGAGAGTCCGAGCTAAGTTAAAGACTTAGTAGTCCATTAATCTAGTTTTAGGTGGTGCACCCGAAATTTAGATCGCGACATTCCTGAGAACAAAAGGAGAAATAATGTCATTTTAAAAAATAAGCTCAACGTAACAATGCTTGCCTTTATACAATCAATACAAAGTCCAGTCGCCTAACCCAATCCAACTCCCCATTTTTTGGGATAAAAAATTCAGAACTTTAGGAAAAAAATAGAAATTAGATTTTGAGCAATTCTGCGAGATTTTAGTATTATCTAGTTTTGATTTAGCCTAGCATTAAGGAGCTTTTGATGAAAATTGAATAAGCTTTTAGAGGTTTAATATATGGACTTTTTAATATTGTTTTCTTTTAGAGATAATACTAGGTCGCGAAAGCTTAACAACTCCAAGGAGTGTTTGCTCTTCTTCTTATAACTAAAAAAGCTCAAAAGGTCTATGTAACTATTTATTATCATTGACCAAAGATTTTCCATCAAACTTATCATATTGCGGATTATAAACTAGTGTGACTCTTTGCTGCCATTTTCCAACTATTCATTGACTAACTATTACGTTGAATTTTCTTAGGCTATCTTAGAATATCTTGATGAATTAAATCATTATAAAAGTCCAATTTTATTCAAACATGAAATGTTAAGTCTCCACTAACATTTTTATAATTAAATGAAAAATATTAGGAATAGAAATTTTTAGGGTCATACCAAATGCATTTTTGTTTTTTTTTTCTATTCCGAGAATAGATATTTTATGGAGTTACCAAATGCATTTTTCTACTCAGAAGCTCATCTAGAGAATAGAAATAGAGAAAATTATTTCTGAATAGAAATTATTTTAGAAAACAGAAATGTTACCAAATTCACCCTAAGCAACCCATTGTGTAAATTGTAGAGACCTTAAATGCCATACTTGAGATTTTGCAAGTCTGAAGTTATATATATATATTTTTTTTTTGCATTCTCTCATTTTGCTGAAAAGAAAAAACAATTGCTAAATATCATGAATTTGATTAGTGATGATGTAAGAGTCGAGTGACTCGAGTATGGATTTGAAGAGTTTAGTCACATTTAGCAACTCATTTGAACTCTTTGATATTCTACATTGTTTAAATGCGAGATCTATTTGTACTACTTATTCGTATTCTATTTACCTTACTTGTGAACTCTAATTTTATTTGTGCTCTAATGCGAGACCTATTTTTAATTGGTATTCTCTTTTTCTTTCTTTGGAGTTTGCATATATATGATAGTTGATAATTGTTCTCTTACTATAACTCTATATTTTGTTCTTTAACTAGTTATGAACAATTCTCTTGTAAAGGAAAACCATGAAAAAGAGGAAGAAGAATTTTGGCGATTTGTTTCAATTGCACAAGCTATAGATGCTTATCAAGCATAATACATTAACCAAAAACCTTGCATGTACATAATAGCATGGTTATGAGAATTGATGGGTGAAGATGCTAATCAAATAACATATCATAAAATTAGGGGGTCAGTGCCATGATGCATATTCTAACATGGCAAATTTACGTGATCAAATAGCCTTAAATTTAGAAAATATATAAGGATGCGTCTAATTATTAGGTATGGTGTATTTCTTTCCTTGAGGCATAGTGGCCATGTTTGTTATAATGAAATTAGCCTCTCTCTTTTTCTTTTTTCTTTTTTAAATTGAGAAAGAGTCAACTTTTGATGTGATTATTTTCCATTTGATTTTAGCCAAAAAAGAAACGTGACTTTTTTAATTTATAAATTGCCAATACATCTCTTTTACATTATACTCAACACAAATTAAATATAAAAGTTGCGGCAATTTTTTTGCGAGTTTTAAATATATTAAAAATTATTAGTTGGTCACATTAAAGGACTTTTGAAGTATGTTTCCACTAGTAAATTACAATACCAACCAGTTTTTCTTTTCGTGAAAACCTTTTTACGCTAAAGTTTTTTTACATCTGCTTAATGACCTTTTCTAAATACTGAACCACACATAGTCTAAGTAGGCTTACTAGTAAATTAGATGTTGAGTAGGTCGTCAACGCCGTTATTTTCCACAGATAAACACCTACATTTCGTCATTGCCAGTAAAAACCCCAAAATGTCGACCTAATCGGTAAATAGAACAAGGTGAACCTTGTAACCAAAAAATCATTTAATCGGAGCCTTTATTTCGATAAAATCTTAGTCCTCATGCACGGATTTGGCAAGGAGACAGATTTCCCCTTTCCATGGAACAAAGACCTTAAATAAATCCCATATAATATATAGAGAGCTCTGCGTTGTTATTTTGGAGAGACTTGAGAGATGTGTATAATTACGTCAGATTGTTTGCCTAGTGTTGTTCAAACGTGTTACCACATCAAATTTTATGCGGCATATTATGAACAAAACCGTGACGAAATATATTTTTGAGTTACTGATAGAAGTTTGGTGCTATTGGTGAGGCGAAAAATATTTGGAGTATTAGTGTCCAATGGAAAAAATGATGGGATAGTTAGTAGGATTTTCCCTCATTTTTATGGTTGATTTTGACTATGAACTTTGCAAATGCTAGAAATGAAAATTTATGATGTATATCTTAAATAGTTTACTAGGCTATGTGAATCACTTGTCAAGAAATAATTGATCACACTAGGTCTAACAGAAAATACAAGTCCCCACACAATTCATGCGTTATAATTGACGTCATCCATCACGACATTCATAAATATACTCTATCCAAAGTTTTTTTTCCCCACAGCAATCCCCTTTCAAAATAAAAGAAAATGAAGAAAGGGTGGACGTCGTATTGCAAATTGAACTGATTGGTAAAGGATTAGATGCACAAACATATATTTCATGGATAATATTCTGTATACAAAAATCAGCTTGTAAAATTAGTTTAAGAAGTTGGGTGACTTGTTTTTGTTGGGAACTAAATAAAGCCCATTTGTTGAGACACACACGCACTTATATTTCTAATATTATATAGTTCTAATTGATATCCTGTGCATTCCACGGGCTTGAAAATAATTTTATTATGGTTTAGAGTATAATTTTGTAAAACTATATAAATCTTTAAAAATTTATCTTTCATGATTTCTACTCTACACTAACAAAAATATATTTATTAATTGAAATTTTAAATAACATATCTTTAAATAACTTTATATATTTCCTTCTACATGTTTTACAATTAGAGATGTGTTTTTCTTGTAAAATACGTAAATATAAGTATTGCAACATTGTGTTGTTTTAACTTAACTCCATGGTATAACTGAGTGTTAGATAAATAAGATTATGTATTTATTTTGATGTTCCCGTGAGAGTTTGATACTTACTTACTAATTAAATGGATGAGGAGCTTACGTCTGCAATTTTTCTTTTCTCAAGGGTAAATGGTACGTTGGATACAAGAAAATGTCGCATTATCTTTGATATTTTAGGATTTTTTGTTTCTCCATGGTTTATATACTTGATTATAAATATATGAGCTCATTTAATGTCGTGCGGATCAATCATTTTTCTGCACATAGGTGAATGAAAGAAATAAGTATTGTTTGTAAAAGAAGGAAAAAAGTGGACCTAGCATCAAAGGTTCATTTAGCAGAATGAGAATGTCTACATGCGGATTAAATTTAAACTAATCAATAATACCAAAATCAAGGGGAGACCAGAAAGAAACAACATAACTTCGAAGTTTCGTTCCATTACAATATTGTCGACTTGACTGGCCGTGATGCAGGGACGACTTTTTGTTCAACCATGCAAAACATCATGAGAACATCTATTTACGGCTGAAAAGAATCTCAAGGGCATTTTCCCTCTCCTTATTATACTAAAATTTTTTTATCTGCCACTACATTACGTTGGGATTTTTATTGATATACACAAGAATAATAAAGAATAATGGAGTCTGATCCACTACTTTCCAACTTTGACTGGTATATGTCATTGTACTAGTTTGGTGCTATTAGAACTTAGAAAGCTCGAGACATCAAGATCATGCAGCTGATGAAGCGGGAGGGTTCGCAAAGTGAGCACGTTCGTGAGGAGACTGAGCAAGGCGAAGCTTCTTCTCTTCGGAAAGTAGTTTGGCGAACCTTTTGAGAGCTTCTTCATTAGTCTCTCGATTCAGCGGCTCCAAGGTTCCGGTGTCCAGATTAACCCTAGACACCGGCTTCTTCAGTAGTCCTTCCCCTACTTTGATCAGATCATTCATGTTCTTCTTTGTGGCTATATCCACCGAAGATACAAGTCCACTCAACCTATCATCCTACAAAAATAATTGAAAATAGAGATCAACATCTTATATAGGCAAAAGAACAGTAAAAGGGGGTAAACATATGCACATGTACATGTTCCTACATATATATGCCCTATTTATACTAGTATTCATATACCTGGATGCGGAGATAGCTATTTCCGGAATGAAGAGCTTGGAAAACAACAGAAAGATGGAGATCAACCATATCTGCACTTGCTTGGGTGAAAACGTTAACCAGAGGCGTGGACCCTCCGCTCATTAACCAACCAATGATTCCCCAGTTTCCTGCTTCATGTGCAGTGTACCCCTCTTCAGATTTTGGCGAACCGGTTCCCAAAGATATCACCAGAAAACGCCCGTAGTCCATCGGCTTTATAGGAAAGAAGTCTGGGCTCCTCCTGCTTATGTCTTCCGTCACTTCACTTATCGCAACTAAAGTCTGCATATCATTCACAGCAATAACAGTAAGTTTTCCTAGTCATCACATATATTAACATTCAAGTTGCTGCCTGCACAATTTATTTATCGTCACAGTGGAGTTACATTTTTCTTTTTGTACTCACTGGATTATTTGCAGCCACCCCACCATCTATAAGATTGAACTCTCTCACTGCTCCCGAGTGATCAATGGTTTTGAAATAATGGGGAGGGAGATAAGTTGGTGCAGCCGAAGTCGCGATGCATATATCAGAGAGCAAGGCATCTATGGATGGTTTGTTCTTCACCTGTCCAAAACAATTGATACGAGAGCATCATTTGTCAGATGATGATAAAAAAAAGTCGAATATACAAAACGGCGATCGAGTAAATATAATTGGTGAGGGTGTGCACTATAACGTAGTGCCAGGATGCACACCTGGTAGGTAGAAAAGATGGTTGGCTGGAGACGCTTGATGTCAAAAGTTGGGATCACAACATGGGTTAATGTCTGGTGCAACCTTGTGTCCCCTAGTTTTTCCCTCACAAGGCTATGAAGGTATTTGCCATCATACCTTGGTCTTGTGAGCGTCTTCATCATCTTTGTGAAAGGAGCTAATGGACAACTGCAACGCAGTCAATTAAGAATTGAAAGGAGAAGTTAGAATCTTGAGTCCCCCAAGATGTATTAATCATATAGAGGAAGCTTCTGACATGATGATGAGGACAAGAAGAGAAACTAAATTGAGACCTGTCCTGAGGGAAGATTTTAGGGCCATTTTCAAGGTAGAAGTCCTCAATGTCTTTGGCAGCGAACATGGGACGATTGTTTTCATTAGGGCTGGTCAGCATGGCAGTCAGAAGACCCCCTGTGCTTGTTCCTGCTATCACATCGAAATAATCCGCAAGTCTTGCATCTTTACCATCCAGCTTCTACAAAATGGATTCAGGCATACTGTTAAATTAGAATGACATGCAAAACAGATACCAACTATGCACGCAGCATTAGCATTAGTTCAATACTTGAAGTTCAGACTCTAGGAAACTTAGAATAGTAGCGGGAACAATCCCTCTTATCCCTCCACCATCAATGCTGAGAATTGTAACTAGGTTTCCATAAGTGGGAGGTCGAAGGGGTATGCTCGTTTCTTCCATTACACTAAGTGAGGCTGTCTAATCAAGAGAAGGGAAGAGGTGAGGAGCGAGAGAGAGACAAAATGCTTTTTAAGGATCAAGCTAATGATTTGAGGCTGAAGAGATCATGTAAAGTTCTAAAGTTACCTGTTGGGTTTTCTTGGATAAGGAATGGGTATTTATAGGTCCTCCATTCCTCATATTCAAACGTTTAAGCGTGTCAGCGCATATCAACCTAAAGTTATTGGCCCGACTGATACTCTGGTGGACATTATTTTATTACTTTGTTGCACGTTCACAAACTCTATGGAGTAATGAATAAGTTCCCCTTGCAGGAAAAGGTCCTAGAACATACACTTACGAATTGTAGGTTGGACTTTCCATTTTGAAAATGGGTGCTGCACATGGAAGAATTGTAGGTAAGTATTATTAGGTAAGAGCACTAAAGGCTAAGGCAAAATGGTCAGTCTGCAAGATCGAGGGCTTGCATTTGTTTCAGATCAATCTAATCCCGATTAAGTGGCAGAGATCACCGATAGAATAATCTGAAATGCATCACACTGGTGCACAAGGAATGCTGCATATTTACCTGAGACAAGCTTTGATCAACTTAGTCTTGATTCGAGAAGGGCGGCGCCTCTTATCAGGACAAAAGCAATACGATGTAATCATGCAGTTGATTGACCTTCGAAATTTGATCGAAAGCACCAAGGCACCAATTCAAGGTATTATGAAGTCTAATAGAGGAACGTACTGTGAAAACTCGTGGCTCCAACTCCGCAGCACCCCTCATTTTGTTTGGGGGGTGAGGGGAGTTTGGGTCAACCGCCCCCAAGGTAAATTTCTATAAATAGTTATAAATAAATAAATAGATAATTGATTTTCGCCGCAGCTTTGTATGTGCTAGACTCCTGTTATGTACATAGGCGATCTCTCTTGTATTTGTAATCTGATACTAATAGTGAAACGATTGTTTAGTGGGGCACCGTCGTTTTTTCGCCATCTGATTTTGAAGAGGTTTTCCCGTAAAAATTTGTCAATCCTCTGACTTGACTTTTTGTCTATTACGTTTCTGTTCCTAGCACCAAATGCACCTGTTCTTTGCCCACTAAAATATCGATGTACTTTTATTTACTGTCTCTACAGACAATTTCACATGGCTGTGTGCATAAATATGTTCTCCTTAATGTTGCTATGATCTAAAAGGTAACATAATCACATGTCTGGTAATCTCATGTCTGGGTTTTTTTTTCCCCTGTCGTGTTCTTGTTTCTTATTAATACGTATCCTTTCTTCAGCAGCTTATATGGTGAACAGTGAATGAAGACGTACATCAAATTCTGAGAAGGAAAATTAACATAGCCTATGGTGGAAGACTGACCCAATGCACAAAAATCATTTGCCAGGCAAAGAAACTTGAATGATGGGGCAGACTAGGATAAGGAGAAAAAACGTAGGAACTTTTTCCAAGTCTCCTAAGAGTAGTCTAATCTGATATTGCTGAATTTTCCAAGTCTCCTAGGAGAATCTGATATTGCTGCATTTTCCAAGTCTCCTAGGAGTAATCGAATCTGATATTGCTGCAGTCAGCTTATAATTTAATCAAGTTGCAAATTTGATAACACGTAAAGAGAAATACTAATAAGACATCACATTCCTGAAGACAAATGTTCCTCGCATGGCAAGTATATCCATCAATAATATGATCCATAATTTGGTTTACAGAAGGAAAACGACCAAAAAGTAAAACAGATGATGATAAGAAAGATAAACTCTGGGACAATATTATTGAGTATTGACTCGTTCTATGTAAGGTGACAGGTGCACCATTATATCCTTGATCAGAATTATACTTTTACAGTTTTACCCACCCAAGTCCCTGTGCAATCTACAGCTGAAGAAAGTTCCTATCCTTCTTTATGAAGAAATCGGAGCAGGCGAGCAGCCTAATCGTTTATGACATTTTTTATGGTTCTATTCATTGCTGTCGAGAGAATTTTATGCTTACTGCGTATTGAATGAACTCCCTGAGGCGTCTCTTGTTAGGGGAATTACAAGATGAATGCGGCTGCCTGCACAGGAGCTAACTTGTGGTTAGTTTTCAGGTGCATCGCTACTGCTTGTTGTTACTTGTATATAGGTTTACTAAGATGAACTTGAGATTCTAGACTGGACGAGATTGCTGCTTCAAATACTATGCAGACATGACATGATTGATGTCAAGAAAGTAAATCCATCCAAACGAAACAAGTAAAAAAGGAAATGACACAGGTGAAAATTTTACGACAGGAAGCAGGATGGGATCAACCCAAATGGAGGATAACTCTGCGTATCTGGGACTTGGGAGAGCATAGATAGGAGTGTAAGAGAGAAAATGGGGGAAAGAAAAATTCTCTAAATAGCAAACGTTGAATTATTTCCCAAATGTTCAATGTCAAAATTTTGGAGCTTTCAGAGTTGCATAAACAATCTCGGAATTCTAACCAATGGCTCCTTGTACTTAGAGACCAGTTTCCGGTACTTACCAATGGATTGTCTATTAAGTATGATGTGCTTAGGCCGTGTATGCAGAGGAATATGCAAGGTCCTTGAGCATCTTGCGATAGGGGAACATACTACTTGAAATGGCATGAAACATTCAAGAGAGAAGTAAAAATAAAGAAGCCAGCAGTGGCATCAAGATTGCAAAACTGCCAAAATAACATGAAATGAGAAATCTGATGACTTTCTTCTTTTAAATGATTGCAAGATGTTACTTTACTCTAATGACTGCAAGGTGATATGGAATAAGATATCTGCCAACGGAACACACTCATCACTTAAGGTTGTTCCCAGTTCCTTATTCTAAAGATCGCAAGATGTTACTTTCCATCCTAATCCTAATGTTGCTAGCACATAAGTTCCATAGGTTTGGGACATGGCAAACCTTGGGCAGCAGTCTGGTACTTGTAAGTTGGTGTAAACATATTCAGTTTTCTGGTTCTCTAGTGGTCAGGGTGTACTATATAGCACCGGTATCAGCTATGCTGCAGGGTGCACATGATAACACTTCTGGGGAACAAGTAGTGGGGCTAAATGGTGGGAGGAGATCTCGCACCTTGTTCCAGGGTCACTCGGGTCCTATCCATTCTGCCACTTTTGGTTCTTTGGGAGATTTCATTCTCATTTCATCAGCTGACTCCACAAGCAGGCTCTCCTCGTAAAGGCGTCCAGCATTATATTATTCAGCCTTATCCTACTTCCTTATTCTTGATAACTTCTAATCATTGGATGCTAACCTTGTGTGTTACCGGGACCCCAGGTACCCTCCATGGTATGTTCAGGTTTTGATCACGGTATCTTGGTTCTACATATACCTTAAGCTAAGCGCTTGAAAATGTGTTCCATCTCGTGCTGATAGAGATTAATGCCACTGGGTATAGTTTATGCTCTTTCTCATGTTAAAAGCAAAGTAGACTTGATTCTTCTGTCCTTTTCATCTGTTAAGTTTAGTCCAGAATGGCATAATTTTGCCGGCGCTTCACGTGACGGAACAGTAAGGCCACGGTCTATGGACAGAATTCAGCCACTGAGGACAACGCAAGGACACTTGTCGGACGTTGATGTGAGTAGGCTTTTACGATTCAATATTTCACTTGTTTCACTTGTTTGCATGTAGTCAATGTGGTCATTCAGTGCCCTTGGTACAACAGTTGCGTGACATCACATTTTGGGCAAATTTTTAGTTGCAAATGGAGCCTGTGCGCGGAAAGGCGCAATTCTGATACAAACTGTTGAGTGAGACGCAAGACTCGCATTAAAAAAAAAACACGTTCTTATTATTAAAGACACTTCCTTATAATATTAATTGAGAAAAATTCTTACACATACTTGGTGGATTAATACTCTTTCACCCACTTGGTTATGGTAGCCAAGAGCTCTCACACCGCACCTACTCTAATGGGAACATTGGCCTATTTATAGGCCCAAGAAAGTGGTTCTACCTCCTAAAGTAGCTAGCTAGTTCTAGATAAATATCTTTCTAGAACATAGAGAAGTATCGTAGATATTTCTAACTAGAAGAATATCCCTAGAGATATATCTCCCTAAATATTTCTATCTCTTTCTAGAAAAATATATCCTCAAATATTTCTACACATTTCTTAAAAAATCTTTCAACAAAATATCTAAATATTTAGATAATCTGAAAATATTGAGAATTCTTAAGAGAAAAGAGGAGGTGTAATTCTTCAATACTCCCCCTCATCAACTATTCTTTTCCCAATGTGGATGTAGCCATCACGTTACATTGTTTCTTTGAACTCTTTAGCTGTCTTATCAACTTCTTCCTTCAACCTTTGATACTCCTTAACTTCGGCTGCTTCTTGTGCTCGTTGTAGATCTTTGAGATAAAGCCCTTATTTAACACCGTCTTCTCTAACTTCAATTGCCAGGCTTCGTGAAGCTCGGACCTCAACAATGCTAGCTCGGACTGTGTTTTAGTCTCCTTTTTCTTTATCCAACTTAACTCGGTCTACCTACTCTGCAATCTTTTTGTAAGAGTTTTAAGATCGCAGCTCTTGTGGCTTCTTGTTCCTATATTGCAGTGACCATTTGGAAATCCCACTCCTCTATGCTATCATTTTCCTCCATGGTAAAAGTTACATATTTCCTTCTACTCGCCTAAACCGACAAACTCTAGCAAAGTGTCCCATTTAACAGCAGATGTGCCACTACCCGTTTTGCCTTCTATTGCTTTTATTTTCACTATCATCCTTGTCGCAATCTTGACGTATGTATGGTAACATTACAATTTTCCTGTTCTTTTGTTCCTTGAAATAGAAAAAAAAACAGAAATTAATTTAGTAACGTTAGTTAAGTTTTCTATTCCCTAGAATAAAAAAGTGGCCAAGGTATAGATTTGGAACATAAACAAAAAATAGGAAAATATAGCTTCTTGTTCCAAGAACAATTTCTATAAATGGGTCTTCTTTTTTTACTTTTTTATCTTCTTCTTCCTCTTCTAATCAGTTGGTGGAGACTCACTTGCGTCACCACCATCGATTGATGCTGCCGTCGCTCCCTGCCGGTCGGCAGCTAGTGGCTCTTCTAATAAGTTGATGGAGACTATCCTGAGTCGCCACCATTAGTTGATGCCACCGCCACTCCCTGCCGGTTGTTGCTGTCTGCCTCCAACCACTGCCTAGCGACCAACTAGAGGAGAAAGAAGAAGAGAGGGAAAACAAAATCTCAATAAAAAAATTACTAAAAAATTGAAAGAAATTCTACATCATAAAAAAAAAACTTGTGAGTCAGACCAAACGCATTCCTATTCTATTTCTATTCTAAGAATAGAAATTTTGTGCAGTTACGGATATGTTGTTTTACTTAGAAACTGTTTTAGTGAATAGAAATACAAAAGAACAATTTTTGAAAAGAAATTATTCCTAATAACAAAAATGTTACCAAATGCAACTTGGTGAACTCCTTGTGGCTAAGCGTTCTTCCCTTCTAGTAGTGAGATCACTTTAAATATTTAAGATCTCCCCGTATTTGAGCAACTCAAGAATTCTCCCTCCATCACCCATCCTATTTTAAACTCCATTTTGTTTTCTAGCATATATATTAGCCAACCGTGCCACGTAGGATGACCGATGCTAACTCAATATCCACATCAAACTTTCCCAAGCAAAAGTGGGTAGACAAACTTAATTAGCAAATGTACAGAAGATTTAAAACTAAATTGATATTCATACGATAGGTTTATGACTTTTTTAGTAATTTTTCCTAATGAAGCCTAGTGCAACATGTTAAAATAAGCATTTTACCTTATTATTATGAATTGGTTTCTAAGAAACCAAAAAGATTCTCCGAATGGATAACTTAGCATATAAGCAAATCCGTTAAGACATGTTAGAACAATTAAGTGCCTCATTCAGATGCAACATGTTCTTTACCCAAATTATAACTTCTATCACTAAAGTAATTATGAGATCCCGTGGGCCACTTAGGGCGTGAATAATAACTATTCAATTCCAGAAATTAATTTCAACCAGAAATAGATTTTTCTATTTCTATTTCGTGAAGCTTGGACCTCAACCTAAAGTTATAGGCCGGACTGGTACTCCGGTGGACTTTTTTTTATTACTTTGTTGCACGTTCATACACTCTATGGAGTAATGAATAAGTTCCCGTTGCAGGAAAAGGTCCTAGAACATACACTTACGAATTGTAGGTGGACTTTCCTTTTTGAAATCGGGGGCTGCACATGGAAGAATTGTAGGTAAGTGATATTAGTTAAGAGCACGAAACGCCAAGGCAAAATGTCAGTCTGCAAGACCGAGGGCTTGCATTTGTTTCAGATCAATCTGATCCCGATCAAGTGGCAGAGATCACCAATAGGATAACCTAAGTGCATAACACTGGTGCACAAGGAATGCTGCATATCACAGACTTACCTAATAGAAGCTTCGATAAACTTAGTCTTTACTCAAAAAAGGCAAGCAATATCATGTAATCATGCAGTCGATGACCTTCGAAATTTAATCGAAAGCACCAGGACACCAATTGATGGAGTTACGGAGTCTTCAAAGGAAAGAACTGTTATAGTTTAAGCCAAAAAGTCGCAGATCCAACCCACCCCCAAATAGTGTAAAAAATTCTGGGAAGGAAAATTGACATGGTTTATGGTGGAAGACAGACCAAGTCTCCTAGGAGTTGTCTAATCTGGCAGCCCTCGCCAGCCGCCAGGAGGGTCAAAGCCCTCGCGTGGCCTCACCCAGATTTGGGCAAGGCTTGGGAGCTGCAAGCAAGGCCATGGCTGCCTTCATCAGGGCCTAGAGCAAGAGCTTGTCACGGCTCGAATTCAAGGAGCTAAAAGGGTTCATGGATTTGGGGTTCATCTTCTCGAAAGAAGACATAGTCGACTCGAGCTTGGTCTCCTCCATTCCAGGGCTATAGAGACTGGACAATAAAGGAGAATCCATTGATAAACTGGAAGGTTCCTGCTCTTGGGAACAAGACCGACATAAGAGAGAGAGGGCCTCAAATTTTTGGCTCACATTATCAATCAGATCTGGGCAAGGATAGCCTCGCCATGGCCTCGTCGGCCACAAGTGAAGGCGGCCTCACCCGCTACTAGTGAGGCCATGGCCACCTCACTTGTGACCCCCAAGCCTTGCCTAATGGACTATGAGGAAAAAATGAAAGAAGGAAGAAAAGGAAAAAGATAAAGATAAAGAAATTATTATTGAAAATTGTCCATATCAGCGTTGATCAGAAATAATTTACGTTAGCATCATCCTGCCAAAATTGGCTAGTTTGATTGAATTGGCACAATCGCAAAAGATTTATAACTGAATTGGTTTAAAAAAATTAGGATTAAGTTGACATGATGGTAATAAGTTTAGGACTTCTTTGATATATCTCCCGATCTAATATTGCTGTGGTCAACTTACAATTCATTCAAGTGGCAAATTAGCTAACTTATAATTCAATCAAGTGGCAAATTAACTAACTCTTAAAAGAAATACGAATAAGACATCACATTCCTGGGGAACGAATGTTTCTTATGTGGCAAGTAAATCCGTCAATAATATGATCCAAAGTTAGGTTTGCAAAAGGAAAACAACCAAGAAGTAAAACAGATGATGACAAGAACGATAAACTCCGGGACAACATTATTGAGTATTGACTCGTTCTATGGAAGGAAATCTATCGGGTTAGTGTTGAAGCGGTCAAGACTAGGACTTTGGATCTTCTTTACAGGTGCTGTCGGTGAAGAATAAAATAAAAAAGGATAACTCCTGGCTTTTTTTTTGTTGGCCGAATCTATTATGATTCCGTATGAAGTTTCCATTTTCATGTTGACGCGGTCCAAGAAGGCCCACAATAATACATGTATGTGCTCGCGGGTCAGGGGTTGTTTTTAACGAAGAAATGTTGAAACGCCGTTTTCTGAGTGCTTGGCGGTTGGTTTTGTTCGTGCAATTCCACTTATAACTTTTAGTGTTGAAAATCGATTAAATCTTGTGGTCGATTTGTTAATTCATTCGTGAGATCGTGAGATCGAGAGATTATTTCATAAGGAATTGTGGGGCTAAACATTGCTTGAGTTATTTGGTGCAATTTGGAGCTAAGAAACACTTAAGAGTATTTGAGTGACTCGAGTGTGGTTGTGCTTCTTCGCCGGTTTTGTTCCGGCAACGAAATATCTTTTATCGAATGGTATGTTTCGATTTTTAATAGAGGAGACTTAGATCCGTGCTAAATCCAGACATAAGATATCAAAATGCAAATGTTATTTCTAATCTTCACACCACAACATTAATAGTTGATGACTTGCTAAATTCCACCTCTTGTTCTAAACTATGTCAAAGTTTAATCAATGACACAGCTTTGGAATAATTTAGTGCAAAGCTGGAATTTAATCAACAACAATGCCTCTAGATAGGAATACAACATCGGAATTTAATCAATAACGCTGAGCTCATAATACAACGCCAGAATTTACTCAACGACACTACACCAAGATATAGATACTCGCTAGAATCTAATCAACAACGGGAATCTGGAAACTACTATGAAACTAAAGTACGATAAAGTAAAGTTAAAGTGAAGGCATTTGATATATTGTTTGGGGCTCTTTGTTGGATGACTCATGGTATTTATAGAATAATTTGGTAACCAATTACTCCTTCCTTGGTAACCACCTTTGATCCTTTTGCACATTCCTCTGTCTTCCTACTTTTCTCTTTAGCTGCTTTGATCGTGTCGTACTGCCCTTGATTTGTCGACAGCAATTGCATGACTTGGTCACTAAACAATAACCATACCTTGACCCTACATGGTCTTTTGCACATTCAATTATTTCCACCCAAATTTTGTTATCAATACTGCTCGAATTTTGTATCTATGGCATTATTCTGATATTTGGACATGTGGCCATTCCTTCCCTTACCATCGAACCACATATTTCCATTCATAGGCTTATCGACGTTTTGTCAAACTTCCTTGTGCATCTTGACTTTTTCCCCATCCTCTTGACCAACACGTGATTAGTTACTACCTTCTATCCTCGTGATCGGCACGTAATGATACGAGCAACTTTGGGTGTCAACAGGTTGTAACTTTCATTATGCTACTCTCCCTATGGACATAAGTCACTACAATCGAACCATATAAATCTGGTATCCGATTTATATCCTTATTTTGTTTATTTTATTGTTCGATCGCTTGCTTTCGCAACAAGATTTCAGGTGCATTGCTATTGCTTGTTGTCACTTGTATTTATGTTTACTAAGGTGAACTCGAGATTCAAGACTGGACGAAATCGTTGCTTTAGATAATATGTAAACATGGCATGATTGATCTCTAGAGAGTAAATCCATCCAAACAAGACAAGTAAAAAAGGAAATGGCACGGGTTACGACCGGAAGCAGGATAGAATCAACCCAAATGGTGGAGTACTTTGCGCCTTTGGGACTTGGGAGAGCATGGATAGGAGTATAAGAGAAAAAATGGGGGATGGAAAAATTCTCTAAATAGCAAACGTCGAATCGTTTCTCAAATGTTCAATGTCAAAATTTTGGAGCTTTCAGTGTTGCAAAACGATCTTGGAATACTAACCAGTGGCTCCTAGTACTTGAGAAACCGTTTCCCGTACTTGGTTATGGTTACGGCCCACTTTTTCAGAATGTCTAGTTATCAACAACGAGATCGTCCCATGATGGTTGAACTCCTGAAACGCATCCTCATATGGTTACGTTGGCAACTTAGTTTTTCGAATTCGACTTTCTTCCTCGAATAAGGAATGACCTATCTACTGACATGCGAACCCCTAGAGTGCTATAACTTGGCAAAAATGAACACTTAAGTGCTTATAACTTATGAAAGGTACACTTAAATATTAAAATCGGAGCAAAATGGATCACTTGAGTGCCAATCCGGCTAAAATCCGACCAAAACGCTGACATGTCAATTTTCCGGCGAAGCGAGTGCAAAACGGCGTCATTTTGGTGCTGACGTGGTAAAAAAATTTAATATAAAAATTAATTTATTTTATTTTAAAACTAAATTTATTTAAAATTTTTAAAAAAATTTAAAAAAATTAAAAGTTTTTAAAAAAAAAAAGGGAGGTGGCCTCGGCCGACCCTCCCCCACCTTCCGGCGACGGCGGGGAGGCGGCGGCGGCGGGGGCTCGCCCTCGGCCGCCGGCTGCCTTCCTCCTCCTCCTCCTCCTCCTCCGTTTTTTTTTTTTTTTTAAATAAATATAAATTATATTATTATTTTTTTAAATTTAATTTAATTAATTTTTATATTATATTAAAATTCAAATTATACCAAAATAACGTCGTTTTGGCCGATTTAAGGGCTCTATTCTCGCCAACACCCGAAATGACGTCGTTTTAGTGCTAACGTGGTAAAAAATTTAAAAATAAAATTAAAAAAAACTAAAAAATTAAAAATATTAAAATATTTACAACAAATTTTTTTTTTTAAAAAAGAGGCGGCTGAGGGCTGAAATTTTTTGTAAATTTTTTAAATTTTTGTAAATTTTTTAAATTTTTGTAAATTTTTTAATTTTTCTGTAAATTTTTTAATTTTTCTGTAAATTTTTTAATTTTTTTGTAAATTTTATCAATTTTGTAAATTTTTAAATTTTTTTGTAAAATTTTTAATTTTTTGTAAATTTTGTAAATTTTTAAATTTTTTTTTAAAGTTTTAAAGTTTTTAAATTTATTTTTTTAAATGTTTGAAATAAATTTATTTTGAAATTTAATTTAAATAATTTTTATATTATATTAAAATTCAAATTATGCCAAAACGACGTCATTTTGGCTAATTTAAGAATTCTATTTTGGCCAACACCCGAAACGACGTCGTTTTGGGTGAATTGAGCTGACTCGGCTCTCCGACGAGAGACATCGACGAAAATATTAATATTTTAATGCCACGTATGATTTCTAGCCAACTTCGCCGGAGATAGCACTCAGGTGTCTCACTTTTCTTAAAATATGGCATTTAAGTGTACCTTTCGTAAGTTATGACACTTACGTGTCCATTTCTGCCAAGTTATGGCACTTGAAAGGTTCTTTTGCCCCTGTCTGCTTGTGTAGGACTGCAATCGAACGTAGAACTTTGTCTGTTTGTGTCACCTAGGCCTGTCTGATTTACATTTACAGTATCATCAACCTCCGATGAGAACTCGAAGTGGCCACGGATTTTGTAAAGTGCAAACCAAATATGATGCAAAAGAAAGGCACAAACTGCTTACTAACAAATATGAGCACTTCTGAGAGGAAACATTATAATTGAAAATTGTCAAAAAATACATCATACGAAGTCTTAAACGAACTTACTTTCAGTAAGATTGCAGTAAATGTATACATCTTTCTTGGCACATTTGTCAATGTAGATGGCATTTTGAGCAGTAATATGTCAACGACGAGTTGCAGAGGAGGAAAAATCCAAAGATTACCAATGGATGGACTATTAAGTGTGATGTGCTGAGACCGCGTATCAACTAAGCAGTCCAAGTCAGGAATATGCAAGGTCCTTGAGCATCTTGCAATAGGAGAACATACTACTTGAGTCGGCATGAAATATTCAACAGAAAAGTAAAAACAAAGAAGCCAGCAGTGGAATCAAGATTGCGAAACTGCCAAAGTGACATGGAATGAGAAATCTGATGACTTTCTTCTTTTGAAAGATTGTAAGATGTTACTTCATTCTAATGACTGCAAGGTGATATGGAATAAGAAATCTGCCAACAGAACACACTCATCATTTAAGGTTGTTCCCGATTCCTTAACTCTAAAGATTGCAAGATGTTACTTCTCATCCTAATGTTGCTAGCACATGATTTTGCTTCCATAGTTTTGGGACACGGCAGACCTCGGGCACCAGCCTGGTAGTCGTAAGTTGGGGTAAAAATATTCATTTTTCTGGTTCTCTTGTGGTCAGGGTCACTCCTGCTACTTTAAAGTTCTTTGGGAGATTTCATTCACCTCATCAGCTGACTCTACTGTTATTCAGCTCTTTCCTTATTCATTATTCTTAAGGGCTTCTAATTATTGAATGCCAATCTCGTGTTTTACAAGGACCACGACTACCCTGTCTGGGATGTTCAGGTTTCGATCCCGGTATCTAGGTTCTACATATTCCTTTAAGCTAACCGCTTGAAATTGTGTTCCTTCTCTTCTCATGCTGATACAGATTATGCTACTGTCATAGTTCAAGCTCTTTCTCATGTTAAAAAGCAAAGTAGATTTGATTCTTTTTTTCCCCTCCATCACTCACCCTATTATAAATGTCATTTTGTTTTCTGCATCCCCATTAACACTGACCGTGCCACATAATATGGCCTGTGCTAACTGGATATCCACGTCAGACTTTTCTACGCAAAATTGCCTAGACTCAATTGGAAAATATGTAAAAAGTTTATAATTGAATTGACATCTGTATAATAAATTTATGAATCTTTTTTTGTGATTTTTCCTGACAAAGCCTTTGCTGCCACATGTCAATTCAAGCATTTTACATCTAGCTTATTATTATGAACAGACTTTTAAGAAAATAAAATATTCTGTAAATGGATAAATTAGCATATAAGCAAATCCGTCAAGACTTGTCTAAATAGTCATGGGCTTCGTTAAGATGTAACATGTTCTTTACTCAAATTATAACATCTATCACTAAAGTAACTTTGACATGCACCACCAACCGATTGGATCTTTACTTGATGTACATCCGAAGATGTAATAAATAAGGTGTAAAATAATAATACCATGTGAAAGCACTGGGAAAAATACCAAAAAAGTCCTAAATCTTGGTATTTGTACAAATTCAGTCATAAATCATTTAATTGAATTAATTCAATTCTGAACATATTTATATTTGTACTAATTCAGTCCTTTCGGTCAATTTTGACCAGGTTGGCACCGATGTGAACGTTAGCCGGCCTACAAACTGACTTGGCAATTTTTAAATAATTTTTTCTAATTTTTTATTAATTTTTCCTCTCTTTTTTTCCCCTTTTCCTCTTCTTCCTCTTGGCTTCTTCTCCTGCAGTAGCCGATGAGTCTCTGGCGGTCCGTCAGCCACTAGGAGAGGGCTTCACGTCCCTTGCCCAAGGCCGTGGGTGACTTTGCGAGGTCGGGCGAGGCCGCCTTCTCTCGTGACTAGGCCATGGCCGGGCTGGCCTCGCCCAGATCTGCACAAAGCTGCCTTGCTTGCGGCCTTGGGCGAGGCCGGGCGAGGGCCACAAAGCCCTCGCCCAGTGGCCGGCGAGCTGCCAAAGGCTCGACGGCCATTACGGGAGAAGAAGCTAAGAGGAAGAAGAGGAAAAGGAAAAAAAAAAAAAGAAGGAAAAATTAATAAAAAAATCAAAAAAATTATTAGCGTTCGGGCTAGCTAGCGTCTACAACAGCGTCGATCGGTCAAAATTGGCTGGAATGACTAAATTAGTACAATTATGAAAATATTTAAGACTAAATTAGTTCAATTGAAAGGTTTATGACTGAATTAGTACTAATACCATAGGTTTAGGATTTTTTTGGTACATTTCCCAAAACGTGCTAGTATCTGCACTTGTTCTAAAAAAAAAAAAAAGAGAATGTCAAAAGGTTGGCACTAATTGTCAACATCCCACATGTTTTTGAAAATATGCAAATGGCAAATTCTCATTGTTGACACCTAAATTTTGGTTAAATATTTAAGATTAAATTGCATAGAAAATTAGGGATCGATTTGACCCTAACAAAAATAATTTTTGCATCACATAGGTATTAATGCTATTTGCATCAACTAAGATTTTATTTTTTATTTTATTTCGGATAAATAAAAAAGTTTAAAAAAATTAATTTCTTATGGGGCTGGGCTTTCACCCCAGCCCCCTTGTTTCTTTCTTTTTTTCCCACGCATGGGCCCAAACCCATTCCACCTATCCTCTCCCCTAACCCATCCCCTCCACCTTTCCTCCTCTTCCTTCCTCCTTTCTTCCCGACAGCGCACGTGGGTGGCTCTCCGTTCTCTCCTTCTTCTCCCCTTCCCATGCAACAAGGACAACGTGCTACGGAAAAGGAGTAGAGTAGGCGGAAGTAATGACTAATGGGATATCGACTCAACTGGAGGAGGCCAGTCGGCGCTTTGAGGGCAGCTGGACCACCTCCGTTGATCGGCCTCCTTAGCTAATGAATAGGGCGTCAAGCAGAGGCCAAAACACACACGAAGAGACACAGAGAGGGAGGAGCGAGCTTAAAGGACTTCCCCTGAAAAATATATGGGGAGGCCTGAGAGTGAGCGAAACCAAGAGATATTTGAATTTGAGAGAGAGATCTGAGGCTAAAGAGAGAGGTAGATCTAGGGGTCATCGAGAGAGAAAGAGTGTGAGCTTGTGAGAGGGAGCCCGAGAGAGATCTGTGAGGGGGGAGAACAGAGAACAACTCTGGCGATCGCCATGTCTGCGCGCCGCCATACCAAGTTGGGGGCACCATCAGCCACATTTTCCTTCTTTCCCTTGATGGCTTGCTCTGCCTTTTTTTTTCTTCGTTTTGGGAGTCTCATTATTGTCATCATAGCTCATGCGGTCAGGGATGTTGAAGGCGAGAACGCCGACTGAAGAGTGATGGCCCAGCCAAGGATCAAGCTCGCGACTTGGGCTAAGCCAAGGCAAGGTGACGGCCGAGTTTGCGGCTAACCCCACCAGGGTAATTGGTGCTGCTAATTCAGCAAGCCAAGTGTAAAACAGATGGCACAAAGAGAGAGAGAGAGAGAGAGAGAGAGAGAGAGAGAGATGGGGAGGCCGAGCTACATCTCGGCTGGAGGCAGTGGCTAGCCTAGCGAAAGGCTGGTTGAGGTAGCGCCGGAAGAGTTGCATGGCTAGGCACAGATGAGTGATGCCGTTGGTCGTGTTCGTTGAACCGTGAGGAGCAACGACCTAAGTCAAGTCAACGACCGCAAGGTCGGATGCGGGTCACTATTCGGGCTAAGGTTTTGTTGTAATGAGCTGGATTGGGTTTAATTTAAATTGTGGGCTGCTGGCTACTTTTTTTTAATTTCTCAGTTGGGCTTATTTTTTTAGGAAGGGAAGACTAAACTAGCCTGCATGTCAGGCCCAGCCCAACTGAGGTTCCACTGACCCGAGTCATCTAAGCCAAGCCAGTCCATACTCAGAGCCAAGCCGGTCCATACTCGGACCCATCTTTTTATAATATAATATAATATTATAATATAAAAATATATCTTAATTAAAAAATCAGAAATCAAAAAATATTTTGTATTTTCCAAAAAATCTAAAAAAATCCCTAAAATATTTTTATTCCAAAAATTCAGAAAAAAGCAAAGAATAGCCTTTGAGTGTTTTTCCTTAAAATGTGTGAAAATCCATAAAAGAAAGTTAAAAAAAGTCGTATTTAAATTCTTGGAAGCAAATATTGGCTTACTCCAATATTGCCCATAGATGCATGGATTTCTACTTAGGAATTGAATCCTAGAACTCGTGATTGGTATAAAATGCTATATAGATGCTTTACTTAATGTTAAAATAAGATTAGATACCGAAAGTGTATTAATGATTAACTAGTGTAATAAGTTCCCGATCCTAGTTTATCTGGTTGCGTAGGAGTGGAGTACTTCTCCCGATATTTCACTTGGATTTCTAATCAACCCACCTCAAATCGATTAGTGACAACTTCTAAATCAAATGACTTACGGGTTAAAAATTCGAAACATAAGTCGTGAATTAGTGGCCTTGAGAGAGCCCCGGTTAAACCTAACACTTAACAAATCATTAGCCTCCGCACACTCCCACGCGTAAGTAGCACTCGAAAGGGAGGTCGTGACAGCTTGATGACTCCACTAGGATTCCTTTTTTTTTTTTTTTTTTTTTTTTTTTTTTTTTTTTTTTGTGGCCTTAGGCTTTTTTGTCTTGTTTAAATGTTTCCCTAATTTTTTTTTTTTTTGCAGGTTAGTAGCTTGATAATTGATTTTAATTTCGTTAAAATAATTTTTTTGTGATTAAAAACTATTGTGCATGCTTTAATATTTTAACACTACACGTGGCACATACAACCCGACCGCTGGACCTAGGTCGTCACAGAATATTTTAAGATGGTGTTAAGAAAAATATGGGCTTGAATGCGAGACCGCGATGTAGAGATTGCCTTTCTTTTCCCCGAATTTCTTTAGGTAGAGCCAAGGTTAAGAGGACATGAAACAACTTTTTGCCAAAAATTATACTTTCAGTTCATGCCTTTGTTTCCTCAAGCATGCTATAAGTTTTCCCCTAAGGAATTTCTCGTTGCTCTCGGAAAAAGAAAAAATGGAAGAAAACTTTTGAGAATTTTTGCAAAAGTTTTTCTATTTTAAATTTGACGTCTTTTCAGTCCATTCTAACATGCCACATGTCTTCATTTTCCTAGTTCGTCCTAAGGAAATACCCTCCATGTACAAATTTTTAGTAAACAAACAAAAGGGGTGGTATTAGGTCGTCATCATGGACTGACTCCGTATTTATGCCTCATGTTTACACATGCTTATTTATTCATAACTAGGTGATCACGGAACGTCAACATTTGCCAATCCAAACTCTCTCAAAAGCGAGAGAAAGAATGGCCGAAGAGAATGTACCGAGCCGTGTCATGGTCATGGAAAGCGAAATGAAGCAAATCTTTAATGTGCTTCAATAACTCTCAAAGCAGATGGACTCCATTAAAAGCAAACTTACTCCCGCCCCGACCTCAATCAAAGTATTGTTGCCATAATCATCTACTGGGGTTGAGTAAGGTAGAGATATCGACGATAACATACCCGAATTGGAGGGTGATCCACACGAAATCGCGATTGAGAGATATAAGCCCGACAATCTGTCTAAGACCGAATATGAAAAATTCCTAGAGGCGTTTGAAGAGAGGCTGAAACAACTGCAAGGTCTCCAAGATCCTACTCCGATAGACCTCTTCATTTATTCCAAGTTCATAATGCCAGAAAAAGTCAAAAGGCCCGAGTTTAAGAAGTATGATGGCACGACTTGTTCGAGGGCTCATTTGCAAAGGTACTTGTTTCAAATGGCCTAATACGTCAATAATGCACCCTTGATAATCCAATTGTTTCAATTAGGTCTAGTAGGCCTTGCCCTGCGAAGGTACATCACGAAGAATATAAACCTCCTCAAAACATGGAGCAAGGTGAGTAAGGCATTCCTCAAGCAGTACAAGTTCATAATGGATATTATCTCTTCTCATGAAGATCTTGAGCACACCAAGAAGAAAAATTATGAGTCATTTCAAAGAATATGTCATCAGATGAAAGAATCTGGCCACCCAAATCAGTCTTGAATGGACTAATTTTGAGTTGAGGAAAATGTTCATCAAAACTCTCCGCTATAAGTACCGCAATCGAATGGTAACCACGATCGTCGAATCATTTAATCAACTTGTAGGAGAGCAGATTGAGATATGGTTGAAGGATGGTTGTTTCATCGAGCCTACTCTGATCAGTAGGAGTCTTGGCATGAAGAAAGATAAAGAACCCCCGATGGACATCAATGCCACCTACAATCATCCCTCGACAATTCAAATAGGTGTGGGACAACGACAGACCGCCGACCATGAATTGTCCTAGGACTCAACAACGGGAGATAGTTCACTGTGCTCCCCAGGTCACCATCACAAGTATTGGCAATCCTTCGGAAAAAAACTTACTTTCGGCCGAGCCAAAGTGACCCAATGCCTAAAATTTTTCCAACTACAACCCGTCCAAGACATACCATTACCACATGGGTGAAGTAGGGCACTTGACTGAAGAGTGCTTCACCCTTAAGAGTTGAATCCAAAACCTGCTGGCACTAAAACTTCTCATTCCAAACTGCCAAGCCGAATGTTCAAAGAATTCGCTCCCTGACCACGTAGACAAAGTAAACATGGTATTTAATTTTGATGTAGGTCAAGGCATCCAAGAACCCATTAAAGAAATAGGAAGACCTCGCACTACCGATTTAAGATACTGCAAGGGAAAAGAACAGCACCTGGAGCAAAATACAAAGAAAAAAATTGACCTTGTACTCCCTTGAGAAGGAAAGAATAATCAGCACCTCGAGACCGTTCTGTCATGAATGCTCAAACCTCCCTGTTTACTTGAACATTGAGCAGGAGGATATCACTCAACCGACATTTGCAAAGGAGGAAGATATAGCCACTATGTTTGGAGACCTTTTTATAAGTGTCATTGAGAAAGAACAGCTAGAAGGAACAGACGATTACTTTTCATTCGAGCAGCTTCAACATCAAGTTGATGAACTGCATGAGACGGTATGCCAGATGACAAAGAATTTCGCTCAAGCCACTTATGCATTCCTCTCTCCTCACAAGAGGGAGTTAGCTGTTAAAACAAATGAAGAAGACCTTATTGACACAGCATGGCAGGGAGCTCGGTTAACCTAGTCCCCAAGCAACACACAACCATTTCGCCACTTCCTAAATCAATGGCCACTATATTTTCCATCCTCCTGGAACACGAAATGATCTCCAGGGAGCTGAGACGCCCTACCCCTAAGTACTTCCTCAACTATGATCCATCCAAGTATTGTGTTTATCATTCGAGGGAGTTGGGGCACTCACTAGACAACTGTACAGTTTTGAAAGACAAGGTCCATGATCTCTTGGATGCTGGAGTATTCACATTTCGCTCTCCGTGGCCATATTATGGCAGAGATGACCTCTTCGTGATACTTAGCACACATACCATGTTCCCTGAACATGCTAAGAAGACGCATGGAGAAAAGGCAATTATTGACACCTTGGGTCAGCTAAGTGATAAATTCGACTACTATGTTAACTGCTCAATCCCCTAGAATTTCTATGACAATCATCAGAGCATCATCCTCGATGGATGGGGAAGCATGGATGACCCAAAATTCATGAACCAAGAAGCACAAAAGGGTGTGACCGGTGACTCATTCGAATATTTCTTTGTGGGTGCTATCAATGAAGGACCATCATGGGGAATTGATGTAAGCCGACTTGAGTAGAACCCTTTTTTATTTCCTTGCATATTTCCCTATGTGGGAACCTATCCATATGTTTTTAGTCCGGCTTCTTTATCTTTTCTTATTTTTTGAACATCATTTCTACTTGAAAATTTGAGTTTTGAAATCTCCCTTCCAAAATGTAAATCCCCTAATGTTAAATAAAGATGAAAAAAATATTTTGAGGGCATGATGGGGTACCCCAAATCGGCCTGGTAATGATATCCAACAATCAGAAACAATATCATCCAAAAAGAATTTTGAGGGTTGGGCTTCCTCATACTTCCTCCCTAAAAAAAATCTTTTTGAAAACAAAAAATATTTCACTACCAAAGATTTTTTTCAAAGCATGTATCAGATTCAATGCTATTTGTTTTTCTAATTTATTTACTTCATGTCTCAAAACATCATCCCCTTGACTTAGCGTGAAAAAGAGCATTTGAAACTAGCGCATTATATGGACTCATCAAATTCGAAAACACTCTTTCAAGAAAGCAAGGGTAAACAAAAAGATCACGCCATTTAAAAAAAAAACAAAATGTATGTTTTGTTCCCTAAACATAGTTTTGGAAATGACTCTCTCTCTCTCTCTCTCTCTCTCTCTCTCTCTCTCTCTCTCTCTCTCTGTGTGTGTGTTTACAGGGGACGAAAGATAGGATGAAATAAGCATATGCACGATTAAACTTTGAGCATGCGGATCATAATAGCTTAAGGGGAAGCAACCTAGGAATCTTTCTCCATACTACTTTACCCCATTTTTCGAGTTATCTCTAGAGTCGTTCGTGGAGCTCTACCTCGAGCTTGAGCAATGTCTTCTTCACATGACATACCCCAAAAGGCCAGAAATTACAGTTTCATTGTTAGGATGTTTAGCTTCGGCAAGCTAAGAAGCACAGAGAAGGAATTCATTCCCTTCTTTTGAATTGCTACTATCAATAGAGAGAAAATCCAAATAGTCAAGGTAATCTCTAGCCCCCTATTCTAGATGATGACTTTGGAATATGCAAACCTCACTTCCTATTCCAGATGCATACTCTGCTAAGAAGTAATTGCCATCAGAAAACTGGAGGCTTTGACTATCTATCTCAGATTCTATGGAAGTCTGAGGTACATGACTTTGCCCAATGCTACTAATATGATCAAAGGCAAAAGAAAAAAAATAAATCCATAGAAGGAAGGTGTTGAAAATGGATCAACGACCATCGGCTTCGCATACACAGCCATGAAGGAGAAGGGCCAATCCAAAAGAACGCAAAACCGTGACAAGACAAAATGATTGTCATCAATATTTGAGACATTCTAAGAAGTCATTGAATACAAATTTTGGGGAAGGATAACACGGTATCATTTCCAATACCTCTCCTCTAACTTCACTTTTGACATAGTTTCCTTGTTTGATAGGAAGCATCAGAATTCGAGGAACAAACTTAGTGGATTAATTTGAGCAAATCGATACTGATTAAGCAAGCACATGGAAATGACCCATATCCAATTCAAAAGATGTGTCGTCCTAGAGTTGATTTAGTTAAATGAAAAAAGAAGCACCCCGTAGACACTACCAATGCATTAACATGGTGATATGGGGGATGAAATGATCCAGGAATGACCAAGGTTTGATCCTCGAAAACAGCAACAATGTTGCCATACATAAAAAAAAAAAAAAAAATAAAATTTTGTACAAGACTTCATTCCCTCCTCGAGCTTTAATACCATAGGTCCATTCAATCATTTGCAAATCAATGAATGGTAATATTATATCATTCCCAATTTTTTCAACTCCTAAGAGAGTTCATGAATGACACGTTCCTTCCTCTACGTTGTAGGATCACCTAACCACCAAAGGTATGGATGACAAACAAAAGGGAGGAATGTCAAACTCTGAAATGGTGTCTTAAGTATTGACAAAGCTGATCCCAAGAAGCTTTCGGGCCTTAATTTGCATTTTTGCTTTTGGCCCTACTTATCGATCTATTTCTGCATCTTCTCTTGTACGGAGCCAAAAACAGACGCGCCCATCAAATTAAGGATCAAATTTCTAACCCCAACTAACTATTCATGTGTCCTTTCCCAATTGGATAGGGACAATTCATGAACACCTTTTTGTGAATAACCCTATACTGTTCAAAATTTAATATGTTTGTAGGGACAATTTCGTTAAAAACTTACAATGCCGTTGATAAAGTTTTTGAGTATGATAAGTTCTTTGTACTAGGATTACAAACTTCCTCATGCTTAAAATGCTCTTTGCCTTTTTGAAATGAATTATGCATGATGATTTTGTCTATCTAAGTCATTGATTCTACTAAGGATTATCAAATAAGTAGCTAAATGAATAATGTGGGATCAATCGAACATGCTAAATGAGATGCATCGGGATGATGAAAGGCAAGCCATATCCCATACGTAGTTCCCTATTTATACACTTGTGGAGTGAACGTAGGATATACCATGTCTACAGAGTAAAGGATTCTCTCACAAATGGTATGATAACCAAAGTGATGAGAGGCATTTCATTTATTTACCCTAAACGCTATAGGTTATCCATTGCTTATCCCACTTAAGCCCCATACTCTTGCGAAATTTCTTTCATATCATCACTGAACCAACCCGCATTAGGGCAGATCGGAGATAGGGCAGCATCGTAAGGTGAGAAAATGGATAGAAATTTTCTTACTCACACTTGTATCAACCTTTGGGTATCTTTATTGTATATGAACAATCACAATAATTTAAGTGTCCTAGAATGACGATGAATGATTCTATCTCCATCCTACGCACTTATATTTGTTGTATAGCCCAATTAAATCTATAATTTCACCCTACACTAAGGCAAAGCAAGAGTCACTATTGTTCAAGCAATATGATCCGGAGCGCTAACTGAAGATGAAGACCCCAGAAGTCTAATAGCAATGTTTTGTTTAAATTGTCTAGGCTAGTCCTAAAACAACAAACAAAAGTGAAAAACTAGGGGTATGAAAAGGCAATGTGCCTGGTAAAAGTAAGGCCAACACCCTCAAACAAAAAAGTGAATTTTAGCCATTTATATTCCCAAGCAAAGCTATTGTCGTGGCATGATGAATGGAACCTCTACAAAGATAATCTCAAATGGTGAGAAGAAAGACTAGTGACAATGTCAAGATAATCACTTACTCTCACCATTTTACACATTTTTGAATCTCTTTGTTTCTCAACCCACGAGCCAAGCCTACATTGCGTCTTTTTGTAAAAGTCTCTTTAGACTAGGGCATTTGAATTAATGTAGAAATTCATATGTTTATAAACATCGATCGGAGAAGTATGAGTGAAATTATTTCTATCTCATTTCTATAGGGTTCTTGACTTATAAACTCAAAGATGATCGTACGGCATTTCTTTCATAAGCCTTGACCTTGATGATCCCCTTTGTTAAGCCGTTGACTTACGGTCTCGACAAAGACCTCTTAGATTGATAAAGTTGTACCACTCACGAGAATACTCAAACTCTTGCCAACATGATGATAGTGAGAGAGTGTGCTTCTTGTTAATCCTGCATTAATAGTTGGGATAAAATAGCATTTTCAATGAAAATGGGTGGAAAGCCCTTTCAAATTGAAAGTCACTTATTTGACATGTTTAAAATGTCCATATTCTGAATGAAGATTATTTTTCTAAGTTCTCCTTAGTAGAATTTTGGTGATACAAAATTGACAAAATTATCATACATGAACCCTATTTGAACTCATGAATTTACAACATGTAAAATCATGTATGTGTATTGTATGTTGTCTAACAGGAGACATACTTTCAGAATCGTCGAGATATCACCGAGGTAAACATATCTCTACCTTTATTTCCAAAAAAAACCTTATGTTTGACTAAGTGTTTCATTACCTTTGAGTATTTGCCACTATCTAAGTGATCTTTCTTATTGACACTCGATCCATTTGAGTTGTCATCATAGTATGGATACTTGTGACTATCCAAGTATTCCATTATCTTTGAGTACCTGCCACTATTCAGGTACTCTCTCTCATAGACACTCGATCTGCTCGAGTTATCCTCAGGATATGGATACTTGCAGTTGCCCAAGTATCCTATTGTATTCGAGTACTTGCCATTATCTAGTTATGCTATCCAAGTATTCCACTACTTTGTGTGCCTAAAGCTACCCAGTTATGCTCTTTTGATACTGGGCCTGTCAGAGTTATCCCCAAATTGCATCTTTGGATACTTGTAACTATCCAAGTATTTCAGTGCTTTGTATGCCTGTGGTTATCCAGATAAGTCCCGTGCTACATCCAAAATTTCTTATACTAGGAGATGGGAGACCTTCACTATCAGGAGGTGGGAGACATTTACGAATATCCGAGATGCGTCCTCAATATTCCATTTACCGGGAGGTGGGAAACCTTCACCAATCACCGGGAGGTGAGAGACTTCACTATCAAGAGGTGGGAGACCTTCATCAATATCTAATGGTGTCCTCGATATTTCAATCACTAGGAGGTAGGAGACCTTCACTATCAGAATGTGGGAGACCTTCATAAATATCCGAGGTACATCCTTGCTATTAAAATTACCAGAAAATGAAAGACCTTCATGAATATCTGAGGGGTGTTCTCGATATTCCAATTACTAAGAGGTGGGAAACCTTCATGAATATTCAAATTACGTCATCGATATTCCAACTTTATTTACCAGGAGGTGGTAAACCTTCATGGATATTTGAGTCTGGAATCCTTCTTCACTGACGTGGCGTGCTTCTATAGCTTGAAGTCAGGTAAATAATTTATTGCTTCAATAGGCAACTAAAGAATGGTTTGGGTCTTGAAAAAACAATTTCCTATCAAGGCGAATGAAAAAAGATTTGAGTCCTAAACAAACAACTTATTACTCCAACAGGCGACCGAATAATGGTTTGGGTCTTGGAAAAGTAATTTCTTGTCAAGGCAACTGAAGAAAAATTCGAGTCCTAGATAAATAACTTGTTGCTCCAACAGACAACTGAGGAATGGTTCAAGTACTAGAAAAGCAATTTCCCGTCAAAGCGATTGAAGAAAGGTTTGGGTCCTGGAAAAGGAATCTCCCATCAAGGCGATCGAAGAAAAATTCAAGTCCTAGACAAACAATTTGTTATTCTAACAAGTAACCGAAGAAAGATTCGAATCCTGAAAAGTAGCTTTCCCAAGTCATCAGGTAAGATGATACCCTAATACTTGCCTAACTCGGGGTTCATGCCCCATTTCACTCCTTCCCGGCAAGTCATTACAAGTATCTTCTTATCCGTTTTAGTATGTATTATACTATATTACCCTTTTTTTTTTGCATAGGACATTTGGTCCCAAATAAAATATTATCTACTGCATATGGATAGACAAAAATTTAGGTATTAATTCGTCTTTAAATGCAACATTTGCAAACTTACCTTAAAAAAATGGGTAGCTATTAACACCCAAATTTTGGTTAAATATTTAGAATTAAATTGCCTAGAAAATTAGGAACCAATTTGACCCTAAAAATGATTTTCAAATTACATAGATATCAATATTATTTGCATTAACTAAGATTTTATTTTTTATTTTATTTCAGATAAATAAAAAATTTAAAATCAATTAATTTCTCATGGAGCTAGGCTTTCGCCCCAGCTCCCCTTGTTTCTTTCTTTTTTCCCACGCACGAGCCCAGGCCCATTCCACCTATCCTCTCCCCTGGCCCGGCCCTTTCCCCCTTTCCTCCTCATCCTTCCTCCTTCCTTCCCCGCAACGCATGTGGGCAGCTCTCCCTTCTTTCCTTCTTCTCCCCTTCCCACACAATAAGGATAGCGTGCTATGGAAAAGAAGGAGCAGAGCAAGCGAAAGTAATAACTAATGGAACGCCCATTCGGCCGAAAGAGGCCAGTCGTGGCGCCAAGGACTGGCAGCCGAACCACCTCCGTCGACTGACCTCCTCGACCTATAAATAGGGTGTCAAGCAGAGGCCAAAACACACACGAAGAGACATAGAAAGGGAGGAGCGAGCTTGGAGGACTTCTCTTGAGAGACATCTAGCAAGGCTTGAGAGTGAGCAAATCCAAGAGAGATTTGAATTTGAGAGAGAGATTTAAGGCCAAGGAGAGAGGTAGATCTAGGGGTTCGTCGAGAGAGAGAGAGAGAGAGAGAGAGAGAGAGTGAGCTTGTGAGAAGGAGTCCAAGAGAGATCCATGAGGGGGAAGAATGGAGAACAACTCCAGTAACTGCTATGTTTAGGTCGTCACCATGTCAGGTTGAGGGGCACCACTAGCCACCTTTTCCTTCTTTCCTTCACAGCTAGCTCTACCTCTTTTAATTCTTCGTTCTGGGGGTCTTGTAGTTGCAATCATAACTTGTGCAATCAGGAACGCTGGAGGCGAGAACGCCGGCTAAGGAGTGACGGCCCAGCCAAGGATCAAGCCCGTGGCTTGGGCTAAGCCAAGATGACGCTTGAATGGGCGGTAGACCCACCGAAGCAAGCAGTGCCGCCATCTCAACCGGCCAAGTCATGGAAAATAGACGGTAAAGACAGAGAAATTAGAGAGGCCAAGTTGCATCTCAACTAACGGCAGTGGCTAGCCTAGCGAAGGGCTGGCCGAGGAAGCACCGGAGGAGTCACGTGGCTAAGCATGGACGAGCAACGCCGTTTGTCCCGTCCATTGAATCACGATGAGCAACAGCCCGAGTCAAGTTAATGGCTGGAGAACCGAGTCGAACACAAGTCGCTAATCGAGCTAGGGTCTTGTTGTAATGGGCCGGATTGGGTTTAGTTTAAATTGTGGGCTACTGGCTTTTTTTTTTTTTTTTTAATTTCTCAATTGGGCCTATTTTTTTTTTTTGGGAAGGGAAGACTAGATTGTGCCTGCACATCAAGCCTAGCCCGGCTAAGGTTCCACTAACCCGGGTCATATGACCCAAGCCGATCCAGACTTGGGTCATCCGACCCGAGCCGGTCCAAACCCAAACCCACCTTCTCATAATATAATATTTAAAAAAATGTCTTAATTAAAAAAATCGAAAAAACTAGAAAAATCCCAAACAAAAATTATTCCAAAAAAAAAAAGAGTAAAATATAGTCTTTGAGTGTTTTTCCTTAAAATGTGTGAAAATCCATAAAATAAAATTGAAAAAAATCATGTTTAAATTCTTGGAATCGGATATTAGCTTATTCCAATTATGTTCATAGGATGCATGGATTTCTTTTTAGGAATTGAATCCTAAAACTCGTAATTTGTATAAAATGTTGCACAAATGCTTTACTTGATGTTTAAACAAGATTCAGTACTAAAAGGGTATTAGTATTTAACTAGTATAATCAAATCACCGATCTTAATTTTCTTGATTACGCAGGAGTAAAGTATTTATCCCGAAATTTCACTTAGATTTCTAATCAACCCACTTCTAATCAATTAGTGGTAACTCCTAAATCATATTGACTTGCAAGTTAAATACTCGAACCATAAGTCATGAATTGGTGAGTTTGGGAGAACCCGGGCTAAACCTAACACTTAGCGAGCCATGAGCCTCCACGTGCTCCCGCACATAAGATGATGCCCAAAAGGGAGGTTGCAACACTCATGTATAAACATCAACTTTCCTGCACCTTTTTATTTCGAATGCTTGAAAACACACACAATTTCATCTTTATGAATAATGCTAACGACTTCATTAAAAAGTAATCTCTGTGCAAAAAGATCGCATTTATTCCGTACACTCTTCTCCATACATATATATATATATATACGGTAGACGCAAATGCAGAAACAAAAAATATAAGAATGTAACGTATGTTTATTCATCCTTTTCCAATTCATATTCAATATGGTCCGAGTACCTGTAGTTGCATGTTGAAACAATTGCTAACATAAAAATTAATAATTGGGAATCGGCCCAGCACCAATTTTGGGTGCCGTGGGCTACCCTTGTTATTTTATGACTTAACAGATTCTCTCCTCTCCCCCGGTCGCCGCCGCCGCCGCCTCCCTCCTCATTAAAACTAATATCAATGACTATGAATCTTTAAAAGAATAACCGATGCGTGTTTAATTAGCTGATGAGGCTATAGATTTGGGTGTTCTTGGGGATCAAAGACCCGGTTGTGGCAGGTGGGATTGCAAGGATATGCGCAATCTATCTTCTGGAAGGGTTTCCTGTCAAAAAACCAGTCTCCAACTGCCCTTGCTATGGACTGCACAAGACATAAAATGAACAATGCATTATGCATGCTGATGATTATCCTTATATATACAGATGCATGGTTAAATATACTGATCAAGCTAGAAAAATAGTTTCAAGCTTAAAGCTAGTTAAGAAGGATTATAAGGGAATGCCTTCTATTTGCAAAACTCGAGCTTTGCCCTCATTACAAATGTTCGGCACTTAAAAGACTTTTTCTATGGAACGTTGGTGAACTGATGTGCACTGCTCATAGTCATATTATTATTATTATTATTATTATTATTATTGGCTAGTACTCATAGTTAGATGATTCACAAGAAAAATATGAAGTAAATGTCTCACGTCTTCGAAGGTACAAGAACAAGCATGCGGGATTGTCCTAAGGGCTCTGCTTTTTTTCAATTAGAGTGTTTCAGGGCTTTCGCCAGAACCTAGAAGTGTTCCCAGGCTAAAGTGGGTGCCCGGCAGGGTTTCTTACCGTCTTCGCCAGTACAGGAGAGTCGCCCCACAACCATGTCTCTTGCGTCTCAGATTGGCAGTGCGCATAACATGAGTCTATGAACAATCCTCTTGATGAGGAGCTACCCAGTCTGGCCAATGAATACATGAACTCCAACCTAAAATCTGGGAAAATGCAGCATCGACTTTGAGTTTGATGGAGAGCAGTTGTTAACAAGCTTACAAGTACTGCTGCAGGACTTTTGAGTCGATTAGAGAGAGCAGATCTCAAGTTACCTTGCATGACTTTGAGTTGATTAGGAGAGCAGTTGTTGATATCAAGCTCGCAGCCGTGCCAGGTCCCCTGCGGGTCAGCCACTCCGGGTGCCAAAATATTCTTAATCTGTATTAAGCCAAATATATATGCAATGAATTCCGGATGTCATAAAAAGCTAACACTTGAAATTCCTTATTTTTGTCTCTGGTGTTGGTCTCAGGATGATATCTGCATGGATCTATTCTCTGCACCAACTTGCCATTTCTTTATAATATAAAACCACACTTCATTTGAAGTTGCGCAAAAATAATTTGAGGAAGAAGAAGAAAGCTTCACATGCAGATTTTTCTTGGTAACACCATAAATTTCCTTCAAAATCAGAACTTAACTGACCTGCCAAGAATCATAGGCTGCATTGAGAATGAATAGCGGTGTCCGCATCTGTCGAGCCATGTTCTGGGGGAAAAAGCACTGCAATGTTTGTTCGGGAGTGTTAATTATTTTATGTCAGCATCGATGTCGTTTATTGAGGTAAAAATTAGGTGAACTGATGCTTACCAATCCTGGGCTAAATATCGAAGTGCAGGATCGTGGCAAATGCTTGGCTGATCCCTGCTCAAACCATTGTATGTGAGAAACGGAAGCACTAACCAAGAAATTAACAAGAAAACGGGGTTATGGTGGAGAGAGTACATGTGTTGCAACAACTTGATTGTAGTAGGATTCAATGTGAAGCGCCCCGGAAACATCCTTCCTGACAAAATTGAAACCCTTTTAGATTTCTTGCGACAGTAATAAACCACCCTGGAAAATCATCCAGTGATGGAAATGAACTGCCCTGAAAAATAATCTGGTTAGGCCCAGTCAATCGGGCGCATATGCATGAGCTTACGCGTTTATGAAAAAACCAGCATCTGAGAGGCACTTCACTTTAGCTCCCATCGGTAGGAGAGCTCGGAAGCCGTCACAGTGTATTATGGTAGTCAATCCACCAGCTGAACAGCCAGAAAGAATAGCCTGTCAAAGAGTTTCCGGTACCCTCACAAATGATGAAGATGAGAAAAGACAACAAAAATTATGAGTTGCAAGATCATTGCCGGCATACATTTTCCGCTTTTGCCATCCCTATAGATAGCAGATCCTCCATCACAGCTAGCCAAACCCTTGCTCCTCTGAAGTGCAGGTTTGTTGCCTAACCAAATGTTGGCACATATTGAGATCTCCCAAAGGAAAAGTTCTATCAAAGTTGAAGAACAAGAGATCTGAAAGTTTGGTTCTGCTTCCTATTTACTCGAAAAGATGCATAAATATTGAAACTCACTGGGTTTACAGCTTCGATATCTCCGGTAAATGATGCCCCATCACAGTATCGGACTTTGATTCTGTTCCAATTGTAAAAGTCTGGATCGGAACAGATTTCAGTTATTCTCGGAGGTAATGCATTTCATGCAGACTGCTTCAAGACTCAAACTTTCCAAGAGGAACTACGATGGGGTACCAGGATTGTATCTTTGTTTGTTGCTGAGTATCCCAGAGAATGGTATTTCCTTGGCCATCTGCTTGGATGAACCTAGCCGGGTATTCTTGCGAGCGAGACAGGTCGTGACATTGTTACACCATCCGCCACCCTTTAATGAACGGAAAAAAAGGGTAAGCAAAAGAAGACGGAATATCATGACGAAAGGACCAGACCTAGTCACTAAGGCAAGAATTAAGTGAGTTCTGCTAGACATCAGGTTGCCCTGATCACTAAATTTTAACCTATTCGATTAAAAGGAAAGAGAGACTGGATTGCAATTTCTGATCTTTAAAAAACTCCGGTAGTTTCGTTTCCACATGCCCATTGAGGAAAACCAGACCTAGCGCGAACATGAAAAACAGGGGACGGGACAAACTTAAAACATTTTCATCATCACTTCACATCTATCGAGCATTTTCGATTTCAAGCACAATGGGGACAAACCTCGATGTGGACCAACCAATTGTTGATGCCGGTACCGAACCCCCTATCGAAATGATAAGCTGGCGGACTCCCGTCCAAACAAACTACATCGCAAGAATACCGATACAAGCACATAAAAAGAAACGTGAAGGCCTCGAATATGCAATGAGGCATTCATTTTTTGCCCCCAAACAATCAATCCCTTACCAGCTCCTCTGGCTACGGCGTTGTTTCGGACGTAAGTAATTCTTACAGGGACTCCTCGCGCTTGGAGCAATGCCACAAGAAATAGCAAAGAACACAGCCACAGCCTCGATCTCGCTGCGGCCATTCTGCACATCGTCGAGAAGAACCGCACCAGGTGACCAAAAGTTAACCGCATTGCGAGTACCACTGGTAGCATTACATTACTAGCCACTAAACTCTCATTAACCACACTCACCGAGATCTTCAAGAAACGCAACATTCCCCAATCAAACCGCGATGAACGAATCCCAAAACGTTACTAAAAAGACAGCTTTCTCGCTTCCTATGAAGCCCATCAACGCAAATGAACCAAGAAAAGACGCAAGAAAAACCACAAACTCAGTCCCAATAAATGTTTCTGCAGAGAATTAACGACAGCGATCTGCTTGTCGGCGTCCCTCTGGCCCGCAGCGCACGGAATGCATTGGAGAAATCAAGACGAACAATGAGACGTACCTCTTAAACCGGGACGAACTGTCTGAAGTAATGTACCCAACAAAAGGGCCGAGCTTGAGTATATCTGAAACGGAAATGGCGAGTTCTACGCTCGACCCAGTTCGCCTAACTGCGCTCTGAGGACTAGGAGCACGTAAAGGTCGGACCTTTTGTAACGGCGATTGGTGATCGGTGGGTGGGTGGTGGTGGTGGGGACAGGGAGCCGAGCCGAAAAGCGAACGAGGTGGGAGCGAAAGAAAGATTCTCGAATTGGAGGGAGGATGCGAAAAAGTGCCTTTTTCGTAATGTGCCGCGAAAAACAAATGTTGTTTTCTTCATTTACCTCGCGATCACACGTTCTTTTTTTTTTTTTTCTTTATTTCTGTTTTGGTTGGAACCGACACTTGTTTTTCGTTCCTTTTTCGGTTTTGGTGATTAATTCTATGCGGGTCGTGTCACGGGGATATCGGGTCGACCCGACCCGTGTCGTGGGAAGGAAGGACCGGATCTCGTCGGTTCACGCGCTGCTTTTGGCCCCTGCTCGGCACGGAAATCGACTCGAGGTGTGTCTGAACGGAGATTCTGAACTTGCACCTGGGCCAATGATCGGACGTCGTCGTGATCATGACCGTCGAAACTTTTCTGGAATCTCGAAAATATTATGAGAAAATAATAGGAAAAGTAGCAGTATAGTCATAGTTGTGGACATGGAAAAGTCAAATTGCACTAAGGCTTTCAACCTATCGAATTACCAAATCTAGCGAGGGGCCCCCATCAGTACCTGCCTTCTCCCAAGTGAGGTTAGCCCCCGCTGGCCAGGCTTGCGACCAGTGGCTAGCAACCGCCTACCAGCAGAAAAAAGAGAAAAAAGGAAAAAAAAAAGTCACATCATATAGAACGGTCGACGTCCATGTCCATGATGTTTTATCTAAATTGACCAAATGACCTAATTGACAAAATATGAAGATGTTTAAAATTAAATTAACACAATTGAAAATTTTAAATCTGAATTAGCACAAATCTAATAAGTATAGAAACTTTTTGGCATTTTTTCCATTAATTATGCTTTAGCTTCAATAGAGCATTTGATGTACTTTGAACAAATTAAAAGTTGAAATAGCCAAAAGTCAGGTTTCAAGAAGCAAGTAAAAGTTCGTTGGCATTTTCTTTTTCACTAAATTCAAATTAGATTGAGATGGGTCTTGCAAAATGCACTTTTCAAAAGATTTTTATATGATTTTTTAATAAGTGATATGTTGAAAACAAGTTCCAAGAATCAGCGAGATAAGCTCATAAGTATAAGGAAAAAAAAAAACTAATAAATCTTACTGTTAATGTTGCAATCGATAATTCTACTTTAACTCAAATCAAGACTCATCATTGGAGGAATACGACTTGAGGCTTATCTCGAGTATTATCCGATATATAAAGAGAAAGCTTATCTAGTATGGCTTCTGAGCCACACTTTTGCACGGTCATCAGCTTGATCTTCAAAGGGGAAGGTGCCAAAAAAGCCATCACCATGAGCCTGCTTTTAGCTCAAAATCTCGAAGCAGCTATTCACGACTCGGCATTGAAGGGATATGACATGAAGCTTATCTCCTTTTCTCACGTCGCTCTTGAACCACATCATTTCATGATCATTTTTGGTCCTCAAAAAAGCAAGGTTCCAAACAGAGAACAGGTTCTTGTGGATTGAATACATTCCTTACACGGGAGTTGAATTGACAAAGTGACAATGATTCCGAAATGGTCCATTGAGTTTGGCCTATTAGTTCGAGAAATGGGAGGTTTTACAATACATTGGATGATTTGCGGTGTTGTTTTGACACTTTAAAGGCAGATCTAATCATGAGTCCGACAACCTAAAATGGTGGTTAGACTTGCTTGCCCCCGCCAAGGCCGAAAGATAAATTCAGGAGAGCATGGACATGGCATTTAGCTATAAGGCTCAATCTGCCTCAATTCAGATATGTTGAGTGAAATCCAAACTTATAGGCAACAAGTTAGGCTCGATTCCAACTGGTTTGTTGCTCACCTCGATTCCATAACCGATTACAGCCATTTGTTACACCACACATAAAAATGAATATCATGGGATAAAAGACATATTGTAAAAGGACTCAGGAAATCTTCCATGAAGATTATGTTCTCGGCATTCTCATGGCACTTAAAAATGGCCTTTGACCATGCGTGATCGCTACTCGATCCTTCAAGTTCTTCCCTCTCCAATTTGTACAGAAGTCCGATTCAGTTGCTCCCAACACATTTTTCAGCAAAGCAAAACTACATTTTTACAGGAGAAAAACTTCCCTACTTGTGATGGTTAAAAGCCATCCATCTAGACCAATTATACCAAAAAAAAGTGCACATGACGGACCGTTAGCAAACCTCCGCGGCGGTGGATTAGATGATGAACGCTACCTCTTATCACAAGCATATATTCAAGGTCGCGATTTCGAAAATTGTTGGCCACACACCGTATTCTGCGGTGATAAGAGTTGGGTGGAATCAAAGCGCCCACCAATTTTAATGCTCATAAATGAAAAAGCGTGATCGAATTGAGACCACCATCGATTAATTGGAATGCGATTGCGATGTGGATATAAGCAAAGGCATAATTGCATGAAGCTTGGACGCACGTGAGCAGTGGGCTCGCCAAAAATGCAGCCGATGGGATGTTGCCTTGGTGATGTAATAGATGAGTTAGATGAGTTTGAACGGTCTATCAAACTTATATTGAAGATAAGATGAATTTCTAAGTAATAATACATAAGATAAGGAACTCCACATATTAGAATCTCTTCCTAGATTGTGCCATTGGAGTACTCATCGATCATAGACAGACAAACAGTACATTATTTTACCTTTGAGGACGAGTTTTGTCTCGTTGCTATTGACATGATGAGCTCCAGAGGAGGGGCCTCCCCCAGATCTTGGCATTCACCGTCAAGATCCCCATGGTAATCGCCAGATCTTAGTGGCAGTGCGCAAATTTTGCCGACAGCGGTGAACATGGATAGGTACTACTAGCTTAGAGGGTAAGGAAAGGAAAATTTGCAATTCCAAACTCTAAGAGGGTAAAACATAGAGATTTCATATTAAGATTAATAGAATATATCATACATTGTACAAAATTTTCAATGTTACCAAGCATTTAGGGATTAGAAGAATTGATGGGTCAACCCTCTTGTCATCTATCGTCGTTTCCTGAGACTCTTGGGGGCAATATAGTGAGAGAAACGAAGAAGTTTTCAAAGTAAAGTTAATTTTATTAAATTTGTAAATATAGCTTTAATACAAAAATAAATCGAATCTTGACCCGTCCATGGTAGAGGTGGCGCTGATCCGGAGGCGCCAATGGCAGCAGTGGTGGCTATGACGATACGGTGAAGGCAGCTCTACGGGGAGATGGAAGAATCTTGGCACAAGAAGGTTGAGAGAGAGAGAGAGAGAGAGAGGTTAGGGTTTTGTGGTGTGCGGATGATAATTGTTATTAATGTGTTATACGAACCACCAACCAGAGCTCGGCTACAGCATTAATGCGGGAAATGCTGTAGCCCAGACAATAACAATACCTAAACCTTGTCCAAATCCAAAAGCGCATAGCAGTAGCATGGTATGGTCCAGCGGCATGAGCAATCCCTTTTCTTTTTCTTTCTCAAAAGCGTTAAGAACAGCTAAAAGTCATTATGATTTGGTAATGAGAGGAGACTTTTTTGGCTAACAAGAGCAGCCCCCACCTTAGTTTTGTCATCATCATTCTGAGTTGAGTAATTTCTCATCACTGACCTGGCTGGTATGAAAGAGATGTTCGCACCCGAAAGCCTAATTCCCAAAATTCGAGACCCACCTCACCATCTCCTAACCTAACGAACCGACAGCGATGGTGCTCCAACACGATGGCACGTGACTAGAACTCCCGAATGTTTCCCTCTTGTAATTGCATCAGATTTGCCCCTGATTAATATAGTCGAGGGTGCGAAAGCAACTTCAAACGAATCACGACAGTTTGCTCATTTCAGTTTACATTATCCTATGAAGGTTGCTACTTTCCTTTAGCCGCTAAAGAAGTTCGACGTTTCAGAGTTTCAGGCCATGGCAAAACTTAGAAACTCGACAAGCACATGAGAGTGTAGGCTCTTTCTATCCGTATCAATGGTATCACGGTAGAAAGGAGAAAATACTCCAAGCAACTTTTGTTACAAAGAATCACATGTGAATTCATTGATTGATTTGCATGTAACACTTGTGACACTGTTAGGAATGTCATGACCATATCCACACGGAGGTTAGGTATGGTCGAGCGTTGCTTCAAGCTGTAAAGTTCCAATGTGCCAAGACACGCAAAGATAATCAAAGATTATGCATTTTAAGTCCAAGTGGTAAAATCGCTTTGATCTTGTGTCCTCGTAATGCAAAAGAAACCTCTTTCAATGCGCATTTGAGTGGAAAGTATAAGAGAAACACAGGAGAAATCGAAAGAAAATTGTGAGATCATTGCCGAGTTCTATTAAAATTTGAGATGATAAATTAAGGCATGATTTAACAAATCTACTTCCACCAAGCCACCGCGATTACAGAATTGGATAATCTTTTGCAATCCCTCCAACCAGGATTTCCTCGGCTTGCTGACCATAGGAGAAGCATAAAAGATATAATCAAGGATAAGGCTATTTGTGTTTTAGGTACTCATTATCAATTACGTGCCACTTACTTACGAGACATTACCATAAAGCATGTCGATAGATACACAAAATTACCCTGCCCATGAACAAATCCCAATGAAATTTTGGGGTCTATAGCCAGTATACACACTATCGTAGGAGGAAGCACTTTCCAAAAACAAGGTCCAAAACATTTTCACACATTCTCGATTTCGAAGGGGGTCACCACAAGGCATGCTAAGTTCTATGATTGTCAATGAAGCTATGATGAGAAAAAGTCCCGCTTAAGAGAGGTATCCAGGAAAATAGAGTAATCTCTTGATGGAATAGAGCCTCCGTAACATGGTTCTCTCCACATAAATTTGGTTCCAGCTCTGTCATTCATAAATTTTGGTAATTGAAAACCAAGGAGAGTGTACAAAAGATAGTTCATCTTTTCATTTAAATTTTTATGTGCCAACCTCTTGTTTATGCTTCTTTTCAATTACCTGGAGTCAAAAGTTTCCCTCAACCGAGCATGGGTGATCCAAAAGGTTGATCAAAGCAATGCAAGCCAGATCAACAGACTTTGTCGCAAACAAGTTCAAATTCAGCACCAATTGGCAAATGATCACTCGGATGGTAGTAGTTTGGTAGCCCACCGACCACCTCCTCTGAGTCTGATCCAGGAAGCTCCAGGAAACCAACGGGCTTGATGTCTGAGGAAGGGCAAAAGAATATATAATCCAGGGTACCGGTGAAGTCAGGAGTGCAATTGGTGAATGATGGCTCTCCTCTAGTAGAAGCATAAACACTTCGCAGAGGAATAGGACGCTCCTCTGAACATTCCATTTCTGGTATTGTCGACGAAAGGTCACCTGACACAAGGCACTGATAAACCTGAAAGAACAAAGCACATCGAAAAGTATTTTAAGTTAATCTCAATGCACACTGAATCAGAAAAAGCAATGGTGAGCACACAAACTAGTAGACTAGTCTGAGTAGCTTGGCTTCTTGTACCAAGAATTGTAAGCCTAAAAGGCTTATTGGAGCTGGAAGTAGTTAAAAATGAGTTTAGTAGAATTGTCAGAAACAGAAAAGTACATCTAGAACGCTAGGGAAAAGAAAACGACGAATATTAGCTTGGTTTGGTTAGGACTGTTGAATAGTGGAAGCCACTAAAAATATTGGTAAGGACAGCAAATGCACTCAACCTTCGCAGGTTATCAACTTTAACTAGGGATATCCATCCACCAAATAAATAAACACAAGACATGCATCACAAAGAACATTTATCTCCAAAAGCCACGAGAGAAAGATAATGATACAATCAACCCAGAAAATAGAAATGAACCTTGTCTCCTGGAGTTGAATTGAAGTCACCAGCCACAATAACAGACGGAATGCAGTCAAACTTTTCTGAAACCAGATCCCTGAATTGGGCTAGCCGCGATAAAAGATAATTGGCTTGAGCAAGCTTAACATCAGCCCATTCATGATCCCTGAACTCACAAATCTCAGTATTCTATACAAATTGAATTAGTCATTAAAAGCGGATACCATAGATGATAGCAGAATAATAATTTACCAATAAATGTGGGTATTTGCCACAACAATAAGATGGCGAGACGGATCCTTGAGTCTAAATGCAGCTAAAATTCCAACACAATTACGTTTCAATCTTACACGAGGATCATTGGGATCTCCACGGTTCTCAGGAGCATTTGTGGAAGCTGAAATGAAAAATCTTGACGTGAGTTTATAAATAGAAGATTCTTGTGAGAATTTCTTCTCAAAGCAGGCTACAAAGATTGCTCAGGTTATAGGAAATTGCTACATAGACCAAAGAAATGGAAAACATCTACATACAAAATGGCACGCATGCACCATTGCCCCTGATCTTAGCCTGAAGAGACAAAACTATGATGAATATGGTAGTCCTAAGGCCATTGAATCAAAGGAAGTTCTGTACAAACAGCAACACCTTTTTTCTGCTGATGGAATAAAATGTTAGATGCATCCAGAAAAAGCAAGTGGAACCGGTGAACTCTTATGCAAAGAAAAATTCTTAAAAACAGCAGCCCATTGTAACTAAAGATCACACCAAATGCCATTGCATAAGGATAAGTTATCCTTCTCCTCTTTCTTTAAAGGACAATGTATTTCCTACTGCAGAAAAATGTTTAAAAATGGCTGCCCAAACCCTGATGAAATCCTAACTAATAGCTTTCAAATGAGGTTCTGATTTCTAGGGCCAAAGTGAAAATCAAGTCACCACCCTTTAGAAAATCATCATGAGGAAGTCATGTTATGTCCACCACAATGCTGCCGCCTTAATTTATCGTCCGTCATGTTATTTCACAATTTAATGACTGCTTTGCCTGTGAAGCAAAAAAGACCAAAGCAACCTAAATACATTCTCAGGCACTTTGTAAACTACTTGTAACCAGCTCATCTGGTCTGTAAGGCCAACACAAAAATGAACCTCACATTTTTAAGAGGATAGGATTAAAGATTCCACACTGTGTTTTACAGCCTTATATTAGTATTGAATACAAACTAATTCTTTATGGGTACAAATCGCAACTTTTCAATATAAAACAGGTCCCAATTAGGACTAAAAAAAGGCATACAAAGTAAAAGAAATCAAAGCTGCTTCATAATCCATGAACGGCTGATCTCCTCTTCTGGTTTTAACTCCTGTATATCCAAGCGATCATGTCTCAATCAGCTCCCTAGTTGGATGCATCTGGCTTATTAGGCCATTCATTAGAATCAGCATTGCACAATTGACATCAAAAGTACCATAAGCCTTAAGCTCACTTTGATATGCTCTGTTAAGGAAAATATTAAAGCATACTAGGCAATGGTAAATAATGCTTCTTCTCATAACCCCAGCAACAGCTTGATTGTTCTAATATGTGTCCATTACCAACCAATGACTTGTGGAGTTAGCTACCAGAAAATTGGCGAATGATGAAAACGTAAGAAGATGAACAACCTAACGTAATAAAAGGGGCAAAATAGTTTACCAGGATTTGTATGAATATTTCCGTTTCCTTTAGATTGCTCAAAAGAATCCTTATAAGCACTTCCATCCTCATTATCTTGAATTGAGTTCACAAGATCATTGTAGTCTATCTTCTCCTCCAAAACTAACTCAGCCCTTCATGAAATAGCAACCAAGAGAAGTCAGATTCAGATCTAGACTAAAGGACAATTCACCATCATCACTCAACACTTGAGATAACCTCCCCATCCAATTAGTGAAAAGATGGCAATAAAAAAACATATTTGTGACGGCCTACACAGGAAAGTTGCACAGAGTCATATCCCTTCACGATGCCATTTTCTTTTTCCTTCTTTTTGTAAATAAACAATTTTATTAGTTCTTTATACAATAAAATTATGAGGATAAGACGAGTTTGAGCAACAAAGAAGATGAGCAAAACAAAACCAAAAATCTCGATGAATTATTCAAGAGATCGGGTCAACTCTTTAACATCTCATCAATTTCACAGTAATCATTTAACGGAATATCACTTCAAGGACTTTCATTTTACAATTGAATAGGAAGAAAATTACTTCAATGTAAACTATGATACAGCCCCTA